>JASFAX010000025.1:16447500-18947500 GCA_030737875.1 Allium sativum
TGGGGCATATGCGCTAGTGACATTCAAAACTGCCTCGCCAACTACTAGCTTAACTAGGATGATCCTATCCCCTCGTCTTCTGACGTCAACCACACTGTTCTGAAGATTCTTGTCAATCAATATGCCTACCCCATTCTTGTTACGTACTTCTCCCGTGTACCACAATTTGAAGCCAGTGTTCTCCACCTCCTTCGCCTTCTGACCCACCCATTTAGTCTCTTGAACGCACAAGATGTTAACCCGTATCCTAATCATAGTATCCACTATCTCTCTTAATTTTCATGTTAAGGACCCTACATTCCAACTACCTAACCGAACCCTACTATCGTCGACTAGCTTCCTCGCCCCTCGCATCCGCCGAGAAAAATGCGAGGACCCTTGCTCACTTATCACCACACCGGGGCGTTGGTGTAGCGTGCCACTAAGAGAACGGCGCAGATATACTTCAAAAAAATTGTTAGACTACATGGAGTGCCGATCAGTATAGTTGGTGATAGAGATCCAATATTCACTAGCAAATTCTGGGAGGCATTTCAAGTAGAACTGGGAACGAAACTGAACTTGAGCACTGCTTACCATCCTCAGACAGATGGTCAAACTGAGAGCGTGAATCGTATACTAGAAGATCTATTGCGTGCTTGTGTTCTAGATTTCGGTGGGTCATGGGAAGACCATGTACATTTGGCTGAATTCTCATATAACAGCATCTACTAAGCGAGCCTGACAATGTCACCATTCAAAGCGTTGTATGGTAGACCGTGCCGATCTCTTGTTTGTTGGGTCGAACCCGGTAATAGACTTGTATTGGGACCCGATATGATCCGCGAGGCTGCCGACAAAGTCGATTTCGTTTAGAAACGATTACTCGTCGCTCAAAGCCGCCAGAAGAGCTATCCCGATAAGAGAAGAAGAGATATATCATTTGCTGTTGGCGACTATGTATATTTGAAAGTATCGCCGATGAGAGAAGTTACCCGGTTCGGTAAAACTGGTAAGTTGGCGCCTAAATTCATTGGTCCGTTTCCTATTCTTGAACGGTTTGGAACTCTCTCTTATAGGGTTCAATTGCCTGATTGGTTGCCTGGAGTGCATGATGTATTTCATGTATCTGAACTTCGAAAGCATGTTCATGACCCAGACTTGGTTGTGGAAGAGGCCGCACAGCAATATATTGAAATTACTCCAAAATTGGCTGTGAGAAGAGAGCAGCTAAAGATCATTGGCAAAGAAACCAAAGAACTGAGGAACAAGAAATTTCACTTAGTCAAAGTGCAATGGAGTGGAGATCCGTGAGATTGTACTTGGGAAATTGAGGAGAGCATTCAAAAAGCCTATCCTAAGTGTCGAGTTGATATCTCTGATTGACTCCGGTGCAAGGTACATTTACCATACTTTGCATTACCATTGAGTTCTTTACTTTGTTGTTATTTTCTTTCCATGGATGTGTACTTTTAATTCTATAGTCCGATTAATTTAAAAAGAGTGTATGAATTAATTTGTATGATTTTGAAAAGTTAAAAACAAATTGCTTGTTGTTTGCTTTGTGTGATAGTACATTTGATTAATTAAATTATTAGAACGATAGTCAATTTAATCAATAAGAGAATGAATGGTAGAATTTATTTGATTAAATCCCACATTGAACTGATATGAAAATAGATAGAAATATATACATGTGCATCATATATGCTTGAACAGGTAAATGGATAGCTGTTGAGTAAAGAATTTATTTGCGTGCCCGACAATTAGGTAAACCTTAATGAGTTGGATGCGAAATATTATTATATCAACTCCTATGAATGCCATTGGATGCGGAGTGCTGGTTGTTCTGTGTGTAATAATAAACATCGCCATAGGATAGTAACAATTAATTTTGAACTACACTACATGGCATACTTCTTGAAGATAGGCATACTTCATCATATACCACATAAGCATTTGGAACTTGTGTGACGAGGTGGAAGATTTACCATACGAGCAAGAGGCTTGTATGGCGATGACTATATTTTACAGGTTGAATTGATGACTGATATGGACCATATAAGTTGTAACGATAAATTGCCAGATTAATAAAAAACCCACACGGGTCTGGAGTTGACAATAATCACGTCTTTCTAGTTATTAGATATGGCACATGGATTATTTATTTCCCACATGGGACGAGGTGACGAGAATTTGTTCTCTGGAGCAACTAAAATACACACTCCCTCAGGCTTTGACAGGGTGACGAGAATTTATTCTCTGGAGTTATTATCTATACACGCTCCCCTGTAAACACCAGAATATATCACTATAAATATGTGTATGCTTTATAGGAATTATTGGGTACCTAATACGGCCCAATAAATTTCCAAACCACTCCCCGTACAAAGGAAGTTATGCAGAAATTTTTCGAAAATTCCGGCTGTTAGCCCAATTTTTGAAGAATTTGAAAATTCTCAGAAACTGAAAAGTTGGAGAATGGAAGCCAGATTGGAAGTAGAGTTGGTTAATCAAACCACTTTCGACTTTGTTCCTTTTAGGGGACGAAAAGTTTTTAGTGGGGGAGATTGTAACGACCCGGAAAATCTAAACCAATTTAAAAATTTTAAATTGGCTATTTTAGTGGATTTTAAATATTTTAAATTAATATTTTAAATAATATCGATGAAAAGTGAGTTTGAATCGACATTGAAAGTAAATATAATTACTTTGAATTATAAACAAGGCCTGAAATGGCGCGGTAGTTTCAAAATTAGAATTCAAACTTTGACTAACTATACAGGGTGCAAAACAAAACGGATTTGAGTGAAACCAAAAATATTTAAATCTGTTAGTGAATACCTTTCTAACAAATCTGAAAAATTGAAGTTTCATAGCGAGAAACAAAAGTTATGGCCAAACGAATTTTCAGAAAGGTCGCTATAGAATATATATAGCCCGTGAAATGGCCATTTTGCAAATGACCTCGGAATTCGACGAAACCACTTTTGTTGGATCCGAGATGTCAAATTATTGCTAGGTCTCAAATTTCATAATTTTTGATGTTAATATGTGAGCATGGCAAAGGAAACGTGTTATGGTCAATTACGGTTAAATTGGATCGACCAGAAATGGGCCATTTTTCAAACGGTCTCAGAATTTGATGAAACTAGCTTTGATGGGACCGTATCGTCAAAGCATAGCTAGATTTATTTTTCTAGAATTTTTCAAATCAGTTTGTGGCCCTGGCAAATTGAAATGTACGTTCGAACCAAATATTGAATATTTATATTTTAATTTGAATGAAAACTGACTGAAACTTTCGAATGGGCCTTCGAAACGTATCCCAATGTGTTCGGAATGGGGGTAAAACACTAGGGACGACAGTTGTTAGGTCTGGATTGGGGTTCGTGTGTGAAAGAGGGTATTTTTGAAAAAAAACATATAAATAAAAACGAAAAATCCTATTGGACCACACTTTTCTCTCTCCCCGCTAATAACCCGTAACCCCCCTTATATCAAGCGGCGGCTGAAGCTTCCTCCTTCTCTCCTCGATCACGCCCAAACCACACAACGAAATCTCGAGCTCCAGTAGACAATTCTGAAGGGAATTCCGTTAGCTTCAAATCAATACTGGCCTTGGATTTTATCGCTCGATATCCCCGAAGTCTGAGCCCTCGAAGTCGTAACCTTCCTTGCGCCGCCGCGAGTTCCTCCTGCCACCGATCTGGACGCGGTGCCCATCGATCTGAGCGCCTCTCCTGGCCCTTCAAGGTAGTGAAGGTCGATCGTCATATAGCTACACGGATTTTGCGAAAATCGAAGACCTAGTTTTGAACGAAACAGCTGAGGTACGTTTTGAATTATTTTAAACTATATTATAGTAGTTTACAGCGCTACGGTTTTTGATTTCACTATAAAAATCATTTCTTTTTCGTTTCTGGGCGAAATTCAGTGAAACAAGAGACAGTGGACTCGTGTGGACGTCTTCTACATTCTAGAAGAGACCGCATATTTTTCTGAGCCTTCTGCTATTTTTGGTGGAGTGGAACCCAATGTGAGATTTCTAATTTATAAACGATATGGAAAACGACGATGCATAAATTATACAGGCGATGTATGAGTTATATAAGCGTTGTATACCTCTTGTATAAGCATTGTATAAGTTGTACGTTCGATATATAAGTTATATATGCGTTGTAAAAATTATATATGTGCTGAAATAGAAGTGAAATGCTAATAATATATATATGTACGCCCCTCGTCCACAAACCATTGACGATATTTATTAGTTGTGATTGGTTGATTATGAATGGTTGATTAGAATTGTTTGTGGTTGAAATTGATTGATCGTGCTTGAAAAATACCCATTTGTGGTTGAGAAATATTTGGTTGAAACCACATAGGATTAGTTTGTGGAAATGAAAAAAATATACATGCCGCCTGCATGCAAACTAGATGCATGTAATCCCCATTGTCAAAAGCTACGAGGCTTTAAGGTAGAGCGAGGAGCCGTACTAGGGACGGCCCCGGTTTTAACTACCCTGCCGTTATGCTGCCGAAATTTTGAATAATATTCATGTGTTAGAATTATTTTCATGTGTTGAAACTATATTCGTATGTTGAATGGTATTCGTGTTTTGAAATAAATTGTTTTATAATAAAAATCATATTTTTGTCATTTATATGAACTATATAAAATAGCCGTGTTTTGAAAGAAATTGTTTTGTAAAAAAACCATATTTTTATCATTTATATTAACTATATAAAATAGCCATGTTTTGAAAGAAATTGTTTTGTAATAAAATCATATTTTTACCATCTATATGAACTATATAAAATAGTCGTGTTTTGAAATAAATTGTTTAACAATAAAAATCATATTTTTATTATATACTTGAATTGTTAAAAATAGTGAAGTGTTGAAATAGAAGACAGTTGGATAAAAATATCAATTTTATCAAATGTATGAAAAGCATATAGTTTTGAAATCGAAGAATCGATTATATTTATATATATATATATATATATATGTATATAAATATCATTAAAATATATCAAATAATGAAGCTGCAGTTCATGTTTTAAAACCGTGATTTCAAACGATTAGTGCGGGAGATCAGACCATCGGATTTTCCCGAAACCGAAACCATCGGGTTCGCTTTGTAAATATCTTTCCAACGACACCAACTTTGTAAAGATCCAACGGTTGGATTGTCTGGAATGTTTAATTCAAATATGAAGAAAAAAAGGGCCAGAATCGATTATATATATATATAATTAAATTAAATCGAATAACGACGCTGCAGTTCGTATTTTGAAATCGAAGCTTCAAACGATTGTACCGGGAGATCCGACCGTCGGATTTTCCCAAAACTGGAACCGTTGGATTCGTTTTGAAAAGATCTTTCTAATGATGTAAATTTTGTGAAGATCGAACGGTTAGATTTAAGATATGTGTAAATCAAATCTGAAGAAAAACAGCGCCACGGCCGCGTTATGGCCCGAAGCGTCATTTGAATAAATGGCTATTTTAAAATAAATAAAAATAGGGATAAATCGTTATAAAATATTATAAACGATATGTAATGTGAAATTTAGAAACTAACTGAAGGTTGGCTAATTCGAATGGTTTCTTGGGTTTTGATCTGACGTTGGTTTCGGCCTTCGGGGTTAATATTTGGGAAATCATTCTCTTACTGATTTACGGTTAGTGACTAATGAATTGAAATGATGCGTATGTGTGTTTGTGTTGCACTTGTTCATTATATACGCGAGTTGCTCAGAAAGATCGGGTTTATCCCATTCTGAATAACTGAATCGACGATAAGAAATCGAAGATGAAGACGGTGGTTGAAGACTGGAAATCTTCACCTCGATTGGATGGTAACTGATGCCCTGATTGGGAGGCATCCCGAAATATGGATAATGAGTGGTGATCGTCCGGACGTACGTGGAGATCGATGGGTTTGCGAGGTATATAGTGCCTCCGGTTTTGTTCAGACCCAGAACGGACTTGTAAATGGACTGTGTGTCTGACATTGGAATTCATTCTGCGTGATTGATAGCCATCAGTTACATGGCGTGAATTGCCTGTGTGGCATGCTAAGATGCAGTGATCAGGGCTTCTGTTGAAAATCAAAGTCTTGTGGTTGATGATCAAAGCACCGTCTGTGTGGCGTAGCTTTGTGTATAACGTGAATTTGCGAACCTCACACCCCGGTACGAACAAGAAACGGGAGAGGACATCAGGGAGGGCCTGTATTTCTTTCTAGCTAGAGGTGGTGTCAGTGCTTAAACTGGCTGACATTTATATTATTTTCACCTGTGTGGTTGTTTCTGTTGCGAGACGCCTCGGATATACCGGAGACTATGTGAAGCCGAAGGAGCCATTCGTTGGCTTATTTACACCCCAAAGGGCGGGGAGACGTAGTGTTCAGGCATAATAATCCACATCAGTGGACCGGCCTTGACGATCCAAGGGGCAGTTGCGGCTGTTCCTGAGGGGCGGGCTAAGCGTCTCGAATTCGGTGAGGATGATCCCTTGCCTCGGTTCATGACGGAAATCCAATTTCCAAATACGACACCGTGCGGTTTTGATTGTATATATATATATATATGACGACATGATATATGGTACCCATGCCGTCTATAATTGATAGTTATGATTCGAAATTGTTTTTGAAACATGTAAACACTAGTAATTATATCAAATGCTTTTGTTTTATTCGTATCAAGCATATTTTGGCCATTATATGGTAAAACTCTATCCCCCGGTTTGCGTTGCATTGTGTGATGGGAACTGAGTCTTATAATGGCTTTATTTTTATAAAAAGCATTGCGATGTTTAAAAGAATTATTTGTTTTAAAGCACTGGCAATCCGATGGAGTAAACCCGTTCCACGAAAGTGGCATGGTCCTGTGATTGGCCATATTATAAAATGTGTTAAGTAGATTTCTCATACCAATCCCATGACTGACTCGTAGTTTGTTTCACTTTCAAACTCAGGTGCCCCTTTTTCTACACGGGCAGCCTTGTATTTAGGTTTTAGCTGGCTCTTTCTGGATAGCTGGAGCTGAAGATGGACTCTATCATTTATCTCTTTTTATGCTATTCAGCTTCTATTGTACATTATGTTTTGTTTTCCGCTGTAGACATTTATGTATAGCTGAACTGTATTTGTACTAAGTATGATCCTGTATACTGTGTAACTCTGATGATTTGTTTATCCAGTGTATTATTTTCTCATTATCTGGTGTATTTATTTATTTATGTTCTGCTATTATCTGTTTATGTGTTATATTCCAAAGATTACCCTTAACACCGTAGTACGGGTTTTGGGGTCGTCACACCGCGCCACTCCCAGTTCGTTTTAATTAAATTTTTAATTTATATGTTCCTTCTTCATTTTAAAATAAATTTCAAGTCGTTTATTTATTAAAATAAATTATTTTATCATTAAAATCCATTAAATCAATTAAAAACAATATTTTAAGTTGATTCCAAAAATACGAGTTATTACAACCTCCGTCACTGAAAACTTTTTCGTCCTCGAAAAAAGAACAGAGCTCAAATTTGTTTAACTAAACAACTCAACTTGCATTCTTACTTGAGTTCTTCAACTTTTTAGTTTCTAAGAACTTCCATTTTTTCTTGAAATTTGTCTAACACCTTAGATTTCTGAATTTTTTGCCATAATCTCCTTTGTAGGAATTGATATGAACAAATCTATTAAGCCGTATTGGGCACCCAATAAATCGATATATCGCATAAAAAACAATTGTGCAAACCCATAATAATTTATAAGCCCTGCTCCCCCCTCAAACCCGCACACGGTAACTAAAACAAGAGAGACATGACGTGTGTGTATTTTTGTCATCTCCATACCTATGTAGGGTTTGTTATTAAATCTTGCAGTTTACCGTTATATGTTGTTAAATTCATAATCAGTCCTCAGTTCAACCTGTAATTCGGTCCTCGCCATACAGGAATCCCAATCATATGGCAATCCAAACCTCGTCATATAAACGCCAAATGCTTACAAATATGATATGCTATCCTCCATAGTATGGTATGCTGTGTGATCCATAATTTATTTGTTACTATCCTATGGCGTATGTTTTAATTTCACACGGAACAACCATCACAGCGCATCCAAATCACTCACAGCAGTTTATAGTAAGTAAAATTGCATAAACAAATCATTAAGGTGCACCTATTTATGGGGCACGCAATTTAATTCTCTACTCAATGCTATGCTTCCATGCAATAACCTGTTTAACATGTATATATATATATGTATCCAACTCCAATCAATTTGTTTTAACATTTAATATGATTTGTCTTAAATTACCTTTTGTTTTCATATTGGTTTTATTATTCCAATATACATATATAGTTAAACTAATAATCATCCATCACAACCAGCAATCAATTGTTGATTAACTTTTCAAAAATATAACTTTTATATACCTAAAAACGATATGTTTAATGCCAAATCACAAACAATTAACTCTAACTAAGTTTTTGGTTCTCACACTAGTCAATTGGAATCATATAGACATCCCACTTTTGAAACTCGAACATAAACATTGATGATGTGGCCACATCATAAGAATCATCCCCGGGGGACTAGAGTGTGATTCTATATCTACCCAGTATACTAGAGACTTTGAATATACATCTTGTCAGGCATATACTCAAAATCTTCCTATACATTGCAGTCCAAATTCGATATAAAGTAAAATAATCAAATACGTACGATAAGATATAATTTTCAAAACTAAATTTGTTTTTAATAAATAACAGTCTTCTAACTCATTCTTGGGCATTACTAACCCTATCTATAAAGAGTTATTCTTATAGGATATTACTAATCCTATATCTGATGAATTCTTTCATTCGGTTCTAATGTGTCTTATTCTCGAGCTTTGTAAACCAAAGCACTAATGCCAAGATGTCATGACCCGCAAATCCCGGCCAGCCTAAACCGAATGCGAAGGCAGATTTCTTCGAGAACACGATGCATCAG
Organism: Allium sativum; assembly: GCA_030737875.1. Taxonomy (NCBI): domain Eukaryota; kingdom Viridiplantae; phylum Streptophyta; class Magnoliopsida; order Asparagales; family Amaryllidaceae; genus Allium; species Allium sativum. The sequence continues at coordinate 16,456,494 of JASFAX010000025.1, forward strand.
AATGCAAAACCATAGAACATTTCATTGCTTTCACAACAATTTACATCAGAGTACAAATAAATAATATACAACGGAAAAATATCAGAGATTTAGACATTACATTTAAATAAATGAACATAATGTGCAGCGGATAACATCAACTACCACAACTGAAAGAAATACACGGCTATAAAGCTTTCTGAATATAGCTCCAGCTGTAATCTAGGATCCTGTCAAAAGAAATATCAGCAAATCCAAAACTACTAGCTGCCTGTGTGGAAAATATGGGCACCCATAGTTTAGGTAGAAATAATAAACTCCTAGTCAGTCATGGGACTGGTGTGAGAACTAAACACTTATTAACTTTATTTTAAAGTTGGGTCAATCGAGGGACCATGCCGTATAACATGGAATGGGTTTTCTCCCAAGAATACCATAAAATAGACAGTGCAATGCTAAAAAGGAAAAATGAAGCCATTATAAGACTCAGGTCCCATCACACAATGAAAACACAAACCAAAGAATAGAGTTTTACCTTATAATGGCCAAATATGCTTTATACATGAAATTCATCTTTTACTATTACTATAAGTGAAGAAATCAACTTCAAATATGAATATATCAATCATAGGCGGCGTAGGTACCATTTTATTAAGTCGCCATGTAGATTTACAACTAAAACCGTAAATTCACGTATTGGAAATTGGGTTTCCATCTACGAATCGAGGCAAGGGATCTTCCTCACTGATTTCGAGACACTCTATCAAATGTCTCAGGATCACGCCTCTGGGTAACCCTTGGATCTTCAGGGCCAGTCAGCCGTCGCCGATTAGTTATACCATAAACTATACGTTAACCGGTTTTATCGTATCTCTAAAATGGTCAGTCACGTCGACCATCTCGGACCTTTTAGTCGGCCCTGATATCAAATACGAGGTACCTTGTTTTCCAACAAATAAAATGCAACATCCACATAAGTAAAATGTCTGGGCTCCATACAATGACATCACTTCTAGCTAGAAGCTAACGTATATCCATTTCCCTACAGTCTCCACCCTGCTTTCGGTTCACACCTGGGTGTGAGATTCGCAAATTAACGCTACACAAAGTTATGCTACTTAAAGTTGTGCTTTGATCATCAACCACAAGGCTTTGCTTTTCAACAAAAGCCTTGATCCATGCAACTCAGCATGCCACATTGTCAGTTCATACCGTACCATTGATTTCCACCAATATATAACCTCTAAGCTCGTACGTCTCAGAGAAGGGTGTTAAGCAAGAGAATGAATTCTCCGCCACCAAACGGATATATTTGCAGAGATCAACGAATACAGCGCGGAATACAATGCCAGACATAAAATCCATTTGCAAGTCCATTTTGGGTATGAGTGATATCGGAGGCACCTTATTCCTTATCCCATATGTCCAATACAAGAGAAAGGCCCTCGCATATCCGGTCGATCCCCAATACGTCTGGACGATCACCACTAATTACCTCGTCTTGGGTGTACAACCCAATCAAGACATCAATAATCATCCAACCGATGTAAAGATCTCCGGTCTTCAACCACCGTCTTCTTTGACTCTTAGTCGTCGTATCATTTATTTAGCATGGGTTAAACCCGGTCTTTCCGAATAACTCGCGTATCTTATTATCAAGTGCTATAAAAACACATCATATGCACTACAAGAAATATGATCTTTACCTACCAATATTTTACCTACCAATAAATATGGGTAGGTAAAGAGAACCTTTATCTACCAATATTCAGTGGCAAATTTATTGGTAAGTAAATATTGTTAATGTTATAGGATTGTTGAAGTATTATTATCTACTAATAGTTATAGGTAGGTAAAATCTATTATCTACACATATACAAAAGTGGAAGTTTTTTGCGATTAACCCCTACATTTTTTTCATATCGTTTTAACATTTCGTTAAAAATAATGTTGAGTTGTGTGATGATGTGTCAAAAAACTATGTTCTAGCAATTTTTTGAATTGAAAATTTCATTTACATATCTTAACAATTTTTTTGTAAAATGATTTCTTTATTAATTATTATTTTGAAATATGAAATAATTAACAGTTAATGAATTGATAAACAATAATTAATATTAAATAATCATTCGTTAATAATTTATCATACATTGTTTTTTTTCAAACAATTGACTACAAAAGTTTTAACTTTAAATTTTTCTATAATGTTTCACAATTTCACACTAATATGTCTTCATCTGAAATGATTAAAATATATTTCTCTAGTTTGTTGCAGAAACACAATCCATCCCATTCTCACCGGCTATAAATTTAACAGCTTACTTTAAATCAAATCTAACAGTACAAATTTCAATCCACGTGATCTCTTTTCTGGCCTCAATCCACGTAGACTCTTTGGATTGGCCACAATATTAAACCATAAAAGTTGCCACTACGAATAAATACCAATAATGTTGACGGCAACTATTTATTACCAGCATTACGGCACGCGCTTCGCGCGTGAGTTATTTTCTTTGCAAGACTTATATGTATAACACATTTAAAATAAAATAATTTACGTATATATTTTTATGTTAAAATCATGTGATTTTATTTTTTAAATCTAAGTTTCAATATCTATTGTTTTTAAAGTCTGAATCACTATTTGTGTTATTATACAATGAAAAATGAATTTGTAAATTAAGTTTATTTGTTGGGTCCTAATTTTAAGTGATATATATGTATATATATATTAAGATTTGATAATATTGTTAAATGAACGTTTTTGTATGTTAGATTCTATATTTTAGTGATATATATTAAGATTTAATAAAATCATGTTAAAATTAATTTTGCAAATAAAGTTTACTCTTTAGATCTATTTTTAAGTAATAAGCTTTGATAATATTTTTAGATGAACGTTTTTAATTAGTAAATAAAGTTTGATTGTTATATCATATTTTAAATTTATTGTATAAATATATTTTGAATTTGTAAAGAAAACTAAATTTTATATCATGCATTTAAGAGATATTAATTTCTAGATTTGATATTAGATCATACTTTTAAGGGATATTAAGATTTGAAAATATACCTAGAAAGGAGCTTTGAAATGGTACGTTGTAGGAAATTTGATAACATATATAAATTGGATCCTATTTTTAAGGAGATTTGATATTAATTATTAATAACAACATAATTGGCTAAAAAATTTGTCAAAAAAATGCGTGTTCCACCCTCGTATTTCTATTTCTCTCTCTATTCCTTCTCATATCCCTATTCCTTATCAAAAATTCAATGTTCGCTGTGATTCATGATTTACGAGTTCCCTCAATTTAAACATCCCAATTTTTACACGTTGCAAATGAAAATTGGTTCTTTGGGTCCTCTCTGCCCTACGTCCATAACCTAGATTAGATAGATCAGATCTTGAAGACTGATGCTATGCTCGAATTAAGAGAGATTAGGACATCAAGGAAATCGTGACTTTAGCATTACTGAACTCGAGGTATAATACCTAACTATTGAAGTTCAATTTCTCAAATCCGACCTTTTGGGCAATCCGATTAAGCAATATGTCACGACATTGGGATCAAAAGGTATGAATCCAGATATTGGTTTCGTACGATGAGAGTTGGGGAATGATTTTGCTAAATAGCCATGACTTTTCTTTTGCTAACTTACAAGTGTTTGGTTTTAAAATCCCAAAACTGGTTTTGATGTTATAGACAAAAAGAAAGGTTGATAGGGTTTTTGTTGGTTGGTAGTTTAGTTTCCATTAGCAACTTTGGCAACTGCTGGATTTAGGTGAAATAAAAGTTTAAGACTTTCAAACATACAGTTATTCGGCCTTAGAATTCGGTATATTTGTGAGATTTTTGGGTTATTATTTCAATTTGCACAGGGTAGGTATATGAATCTGAAACTCATGTGTTATTCATCCGTAACTCAAATTCACTTCCTTCTTGTGTGTTTGAGAAGCGGTTCAGGGCAAGGGTCTGTTGCATATAATTTTATATGATTCAAGAATGGTGGAACTGACAACTGATCTACATCTACAATGGTAGAAAAAAGCAAAATTAGTGAAATAAAAAGAAATTTATAAAAAAAAATATTTTTTTATTAGCAGAAATGTTCAAAAGTGATAAGATTTGCTATGTTTGCTAGTTTATACTTCTAGTCGTAAAATATGCACAAGCCATATGAGTTAGAAAGATTTTTACAGTCTCTTTCTTGTTTACAAATATGCTTGCTAATATAGAAAACTGTATTATTATTATTCATAATTCATATTTATATGATATTATTTTAGTAACGTGATTTTCTGCAGTGACCCTTGAATCCATTTTAGAAGTATGGTCAAACTATGCATTCACATGTTAGAGGCCAGGTGAGGTAGCGTGTCTAAATGTATAAAGTTTGAATGAAGTATATTATGACTTGCAGAACCAGAGACATCAGACTTGGATGTTATATTATGACTTGGATGATCATTCGAAAATCTCAGTGCTAGTTTACATCAGTTAGGCTACTGCTAATAACCATACAGTGAGAGGAAGAAGTGATCAATTAGTTACTGGAATGCAAATGAAATAACTGCTCAAATGATGGAGCACGTGGACAACTATTCTAATTTGTTAAGGATAATAGGTGAAGTGGGATCGATTGATTAGAGAATGTGATTGAGCTTTCGTACAATCTGAAGTTTGTATATTGCAAATTTGCTTTACATCTGTATTCCCCCTCTTTATTTTCGTTTATGCATGCTTGTATTAGGATTTGTTTATGTACTGTTATTTCATGTTAATAAAAGCATACCAATATTCAAAAAATAAAATCTTGTAAGGAGCCAATGTATATGAGTGAAATGTAGCGAGGAAGTGTTGTATAAGTGATTGAATAACAGTGATGAAACAACATGTGTACTATTCAAAAGTGTAATAAATATTTATTTGAATAAATATTTGTTATTTGTTTAAAAATAATTTCTGTGTTAAATATTCAATTCTTGTAAATATTTATTTATAGTAAATGATGCCATGTAGTCTAAAAAATGATGTAATATGCACTAATCAAATGATGACACATGGACAAATTATTGTTTGACACATGAACCAACCATTAAATGCCAAGTGTCGGCATCAATATATGTCATGTGTATACTACTATGACAACCATGTCAACAGCCATGTAGGATGACACCTCATCAGCCATGTTAGCAGTCATGTAGGATGACATATCAACTGATTACTCATCATTTGAGTCACAACGTAGTGGGGTTCATTGATTCTTTTACCTACCAATATCAATAAGTGTAGGTAAAGGTCTTTCTCTACTAAGATTTACCTACCAATTTCTACCAATTTAATATCGGTAGCTAAAATATACTAACTACCATTATGTTAGTTTTACCTACGCTTACAATTGGTAGGTAAAGACCCCATTTTCTTGTAGTGATGCCTCATTCCAATCCAGAATATTCTTTTATTCAAATATTCTTTTCACAATTTAAACCAAATTAAGGTTTATCAAACTAGTCGGGATTATTGAGCCTTACCAAAGTAATCATTTATTTTATTATCCCAATCCGAACCTATTCATCCCATGAAGCAAAAATGGTAGTGCTCCATATCTCACACCCATTGTGTTATCGGTAAATTAGTTACCATTTAATGTTCAAATATAATTAAATATTTAACTATCGCATGGAGTAAAACTGGTGATACTCCATTCTCGAACATTTCTTGAATTCGATAAATTTAGTTACCTTATTCACATTTCAATCTAATTAAAGGTTCATTAAAACTCCAACTTAGTTTTAATTTCAAAAATCATTACTTAATGATTATTCAACTTTAGGAAAATCAATCCTGTCTTTAACTAGGTTAAAGAACCAATGTTGCTTAAAACATAGTTCACGATAAACCCAAATCGTCTTGCATCAAAATGGAATCTTTAGGGAAATCATAATCGTATATAATCAATATAAATTTCCGTATCAGACTAATACACTTAACGGAATAACGACAAAGCCTTTTAAAATTCCATAAATAGTAACGGTCTTCCTTCACGGAAGCTCATCTCGATTATCACTAAATTGAATTCCATTCAATTCCAGTTTCTTTTATTAAATTGGAAAACTTTACTTTGGAAAAATTCCATTGAATTTTAATTAAAAGATTTATAAATTCAGAATCATATCTTCATTGTTAATTGGGTTTAAGAAATAATGTCGTTTAAAACATCATTCACAATGAACCCAAAATCAACTATCACTTAATTCCAATTATATTAATTTACTGGAAAAATTCATTAAATCTTGGTTAAAAGATTTATTCTTTTCTCAACTAGGTTTAAGAACAGTGTTATTGAAGAAACCATTCACGGCAAACCCAAATCCAATTTGATATTAAATATAAGGCTCTGAATAGAAATCATATCGGCTTATATTCAACAACAAATTCTAAAACCAACAAATATCCGCTTTGGAATAATGATATTTATATCTTCCAAATTATTCAACAATATCTGTATAATCACGGAATCCAATATCAAAATATTCCGAAGATTATTTTCATTCAAATCCTTTCCAATTCATTCGCAGGGAAAATTCTGGTTATATCAAAACCATATCAATTCCTTTTCAGTTCTTTACTTAAGTTGATAAATAACTTATTCTGATAAAAATATCTTTTATCTTCATAAGCTTGGAATATTTCATCCAAAAATCTTTCCAAATCATTTATTATCATTTTACATAATTTTTCCCTTTTTTTAATCATTTAAAAAAAGGCCCTTTAGTTAAATGACGTTTCGCGTCATTTAGCCGAACTAGCGTTGTTTTTATTCAAATTAGAATTAAACATTTCTCAAAATCCAACCTTTATATTTCAAATCTCTTGTTATCACTCGAAAACTCTTTTCGACATGAACCCAAGGGTTCCGGTTTTAGGAGAATCCAATGGTCGGATCTCTCGTTACGTCAATTCAAAGTCTATGGTCAAAATTTGTGAACGTTCGCTACAGGTAACGTTATATTAGGGCCATTTAAATATATATAATATATTTCATCGATTTCCATTCTAAATGTATTTTATAAAACGTTTGTAAATTCATTTTAAAAATTGATTCCAACATCCATTTCAGTTTTAAATCAATATTGAATATTTCATATCTTTATAATATTAAAATGATAATTTTTTTAAAATATTAGATTTTGAAATCAAATCTTTTCGATATTCATTATAAAATGAATAAAATCAACATAAAATTCTGTTCGAGTTAAAATGACGTAAATCTACTTAATTCGGCTTCACATATTTCAATATTTTGGTGTCCATCCAAAATCGGACATCAAGATCATATTTTGATTCTTCACAGAATATTATTTTGAAATATTCGTTATTTTTGAATTGGAATCAGACTTAATCAATTACCATATAATTTTATTTATATGGATTCCATACGTCGCATGTATATAAAAATAGTGATAAACAATTATTTAACATTCAATTCACATCCAAAGTGCAATTTACAACTGTATATGCATTAAATAATTAAATAACACTTATAACAGTCTATTAATCAATTATCGACATACAATTACATCCAAGGGAGATGTGAATTAATTATCATCCCTAGACCCGTGTGGGGTTTTCAATCATTAACAAATAATTGGTCGATGTGTAAAATTATCGTCTCAATACCCGTGTGGGGTTTACATCACAATCCATGTGAACATTATTCATAATATAAACGTTTTATTTATAAACATTTATAATCACAGTTTAATAATGATAATAATATTAAATTCTAATCAACCATCAACCACCAACTAAATATTTCAATCATATGCAAAAATTACACATTTAATAACACATATAATAACTGTAAAAATAATTTGAGTGAGAGAGTTCTCACTTTTGGTTTCCACTCCGTCAGTCTTTAATTGAGGATTTAATTTTAAACTAAATTAAACAAACATTTAATATAGCTAAAAATTCAATTTTCTCTGTTTTCGTTCTGGTCAGTTCCATCTTGTAGTTGTAACAACCCAGAAAATTAGAACCAATTTAAAATTTTTATTTTGGCTATTTTAATGAATTTTGAATAGTTAAAATAATTTATTTTAAATAATAATGATTTAAAATTTATTTAAATTCAAGTTAGAATGAGTATATTTATTTTAATTTTAAAAGAAGTTATAAATAGCGCGGTAGTTTGAAAATTTGAATTTAAACTTTGACTGAATGTACAGGATTCAAAATAAATTAGATTTCAGTAAAACCAAGAATATTTAAATATGTTTAATTTTATCTTTCTAGCGAATCTGAAAAAATTGAAATTTCATAGCAGGAATAAAAAGTTATGGCCAGTTGAATATTCAGAATAGTCGCTATGCAATTTAATATAGGGTCCGTTTGGCATGGGTCCCTATTAAGTTTTAAAATTAGGCTCACATCCGGTCATAAAATTATTGTAAATTTAGTCCCTATTTTTCAAAAATTCACTAGAAAAATAAAAAAAAATACGTAAATTCATAATTAATTAAAACACGTAAACACTGAAAAATTCAGATCAAAAAATAATCAAACAAGGCATCAAAAAACAAAAAAAAAAGGAAAAACAACAAATTGCAGTTTAATGCATAATAATATGCAAGTATATGTATTTTCCTACATACATCCATGCACGTTTTCATCTTATGCATCCGCGCTTGATTTCTTTGCATACATTTATGCAAGTACTGCGTAATTTTGCATACATGTGTGCATAAATTGTCCTGCATAAATATCAGTTCAAATTTCTGCATGAAATACCTGCATACATGTGTGCAAGTATTACAATTAGTTTCACACATGTATGCAAGTTTCGGTTTATAATTTTTGGTGAAAACAGCATATGCAATAGTTGCATAAATGTATGCAACTATTGGAAAAACTTGCATACATTTATGCAACTTTTTTTTTGTTTGCGTGGACTTCCGAGAATATTTCTAGATTTTAGAATATATATTTTTTAATGTGATAGCACCAAAATTTTGGGGGAAAATTGAAAAAGGCGGAAGGGTTCAACACAGAAAGAGGAAGTTCCTAAAAAGAAGGAGTGGCACGTAAAACAGGGACCGGGATTGTATTATAAACATGACAGGGACGTGCACTACATTTCAAAGTTAAATAGGGACCTTAGCCTAATTTCCACTTTAATATAATTTATAGCCCGTATAAATGGCCATTATACAAATGACCTCCGTTTTCAAAGAAACCATTTTTGTCAGATCCTGAATGTCAAATTATTGCTAGGTCTAATTTTTCATAATTTTTGAAATTAATATGTGAGCGTGGTAAATTAAACTGCGTTCAATAATTTCTATTGAATTTAATCGACAGTTAAAAGGGTCATTTTTCAAACGGTCTCCAAATTCGATGAAATTAATTTTGTTAGGACCGTATCACCAAAACATAGCTAAATTTATTTTTCGAGAATTTTTGGAGTCCATATGTGGCCCCGGTAAATTTAAATGTACGATCGAATTAAATAAATAAATGATTTAAATTTTAATTTAAAGAAAACGGAATGAAAATTATCGTTTGGGCTGACGGGACCTAGCCCACTGTGTCCGAAACGGGGGCATTTGGGTAGGAACAACTTTCGTTGGGCTGAAATGGGAGCTGAAATGGGAGCTGAAAAGGATTAGCAGGCTTAAACACAATAATTAAGGGTCTTAATAATATTTTATTATAAATATCTAATTACAAACCCTAATACACTATTCACATCCGCCGCCCCCCATATTCATTGCGAGGAATGCTCCTCTCTTCCTCCTCAAATAACTCCCCACCCTCTCACCAAAACCAATTGCTCCAGTTGAAGTTTTTGCAGACATTTCCTCTAGCTCCACATCCATACGCAATTCGTATTTTTCTCGTGGAGTATTCTTCAAGTTCTGACCCCCCCCCCCCCCCCCAAAGTCCGATCGTGTCGAGCCCACTACCGTCGCCGATCCGCCACCGAGCTTGACCCCACTTCCAGCGTTGGTGCCTCCCCTAATGCTTTGACGTGGCAGTGCCTAATCGGCCTTCCACTTCACTGATCGGAAGTAAACCTGAAACCTAGTTTCGAACTAAATATTGGAAGTTGCGGCCTTGATTCTGAGTGGAAGAAGAAAGGGTATTTTTCCCTTTTTTATTTTTTAATTAATTATTTTAAAATGTTATCTACCTATATTAATTCATAACTAATGCATACGAACTCGGAATTGAATAATTTCAGAAGCGTTGCGATTGTGAGTCTGAGATCTACATTACTTGACTGATTAGATTGAATTCGGAGCAGATCAGATTTTTTACAAAAATTCAAATATGAATTATTCAGAATTAAAAGCATTGTGAGAAATTCTACTTTTTTATAAATAACTAAAATTAATTAATCATAATTGAGGTATTACTCATATGCTGTAATATTCTGTTGATTATCATGCATGATTTGATCTGTGATCGATGTTTATGTAGATCTTTTGACTTGATCATTTTTGTTAATTAGATTAGTTGAATCAAAATTAACATTTTTGTTAATTAGAATTGTGTTAAACAAAAATTATCATTTTTGTTAATTAGATTAGTTGAATCAAAAACTAACATTTTTGTTAATTAGAATTGTGTTAAACAAAAATTATCATTTTTGTTAATTCGATTAGTTGAATCAAAAATTAACATTTTTGTTAACTAGAATTGTGTTAAACAAAAATTAACATTTTTGTTAATTAGATTAGTTGAATCAAAAGTTATCATTTTTGTTAATTAAAATTGTGTTAAACAAAAATTATCATTTTTGTTAATTAGATTAGTTGAATCAAAAATTAACATTTTTGTTAATTAGAATTGTTTTAAACAAAAATTATCATTTTTTTAATTAGATTAGTTGAATCAAAAATTAACATTTTTGTTAATTAGAATAGTGTTAAACAAAAATTATCATTTTTGTTAATTAGATTAGTTGAATCAAAAATTATATCGAATCAAAAATTAACATTTTTGTTAATTAGAATTGTGTTAAACAAAAATTAACATTTTTGTTAATTAGATTAGTTGAATCAAAAATTATCATTTTTGTTAATTAGAATTGTGTTAAACAAAAATTATAATTTTTTGTTAATTAGATTAGTTGAATCAAAAATTAAAAATTTTGTTAATTAGAATTGTGTTAAACAAAAATTATCATTTTTGTTAATTAGATTAGTTGAATCAAAAATTAACATTTTTGTCAATTAGAATTGTGTTACACAAAAATTATCATTTTTGTTAATTAGATTAGTTGAATCAAAAATTAACATTTTAATTAATTAGAATTGTGTTAAACAAAAATTATCACTTTTGTTAATTAGATTAGCTGAATTAAAAATTAACATTTTTGTTAATTAGAATTGTGTTAAACAAAAATTATCATTTTTCTTAATTAGATTAGTTGAATCAAAAATTAACATTTTTGTTAATTAGAATTGAGTTAAACAAAAATTACCTTTTTTTAATTAGATTAATCGAATCAAAATTAACATTTTTGTTAATTAGAATTGAGCTAAACAAAAATTACCATTTTTGTTAATTAGATTAGTTGAAACAATAATTAACATTCTTGTTAATTAGAATTAAGTTAAAAAATATATACGTTTTTGTCAAAAGGATTAGTTGAAACAAAAATGTAATTTTTTGTCAAATGGATTAGTTAAAACAAAAATATACATTTTTTTCAAAAGGATTAGTTGAAACAAAAATACACATTTTTGTCAAAAGGGTTATTTGAAACAAAAATATACATTTTCGTCAACACATATTAGTTGAAACAAAAACATACATTTTTGTCAAAATATATTAGTTGAAACAAAAATTTACATTTTGTCAAAATATGATGGTTGAAGACAAAAATTACATTTTTGTTAAATAGATTTGAGTTATAACAAAAGTTACATTTTTATTAAAAAGATTTGAGTTATAACCAAAATAACTTTTTTGGTTAAAGAGATTTGTGTTTGAGCAAAAATATTAATTTTGTCCAACTAGAATTGTCAACATAAATGCCATCGTCACTTACATTCATTTTGTTAAACTAGAATTGTTGACAAAATGAAATTATCACTTGTAATCATTTGTTAAAATAGAATTGTCAACATAAATGCAATCATCACTTATATTCAATTCGTTAAACTAGATTTGTTAACAAAATGAAATTATCACTTTTTATCATTTTGTTGAAATAGAATTGTCAACAAAAATGAATGTACCACTTTTTATGCATTTTGTTGAAATTGAATTTGTATGCAAACGTAAGAACCATTTTTATTGTCAAAACACACATTAGAATTTGTATGCAAAAGTAAGAACCATTTTTATTGTCAAAACATACATTAGAAATTTGTATGTAAGTTAAAAAATCATTTTTGTTTGTCAAACATACATTAAAATTTGTATACAAATTATAGATACATTTTTATCGCTAAGTCATACGTTAGAATTTGTATGCAAATTAAAATAAACATTTTTATGTGTCATGTCACACATTGAAACTATATATACAAATAAAATATTTCTTTTTATTTGTTAAAGTTAAAAATAGAAATTAAATGCAAATAATGAAAATAAAAACTATCTTTTTATTTGTCATTAGCAAAAGTGTCATGTAAATAAAATACATATTTTTTTGACATTATGAACATGTAGATATGATATACCAATAAAACATTCTTTCATTTGGCGTGTTAAACACGTTAGTGGAATCATCGAATGGTTTATATTTGTATATAACTATTGGTGACACCAAAAATTGGTTCAACACGCAAAAAGAATAATTTTGTAGAGAATAAGTGAAGATTAACAATTATAAACAGTATGGAAAAGTGAAAAGGAATCACACACAAATTTATAGTGGTTCGGCGTTAATGAGCCTACGTCCACTTTATAATATTTATATATGATTTCAACTGTCAATTCGAATGATTACAATGATTCTCTCCTTTCTCTTACGTACCCTTTTTCTGAACTAGGATATAAGTATTTATAGGTGATATAATACTTGGCCGTTATCAACACGTGCCATCGGATCCAGAAGAATAGTAGCGGTTGAACGAATTAGTATCTGCTGAAGAATCGGTATCCCATCCCAAAAATCTGGTATGAATTGGCATGTGATTCATCTGCCTTGGGCAATTTGAATGAAAAAGATCTGGAACGAGCTATTCTTTAGGCTAGCTTTTCGGGCTTCAGGTAAACACATCGTAGCTGATCAGGCTTGGCCATCTTGGGTTCCTTCTGGGCCGCGTGTAATGGATGAAGTGAATTGGGATGTTGGGCTTCATTGATTTATTTAGTTCAAGTACTTCGGTATGAATCTGCCTCGTTATCATGCCTTGATGGGCAATCCGAAAGGCCCATCAACAAGTATATATATATATGTATGTATATATATAAATTAAAATTAAATGAATCGCGCGCGGTAGTTCACGTTTCGGAATTGTAACTTTAAACGATTATACCGAAAGATCCGACCGTCGGATTTTCCCAAAACTGGAACCGTTAGGTCTGCTTTAGGGAAGATCTTTCGGACGATATAAATTTTTTCAAATTCCAACTATTAGATTTCGAGAAATGTGTATATTAAATTTTGATAAAAACAGCGCTAGGGCCGCATATTGACCCGATGCGTCGTTAAATTAAATTGAGCTATTCTTATATGAATAAAAATAGTGATAAATCGTTATAAAATAATATTAATGATTTGGAATGGTTTAAAAAATATATATTCGAGAATTATTTGAAAAGGACGAGTTCAATCTTATTTTAAATAATTATACGACGATTTAGATCGAAGATTTTGAGGACGGTGATTGAAGACCGGCGATCTTCACATCGAATGGATGACTACTGATGCCCGACATTGGGTAGCTCCCAGTAAAGGGTCAAAGTGGTAGTTATCCAGAGGTACTTGTTGATTGCCCGGATTAGCGAGCACCTCTCTTCCGTATTGGACATACGGGATGAGGAATAAGGTATCTCCGATTTCGTTCAGACACAAAACGGACTTGTAAATGGATGTGTGTCTGACATTAGATTTCATTCCATGTAAACTGATTTCTATTTAATATATATCTGTCTGGTGGCGGAAAATGTATTCTCCTGCTTAACACCGTTCTCTGATACGCATGAGCTCAGAGGTTATATATTAATAGTTATTGATCGCATGTCATAAATTGTCAATGTGGCATGCCAAGATGCAGATGATCGAGGCATTTGTTGAAAAGCAGAGCATTGTGGTTGATGATCAAAGAACGGCTTGTTTAGTAGGAGCTTTGTGTATAGCGTTACTTCACGAGCCTCACACCCCAGTAGGAGTCTAAAACGGGATAAGAGAACGTAGGGAGTGCACACGTTTCTTTCTTGCTAGAAATGGTATCATGGTTTTGCAAGCCCTAACATTTTACTTATGTGGTTGATGTACTATGAGGTACCTTGGTTATATTGGTCGATAGTGACCAATTTATAGGTTTAATAGGACTGGGAAGCGTATGTTCAGGAATTGCCAATCCACTAAAGTATTTGTGGACCGGCCCTGCAGAATCCAAGGGTTGCCCATAGTTGTGATCCTGAGACATTTGCTAGAGTGTCTCGAATCGGTAAGGAGATCATCCCTAGCCTTGACTCATTATGGAAACCAATTTCCAATACGACATTACAGTTTTGATTGTAAACCTATATATGGTGACATAATAGGATGGGGTACTATGCCGTCTAGGATTGATACATTTACTTTGAAGTAATTTAAAACTGATTAGACACTAATAATAATATTAAAATATTATTTTCTATGTATCAAGCATGTTTGATCATTATAAGGTAAAACTCTATCCTCCGGTTTGTGTTGCATTGTGTGATGGGACTTGAGTCTTGTAAAGATTTCATTTTTCTAAAAAGCATTGCATTGTTTTGAACAAAAATTTATTTAATTTATGCATTGGCAATCCAATGGAGTAAACCCGTTCTACGTTAGCGGCGTAGTCCTGTGATTAGCCATATTATTAGATAAGTTAGGAAAAGATTTCTCATACCAGTCCCATGATTGACTCATAGTTTGTTTCACTTTGCAAACTCGGGTGCCCTCTTTTCACACGGCCAGCTAAGTGATAGGTTCAGGTTATTTTGGACATGTGTTGGATTGGAGTATGCTTATGGAAGGAAGATGAAGATCATTTTTATCTTTTATTTCTACTTTGAGACATTTAGACATCATTGATTTATGTTGTAGTTGATAGATTTTTAGACTTATTTCTATTTGCTGGGACTTTCTATATGCTAAGTTGTATCATGTAACTGTGCCACTCTGATGTTCTGATGTTGTGGTATTGATGACATTTCCATTTCCGCTGCAATGATTTATGTGTTATGCTGTTATTTGAGATCTGCTGTTGTTGTAAATATGTTATATACCAATGATTAACCTTGCTTTCGTACTATGGAAGTATGGGGTTATCACAGTAGTGTTCTTAGACACGATTCTAACGCAAGTTGTTTCGCTGAATTTTGATTAAATATGAATAAGTTATGGACCTTTAAACTCTAATTACATTGATATTATAATTAATTATAATTACTTCTCTTAACATCTCTCTCCCCCTGATTAAAATTGCTTCAGGAAAATCGAACCATGCACGAACAAAAAACTGCACCCACGAACGTACACCGGAGCTCCTGACCAACGATCCACGGCCACCAGTCGAGCTGCCTCTGCCTCACCACCTCACACCCTCGATCTCGCCATGCTCGGTGGCCCTCCGCCTCCAATATTTCACATGAAAGTCAGCAGTATTGGACCCAAAACCCTCACGTTTTGCTTCTCTATTTCCAATCAAACTCATATAGATTTATATCCCTCAAAATGTTCTTCGATTTTTTTTTTGAAAGCATAGTTTAATTCGTATCCAATTTAGAGAAATTAAGGATTTAAAATCTGAAGATTTGGTCCATTCAATTCGAAGCTGGCGGCACATTTTTGGAAGAGGAAAATTAGGGTTTGTTAATGATAGGGGTAGGGTTTTCTATCTATGTATATATATATAGAGAGAGAGAGAGGAGCCTTCAATTGCACCCCAAATAGTGAGCACCCCAATTGCCCCCCTCTCTCCATCTCTCATTTATTATAAATTATGCTAGTGGAAGGAGAGAGAGAAGTAGTGGAGGGAGAGAGAAACGGAATGTGTGGTGGAAATCAGGGGACATTTAGGGGTGCTGCACTATTTGGGGTGTCATTGAACGCTTGCCATATATATATATATATATATTATAATTTAATTTAATTCAAAATTTATCTCAATGTGATTCCTAACTCCAAATCAAACTGAACGACTGTCACCACTAGCTAACTACCTCCATTTCGAACACAACGGAATATGTTTCGTAAGCCAATTCAGCTGTTTTGATCGGTTTTTATCAAAATTGAAGTATAAATTAATATGCCGGTCAATATTGAATTTGAACATATATTTTAATTTACCGGGGCCACATACTATCTCCAAAAATTACGAAAATTGATATCTCGTTATGTTTTGATGATATGGTCCTAACAAAATTAATTTCATCGAGTTTGGAGAACGTTTGAAAAATGTCCTTTTTACTAGCTCATTAAATTTAGACTGGATTTGAAAACACGTTTAAATTTACTACGCTCACATACTAACTCCAAATGACTTGGAATTTTAAACCTAGAAATAATTTGACATTCTGAATCCAACAAAAGTGGTTTTTTCGAAAATAGAGGTCATTTGCAAATTGTCTGTTTATAAGGGCTATATTTAATATTAAATATATATATAAATTCCATAACGACTATTCTAAATTTTAATTTAGACATAACTTACAATTTATAAAACGAAATCTCAATTTCTTACATTCTTTAGAAAGATATAGTTAAATAGATTCTAGTGTTTCTCGTTTCATCGAATTCTGATTTATACTGCATTATGTATATTAATTTAAAGTTCAAAACCAAATTTTCAAACTACCGCGCCATTTCGAGTTCGTTTTATTTAAATTTCAAATTTATACGTACTTACTTCATTTTAAAATAAATTTTAAGTCATTTATTTATTAAAATAAATTATTTTATTATTAAAATCCATTAAATCGTTAAATATAAAATTTTAAATTGGTTCCAAAAAATACGGGTTGTTACACTTGTTTATGTACAGATGAACTTTGGCCATTTTCTCGTACTTACCTCGATGGGTGTGTATGAAAACTCCATATATGTTTCCACCTATTGTCGTCCCTCGTCCCGATGATCCGACACAAGGAATTGATGTTTATCTACAACTGCTGATTGGAGACTGTGGATTGAAGTAGTTGAAGCACATGAAATTTCGAGAAAAAGGAACTTTCGTACGTTTGCTTCTTTATTATGGACTATTACTGATTTTCCTGCGTATGGCGTGCTTTGGGGTTGGAGCTCATATGGACGTCTAGCTTGGTCTCATTGTATGGATGAGACATGAGCATTTCGATTAAAGTATGAAAAAAAATTCTTGGTTTGACTGTCATCGGTGCTTTCTACATGTTAATCATAAATTTAGAATGAATAAAAAGAACTTTAAAGTATGCGAATTCGAGACGTGATATATTCCACTTCTATAACTGGCCAGAACTTCACTTGTACGACCATAATAAAAAAAATCAAAGCATGTTACGAGCTAGATAACAGGCAAGTAAACTCATGCTAAAGTGGGTGGAAGGATTAAGATGTCCTGAGAGGATTTCTTCTAACCTCCATAGATGTGTTGACTTTAAAAATAGTAAATTGAGTGGAATGAAAAGTCATGATTGCCATATCATGATGGGATATTTTTTACCTGTGATTTTCAAAGAACTGTTGCCCACAAAAATATGGAGTGTTATAACAGAATTAAGTATGTTTTATAAACAACTTTGTTCAACGAGGTTAAAGGTATTGAAGTAGGAACCTTGTACTACTCTACAAAGTCGAGAAAATATTTCCATCGGTTTTTTTTAAATATAATGGAGCATTTACCTATTCATCTTTCGTCTGAAGCCCTCCTTCGAGGTCCTGTGCAATATGAATGGATGTATCCATTTGAGAGGTAATTTAATATATACTCAATAATCTTGATAGTTTGCAATTAATTTTTTTTGCACCAACATATAAATTTAAATAATCTAATTATGGGTACTTGAATCATTTGAAGAAAAAAATTATACAAAAAGCATCAGTAGAAGGTTCGATTTACAAATCGTACCTTGAAGAAGAAGCTTCATTTTTTCTTCCATTACTTTAGTGAGGTTGTGAACTTATCTTTTGTAACTATTCCTCGTAATGAAGAAGTTGTTGAACATGACTCTTCTCAAATAATGTTATCTATTTTTAGACAACACATAAGACCTACTAGAAAATGTGTGGAAATATAGCGATAGAGACTACTGTGTGGCACACACATATGTTCTTTTAAATTATGTGGAAGGTTCACCATTTGTTAGGTAACACTATATTCATGTACAATCAATTTCATGTATTTATTTATTTATATTAAAAAAGGAACATAACACATATTTGCAGCATATATGAATCACAACATTCATATGGTGATCTTTGTAAAGAATTTGTTGGATGGTTTTCAAACTATGTTCATGATCCCACAAAATGTATTGTTAACGAAGGATTACGACATCTTGCTACCGGACCAAAAAGAAATGTCAAAACTTATCCAGTATACTTCGTCAATGGATTCAAATTCAACAGCAATGATCACGAAGCTGAAAAATTAACATATAACAGCGGTGTATTTGTTAAAGGCAGTGATGATCCATATGACAATATAACTGATTTTTACGGCGTCTTAACGTAAGTTTTAGAGTTGACATATTATGTACAACATGCAGAGAAAGTTTTTCTATTCAAATGCAACTGGTTTAGCAACATTCCTGATTCTGTAATTAACGTGCACAATGATTATAAATGCAACTAGTTTAGCAATGTTCCTGATTCTGTAATTAACGTGCACAATGATTATAAGCTAATTCAAATAAGGCATACGTCGCATTACTAGAAGTATGATCCTTTCGTGTTAGCTAAGCAAGCATTACAAGTCTATTTTGCCCCATATTCGTCTTTTAAAAAAAGATAAAGCAGATTGGTGGGTTGTTTTTAAAACGAAGGCAGGATTTACATTTGATGGAAATAATATTCTAGACGAAGCAGCGTATCAAACAGCGGTTCTTGGGCCAAATACTGAAATAATAATAGCCAATGACATTGATGTAAGATCGTTGAATGATGAAGCGAATTTATTAATAGGTGCATTTGTAAGTACTGAAGAAAACGATATAGAGTATGAGACTGAGTCTTGATCAAAAGATGATGAAGACTAATCATAGATGATAAATACTTATGAATTTACTTATGTTATGTACTATTCTGAGCTATGAAATAATAATGATGATGACTGTTCTTAGCTATGAATTTACTTGCGTTCTTTACCATTCTTGTTTGTGTAATGATAATGATGACTATATATGTTATGTATTATTAAGAGTTATGCATTGTTCTTTTCACGTACGATTATGTGCTGATTATGTCAAGATATGATTATGATTTTGTATTCATTATATGATTGTAACAGATATGTCTGATAGAAGACGATCCAGGAGTATGTCTCATCTGTCTTCTTCACTATCTCCTGCAGCTGGAGCAGGTCTGAGCAGCTCGGAGCTAGATTTATGCCGAGTTGTAGAGATTGTTCCCAAGAGTATTGGGTAAATATCAAATTTATTTAAATTTAGATTATTTAAAATATATGAAATATCTATGTCAACATGTATACAGGGATTTCGAGGTCAACCAACATCTTTTATTCTAGAATTGTCAAAGGAGTCATACATGAATAGAACGTCTGGGGCTTAGGTGCATTGGTATAGTATCCCACCCCATATCAAGAACGTTATTTTAGTTGATTTGATGGTAGGTATATTTTTGTATTACTATTGAAAATTAATATACTATACATAATTCAAAATACATTTAACATGCAGGTAGCTGTACATGTGGAGTCGCGGAATAAGGAGACTTTTATGTCTCACTGGAACATGAAACTAAGGAAAAATTGTAGAGAGAAAATTTCAAGAGCAAAGAACTCTTGTAAAAATCCAAGTTGGATGAGTGACGATGTTTGGGCTGGATTTCTAAGATACTGGGATCCCCAAGCAGCTAAAGTACGCTATAATAATGAAAATAATCACATTTATGTTGATTGCATTATTTTAATTAACCGTGTATCAAATTTAATAGGAAGTAGCAAACAGAAATAAGAATTCAGCTTTACACCACGGTGGCTCAAAATCTTTCCAATAGCATATGAGAGAATTGTTATAAATTTTCAATATTTTTAGCATATATTTAGTGCATATCATTCATTCTTATTTTCAATACTGTACATATACTCAGTTCGCGAAGTTAGGAAGGGAGCCTTCAATGGAAAAGGTTTTGACATACATATGCGGTGGAGCAGATTGATAAAGAAGGGAACATCAGATATGATAGGGCGGACCACAAGACTACGGGTGTAATGGTAAATATTCTTATTCATAATTAAAATGTTTCATATTCATTTATATCACAATATATAGGTAAATTATATAGCAATTATGTTAAAATTATATTGGTATTGTAGAAGAGAAATGACGTAGAGATGGCCAGAGTGACACAGGCTAGTGGACGAGAGGAGCTTACGGTTGCAGAGTTCGCTCTATATGGGATTCTATTATGGAATCCGCCTACTCGAAAAAGGCGATATGGCTTCGGAAATCAAGAGGTAAACTTTGTAACAACCCGAATTTTTTTAACATGTTAAAACAAGAAATCAGGGAAGAATTAAATTATAAGTTAAGAATCAATGGGAACTGGTTACGCCATTGCGTTCATCTCGAAATTATGCTTGAAAACGAGTCCGAAATTTCGAAAATCGGAGTCTGTATGACCAAGTTATGGCCCATAGAAGATTTCAGAAAATTCAAAATTCAGCCCGAAATTCAAATTCAGCCCGAAACAGATTGGGCGGGAAAATTTCCCGCCCAGCCCCAGGTCGACTGGGGGTCGACTTCCCTGGTCGGCCATGTTTGCCTGGTGCACCTATTTGCTCCTTTGGGTCTGTTCAGTTGGCCTGTGACGAGATTTGATGGTTCAGATCTAAACTAGGGTTAATCCTATGGCCTAAACTTGTCTCTACACCTATAAAAACACCCTAAGACCTAGCCTAAACCACCACAAATCATCCTTACAACTAAGTGCTGCCAAAATGCTCCTAAATCATGGCCTCCATCTACATCATTGAGAGCTTGAGAGTTCTAAACTAGAGCTAAGGCAAAGGAGCAATCATTCTCCATCGAATCAAAGGAACTACTAATTTCCCAAGGCTTCTAGTGTTGCTACATCATTCCTAGAGCTTCTACAATGTCTCTATCTTGTTCTATTTTGTTCTAGTTCTCATAGCCATGATTTGTAAGCCCCACTCTACTCTTAGATTTAAATTATGAAATTAATATGAACATGTAGCAAGTTGAAATGGGATTCTTGTGTAATACTTGTCTTTGGTCTATCATTGTATGCATAGATCCATTTATGACTCTTTTGATCTATGATTGTGGAACTATCATGAACCTAGTACCATTCATCTTGATTTTTGGGTAGAAAGCTATGAGCTTTATTTGGGGATTATGCATAATGCAACATAGAACCCCTCATAACCTTGATGTTAACTTGCCTATGATGTTGAACTACATGCTAGTCACAAGTTTATCACTCTATGTCAACTATTATCATGTTATCACCCTATTTGCTAAGTTTGATGTCATACATGTTTTGAGGCCAATAATCCTATATGCTAGTTGTGATCAATATCTTTGCCTCAAATATCATCTGTTATGTTGTTATGTTCCCCTTCTTGATCTATTTGTATTGATGCGAATTTACGTGCGATGGGAATACGTTATGGGTAGTTAGGCGAACTTGAAATGACATGAAAAACATGACTTGAAATGTGACATGAAAATTGATTATGCTTGGAAACTTGAATGTGGTCATGACATGTAGAAAACCATAAAGTGGCCAACTCGAGGTTGAGTTGAGTTTGTAGCGTAAATCTGCCTGGAACCGCCCGGCAAATCCAGTGGCTACAAACAGTAGGATCCAATGTGAGTAGTTGGTCATATCACGCTTGAAACCCGAGGTTAGACTAGCTTATGGTGTAAATCTGCCCAGACCCGCCCGGCACATCCAGTAACCACAACAAAGTCTAATGTGAGAGGTTGGGCGCATTAAGTTAATTAATGTCACATGATAGGGTTAAGTCATGAACCACTTGGATACACTTAACCAACTTGAAACATGATTGGATAGGGTTAACCACACTTAACCCGTTAGAAACCCTAGTTACGTGGTCCTTTTCAGCAGTAACCCTCTTGGATGTATCACGATACCCTAGGAACTAGGCTAGGGTAGGGCACGATTACTGGGCTGATTGTAAGCGACCAGAAAGACGGCTGAGTAGGTGGGCCATTGTAGGTTCAGGCGGGCTATGGTCGTGCACATAGTCCGGAGTTGAAAAATAACAGACATGGGCACCAGTAGGTTTAGACTGTGCGTGCTTGATTTGTGTCAGTGGTTGGCACCCTAGGGCTTGACACACCCTAGGGTGGACCTAGCAAAGTTGACTACATTCCGTGATTGGGCCGTATGACACCGACACTCGACGAGTTAGGCATATAGGGAGCCGATCGACTAGACCGTATAGTTGGACCTTGACTTGGGTCATCTCATGATATTAGGCCAAAGGATCATTTCTTGTTTATACTTGACATGGGTTAGAATACTAGTACTATTGATGCAAAACTAAACCTTGTATATGCGATGCCACACTTGATCTACCTTGTTATCTATTTATCATGCCAGTTAGTTACCATCTTTATGTTTCATCTCAGTTTCTTATCTCTAGTTAACTTCATTAGTTTTTATACTAATAGTAGGTAGGACTTACCAGTCTTTATGACTGACCCTTTTTCTTTCGCCTCTTTTCTTCCATCCCCCCCCCCCCAGGTTCTCAGGGAGGGAACACTAGTGCTTAGCTTGGACATTTGGCTTGCTTTCTTGATAGCTCATGTACGGTTTGGACTTGAGCTTGCTATGGCTTCACCACATCTATTTGGGGATAGTTCACTTTATGTTATTTTCAGTTTATGTTTTCTAGACTTGTGGTAGTTGGGAAAATGATGACTAAGTATTTTGATGTAAGTTGACTTTGGTTTTGAAATGGTTAACTATGGTTTTTAAATTTCTACCACTGGTTTACTTATTTATTTATCTATGTTCTGTCTTGTGATATCTCTGTGCATGTTTACCTAGACAACACCCCTCCAAAGCTAGTGCAATCACTCGTGAGTGGCCCTGGCAGAGGTGGGGTGTTACATTTGGTATCAGAGCATTAGGTTTACTAGACCGGACAAAAGTTTTAAAAACCCTTTTGAAAAACTATTTTCGAAACCAATTAAGTATTTTTCCAAGGAAAGTCTAGTTTATTTTAAAAGGCTATTCCCCAAAAGCCATTAGCACTATCCTTTGTTTCCTCGTTCTTAATCTATCTTTTACTTCGTTTCAGTATGGCTGATAACTTTATCATCCCGGAGGGAATACCGGTACCTCTTTGGTTTAGGAGGTACATGGAGGCTAGGGCAAATGGAGCCGGCCCAGCAAACACTCCAACTCCTCCTCCCGTACCCGAGGTTCCTCCTCCTCCTCCTCAGCGTCCACAAGCAGACTTCGCAAAGATTTGCAAAGACTTTAAGGTGATGGGTGGCAAAAATTTTGTTGGGACAGAGACTTATGTTGAGGCAAGAAACTGGTTAAGGGAAACTGAAGACCTTTTTGCTATCTTTGATGTAGAAGATCGTAGGAAAGTTCTGTTGGCAGTATGGCTATTGAAAGAGGAAGCTGCTTATTGGTGGGAAGTCACCAACGCTACTAGGCCTATAGAGACTTGGGCCGACTTTAGGATGAGGTTTGGGCTTAAGTTTCTATCATCTGCTGAAGAGAATCTGCAAATGGAGAGGTTTATATCTTTGAAGCAAGGGGACATGACCGTGAGAGAATATGTGAATAAGTTTAACCAGCTTTGTAACGACCCGTGTTTTTCGACAATTTGAACCTGAATATTTAAATTGGTTTTAAATATTTTATTTGGAAATATTAATGGAATTTAATATTTAATTCGTTAATAAAAACGAAGTTGAACGTTATATAATTTATATAATATATAACGAGCTCGAAATGGCGCGGCAGTTCGTAATATTTGGTTTTGAACTTCCATGGAGAATACATGATTCGATATAAGTCGGATTTCTGTGAAACAAGACACGTTGGAACTGTATTGACGATAATTTTCATATGAAAGAGAAAAATCCAGATTTCGTGTTATAATTCGATAGTTATGGCCAAATCAAATTTTGAAATAGTCGCTATGGAAAATCGTTATTAAATTATAGGCCTTTAAAATGGCCGTTTTGCAAACGGACTCAGATTTCGACGAAATCAGTTTCATTAGAACCGTATCGTTAAATTATTGCACGCTGTTGAATGGCGTGGCAAACCGATGTCGTATGTGGCCACGGTAGCCGTAAACGCCCAATCAAATTCTATAGCGCGTAATTAAATAAATAAAGAGATATTTGAGTGT
Organism: Allium sativum; assembly: GCA_030737875.1. NCBI lineage: Eukaryota > Viridiplantae > Streptophyta > Magnoliopsida > Asparagales > Amaryllidaceae > Allium > Allium sativum. Next base: position 16,481,224 of record JASFAX010000025.1, read on the forward strand.
AACTTGAACAGACGATCGAATTAGGCCGCGAAACCAGTTCCGTTGAGTTCGTATCGTCGATTAGGGTCAGGATAGGTATGTAGTTTGTCATTTTTGGAGACCGGATAATTTAGAGTTAAAATGGATAGGACGGTTCGGGGTAAAAACAGCCTACCGGGGCAACAGTCTCAGAATGCGACGAAACTAGTGTCGTTGGGTTCGTATCAACAAGTTATTGTTGATGTTCGCAGTTTCAAGTTTATTTGATTTATCTGGTGACCGTGGAAAAATTAAACGTGTGTTCATTTCCGGTTTCATAAAGGAAATTTTTTCATATGACCTCGGATTTCGACGAAACTTGTCCCATTGGATCCGGAATAACTTTTTACACTAACATTAGCCTTTTTATCAGTAAACGAAAATCGTCTGTAGTGATTTTTAACACGGTTTCTCCACGACGAAGTTTCGTACTTTATAATTTGAATAAAACTATCCATTCTTTGTTGCTATAGCTTGTTTCTCTTCTGTACTTGCTGGCCAAACTATCCATCCGTGTTGTCCAAGGAAACGTGCCACCCAAACATTTTTTTTTTCTTTGTCTACCATTACACAGACACCGTGCCGACCAAGTAATCTTCGAGACCCACCCTACCTATGTTATCTGCAATCCTATACCCCCCTACGCCGTGGCCACCACGTCTTTGCCTCTATAAATACATCTACTTTTCGTTCATCCCTTACTGCTTCCAGCAATGAAAATGCTCCATTCCTCCAACAAATAAAATCCATAACCAAACCCACTAAGAACAGGAAGGAGCGACACGAGCCTGGCTTTGAAGTACGGACGAGAAGAATGGGTTGGATATAATGAATTGCATGGAAATGGGATGGTCTGGCATTCACGTGGTGGATCCATGGGGATTGCGGTGGAGGGAACGTGGGTTTCAGGAGGGTGTTGGCGAGGTGATCATCAGGGTGGCACGAGTCCGGTCAACGTTGGATGGTGCTCTAGTCAGCTGGTGGGTGGCGTGGGGGTGTTCAAGAGAAAGGTCGAAGCAAGGCCGATGGTGAGGGAACTGGAGCACAAAAGGTTAGAGGAGGAGATGCAGTTTTCCATGCATGCATCGGAGATGAGTACTGTGCGGTGGGATGGTGCCGTATGTGCGTTAAAATGGGTAAGTGGAATAGAAAGGTGGTGTTTTGTTGGGTACGGCGAAGGAGTGCATGGGTTTCATTGCTTTTGGTTGGGTGATGAGTATTAATGCAAGTGACGGGATGGACTGAACAAGGATGAGAGAAGGAATCGAGGCATGAGTACACAGCATCTAAGGGGAACGTACAGGAAACATTGAAAGAGAATGAGGAACGCATCCAAAAGAGTTAAGGACGTGGTGCTGAAATTTTGGTCTGTTCGAATCATAGTGGGTTTTCTGGTAGATGGAGGAGCGATGTAGCCGGGTTGGAGCGGAAATACAGAGAACGAGAAGAAGGATTTCGTTGTGGAACCGTTCAAAAGAAAACCAAGGAGGAACCAAGATGGCCGTAACCGAAATCCAACAGTAATGAACTTAACCAAACTCTTAATTAGGAATTATTAGTATATTAACTTAGTTAATTCATTTCAGGGCTGTGCCGAATGAACGAGTACAGGAGAATAGCTGTATTAATGGGAACGAAGTGAAGATTGATCTGCCATTTTCCCTCAAACATAATTAAGTGAAGTAATTATAATTAGGGAAATTATTACTTAAGTTTAAATCCTTAATTTATTATATAAGTAGTGTTAAAACTAATGAAGATCGTTTGTTAAATACAGGAGGACGAAGTCGGGAATACAAGGAAAAGGGGAATCAGGCTTTAGTTTTACTTGGAATGGATCGGCCGTTAGCTTCGAAAGTAATTAAGGTGTTTAATTAAAGTTAATTGAATTTGTTAAGATTTAAACTATAATTAGAAATTTAATTACTTAACTTAACATATAATTATAATATTAATAACTTCATCATATATGACCAGAATGGAACACAACAAGCGATGTTGGGACTGTATGAATGAGATATACATTCTGGAATAGAAACAGACGTAGTAGAATGCAGCTGGGGATCCCAGTTAAATTAAACGCGAGTTTAATTTAATCAAACCAGTTGTTATTATAACAACGCAACTCAAGGTGAGTTAAACTCACTCAGTTACCCTTTTTATATTTTATATAAATTGGGTATTTTTATTTTGTGTGCTCTGCTTGCCAATGGTTGACTATTTTGCTAGTTATACATTGATCTGTTGATTTAACCAATGAAATTAAACTGTGTTTAATTTCAATGAAATACCAAATCGTTATTTTTAACGATTGGTTCCAATAAAGGTAACTCACCTTGGTTGGTCACGTTATTTATAAACGTGTTTAAATGGTTGAATTGTTTGAATTGCTTGTGGTTGATGTTAAATGGTCGTTATTTAATTTATCAGTTGAACAAAACTGAACCGTCTGATTTGAGAAAAACCATTTGAATACAGGGAAGAACAGGTTGGAGGGATCCAACCAGATTCCTCAAATATATTATTTATTTCATATTTTCACATATGAACTGTCCTGTTTGGTTGATTGATTTGATTATTGATTTGGACTGGGAATTCAACCTGTGTTGTGTTTAAACCAATGGGTGATATTGGTTGGGTATTTGGCAGCGTATGGCCTATAAAATCAATCATGTTATAAATATTGATTCACCGTCAGGTGAATCGATAAAGATGAAGTTATAAAATTTACTTTATAACTGGAGTTGGATTTTGAATATATTATTTTGAATAAAGGTTTATAAAAGAAAAGTAAATAAATAAATATTTTTATTTATTTAAGACTTCGATTTGTTCTGATGTTAATCAGATCTACAATTATGAGCATAAGAAATGAGATAAATGGTTAAACTTTAATAAGTGTTTTGTAAACAGCGATTTTAGCGCTATAGTTATAATATATGTTTTGTAAATCTAAATAGCTATTTTAGCGCTGTTGCTATAGTAAATGTTTTTGTAATCTAAACAGCAATTATAGCGCTGTTGTTTTGTAAATCTAAATAGTAATTATAATGCTATTGTTATAACATATGTGCTATAAATTTCTTTGTGAAAACTAATGGATTTCCGAATTTAAAAGATGATTTGAAGGAAGATTTAAGTGGGTAATTGAATATAGTTATTCAAGCTAGAGTCAGTCAAACATAGTTATTCAAGTTGAGTTGCCATTTCGTACGACTGCTAACGTAATTCGCAGGGCTGCAGATAGCCTACGGAGGTCGGATGTTTCCTGAGGGAATCAGGCGTAACCATTGTGATCGCTGCGATCTAGAGTCAAGCGAATGGAGTTAAGTCGAATATTTGTTAATCGATTAGAGTTAAATCAAAATTAGAGTTATTCAAATATCATATTTTTGAAGATTTAAAGAGTTAGAAGTTTTAATTAAACAGAAGTGAATTAGTTTGTTTTAATTAAAAGGTCAAGTGATGCTGAATACTGAACCAGTGAACTCATTGAAGTGTCATGATTGAAACACTGTATATTTTGATAGTTAAAACACCGACTATCAAATCAGTCCAATACGATTGTTGGTACGGAAAGACCGGGATCGAATTTATTCGAAAACCATTCCGACCAACAAATACGTGAAGATCTCAGAAGATGATCGAGATGGTGCTGTGAAGACCGTGGATTTTCATAAATGGAAGAACCACTAATATTCTCTGCCTGGCAAGCAGAGATAAACTGTGATTCTGTCGTGGTTGGAATCTACGGGTTGCAAGGACTACTCGCTACTGATCCATGGGGTGATTCCTATATTGGATGCGGTAGGAGAGTGCCTTCGGTTCATCCTGTTCCTGGATGACGTGTATGGACGAATGTCTGACAGAGTATTTCCAAAGGATCATGTACGTTGATTTCTTCAAACGTACGATAGTTGTTGGCAGGGAATTGCCATTCTCTAGCTTTCAGCTAGAGTATTTTTGTGGACGTCAATTAGTGACATCTGACGGATCTGACGATGTGGCATTCAAAGTGAATGACGACCAGATGTTCAAGAGTTAATTCTGGCCTTAAGCCTCATCAACCGGGAAATGACAAAAATCGGGCAGGCAGCATGGCTATGTGGGTCGCTCCCATTAGGGTATATGATCACCTATCTAGAGGAAATCCTATTTGTTTCTTAAATCTATGTTTCGATGCTGTCCCTTGTTGGGAGACGGTTGCTGATCCCAACCGTCGGTGATATACATTCGATACTCTCAAGCGAAATGAGGGGTCGGTCATGTGAGGGCCGGGTTGCAAGAAGTTCTTGTTGAACCCAGTGTATTCGTCTCTAGAGATACACTATCGGAAGGTGGACCCATACCTTGTCAAGTCGGAATCCAATTCCCAATAAGCGCCTGCGGGTTTTGATTGTATACTATATATATGTGGAGCATGAGATGCAAGCGTTCCACTAGATTCTATTTACTTGTGTTTAGACATTATCATAATATCAGACAAGATATTGGTTTCAAACTGTTTTGGGTTATCGTAAGGTAAAAACCGTCCGTATTTATGTGTGGATTTGGTCTTACGATTATCCTTTTCTTTTGAAAAGATTTTGAACTTTAAAATCATGATTGGATGGTTCACCCTTATTATTGTGCGAGTTTTTCTCACGCTGGTTCACCAGACTGACCCGGTGTTTTGTAAATGCTCGGATTAGGCCGGGTTGTACAGGTTCAGGTTATCGACTACTGTGAAGAGACGAGCTGGAAGAGTCCAGACGTATGATATTACTAGTATTCCGTTGTGTGTTGTATGAAGACAGATTATCACTGTCCAGATGTTGATGTACTCTGATATTGTAAGTATTTTCAAAGTTCTCAATAAAGATTTACTTCTGTATTATATTTTTTTCCGCTGCGATGTGAGACTCTGTGTGTGGTTCTTCTTCTTCTTTTATTCTAATATTTCTTTCTTTCTTATCTCACCCTCTAACTTCTTTCTATTAATGATCTGGAATGTTCGATGTCTGAATGGTCAACACGGTAGTTTGATGTCGATTTTCGGAGTCGAAAATCCCGGTTCGTTACAGTGGTATCAGAGCTGAAGGTTAAGTGATTACCTTGGCTCTGTGGCGTAACTCAGTAGAGATGGGGTTAGTAATACCCTTGATTGAGTTTGAGTGTATATATATATGAGTGAACGTATTTGTAGATTTTATAAAAATTGTTTTATATTGTGGAGATTTATTGGTCGAGTTGTTATGAGTTCTGATCGATCAGTTTGATCCACTGTATCGATAGGGGTTTATAAACACTCGAATACGATGGGTCGTCACGATATGTTTTGAAAAGAGGGTAAATGAAATAATTTTACCCAAATTATATTTTAATATAAAAGAATGATATATATTTGAAGTATTATAGTATATTGGATGTGTTGATTGATTATAATTGAAATGGTTATATAAATAACCAACCAGAATTCATATCAGTATAATATATGGAATCAGATGAAGTAAATCTGAAATTTAAATCAGAATTGGAATTAAAAATTCCTAAATGTGGGAAAAGTGTTAACAAATGAAATTGGGTTAAATATATGAGGAATTTAAGATCTTGGGAGATTTTATATTGTTTACAAGTATCATGAATGATATTTTGAAATGGATTTCAAAATGGAAGTGTTTAGAACTGGTTTTGAAAGTGACATAGTATTGAACTCACTTCAATAGCTGGAAAATAGATTCCGATGATGATCCGGACATCATCGGTGTTCATTTTCGAGTGGTAAGTGATGGATTACTACCAAAGATTTTGTTTTGAATTGCTTTGAATCATGTAAAAGGAATATTTGATTTTCTTGAAAGAGCTAAACTATTTAAAAACTCTCAGGGAAATTGTTTGAACAAAAACAAAATTAAATAGAAATTTGTGAAAGCAAATATGGATTGAATTGAAACCGATTAACTGGAAATTGAATCAGGAGATAATATATCGAGTAGAATCAGATTTTGAAATTTGTGAGACAAGAATCTGAAATAGTGTTGGTTGGAATTGATGATGGATGACGATTGAGTTAAGAATGGAATTTGGCTTGGACGCGTGAAGGATTTGGTTTTGAGGATAAAATTGGAATTTTGGTTGGAGAATGCATTTGTATATGCTAACAGGGTAGAAGATGGAAAGGATATAATGATATGCCCGACAAAAAGGTACACGTTTATTTTTATATGGGTTTGGTGATTTATGAGCCTATTTGGCAAGCCGCATGGCTGTTTTATTTTCTTTTGGTTTGGAGAAGGCCTAGAAAGGCAAGTTGGAGTTGTACTGATTGAGCCGTACAGCGGAGATGCTGGCGAAATTTTTCGGAAACTTAAGGTGTTAGAAAATTTTCAATATTTTTGCAATATTTATTCATAGTATTGAATCGGTTTCAAATTTAAACTAAGATTGGATTTGGAAAATAATGGTTTATAACGTTCTTTCTTACCTTAGCAATTTCGAGGACGAAATTATTCTAAGGGGGGAAGAATGTAACGACCCGTGTTTTTCGACCATTTGAACCTGAATATTTAAATTGGTTTTAAATATTTTATTTGGAAATATTAATGGAATTTAATATTTAATTCGTTAATAAAAATGAAGTTGAACGTTATATAATTTATATAATATATAACGAGCTCGAAATGGCGCGGCAGTTCGTAATATTTGGTTTTGAACTTCCATGGAAAATACAGGATTCGATATAAGTCGGATTTCTGTGAAACAAGACACGTTGGAACCGTATTGGCGATAATTTTCATATGAAAGAGAAAAATCCAGATTTCGTGTTATAATTCGATAGTTATGGCCAAATCAAATTTTGAAATAGTCGCTATGGAAAATCGTTATTAAATTATAGGCCTTTAAAATGGCCGTTTTGCAAACGGACTCAGATTTCGACGAAATCAGTTTCATTAGAACCATATCGTTAAATTATTGTACGCTGTTGAATGGCGTGGCAAACCGATGTCGTATGTGGCCACGGTAGCCGTAAACGCCCAATCAAATTCTATAGCGCGTAATTAAATAAATAAAGAGATATTTGAGTGTAACTTGAACAGACGATCGAATTAGGCCGCAAAACCAGTTCCGTTGAGTTCGTATCGTCGATTAGGGTCAGGATAGGTATATAGTTTGTCATTTTTGGAGACCGGATAATTTAGCGTTAAAAAGGATAGGATGGTTCGGGGTAAAAACAGCCTACCGGGGCAACAGTCTCAGAATGCGACGAAACTAGTGCCGTTGGGTTCGTATCAACAAGTTATTGTTGATGTTCGCAGTTTCAAGTTGATTTGATTTATCTGGTGACCGTGGAAAAATTAAACGTGTGTTCATTTCCGGTTTCATAAAGGAAATTTTTTCATATGACCTCGGATTTCGACGAAACTTGTCCCATTGGATCCGGAATAACTTTTTACACTAACATTAGCCGTTTTATCAGTAAACGAAAATCGTCTGTAGTGATTTTTAACACGGTTTCTCCACGACGAAGTTTCGTACCTTATAATATGAATAAAACTATCCATTCTTTGTTGCTATAGCTTGTTTCTCTTCTGTACTTGCTGGCCAAACTATCCATCCGTGTTGTCCAAGGAAACGTGCCACCCAAACATTTTTTTTTTCTTTGTCTACCATTACACAGACACCGTGCCGACCAAGTAATCTTCGAGACCCACCCTACCTATGTTATCTGCAATCCTATACCCCCCTACGCCGTGGCCACCACGTCTTTGCCTCTATAAATACATCTACTTTTCGTTCATCCCTTACTGCTTCCAGCAATGAAAATGCTCCATTCCTCCAACAAATAAAATCCAAAACCAAACCCACTAAGAACAGGAAGGAGCGACACGAGCCTGGCTTTGAAGTACGGACGAGAAGAATGGGTTGGATAGAATGAATTGCATGGAAATGGGATGGTCTGGCATTCACGTGGTGGATCCATGGGGATTGCGGTGGAGGGAACGTGGGTTTCAGGAGGGTGTTGGCGAGGTGATCATCAGGGTGGCACGAGTCCGGTCAACGTTGGATGGTGCTCTAGTCAGCTGGTGGGTGGCGTGGGGGTGTTCAAGAGAAAGGTCGAAGCAAGGCCGATGGTGAGGGAACTGGAGCACAAAAGGTTAGAGGAGGAGATGCAGTTTTCCATGCACGCATCGGAGATGAGTACTGTGCGGTGGGATGGTGCCGTATGTGCGTTAAAATGGGTAAGTGGAATAGAAAGGTGGTGTTTTGTTGGGTACGGCGAAGGAGTGCATGGGTTTCATTGCTTTTGGTTGGGTGATGAGTATTAATGCAAGTGACGGGATGGACTGAACAAGGATGAGAGAAGGAATCGAGGCATGAGTACACAGCATCTAAGGGGAACGTACAGGAAACATTGAAAGAGAATGAGGAACGCATCCAAAAGAATTAAGGACGTGGTGATGAAATTTTGGTCTGTTCGAAGCATAGTGTGTTTTCTGGTAGATGGAGGAGCGATGTAGCCGGGTTGGAGCGGAAATACAGAGAACGAGAAGAAGGATTTCGTTGTGGAACCGTTCAAAAGAAAACCAAGGAGGAACCAAGATGGCCGTAACCGAAATCCAACAGTAATGAACTTAACCAAATTTTTAATTAGGAATTATTAGTATATTAACTTAGTTAATTCATTTCAGGGCTGTGCCGAATGAACGAGCACAGGAGAATAGCCGTATTAATGGGAACGAAGTGAAGATTGATCTGCCATTTTCCCTCAAACATAATTAAGTGATGTAATTATAATTAGGGAAATTATTACTTAAGTTTAAATCCTTAATTTATTATATAAGTAGTGTTAAAACTAATGAAGATCGTTTGTTAAATACAGGAGGACGAAGTCGGGAATACAAGGAAAAGGGGAATCAGGCTTTAGTTTTACTTGGAATGGATCGGCCGTTAGCTTCGAAAGTAATTAAGGTGTTTAATTAAAGTTAATTGAATTTGTTAAGATTTAAACTATAATTAGAAATTTAATTACTTAACTTAACATATAATTATAATATTAATAACTTCATCATATATGACCAGAATGGAACACAACAAGCGATGCTGGGACTGTATGAATGAGATCTACATTCTGGAATAGAAACAGACGTAGTAGAATGCAGCTGGGGATCCCAGTTAAATTAAACGCGAGTTTAATTTAATCAAATCAGTTGTTATTATAACAACGCAACTCAAGGTGAGTTAAACTCACTCAGTTACCCATTTTATATTTTATATAAATTGGGTATTTTTATTTTGTGTGCTCTGCTTGCCAATGGTTGACTATTTTGCTAGTTATACATTGATCTGTTGATTTAACCGATGAAATTAAACTGTGTTTAATTTCAATGAAATACCAAATCGTTATTTTTAACGATTGGTTCCAATAAAGGCAACTCACCTTGGTTGGTCACGTTATTTATAAACGTGTTTAAATGGTTGAATTGTTTGAATTGCTTGTGGTTGATGTTAAATGGTCGTTATTTAATTTATCAGTTGAACAAAACTGAACCGTCTGATTTGAGAAAAACCATTCGAATACAGGGAAGAACAGGTTGGAGGGACCCAACCGGATTCCTCAAATATATTATTTATTTCATATTTTCACATATGAACTGTCCTGTTTGGTTGATTGATTTGATTATTGATTTGGACTGGGAATTCAACCTGTGTTGTGTTTAAACCAATGGGTGATATTGGTTGGGTATTTGGCAGCGTATGGCCTATAAAATCAATCATGTTATAAATATTGATTCACCGTCAGGTGAATCGATAAAGATGAAGTTATAAAATTTACTTTATAACTGGAGTTGGATTTTGAATATATTATTTTGAATAAAGGTTTATAAAAGAAAAGTAAATAAATAAATATTTTTATTTATTTAAGACTTCGATTTGTTCTGATGTTAATCAGATCTACAATTATGAGCATAAGAAATGAGATAAATGGTTAAACTTTAATAAGTGTTTTGTAAACAGCGATTTTAGCGCTATAGTTATAATATATGTTTTGTAAATCTAAATAGCGATTTTAGCGCTGTTGCTATAGTAAATGTTTTTGTAATCTAAACAGCGATTATAGCGCTGTTGTTCTGTAAATCTAAATAGTAATTATAATGCTATTGTTATAACATATGTGCTATAAATTTCTTTGTGAAAACTAATGGATTTCCGAATTTAAAAGATGATTTGAAGGAAGATTTAAGTGGGTAATTGAATATAGTTATTCAAGCTAGAGTCAGTCAAACATAGTTATTCAAGTTGAGTTGCCATTTCGTACGACTGCTAGCGTAATTCGCAGGGCTGCAGATAGCCTACGGAGGTCGGATGTTTCCTGAGGGAATCAGGCGTAACCATTGTGATCGCTGCGATCTAGAGTCAAGCGAATGGAGTTAAGTCGAATATTTGTTAATCGATTAGAGTTAAATCAAAATTAGAGTTATTCAAATATCATATTTTTGAAGATTTAAAGAGTTAGAAGTTTTAATTAAACAGAAGTGAATTAGTTTGTTTTAATTAAAAGGTCAAGTGATGCTGAATACTGAACCAGTGAACTCATTGGAGTGTCATGATTGAAACACTGTATATTTTGATAGTTAAAACACCGACTATCAAATATGTCCAATACGATTGTTGGTACGGAAAGACCGGGATCGAATTTATTCGAAAACCATTCCGACCAACAAATACGTGAAGATCTCACAAGATGATCGAGATGGTGCTGTGAAGACCGTGGATTTTCATAAATGGAAGAACCACTAATATTCTCTGCCTGGCAAGCAGAGATAAACTGTGATTCTGTCGTGGTTGGAATCTACGGGTTGCAAGGACTACTCGCTACTGATCCATGGGGTGATTCCTATATTGGATGCGGTAGGAGAGTGCCTTCGGTTCATCCTGTTCCTGGATGACGTGTATAGACGAATGTCTGACAGAGTATTTCCAAAGGATCATGTACGTTGATTTCTTCAAACGTACGATAGTTGTTGGCAGGGAATTGCCATTAGCTTTCAGCTAGAGTATTTTTGTGGACGTCAATTAGTGATATCTGACGGATCTGACGATGTGGCATTCAAAGTGAATGACGACCAGATGTTCAAGAGTTAATTCTGGCCTCAAGCCTCATCAACCGGGAAATGACAAAAATCGGGCAGGCAGCATGGCTATGTGGGTCGCTCCCATTAGGGTGTATGATCACCTATCTAGAGGACATCCTATTTGTTTCTTAAATCTAAGTTTCGATGCTGTCCCTTGTCGGGAGACGGTTGCTGATCCCAACCGTCGGTGATATACATTCGATACTCTCAAGCGAAATGAGGGGTCGGTCATGTGAGGGCCGGGTTGCAAGAATTTCTTGTTGAACCCAGTGTATTCGTCTCTAGAGATACACTATCGGAAGGTGGACCCATACCTTGTCAAGTCGGAATCCAATTCCCCATAAGCGCTTGCGGGTTTTGATTGTATACTATATATATGTGGAGCGTGAGATGCAAGCGTTCCACTAGATTCTATTTACTTGTGTTTAGACATTATCATAATATCAGACAAGATATTGGTTTCAAACTGTTTTGGGTTATCGTAAGGTAAAAACCGTCCGTATTTATGTGTGGATTTGGTCTTACGATTATCCTTTTCTTTTGAAAAGATTTTGAACTTTAAAATCATGATTGGATGGTTCACCCTTATTATTGTGCGAGTTTTTCTCACGCTGGTTCACCAGACTGACCCGGTGTTTTGTAAATGCTCGGGTTAGGCCGGGTTGTACAGGTTCAGGTTATCGACTACTGTGAAGAGACGAGCTGGAAGAGTCCAGACGTATGATATTACTAGTATTCCGCTGTGTGTTGTATGAGGACAGATTATCACTGTCCAGATGTTGATGTACTCTGATATTGTAAGTATTTTCAAAGTTCTCGATAAAGATTTACTTCTGTATTATATTTTGTTCCGCTGCGATGTGAGACTCTGTGTGTGGTTCTTCTTCTTCTTCTATTCTAATATTTCTTTCTTTCTTATCTCACCCTCTAACTTCTTTCTATTAATGATCTGGAATGTTCGATGTCTGAATGGTCAACACGGTAGTTTGATGTTGATTTTCGGAGTCGAAAATCCCGGTTCGTTACAAGCTTTCTCGATTCGGTTTAGACATGGTTAACACACCTCAGAAGAAGGCTCTATGCTTTGCTCGAGGATTGAATGAGCCATTGCAAGGTTTGGCTATGTCTCATATACCCATGGGGGCCACTTTTGAGAGCTTAGTGGACATGGCCTTGCTTCAAGGAGATGATATGAATGGCAAGAAAGAAGTTAAGCTTAATGAGACTCAAACCAAAAAGGTGGACTCCAAGTGAGGAGGCAATCAGAACAACCAGAACAACAAGAACAACAAGAACAACAAGGGTAACAAGGCCAACAACAACAAGGCAAGGGAGACAAGGAAGTGCAACTTCTGTGGGATCACTGGACACATAATCAAAGATTGTAGGAAGAAGAAGAGGAAGTTGGGAGAATGCTTTCATTGCGGAGAGTCTGGACACTACACTAAGGATTGCCCAAAGAAGCAAGGGCAGAGGCAAGGACAGACTCAGTGGCCAGGACCTTCTGGAGGGCAAATGCATGCTCTCAACACTACTCCAGCTCCGTACCGAGGTAGTATTTCTGTAGAAAGCCTTGTTTACATTTCTGGTTTTCCTGTTCGAACTTTATTTGATTCTGGCGCATCGCATACCTTTATTTCTTCTGACATTGTTGAAAGTTTGCACCTAAGTACTAGTCTAGTTAAGGATCCCGTTAGTGTTTCAAATCCAATTGGGGGTTCCGCCCATCTATCTATGATTTGTATGGATTTGAGGATTTCTATCTTGACCGTAGAATGCACATGTAATGCTTATGTTCTCGGGTTCATGGGATACGGGTTGATTTTGGGCATGGATTAGTTGTCCAGTTATGGAGCCATTCTCGATTGTGAGCATAGGGTAGTGAGGCTTATGACTTGCCTTGGCAATACCCTAGAGATTTCTTGTAACCCTATGGATCCCGTCATGTTATGTTATCTTGAATCCTCGACTCGTCTATTGACAATCTTCAATCTGTGAGGGTGGTCCGAGAATATCCTGATGTTTTTGATGAGGTGAAGGGGTTACCCCCTAAACGCGAGATAGACTTCTGTATTTATCTTGTTGATAATGCCAAGCCAGTTTCATTGCCTGTTAGGCACATGGCCCCGCGAGAAAGAAGAGAGCTTAGCAAGCAAGTCAAGGAGTTGCTTGAGAAAAATTTCATTAGGCGAAGCATTTCTGAATGGGGTGCTCCCGTGGTATTCGCTATTAAGGCGGATGGTTCGCTTCGTCTATGTGTTGATTATCGTGAGTTCAACAAGCTGACAAAGAAGAATAGGCACCCGTTACCGAGGATTGATTATCTCTTTGACCAGCTTGTAGGTGCTTCTGTTTTCTCTCAACTCGATCTAGCCACCGGATTCCATCAGCTTAGAGTGGCTGAGGATAGTATTGACAAGACTGCGTTTAGGACTCCAGATGGATTCTTTGAATGGCTCGTCATGCCGCTCGGTTTGACTAATGCACCCGCATACTTCGTTGATTTGATGAGTAGGGTGTTTAGGGAGTTCCTTAACAAGTTTGTGGTTGTCTTCGTGGATGATTTTCTGATCTTCTCTAAGGACGAGGAAGAGCATGCTACACATCTCAAGGAGGTTATGGATACGCTTAGAGATCATCAGTTAAAAGCCAAGTTCTCGAAATGCCATTTTTGGAGAAGGGAAGTTCAGTTCCTTGGGCATATAGTTTCTAAGCAGGGCATAGCTGTGGATCCCGCTAAAGTAGTGGCGGTACAAGACTGGAAAGTTCCGAAGAATGCAACTGAAGTGAGAAGCTTTCTCGGTCTGGCAGAATTTTATAGGAAGTTCATTAAGGACTTCGCTAAGATTTCAGCCCCTCTTACTAAGTTAACGAAGAAGAACTTAGTCTTTGCATGGGACTTAGAGTGTGAGCTTGCTTTTTAAAGGCTCAAGAAAGCCCTCACCACAGCTCCAGTTCTAGCATTACCCGATGGAGGGAAGTTGTTTACCGTGTACACCGATGCATGTGGCACGGGATTAGGCGCTGTCCTGATGCAAGAAGGGAGAATGATATGCTTTGGGGGTTGGCAACTCAAAGTTCATGAGAAGAACTATCCCACTCATGATTTCGAGTTGGCGGCGATCGTCTTTGCACTCAAATCTTGGCGCCATTATCGTCTAGGTGAAAGGTTTGAGTTATATACGGATCACAAGTCGCTCAAGTACCTCTTCTCGCAGAAAGATTTGAATCTAAGGCAGCAGAGGTGGATGGAATTCTTGGCATCATATGACTTGATATAGCTTATACCCCTGGCAAGGATAATGTTGTGACAGATGCGCTAAGTAGAAGAAGGTTGACTTTGAGTCCCTTGTTTGTTGAGATGAAGAGCCTAGAGTTCTTAGCAACCTTTGATTTTACACCTGCTGTTGAGTCGATGACTGCTTCGTTAGCATCCCTTGAGCTTAGACCTACACTTCTTGATCAAGTTGGGGCTTCACAGAGGGAAGACCCGCAGATAGTCGAGATCATGGACAAGTTGATTCGTGGTGAGACGTCAAGTCACCTCGCTAGATATACCATTGATGAAAAGGGGTGGCTAAGGCGTGATGGAAGAATATGTGTCCCACAAGTGGGAAACTTGGTAAATAAAGTTCTTGAGGAGGCGCATCAGTCGAGGATGACCATACATCCTGGAGGGGTTAAGATGTACCGGGATATGAAGCGCATTTTCTTTTGGGATGGGATGAAAAAGGATGTTGCAGAGTTTGTTTCTAGATGCATTGTTTGCCAACAAGTAAATGCCGAGTCGAAGAAGCCCGGTGGGCTACTGCATCCATTGGAGGTCCCGCAATGGAAGCGGGAAAGTATCTCTATGGATTTTGTGGATGGATTGCCGAGATCAAGGAAGGGGAATACTAGCATATGGGTCATAGTGGATAGACTCACGAAGAGCGCTCATTTCATTCCAGTGAAGAGCAAGAGGACCGCATCATGGCTAGCATCTGTTTATCTTCGAGAGATAGTGCGATTGCATGGAGTTCCTTCTAGCATAGTGAGCGATCGTGACCCAATCTTCACTAGCCAATTTTGGAATAGTTTGCAAGAAGCGATGGGTACGCGATCGAATCTAAGTACAGCCTATCACCCACAGACGGATGTTCAGACCGAAAGGGTGAATAGGGTACTAGAAGATCTGTTGAGGCTATGCATTCTTGACTTTGGTGGCACTTGGGAAGACCACCTTCCTCTCGTAGAGTTTGCTTATAATAATAGCTACCAAGCAAGCACAGGGATGGCACCATTCAAAGCTTTGTATGGGAGGTCGTGCAAGTCACCAACATGTTGGTGGGAGACGACGGATAAGCTTATACTTGGGCCCGACATGATAAGGGACACATCTGAGAAGGTTGAGTTGATCCGAAGGCGGATGAAAACGGCCCAAGACAGACAGAAATCCTATGCATACAAGCGAAGGACAGACTTAGAGTTTGAAGTTGGAGATATGGTCTTTGTGAAGGTTTCTCCCTTGCAAAATGTGGTTCGTTTTGGAGCAGTTGGAAAGCTAGCACCAAGGTTCGTAGGACCCTTCCCTATCATCGAGAAGGTTGGGCAAATGGCTTATAGGGTGGAATTGCCCGAGAAGCTGGCTGGAGTGCACAATGTCTTTCATGTCTCGCATCTCCAAAAATGCCTACATGAATCAGCCGAAGTAGTTGAGCCTAGCATTCTTGAAGACGTGGAAGTAGAGAAAGAGGCAACCCTGAGGCGCGCTCCGATTCGTATCTTGGGAACGGAGATCAAGAAGCTGAGGAATCGAGAAGTCAAGTTAGTAAAGGTTCAGTGGAGTGAAGCCGATGAAGATGCAACTTGGGAAACCAAGGAGAAGATGCGTGGGCTTTATCCATTACTTTTTGAGGGTACATTCTCAATCTCTTTTCCTAGTTAGCATATCTTTCTTTTGCGATCCATGTTTATCTTGCTATTCCGTTAATCTTGTCATGAGAACCTTAGGTAGAAACCCTATGGATGAAACATCTATTTAAAACATGTTATGCTTGATGGTTGCAAATGGTTGCAAGTGTTTGCAAGTGGTTACTCGTGGATGCATGATACACGTTAGGCACTAAGATCGGCTCACACACTTTCATATTGCATATGCATGAGTGTTTATGCTTATTCATGAATGAAACTTGTTATGCTGTCACGTGGATGTTGCATATGAATGAATGTTATGTGCATTCATGTAGAGATTATAAATTATGTTAGGAATTTGCATACATTTGGACTCATTTCACTAACATATTCCGCATTATGGAGGTTTACTGAGTCAGTAACCACCTGATTTTTGCATTAGATAGGTGCATATACACACACTTTTGCATATGTTCATACAGCATTAGAAATCTTTTAAGGACAATGATTACTTGTGGATGATGTTTTGAGTAGACGGATGATGGATGGTAGGATACGTTCTTCCTAACTTGGAGATTTCGGGGAGGAAATCCTTTAAGGTGGGGAGAATGTAACAACCCGAATTTTTATAACATGTTAAAACAAGAAATCAGGGCAGAATTAAATTATAAGTTAAGAATCAATGGGAGCTGGTTACGCCATTACGTTCGTGTCGAAATTCTGCTTGAAAAGCGAGTCCGAAATTTCGAAAATCGGAGTCCGTATGACCAAGTTATGGCCCATAGAAGATTTCAGAAAATTCAAAATTCAGCCCGAAATTCAAATTCAGCCCGAAACAGATTGGGCGGGAAAATTTCCCGCCCAGCCCCAGGTCGACTGGAGGTCGACTTCCCTTGTCGGCCATGTTTGCCTGGTGCACCTATTTGCTCCTTTGGGTCTGTTCAGTTGGCCTGTGACGGGATTTGATGGTTCAGATCTAAACTAAGGTTAATCCTATGGCCTAAACTTGTCTCTACACCTATAAAAACACCCTAAGACCTAGCCTAAACCACCACGATCATCCTAACAACTAAGTGCTGCCAAAATGCTCCTAAATCATGACCTCCATCTTCATCATTGAGAGCTTGAGAGTTCTAAACTAGAGCTAAGGCAAAGGAGCAATCTTTCTCCATCAAATCAAAGGAGCTACTTATTTCTCAACGCATTTAGTGTTGCTACATCATTCCTAGAGCTTCTACAACATCTCTATCTTGTTCTATTTTGTTCTAGTTCTCATAGCCACGATTTGTAAGCCCCACTCTACTCTTAGATTTAAACTATGAAGTTAATATGAACATGTAGCAAGTTGAAATGGGATTCTTGGGTAATACTTTCTTTGGTCTATCATTACATGCATAGATCCATTTATGACTCTTTTGATCTATAATTGTGGAACTATCATGAACCTAGTACCATTCATCTTGATTTTTGGGTAGAAAGCTATGAGCTTTATTTGGGGATCATGCATAATGCAACATAGAACCCCTCATAACCTTGATGTTAACTTACCTATGATGTTGAACTACATGCTAATCACAAGTTTATCACTCTATGTCAACTATTATCATGTTATCACCCTATTTGCTAAGTTTGATGTCATACATGTTTTTAGGCCAATAATCCTATATGCTAGTTGTGATAAACACCTTTGCCTCAAATATCATCATGTTTAACTTATGACCAACTTTATCGCCATATGCCCACCTTTGTTATGTTGT
Organism: Allium sativum; assembly: GCA_030737875.1. Taxonomy (NCBI): domain Eukaryota; kingdom Viridiplantae; phylum Streptophyta; class Magnoliopsida; order Asparagales; family Amaryllidaceae; genus Allium; species Allium sativum. The sequence goes on from JASFAX010000025.1 coordinate 16,499,006, forward strand.
TATGTTCCCCTTCTTGATCTATTTGTATTGATGCGAATTTACGTGTGATGGGAATACGTTATGGGTAGTTAGGCGAACTTGAAATGACATGAAAAACATGACTTGAAATGTGACATGAAAATTGATTATGCTTGGAAACTTGAATGTGGTCATGACATGTAGAAAACCATAAAGTGGCCAACTCGAGGTTGGGTTGAGTTTGTAGTGTAAATCTGCCCAGAACCGCTCGGCAAATCCAGTGGCTACAAACAATAGGATCCAATGTGAGTAATTGGTGATATCGCGCTTGAAACCCGAGGTCAGACTAGGTTGTGGTGTAAATCTGCCCGGACCCGCCCGGCACATCCAGTAACCACAACAAAGTCTAATGTGAGAGGTTGGCCGCATTAAGTTAATTAATGCCACATGATAGGGTGAAGTCATGAAGCACTTGGATACACTTAACCAACTTGAAACATGATTGGATAGGGTTAACCAAACTTAACCCGTTAGAAACCCTAGTTACGTGGTCCTTTTCAGCAGTAACCCTCTTGGATGTATCATGATACCCTAGGAACTAGGCTAGGGTGGGGCACGATTACTGGGCTGATTGTAAGCGACCAGAAAGACGACTGGGTATATGCGCCAGTGTAGGTTCAGGTGGGCTATGGTCGTGCACATAGTCCGGAGTTGAAAAATAACAGACATGGGCACCAGTAGGTTTAGACTATGCGTGCTTGATTTGTATCATTGGTTGGCACCCTAGGGCTTGATACACCCTAGGGTGGACCTAGCACAGTTGACTACATTCCGTTATTGGGCCCTATGACACCGACACTCGAGGAGTTAGGCTTATAGGGAGCCGATCGACTAGACCGTATAGTTAGACCTTGACTTGGGTCATCTCATGATATTGGGCCAAGGGATCATTTCTTGTTTATACTTGACTTGGGTTAGAATACTAGTACTATTGATGCAAAACTAAACCTTGTATATGCGATGCCACACTTGATCTACCTTGTTATCTATTTATCATGCCAGTTAGTTACCATCTTTATGTTTCATCTCAGTTTCTCATCTCTAGTTAACTTCATTAGTTTTTATACTAATAGTATGTAGGACTTACCAGTCTTTATGACTGACCCTTTTTCTTTCGCCTCTTTTCTTCCATTCCCCCCCCCCCCCCCCCCAGGTTCTCAGGGAGGGAACACTAGTGCTTAGCTTGGACATTTGACTTGCTTTCTTGACAGCTCATGTACGGTTTGGACTTGAGCTTGCTATGGCTTCACCACATCTATTTGGGGATAGTTTACTTTATGTTATTTTCAGTTTATGTTTTCTAGACTTGTGGTAGTTGGGAAAATGATGACTAAGTATTTTGATGTAAGTTGACTTTGGTTTTGAAATTGTTAACTATGGTTTTTAAATTTCTACCGCTGCTTTTCTTATTTATTTATCTATGTTCTGTCTTGTGATATCTCTGTGCATGTTTACCTAGACAACACCCCACCAAAGCTAGTGCAATCACTCTTGAGTGGCCCTAGCGGAGGTGGGGTGTTACAACCTTTTTTAGACTTATATGATAACATCATGAATATAATTTGAATTATTAACTTTAATGCAAACTTGAATTATTTCACAGTCTGTTACTTTTCGATGAGGTTACAGGAGGTCCATGGAGGAAGAGACTATAGCTCGAATGCAACAGCAGTTAGATGAGATGAATGATTGGCGTAGAAGCCAGCTGACCTAGGAAACAGACGAGCACATTACAGCGTACTATCAGGAGCATGGGTCAATGCCTGGGGGGGTGACGCTGCTGCTGACGAAGAAGGCGAAGACGACGAGGAGGAGTACGTGTACTTTGATTGTTCTTATGCTTGGGATGTACATATTTTTTGCTAGTAACGTACTTGGTTTTATATATGCTCAATTCACGATGATTGTATGCTTGATGGATTTGGTTATGTTTTGGATATAATATGATGTTATATTACGATGGTGTTATGGATTTAGTTGTGTTTTGGACATATTATACGATGTTATGTTATGGATTTGGTGTATATTGTGATTTGGTAGTGTTATAATGGATTTTTTATATGTTATGATGGAATGATCGATAGTAATGAGATATGATATTGGTGAATCAATTATATGGTTGTGGTTTGGTGGAGAGGAATCACTATGCAGTGCAGCAAAAATTACCCAGTTTTGCGGCGGTTTACAGGTCAAGAATTGTAATGGCTTGCGACGACCAATTGTTCTAAATTTGTAACTACTTGCAACACCATTAATGGCTTCCAGGGAAACAAATTACCTGCGAGTTCGTTGCTACATAGACAAGTTGCCGTTGCAAGCCGTTGCTGAATAAATGACGAAGCCGTCACTTTTCCTATTGGCGACGACTTAAATTGCAACGACAATTTGCGATGGCCGTCAACGTTTTTTTGTCATCGCAAAATGCTGCGTTGTTTGTAGTGATTTATTTTAACGTAAGAATATAACTAGATTAACTAAGCGAATCATATTCTTTCGTATTATAAAAAGAAATATTCACATGCTAAACACATACCATAACGCTCATAGTTAGAATAGAAATACAGACATATTGGTTTGTTCTCGAAGCTCCAAAGGTATAATTATTTGCAACAAGGTATAATGAGTTTGATTCCTACAAATAACAAAAATCAGTATATTTTTCTGAGTGTCAATTTTGGATTATAAATAGGATTACAAATTTCGAACAGCATTCAAAAATAAAGTTACAACTATGTTAACATATTTAATTTATTTCTACTGAAACTACATATAAATTTTACAATAGTGTTTTATATTCACATGAGTTGTACATATGATAAGATCTTGTATTTATAACTTGCTTGGATGCTTGTTCAATCATCTGAAATTTACTGAATAAGCGTTCACACCAAAGACGTTTGTAATTTGTGCAGGTTCCTTCAACGAATTCGAAGGTATATAGTTATTTAAGTTAATGAATGTAGAACATTCTAGTTTTTTAATATTTGTATACCCACACATTAAAAGAATATGTCGGCTGTGAACTTTTGCAAACATTATATTGTTATAAAATGTATTGGGCTAGGCTTATTTTCTTTACCTATTGCTTCACGTGTAGCCCAAACAAACTATTATATATTTACAAACTCTCTGTACATTCTATTATCTGTTCAATCATAATACAAAGTTCATTTACATTCTCTGTTGCATAATATTATCAAAAACTTTCTTGGTATCAGAGCAAAATCGCCTCACGGCACAACAAAATCCTGAAACTAAGGTTTGTTAATCTTCATATCTATCAGAATTTATCTTCATCATATGGATATAGCTCATCACAGGATATTCCTCATCATTTGGGAGGAGATACATCATAATTGATTCAGTGCCTCACCTGAAAACAGAATTTTCAGGCAGCATCCGAACAATCAGACATATCTCCTAATTTCAGTAGCAAAGATCGCCAAGAAATAAATAAAGAATCAAGAAAATCATCAAAAAAAGTAAGAGCCGTGCCTAGAGAAATCTTCAGAATAAGGTATTTTTTTGATCTAGCTATATTCATCACTAGACATCTCTGGCTGCTACATACCTGTTCGAGAATTCCTCAAATTCTTGATTGATAGTGGCATTCTTTTGTTCTGATTTCTTGATATCTATGTCATCATCTGCCTTTTACTATGTTTGAGACAACACCTTTTTTGCGGCATCAGACAATGGCCAGAATGTTTCAACTGAAGCTGGGCCTGTAAATCCAACAACAAAGACTGTCATTAGCCTTAAGAGTCAATTAATCACAATACATCTTGAAGAAGATAATTATCCTCTCTGGAAATTACAAGTCGAGACAGCCATTCAAGGATATGGTCTTGAAGAATATATACTTGGTACTGTTGATATACCAACCAAGTACATTACAGATGCCAACAACAGGACTATTGCTAATGAAAAATATGTTCAGTATCACAGACAAGACAGACTTATCAGTTCTTGGTTGTTGTCATCCATAAGTGCATGTTTGTTACCACAAGTTATTGGATGTACCTCTGCTTATGATATTTGGACTACAGTAGAAAAAGAATTCAATAATCAATGTTCTGTAAAGGTCCTTCACTACAAGAATCAATAGCAAAGTGTTAAAATGGAAATTTTGTCCAAGAGAGAGTATATTGCAGAAGTTAAAAGACTATGTGATTTACTAAATGCTACTGGAAACAGAGTTTCCAATAGTGATCAGGTTTTATACTTAGTCAATGGTCTAAATAATGATTATGAAGCTGTCGTTGCTGTTATAACCTCTCAAAAGGTGGTTCCTGCTATTGATGAAGTACACTCTATTCTACTCTCTCATAAGGCAAGAATAAATGCCAAGAAGCCTCAAGAAATGGACTATGCTGTGAATTTTACTACTGGATTCAAAGTTAAAAACCAGAACAGTAATAACAATAGGAATGATCAGTCCTACCCAAGGGGTGGTAGTGCAAGAAGAGGACGTGACAGTGGTAGGTGGACTAATACCAACAGGCCAGAGTGTCAAATTTGCGAAAAGATGGGTCACACAGCTTTGAACTGTTACTTCAGATTTAACACTAATTACACTGCTAACCAGAATCAGAGAAATAATGGCAACCCTATTGTGAAACATGGATCTATCTCAATCTAAAAACAACAGTCAAGATAATTCTAGCAAAAGTGGAAATCAAAATGACATTGCAAAACTTAAAACTCTGCAAGATGATAGCTGGTACCCAGACTCTGGAGCTACTCATCATATTACAAATAATCTTACAGTTTAAATCTGGGATGTAGAGACTACAAAGGTAAACACTCTATTTTATTAGGCAATGGTAAAAGTATTAATATTACTCACATTGGCAATGCTAGTTTAAGTGGTAAGAGACAGTTGTATCTACATAATCTTTTAAGGGTTCCAAAGATCAAGATAAATTTAATAAGTGTCTCTCAGTTTGCTTATGACAGCAATGTCTTTTTTGAATTTTACCTTAAATATTACCTAGTTAGGGACATTCTAACTAGAGAACTCATTTACAGGGTAACATGACAGGAGGCCTTTACAAGTTCAACACTGTCAAAAATAACAATGTGATAAAAAGAGAAAAATATTGTAATTTGAATGTTCTTGACAAGGCTGAGAGCAGCAAAAAAGTCTTTGATCTTTGGCATTATAAACTTGGACATCCAAGTACTAAGATTGTTATGAAAATATTAGATGAAAAAAATATTCAGTATAATAATATCTCTTTACCATATATTTGTGAGTATTGCCATGTAGGTAAAAGTCATAGATTACCATTTTTTGACTCTTAAACTGTGCACACTGAACCACTGCAGTTAATTACAATGACATATGGGGTCCTGCTCCTATAAATTCAAATTTTGGATTTAAGTACTATATTGCCTTTGTAGATGCATACTCAAGACACACTTGGATTTATTTTCTGAAAGCCAAATCCGAAACTAGTAATGCTATTACTAACTTTATTTCTATGGCTGAAAGGCAATTTAATATCCTAGTCAAAATAATTCAGTCTGATGGTTGAAGTGAATTCAAGAGTTTAAACCAACATTTTACTAAGAAAGGAATTGTTCATAGAATCACTTGTCCATACACTTCACAACAAAATGGGCTAGTTGAACGAAAACAAAAACACAGACACATTGTTGAGTCTGGTTTAACCTTACTGGCACAAGCAAAACTACCCCTAAAGTTTTGGCCAGAGGCCTTCAGTACAGTCGTTCACCTAATTAATAGACAACCAATAAAGGTACTAAAGGATATAACACCAATAGAAAAAGTGTATGATATAAAAACCAGATTATAACAGCCTAAAACCATTTGGGTGTTTGGGTTTTCCTTTTTGAAGGCCCTATAACTCTAACAAGTCAGATTTCAGATCAAAACCCTGTACTTTCTTAGGGAATACCACTAGACAAAAGGGATACAAGTGCCTGGATGAAACTGATAAAATATACATAAGCAGACATGTTGTATTTGATGAAACTGTGTTCCTTTTTAGCAGTAGAACAGTATCAACTACAAGTAAGGTAAAAAATCCTGGTGTTTTAATGCCTGAGATCCCAATTTACTCTGAAAATTGGGACAATAATAATGAAAATGAGGCTCCTGAGTCCAATAAAACATCACAAACTCATTCTAAAGAAGGTGATGAATCACAACAACCCAACCTCGTCGTGCACAATCATGAAAATTCAGAAAATCAAGGGTTAGAAGAAAACACAGGTTCACAAAGCACAAGATCGGAATATTCATCAGATTCAGATAATGAAGCAACTCACCATCATTTGAACATCCAATTCCGACTGGCCGTACTATGGTTACTAAGGCAAAAAGTGCTATTTTCAAACCAAAGGCATATATAGCTTGTGAACCTGGTTCTTTTGAATAGGCAATCAAAAACAAAAACCGGAAGAAAGCCATGGATGAGGAATATAATGCACTCATCAGAAATAAAACTTGGGAGTTTGTATGTCCACTTGTCAATAAAATATTGTTGGGTGCAGATGGACATACAAACTCAAAAGAAATCTAGATGGGTCAATAAATAAGTACAAGGCCAGGTTAGTTACAAAGGGTTTTACTCAGGAATATGGGTTTGATTTTAATCAAATTTTCTCACCTGTAGTAAAACCCACAACCATTAGACTCATACGTACTATTGCCTTATGTAAAAAATGGCATGTCAAACATTTAGATGTTAACAATGCATTCTTAAATGGTGTTCTTGAAGAGGAAATATATATGAGGAAACCACAAGGCTATAATGTCAAACAAAACCTAGTATGTAAACTGAATAAAGCTATTTATGGTCTTAAACAGGTCCCTCGAGTTTGGTTTGATAGACTGAAAAATACACTAATTAAATTAGGGTATCAGTCTACCAAATCAGACTGTTCACTATTCACCAAAATAAATAGCTCCACACCTATTTACATACTAATATATGTTGATGACCTCATTATAACTTGAAATAATCCAGATGATATTGACAAGCTAACTCAGTGCTTAGATCAACAGTTTTCTATTAAAAATTTAGAGGAACTAAACTATTTTTTGGGCATAGAAGTATCCAGAACTAAATCAGAAATAATTCTGTGTCAAAGAAAATACATAACTGAGTTGCTTGTCAAAACAAAAATGAAAATGCCAAATCCCAACCTACTCCTATGGTAAGTAGTCAGAATTATTCAAAGCATGGGGGAGGGGCCATTTCAAATGTAACAGAATATAGGAGTATTATTGGTGCACTTCAATATGCAACAATAACACGTCCTGACATATCATATAGTGTGAATAAACTTTCTCAATTTATGCAGAATCCTACAGACATACACTAGAAGGCAATCAAAAGAGTTTTACGCTACTTAAAGGGAAATGTTAACTATGGACTAAAACTAAAGACCAGTCAACATTTACACATAACTGGATATGCAGATGCTGACTGGGCTTCAGATCCTAATGACCGTAGATCAACAAGTGGTTACAGTATATATTATGGTCAAAGCCTGATATCTTGGCATTCAAAGAAACAGCCTACAATCTCAAGATCCAGCACTGAGGCTGAATAAAGGAGTATAGCTAATGCAACAACTGAGATTAAGTGGCTACTATCTCTACTTTCAGAACTCAAATTAAAGCCTACAGTAAAACCAATCCTATGGTGTGATAATAGAAGTGCTGTGTATATGACAGAAAATCTCATACAACACGCTAGAACAAAACATATCGAGATAGACATTCATTTTGTCAGAGAATCAGTTCAAAGAGGAGAGTTAAAAGTGAATCATATACCTGGGTTCTACCAAAGAGCAGACATGTTAACTAAAGCTATATCACTGAAGACTTATACCTGATTCGGAGAGGATTTCAACGTCACTGATCATGAAAGCTCTCTAAAGAATGATACTGGAGATGAAACCAGCTCGAGCATCACAATCGTCAAAGGAGATTCACGCAAAGCTCAAATCCAAAAGTCGAAGGCAGCGCTTCAACAAATCTGCTAATAAGAACAAGCGAGCCAACAGATAACATCAATAATAGTAGATTAAGCCAGAGAAGCATAATAAAGAGAGAAAAAGTTGAGGCGCCGCTCCGATTTGCTTATCTTCCAGTTCGACATGGCAAAATTTAGGGTTTCAGAAACCCAAAATTTCGTGGAGAGTAAAAGAATATGTAGGCTGTGAACTTTGGCAAACATTATATTGTTATAAACTGTATTGGGTTGGGCTTATTTTCTTTACCTGTTGCTTCACGTGTAGCCCAAACAAACTATTATATATTTACAAACTCTCTGTACATTCTATTATCCGTTCAGTCATAATACAAAGTTCATTTACATTCTATGTTGCAAAATATTATCATAAACTTTCTCACATGCGGGTCTCTAAAGAAAATTTGTGTCGCATTAAATACGGGTAAAATGGTTTACTCATATTGCAGATTATACACACACACATAACTAAGCAGCGGTTCCTATATAAAGAAACGAACTCCCTGTAGACCTATCATTTGCATTCCTTCCGAGCCACAATTTCCTTCATCGTAACCATTCTAGTTCAAACCCAAGAAAAAAAATTAAAGAATTAACCTCCACCCACATTCTTTATCAATGAACCAAGATTCTGAAGCTTCCTCTTCCAGTTCCAGTTGCATTGAACAATATCCAGAGGGTACAGCTAGGGCATTGGCCTCATTATATGTCATTGGCGTAGTAAACGAATGCAAAAAGCTGAGGGAACTCGTGGAATCTGCAAAAAACCTAGGTACCCTTATCTTCTACTCAAGACTAATATACACTGTGGTCGAGTGTATCAAAACCATGATCAATGAATGGAGCACCATGTTTCCGAAATGGGAAGTCGATGAACATAAAGCATATGATCATTGCTGCAAGAAAGCTTGCGATGTTTATAAAGGAATCAGAACCATGTTTTCCAATTCTATTATGACAAGTTCTCCAACTAAAAAGAGAGGCGATTCAAAGGAGATTCAGAAGTGGAAGAAGCAATGTGATAAAAACATAGACAAGAGCGTGTCACTGATCAAGAATGCTTTATTCAAGGAATATTCTACCTGGTTTGATCACTTTGGGTTTTATGGAATACACCATGGGGCTTTTGGAGTTTTGTCCAGTTTATATCAAATTATGACGGTGGCAGAATCTGTAAATGATGAGCAACTCAAATTAATAGCTGAAGTAGTTTTAGAAGAAATGGAAATGAGCTATAAAAATAAAATATACAACCAGCGCGAACGCATTCTTGAAGACCAGGCGGGGAAATCAAACCTGACGAATTCAGAGAATCAAGGAGGAGGAGGAGGAGGAGGAGGAGAAGAAGAAGCGGTGGAAAAGTCACAAGAAGGTGACATTGTGAAGAGATTCCAAGAACTAACTACAGAGGAGAGCCGGAAGAATTCAGAAGAAAGAGAAATCACCAAGAAATCACAAGAAGCAGAAACCCAAAAGAAATTTACAAGAAGACTATGAACTATTGAAGAAAATAAAAGAGGATCATGAAAGATCAAAGAGTTCATGATTGAAGTATTGCAATACAGATGTTCTAGAAAAAGATCTTGAGAAAATTTGCATGATAGCATTCCTGTTGAGAAGAGGTAATGAAAATCAAAACTGATTCTTGTGAATTGCTTGGCTTGTAGAAATTCTTTCTTGATCTTGATTAACGCATGAACCCCGCATTCTACTATTGTTACAGAATTTTCTTTCTGCGTGTATACTTTGGTCCTACTCAGATTTTGTACGTGTTGGTAGTACTAGTAATTATTATCTTTTGAGGTTAATTCTAGTTTAAATATAAGCTGCCGTTAGTGATGCCTCTTGGTATGTGATGAATGGAGCTGAAGCTTTTTGTACAGCTGATCATAACGTTTACTGTATTTATCTTCCAAATATTGAAAATGACAAATGACTGTAAAAGGGGAGGTGAGTTATAAGATGAAGGTGTGGATGATCGCTTCATACTTTTATCCGGACTTGAGGTCCAGGCATGGAGTGTTAGATAAAGCCTAGGGAATCAATACTGTAATCTTGTTTCTTTCATTTCACATTTGGTCGTTTTACTGGCAACATATTTCGTTACTTCTTTTTTTGAAATCCCCAAAATGCCTCTAACCCTTCATCATATTCACGGTCACCCCAAATTTTCGACCTGCCTTTTGCTGTGTCCGTTCTCACATCGCCTTCTCCAAACTGTGCGATCCTTGATCCATCGTCTCCGTCTCCACAACCTTCAGCCGCCATCTCGATCCGATTCGCCCACAACCTCCCGCCGATTCAACTCCTCGATCGACATCTTCGGCATTCTGGTGAATTTTGGCGCTTAGGGCTATTTGGTTGCAGTTTTGGTACAGTCGTTCAACTCAATTTTCAGTTTCGTAGGTTTGCACCGCATAAACCGGTGAACTTTTGCGTTTAGGGCGATTTGGTTGCAATTTTGGTACAATCGTTTTGATTTTGTTTTCAGTTTCGTAATGATTTGCATCGCATAAATTTTGTGCGGCCCTTCATATTCAGGTTATCAATAGTGTTTTATGCTAACACCGAATAGTTCTTCAGATGTCTTATTGTAGTCGATACAACGAATTTTAATATTTACCCACATTATTACTTTTTATCATAATGAGATTTACTATGTTGCAATTCGTTATTTTTACGTTTTTTTCTTTTTTCAGTTTTTTAGATTTATCTTGCTACAACAATTCATTGTTTTGTTTTGTAATGTGACTATTTGCATCAAACTCCGTTGGAAATCACCGTAGTGAGATGGCGACGTTATTATGCTGCAAGTTTATTTTGTCCAAAGACGTAGATATGATCAGACTAAGGAAAATATGGTCTCAATTTCTATTAATTTTTCCGTTTCTTTGTCGTGTTCAGTTATTTAATTGTTGTTGTAGTTTTTGTATTTTAAACTTATTTTAGTCACTAGATTTAAACTGTTTTCCTTCACAGAGCAGATTTCGTGCTTATAACTATTCGGTTGTGCATTGGTTTATATCGTGGTGGTGTTTGAACCTAATATGTATGCTGATAAAGCTTCATTCAAAAGATCATGAGCAGATAAATTTAGATTATAACTATTTAAGCCGTGGTAAATGTACAATTTTCGTGCTGATATATAAACTTGGACTATTTAAACTATTTTGTAAATCAACATGCTTACGAAATCAAAATAGCTTTATTTCGTATCATAAACTAATATGATTTCGTCGCACTTTCATTTCATAACATAGAACACAACTCCGGTCTTGCAGTTTATGCGTTATAGAAGGTCCCAGATTTATCATCTGCATTTTTACAGAAGGGAAGTGAGATCTTTCATTTCATTACTAGAGGTGCTGATTTGATATGGAATTGGGATTTGATATCTCCTTCTAGAATTTCAATTTTAGGCATGTTTATTTTGATTATAAATCTATTAAATTTTGTTTTATTTATTGTTAAAAAAATCTCATTCTTCAGCTAAATGCTTCACAAAGATATGGATCAAGGAGACGAGTATAATTGTGTTTGTGGGGAACGCACATGATACAATAGCTTCAAAGTGGATCAAAAATTAGCAATTTGGGTAAATTGTTGTTACTATGCATTGTCTTAGTTTATGTACTTTATTTATCTGTGTGTTTATATTAGATGTAACGTGGGTTGGATTGGTAACTTCTCTATGTTTTTCATTTTAGGAATTATTATAACTATGTTTATATTAGATGTAACGTGGATGATTGGTGCCAAACATAGACCATATTTTTTCTAATAAAATGATTTCAGTTATTTATTATGCTATGCCAAACTGACATATTATGAGTAGTTTACTCATATAACAAAAAATTCATGTCCGCACTCATGAATTAAGACTTAAATAAAGTTGTTTTGTATGCTACATCTTTTAAAAAAATTCTTCTGTTTTGATTACTTGAAAGTTTTACCTTCCCATGTTTTCAGTGAATAAACATGGTTATATTACCGTATATCCATATTGAAAAAAAGCTTTAATTGTGCTTTATTGTTGTTTACATATAGTTATTGCTTTTGTAAAGCTAGCGAACTTCAAGCTTTTATATTTGATTATTGTACCATTATAGTGAAGTAATTTTTATTCTAATCCACAATTTTAATAAGCTAATCCACCCTATAAAATAGGATCGTTGACTTATACTAATATTCAAATTTTAATTAGTTCATCCAGCTGAAAAGATATTAATCATTTTTCCGAGTTCCGCGTCTTTCTTCTTCTCTGCATTTTTTGTCTTCTCAGTTCTGCGTCTTTCTTATTATTAGTATTGCATCATATATTTCTTATTTCTAAAATCCTACATATAAATTCAAATTTAAGTGGAGTACATCATTTTAAGTAAAATAAGTGGAGTACATCATATATCCCTCTTCACTTGTTCATGTCATCCTTGAATGATCAATTTGTAAGCAATAACATCTCTATTGGCGTTGACATTTGATTTTTATGAGATGATTCTGCATACAAATATAAATTTGTTTCTGCTAACTAATTAAGGAAATATACACTTTTTTGGTTAGTTTTATACAATTCTTGTTTTCTGACAACTTATAAACCTCAGGTTCTATTTGTTAACATCCCTTATGATTTTGTATGATGAGGGTAGTTCAATCGTTTAATGAGGCTAAGTAATTGTATGAGATACAATCATCACTTTCTACTAACTTCAAATTGAGTATCCATAGTATAATGTCATGACTGAAGAGTACAAATTTGGGCATCAAAAGGGGATTATGTGCTCTAAAAGTAAAGGAGAAGTAATGTAGCTTTTGGTGAGTAATATGCTGCTATCTTGCTAAGTCATATGTTAAGTCAAATGCTGCCGACTTACATGTATTAACAAACAATGCATCTTTAGTGTTTAATTAACAATATGTTAACAATGCATCTTTACTGTTTAACTAATAACATGTTTGTTGTTTAAAAAAAGTTGTAAACAATGCATATTTGTCATTTAATCAAGAAAAATGTATAACTAATTGATTGTTTGACATGTCTTAACTTCGATGTGTTCAGTCTTTGCTGGAAATTTTTTGTTTGGCTTACTCCCCACCTCAAGAATACAAAAATATCTCATTTAAGCCTTATGATAGAGTGAAATATTTAAGTTAATCCACTCATGAATGAACTTACAAAATAGTTGTGGATTAACTCATTAAAATAAAACGGAGGATTAACTTATTAAAATTGTGTATTAAAATAAAAATTACCTTACACTAAAATACCGTATTTTAATTGTATTTACTTGGTTGAATATAACGAAACGTTTGTTATTACCTCTGTATAACAAATGCATTAAGTATAATGGATGTGGCTGTCATTTAATTGTTTAATTTGAATAATAAAAACATTTATTTTGTAACTAACATTTTTAGTGGCTACAACATTTATTTAGGATTGTAGACTTTAAGAATTTTTCAGACTATATGTATATATTATAAAGTGAAGAGTAACTCAATCGCTAGAATGTTTTTGCATCAAAGAGAATATAGTACTTTGTTTTAATATAGAGCGAGAAGGTTAGAAGTAGAACGAACTTGTTTTACATATATAATTATTCTGAATAATATGGCTCTAAGGTTTGCATGCAGCATGTGTCAACTGTCTGCACTTCAAGTTAGTTTATAGTAAGTGTAACATGTCGTAAGCAAACTCTATATCGATTCATTCATTAAGGACACACTTTTGTATTTAATTAATTATAATAAATAAAGGTAGAACAGACAAGTTTACATTCTTAATTATAATCTATGTAGCCTATGCAATGGTTTAAGAGTTTAGCTGTAATATTAGATTTCCGTCAGGCACTTTATTTAATATATAACATTTACGTTAATAAAATTTCGTTCAGTATATAATATAAAATTTACGTTGATAAAAATTTCGTTAAGAATTTAATTGACATTTCCCAAATTTTCTGCCGCAAAACCATTTTCCATGCATGAGTGAAGAACCAATGGACTTCACTGGAGATCCTAGGAATACTATAAGCCACAAGAATATAAGAGGAGCCTTCAAAGTAATAACTACACATTCATTTCAAGTGGTATATTTCCTACACCACTGTGATGGCCCGAGTACCCTTTGAGTTGACTAATAACACCACACGTCCAATCCAAATGACATAGAAATACGAATCATTAGTAGATGAAGTTAGAGGATGAGGAATAGAAAGAAAGAAAAGTTAGAATAGTAGAAAAACGAAGAACACAAATATCACAGCGGAACGAATAAAACATATTAAATAACATAACTTTTGAAATACAAATCAATAATTGTATATACATACCATTATCAGAGCACAACAGTTATTCCTGGAACAATTATAAACACCTGTTTCTATATACAACATAGTACACAACGGAAATATGATAGTCTATAGTTAACTGGTGCAGCCTCCAGCTTCCAGCTCTTCCAAGTGAATCTGAAAAATACCACTTGACAGCCCGTACAAATTTGGGCACCCAAGAGTTTAGGTAAAACAAATAAAATAAACTCAGGGTCAGTCATGGGACTGGTGTGAGTAACCTCCAATCATTTGTTTAACTTTCAAAGACCTTTTAAAAGAAATGACAATAGTAAGACCAGCCACACATAAACATGGTTGGTTTTTACCTTACTATAACCCAAAACACATTGATACGAAAATCCAATGGTATTATAATAATGTCTAATCAAATAAATAACTAAATAGCGGAACGCTTTTTTCTTACGGTCCACATACATAGTATAAAATCAAAAACCGTAGGGCGCTTATTGGAGATTGGATTTCCAACATGACAAGGTATGGAACCACCTTCCGATAGTGTATCTCTAGAGGGGAATACACTTCGTTCATCAAGAACGTCTTGCAACCCGACCCACACATGACCGACCACTCATTTTGCTTGAGTGTATCCAATATATATCACCAACGGTTGGGCTTAAACTACCGTTTCTCGAAAAGGGACAGCATCGAAATAGATTAAAGAAGTAAAAGGAATTTCTCTAGATAGGTAATTATACACCCTAATGGGAGCGACCCTCATAGCCATGTTGTCTGCCCGATTTTTGTCATTTCTCGGTTGTGAAGCTTGAGGCTACGTCTATCTTTTAGAACATCTGGTCACCATACACTTTGAATGCCACATCGTCAAACCCGTCAAATCACTAGTTGATCTTCCCAAAAATATTACAGGTATAAAGGCTAAGAGAAACGAATTTCTCCGCCACCAGACGTAATACCTTGAAAAGATCGTCTTATGTGATCCGTTAGGAATATTTTGTCAGACACTCGTCCATACAAGTTGTCCAGGGTCTGGACAAACAAAACATCTCTTGAATTTCATTGCGTCTTCGATTATCTTCAGCATAATCTAATTCGCAACGCCTATGCCATATGGAGCGGTTTTCGGATATTAAATCTAACTGGTCTGTCTGTATTGACAAGGATGGTCAAAAATCTTCGATAGTCGGTGACCTAACTATCAAAGGGAAAAAAATAAACATCCATCAAACAATTTCACAATCACTGGCCATTTCTAATATTTTATATGTAATTCGTTTCTTAGCGAATTCTATATATATCGTTATATCGATTTCTATTACCAAAATTTCTTAAAAATACTCTAACTCCTTAAATTTCCAGAAAATTTCACCAGTAGCTCCCCTGTACCGGTCAATCGTTCAAACCCCAACTCGCCTCTCTAGGCCCTTTCCATTCGAAAAGAAAATCAAAAAGCCAAGCGGCTTGCCGATTCGGCGCATAAAACCTCATATGGAAATTTAAACATGTACCTTTTTGTCGGGCACTTAATATATAATCTCCATTATCTTCAATCCATACCTGCTTAAAATATATATGGCCATTTCCAATTTATTCCAATCAATTCATCCCTTTTTCACTCAGTTTGCTAATTACTTCGCTAATTGACTATTTTGCCTAATACACTTTCGAGTTGAAATATCATAAGCAAATATATTTTAATTTGCTTTATAAACAAGTTGAATTCAATTTCTACCTCGAGTTCCATATTTGATTTCAAACTTGAATTTACAAATCCGACTCACTTAACAGAGGTTAAGTTCGATTCAACTTTTTCAACTAATTACTTTGTAATTAGTTATCTTCATTTCATAATGCAAGATCCGATTTTTTATATTCAAAAATCACTTCGTTCACTCCACTTGAGTTCGTATATATTTGATAACCCAAATCTGGATTTTTCAAATAAGAATTCGGATTTTATTTACTGAAAATCCTTTTTATTTATTAAATAAACCGATATGGTTTGTAAACGATTATGGCGCTGCTTTTTCAGAAAATTTGATTTTTACATAACTCAAAATCTATACGACGAAATCAAGAGTTTTCTCTTCCATTTGAAAACTATCATTGAATTGGTCCGGGCATTTCTTGTTTCATCGAATTCCGACTTATACTGAGTTCGGTAAACCCAATTGAATTTCGAATCGTCAAATTACGAATTACCTTGCTGTGGCGAGTTCGTTTTAATTCAATTAAATATAAACGTTAAAACTTTGTTTATAAAATAAATTTCAACTCCCTTTTTGTCCATAAATTGAACCCATTAGCCAAACTAACCTAACAATTCAGATTATTGCACTCGTTGATTATCATATCTCAGTTATGAATAAAAATCAAATTACTATATTCAATTCAAATTTTTATGAAATTATATTGTTTATAAAATATCGATATAATCGAGTTTTCAATTATAAATTTGCTTTATAAGGAAAAACAATTTATTCAACACCCTTCACAATTTACAAACTAATATCATCCATTGATAATAGTGAAGCCGTTCAAGTTGGGGTATTTTAATTACCTCTCAGACCTTGACCGACAGCGTTCTTATCTTGAGATAGATAAAAGCTTGTAATACACAACTCGATTTAAATCTCGCCTCCTACTCCATTTCTTACATTTTGGAATTTATTTCCAAATTTCCCGATGAAAATTACTTCATCACAGTTATAAACATTGTTTATAAATTAATTTCCTATGAAACAGACTTCCCATTTGAAAATCTATTTGAAACTCAAATACCATTTTGAAATATTTTATTTTATAATTATACATATATATAAATTAACATTGAATCTATTTTCATATTTAAAATCTAAATTTCTATTCAATACAGTTCCAATATCCTTTGGAAATAAATTTATTTCTATAAATTTGACATGCTCGAATTTCAATTATAAATCCAAATAGATTTATTTCAATTTGATTACATTCCAAACATCGGAAATAAATTTCACTGTTTCTTTTCAAAACAATTCTATTTACCCTTTAAAACTTACACATGAATTAAATTTATAAATTATCTAATGAAAATTTTCACATTCATTTTAAAACGTCGTTTATACATTTCACTTCTTGGTTTAAATTTTAGAACAAGTTTCTCTTTCAAATTTAATTTGAAACCCATCTTGGAAAACGGATTTTCCTTTTTAAAATCATGCTTGAATTTACATTTCTAGATTATCCAACGATAATATAATTTTTTTTTTGTTTATAAACATCGTTTATACATTCCACTTCTTGTTTTTAAATTATTTAAAACAAGTCCTTATTTCAAATCTTAATTGAAATCCAATTCCCATTCTAGAAAATAAATATCCCTTTTTAATCTTATATTTAAGTATTTATCTAAAACAAATTCCAATATTCTTTCTAGAAATAACTTATTCCATATATTTGACATAGTCGAATTCAAACAATATTCCATATTGATTTATCCCAATTTTTATATTCCGAACATTGGAAATGATTTTATCGTTTCCTTTTGAAAGATTCCCAATTCCCCTTTTTAAATTCATCTTCAAATTTATATAATCCAATATCCCATGATAATTGTTCATTTCCATTTAAATCCATCAATTATAAATTTCATTTCTTGTTTTAACTATTTAACCAAGTTTTGATTTGTAATTTCATTAGAAATTCAATTTCTATTATGGAAAATAAATTTCCCTTTCTTAAATCTAATTTGAATTTACATTTTTAAATTATCTGATGAAATTTTTTATATTCATTTATAAATTTCGTTTATAAATTCAGCTGCTTATTTTTAATATTTCTCAATCCTTTCTAAATTCCATCTCCATTTCAAAAATTAAAATTTCCCCTTTTAAATCTAAAAATCCCTTTGTATAATATTTTTAAGTATTAGTATCTAGGGCCAGTGGTATTCTAATCCAAACACACAAATCATTCAATTCACACATCACATACATATATAAATATGTAAACACAGTAAATAATTTTGAGGAATTCAGTTGGATTCCTCCAACCTGTTTTCCTGCATTCACAAATATTAGTCAACAACAATAATAATACCAATCCTGTTTCAAGGCAGGGTACCGCGGTATGAAGGTCATCCACTCATATATCGTGGGGCGATAGTGTCATCCGCTAATGGTACTGCGAGAAATCCTATATATATATATATATATATATATATATATATATATATAACAACCACCAAGCCTAAATAGCTATATATATAATAACCACAACTAATAAACAATCTATAAATGCAACCAAACAACAAACAATTTATTTTTAAATGATATAAATAAATTTTCGAGTGAGATTTACTGACCTTGATATTATTTGATCTATTCTGATTCCCATTTTAATCCTCGATTTGTTATTCGCAGCTACAGATTACTTGACTGGTTCCGTTTGAAAATTCTCGTATAAATCTAATTGGACAAATCCTCCATCTTCTTCCCTGTTTCCATTCACAGATTGTTCTCTGTAGATTCCATAAACCATTACTGAACCAACCCTACAACCTCATCACCAACTTCAGATTCCTGCTGCAGGTTCAGAACTACATACCACCATTTTCACTTCACCTTGATATCCTTTTTTTCCAATCCTTCTTCCCATAACTCATCATCAGTAAAGGCATCCCACTCAACACCAGTATAGCCACTCCTTCAAAACCACATTCCAGCTTCATCATCAACACGTCATACAAGTCCAGACAACTTCTCTTCAATATGACAATTACACTTGCATCTCTACTGGACTGACGCTATTCTCTCATTGTTGTGCCCATGCCGAACAAAAAACTAATCCTAATATCCCACTTCAGTTTGTAAACAAAAATCAAACTCCCTATCAGACCAGCAGAACCCGTACAAACATCACTTCAGGTAATGCATTCATCATCAATACTTCGAACTCATCCCAGGTCAAGCATCCTACATCATTCACCTGAAATCGCAACACCCAAACCTACTCCTGTTCGATAAAAACATCGAGCTTCTCCATATTTTCCCAATTCGCACAACACCCCATCATCATTAAATCATCGAACTCCACCTAGTTCGATCCCTGATACTAGTGTCGGCACTTTACAGCATCAACCTCCTATTGAAACTTTATCACCAAACCCTTCTACTACCAGCGGTAACCCTACAACAGATAGCAATGCACACTTCTCTAATCGTGATTGCCTCCAATATGTTATCGAGCTTTCAGTGCTTATCGTGATCCCTATTTTCATGGTTTAAAATTGCGAACTTCAGATTTCAAGCTTAAGGGGATCGGGGTATTTGAAACGCGATTTCCGGTTTGAGTTTCTTTTTTTTCAATTGATTTGGTTCTTGGATCGCTAAAAGAAGAAAAGGGACGAAGGGAGAATGGAAAGGCAGACTCGAATTTGTTGAGGAATGGGAATGGCCAATAGAAGGGGAAACACGATATTTATAATTGAAGACTGGAAAACAAACGTACACATTCCATTAATTTCCCGTCTCTTAGATATTGAAGGTGGAAGACCATTTTTTCGGCTCGAGGAAACAAATAGGCTGCAAGATTTAATGGAGATAGGTTTGCTGGTAAAAATTCTAGAACGACTCTCATTTAATTTGATTATATTATTATTATTGTTATTATTTATTTTATTTATATTCAAATTATTTCGATGATTCCAAATTCTGATTTAAACGCAACGATCGGTATTATTAGAGTTGTATTATCATTTTAAACACAATGGAACAGGTTATGTGGCCCAATTCGATTGTATATGGAAGATATTGGTTTAAAACAATGATTAAAATATAAATCTATTTCAAACAATCAAGATTTATCGAAAATAAATTATTATTATCATTCTAATTTAATGTAGAATTTATATTAATCGACTGAATTATTTTGATTTAGTTTTAACTCAGCATTAAATTATTTGTCGATTTCATAATTCGATAATTCAATATATTCCAAATTAAATTGTATATCGATTATTTAATAAATAAATTCAATATAAAAATCGATTTATTATTCCAGTTAAATATTTAAAATAAATTTAAATGTTCAATATTAACTCGCTAAAATCCGGGATGTTACATTCCTTCCCCTTAAAAGAATTTCGTCCCCGAAATTACTAAGGCAGAAGAATTTCTACAGACCCGTTAACTTTTTGAAAGCCCACTTTGTTACAACTCAGCATTTCATATTTCATTCATTTGTATTCAAATTTATTCATTTTAATTCATTTAACTCGCTTAAGTTAAATTTCGACTCCGAAATTCAAATTCCCGGCATTTATTTCAAATCCCTTTGAAATCATATAAATATATACATTTATTTATAACCATCTCAAATTCAAAACATTTGAATTTTCCAAAGCAATTGGTTTTCTAAAATAAATCTCCTTTGGAAATATTATTAAGGTAGCAATCCATCACTTAGAAACTCGAAAATGAATACCGATGATGTGGCCATCCATCATCTGAATTATTTTCTAGCCACTGAAGTGATTTCAGTTCTTTATTATTTTAAAAATCCATTTAAAATGATTTTTTTCCAAAAATCATCCCAAAACAATTTTATATTTCTTTAATATACTTTGGAAAAATATTTCCAAACATCCAAGATTTTAAATTCCAATTTCTGGTTTCAATCTAATTTTAATTCATCCCATTTGCATATATTATCCATATAGAATTTCTTTTTAATTATATGTATAACCATTCAATTTTATAACCTCATTTGATTATAATAATAATAACAACCAACTCATCCATATATAAATAATAATTTAGGAAAATTGTTCCTTTTATATAAAAGTATAGTTTTGGGAAAAATTATTTCATTTACCAAGCTTTCAAAACATACTATGTCGAATTACTCTGCTCATGTGTTTAAAAACACCTATCGATACAGTTGTACATTCTGTACCGACCAGAATTCATAAACAACTTGACAAACCAATCAACAGAATATAAAAAAGTTTTTATATCAACTTACAAACACGCTCTCTCATATATATACACTAAACTCATTCTAGGTTACTACTGATCCTATCTCTAATGAGTAAACCCCCACCAAAGCCTAGATGTTCGCTCAACTTAAGCTCTGATACCAACTGTGATGGCCCGAACTTCCGTGCCCTTTAAGTTGACTAATAACACCACACGTCCAACCCAAATGACACAGAAATACAAATCATTAGTAGAAAGAAGTTAGAGGATGAGGAATAGAAAGAAAAGTTAGAATAGTAGAAAAACGAAGAACACAAATATCACAGCGGAACGAATAAAATATATTAAATAACATAACTTTTGAAATACAAATCAGTAACTGTATATACATACCATTGTCAGAGCACAACAGTTATTCCTGGAAAAGTTATAAACACCTGTTTCCAGATACAACATAGTACACAGCGGAAATATGATAGTCTATAACAAACTAGTGCAGCCTCCTGCTTCCAACTCTTCCAAGTGAATCTGAAAAATCTCGACAACTTGACTGCCCGTACATGTTTGGGCACCCAAAAGTTTAGGGAAAACAAACAAAATAAACTCTAGGTCATTCATGGGACTGGTGTGAGTAAACTCCAACCATTTGTTTAACTTTCAAAGACCTTTTGAAAGAAAGGATAATAGTAAGACCAGCCACACATAAACATGGTTGGTTTTTATCTTACTATAACCCAAAACACTTTGATACGAAAATCCAGTGGTATTATAATAATGTCTAATCAAATAAATAACCAAATAGCGGAACGCTTGCATCTCACGCTCCACATACATAGTATAAAATCAAAAACCACAGGGCGCTTATTGGAGATTGGATTTCCAACATGACAAGGTATGGAACCACCTTCCGATAGTGTATCTCTAGAGGGGAATACACTGGGTTCAACAAAAACGTCTTGCAACCCGGCCCACACATGACCGACCACTCATTTCGCTTGAGTGTATCGAATGTATATCACCAACGGTAGGGCTCAAACCACCGTTTCTCGAAAAGGGACAGCATCGAAATAGATTAAAGAAATAAAAGGAATTTCTCTAGATAGGTGATTATACACCCTAATGGGAGCGACCCACATAGTGTAACAACCCGTATTTTTATAACATGTTAAAACAAGAAATCAAGGAAGAATAAAATTTTAAAATGAGAATCATGGGAATCAGGTTGCGCCATTGTGTTCGTCTCGAAATTCTACTTGGAAACGAGTCCGAGTATGCGAGAATCGGAGTCCATATGAGGGAGATATGACCCTTTGAAGCTTCACGAATTTTAAGAATAAAAAACAGCCCGAAATTCGAATTCGAAATTCGAATTCAAACCCCAGAACAGGCTGGGCGGGAAAATTCCCGCCTAGGGACCAGGTCGACCCGGGGGTCGACCCGGGGGTCGACCATAGTGTCGACCTCCCAGGGACCAGGTCGACCATAGTGTCGACCTGGGGGTCGCCCTGCCTCCCGAGCTCACTTCCTAAACCTGATGCATTCTAATGTATTAGACCTCGTTTTCTGTCCAGATTCGTCTACCTAATCCAATATAAACTCACCCCTAGCCTCATTCTCTCCACATCATTTCATTATATCCTTATGCTGCTTTTGAAATAATTAAATTAAAGAGAGAATGGCTACTTCTTCGTCAAGACAACATCTAGGAATTGCAAATTGGGGTTTTTCAACTAGAACAAGACTAAAAATATAGAGATTCAACAAATGCAACAACCGTTTCTAGAATCAAATCTCTACACTCTAATTCTCGATCTGCGCTCTTTGAGTTCTAGTTACTTTGAGATTGAAACTTGTTAAATTTGATATTGACATGGAATAAAATGAAATTGGACCTAAGCTTGATTATCTATTTGGATCTGTTCTTGTCTCTTCTTGAATCTATGATCTTGGGTTATTTCTTATCGACTGAATCATGCTCATTCATGTTGTTGGACCTAGTTTATTATTCAAACGCTAGATTGTAACATAAATTCTTGGATCTTGACTTGTGGGAATATTTCTATTTGGGGCCTATTCATGTTGTAAATCAAATTCTTTCATGTCTATAAACCTTAATATGCCCATGAGACTGTGGACATAAGGTTTTGCCTATGCCTATGACTATGATGATGAACATAAGACTATGCATATGCCTATGACTATGATGATGAACATAAGACTATGCCTATGCCTATGACGAAGAACATAAGACTATGCCTATGACTGTGAACATAAGACTATGCCCATGCCTATGACTGTGAACATAAGACTATGCCTATGACTATGGCAAGGACAATTGTGGCTAATCACCTATGACTCTTGACTATGAGAATTATTACCTATGATTATGAACATAAGGCCATTATCTATGACCATGACTTTGAAACTATTACTGTTAATTGCCTATGACTATTTTCCTAGAACTATTTTTGTTAATTATCCATGATTATTGTGATGAGTCGCTTATGATTCATAACTATGAGATTTCTACCTATGACTATTGGGGGTTAATTGCCTAAGACTATTATAGTTGATTGTTCATGCCCATAACACTATAGTTGAAAACCATGTTGTGCACTGAATTGGCATTTTACCTAGGGTGTGACTTTCTTAGTTTATTCGCTATTATGTACACCAAAATCATTGGATCCATTATCCTTGTATTTGGCTTGCTTTTGCATGCCTATTCTTTTATGTCAGCATTTACCATTACTATCACCTTATCTTGCTAGATTTGGAATCCTATATGTCAGTGATGTTGTAACCAATTTATGTCATGCTAGTCTTGTAACCCCTTTTATCGTTTTATGCTCGTCCCTCTTGCCTATCATAGTTTTGATGTTATTATGAGATTTGGATTCATTTGTAGTATGGATTGATCAGGTTTACATGCGATGGGAACACGATTTGGGTAGAATAGGCAAAAACATGAATTGGTTATGAACATGAATTATGAACTTGATAAAAGGAAAAACTTGAAACATGAACGCTGTTATAACCAGAACCTGGATATGGACATGAAACTCGCCATGAAACTTGACACGAACTTGACATAAAACTTGAACATAGACATGACACTTAGAATGAACATGAAAATGGCCAACTCGAGGTTGGGTTGAGTTTGCAGTGTAATTCTTCCCGGAACTGCCCGGCAAATCCAGTTACTGCAAACAATAGGATCCAATGTGGGTAGTTGGTCATATTGCACTTGAAAACCCGAGGTCAAACTGAGTTGTGGTGTAATTCTTGCCAGAACCACCCGGCATATCCAGTAACCACAAGAAGAGGTCTGATGTGAGAGGTTGGGGTGCATTAATTAATTAATGCCATTTGATAGGCTTAAGTCATGAACCGCTTGAATATACTTAACCAATTTGACACGATGATTTGATAGGGTTAAGTCATAAACCTCTTGAATATACTTAACCAATTTGACACGACGATTTGATAGGGTTAAGTCATGAACCGCTTGAATATACTTAACCAATTTAACACGATGATTTGATAGGGTTAAGTCATGAACCACTTTAATATACTTAACCAATTTGACACGATGATTTGATAGGGTTAAGTCATGAACCACTTGAATATACTTAACCAATTTAACACGATGATTTGATAGGGTTAAGCCATGAGCCGCTTGAACATACTTAACCAACTTGACACATGATTCGTAGGGTTAAGTCATGAACTTGAACGACAACACTTAGCCAATTTGACATGGCACGTAGGCGGGTTAAGTCACGAACTTGAATGACAACACTTAACCAACTTGACATGCTAGACTGATGGGGTTAAGTCTCGAATTTAAATGACAACACTTAACCTACTGGACGGAAACCCTAGTTACGCGGTCCTTTTCAGCAGTAACCCACTAGATGTATCACGGAACCCTGGAAATAGGCAGGGTGGGGCATGATTACTGGGCTGATTGTAAGCGACCAGAACGACGGCTGAGTTGGTGCGCCATTGTAGGTTCAGGCGGACTATGGTCGTGCACGTAGTCTGGAGTTGAAAAAGCAGGCATTGGGCACAGGTAGGTTTACACTGTGCGTGCTTGATTCGTGTTGGTGGTTGGCACCCTAGGGCTTGATACACCCTATTGTGGACCTAGCACAGGTGACAATATTTCGTGATTGGGCCGTATGACACAGACACATGAACGAGCTAGGACTTGTAGGGAGTCGATCGATTAATAGATCGTTATGTGAAAAAAAGTGTTGTTCGTTAGGTAGCATAATCCCTAGTGGTCCTGGATGGCATAAACCCTAATCGAACCTAGAAAACGTTCAATAGGTAGCATAATCCCTAGTGGTCCTAGGTGGCATAAATCCTAGTTGAACACATGACAGTTTATGTTAAGGAAACCTAGGCAGAACAAGGGTGACAGTCCAAACGATTTCAAGAATGGTGGCACTACGTTGAAGTAGTATAGAAATACGTGATGAAACCCGTACGATATACGGTAGGGGACTGTGCATATACATGGAAAGGATGATACGGGTTGGGGTACTAGTACAGTGGTGCAGAGAATGTTAAATATGCGATGCTATACGTAGTTTATCTGGTTTGCATAGTTTATCTTGTTACCGTAGTTTATCTTGTTACCATAGTTTCTCTTTTTATCTTAGTTTAACTTGCCTATCTTGTCATCATCCTTATGTTTACTGTCAGTTTATACATGTCATGTTACCTTTACTTGTTTCTATGCTGAACGTCACTAGGACTTACCAGTCTGTATGACTGACCCGTTTTGTTTCGCCTCTTTTTCTTCCGTTTCCCCCCAGATTCTCAGGGAGGAAACACTACGATTTAGTTTGGACTTCTTTCTGCTTCAAGATCATCATATATGGCTTGGACCTTTCTTGGCTATGGTTGCTTTACTGTTTTACTTGGGGGAATGATTTATGACCATGGTTTTATGCTTCTTTATTGTTGCAAGACAGATTTCGATGTAATGGATTTAATGGCATTTTGATGTAAAAAGGCTCTAGACCTTTCTAGATTTTCAAAGCAATAAAATTTGGTTCTTCTTCCACTGTTTTATATGTTCTGTTTTGTAATATTTCTGTATGTTTACCTAGATAATGCCCCACCAAAGCTAGTGCATTCCCTTTGTGAGTGACCCTAGCGGAGGCGGGGTGTTACATTTGGTATTAGAGCAGAAAGTTACCAGACTGGGCAAAAGCTTTTAAAAACCTTCTGAAGTTATTTGCAAAATGTTTACAAAGAAGCATTTTTCTAAGAAAAGTTTTCTTTTACGAAAGGTATATTCCCCAAAGCCATATGCACTATCTTTTGATTCTCTCCTTGAGTCTCTTCTCTCTTTCTTTTTCACCATAGTTTTGTGGGCGTACGACACATGTCGGAGGACCAAGTAGTGCCAAACCTCCATCTGTAGCCGCAATAGTTTTACTTGCGACTAATCTTATTTCAAGCTTTGTAGGGTTGCCGTGCGATGGGGGTAGCTTTCGAGAAACTTGTCAACAAGCTATACAAGGATAGTAAGAACGAGGATAAAGAACACAAGCCTAAGGATGAGAAACTTGTTGATAAGGCGTAATCCATGAAGGAGGAAAAGGTGAAAGGGAAGAGGTCAAAGTAAAAGAATAATAAAACCCATGATAAGAAAGAACATCGTTGGTATGGTAAAAAGGGACATGTAGTTAAGTATCATATGACAAGGGCAAAGAACAAGATCGTCAAGAGGGCAATTGTATGCTCTCACTACTAGCATATCTAAGAGAGGTGGTAACGTTTCTGTTAAAAGTTTAGCTTATCTTTTCTATCATACTGTGGGAACTTTGTTTTTATACATCGCTTCCTTTTCTTCCTCGATAATTGAGTCTTTGCACCTTAGTACTAGCGTAGTAGAGGATCCCATTTTATTCTCGAATCCTGTTAGGGAATCGGCTCATTTATTCATGACTTGTTTGGATTTGAGAATGTCTATGCTAAGTGTTGAGTTTAGAAGTAATGCTTATGTTTTTTGGGCAATGAGTTGATTCTAGGGATGGAGTGGTTATCCAGAAATGATACCATTCTCGAATATGAAAAGAGGGTAGTTAGACTCTTGACTTGCCTCGGTAATACCCTTGAAGTCTAGTGTAACCCTTAGGGTTCTGCCATGTTTAGTTACCTAGAATCTCTTGATACATTTATCGATCTTCTCGAGTAGTGTTCGCCACTAAGGCAGATGGTTCATTTCGCTTATGCATGAGTTATAGAAAATCACCTTAGTAAGTTCACTTGGCAACATGGTTGGCATTTGTTTATTTTCAAGAGATAATTCATTTATGTGGAATACCTTTCAGTAAGTGAATGAGATCCAAGATTCACTAGTGAATTTAGGAGAGCTTGCACGAAACCATGAGTACGCAGTTATGTTTGAATCGGGTATACTAGAAAGAGAATCAGCTAAAGTGGAACGAGAGGCGACAATGGAATGAGTTCCAACTCATATTCTGGGAACAAGAATTAAGGAACTACGAAATTGTGAAGTTAATGACGGTCAAAGCACAATGGAGTTAAGCTCAAGGAAATACGACTTAGAAGATTGAAGACTGGACACGCGCATCATATCTCTTTTTAAGAGTATATCCTTGATCCCTCTTTTCCTTTAGAGCTTACTTGTATGCTATCTTTTAAGTATAACCTCTCGGTCCTATTCTCAATCCTATTTCTGTTGCAAACCCCATAGGGAGTATGACTTATCTATTAGTAATACATGTTGGGGCTTGAGGGTGTCCGTTGGGTTGACTAAACTTTTTGGGTTTTATAGGATATGGGCTGGTGCTTAGGGAGTTCTTCTCCTATTCAGTATATATGTGACGTAGATTTCCAGCTTTGACATTGCCTAATGGGCACAAAGTTTTTACTTGCTTCTATCATTCGGCTACATCTTTAGGTAGGAACAATTGGGTGAAACATGTGTTTGTGACATGTTATGATTGATGGTCGCAAGTGGTTGCTCGTGGTTGCATAACACACATTAGGCACTAGATCGGCCCAGACACATTTTCATATTGCATATGCATGAGTGTTTATACTTGTTTATGGATGAAACTGAATGTGTTATCATGCGAATGTTGCATATGGATGGATGTTTGAGCACACATATAGTGTTTATGTGATTAGGGCTATTTGCATACATGTTGGACTCACGGAACTAAACATATTTTGCATTAAAAGATCAATCAGACCTGATCATTTGCATTAGATAAGGAACATATACACACACTTTCTGCATATGTTCATACAGCATTAGAAATCTCTTAAGGAGAATGGATGTCTGTGATTGATGATTGAGTAGATGGATGATTGGATGGTAGGACACATTCTTCTTAACTTGAAGATTTCGGGGACGAAATCCGTTAAGGAGGGGAGAATGTAGCAATCCATATTTTTAAAACATATTAAAACAAGAAATCAAGGCAGAATTAAATTTTAAAATGAGAATCATGGGAAACGGGTTTCGCCATTGTGTTCGTCTCGAAATTCTGTTTGGAAACGAGTCCGACTTTGCGAGAATCGGAGTCTGTATGAGGGAGATATGACCCTCTGAAGTTTCACGAATTTTCAAAATAAAAAACAGCCCGAAATTCGAATTCGAAATTCGAATTCAAACCCCAGAACAGGCTGGGCGGGAAAATTCCCGCCCAGGGACTAGGTCAACCTGGGGGTCGACCATAGTGTCGACCTCCCAGGGACCAGGTCGACCATAGTGTCGACCTGGGGGTCGACCTGCCTCCCGAGCCCACTTCCTGAACCTGATGCATTCTGATGTATTTGACCCCGTTTTTTGTCCAGATTCGTCTGCCTAATCCTATATAAACTCACCCCTAGCCTCATTCTCTCCACACCATTTCATTCTATCCTTATGCTGCTTCTGAAATAATTAAATTAAATAGAGAATGGCTAATTCTTCTTCGTCAAGACAACATTTACGAATTGAAAATTGGTGGTTTTCAACTAGAACAAGACTAAACAAATAGAGATTCAACAACTGCAACAACCGTTTCTAGAATCAAATCTCTGCACTCTAATTCTCGATCCGCGCTCTGTATGTTCTAGTTACTTTGAGATTGAAACTTGTTAAATTTGATATTGACATGGAATAAAATGAAATTGGACCTAAGCTTGATTATCTATTTGGATCTGTTCTTGTCTCTTCTTGAATCTATGATCTTGGGTTATTTCTTATCGACTGAATCATGCCCATTCATGTTGTTGGACCTAGTTTATTATTCAAACGCTAGAGTGTAACATAAATTCTTGGATCTTGACTTGTGGGAATATTTCTATTTGGGGCCTATTCATGTTGTATATCAAATTCTTTCATGTCTATAAACCTTAATATGCCTATGAGACTGTGGACATAAGTTTTTGCCTATGCCAATGACTATGATGATGAACATAAGACTATGCCTATGCCTATGACTATGAAGAATAATATAAGACTATGCCTATGCCTATGACGAAGAACATAAGCCTATGCCTATGACTGTGAACATAAGACTATGCCCATGTCTATGAATGTGAACATAAGACTACGCCTATGACTATGACAAGGACAATTGTGGCTAATCATCTATGACCCTTGACTATGAGAATTATTACCTATGATTATGAACATAAGGCCATTATCTATGACCATGACTTTGAAACTATTACTGTTAATTGCCTATGACTATTTGCCTAGATCTATTTTTGATAATTATCCATGATTATTGTGATGAGTCGCTTATAATTCATAACTTTGAGATTTCTACCTATAACTATTAGGGGTTAATTGCCTAAGACTATTATAGTTGATTATTCATGCCCATAACACTATAGTTGAAAACCATGTTGTGCACCGAATTGGCATTTTACCTAGGGTGTGACTTGCTTAGTTTATTCGCTATTATGTACACCAAAACCATTGGATCCATTATCCTTGTATTTGGCTTGCTTTTGCATGCTTATTCTTTTATGTCAGCGTTTACCATGACTATCACCTTATCTTCCTAGATTTGGAATCCTATATGCCAGTGATGTTGTAACCAATTTATGTCATGCTAGTCTTGTAACCCCTTTTATCGCTTTATGCACGTCCCTCTTGCCTATCATAGTTTTGATGTTATTCTGAGATTTGGATTCATTTTTAGTATGGAATGATCACGTTTACATGCGATGGAAACACGATTTGGGTAGAATAGGCAAAAACATGAATTGGTTATGAACATGAATTATGAACTTGATAAAAGGCAAAACTTGAAACATGAACGCTGTTATAACCTGAATATGGACATGAAACTCGCCATGAAACTTGACACGAACTTGACATAAAACTTGAACATAGACATGACACTTAGAATGAACATGAAAATGGCCAACTCGAGGTTGGGTTAAGTTTGCAGTGTAATTCTGCCCGGAACCGCCTGGCAAATCTAGTTACTACAAACAATAGGATCCAATGTGGGTAGTTTGTCATATCGCACTTGAAAACCCGAGGTCAGACTGAGTTGTGGTGTAATTCTGCCCGGAACCGCCCGGCATAACCAGTAACCACAACAACAGGTCTGATGTGAGAGGTTGGGGTGCATTAATGAATTAATGTCATTTGATAGGGTTAAGTCATGAACCGCTTGAATATACTTTACCAATTTGACACGATGATTTGGTAGGGTTAAGTCATGAACCGCTTGAATATACTTAACCAATTTGACACGATGATTTGATAGGGTTAAGTCATGAACCGCTTGAATATACTTAACCAATTTGACACGATGATTTGATAGGGTTAAGTCATGAACCGCTTGAATATACTTAACCAATTTGACATGATGGTTTGATAGGGTTAAGTCATGAACCTCTTGAATATACTTAAACAATTTGACATGATAATTTGATAGGGTTAAGTCATGAACCGCTTGAATATACTTAACCAATTTAACACGATGATTTGATATGGTTAAGTCATGAACCGCTTGAATATACTTAACCAACTTGACACATGATTCGTAGGGCTATGTCCTGAACTTGAATGACAACACTTAGCCAATTTAAATGACACGTAGGCGGGTTAAGTCACGAACTTGAATGACAACATTAACCAACTTGACATGCTAGACTGATGGGGTTAAGTCTCGAATTTAAATGACAAACTTAACCTACTGGACGGAAACCCTAGTTACGCGGTCCTTTTCAGCAGTAACCCACTAGACGTATTACGGTACCCTGGAACTAGGCAGGGTGGGGCACGATTACTGGGCTGATTGTAAGCGACCAGAACGACGGCTGAGTTGGTGCGCCATTGTAGGTTCAGGCGGACTATGGTCATGCACGTAGTCCGGAGTTGAAAAAGCAGGCATTGGGCACCTGTAGGTTTACACTGTGCGTGCTTGATTCATGGCGGTGGTTGGCACCCTAGGCTTGATACACCCTATGGTGGACCTAGCATAGGTGACTACATTTCGTGATTGGGCCGTATGACATAGACACATGAACGAGCTAGGACTTGTAGGGAGCCGATCGATTAATAGATCGTTACGTGAAAAAAAGTGTTGTTCGTTAGGTAGCATAATCCCTAGTGGTCCTAGGTGGCATAAACCCTAATCGAACCTAGAAAACATTCAATAGGTAGCATAATCCCTAGTGGTCCTAGTTGGCATAAATCCTAGTTGAACACGTGATAGTTCATGATAAGGGAACCTAGCCAGAACAAGGGTGACAGTCCAAACGATTTCAAGAATGGTGGCACTACGTTGAAGTAGTACAGAAATACATGATGAAACCCGTACGATATGCGGCAGGGGACTGTACGTATACATGGAAAGGATGATACGGGTTGGGGTACTAGTACAGTGGTGCAGAGAATGTTAAATATGCGATGCTATACGTAGTTTATCTGGTTTGCATAGTTTATCTTGTTACCGTAGTTTATCTTGTTACCATAGTTTATCTTGTTATCTTAGTTTAACTTGCCTATCTTGTCATCATCCTTATGTTTACTTTCAGTTTATACATGTCATGTTACCTTACTTGTTTCTATGCTGAAAGTCACTAGGACTTACCAGTCTGTATGACTTACCCGTTTTGTTTCGCCTCCTTTTCTTCTGTTCCCCCCTAGGTTCTCAGGGAGGAAACACTACGATTTAGTTTGGACTTCTTTCTGCTTCAAGATCATCATATATGGCTTGGACCTTTCTTGGCTATGGCTTCTTTACTGTTTTACTTGGGGGAATGATTTATGACCATGGTTTTATGCTTCTTTACTATTGCAAGACAGATTTCGATGTAATGGATTTAATGGCATTTTGATGTAAAAAGGCTCTAGACCTTTCTAGATTTTTAAAGCAATAAAATTTGGTTCTTCTTCCGCTATTTTATATGTTTTGTCTTGTAATACTTCTGCGTATGTTTACCTAGATTATGCCCCACCAAAGCTAGTGCATTCCCTTTGTGAGTGACCCTAGCGGAGGTGGGGTGTTACACATAGCCATGCTTCTTGCCCGATTTTTTTCATTTCCCATTTGTGAAGCTTGAGGCTACGTCTATCTTTAGAACATCTGGCCACCATACACTTTGAATGCCACATCGTCAAACCCGTCAAATCACTAGTTGATCTTCCCAAAAATATTACAGGTATAAAAGCTAAGAGAAACGGAGTTCTCGGCCACCAGACGTAATACCTTGAAAAGATCGTCTTATGTGATCCGTTAGGAATACTCTATCAGACACTCGTCCATATAAGTTGTCCTGGGTCTGGACAAACAAAACAGCTCTTGAACTTCACTCCATCTTCGATTATCTTCAGCATAATCTAATTCGCAACGCCTATGCTTATACCGAGTGGTTTTCGGATATTATATACAACCAGTCTCTCCGTATTGACAAAGATGGTCAAAAATCTTTGATAGTAAGTGATTTAACTATCAAAGGGAAAAAAATAAACATCCGTCAAACAATTTCACAGTCACTGTCCCTTTCTAATATTTTATATTAAATACATTTCTTAGCGAATTCTATATATATATATTTATACCGATTTCTATTATCAAAATTTCTTAAAAATATTCTAACTCCTTAAATTTCTGGAAAAATTCGCCTGCGCCTCCCTTGTACCGATCAATCGTTCAAACCCCAACTCGCCTCTCTAGGCCCTTTCCATTCAAAAAGAAAATCAAAAAGCTAACCGGCTTGCCGATTCGGTGCATAAAACCTCATATGGAAATTTAAACATATACCCTTTTGTCGGGCACTTATTATATAATCTCCATTATCTTCAATCCATACATGTTTAAAATATATATGACCATTTCCAATTTATTCCAATCAATTCATCTCTTTTTCACTCAGTTTGCTAATTACTTCGATAATTGACTGTTTTGCCTAATACACTTTCGAGTTGAAATATCATAAGCAAATATATTTTAATTCTCTTTATAAACATGTTGAATTCCATTTCTAACTCGAGCTCCATATTTGATTTCAAACTTGAATTCACAAATCCGACTCACTTAACGGAGGTTAAGTTCGATTGAACTTCTTCAACTAATTACCTTGTAATTAGTTGTCTTCATTTCATAATGCAAGATCCGATTTTTTATATTCAAAAATCACTTCATTCACTCCACTTGAGTTCGTATATATTGATTAGCCCAAATCTGGATTTTTCAAATAAGAATTCGGATTTTATTTGCAGAAAATCCTTTATATTTATTAAATAAACCGATATGGTTTATAAACGATTATGGCGCAGTTTTTCAGAAAATTTTATTTTGACATAACTCAAAATCTATACGACGAAATCAAGATTTTTGTCTTCCATTTGAAAACTATCATTGAATCAATTCGGGAATTTCTTGTTTTATCGAATTCCGACTTATATTGAGTTCGGCAAACTCAGTTGAAGTTCGAATCGTCAAATTACGAATTACCGTGATGTGGCAAGTTCGTTTTAATTCAATTAAATATAAATGTTAAAACTTCGTTTATAAAATAAATTTCAACTCCCATTTTTTTCATAAATTAAACCCATTATCCAAACTAACCTAACAATTCAGATTATTGCACTCGTCGATTATCATATCTCAGTTATGAATAAAACTCAAATTTCTATATTCGATTCAAATTCTTATGAAATTATATTATTTATAAAATATTGATGTAATCGTATTTTCAATTATAAATTTCCTTTATAAGGAAAAACAATTTATTCAACACACTTCACAATTTATAAATTAATATCATCCCTTGATAATTGTGAAGCCGTTCAAGTTGGGGTATTTTAATTACCTCTCAGACCTTGACCGACAACGTTCTTATCTTGAGACAGATAAAAGCTTATAATACACAACTCGATTTAAATCCCGCCTCCTACTCCATTTCTTACATTTTGGAATTTATTTCCAAATCTCCCGATGAAAATTACTTCATCACAGTTATAAACATTGTTTATAAATTAACTTCCTATAAAACAAACTTCCCATTTATAAATCTATTGGAAACTCGAATACCATTTTGAAATATTTTATTTTATAACTTATATATATATACATAAATTAACATGGAATCTATTTTCATATTTAAAATCTAAATTTCTATTCTATACAGTTCCAATATCCTTTGGAAATAAATTTATTTCTATAAATTTGACATGCTCGAATTTCAATTATAAATCCAAATAGATTTATTTCAATTTGATTACATTACGAACATCGGAAATAAATTTCATTGTTTCTTTTCAAAACAATTCTATTTACGCTTGAAAACTTACACTTGAATTAAATTTATAAATTATCAAATGAAAATTTTCTCATTCATTTTAAAACGTCGTTTATACATTTCACTTCTGGGTTTAAATATTAGAACAAGTTTCTCTTTTAAATTTCAGTTGAAACCCACATTGGAAAATGGATTTTCCTTTTTAAAATCATGCTTGAATTTACATTTCTAGATTATCCAACGATAATATATATTTTTTTTGTTTATAAACATCATTTATACATTCCACTTCTTGTTTTAAATTATTTAAGACAACTCCTTATTTCAAATCTTAATTGAAATCCAATTCCATTCTAGAAAATAAATTTCCCTTTTTAATCTTATATTTAAGTATTTATCTAAAACAAATTCCAATATTCTTTCTAGATAACTTATTCCATATATTTGACATAGTCGAATTCAAACAATATTCCATATGGATTTATCCCAATTTTTATATTCCGAACATTGGAAATGATTTTATCATTTCCTTTTGAAATGATTCTCAATTCCCCATTTTAAATTCATCTTTGAATTTATATAATCCAATATCCCATGATAATTGTTCATTTCCATTTAAATCCATCAATTATAAATTTCATTTCTAGTTTTAAATATTTAACCAAGTTTTGATTTCTAATTTCATTAGAATTTCAATTTCTATTATGGAAAATAAATTTCCATTTTTTAAATCTTATTTGAATTTACATTTTTAAATTATCTGATGAAATTTTTTATATTCATTTATAAACATCGTTTATAAATTCAGCTGCTTATTTTTAATATTTCTCAATCCTTTCTAAATTCCATCTCTATTTCTAAAATTAATTTTTCCCCTTTTAAATCTAAAAATCCCTTTGTATAATATTTTTAAATATTAGTATCTAGGGCCAGTGGTATTCTAATCCTAACACACAAAGCATTCATTCAATTCCCACATCACGTACGTATATAAATATGTAAACACAGTAAATAATTTTGAGGAATCTAGTTGGATTCCACTAACCTATTTTCCTGCATTCACAAATGTTAGTCAAAGACAATAATAATACCAATCCTGCTTCAAGGCAGGATATCGCGGTATGAAGGTCATCCACTCATATATCGTGGGGCGATAGGGTCATCCGCTAATGATACTACGGGCATCCACTAATGGTACTACCGAAAACTATATATATATATGTATATATATATATATAATAACCACAACCTCCAAGCCTAAATAGCTATATATATATAATAACCACAACTAATAAACAATCTATAAATGCAACCAAAAAGCCAATAATTTATTTTTAAATGACAAAAATAAATTTTCGAGTGAGATTTACTCACCTTGATATTATTTGATCTATTCTGATTCCCATTTTAATCCTCGATTTGTTATTCGCAGCTACAAATTACTTGACTGGTTCCGTTTGAAAATTCTCGTATAAATCTAATTGAACAAATCCTCCATCTTCTTCCCTGTTTCCATACACAGATTGTTCTCTGTAGATTCCATAAACCATTACTGAACCAACCCTGCAACCTCATCACCAACTTCAGATTCCTGCTGCAGGTTCAGAACTACATAACACCATTTTCACTTCACCTTGATATCCTTTTTTTCCAATCCTTCTTCCCATAACTCAACATCAGTAAAAGGCATCCCACTCAACACCAGTACAGTCGCCCCTTCAAAACCACATTCCAGCTTCATCATCAACACGTCATACAAGTCCAAACAACTTCTCTTCAACATGACAATTACACTTGCATCTCTACTGGACTGACTTTATTCTTCCAATGTTGTGCCAATGCCGAACCAAAAACTAATCCCAATATCCCACTTTAGTTTGTTAACAAAAATCAAGTACCCTATCATAGCAACGGAACCCATACAAAATCACTTCAGGTAATGCATTCATCATCAATACTTCGAACTCATCCCAGGTCAAGCATCCTACATCGTTCACTTGAAATCGCAACACCCAAAACTACTCCAGTTCAACAAATACATCGAGATTCTCCATATTTTCCCAATTCTCACAAAACCCATCATCATTGAATTCCACCCAGTTCGATCCCTGATACCAGCGTCGGCACTTTACAGCATCGACCTCCTATTGAAACTTTATCACCAAACCCTTCTACTACTAGCGGTAACCCCACAACAAATAGCAACGCACTCTTCTCTATTCGCGATTGCCTCCAAAATGTTATCGAGCTTTTAGTGCTTATCGCGATCCCTATTTTCATGGTTTAAAATTGAAAACTTCAGATTTCAAGCTTAAGGGGATCGAGGTATTCGAAACGTGATTTCCGGTTTGGATTTCTTTTTTTTCAATTGATTTGGTTCTTGGATCGCTGAAAGAAGAAAAGGGACGAAGGGAGAATGGAAAGGCAGACTCGAATTTGTTGAGGAATGGGAATGGCCAAGAGAAGGGGAAACACATTATTTATAATTGAAGACGGGAAACTAAACGTACACATACCATTAATGTCCTGTCTCTTAGATATCGAAGGTGGAAGACCATTTTTCGGCTCGAGGAAACAAATAGGCTGCAAGATTTAATTGTTAGCCCACTTTGTGAACTGGGCAACACAAAGTCAAGATGTGAAATATTGAAGAGCTTGAAAAACACTGAAGCGGGTCGGATCGGAGCAGCGTATCGATTCGGATCGGATAAAGTTTTCTGTTCGGATCGGTGAACCATTACTATTGGAATCAGGGAGACACAGCTGTTCGGATCGGAGAGGAATCAACTTCCAGTTGGATCGGAAAGCCACCCAATTGCTACAGAGATAGATCGGAGCGGAGCGGAGCAGAGTAAAAAGAAGAGAGAATTGGTCCTAAGTTAATCCGGGTCGAATCGGGTACTCCGATCCGAACCCCTTGTGCATACCCTACCGATCCGAACCCCTTTTTCACGTCACTTTCCTGCATGAGCGCCTTGTTATTCGGAGCGGCTATGACCAGTTCCTACCCACAACGTCCACTGCTCTGATGCGTTGTCAACACAGAAATCCATCTGAACCCGAGGCTAATGGGATGGATGACACGTGGCTCCGATCCGGATCGGGTTCTGAGCAAATTCTCACCTATAAATACCCAGTCTGGAGACAAAGAAAAGGATCTTTTTTTCTGGAACTTTGAGAGTTCAACCACCTTCATAACCCGAATTCCAGCACTCCCGGAAAATCCAAATCTTCTTTCATTATTTGTTTTTAGACAATTGAGTGATTGTAAGTGAGTTGTGAGAGAAATCAAGTGAATATTTCATTGTATTTGCAACTAAATCATTGAAAGTAGTGAAAGACAAGTGGATGTAGGCATTTCTTCGCCGAACCACTATAAATCCTACGTGTTCATTCTTATTTTTGTTCTCATTTCATTCTGCTTTTAATCAATTTGGGTGTTAGAACCACTTTTTGGTCTAATATTTTGGTGCTTTCACTGAGAGCTCATCTGAATTCTTTGTTTTTCGGGATTATCGTTCTACTTTTTGGACCGTTGAGTTCAAAGAAGTTAATCCTCAAGTTTCGACGCCCTTGGATATTCGTCGAAGTGATTGTTGAAGAAACCATGGCCAAAGGAAAAGGCAAAGAAGTTCAATCTGCTCGAGGAAATGGAGCTGGCGAAGATCAGCAAAATGCGGTTGTGACAAGGTCTCGTAGGCAGAGTTCAGCAGCAGGACGAACCGATGCAGGAAACCCGAACCGCCTTCAGGGGGAGAGCTCCGATCCGATCCGGGTAGGAGATTCTGAAGCAGTGCATTCCCCCAACCTGAACCGACCCGAGCAGCTTGCCATGTACCGACCCGACCAGGCTCCCCAGCTCCGAACCGACCCGATCTCCCATCTCCGATCCGACCCGACACTTGGTGATGTTGGAACCTCTACTCGAGTCCCTACGAATGCTCCGATTCCAGCCACCAGGGTCAGTGATCAGGTCAATCCATCTGCGCCCATTACTCAAGGAGATTTCTCGCGCCTACTTGACATGCTTGAGAGTACAAGGGAATCTATGAAAATCCACGAGCGCACCAATCTCATGATGCAGGAGAATATGAGACTCATGAGTAGGGAGATTAGCGAACTCCGTAGACAGAGAACCCCATCACCATTTCGTCACACGCCAGTGTATCAGTCTTCTTCTTCCGAGGAAGAGCGGCCCCGCGAACGAAGGCCGCTCGAACGACCTCAGAATTTGGAGCAGCTAACATTCGGATCTTTGGGGTCTCGCGAGGATATTGCACGAGCACTAGGAAACAATGATCCCACTCAGGGGCAAAGGCTCCGGTCCCCTCCTCCCGTGATCAACCGGGAGCGTAGGGAACGGAATAGAGCAGAAGCAGCTCGAAGAAGAAGGGCATCTCCTGAACAAGAGCCCAGAAGGAACCCAGATACCAGGGCCAGGGAACCTGAACGGCCCCTAACTAATGCTGATGTACAGGCAATGGTGCGCCAGATCATGTTCGAGAGCCGGAACTATACCAATGAAGATTATGGCATTGAGCGAAGCCATACTCCTTTCACTGACGACATCCTCGACTTTCAGTTTCCCTGGCGTTTTAACCTGCCGCAGATGGACAAGTACAATGGAAGAACTGTTCCAGGACAGCATTTGATGCGATACTCATGGCTCATGAATGCTGCTGCTGCTCCTGATGCAGTAAAGTGTAAGGCATTCCCGATTTACTTAGAAGATGTGGCACTGTTCTGGTTTACCCGACTTCCCCCTCGTTCGGTTTCGAATTATAGGGAATTGAGCGAGTGTTTTATGAATCAGTTTCGACTCCATACCCGAAAGTCCAAAAGTGTTATTGAATTGTCAAGAATTAAGCAGGCGCCAGGAGAGTCTTTGAGGTCATATCTTGACCGTTTTAACTTGGCTGTGACTGAAGTTAGTGACCCGCATGAGCCCACCATCTTGATGGCATTAAAGGAAGGAGTCGATCCTGAATCCGAGTTTGGAGATTACCTTTCTGGGAAGACGCCCTCCACAAGAGAGATATTCTATGAAAAAGCCAATATTTATTTAAGACGAGAGGAGGCCATGGCAAACCGAAAGAGAAAGTCTGAAGCGGCTTCAAAAGAAAATGTTCAGAGTAACATCGCCGTGAAGCAGTCTGGGGAAAGTTCCGGAAAAGTTGAAGTTGGGAAACAAGGGTGGCAACAACAATTCTGGAAATGGGGGCAACAACAATAACCGTAATGCGAACGGTAACAGAAGAAATAGAAATAGAGGAAGTGATCCTAACAAAAGACCCCGATTCCAAACTTATGAGGATTATACACCATTGAACGATACTCTGGAGAACATTTACCTGGATACGTACAATGTGTTGCAATATAAAAGACCGCCACCTCGTGACTCGACAGAGAAAGAAATGGAAACTGGGAAGTTTTGTTTGTTTCATGGAACTCATGGGCATTCAACCAATGAATGTCGGCATTTGAGAGATGTGATTGAGAAGCTGCTGCGTAAAGGGAAACTGGATGAATATAAAGTTGCCCTGAGGGACAGGGGGCAAGGAGAGCAGGCTCCAAAACAGATTCTACCGGCTCCCAAGCCTACAGCGCAGCAGAAAGGCAAGGGAATTGTTATCAACTCCATAGTGGGTGGACCTCACCCGGCAATCCGTAGCTTTAGAGCAATGGATCAATATGTAAATGCTGCCAAACACGTAGATGTGAATGAAGGTGATGATTTGGAAGATATCGCCCCCATAAAACAACAGAAGACAATGTTTGATGACGTGGTATTCCGCAGCAGAGATAATACTGGGATTCAATCACCCACTGATGATCTGTTGGTCATTACTACCACCATTGGGCCGGCCTTGGTTCATAAGGTGTTAGTAGACAACGGAAGTTCCATCAATATTTTGTTTAAAAAGTCTTTCGATCAGATGAAGCTTGAATCTGAAGATTTGAAGCCATGTGAAGGATGGATCAGAGGCTTCAACGGGGCGTCAACAACTCCCATGGGATACATAGAATTGGCCGTGACCTTGGGGCAAGGAGAACGCAGAAGAGTGCGGATGCTTCAGTTTGTAGTGTTGGACGTAGATTCGCCCTATAATGCATTTTTGGGGAGGCCTGCCCTTGCTGAGTTCAGAGCTTGTATCGCCCCTTGGTGTTTATTGCTTAAGTTCCCAACCGAAGCCGAAACTGGAGTAATGAGAGGGGATCAAGTTTCCGGAAGGGCCTGCTATGTTGCCGAATTAAAGATGTGGATGAAAGGACTTAACATCGAGAGTAAAGATGCCTCCCCTCCACTAAAGGGCGGCTCGGCGTAGCAATTAGAGAAATCGACCCCGAAGGAGTTGCCCAAAGGAACGCCTGAAGACCTGGATCCCAGAAAAGACGAGGAACCAGAGACTAGAAATGCAACTCCTAATGAAGCGACAGTGGAAATTCCAATTGATGAAGCTGATCCAACAAGAGTTTTGAAGATTGGATCTCAATTGGATCCACGTCTAGCCAAAGAACTAACGGACTTCTTGAAGGCAAACTTGGACGTGTTTGCCTGGACCCACGCTGACATGTGTGGGATATCGCCATCCATTATAAGTCACAAATTAAATGTAAACCCGAAACATCCGCCTGTGAAGCAGAAGAGACGCATGCTGGGCCCAGAGAGGTCGGCTGCTCTCAAAGAGGAAGTGGAGAAGCTGAAGCAGAACGGGTTTATTCGAGATTCGACATATCCGGCCTGGATATCGAATCCCGTCTTGGTAAAGAAGCCGAATGGAAAGTGGCGGACTTGCATTGATTTTTCAGATTTGAACAAAGCTTGCCCAAAAGATAGTTTCCCACTTCCCAGGATTGACCAGCTTGTAGATTCGACAGAAGGTCATGAACTTCTCTCTTTCATGGACGCATATTCTGGGTACAACCAAATTCCTATGCACGTGCCATACCAAGAACATACGAGCTTCATTACAAATTTGGGATTATATTGTTATGTCGTAATGCCATTCGGATTGAAAAACGCCGGAGCCACTTATCAGCGCTTGGTGAACAGAATGTTTTATAATCAAATAGGGAAGACTATGGAAGTTTATGTGGATGATATGCTTGTCAAATCGAAATAGTCCTCCAGCCATACGCAAGACTTGGCGGAAATGTTTGGTATCCTGCGAAAGTATCGGATGAAGTTGAATCCTTTGAAATGCTCATTTGGAGTGGCATCGGGAAAGTTCCTAGGCTTCATTGTGAGCTCCCGAGGAATTGAAATCAATCCTAGCCAAATAGCAGCGATTAGAAACATTGAAGAGCCGAGGAGAATTAAAGACGTACAAAGTCTTGCAGGGAAAGTAGCTGCGCTGAGTAGATTTATCTCTAAAACCACAGATAAATGCGTCCCGTTTTTTGATTTGATTAAAAGAGGAAAGAAGAACTTTGAGTGGACTCCGGACTGTGTTGAGGCCTTTCGAAATTTTCTGGAACTGCTAGAGAAACCGCCGATTTTGTCAAAGCCAGTGGATCACGAAGAATTGTTTGTTTACTTGGCAGTCTCGGCTCACGCCGTTAGCACAGCCCTGGTTCGATAAGAAGACAAAGTACAAAGGCCAGTGTATTATGTAAGCAAGAAATTAGCAGCGGTAGAGCGCAACTACCCAAAGATTGAGAAGCTCACTTACAGCCTCCTAATCGCATCCCAAAAACTTCGTCACTATTTCCAAGCTCATCCCATAACCATATACACAGACCAGCCTCTAAGGCAGGTGTTGCAGAGACCCGAAGCATCGGGAAGGTTGATCAAATGGAATATAGAATTAAGTCAGTTTGATTTAAATTTTCAACCACGAAGGTCGATCAGGGGGCAAGCTCTGGCAGACTTTATAGCGGAATTCACCATCCCAGAGGAGGAAGTAATCGATGACAAAGTGGTTATGTCCGAGGATGAGTTAAAGATAGATCCGTGAAAACTATACACAGATGGAGCCAAGAACGACCGAAGGTCCGGAGCTGGAGTCGTCTTAGTCACTCCTGAAGGACGGTCGTTATGTTACGCTCTACGATTAGAATTTTCGGCGACTAACAATGACTCTGAATACGAAGCCCTGATTGCCAGGCTGAAGCTTGCTAAAGACCTCGGAATAAAAATGTTGGACATGTTCTGTGACTCTAAAATCGTTGTTTTCCAAGTGCGAGAGGAATTTGTGGCTCGGGGACCTCGACTTATCGCCTATCTCAGGAAAGTGAGAGAGCAATTGAGCAACTTGGAGCGGTACAATATAGCACATATCCCGAGAGCCGAAAACCAGAAGGCGGATAGGCTGGCAAAGCTGGCTAGCTCCGACAATCCAGAAGAGACTGAAATAATTCCAATTGAAACGTTGGAATCGCCAAGCTTTGAGTCGATGGAAATTGAGTTCGCTTTTGAAGCGGAACCGGAGAAGGTGTCGTGGATGACCCCAATTAAGAACTTCCTTAAGAATGGGACACTCCCGTCAAAGAAGAGTGAGAAAAGGGCTATAGTTCGCAAGGCTACCAGATATGTCATACAAGATGATATTCTTTATAGGCAAGGATTTTCTATGCCCCTGTTACGATGTATTGCACACGACGACATCAAACGTGTACTAAGAGAAGTGCACGAAGGTGAGTGTGGAGATCATACAGGAGGTCAGACTTTAGCAAAAAAGTTATTGCGATATGGATACTTCTGGCCCACAATTAATAAAGATGCAGCTGATTATTCACGACGCTGCTATAGGTGCCAAAGATTCGCCAAAATCCCCAGAGCACCGTCGACCCAACTCAAGTCAATGGTGAGTCTTTGGCCATTTGCCACGTGGGGAATTGATATCATTGGAGTTCTACCGATTGCTAAAGGAGGAGCGAAATATGCAATAGTCGCTGTGGACTATTTTACGAAGTGGGTGGAAGCTGAGCCCTTGACCAAAATCACGGCAAGAAAAGTGATAAGTTTCGTGGTTAGAAATATTATATGCCGATTTTGGATCCCAAGGACCATTATAACTGACAACGGAACCCAGTTTGATGGTACTGAATTCAGAAATTTCTGCCAGAAATATAAGATCGACAAGCGATACACTGCGGTTGCTTATCCACAGTCGAATGGGCAAGTTGAGGCAATAAACAAAGTAATAAAATCCATCCTCAAGAAACGGTTAGAGCGCGCAAAGGAAAAATGGGTTGACGAATTGCCCCTAGCTTTGTGGGCGTATCGGACAACATTTAAGACGGCTACTGGTCACACCCCTTTCTCTCTCTCCTTTGGCTCAGAAGCAGTAAT
Organism: Allium sativum; assembly: GCA_030737875.1. Classification (NCBI taxonomy): domain Eukaryota; kingdom Viridiplantae; phylum Streptophyta; class Magnoliopsida; order Asparagales; family Amaryllidaceae; genus Allium; species Allium sativum. Next base: position 16,543,341 of record JASFAX010000025.1, read on the forward strand.
TCCAGTTGAGCTGGAAGTTCCTTCCCACAGGGTGACGTATTATGACCCGATGACGAATCGGGCACTCTTGCTTGAGTCTCTTGATGAAGTCGAAGAAAAAAGGGACGAGGCAGATTTGCGTGCGGTAAGACATCGACGTCAGATGGCACGCTTTTACGACAAAGAAGTTCGCCTCAGAACTTTTGAACTAGGAGATTTGGTGCTAAAGAGAGTCTTTCCATCCCTTCCTCACCTCGGCCCAAAGTGGGAAGGACCCTTTGTCATCCAACGGAAACTTGAAAAAGGAACCTTCAAGTTAACGACCGTACATGGCGAAGAAGTCCCTAGAGCATGGAATGCCCAACACTTAATGCGATATTTGGATTAGAAATGTTGTACTCTTTGTTATTTTTCTTATGAACTCTGTAAAAAGGCACGACTTGCCTTGGGAAAATCTGACGATATGAATAAAGGACTATAAAGTGGATGTAGGCTACGACTTAGCCGAACCACTATAAAAATATTGTGTGTTATTTACATTTATGCATTATATATATACATTCATCGATTATTCTGTTGTGATTATGGAACACAGGATGATTCAAAACCTGAAAAGGTTGAAGACAGTTTAAACATAAGAAAAAGCACAACGACTATTTGTGCGACAAGACATAAAAGAATGAGAAAACGACATTCTTAACTCTAACTTTCCAAAGAGAGAGAGAGAGTATAAAAGTGTCTCCGACTGAGCGCTGAGAAAGAGGTCCTTCCCCGCTGAAAGACCGGGGAATGAATAGGTTGTTGAGCTCGAACTCTAACTCTCCAGAGAGAGAGAGTATAAAAGGACAGGAAGACGACGTCCTCTGAGGCATGAAGGTGCACCCAGATAAGGGACCGCCTTAGTAAGAACTCTAACCTGAATGTAAGACAGGAGAGTATAAAAGAAATGCCAGAAAAAACGACAGGCATTGACGACACAGAAAATGCTATCCCGTCAGAAAACCGGGAGCATTCAGATTGCTTGATTAAGCCTTAAATAATTTGTGAGAATTGACTGGGGGCATGTATGTATACACATATTTCCTCCCTCCGTAACTTCATTTCATAACTATAGCAAGACATGCATTTTTACATAAGTGCAGAACTACTGACGAACAGACATTGCAGAAAATGAATTATTTTATTTATTTACGAATGAATGAATTAGTACAGGAAAATAGTTAAAAAAGAAGGTGCAGGAGCCACTCTTGTAGCAGCAATTGTTGGTTCACTAAATGCTAAAACGACACAAGGCAACCCACTATTTAGATTTCGAGTGAGCCTTTGACTTCTTGGCGGCTTTCTCAGCATCCTTTGCCTCTTTCTCGGCCTCTGTCAAGATTCGTTTTGATTTCTTCTTTCCTGAAGATGCGGTGCTGGAACCGGTTGACTTCTTCCCGGAGGGTGAAGCACTGGAATCAAGAGAAGATTTTTTAGCGAGTTCCTTTGTAATAGATCTAGTTGAGAGCTTAACAACTAACCTTGATCCCGCATCCACAACTGCGAGAGGCTTGAGGGCTTCAGGGTCTAGTTCTTCGGCTTTTAATTGAAAGCGTTTATCTTGATCAGCTTTCTTGGCAGCCAAAGTAACATCCTTAACATTTTTTGACTCCCCGACTATTGCCACTTCTGGTTCCTCCTCATGACCTCCGTCACCGCCATCATCTTTTAAAGCTGCTATCATTTCTTCATCATGGGGAGTGTCGGCCTTAGTCGGCTCACTTCCTTCTCCCAAGTCTATAGGAGCAGCCTTGTCCTCCCCTCCTTTTGCCTTTTCCGTAGGCTCTGCCCGAGCAGTGGCTCCCTGAGTCACGTCTGTCTTTCCAGATGGCTCAATACCTACAGAATGGGAAGCAACAGTTATCAACTCAGGAGAAGATAATGGGTTTTTCATCGATTGCTCAATCACATGGCGAAAGGTAGAAATAGCCTTGACGAATTGAGGAGAAAAGGTAGGGATACCTTCCGAAGACTTCTCGGCAGGGGTAACTACTGTCTCTGATGCCGTTTCAGGAATAGGGGATAGCAGAGTTGTTCGGGGGATTCTCGGATTTTCAGGATCATACCCCTCTACTTCTGAAGTTGCGGGGGCAGTAGAAGAGGAACCAGCTTCGAGAACATTCTTCTGTTTAGTCCTCCGCCTCTCTTCTTCCATAGCATCAGCAATGAGGCGGCACCCTTCATCTAGGCGTTCTGGCTCATCATCCGTCAAGTATTTTTCCATTAGCTTATCCTCATCGCTGGAATCGACTTTGAGCTCCTCTTTTTCCCACTCAACGATCTGATTCCATACTTGAACTAGAGTGGATGGGTAATCCTCGATCCAAGAAATGTTTCAGCGACGGATGATATGTGCGAAGAATTCAATCATTAATTCGCCAAAACCCTCAATATCAGCCTCCGCCTCTGACAATTGTTTGCGGGCTTCCTCCGCAGATTTGATAGCACACTCAACATTGCCTCCGCCAGGGCAGCTCTGTTCTCTGCCTCCGATAGCTTTGAAGCCAAGTCAGCATTCTTCTTTTCTAGCTCAGCATTCCTCTTTGCTAACTCGGCATTTTTCCGTTCGAGGTCAGTATAAGCAAGGCGCGTCTTAGTAGCCTCTAACTTTGCATCATCAGCTTGCTTTTTTAACTCAGAACGCTCTTGAGTGTGAGATTCATGCAAGTCATGATAGCGTTTTTGCATATCCTCAAATTGTTGTTTGAAGTTGGTAGCGTCCCTCTGAGCAATAGCAAGCTGGGCCTGTGTGTCCTCCACATCTTTACCTAGGTTCTTTAAGGCCTTAGCATCTTCTTCCGTGGTTTTTTGCATTGAATCAGCATTCGTGATTAGAGTACGGATAATTCTGGAAAGGTTGCGTGAATATTTGAACATTTCAGAATACTGTTTTTCAACCGCGTCTATCTTTGCTTTGGCCTCGTCTACCCACCTGGAAGAAATAGGTTCGAGGGCAGGTAAAAAAGTCAAAGTCTCGGAGTAATGTTCGGGAAATTGCTCCTTCAAATATGCCTGCTTGATTGCAGTTTCCGCATCTAGTGGTGGAGGAGCGGGGATCGTCAATTCAGTGTCCCTGTGTGTGGAGTATTCAATAGTTTCTTTATCTGTCCTAGGCCGTTTAGTAGCAGGGACCTTGTGTTTACTTCGAGACCCAGTATCTTTTGGAGGACTTCTCTCTCTGCTGCTCTTTTCGAGGGAAGTGGTGGAGTCTTTCGATTGTGGCCTGTCCTCTTCCCTACGACTTTGATAACCTTTATGTTTCTCTTGGTCCGACCGAACGGGAGAGCGAGAGCGTGAGGGTCGAGAGCGATAGGGTTCATAAGGCCTTCTCTCCTCCCTACCGCGATCATCGCGGCAATCATACTCGATGTCCTGAGGTGTATTAGACATGCTACGGCGAAGCTTCCTGATATCGTAGTAAGATCTGGACATCGTGCCTGCACAATAAGACAAATGAAATTCATAATCAATAGTTTCATAGAGAGAGAGGTGCAATGAATGCTAATGCTATTGTGAAAAGCGTGTCCTAAGTGGTGTGTTCCCCCCAACCAACCCGAGTCTGAAGCTAGACTAGTACGGGCAGGCTCTTTGGCCTTAGCAGGAGTGGTCTCTTCAGAAGAGGTAAAGACTAAAGGATCCTTCCTAAAATCCTCTGAAGTGTATATAGTTTCAGGTAAGGGGAGATCCCCCAAGACCTGGAATAATGGGTCATCAGTACTAGGGACATCTCCCTCGGAAGCATTAAGTGGCGACTCTTTGGAGGATGTTGACTTTTCCAGAGAAGTAGCCTCCTCGGGGGCAGTATATCCTTCACGATGCTTTTCGGCCAGGTTAGCCAATTCGTCATCTTGAGTAGAAGATGGAGAAGGTGAAGTTTGAAGAGGCACTGTAGGATCTCCCGAACCTTCTCCTGTCTCTGGGACTACATCCACTGGAGGAATATATACGTATGGAGCCGTCCCATGACCAATACTACGAAAAACGGATAACTGCCCATGAAAGTGAAGATATTCGTCCTTAAGGACTTCATCGATGGTCAAGAATTTCAGGTCGCCATTAAGAAGCTGGTGCATCCGGTCAAAGAACACCTGATCTGATATTTGTTTTGGGTTGTCGACTGCAAGCAAAAAGAAAAACAAGTTAAGGCGATGACTCGAGTGTATAGAGCCCGGATTTAGAAAATCAGTGCCTTACATGATTTCGTCCACCTCCTGGCACATCCAGGCTGTCGCTTCACATAGAACCATTCTAGTCTGGAATCTCCAGCTTTACTGCTGAATGGCGCCGAGATTATCTTCCTCTTAGGAACAGACTCAAAATAGTAGAAAGACGGAGTCTCTCGAGTCCGATGCTTGAAGTTATAGAAGAAATGAACGTCATCGAAAGTGAGCTCTATGCCTAAGATCTCACGGTATGCTATGTACAAAGTGTGCAAGTAGGCATAAGAATTGGGATGCAGCTGCATGGGGGCAATCCGCATTTATCTTAGAAAACCAATGATGAAGGGAGAAAATGGAGGGATAGCGCCGACCATACACATCAACCGAGTGACCGCCATATATCCTTCTGGAGGGTTGTGAGGACAGTCAGATCTTGAAGGCACTAGAGTGTCCCTTTTCATTATCCCGTACTTTAAACAAATTCGGATAAGTCGGTCGTTATCGATAGTTGATTCGATGGAATCTTGGGGCGATTCCAATATGACAGCCGATTCAAACTCATCAGGAGCTCGGTAGTCACCAATCCATCCTTCCTCCTCAAAACCTAGAGAAACTTCATTCTCTGAAGACACCTCGTCACTTTTACGATTTCCGACTTCGTAGTCTGGACCCTCATTATCCCATTCTGGATCCGACGGAGAAGATATGTCCTCGAGAGTAATCTTGTTAGAGGTTTCCGGGGCTTCTTTCCTCTCAGCTAGTCTAGAAGAGCGTCTGGGTCTCATGGTCATAAAACTATTGAAGAAGCAATAGCACACATTAGAGCAAATTAGCCCGTATCCCCCCGTGCATGTATGCGAACTAAAGTGTAAACAATGTATACGGAAAGTGCAAAGGAAATGTTTAAAAGTGCGACGAAAAAGTTTGGCAAAATATAAAGAGTTGAAGTCATTCTTGATGTCCAGTTACGTTCGCAAGGCACTATCCTAACTGTCCATTAAATTGAAGATTATGCCCAAAGTTGATTGGGCCAGTTAGACGAGATTTTATGCGTTAAGGTAGACTGTGCTTCGGTTCGGCTCGGGTGATTTCGTTGGGATCGAATCGGGGGCATGGCCTTAGGCTTGGATATCTCATTGAAACTCAGAAATCGAAATCGGATCGGATCGGAGGCAAAGTCCCCTAACGGATCAGATCGGATCACATAAAGTTATACTTCTTCGTCATATTACGGTCCGACCCGATCCGGTTAGGTAGGCTCCTTTACCCCTTCTTTAAATACTTGCTCCGACCCGATCCGATCTCCTAGATTTCTTTTCTTTTCCCTTATTTTTCCTTCCTCCGACCCGGTCCGATTTCCCGAACTTCATTCCCTTTTCCCTTATTTTTCTCACTTTCCCTATTCCTCCGAACCGAACCGATTCCCTATTATCTTCTTCTTCTCCCTCACCATCTTTCTTCCCTAACCGACGCCAAGGCCAGTTTCGTGCCAGTCACTCAAATCAAAACCAAGCAATCATATGTTGGAGCACTCAACAATGGATTCCAATCCCCTCCGTTCCAACCTCGAGGTGGTGACGAGTATACTGACAACGATGACGAGGAGGGGGTCACGGTGGCAAGGTGTAACGACCCAGAAAATCTGAACCAATTTAAAATTTTTAAATTGGCTAAAATAATGGATTTTAAATATTTAAAATAAATATTTTAAATAATGGCGATGAAAACTAAGTTTGAATCGACATTTGAAAACGAATATAATTAATTATAATTATATATAGAATTGAAAGTGGCACGGTAGTTCGATAATTCGATTTCAAACTTCAATTGAATATACCGGGTGCAAAACAATCCAGATTTTAGTGAAACCAAAAACATTAGAATCTGTTAGTGAATATCTTTCTAATGAATCCGACCAATCGAAATTTGATAGCGGGCAGCCTTGTATTCAGGTTTAGCTGGTTCTTTCTGGATAGCTGGAGTTGAAGATGGATTCTATCATTTATTTCTTTTTATGCTGTTCAGCTCCTATTGTACATACTTTGTTTATTTCCGCTGTAGACATTTATGTATAGCTGAACTGTATTTGTACTAAGTAAGATCCTGTATACTGTGTAACTCTGATGATTACTTTTATCCAGCATATTTTGTTGTTCATTATCTGGTGTATTTATTTAATTCTGTTCTATTATTATCTGTTTCTGTGTTATATTCCAAAAGATAACCCTATTTCCGTCTGAACGGGAATTCAGGTCGTCTCACAAGGTCATCAGAGTTTCATACTCGAATCATCCTAGTCGTCTACGAATCCGAATCGAGAGTAATTAAAGAAGGGATTGTTCAAAGTTTTATAACCTACCGGTGTGATTACTTCGAGAATTAAGAAGAATTTTGAGGTTTCACGAATTGAGTTTCTTCTCGTTTTGCAGAACTTGAGCAGTAAAATAGTAAAAATGAAAGAAGGAAAGAGGCAGTGTTTATATAGAAGAGGAGTGTGACTATTCGTCTCCCCATTCGGATCGGATCAATAGCCCAATAGTAGAACCCCCATTCGGATCGGATCAATAGCCCAATAGTAGAACCCCCATTCGGATCGGATAGGCAGTCCAGAAGTAAAGCTTGGCCCAATAGTCCAGTGGAAAATAGAAAGGAGAAGGGGTCTGTTCGGATCGGAATCCGAACCGAACCGAGTTCATTAGCTCAGCAACGAACTGAATTGAAATTTGAAGAAAAAGATGAAAACACAAGGGAAATCAAAAGAAAAATCACCTCGAAGAGCGCTGTGCAATGATAGTCAAAGCATGCTCCGTCTCCAACAGAAGCATCCTTTGAGGGGGCAAAATGTTAGCCCACTTTGTGAACTGGGAAACACAAAGTCAAGATGTGAAATATTGAAGGGCTTGAAAAACACTGAAGCGGATCGGATCGGAGCAGCGTATCGATTCGGATCGGATAAAGTTTTCTGTTCGGATCGGTGAACCATTACTATTGGAATCAGGGAGACACAGTTGTTCGGATCGGAGAGGAATCAACTTCCAGTTGGATCGGAAAGCCACCCAATTGCTACAGAGATAGATCGGAGCGGAGCGGAGCAGAGTAAAAAGAAGAGAGAATTGGTCCTAAGTTAATCCGGGTCGGATCGGGTACTCCGATCCGAACCCCTTGTGCATACCCTACCGATCCGAACCCCTTTTTCACGTCACTTTCCTGCATGAGCGCCTTGTTATTCGGAGCGGCTATGACCAGTTCCTACCCACAACGTCCACTGCTTTGATGCGTTGTCAACACAGAAATCCATCCGAACCCGAGGCTAATGGGATGGATGACACGTGGCTCCGATCCGGATCGGGTTCTGAGCAAATTCTCACCTGTAAATACCCAGTCTGGAGACAAAGAAAAGGATCTTTTTTTCTGGCACTTTGAGAGTTCAACCACCTTCATAACCCGAATTCCAGCACTCCCGGAAAATCCAAATCTTCTTTCATTATTTGTTTTTAGACAATTGAGTGATTGTAAGTGAGTTGTGAGAGAAATCAAGTGAATATTTCATTGTATTTGCAACTAAATCATTGAAAATAGTGAAAGACAAGTGGACGTAGGCATTTCTTCGCCGAACCACTATAAATCCTGTGTGTTCATTCTTATTTTTGTTCCCATTTCATTCTGCTTTTAATCAATTTGGGTGTTAGAACAACTTTTTGGTCTAATGGAGATAGGTTTGCAGGTAAAAATTCTAGGACGACTCTCATTTAATTTGGTTTGATTGTATTCCGGCTATTTGAACACAAAATTAGACACAAAGAGAGAGACACAGAGCCTCAACCGTTGATTCTTTTTGTCTTTATATGGAGAGGTGTAATTCATGGGGTGATCCAATGTTCCAAATCAATTGTGTCACCATGTGTGTCAATTTTTTTTTGTCTCTTTAGACTTTCCCTATTATTATTGTTATTATTTATTTTATTTATATTTAAATTATTTCGTTGATTCCAAAATCTGATTTAAAGGCAATGACCGGTATTATTAGAGTTATATTATCATTCTAAACACATTGGAACAGGTTATGTGGCCCAGTTCGATTGTATACGGAAGATATTGGTTTAAAACAACGATTAAAATATAAATCTATTTCAAACTCTCAAAATTTATCGAAAATAAATTATTATTATCATTCTAATTTAATGTAGAATTTATATTAATCGACTGAATTATTTTGATTTAGTTTTAAATCAGCATTAAATTATTTGTCGATTTCATATTCCGAGAATTCAATATATTCCAAATAAATTGTATATCGATTATTTAATAAATATATTCAAAATAAAAATCGATTTATTATTCCAGTTAAATATTTAAAATAAATTTAAATATTGAATATTAACTCGTTAAAATCCGGGATGTTACAACCACGATGTGCATGCCTTTTGCAGATAATAATTAACAGTAAATAAAATGGGCAAGGTGTAAATTCATGTCTGAACATTTACTGTCTCTAAATGGTACAATATTTAACAGTAATTATGAATCACTAAATATTGTAATTTAATATCAAACTAATTGTGTAAAATGCCTAATAATACGCACTTAACTATTCAATCTCTAACCAAACTATTCTTAAAAACGGCTTAATCCACTACCTTTAACCAATCTCACTCTCTAATCAACCTTCATCTCTTATCCGAGGTCGCATGAAAATTCATAATGAATGTACATCCGTTTTTCATCGTAAGCTTTTAAATATTTTTTGTTCCGTTCTAAAAATTCCATTTTTTGTTAAAGTGCTCACTATATAATTCACGACTACTGTGGCACGTGCGCAGGAGAAATTGGTATTAAAAAAACTGTTTGTAGTGCTTTTAGGATCTTATAGAATGAATTTTGTGTGTACGTAACGTTTCTATATTCACGAGTACATTCACAAATCAGCTATTCATCAAAATGCGAATGAGACTTAGTTATTTTAGTAAATAACCAAAAAAGAAGAAACCGATAAACTATGGGTCTTTCAAGTAGCTTAATAAATGAGAATGAAATATAGAACTATCATCTGTCTGCCCATAGTAACATAATTCCATTGAAAGCAAAGTTCATGTAACAATATAAAAGTACAAAAATAAATGGTACCCTATACGCAATACGCATACTCCAATAGAAAGAAGAAAGTACGCAATCAGTTATAATTATAACATCATTTTCATATTGATTTGTAGCCACAGTTCATAATCACCGCTGAGTTCACACGATATTTCAATATAAACAGAGTTTGACCATTCATAGTACATAATTTTTTAATTTGCGTGCATCAGTCTATACATGTACATTGGTATTTATTTTGTAGGCAAATTTACGCAGTTATAGTGGCTAACGGCCCTATAATAGTAGATGTGCAAAACGTTATAGTGGAGATTAAAGAGAATATAATAGAAAAATAACGTAGATGCAATAAACTTGATTAGATAAAAAAATAAAATATTTAATGTTAATTTATTACCATTCTTACGTTGTCTGTGGGGGTAAAAGAAATATCAATTAATCCTATATAATAAAATCGAAGGATACCATGATTCATGAAGTCTAGAGTAGTTGTGGTTCTCATTCTAACAAAACTTAAACTAGCGTGTTACTGATGAAAGATGCGGTGTGCATGTTTTAGTTCAATTTTGTTTGTTTCAATCGTACAATTCACTTTTGTATATTTGTTCTGTCATATTTTTGTAAAATTCAATTTTGATTTGGTCGTACAAGGTGATGCAAATGAACCCATGGTTAAGGTTAGAAATTTTTACAATTATATATTTTACACTCATCATCTGATGTTATTCGATTAGGTTTATTTACACTCAACATGTGCAGCAGATGGTTGTGATGCAGACGAACCCAAAGTTGAAACAGGAAGCAGATGGTTGTGATTTCGTATAAAAATTGAAGTATCAACAAATGAGTTTCCAATGAGATCTTCCTAAGCTTGATTCTTTCATGCTATTACTGTTCTACCACAAAATTGGGTGTCCATGCGTGAGAAAGTCAGTTGAATCATTATGTACATACATTAGTACAATTGCTTACTATCGCCCAAGCCTATTAATTTTTTTCCCATTGTATGTGTGAATAAACTGATTATTAGTAAACAAGATCATATTTTCAGTTATGAACTGTTAATGTTGTTTATATATGATTTTGTAGGAGTTCATACATTTCCATTATATATGCTATTCATGCAATTGATATATTTATGTCGGTGATATTCTTCTATATACAGTGACGATTGAATATGATTTCCCTTTATACAGTTAAAGTTACAGCCTCTACCCCATTCGGTCATTAATGAAGACTAGAGTATGATAATTTTGTATGGATATCCTAAAATAGAATACCTCCTAAATTAAAACAGCATTTTAGTACTTGGTATTTTAGTTAATCCTTTTCTATTAAAAAAAGCTAAATAATGAAAATTGATGTCTTACTTTTTAAACTGATTCATATCAATGTCTTCCGACTTCATTTCAGATATTTCACTTGCTTTTTAATATAAGCTATTAAAACTCCTTAACTCATGGGCCATAAGCACTAGAGCATAAAATAACTAAAAGAAAATGGCTTTTTTCAGCTTAATTGTATGGTGCTTAGCCCTGTAATTTTTTTTGCGACACTGCCATGTAATAGTGGAAAACGTAGCAGCTTCATGCTTTTAAGATCTTTCTTGATGTAGCTTACCACATTTATATAAATTCATAAAGACCTTTCTACATATATGGATTTTGATGAAGCATAATTTTAGTTTAGCAAGTAAAAAATATGCATGGAGATTACAATATTTAATGAGTTAAATTTTCCTATTGTATAAGGCAATTTTGTTTTCATCAGCCTATTGTATATATAGTACTATTAGTGATGTTTTGGCTATTAAACATCTTGCTTTTTTCATCAAAAAATGATTTTTTGTAATTTATACTATATATAAAATAACATATTCTCAAAGTTTTTGAACCCTGCATAACAAGTAAGTTTATGGTTGGAAATAATCGACATTTATTACACTTAAAAACAACGTATAAAATGTTTGGAAACCTACATATAGTTAGAAAAAAGATGTTTTCTTGGAAAGAGTTTGAATTGAAAATTCTCATATCACGTCATGTAAATTTACTATAGATAGTCCACACATGGTTGAATTAATGCATAGATATTTTGATTAGATGCAAGCTCACCTGGGTGTGCCTATATATTCATTAGGAAGGCACGATGGGGAGTGGTTGAATATATGGTTATAAGTTGTTGGAAATAAACTTGGTTTTTAGGAAAATATTAATTGTGCAATGAATTTAATTATTGTATTAAAGGAAGGCTAAAATAAATGGTAAGAGATATCAAATGAAATTTGATATGTTAAGGAAAGTATAAATTAGGGGTTAATGACAAGTCTAGAGAAGAAGACTCTAGAATCCTTGTAATGCTATAAATGTAAGTGTAATATTTCATTTTATGTTATGAAAAAAATGAAGCAACGAAAGTTTTGTTAATTATTCTTCTTTTATTTTTTTCTTCTTCCTCCTCTACAATTTCCAACATAAATAAAGATATCAGAAACCTCATGGACCTATGCATGTAGACCATACTATACAGAGTCACATGGTGATAAGTAAAGATATCTTAAATTATCTTTAGCAGTTTCCACCTAATATTTTATATTTGCATTTCCTTTTAGGTGTATTTTTTTTCTCTAATTACTTAGCTACACCCATCCAAAAAATTAGTTCAAAAACAATATACTATGCAAATGTCAATGATGTTTCGTATATGTCATGTACCTAGTGCTTACAGGAAAATTAAAATGCAAATGTCAATGATGTTTCGTAAATGTCAATGATGTTTCGTATATATCATATAAAAAATGTGCATATTTTCTTTTAACGTGAACACATTGATTCATAAAATATCGCTTGCAAAATATGAAAACGACGTTGAAGATTGAAGAATATTAGTAGCCTATGATCAAAAGTTGAAATTCTATAAGTAAACTTGCATTCGTAAGTTATTCAAAAATGTAATTGAATATGAATATTTCACATTTTTATTGGGGTCACGTCATTTAGTTGAACATGTCGATAGAGATGACAACAAATTGACATCCTAACCGGTATATGAATATTCAAAATGGTCAAGTCTACCTTGCCAAATTTAAATGACATGGGTGCATTGTTTTTGACCAATGTATGTACGTATGTATGTGAAGTTATCCCATAATCCTTTATTTGTTTACCGAAGTAGTTGTTCTGATCATTTGTTTGTTACCTGAACAAGTTTATTGCTTGAAAATACACTATGCATTTGTAGTTGAACAAAGTAATTTTTCTGGGCCAATTTTTTATTTATGGTTATACACTTTGAATAGATGTTGTGTGGTCAGCGGAGGTACAAGCCACAATAGGTATATATGAACAAGTATGAAAGTTTTTTTTTAACTTTGGGCAAATTTGGTTTCATTATTCTTTTGGCTTTGCGGATCTTTTGGGATAGAAAAGAAAAGGAGATTCTTGCTGCTGACTGATATAAGCATTTGATTAAGAAAATAGGTAACTTCATATTTTTCCATGAGTATTCTGTTTAGTGAACAAATTTTCAAGCTAATTTCAAACTTTGTAGTCTTTATTATCGTAATTATGTGAAAAGCTTAACGAGAAAAAAGAAGAAGCAAAATGGCAGTTCGTAAATGAAAAATTATATGCATTTTTGTCCAAATGAATTTTTGAGAACAAGCATGCACGACATCTTATTGATTTGTATTTATGCTATACAGTAAGATGTAGATAATTTAGTTTGAGGTTTGTGTATTGTTGTTGTCCCACTGACCAATGGTAATTTGGCATTTGTTGTTGCCATGGGAATAATGATTGCTTAAACTTATGTAATATAGGGGTGCATACTGACTTCACAAACTGCATTTTCAGACTTTTCTTTTCTAATGCTGTTTTTTCATCTTTTGAATCATTGTCACAGGTAGTAACTGGAATTGGAAGTATTGCATAATACTGGCAGTAAGAGCATAATTGGCAATGAAAAGACTACAGCAAGTCATAGATTTTCACTTTCTATTGCTATAGGGTGTCCAGTTGAAGTTGCAGAAACAACTTCAATTTCAGGTTTGCTATAACACAAAGAAAGTCAAATTTATCCTTAAGATAACTAAGTTTATATGTTTAAATTTAATATAGCTTTATGATAAAAGTATTTATTTCAGTATTAAATTTTTCATTGTTTTCCAGTATTAAAAAGTGTTTATTTCAGTATTACATTTATTTCTTCTTAAATAATTTTGAAATTTCTCCGGTCACTCCCGACATCATTACTTCATCACTATATTGTTTGGAAAAATTCCTGTACATTCGTACATGGGTGATGCATTTTTGATGACTAAATAGTCAATAAGAAAAGGTCAGTAATTAGCAATCAATTAGAAATCTTTTCTTTATGACATGTGAATGAAATTCATTACTTTTGATCCTAACTCTTGAGATTAACAAGGTGACAAAATAAATAATTCATTTACAGTTCTGCCAAATTTCGCAAAACATAACCCATGCACAACAGTGATAAGACATAAATTCTAGAACTAATAATCTGCTTTTATCAAAATGAAGCCAACCATCATTGATCAAACATTTCTCCTCGAAATATTAGTAGAAGCTCAACCAGACTTTTAAGCACTGCACCCATGATTCATTTGAATGTACGATCACTAAAATCAAAAGAAACTCAAAGATGAGATGGATAAATAAATCTGTAGGTATCTACTAGAAACCATGATGTTGATGGAAACTCATTGAATAGAATAGGATAGTATTTTAACAAGAGCAAAACAAAACTTTTTCCTATAAGCACGTTATGCTGAATTTGTGCTCGCTACTTATTTTAGTAGACAAAGTTCAATTGTTTGAGGAACTCTTGCATTTACTACAAATAACACATGAACTAAAATCTTATTTTTATGCAAGTATTTCCAAATTATGCAGTTTCAGAGTTTTCTCAACTTAATGTAAATCGTTATACGATTTGGTGTGAGAATTTGAAATTTCATGTCATGATCGTGAAAGCGCTGCCTAAGAAGATGGCAGAATAGTACCAGTAGACAATGGTTCTTCAATTTAAGGGGTATGAATGACTTTCTATATTATTTTTCATACTGATGCTTTGTCGTGGTTTGTAGTTGTTTTTTGGTCTCCATGTTAATCTCCAAGCTTCTGTAATTTAATATGTATAGTGATATTATGACTATGATATTTTTGAATATTTACATGTGTTTTTGTGAATATTAATGGCATATCAGTAAAATGTAACATGTTTGTCTATATTCAAATTAAAAATGCAAGGCACACAATGTCCCAGAAAATATTTGGAAGTTATGGATCAAATAAAAACAAACTTATGAAAATATAACATAGGATTAAGTATAGCACTGCATAAATTGTGTAGTATAAAAGATTATGTGTATAATTAGGCAAGAAAGACGATTAGTTTACCAATGTCTCCCACACGTTTCATTAACTTGCTTTCGCACAGGCAAATGGGAACCAAATTGAGCATCTTATATGTCTACTGTTGTCTAGGCGAAGACTAATCATTGTACTCCAGTCTTCCAATGATTTTTTTTCCTAAATAAAAGGGTGATGGAGACTTCAAAATTTACTTTATATACACTTTTATGAATAATTCCTCAACTAGCTCGGCCAGATTGGCTTATAATAGCGGATTATTTGAGCCTTTGAGGTGTCTTCATTTTTCCAATTTTTACATCTTTTTCCTTTCCAGTGTTGAAGTTAATAATCAACTAATGATTATAACGTATATTTTTAGTAGTGCAGTTGCTTGATATACAATAGAAGGTGATTAGACTTAGTTTTCTCTCTAATTTTGGATTTTCAATCTGAATTCCGTGGCATGATCTTCTAAAGGTAATTTTTTCTGTTTATTTTTGGCTTTTAGGATTTGGTTTTCCTATATCTTCTTTTTTTTTTTGTAAGGATTTATGTTGTATCATGTATCTCACAGGCTATGAGTTATTTGTTTGTGTTTACCAAACAGTCTGAGAAGTGAAATGTTGCATAAATATTCTTACATTGAGTATTGTTCATCATTTAATGTGATTTACCATTTCAAATTCTTATTTTCAAATGCTATGCTTATTTTGGCAGTTAATATGATCCTAGCTATTGGAGACTCCTGCCATTGACATTATATAGTATTGGCATTGATTCTTTTTCTTAGTTTATGCATGTTATATATATTTTTTATTACAATGGCCAGAATATGATGAATACTGTTGGACTGTTTACACAAGTTTTGTCAAATTTGTTGATAGGTAGTTTTTTCTATGTACATTTTTAAGAACTAAAAGAAGTAGAAGCTTATGGTATTTTAAGTAGAACTGTCATTCTACATTTTACAACTTCCTGGATCAAGTTTTGAGGTTGGATTGACTTAGAATTAACTACGCTTTGGTTCAGGTTTTCTTCTCTCCATTTTTAGTTATTTATTTTCAACCGAAAAAAGGACAAATTTTCAAAATAAGCTTGTTTTTAAAACTAATAGAAGATTTAATCTAGTTTTGAAATTATTTGTAGAAATAGGCTTGTTTTTGGCAATTGTTGTTCAAAATCAAGTCTATTTCTGCAAACAGTTTCAAACTAGCCTAAATATGCTATTAGTTTTAAAAACAAACCTATTTTGAAAATTTGTCCCTTAAATTTTTATAAGGGGCGCACTTCATAAGTGTGTCCACGTGTATTTTTTTTTAAACAACTGGACACCTCAATGCTGAGGTGGACAAAACAATCCTATTTCTGCAAATAGTTTCAAAACTAGCCTAAATCCACTATTAGTTTTAAAAACAAGGCTATTTTGAAAATTTGTCCAAAAAAAATTCCTTGGTTATAAGTTCACAAATTTTGCCCTCTTAATTTCTAATGTACCTATGCAGTGATGATTGCAAATGTTACGTTTATCTCTTTCTTTCTTTCTTTTTTTTTTTTTTTTAGTCTTGTCTCAAAACCAGACTCATTTGTGGTTACATACCAAGGGATATGTAAAATTTTACACTTTGGTGCCTTCATCCAAGTTAATAATTTATATGCTCTTCAAAACTCCGTTTCTAGATGGTAAAAGTCACCATATTATGTTCCTTTTATGCATGATAATGCATTGAAACAAAAGGTTGAGGATTCACCGATTTCATACAAGCAATTTTGAATCATGCAAATTTTTATTATTTGTCTGTGGTATTTTATCTGACTTTGTAGTCAATATGTTTTAATGCGATCTACAATCAATGTGTGATGTACATTTTTATAAACTATTTTTTTTTCTGACTATGCTCATATGAATTTAACTTCTCTAGAGGAAGTTTTAACTGTATACTATGTTTTTGCATATTCATTTAAGAACCAAAAAACTGTGTTGTTCTTAAGGCTACACTAATGTGTTTTCTTTTCTTAAGTTTGAAGTTCCTTTATAATTTGGTTTTGGGCATCGGTGGATAGATAGCTCTGTTTTAGATCTCAATGTTAGCTATGTGTACAATGAATCATAGCGACCACCTCATAGGCAAACGATCATAACAGGATGTATGTTTGATTCCACTTGATATAGTTCATGTCATAGGTAATTGTAAAACATATAGCTATAATTCGTTTACTATATGCATGTTTCATTGTTTTGTCATTAATTTCTTCCTTTTCTATAATGTCGAGTTTGTTGCAATCTTTTAAAATAGCTAACTACTTTAACTGGTTACCCAATTATTTACTGATTCATTTTCAACCTTTTTTTCAAATGGTTTACTCCGCTTTTTGTATGCTTCGAATTTCTACTTTATAGTTTTCCACTACCACGACTTGGGCACCAAATATGGTAGATACGTGGAATTCTTTTATTTCTCAATGTGATTGCTGTAAAACAGTTTTCTACATTGTTATACCACATTTTAGTGAACATATTTGCACATTGCACTTTGTTGGCTAAATCAATAATTCAATTAAACTTTTTACCTCCCTGTTATAACTATTATTTCATATCGAACATCCTTATCATAGTCTTCATGCAACTACCAATTTAAAACACATTATAAACTTTGTCAAATTTATCTATGTACATGCCCATCGGGTGTGCATATGTACTCGTCTTGATTGCGCTAATACTCAGTTTGCTCAATTCATAATTGTTAACTCTAAGCTATTTTTTTAAAGTAAATTAATTATCAAGCAACACATTTTTATGTAATTTCAACTTCAACTACAGAAGTGATATAGATAGAATCGCTTCTTAATGAACTACCAATCATCGCAAATCAAAAGCCTACAATCTAGTGCCGCAACTTATGTGTCGTCTCATTAACAACAAACGTTGTTTTGCACACAAGAATGAAGCACATGGAACTTGATATGCACTTAGTTCGTGCACGCATAGGTAAACAAAGGAAGCTCATCATGGATCGTATAGTTGTCACCTATCAGCATGGAGACATACTAACCAAAGCTCTTTTGGCTAGAACTTCTGCAAAATTTGAGAAGTTCTGAAGGCCAGAACCACCAGAGATGAAGAAAGCAACTCAGATCCAAGGTTCGCCCCAAATCAGGAATGCTAACAAGCAAAGATAAAAATCCAAACTTAGAATTAACTGAATCAGGCTTCACAAATCAAATTTCTCTCATCATACTACAACATATATAATTGGTATTTAGCTACGGCCAAAACTCATTTCTAAGGCCATTAAATATGGCTTGGAGCCGTAGCTAAATATGGCATCGTTAACAATCCGATACCTCTCCTAGCCGTATCTAACTGATCCAATTACATACGAACCAGGGCCGTATCAAACAGAGTCATTAGATATGACTCATGACCGTATCTAAATGATCAGTTGGATGTGGCTCAAAAACTAATTGACAAATAAGGTGCTGCTATTTGGTCCACTAGATACGGTCGTGCCTAATGTCATTAGATACGGCTTAAGGTTGTATCTACGTTAGTAGTTAAATACGGCTCAAAGCACTAGATAAGCCTGTTATCCGTACATGATGTAATTAAGTACGACTCAAGAACGGATCTAAATTATCAGTTAGATATGACTCAAAGCCATAAGTAATTGACCAATTTTATTTAATCCATTAGATGTGGATATTATCCATACCTAATGCGTCAATTAAATTAGACTTAATTGTTCAATTAGATACTGCAATTGCACATATATAATCAAATTTTATAATCATAGACATACAAACGTTAAACATTCATATCGAAAGTTGGCTTGCTTTATTTTAAAGATCACATATCCGATATCGAATACAACCACAAATCACATATACATCCATTACATGTATTTTAGCCGACTTTATTTTAAAACAATTCTAAAAGTTATGTCATTATATATCCAAGATACAACAAAGAAGCAAATACAAAAATAAAAATGAAAGTCGGGTCTTTGCGCAGTCCATACCAATTTTCCATGAAGTCTTTTATTCAACCTGAAACAAGTTGAAATCATTTATTAACCAAAATAACTTTTACTCGGTTTATATATTAACACGCATATATCCACTTTTGAAAGTGTTAATGAGGAAAATTGTCAAACGCCAACACCCAATGTGTGTGGACGTATGTTAGCAACACATCGATCCAAATGAGTAGTAAAGCAGAGTAAATGCGGGGGACACAGCTTTTTATAGTGGTTCGGCACTAACGCCTACGTCCGCTTCATAGTAGTTATTTATCATATCTTAATCGACTACAATTGATGTACAAGTTTAGTCCATATTCAAGTACAAAGTATCACAATAGAATAACAATGTCATTATTAATTTCAAACTTTGACAAAAATGTCCTTTTTCCTCCTTGAGATGAGTTGACTTGTCGACTATGTCCAATTTATACTTCAATGTCCACGAGGTCTAAAACAAACCATAAGTAGTGTTATTATCCTTGTAAATGTCAAAAGTATGATGGAAAACGTGTATATCACGTTTTAATTGTGCATGCCATGCCAATGGCCGTGGAGAAGAAGGTGAAGACAATTAATGAGGCTTGTGGAGCTCTAGAAGGCCAAAAATTCCAAGGGAAAAAGATCCAAATGAAGGCCAAGCCTTGGGGTATATATAGGTGAGCGGTTAGGTGGGAGTAGGTAGGATTTGGAGACCACACAGTAGTAAACCGCATCACACAAAGCCTACTCACAAAAAATCGCATCACATCCTCCGAATCACCCAAAAATTGCATCACATCCCTCCGAATCAGAGAAATCGCATCACACAGATGTGGTCAACAAATTCACATCCACCATAGTTTTGAGAAGAATTTCGCATCCATGGGAGGATGCGAATTTCGCATCCCGAATTATGCGAGATCGCATCCCGTAGGGATGTTGTAACAACCCGGAAAATACGAACCAATTTAAAATTTTTATTTTGGCAATTTTGTTGAATCTTGAATATTTAAAATGATTTATTTTAAATATTAACGACAATAAATTTATTTTGAATAGAATTAGAACGTATATTTTTATTTGAATCGACGTTAGAATATAAAATATTTATTTTAATTATAAAAGGAATTGGAAATATCGCGGTTGTTTGAAAATTCGATTTCAAAATTCAAATGAATGTACAGGATTCAAAATAAACCGAATTTTAGCAAAACCAAAAATATTAGAATCTATTTGAAAATATCTTTCCAACGAATCTGAAAAATTGAAATATCATAGTGGGAATAAAAAGTTCTGCCCAGTTGAAAAATCAGAATAGTCACTATGGAAAATATAGCCCTTGAAATGGAAATTTTGCAAACGACCTCCGTTTTCGCCGAAACCACTTTTATTGGATCCGGGATGTAAAGTTATTTTTATATTCCAATTTTCATAATTTTTGAAATCAATATGTGAGCGTGGCAAAGGAAAACGCATTTTGTCAGTTTCAGTCAATTTGGATCGACCAGAAAATGGCCATTTTTCAAACGGCCTTCAAATTCGACGAAATTACTTTTGGTAGGACCGTATCGTCAATACAAAGCTAGAAATAATTTTTGAGAAAATTTTGAAGTTAGTATATGGCCCCGGTAAATTAAAATGTACGTTTGAATTTAAAATATAATGATTTATATTTTAAATTTAGCAGAATCAGATCATAGTAGTCGAATTGGGTTACGATACATATCCCATTGTGTTCAGAATGGGGGTAATTAGATAGGGGCAATAGTCTTTGGGTTTGATTTGCAGTTCAAATTGATAAAAAAAATTGATTTGAAATAAAATATTATTAAAAATATTTATATAAGGCTAAGAAAAATCAAACCCTAATCAAACTTGAAGTCGCGGTCAACGTCTTCCTATCTGCCCCCTCTCGTTCTAATGGCGGAAATAGCTCTGAATTTTAAGCTCTGAAATCTTCCAATCCTCTCCGAATTGACCCATGGTTCTTCAGCAAAAATCGACGAGCTTCCCTTACTCTTCAAACCTATACATGTGCCATAAATTATCATGGTCCGAATCAAGAGAAAACTAGGCTAAAAGCTGGCCCATTCGCATTCAGTCTGGGGGCTCCACGTCCACCGAGTTGAACGAGCTTCTCCGGGGAGTTGCGCCGCTCCTAGCCTGATGGCGGGGTGGTGGTTGATCGTAGTCAAGGCGAGTGAGGCGGCGGCAAAGTCCAAACCTAGTTCGGGGCAGCTAAGAACGATGACGGCAGAAAGGTTTAATGAAGAAGATGGTTTATATTATTTTAATTAATTATTTAAATTATGTAATCAACATAAAAAAATTATATCTTTACCATACGAGTTTGGATTTTGATCATTTCTGATCCGCTGGAATCATGGCAACAAACCCTACGCAATGGAGCTGACCAAAACAGAAACAGAGCACGTTAGAATTTTAGCCAAATTTGAATCAAAACAGAACAAAATACAGAAACAAACCTGATCAAGGTGAGAACTTCTCACTAAAATTATTTCTGTACGGTTATTTATTTTATAACTGATATATGAACTACTCCCCGTCGTCCACAGACCATGGACGACTTGTTTGTTTGATTGTATTATGTTGTTGAAATTGTTTGTGATGTATATGGACTGTATAAAATATTCATGTGAATGGAATAAATATTTTATAGTTAAAAATATAATTTTTAACGGGCATAGGAATAAAATAAATATTCATAAGCAAATCGGATGATTTGTTTATGTACACACCTTTGACAGATATTGATTGGGACGATAAATTTTACACATCGCCCAACTACACAAATAAATCCGTGTTTGTTGTTTTGAAAACCCCACATGGGTATTGGGATGATATCTGACATACACTAGTCCCAATAACTAGCTATATGTCGATCTATTGATTGACAGGCTGTTGTAAGCGTTAAATATATTTGATGCTTATGCAGTGTAGAATGCACTCTTTATGATGGTTGAATGTGTTTGATTGTTGTTATGTACATATGTATATGAAATCCATATAAATCACATTATATGGTAACTGACTGTGTCTAATTCCAGTTCAGAAAGAAAAAATATTTTAAAATAACGAATATTTTAAAATAATGAATAATTTAAAATAATATTCAGTGATAGGTCAAAATGTGATTTTGATGTCCAATTTGGGTTGGACACGAATATATTTAAATATATAAAGCCGTGTTGATTAGATTGACGTCATTTTAACGTGAACCATATTTATATCGATTTTATTCATTTTTATAATGAATATCGAAAAGGAATTGATTTCAAAATGAAATGTTTTGAAAATATTACCATTTATATATCGATGATATGGAATATTCAATTTTGATTTGTAATTGAATATGAAGTTGAAATCATTTTTGAAATGAATTTAAAACGATTCATAAAACACGTTTTAAAAGGAAATCGACGAAATATATATTATGTATATTATATATGAAATATAACGGCCTGAATAGAAGGCGCCGTGCCGTGGCAGTTCCAAATTTCTACCATTGACTTCGAATGGACATTACGGACGATGTAAGTGCAGTTCGATGGCCGTTTATGGAAATCGACTGTAAAGGCCTTGATAAAATTATTCAAAATATCAATAATTAGTGTAAAATCATAAGAAATGATTTGGAAAGAATTGGGATGGAAAATTCCATATTTGAAAAGATAAAAATAGACTTTTATCGAAATGAACTAGTTATGAACAAGAATTATGAAATCTAATATTTTTAAAATAAATAAATTGGATTTGAAATGGTTTTAAAAATAACCAGAATTTCCAATATATAAATTAGAACGGATTTGAATCGAAATTGTCTACTGATTATTTCGAAGTTAGATTTCATGATTATATAAATATTGTTATGGAAATTTGAAAGATATATTTATATCGTTATTTCCAATACGATATTTGTTGGTTGTAGTAATTGATATTGAATATAAGCCGGTATATTTTCTATTCGGAGTCTTGTATTTAACATCAAATGTGATTTTGGGTTGTCGAGAATGGTATCTTTAATAATACTATTCTTAGACCCAACGAAGTTAAGAAAATCAGAAACTAACTGGAGATTAGTTAAGTTGAATGGTTTCCTGGGTATAAATATGATGTTGGTTTCGTCCTTCGGGGTTAATACTTAGGGAATTATTTACTTGATCATTTACGGTTAAAGACTGATGGAATGGATTGTAATTTTGGCTTTTTCGTGAACTGTGTTTTAAAGGACATTGGTTCTTTAACCCAGTTAAAGACAGGAATAGGATTTTGGGTTCTTGTGAATGGTATCTTTAATAATAGTGTTCTTAGACCCAATTGAGTTAAGAAAATCAGAAACTAACTGGGGATTAGTTAAGTTGAATGGTTTCCTGGGTATTGATCTGATGTTGGTTTCGGCCTTCGGGATTAATATTACGAAATTGTTCACTTGCTAATTTACGTTTAAAGGCTGATGGAATGGAATGTGATTTTTTGTTTATCGTGAACTGTGTTTTAAATGACATTAATTCTTTAACCCAGTTAAAGACAGGATATGATTTTCCAAGTTAAACAATAGTTAATACTGATTTTTGGGAAGATTAAAACCAAGTGGAGTTTTAATGCATCTTTAATTAGATTGAAATGATATCCAAAAGAAGATTAAAGAATAAATTTAAAGAATTTATCTTTGATAAAATTAACGGGAACCTTTCCCAATGTATAAGAATATTTGAATAAAGGAATATTCTGGATTGGAATAAGGTTTAGGTTGTGTTTTATAGCACTTGTTTATTATATACGCGAGTTATTCAGAAAGACTGGATTCATCCCATTCTGAATAACTGATTCGAGGAATGTTGAGGATGAAGACTGTAATTGAAGAACGGAGGTCTTCACATCGTTTGGATGATTACTGATGTCTTGATTGGGTTGTACACCCAAGACAAGGTAATAAGTGGTGATTGTCCAGACGTACTTGGAGATCGACTAAATATGCGAGGACCTCTCCCCTATGTTGGACATATGGGGGAGGAATAAGGTACCTCCGGTTTCGTTCAGACCCAAAACGAACTTGTAAATGGATGTGTGTCTGACATCGGATTTCATTCTGTGTGATTGATATAAATTGGCTGCATAGCGGGAATTGCTTGTGTGGCATGCTGAGATGCAAATGATCAAGGCTTCTGTTGAAAAGCAGAGGCTTGTGGTTGATGATCAAAGCACGGCTTTAATATAGCGTATCTTTGTGTGGCGTTAATCGCAAGCCTCACACCCCGGTGTGAACCAGAAACGGGAGGGTACATCAGGGAGGGCATGCGTTTCTTTCTAGCTAGGAGTGGTGTCAGTGTTTTACTAGCCCTTTCATTTTACTTATGTGGATGATGGATAGCGAGGCGCCTCGGTTATATCGGTCGTTTCGGGGCCGATAGTTTGGTCGGGATATGACCAATTTACGCCCCATAGGGCGGGGAAATGCAGTGTTCAGGCATTTTAATCCACATTGAGTTGACCGGCCCTGACGATCCAAGGGACGATGCATTCTGATCCTGAGGCTCGGGCAAGACAGTCTCAAAGCAGTAAGGACGAGCCCTTTCCTTGGTTCACAGATGGAAATCCAACTTCCAATACGACATTTTGCGGTTTTAATTGTAAACCTATATATGGCGACATAGTGGTATGGAGCCCTTTTGCCGTCTATGATTGATACTTATGATTGAAATTGTTTTGACACTATACACTTATAGTAATAATAAAAGATGTAAATTCACGTACCAAGCATTTTTGGCTATTATAAGGTAAAACTCTATCCTCCGGCTTGCGTTGCATTGTGTGATGGGACCTAAGTCTTATAATAGCTTCATTGTTCTTTATTTAGCATTGCGCTATTTGTTTTATGCACTGGTATTCTTGGGGGTAAACCCGTTCCGTGTTATATGGCATGGTCCCTTGATTGACATAACTTTAAAATCAAATTAATAACTGTTTTAGTTCTCACACCAGTCACATGACTGACCTAGAGTCTATTGTTTTCACCTAAACTCTGGGTGCCCCTATTTTCCGTACGCCGGCTAGTAGTTTTGGTTTTGCAAATTTATATTCACAGGAT
The DNA here is from genome assembly GCA_030737875.1 of Allium sativum. Taxonomy (NCBI): domain Eukaryota; kingdom Viridiplantae; phylum Streptophyta; class Magnoliopsida; order Asparagales; family Amaryllidaceae; genus Allium; species Allium sativum. Next base: position 16,568,098 of record JASFAX010000025.1, read on the forward strand.
CCTGGTTTACAGTTGGAATGATATTCGGAAAGCTCTGTATCCGCATATTCTTTTCAGTTGTCTTTTGTATTATTTTTCCGCTGCTATGTATTTAAATGTAATTTAAATCTATGGTATTATTTGAATGTGTAATATTTATTCATACTCTGTTATATTCTTGTATTCTGATGAAATTATTGTAATAAACAATGAAATGTTCTTCTGTTTGTGTTCTGATGTGTGTTGTTCTCAAAGTCAATCTGGGCTTTCCTTTACGAAGAAATTCGGGTTGTTACAGTTTGGTATCAGAGCTTTGGTTTACAGATCTCGGAGAACAAGACACGTTAGAACCAAACGAAAGAATTCATCAGAGATTGGATTAGTAATATCCAATGAGAATGACTCGTTAGAGATGGGATCAATAGTATCCTAGGACGAGTGTGAAGATTGTTGTTTTTTAAAAAAAAATGGAGACAAATATTGTTTTGAAAAATTAAATTCAATTATTCATATTTGAATATTATTTTTATATTGATTTGGATAATTGAATATATAAAGATTTTGCATATACGTCTGAGCCATGTGTATGCAAAGTTTTAATATACTGGATAGATATAGAATCACACTCTAGTCACCGGAAGATGATTCTGATGATGGCAGGTCATCATCAGCATTTGTGTTCGAGTCTCAAAAGTGGGATATCTGTAACACCCCGCCTCCGCCAGGATGGCTCTTGCAAGCACTCTGACTTTGGAGGGGCGTTTGAATCAGGTATACATGCATAATGATATATCAAGGCAGAACAAGAACATATGTATATATGTAAACAGAGTAAATAACATAGATAAAACAGCGGAAGATTTTAAAACCATGTCAAATCAAGTCTGGTACAACATAATATCAATTTTCCCAAATAAACAAGTCTAGATAAAACAACATCAACTGTCAAACTGAAATACATAAATGCTATCCCCAAAATACGTGAGAACCATAGCTAGCTTCATGTAGAAAGCGTACATGAGCTGAAATCCCACAAGCAAGCAATCCAAAATCCAAGCTAAGCTCCTGTATTCCCTCCCTGAGAACCTGGGGGGGGGGGGGGGGTGGAACGGAAGAAAAGAGGCGAAAGAAAACAGGTCAGTCAAAAAGACTGAGTAAGCCCTACTACAATCAATGTAAACTGATAAAGCTAACTGGTATGAGCAGCAGGAATGAACATAAGGATAACAACATACTAGCATGATGATTAACTAACGAGGTAGATAAAGGTGTCATCGCATAATCAGGATTAAGGTTTTGCACCACAGGTGTACTAGCAAACAAACATGACTTGAATAAACAAGTATTGATCCCATGGCCCAAGCTTTGGCCCAATAACATGAAGTGACCCTCATACGAGGTCCAATAACATGAAGTGACCCTACCACGAGGTCCAATAACATGGAGTGACCCTACCATGAGGTCCAACCCAAACGGTCTAGTCGATCGGCTCCCTTAGCCTAACTCGTCACGTGTCGGTGTCAATATGGCCCAAACATGAATGTAGTCGAACTGTGCCGGGTCCACCCGTCGGGTGTATCAAGCCCTAGGGTGTCAACCCCTGGACACCATAAACATGAGTGCATAGTCTCGATCTACCGGTACCCGTGCTTGTTTTCTCCGGCTACGGACTATGTGCACGACCAGAGTCCGCCCGGAACTACACCGGCGTACCACCCTGCCGTCGCTTTTGGCCGCTTACCTCCAGCCCAGTAATCGTGCCCCCTCCCTAGCCTAGTCCCTAGGGCCTTAATGATACAAACTTGGGATTACTACGGAGTGGACCCCCATTGCTAGGATTTCTCTAGTGGGTTAAGTACGGTTTAACCCCTTCACTAATCATGGATTAACTTGGTTAAGTGTAACGATGAGTTCACGACTTAACCTCGATTAATCTACCAAGCCCAAATTGGTTAAGTATTAAATGGTCCATGACTTAACCCTAATCATGAGGCATTAATTAATTAATGCGCCTTAACCTCTCATATTAGACTTTGTTGTGGTTACTAGTTAAGCCGGGAGGGTCCGGGTAGCTTTACACCACAACTTGGTCTAACCTCGGGTCCAAGGTACAACATGACCAACTTCTCACATTGGGTCCTATTATTTGTAGCAACTAGTTAGGCCGGTCGGTTCCGGGTAGGTTTACGCTACAAACTCAACCCAACCTCGAGTTGGCCACACTTATCTTTTCTAAGTGTCATGTCCATCGTGTTTCCAAAACACATTACAAGTTTTCAAGCAATTGGGTAGACCTAACTTAATAGGTAAATTCCCAATGGGTAGACCTAACTTGATAGGTAAATTCCCAAGCTCATGTTTTTATGTCTTTTAAGTTTACCCAACCCCAAACGCAATCCCATCGCTTACATATCGCAATAGCGCATAAAGGATAGAAAGAGGGAACTTAGCATAATCATGAAATAAAAATGTTGAAGCCACAAGTTCAACATGGTGGCATATGAAATGTACGTATGTTCAAACACTTGCATTAGGCCTCAAAAAGCATGCATAACTTGCATATCATATGACAACTTGCATATCAAACTTGCATAACAAAATTTGCATAACATATGACAACTTGCATATCATACTTGCATAACAAAACTTGCATAACATATGACAACTTGCATATCATACTTGCATAACAAAACTTGCATATCATGTGACAACTTGCATATCAAACTTGCATTGCATAACTTGCATATCATGTGACAACTTGCATATCAAACTTGCATAGCATAACTTGTATATCATTTGACAACTTGCATATCAAACTTGCATAACACAACTTGCATAACATATGACAACTTGCATATCAAACTTGCATAACAAAATTTGCATAACATATGACAACTTGCATATCATACATTTAACCTTAGAGTTTAAGTATGAAAGGAATAGGGCTTACAATGCTTATGCGGACTCAAATGAGTATAGCAAATGTAAGAAAACCCTTATGCAACTAATTAAACCCCAAAAATGCAAGCAAACTTGATCAAAACTCTTTCTTTGTGGTGCAAATAGAAGAACTTGACTTGAATGCAAGCTAATGATGATCATACAAGTCTAAAAACACTTGTATGCATGGAAAATCACTTAGAAATTTACTTAGGAATTTATGAAGAGAGTGGAGGCCATGAGAGGATTGATTTTGCCATAGTTTAGTTGCTAGAATGAATAATGATGATTTAGGGTAGGTTAGGGTCTTATTTATAGATTAGGTAAGTGATTTAGGCCATAGGATTAAACCCTAGTTGCAATCTCAGCCCTCTAAACCGAATCTGTCCCCCAAGCTCAACCCATTCTCAAAATGGTGCACCAGGCAGGACTTGTCGTCTGAGCCAAGTCGACAGCCAAGTCGATAGGGCTGTCGACCTGGTCAGACCAAGTCGACTCCCAAGTCGACAGGGCTGTCGACTTGGGTACTGTGGCGGGAATTTTCCCGCCTGGCCCAACTGGCCCAATTTTCCAAATTCAAGTTTGAATTTGAAATCTGTTTTTTTACTTAGAAATTTTCTGAAAACTTCGTTGGGCCTTAATCGGGTCATACGGACTCCGATTTTCGAAAACTCGGACTCTATTTCGCGTATTTTTCTGAGACGAACGCAATGGCATAGCCCGTTTCCCTTGATTCAGATTTTAGAATTAAATTCTGCCTCGATTTATGTTATAACAGGTTATGGAAAATACGGGTTGTTACATTCTCCCCTCCCTAAAGGATTTCATCCCCGAAATCTTCAAGTTAGGAAGAACGTATCCTACCATCCAATCATCCATCTACTCAAAACATCATCCACGAGCAATCATTGTCCTTACAAGATTCTAAATGTTATATGAACGTATGCAAAGGTGTGTGTATATGTCCTTATCTAATGCAAATATCATCAATGCAAATTATGTTAGTGAAATGAATCCATATGTATGCAATTCCTAACATAATGTATAACATCTATATGTGTGCACATCACATACATCCATATGCAACATCCATGTGATAACACAAATATTTTCATCCACGAATAAGCATAAACACTCATGCATATGCAATATGAGGAGTGTGTGAGCCGATCTAGTGCCTAATCCTGTATAATGCATCCACGAGCAACCACTTGCAAACACTTGCAACCACTTGCAACCATCAAGCATAACATGTTTCAAACACATGTTTCATCCAAAGGGTTTCTACCTAAGGTTCTCATGACAAGATTAACACGATAAACTAGATAAATATGGATAGCAAAGAGAAAGATATGCTAACAAAGAAAAGAGATTGAGAGTGTACCCTCAAAAAGGAATGGATAAAGCCCACGCATCTTCTCCTCGGTTTCCCAAGTTGCGTCTTCTTCGGCTTCACCCCATTGAACCTTCACCAACTTGACCTCTCGATTCCTTAGCTTCTTGGTCTCCGTCCCCAAGATACGAATCGGAGCTCTCCTCAAGGTAGCCTCTTTCTCCACTTCCACATCTTCCAAAACACTTGGCTCAACTACCTTTGCTGACTCATGTAAACACTTCCGGAGATGCGAGACATGAAAAACATCGTGCACTCCGGTAAGCTTCTCGGGCAACTTCACTCTATAAGCCATCTGCCCGATCCTCTCTATAATAGGGAATGGTCCCACAAACCTTGGTGCTAACTTCCCAACGGCTCCAAATCGGACCACATTCCGCAAAGGAGAAACCTTCACGAAAACCATATCCCCAACATCAAACTCTAAATCAGTTCTTCGCTTATCAACATAGGATTTCTGACGGTCTTGTGCCGCTTTCATCCGTCTTCGAATCAACTCGATCTTCTCGGATGTATCTCTGATCATATCAGGCCCAAGTATAAGCTTATCTGTAGTCTCCCACCAACACGTAGGCGACTTGTACGGCCTCCCATATAAGGCTTCAAATGGTGCCATCCCTATGCTTGCCTGATAACTGTTATTATATGCAAACTCAACAAGAGGAAGGTGGTCTTCCCAAGTACCACCAAAATCCAGAATACAAAGCCTCAACAGATCCTCAAGTACCCTATTCACCATTTCGGTTTGACCGTCCGTCTGTGGGTGATAAGTAGTACTTAGATTCAACCTCGTGCCCATGGCTTCTTGCAAGCTATTCAAGAACGGACTTGTAAAGATTGGGTCATGGTCACTGACAATACTAGAAGGGACTCCATGAAGTCTCACAATCTCACGAAGATATACAGATGCTAGCCAAGATGCGGTCCTTTTGCTCTTCACCGGAATAAAATGAGCACTCTTCGTAAGTCTATCCACGATAACCCAAATGCTCGTATTTCCTTTCCTTGACCTTGGTAGCCCATCGATAAAATCCATGGAAATGCTCTCCCACTTCCAAAGTGGAATGTCTAGAGGATGCAATAGCCCACCGGGCTTTTTCGACTCGGCCTTAACTTGCTAGCAAATGATACATCTAGAGACAAACTCTGCCACATCCTTCTTCATTCCAGGCCAAAAGAAAATACGCTTCATATCTTTATACATCTTATCTCCGCCTGGATGTATAGTCAACTTAGAGCGATGCGCTTCCTCCAGAACTTTTCTTACTAAATCTTCTATCTTTGGAACACATAGCCTTCCGTCTCTTCTCAGCCAACCCTTGTCATCAATAGAATATCGAGCGAGATGACTAGACGCCTCTCCTCGAATCAGCTTATCCATAATCTCAACTATCTGAGGGTCTTCTCTCTACGAAGCCCCAACTTGATCAAGAAGGGTAGGTCTGAGTTCCAGAGATGCTAAAGAACCGGTCATCGACTCAATCGCCAAAGAGAAATCAAAGGTTGCCACATACTCTAAATTCTTCATCTCAACGAGTAGAGGACTTAGGGTCAACCTTCTTCTACTCAATGCATCAGCTACCACATTCCCCTTGCCAGGGGTATAAGCTATCTCAAAATCATAGGATGCCAAGAATTCCATCCATCTTTGTTGCCTCAGATTCAAATTCTTCTGAGAAAAGAGATACTTCAATGACTTGTGATCGGTATATAGCTCAAATCTTTCTCCCAGAAGATAATGGCGCCATGCCTTGAGTGCATATACTATTGCTGCCAACTCTAAGTCCTGAGTGGGATAGTTCTTCTCATGCACTTTGAGTTGTCTACCGCCAAAGCATATCACTCTTCCTTCCTACATCAGAACAGCTCCTAACCCCGTGCCACATGCATCGGTGTATACTGTAAATAACTTCCCTCCATTGGGCAAAGCTAGAACAGGTGCTGATGTGAGAGCTCTCTTGAGCTTCTGAAAAGCAAACTCGCATTCTATGCTCCAAGCAAAAACTAAATTCTTCTTTGTCAATTTAGTGAGAGGAGCAGATATCTTCGCGAAGTCCTTAATGAACTTCCGGTAAAAACCCGCAAGACCTAGAAAACTTCTCACTTCGGTTGCATTCCTTGGAGTCTTCCAATCCTGAACTGCAACCACCTTAGCGGGATCCACCGCTAAGCCTTGCTTAGATACTATATGCCCAAGGAATCTGACTTCCCTTCTCCAAAAGTGACACTTGGAGAACTTGGCCTTCAACTGATGCGCTCTAAGCGTATCCATCACCTCCACGAGGTGCCTTGCATGCTCTTCCTCATCCTTAGAGAAGATCAGAATATCATCTACGAAGACCACGACAAACTTGTTCAAGAACTCCCTGAACACCCTACTCATCAAGTCCACGAAATATGCGGGTGCATTAGTCAAGCCGAATGGCATGACAAGCCATTCAAAGAATCCATCTGGAGTTCTGAACGCAGTCTTGTCAATACTATCCTCAGCTACCCTGAGCTGATGGAATCCAGTAGCAAGATCAAGCTGAGAGAAAACAGAAGCACCGACAAGCTGGTCAAAGAGATCATCAATCCTCGGTAACGGGTGTCTGTTCTTCATAGTCAGCTTATTCAACTCTCGATAGTCAACACAAAGTCGGAGAGAACCATCTGCCTTGGTAGCAAATACCACAGGTGCTCCCCACTCAGATATACTTCGTCTAATGAAGTTCTTTTCAAGCAACTCTTTCACTTGCTTGCTTAGCTCCCGCCTTTCACGCGGAGCCATGTGCCGAACGGGCAAAGAAACCGGCTTTGCATTATCCACCAGATAAATGCGGAAATCAATCTCTCGCTTAGGGGGCAACCCCCTAACTTCATCAAAAACATCCGGATAATCTCGAACCACTCTCACAGACTGAAGAGTCTCCACTGGCGAGTCAAGTGATTCAAGATAGCACAACATGACGGGACCTCTCGGATCACAAGAAATCTCTAGGGTGTTCCCGAGGCGAGTCACGAGCCTCACAACCCTATGCTCACAATCAAGAATGGCTCCATATCTGGACAGCCAATCCATACCCAATATCAATCCGTATCCCCTGAAACCAAGAACATAAGCACTGCACAAGAACTCTACACTCAGTATAGAGATCCTCAAATCCCCACATATCATAGACAAATGGGCGGAACCCTCAATAGGATTTGAGACACAGACGGGATCCTCTACCAAGCTAGCACTAAGGTGCAAACTATCAACAAGATCAGATGAGATAAAACTATGCGATGCACCAGAATCAAACAAGGTACGAACTGGAAAATCAGAAATATATACAAGGCTCTCAACAGAAATACTACCTCGATCGGGAACTGGAGCGGTAGTGAGAGCATGAACTTGCCCCCTTGAAGGTCCAGCATGCTGAGTCTGGCCCTGGCCTTGCCCCTGTTTCTTCGGGCAATCCTTGCTGAAATGTCCAGTCTTACCACATAAAAAGCATTCACCATTATTCCTTTTCCTCTTCTTACAATCCTTGATAAGATGCCCAACTGAACCGCAATAATGGCACTTCCCCTTGTTGTTCTTGCCCTTGTTGTTGTTTCCCTTGTTGCCCTGACTCTTGTTCTTGTTCTGATTGCCTTGACTGCCCTGACCACTTGGATTACTCTGATTTCCTTTCCTCTGGGAATCAGTCTTCTTGACTTGAGTATCATTTTTCTTAGCATCTCCCTGAAGTAACGCCATATCAACCAAGCTCTCAAACGTGGCCCTATGAGGAATATGTGACATGGCCAATCCCTGCAACGGCTCATTCAATCCTCTAGCAAAACGAAGGGCCTTCTTCTGAGGAGTATTCACCATATCCAAAACGAGCTAACTGATTGAACTTGTTCACATATTCTTTGACAGACATATCTCCTTGCTTCAACATTATGAACCTCTCCATTTGCAGATTCTCCTCAGCGGAAGATAGAAACTTAAGCATGAACCTTGCCCTGAAATCGTCCCAATTCTCAACAGGCCTAGTACCATTGGTGACTTCCCACCAATAAGCGGCTTCATCCTTCATAAGCCAAACCGCCAACAAGATCTTCCTCTGATCGTCTATCCCAAAGATAGCAAACAAATCCTCGGTCTCTTTCAACCAATTTCTAGCCTCCACAAAAGTCTCAGTGCCTTGGAAGTTCTTGCCACCCATTGCTTTGAAATCTTTGCAAATCTTGGCAAAGTCAGCCTGAGGATGCTGAGGGGGAGGAGGAAGAGGAACCTCAGCAACAGGTGGAGGAGGAACATTAGCAACGGGAGGAGGAGGAATATTAGCCACTGGAGGAGGAGGAATATTAACTACTGGAGGAGGAGGAGGAACATCTGCGGGGCCGGCTTCGGTCGCCCTAGCCTCCAAAAGTCTCCAATACCAAACAGGTATGTGCACTCCCTCCGGAATAGCAAAGTTATCGGCCATACTGAAAAAGAAAAAGACAGATTCAGAATGGAGAAAAACGAAGGGATTTTGCTAGTGGCTTTTTGGGGAATAGCCTTTAAAATAAACTAGACTTTTCTTTGGAAAATACTTTATACTTGATTTTTAAAATAGTTTTCCAAAAGTTTTAAAAACCTTTTTGTTCCTTCTCGTAAACCATAAGCTCTGATACCAAATTGTAACACCCCGCCTCCGCCAGGGTGGCTCTTGCAAGCACTCTGACTTTGGAGGGGCGTTTGAATCAGGTAAACATGCATAATGATATATCAAGGCAGAACAAGAACATATGTATATATGTAAACAGAGTAAATAACATAGATAAAACAACGGAAGATTTTAAAACCATGTCAAATCAAGTCTGGTACAACGTAATATCAATTTTCCCAAATAAACAAGTCTAGATAAAACAACATCAACTGTCAAACTGAAATACATAAATACTATCCCCAAAATACGTGAGAACCATAGCTAGCTTCATGTAGAAAGCGTACATGAGCTGAAATCCCACAAGCAAGCAATCCAAAATCCAAGCTAAGCTCCTGTATTCCCTCCCTGAGAACCTGGGGGGGGGGGGAACGGAAGAAAAGAGGCGAAAGAAAACTGGTCAGTCAAAAAGACTGAGTAAGCCCTACTACAATCAATGTAAACTGATAAAGCTAACTGGTATGAGCAGCAGGAATGAACATAAGGATAACAACATACTAGCATGATGATTAACTAACGAGGTAGATAAAGGTGTCATCGCATAATCAGGATTAAGGTTTTGCACCACAGGTGTACTAGCAAACTAACATGACTTGAATAAACAAGTATTGATCCCATGGCCCAAGCTTTGGCCCAATAACATGAAGTGACCCTCATACGAGGTCCAATAACATGAAGTGACCCTACCACGAGGTCCAATAACATGGAGTGACCCTACCATGAGGTCCAACCCAAACGGCCTAGTCGATCGGCTCCCTTAGCCTAACTCGTCACGTGTCGGTGTCAATATGGCCCAAACATGAATGTATTCGAACTGTGCCGGGTCCACCCGTCGGGTGTATCAAGCCCTAGGGTGTCAAACCCTGGACACCATAAACATGAGTGCACAGTCTCGATCTACCGGTACCCGTGCTTGTTTTCTCCGGCTACGGACTATGTGCACGACCAGAGTCCGCCCGGAACTACACCGGCGTACAACCCTGCCGTCGCTTTTGGCCGCTTACCTCCAGCCCAGTAATCGTGCCCCATCCCTAGCCTAGTCCCTAGGGCCTTAATGATACAAACTTGGGATTACTGCGGAGTGGACCCCCATTGCTAGGATTTCTCTAGTGGGTTAAGTACGGTTTAACCCCTTCACTAATCATGGATTAACTTGGTTAAGTGTAACGATGAGTTCACGACTTAACCCCGATTAATCTACCAAGCCCAAATTGGTTAAGTATTAAATGGTCCATGACTTAACCCTAATCATGAGGCATTAATTAATTAATGCGCCTTAACCTCTCACATTAGACTTTGTTGTGGTTACTAGTTAAGCCGGGCAGGTCCGGGTAGCTTTACACCACAACTTGGTCTAACCTCGGGTCCAAGGTACAACATGACCAACTTCTCACATTGGGTCCTATTGTTTGTAGCAACTAGTTAGGCCGGTCGGTTCCGGGTAGGTTTACGCTACAAACTCAACCCAACCTCGAGTTGGCCACACTTATCTTTTCTAAGTGTCATGTCCATCGTGTTTCCAAAACACATTACAAGTTTTCAAGCAATTGGGTAGACCTAACTTAATAGGTAAATTCCCAATGGGTAGACCTAACTTAATAGGTAAATTCCCAAGCTCATGTTTTTATGTCTTTTAAGTTTACCCAACCCCAAACGCAATCCCATCGCTTACATATCGCAATAGCGCATAAAGGATAGAAAGAGGGAACTTGGCATAATCATGACATAAAAATGTTGAAGCCACAAGTTCAACATGGTGGCATATGAAATGTACGTATGTTCAAACACTTGCATTAGGCCTCAAAAAGCATGCATAACTTGCATATCATATGACAACTTTCATATCAAACTTGCATAACAAAACTTGCATAACATATGACAACTTGCATATCATACTTGCATAACAAAACTTGCATAACATATGACAACTTGCATATCATACTTGCATAACAAAACTTGCATATCATGTGACAACTTGCATATCAAACTTGCATATCATGTGACAACTTGCATATCAAACTTGCATAGCATAACTTGCATATCATTTGACAACTTGCATATCAAACTTGCATAACACAACTTGCATAACATATGACAACTTGCATATCAAACTTGCATAACAAAACTTGCATAACATATGACAACTTGCATATCATACATTTAACCTTAGAGTTTAAGTATGAAAGGAATAGGGCTTACAATGCTTATGCGGACTCAAATGAGTATAGCAAATGTAAGAAAACCCTTATGCAACTAATTAAACCCCAAAAATGCAAGCAAACTTGATCAAAACTCTTTCTTTGTGGTGCAAATAGAAGAACTTGACTTGAATGCAAGCTAATGATGATCATACAAGTCTAAAAACACTTGTATGCATGGAAAATCACTTAGAAATTTACTTAGGAATTTATGAAGAGAGTGGAGGCCATGAGAGGATTGATTTTGCCATAGTTTAGTTCCTAGAATGAATAATGACGATTTAGGGTAGGTTAGGGTCTTATTTATAGATTAGGCAAGTGATTTAGGCCATAGGATTAAACCCTAGTTGCAATCTCAGCCCTCTAAACCGAATCTGGCCCCCAAGCTCAACCCATTCTCAAAATGGTGCACCAGGCAGGACTTGTCGTCTGAGCCAAGTCGACAGGGCTGTCGACCTGGTCAGACCAAGTCGACTCCCAAGTCGACAGGGCTGTCGACTTGGGTACTGTGGCGGGAATTTTCCCGCCTGGCCCAACTGGCCCAATTTTCCAATTTCAAGTTTGAATTTGAAATCTGTTTTTTTACTTAGAAATTTTCTGAAAACTTCGTTGGGCCTTAATCGGGTCATACGGACTCCGATTTTCGAAAACTCGGACTCTATTTCGCGTATTTTTCCGAGATGAACGCAATGGCGTAGCCCGTTTCCCTTGATTCAGATTTTAGAATTAAATTCTGCCTCGATTTATGTTATAACAGGTTATGGAAAATACAGGTTGTTACAATATCTATATATTTCCACAGACTGGTGTCAGTACCAAAACTAGATAGGGCTTACTTGTTGTGATTTGGCATTAAAAATCTAATTTTCGGACTATGTATCAAAGTTATGAATTTGAAAAGCTAATCAACTAATTGACTAATGGTTGTGTTGTATGATTATTTGTATCTAATAAAATCAACATGCGAAAGAAAGGTAAATATAACCAAATTGCATAAAATATTGAATTGAATTGAAAATTGTTTGGAATTGCATGCATAAACATGTGTATCCATTGAACTGGTCATTGCAAAGAGGCTAGAGCAGAGGAATAAAATTGTTTGCCCGACAAATAGGTACATGTTTATTGTATTTCTTGGGGTTTTTGATGATTTTATGAGCCACTTGGCTGTTTCTTTTTAACTGGAAAGTCCTATGTGGCGGTTTGGGGATTTTCCCGATGCTCCCATACAAAGGTGGTTATGGCGAAATTTTTCGCAAATTTAGGGTGTTAGCCAAATTTTTGAAAAATTAGAAATTCTTAGAAATTGAAAAGTTGAAGAATGAAAACCAAACTGAAAGTTGAGTTGGTTAGTTAAACAACCTTAAGCTCCGTTCCATTTCGAGGACGAAAAGACATTAAGCGGGGGAGATTGCAACAACCCGGAAAATCTGAACTAATTTAAAAATTTTATTTTGGAAATTTTGATGAATTTTGAATATTTAAAATGATTTATTTTAAATATAACAACGAGAAATTTATTTTGAATAGAATTAGAAAGTATATATTTATTTGAATCGACGTAAGAATATAAAATATTTATTTTAATTATAAAAGGAATTGGAAATGGAGCAGTAGTTTGAAAATTCGATTTCGAAGTTCAAATGAATGTACAGGATTCAAAATAAACCGAATTTTAGCAAAACCAAAAATATTAGAATCTGTTTGAAAATATCTTTCCAACGAATCCGAAAATTTGAAATTTCATAGCGGGAACAAAAAGTTATGCCCAGTTGAAAATTCAGAATAGTCGCTATGGAAAATATAACCCTTAAAAATGGAAATTTTGCAAACGACCTCTGTTTTTGACGAAACCACTTTTATTGGATCCAGGATGTCAAGTTATTGCTAGATTCCAATTTTTGTAATTTTTGAAATCAATATGTGAGTGTGGCAAAGGAAAACGTGTTTTGTCAGTTTCTGTCAATTTGGATCGACCAAAAAATGGCCATTTTACAAGCGGCCTCCAAATTTAATGAAATTAGTTTTGTTAGGACCGTATCGTCAATACGAAGCTAGAAATAATTTTTCTGGAATATTTGAAGTCAGTATATGGCCCTTGTAAATTAAAATGTACATTTGAACTTAAAATATAATGATTTATATTTTAAATTTAGCAAAAACAGATCATAACAGTCGAAGTGGGTTACAATACATATCCCATTATGTTCGGAATGGGGGTAATTAGCTAGGGGCGACATTTGTTGGGTTCGATTTGGAGCTCGAATTGATAAAAAAATAGATTTGAAATAAAATATTATTAAAAATATTTATATAAGGCCAAGAAAAATTATACCCTAGTCAAACTTGAAGTCGCGGTCAACGTCTTCCTATCCACCACCTCTCGTTCTAACGGCAGATAAAGCTCAAAATTTCGAGCTCCGAAATCTTCCAATCCTCTCCGAATTCACCCATGGTTCTTTAACAAAAATCGATGAGCTTCCCTTACTCTTCAAACCTATATATGTGCCACAAATTATCGTGGTCCGAATCGGGAGAAAACTGGGCTCAAATCTGGCCTGCGGGCTCCATGGCCCACTGAGTTGCACGAGGTTCTCCGTGGAGGTGCGCCGCTTCTAGCCTTATGGCAGGGTGGTGGTTGATCGTGGTCAAGGCGAGTGAGGCGGCGGCAAAGACCAAACCTAGTTTGGAGCAGCTGAGAACGATGACGACCAAAAAGGTTTAATGAAAAAGATGGTTTATATTATTTTAATTAATTATTTAAATTATGTAATCAACGTAAAAAAATCATATCTTTACCATACGAGGTCGGATTTCGATCGTTTCTGATCCGCTGGAATCGTGGCAACGAACCCTACGCAATGGAGCTGACCAGAACAGAAACAGAGCACGTCATAATTTTAGCCAAGTTTGAATCAAAACAGAACTGAATTCAGAAACAAACGTGATCTAGGTGAGAAATTCTCACTAAAATTATTTCTGTAGAGTTATTTATGTTATAACTGCGTATATGAACTGCTTCCCGTCATCCACAGACCATGGACGACTTGTTTGTTTGATTGTATTGTGTTGTTGAAATTGATTGTGATGTAAATGGACTGTATAAAATATATAAAATATTCCTATGAATGGAATAAATATTTTATAGTTAAAACTATAATTTTTAACGTGCATAGGAATAAAATAAATATTCATAAGCAAACGGACGATTTGTTTATATACACACCTTTGACAGATATTGATTGGGACGATAAATTTTCCACATCACCCAACTGCACAAATAAATCTGTGTTTGTTGTGTTGAAAACCCCACACGGCTATTGGGATGATATCTGACATACACTAGTCCCAATAACTAGTTGTATGTCGATGGATTGATTGACAGGCTGTTATAAGCGTTAAATATTTATATTTGATGCTTATGCTGTGTAGAATGCACTCTGGATGATGGTTGAATGTGTTTGATTATTGTTGTGTACATATGTGTATGAAATCCATATAAATCATATTATATGGTAACTGACTGTGTCTGATTCTAGTTCAGAAAGAACAAATATTTTAAAATAATGAATATTTTAAAATAAAGAATATTTTAAAATAATATTCAGTAATGGATCAAAATGTGATTTTGATGTCCGATTTGGGATGGACACGAATATATTCAAATATATAAAGCTGTGTTGATTAGATTAACGCCATTTTGACGTGAATGATATTTATATCGACTTTATTCATTTTTATAATGAATATCGAAAAGGAATTGATTTCAAAATCTAATGTTTTGAAAATAATATCAGTTATATATCGATGATATAGAATATTCAATTTTGATTTGAAATTGAATATGAAGTTGAAATCGTTTTTGAAACGAATTTAAAACGATTTATAAAACACGTTTGAAAAGGAAATCGATGAAATATAAATTATATATATATTACATGTATTATATAATTGCCTGAAAAGGATGCGCCGCGCCGCAGCAGTTCGCGAATTTCGACCATTGACTTCGAACGGACATTACGGGAGATCCGACTGTCGGATTCTCCTAAAACCTGAACCGTTGAATTCGTATCGAAAAGAGCTTTCTAAAGAATGTGAGAGATTTGAATTCTAACTATAACACCCCGTATTTTCTTTGAACATTAAAGTAACACATTATAGTATACTTAATTTTTAAGAGAAGAATTAAGGGAAACTGGTTACACCATTGCGTTCGTCTCGGAATTCTGCTTGAGATAGAGCCCGAGTTTGCGTAAGTCGGACTCCGTATGAAGAAATTATGGCACTTAGAAGTTTCAGGAATTTAAAATAAATTAAAACAATTCAAATTCGAAATTCAAATCACACACCCGGGCTGGACGGTAAATTTCGCGCCCAGGACCCAGGTCGACCTGGTCATATAGGTCGACCATGGGGTCGACCTCCCCCCTATTCCCATATCCGAGGACAGATCCATTTTTCTGCATCTGGACGCCCGTTCTGCCAAGATTCATTGATCACTATGCTATATAAACACTCCTAAGGCTACAGTTTTCTCTACATAACTTCATTTTGCCTATACTCTACCCTAATTCATATCAACATAAACCTAAGACGGGGTTATGCTGCTCAAGCTCTTCGTAGAAATCAAGTTTAGGATTTAAGTTGAGATTCAAAGGATAATTCAACGACTTCAACAACTATTTTCTAAGAATCAAGTCAAAGCTAAATTAGAAGAACAAATAATCTACTTCAAGGGAGAGCTATTCAGTTTCAGAATACAGATCCCAGAATTCAAGACCATTCTGTAATTTGTAAGTTCACGTTACTTTCAGAAATAAAAGTTAATAGTGATTCTGACATTGTAATAAATCTAGATTAGAGATTATGCCTATTTCTATCTGTCTTTCTATATCCTTTGGATCTATCTCATTTGATAATATTATGACCATTCTTTGTCTCTTCTTTCCTTCTTCCCTTTTTGTTTTATAGCCAGGCTACTATGAGCATGAGCCAGATCTCATAAGAGATGAATGACGTTGGAAATAAAATTGGGCATAAAATATGATTTGGACATGACCAGTGCTAAAATTTGAGAAAAGTATTAAGTTGTGTATAATTGGACATAATTGAGTTGTAATTGATTTGAGGACATAACACATGTTGTGTTCAAAACATAAAGTGTATTGAACATATGACTTTAGATTTGAGGCATAAAGTATTGGACATATGACTTGAGATTTGAGGCATAAAGTATTGGACATATGACTTGAAATTTGAGGCATAAAGTATATTGGACATATAACTTGGAATTTGGGGCGTAAATCGAACTGTAAACATGTAAGTCCAAGTTAATTTCAGATTTAAACAACTAGTAGTGATTTTGGCATGTACTGAAATGGATCTAAGTCCATAATAAAAACCTTTTAGACCAGTTCCTATCTTTCCATTGAATCAATGATTTACATGCCTAGGAAGTTATTATTCAATCATGCCTAGCTTTGTTGGACATCTGATATATAATCCTTTTTAGGTTCATGATATTATTTATATCAGATCTATATGTCTATGAGTTTATTTCTGTCAGTTTGTTTCAGATCTATCTTTTTTATACCTCAACTCTAACAGATCTGTAATCCTCTTAGGTCCATAATATTATATTTGACAGATCTACCAATTTAGCACCTGTTTTATGCCTACTCTCGTTTATGTTCCTCTTTCTTCCCCTTTTATTCCATGAAGCTAGATTAACCTCGAATCTAGGCTGAAATGTATTGTACATACGTGGGGTATTGGGCGGTAGTCTTTTTGGTAATGGTGGAACAAAATTTTGTAACTTATGCTTTTGGGGCATAATTGTCTTTGTTGCGAACTTAGGGTAAACGAAAATATTAAATCTTGATTTGGCGCAAACTGTAAATTGGAATATTAATCTGGATTGGGCATAACCATTGGTTAAGATGCCAAGAATAATGTATATTGGGGTATTGGGGCATGACTATTAGTACAAACTTGGGAAGAATAGGTGTAGCCTATTTTGAGTAATTGAATTTAGGGGCCACAACTTGCAACTAGTTTTGTTGGGCATAACTTGAGAATTGAAATATAACTGGTTGGGATAATTAACATATAAATTTAGACTTGGACATTTATGGAAAATGTGGCATAATCTGAAATTGACAACAATTATGAATAATTTACGTATAAAATGTAAATATGTGAAAAGATGAATATGCCTAACCCAAGGTTAGATTGAGTTGTGGTGTAAAACTGCCCGGAACCGCCCGGCATATCCAGTAACCACAACAACACCTATCTAATGTGAGAGGTTAGTGCATCATGCCCAAGAAAAACCCGAGGTTAGATTGAGGTGGTGTAAAACTGCCCGGAACTGCCCGGCACATCCAGTAACTGCAACAACACCTATCTAATGTGAGAGGTTGGTGCATTAATAAATCGATTAATGCTAATGAATAAGATAAATGACTAGGGTTAAGTTCATAGGAACACTTAACCATTATGAATGAGTAGGGTTAAGTTAATGTGAAACACTTAACTAATATAACAAGATGAATGGGTAGGGTTACGTAATAAGAAACACTTAACCAATATAACTTGATTTGTGGTAAGGTTAAGTAAAAACAAGAGGGCAGCACTTAACCAATATAACTTGATTTATGGTAGGGTTAAGTTAACACGAGAAGGTAACACTTAACCAAAGTAATATGACAAGTTGGTGGGTTAAGTTAACTTGAATTGATTGATGACACTTAACTAACACAACATGATGAATACGTGGGGTTAAGTTAACAAGAAACACTTGACCATTATAACTTGACGAACGAACGGGTTAAGTTAATAGGAAACACTTAACCAATACAACATGATAAGTGAGGAGGGTTAAGTTAATAGGAAACACTTAACCAATCCAACATGATAAGTGAGGAGATTTAAGTTAAAAGGAAACACTTAACCAGCATGACATGATGAATGAGTGGGTTAAGTTAACATGAATGGAAAACACTTAACCAATACGACATAATGTGCGGGAAGGTTAAGTACATATCGGGTTGGTGGGTAATATTAGTACATATAGGCCCACAAACTTAAGCGTTAAACAAACATGCTTGAATCGATGGGAGGGTTAAGTATATCTCGTGTAGCTGGGTAATATTAGTACATATACGCCCACAAACTTAACCGTTAAGTAAACATGCTAGAATCGGTGGGAGGGTTAAGTACATCTGATGTAGGTAGGTAATATTTGCATATATAGGCCCACAAACTTAACAAATAAGAAACCCTAGTAACGGGGACCCATTTCAGCAGTAACCCACATAGATGTATCATGGTACCCTGAAACTAGGTAGGGTGGGGCACGATTACTGGGATGATTATATGCGGTCAAAATAGCGACAGGGGGTACGTCAGTGTTGGTTCCGATGGCTTACGGACGTGTACGTACTTCGGAGTGGGAAAAAGCAGGCACTGGGTACAAGTAGTTATACATTGTACATCTTGAATCGTGTCGGATCGCTATCATAAGGACTGATACACCTTATGGTGGGACCAACACAGGGTATCTACACGCAAGAGAGGGCCGATTGACACAGACACAAGAAAAGTTAATACAGTAGGGAGGCGATCGACAGGGTAGTAAGAGTACATCTAGCATGTTCATGGCAATTAGGCAGATTGAGGTGGAATCCTCACGATAGATGTACACCTGAAGGCTTCCACAATTTGCGGGGATTGAGATCACATTGTAATATTATAATTTTATATAGATTACTATTTGGGACACTAGTTAGGTGGTGCAGAGATACATGTAAAAATCAGAATAACAAAGTAGTGGCAAAGCAGATAAAGAGTAGAAGCGCATTCAGTTTATCTTTCCTTATCATACTTTATGCTTATCCTATGTTATCTCGTTATCCCTACTATCACGGTATTGTCTTATACTCAGCTTATTCATGTCATGATGCTTTTGCCTGTTTATATGCTGAATGTCACTGGACTTACTAGATTTATGTCTGACCTAGTATTGTTTCGCCTCTATTTTTCCGTTCCCCCCCAGGTTCACAGGGAGGAATTGTTTCCACTTAGCTTAGTTTTCTTTCCAAGCTTGAAGATAGTCAGTGTATTGCTTTGGACTCTCTCTTCCACTATTATGGCTGGTTCATGCTTTATTGGGGAATATCATTGTTGTTTTTATGCTTCTTTTATATTTGGAAGTTTTTAGATCAAGACAGAAGTTCTATGTATTACTTTTAAGTATGATTGAGACAACTGTTGTAAAAGCTTGACTGAACCATATTGTTTATAAAATGGCTTTATTTTTCGCTACTTTATTTGTCTGTCTTGTAATTTATCTACATCTTTTACCTAAAATGCTCCCCCAAAGTTAAGGCATTCCCTTTGTGAGTGACCTTAACGGAGGTGGGGGTTTTTCACTAATGGTTGGATTTGGAATTATGTCCAAATCAAATTTGGAAAAGGTCGCTGTAAGTGCAGTTCGATGGCCGTTTATGAAAATCAAATGTACGGGCCTTGATAAAATTATTAAAAATATCAATAATTAGTGTAAAATCATAAGAAATGATTTGGAAAGAATTGGGATGAAAAATTCCATATTTGAAAAGATAAAAATAGATTTTTATCGAAATGAACTAGTTATGCACTAGAATTATGAAATCCAATATTTTTAAAATAAATAAATTGGTTTTGAAATGGTTTTAAAAATAACCAGAATTTCCAATATATAAATTGTAATGGATTTGAATCGAAATTGTCTTTGGAATATTTCGATGTTGGATTTTGTGATTATACAGATATTGTTATGGAAATTTGAAGGATATATTTATATCGTTATTTCCAATACGATATTGGTTGGTTGTAGTAATTGATATTGAATATAAGCCGATATATTTTCTATTCGGAGTCTTGTATTTAACATCAAATGTGATTTTGGGTTGTTGAGAATGGTATCTTTAATAATACTGTTCTTAGACCCAGCAGAGTTAAGAAAATGAGAAACTAACTGGAGATTAGTTAAGTTGAATGGTTTCCTGGGTACTGATCTGATGTTGGTTTCGGCCTTCGGGGTTAATACTTAGGGAATTGTGCACTTGCTCATTTACGGTTAAAGGCAGATGGAATCAAATGTGATTTGGGTTTGTCGTGACCTTGTTTTAAAGTACATTGGTTCTTTAACCCAGTTAAAGACAGGAATTGGATTTTGGGTTGTCGTGAATGATATCTTTAATAATACTGTTCTTTGACCCAATGGAGTTAAGAAATTCAGAAACTAACCGGAGATTTGTTAAGTTGAATGGTTTCCTGGGTATTGATCTGATGTTGGTTTCGGCCTTCGGGGTTAATACTTAGGGAACTGTTCACTTGCTAATTTACCGTTAAAGGCTGATGGAATGGTACGTGATTTTGGGTTTATCGTGAACCGTGTTTTAAATGACATTGGTTCTTTAACCCAGTTAAAGACAGGATATGATTTCCCAAGTTAAACAATCGTTAATATTATTTTTGGGAAGATTAAAACCAAGTGGAATTTTGAATGCATCTTTAATTAGATTGAAATGATATCCAAAAGAAGATTAAAGAATAAATTTAAAGAATTTAACTTTGATAAAATTAACGGGAACCTTTCCCAAAGTATAAGAATATTTGAATAAAGGAATATTCTGGTTTGGAATAAGGTGTATGTTGTGTTTTATAGCACTTGTTTATTATATACGCGAGTTATTCGGAAAGACTGGGTTCATCCCATTCTGAATAACTGATTTGACTATATGTCGAGGATGAAGACAGTGGTTGAGGACCAGAGGTCTTCACATCGTTTGGATAATTACTGATGTCTTGATTGGGCTGTACACCCAAGACAAGGTAATAAGTGGTGATCGTGTAGACGTACTTGGAGATCGACCAGATATGCGAGGACCTTTCCCCTGTATTGGACATATGGGGGAGGAATAAGGTAACTCTAGTTTCATTCAGACACATAAAGAACTTGTAAATGGATGTGTGTCTGTAACAACCCGAAAATCTGGGCTAGTTTAAATTTTTTATTTTGGCAATTTTATTGAATTTTGAATATTTAAAATGTATTATTTTAAATAATATCGACGAGAATTTTATTTTGAATAGAACTAGAACGTATATATTTACATAGTTCATCGATAGAATATAAATAATTATTTTAAATTATAAAAGGAATTGAAAATGGCGCGGTAGTTCGATAATTTGATTTCAAACTTCAAATGAATGTACCGGGTTCAAAATAAACCAGATTTTAGCGAAACTAAAAATAATAGAATCTAATTGAGAATATCTTTCCAACGAATCCGAAAAATGGAAATTTCATAGCGGGAATCAAAAGATATGTGCAGTTGAAAATTCTGAATTGTCGCTATGAAATTCAGGCCCTTAAAAATGGAAATTTTGCAAACGACCTCGGATTTCGACGAAACCACTTTTATTGGATCTGTGATGTCAAGTTATTGCTAGATTCCAAATTTAATAATTTTTCGAATCAATATGTGAGCGTGGCAAAGGAAAACGCGTTTGACCAGTTTCAGTTGATTTTAATCGACTGGAAATTGACCATTTTTCAAACTGTCTCATAATTCGACGAAACTAGTTTTGTTAGGACCGTATCGTTGATATGAAGCTAGAAAATATTTTTCTGGAATTTTTCGAGTTAGTATGTGACCTCAGTAAATTGAAATACGCGTTCAAATTCAATATATAGAGTTATATGTTGATTTTGACGGAAACTGGTCGAAACGATCGAATCAGCTTGCGATACATATCCCATTGTGTTCGGAATGGGGGTAATTAGCTATGGACGACAGTCGGTGGGCCTCATTTCGAGGTCAAAAAATAAAATTTGCTTTTTGAAATTAAATAAAAAAATTAATCCACCCTCTCTCCATTTCCTTAGTCAACCCCCCTTACCCTTTCTACCGTTCAAATCGAAAAAAAAGAAAAAAAGAAAAGAAAAAAACCCGAAACTAATCGCGCCGCCGCCTGCGCCTCCGGCCACCGCACCCGACGCCTACCCCACGCCAGCGCTGGCCTCGCCCTGCTCACCCCCTCCACCGATCCTCCCTCCTCACGCCCCTTCCTCCATTGCGACAACACCCAACCGCCCCCTTTTCTTCCCTGAGCCGCCACCCGACACACCCCCACCTCCTCCCTCTTCCATCTCCCCCTTCCTCCCTCGTGCTCCCTCCTCTTTCCAACTGAAAACCGCCGCCCCTCTATCGACCAAACCCGTAACCTATTAGCACCCCAAGCCCCATCGCGCCATTCTCCAGCGCAATCCCACCACCTTGGCGAGCCTCTCCTTCAAAAAAATCAGTTGACAGTGAGTTTTTATTATTATTTATGTATTCATTTATTATTATGTAATTAGATTTTTTTTATATTGACTCATGTAAATAAAGGGATGATTTTTATATAAATAGTTTCCAAGAAAAGATTGTTTTAAAATAACCCCAGCATGGTTTTGATAACTAAAATTAAAAGATTTGATTTGCATATATAATATATAAAGATATGATTTTTCATAATATGAACATTAGATTTTTCATCGATTAAAAATATGATTTTTAATCAAGGAAAAAAAATACTATTTTTAGGATGTCTTCATTTAGGTAAAGATGCGATCTTTATAAGGTTACCATTAGAACAAAAATTCGATTTTTATAAATATGATAGCAAGATAAAAATTTGATTTTTATAATGAAGTAAAATATAATTTTTCTTTAGAAAGGTTATTTCTTTAACGTGAAAAAGATTAAATCTTTATATTTGAAAAGGCGAAATCTTTATATAGAGAATAGCGTGATAAAAATAGAATTTTTATCTATATAGTAGCGATGAAAAATAGAATTTTTATCCATATGGAGTGATTATAAAAATATGATTTTTATATACATAGTAACAATATAAAATTGTGATTTTTACTATCGACTACGTGAAACAGATCTCGATTGAAGCACGGGGAAGATGTTCTACATGTGAAGAGTCATGGAGTTTGGATTAGCTTTGGTGAGAACTTCTCACCTTTTAAATTTTCTTTTCTAGTTATAAATATATATACTAGGACGCAGACAGTGTTTAGTAGCACCCGACACCACTGTCCACAGACCATGGACTTGTTTGTTTTGTTGCATAGATTAGTTAAATTATTTGATTTGAATCTGATTGTTTGGTGAAATGGAATTGGATTGATTGATATGTGTATGGCGTGGGCCATCACTAGACCGGGGATAAGGCTAGGCCTTGTCCCGTTTCTAGTATCGTGCCATTATGCCGCCGAAATTTTCTAAAATAAGTTAGAAAAATAAAGATATCATTTTATTTAATAAATGAACCGAATAGAATATTCATAGGTTGAGTAAAATAATTTGGTCGTTAAAAATATAATTTTTAACGTGATTGTGAATAAATAAATATTCATTTACAAACCGGACGGTTTGTTTATGTACACTGATTTGACTGACATTGATTGGGACGAAAATTTTACACATCGCCCAACTACACAAATAAAATCTGTGTTTGATTGTTTGAAACCCCACACGGGTATTGGGATAAAATACGGCATACACTAATCCCAGTAATTAGTTATATGTCGATCGATTGATTGACAGGCTGTTGTAAGCGTTAGATATCTATATTTGATGCTTATACAGTGTAGTGCACTTTGGATGATGGTTGATTATTTATCGTTGCTATTATATACCTGTGTTGTATGGAATCCATATAATTAACTTTATATGGTAACTGATTGGGCCTCATTCCAATTTAGAAAATAAAGAAAATTATAAAATAAAGGTTCATGTGTTGGCTGTAGTCATCCGTTGAGATTAGTCATGTGTTGAACGAAATATTTTAACAATAAAATTTACATCTTTATTAGATATAAAATTAGAAACTAACTGGAAAATAGATAAGATGAGTGGTCTCCTGGATATTGATCTGATGTTGGTTTCGGCCTTCGGGGTTAATATTTAGGGAATCGTTCTCTTACTAATTTACGGTTGGAGTCTGATTTCAAATCAAACGATAGATATCATAATTTTTATAAAATATATTAAATAACAAAAATAGTCACACGTGGACAGTACTCATTCGTTGAGATTAGTCGTGTGTTGACAAAAATATAGATTCATGTATTGAATAGGATAAATATTCATTTATTGAATAGAATAACAGAATTATTGAAATATATAAAGCCGTGTTGATTAGAGATGCGCTATTTTGACACGAACGATATTTATATCGATTATAAACAAATTTGAATTAAATTGAATAGAAAACGAATTCGAATTGAATTGAATAGAAAACGAATTCGAATTGAATTGAATAGAAAACGAATTCGAATTGAATTGAATAGAAAACGAATTCGAATTGAATTGAATAGAAAACGAATTCGAATTGAATTGAAAACGAATTCGAATTGAATTGAATTGAAAACGAATTCGAATTGAATTGAATAGAAAACGAATTCGAATTGAATTGAATAGAAAACGAATTCGAATTGAATTGAATAGAAAATGAATTCGAATTGAATTGAATAGAAAACGAATTCGAATTGAATTGAATAGAAAACGAATTCGAATTGAATTGAATAGAAAACAAATTCGAATTGAATTGAATAGAAAACGAATTTGAATTGAATGGAACAGATAACGAATTTGAATTGAATTGAATAGAAAACGAATTTGAATTGAATTGAATAGAAAACGAATTTGAAATAGAATTGAAATCGTTTTGAATTTGAAATGAATGTTGGAATTGTTTTTGAAACAAATTTGAAACGATTTATAAAATTCGTTTAAAAAGGGGAAATCGACGAAATATATATAATATATATATATATTATATAAATAATATAATGGCTTGAATAGAACGCGCCGCGGCAGTTCGTAAATTTCGACCATTGACTTCGAACGGACATTACGGGAGATCTGATGTAACGACCCGGTTTTTAGCGATCTTGGTTATCCGATATATAACACATATCGAACATCCAAGGACCGAAAATAACCGAATAGTTAATGAAAGAAATTAGAGGGTGAGAATAGATAAGATAGAAACTTAGAATAGAAGAAGAAGAAGACAACAACATTATCAGAGTAACACGAACCTCACAACGGAACGAATAAAATATAACATAACTTTGAATTATAAATCTGTACTTGAATATACATATCATTATCAAGTACAACACTTATAACACAGCGGAATAATAATAGCTATATAATCCTGAAGCCTTCTGCTCTAGCTCTTCAAGTATCTGTAAATCCCGACTACTTCACTGCTCGTACAAAATTGAGCACCCAAGAGTTTAGGGAAAACAAAACAAAATAAACTCCAGGTCAGTCATGGGACTGGTGTGAGTAAAAACAGTTTAAAACAGTTTGAGCAACACAACGATATCTCATAAGACCACGCCGTATAACGGAACGGGTTTTTCCCTTATGAGAATCCAAAATAAACTTTATATCAAAACTCATTGATATTTTAATAATGTCTATCAACCACAATATAATAATCATCTAGCAAAAACGCTTTCATCTCACGTTCTACATATAGAGTATACAATCAAAACCGCAAGCACGTATTGGGTAATGGATTTCCAACTATGACAAGGTATGGAACCACCTTTCGCTAGTGTATCTCTAGAGAGGAATACACTGGGTTCAACAAGAACATCTTGCAACCCGGCCACACATGACCGACCACTCATTTTGCTTGAGTGTATCGAATGTATATCACCAACGGTTGGGATCAGCAACCGTTTCCTGAATGGGACAGCATCAACAATAGATTTTTAGAAGTAAATGAAACTCTAGATCGGGTGATTATACACCCTAATAGATGCGACCTACATAGCCATGCTACCTGCCCGATTTTTGTCATTTACCGGTTGATGAGGCTAGAAGCTACGCTTTACCATCACACCAGATTCACTTTCAATGCCACATCATCAAATCCATCAAATCACCGATTGACGTCCTCAACAATACATTATGTGTTCGCTAAAAGAAGTTTCCTTCTCTGCTTCCACTCTTGGTATGGTTGAAGAAATCAATGTACGTGACCTTTCTGGAAATACTCTGTCAGACATTCGTTCTTCATTCACTTAGAATGTCACATCGTCATACCCGCCAAATCACAAATTGACTTATCCAAAAATAACACGGGTATACAGCTAAGTGAAACGAATTCCTCCGCTAACAAACGTGAATACGTTTGAAGAGATCAAATTACGCGATCCATTGGATATACTCTGTCAGACCTTCGTCCATACAAGTTGTCCTGGGACTGGACAAACCGAAGGCACTATCCAGTACATCCATCTTAGGCACTGTTATCTAAGACTTATACAATAGCCCTTTCACTTTACTCCGTCTTCAATTATCTTTGACATATATAATTCACAACGCTTATGCCAATACAGAGTGGTTCTTTGGAAAATAATCCAACCGGTCTCTCCATATTAACCAGGTTAAAATGGTCAAAACTTTGATAGTCTGTGATTTAACTATCAAAGAAAAACAAGTGTGCAAACAACGATATTATTTCCAACTGGAAATTATATCGATCAATCATCATTAACCATATATATACTCATTTTCTATGTTTAGAAAATATATGTTATTAACACTGGAAAACATTTCCATGGCTTACTTACGTATCACTATTCTTCCATATCTATCAGACTCTAACTATAAACTAACAAGAGAACAACTTCCTAAGTATAAACCCCGAAGGCCGAAACCAACATCAGATATATACTCAGGAAACCATTCGACTTATTAATCTCTAGTCAGTTTCTAATTTCTGTTTAACTCCATTACTTTAACTCTATTCGATTAACTCAATTTGATTACCTCAAATTCGAATAACTAATATCTGTTTTAACTTTATTTCGAATAACTATATTCGATTTAACTCCATTTTTTTACTAACTCACTTTGATTATCTTAACTTGCTAACTCAAATTGTATGACTTAACTTGCTAACTCAAATTTGATTAACTCGACTAACTTCACCCATTTGGTTAACTTGACTAACTAACTCAATCAACTTGGTTTGATCAACTCTTTTAACTTGGTTTGACTAACTTATTTGACAAATCTGGTTTAACTAACTCATTTGACAAATCCCTTTTAATAATCCTATTTATTCCCTAAATAAATATTCTCCTTTTAAAATTCTATTTATTTCCTAAATAAATAATCCTTCTAGATTCTTATTTATTTCTAAATAAGTATCTCCTTTATAACTTCTATTTATTTATAAATAAATAATTCCTTTTATAACCTTTATTTGTAAATGTTTTACAAATATTTCTCTTCCTATATTTGTCTATTTATTTTCTAAATAAATAATCCTCTTATACTTCTATTTATTTCTAAAATATTCCATTCAATTCAATTTATTTATTAAATAAATATTCCTTTTATAAAACTTTATTCGTTTTATAAATATTTTCCTTTTATCTTTATCCTGTTTATTTTCCCAAAATATTTCCTTTTTGATATTCTATTTGTCTTATAAATAAATATCCTCCTTTATAAACTCCTATTTATTTTCTAAGTAAATGTTCTCCTTTATAAAATCCTATTTATTTTCTAAGTGCTTTATTTTCAAAATATTCCCTTTTATAAAATCAGTTGATTTTATAAAATTCCTTTATTCCAATATACATTGAAATATTTCTTTTCACATCCCAGGGTCACTTATGATATTTAAAATGGCAAAACACAATGATCAATATCATTCAACACACATAATCAAACAGATTATAAAACACATCATATATTTCAATACATGAACAGAACAATATTATAAATATAAGTGCACTTTTAAGTTCAAGTCCAAGTCTATTCAAGTCCATTAACATGGATCTCATATGTCACTTACTTTTAAAGTAAGAATCAAGTTAACATTTTAACATAAGTTACCAACATTCAAGCAACTTTAAGCATAGTTAAAACATGCAAAAGGGTTTATGTTTGCTGTCCTAAATAGTGAGTAAACTCACGTTAATCCTTAGCAAATCCAAGATCCAAGAATAAGAATAAAGATCCAAGAATAAGAACAAAGATCCAAGCTAATAACCTCCTTCCTTTCCTTGCTTTCACTTGCTTTTTCTTGCTTCCTCCTTTACCACCACCATTACTCAAGAAGAAGCCATTAATATAGCTTAAGAAGAAGAAGAAGAAAAGAAATTGTGTAGAATTCCTAAGGCTATGCCTCCCTTTATATAGCCTTAGGAATGTGAATGGAAAAGACCAAAATGCCCCTAAAACCCTAATCTTACATATTAAGTATTACTACTTTTGCTCATTTTCCTTATTTGCTCATTTTCCTTATTTGCTCATTTCTTTCAAATGAAGTATTACTATTTTTGCTCATTTTCCTTATTTGCTCATTTTTCCTTATTTGCTCATTTTCCTAAATATCTTGCCTATGTCATGCATGACATCATCCAGATATTTATTTAACCATAAATACTAAAAATATTTTTATTTGCTAATCACTTTCCTAATGATTAATTAGACATCCACTAAAATTTTCAACAACTTTTACTGAGAAAATAGCCATTTATTGATAAAACGATTTTCGCTCATTTTATCAATATTTTACCAAAAACATATTTTAGAAAGCATTTTTCCAAAACGAGTCTAGTATCATTAATTATTAATTAAATATTCCAAGTTATTTAATTAAACGACCATTTAATCCTCTTAATCACCTTTTAAATAATTAATAAATTAATTATTATATCGCTGAAAACGCGGGTCATTACGTTCTTCCCCACTTAAAATAATTTCATCCTCGAAATTGCTAAGGTAGGAAACAAACCCTATCGACTAGTCAGAACTTATTTGTCCACTTCTTAACTCCAGTTTCAACTGAAACAATTTAATTTCAATTAAATATTTATTAATTTTTTTAACAACGAAAATTTTCAAAAATCCTGAAAATTTTCTAATGCCTTAACTTTTCGAAAATTTTCGCTATAACCTCCTTTGTACAGCCCTATCGGTAAAACCACAACTCGCCACTCTAGACTTATCTCCAACCCAAAAGAAAATCAAACAGCCAAGCGGCTTGCTAATTCGGCTAATAAATTCCAAACTCATATCAAATATAAACTTGTACCTTTTTGTCGGGCATATCATTATTTCCCTTCCGTCTACTACCAACTCAACATATAACAATGTCATTATAATCAAACTCCAATTGATTTATTATTAAATCCAATCATTCGTTTATACTCAAGCCAAATTCCATTTCAAACTCAAGTAATATTCTTGATTCTAAACTCTTAAGTCATCAACTCAATTCCATTCCAGATTATTATCTAATCAAATCCAGTTTTATTTAACTTAGTTCAAGTTAAATCTTAATTTATTTTTAGTTATACCATCTCAATCCATTTAACATTTTAAGCTAAATTTAAATTCTAAAATTTTAAATCCTTGGGTTCATTTCAAATTAATTTGAAATCGTAATACCAATTCAAAGCCTTTGAATTTCTAAATAACTTGTTTTCTCAAAACAATTCCAAAAACAAAATCTTTGGTAGTAATCCGTCACTTAGAACTCGAAAATGAACACTGATGATGTCTAGATTCATCATCAGAATCTATTTTCCAGCTATCAAGGTGAGTTCAATACTATATCACTTTCAGTTTGAAAAATGTTTTCAAAATCTCCCAGGAACTTAAAATTCTCTTATACTCAATTTAATTCCATTTACAAACACCTTTTCAAATTCTAGGAATTTTAATCCCCATTCTGATTCTAATTTCAGATTTAATTCAATTCATTTCACTTATGTGAATTTTATTTGGTTATATATATACATATATAACCATCTCCATTATAATCTTACTCGATTATAATAACAAATATACTTTGGGTAAAATTATTTCATTTACCCTCTTTTCAAAACATACCATGACGGTTCATCGTATTCGAGTGTTTATAAACTCCTACCGACACAGTGGATCAAACTGATCGACCAGAACTTGTAAACAACTTAACCAATAAATATCCACAATATAAATTCACTTTATATTGAATAACAAATACGCTCTCGTATGTATACACTAAAACTCAATCTAGGGTATTACTAACCCCATCTCTACCGAGTCACGCAACAGAGCCAAGGTAATTACTTAACCTTAAGCTCTGATACCAACTGCAACGACCCGGTTTTTAGCGATCTTGGTTATCCGATATATAACATATATCGAACATCCAAGGACCGAAAATAACCGAATATTTAATGAAAGAAATTAGAGGGTGAGAATAGATAAGATAGAAACTTAGAATAGAAGAAGAAGAAGACAACAACATCATCAGAGTAACACGAACCTCACAACGGAACGAATAAAATATAACATAACTTTGAAATATAAATCTGTACTTGAATATACATATCATTATCAAGTACAACACTTACAACACAGCGGAATAATAATAGCTATATAATCCTGAAGCCTCCTGCTCCAGCTCTTCAAGTATCTGTTAATCCCGACTACTTGACTGCTTGTACAAAATTGAGCACCCAAGAGTTTAGGGAAAACAAAACAAAATAAACTCCGGGCCAGTCATGAGACTGGTGTGAGTAAAAACAGTTTAAAACAGTTTGAGCATCACAACGATATATCATAAGACCACGCCGTATAACGGAACGGGTTTTTCCCTTATGAGAATCCAAAATAAACTTTATATCAAAACTCATTGATATTATAATAATGTCTATCAACCACAATATAATAATCATCTAGCAGAAACGCTTTCATCTCACGTTCTACATATAGAGTATACAATCAAAACCGCAAGCACGTATTGGGTAATGGATTTCCAACTATGACAAGGTATGGAACCACCTTTCACTAGTGTATCTCTAGAGAGGAATACACTGGGTTCAACAAGAACATCTTGCAACCCGGCCACACATGACCGACCACTCATTTCGCTTGAGTGTATCGAATGTATATCACCAACGGTTGGGATCAGCAACCGTTTCCCGAATGGGACAACATCAACAATAGATTTTTAGAAGTAAATGAAACTCTAAATCAGGTGATTATACACCCTAATAGGTGCGACCTACATAGCCATGCTACCTGCCCGATTTCTGTCATTTACCGGTTGATGAGGCTAGAAGCTACGCTTTATCATCACACCAGATTCACTTTGAATGCCACATCATCAAATCCATCAAATCATTGATTGACGTCCTCAACAATACATTATGTGTTAGCTAAAAGAAGTTTCCTTCTCACTTCCACTCTTGGTACGGTTGAAGAAATCAATGTACGTGACCTTTCTAGAAATACTCTATCAGACATTCGTTCTTCATTCACTTAGAATGTCACATCGTCATACCTGCCAAATCACAAATTGACTTATCCAAAAATAACACGGGTATACAGCTAAGAGAAACGAATTCCTCCGCCACCAAACGTGAATACGTTTGAAGAGATCAACTTACGCGATCCATTGGATACACTCTGTCAGACCTTCGTCCATACAAGTTGTCCTGGGACTGGACAAACCGAA
The DNA here is from genome assembly GCA_030737875.1 of Allium sativum. NCBI lineage: Eukaryota > Viridiplantae > Streptophyta > Magnoliopsida > Asparagales > Amaryllidaceae > Allium > Allium sativum. The sequence goes on from JASFAX010000025.1 coordinate 16,599,867, forward strand.
GGCACTATCCAGTACATCCATCTTAGGCACTGTTATCTAAGACTTATACAATAGCCCTTGCACTTTACTCCGTCTTCAATTATCTTTGACATATATAATTCACAACGCTTATGCCAATACAGAGTGGTTCTTTGGAAAATAATCCAACCAGTCTCTCCATATTAACAAGGTTAAAATGGTTAAAACTTTGATAGTCTGTGATTTAACTATCAAAGAAAAACAAGTGTGCAAACAACGATAATATTTCCAAATGGAAATTATATCGATCAATAATCATTAACCATATATATCCTCATTTTCTATGTTTAGAAAATATATGTTATTAACATGGAAAACATTTCCATGGCATACTTACGTATCACTATTCTTCCACATCTATCAGACTCTAACTATAAACTAACAAGAGAACAATTTCCTAGGTATAAACCCCGAAGGCCGAAACCAACATCAAATCGATACTCAGGAAACCATTCAACTTATTAATCTCTAATCAGTTTCTAATTTCTGTTTAAATCCATTACTTTAACTCTATTCGATTAACTCTGTTTGACTAACTCAAACTCGAATAACTAATATCTGTTTTAACTTTATTTCGAATAACTATATTCTATTTAACTCCATTTTTTTACTAACTCACTTTGATTATCTTAACTTGCTAACTCAAATTGAATGACTTAACTTGCTAACTCAAATTTGATTTACTCGACTAACTTAACCCATTTGGTTAACTTGACTAACTAACTCAATCAACTTGGTTTGATCAACTCTTTTAACTTGGTTTGACTAACTTATTTGACAAAACTGGTTTAACTAACTCATTTGACAAATCCCTTTTAATAATCCTATTTATTCCCTAAATAAATATTCTCCTTTTAAAATTCTATTTATTTCCTAAATAAATAATCCTTTTAGATTCTTATTTATTTCTAAATAAGTATCTCTTTTATAACTTCTATTTATTTCTAAATAAATAATTCCTTTTATAACCTTTATTTGTAAATGTTTTACAAATATTACTCTTCCTATATTTGTCTATTTATTTTCTAAATAAATAAACCTCTTATACTTCTATTTATTTCTAAAATATTCCATTCAATTCAATTTATTTATTAAATAAATATTCCTTTTATAAAACTTTATTCGTTTTATAAATATTTTCCTTTTATCTTTATCCTGTTTATTTTCCCAAAATATTTCCTTCTTGATATTCTATTTGTCTTATAAATAAATATCCTCCTTTATAAACTCCTATTTATTTTCTAAGTATATGTTCTCCTTTATAAAATCCTATTTATTTTCTAAGTGCTTTATTTTCAAAATTTTCCCTTTAATAAAATCGATTGATTTTAAAAAATTCCTTTATTTCAATATACATTGAAATATTTCTTTTCACATCCCAGGGTCACTTATGATATTTAAAATGGCAAACCACAATGATCAATATCATTTAACACACATAATCAAACAGATTATAAAACACATCATATATTTCAATACATGAACAGAACAATAATATAAATATAAGTACACTTTTAAGTTCAAGTCCAAGTCCATTCAAGTCCATTAACATGGATCACATATGTCACTTACTTTTAAAGTAAGAATCAAGTCAACATTTTAACATAAGTTACCAACATTCAAGCAACTTTAAGCATAGTTAAAACATGCAAAAGGGTTTATGTTTGCTGTACTAAATAGTGAGTAAACTCACCTTAATCCTTAGCAAATCCAAGATCCAAGAATAAGAATAAAGACCCAAGAATAAGAACAAAGATCCAAGCTAGTAACCTCCTTCCTTTCCTTGCTTTCACTTGCTTTTTCTTGCTTCCTCCTCTACCACCACCATTACTCAAGAAGAAGCCATTAATGTAGCTTAAGAAGAAGAAGAAGAAGAAGAAAAGAAATTGTGTAGAATTCCTAAGGGTATGCCTTCCTTTATATAGCCTTAGGAATGTGAATGGGAAAAGATCAAAATGCCCCTAAAACCCTAATCTTACATATGAAGTATTACTACTTTTGCTCATTTTCCTTATTTGCTCATTTTCCTTATTTGCTCATTTCTTTCAAATGAAGTATTACTATTTTTGCTCATTTTCCTTATTTGCTCATTTTTCCTTATTTGCTCATTTTCCTAAATATCTTGCCTATGTCATGCATGACATCATCCAAATATATAGTTAACCATAAATACTAAAAATATTTTTATTTGCTAATCACTTTCCTAATGATTAAGTAGACATTCACTAAAATTTTCAACAACTTTTACTGAGAAAATAGCCGTTTATTGATAAAACGATTTTCGCTCATTTTATCAATATTTTACCAAAAATATATTTTTGAAAGCATTTTTCCAAAACGAGTCTAGTATCATTAATTATTAATTAAATATTCCAAGTTATTTGATTAAACGACCGTTTAATCCTCTTAATCACCTTTTAAATAATTAAATAAATTAATTATTATATCGCTGAAAACGCGGGTCATTACATCCGACCATCGAATTCTCCTAAAATCGGAACCGTTGGGTTCGTATCGAAACGTGCTTTCTAACGAATATTAGAAATTCGAAATCTAACCGTTGGATTTGGAGATACGCCTAAATCAAATTTGGAAAAGGTCGCTGTAAGTGCAGTTCGTTGGCCGTTGATGGAAATCGACTGTACGGGCCTTGATAAAATTATTAAAAATAGTAATAATTTGTGTAAAATCATAAGAAATGATTTGGGAAAAATTGGGATGAAAAACTCCATATTTGAAAGATAAAAATAGATTTTTATCGAAATGAACTAGTTTTGAACTAAAATTAAACCTGTTTATTTTTAAATAAATAAATTGGATTTGAAATGGGTTTCAAATAGAATTGATTTGTGGGTTTATCGTGAACGGTGTTTTAAATAACACTAGTTCTTTAACCCGATAATAAATAGAATGTGATTTGGGTTTACCGTGAACTGTGTTTTAAATGACATTAGTTCTTTAACCCAGCAAAAGGAGTTTTAATGAATCTGCAATTAGATTGAAATGTGAATTGATAATCTAAATTATCAAATTTGGAAAATGAGCAAGAATGGAGTATCACCAGTTTTGCTCCAAAGCGATAGTTAAATCTTTAATTAGATTTGAACGTGAAATGGTAATTAATTTTACCAATAACACCGTGGTGTTAGATATGGAGTATTACCAGTTTTGCTTCATGGGATGAATAGGTTGGGATTGGGAAATAAAATAAATAATTACTTCGGTGTGGTTCGCTAATCTCGACTGGTTTGGAAAACCATAATTTGGTTTGATATGACATCCAATGGAAGATTAAAGAATAAAGTTTAAAGAATTTATCCTGGATAAAATTAATGGGAACCTTTCCCTAAGAATATGAAATTTAGAAACTAGCTGTAAGTTAGCTAAGAAGAATGGTTTCCTGGGTATTGATCTGATGTTGGTTTCGGCCTTCGGGGTTAATATTTGGGAAATTGTTCTCTTGTTGATTTACAGTTAGTGGCTGCTAAATTGGAATGAGGCGTATGTTGTGTTTGTGTAACATTTGTTTACTATATACGCGGGTTATTCAGAAAGGCCGGGTTTATACCCATCCTGAATAACCGATTCGACGATATGTCGAAGATGAAGACGGTGGTCGAAGACCGAAAGTCTTCACATCATTTGGGTGATTACTGATGATCTTGATTGGGCTGTACACCCAAGATGAGGGAATCAGTTGGTGGTCGTCCAGACGTACTTGGAAATCGATGGATATGCGAGGAAAGTGCCTCCGGTTTCGTTCAGACCCAGAACGAACTTGTAAATGGATTGTGTGTCTGGCATTGGATTTTATTCTGTGCTGATTGATCTCTATTAAATATACATCTGTTTGGCGGCGGAGAATTTATTCTCTTGCTTATCGCCCTTCTCTGAGACGTACGAGCTCAGAGGTTGTATATCGATGGACATCAGTCGCATGGCATGAATTGCCTGTGTGGCACGCCTAAGTGGTAAATGATCAAGGCTTCTGTTGAAAAGCAAAGTCTTGTTGTTGATGATCAAAGCACGACCTTTGTGGCGCATCTTTGTGTATAGCGTGGATTCGCGAGCCTCACACCTCGGTATGTGCCAAAAACGGGATACGGACCGTTGGGAGAACACAACGTTTCTTTCTAGCTTTGGTGGTGTCAGTGACTTACGAGCCCTGACATTTATATAATTTTCACCTTTGTGGTTGTTGGAATGAGGCGCCTCGATATTAGGTCTGTAAGGACCGGGAAACGTATGTTCAGGAATAACTAATCCTTAAACGTAAGAGAGGACCGGCCCAACCGATCCAAGTGGCTGCCCAAAGTGTGCAGTCCTGAGCATTTGCTAGAGTGTCTCGAAAGCGGAGAGCAGCTTGCCCCTTGCCTCGACTTATGACGGAAATCCAATTTCCAATACGAGATATTTCGGCTTTATTTGTAGAGCCTAGTATGGCGACATAGTAGCATGGGATGCTATGCCGTCTATGATTTATATTTATGATTGAAATTGTTTGACACTATACACTCATTATAGTATCAAATGATTTGTTTTAAACGTACCAAGCATGTTTGGCTATTATAAGGGAAAACCCTATCCTCCGGCTTGCGTCGCATTATGTGATGGGACCTGGATCTTATAATAGCTTCATTTTCAAAAGAAGCATTGTGTTGTTTATTCTATGCACTGGTACTCTTGGGAGGAAACCCGTTCCGTGTTATACGGCATGGTCCCTTGAATTACTCTCTCTTAAAGTAAAGTTTTAAATAACTGTTTTAGTTCTCACACCAGTCACATAACTGACCTAGAGTTTATTGTTTTAACCTAAACTCTAGGTGCCCCTATTTTCCACACAGGCAGCTAGTAGTTTTGGTTTTGCAGATTTATATTCATAGGATCCAGATTTACAGCTGGAACGATGCTCGGAAAGCTCTGTATCCGTGTATCACTTTCAGTTGTGTTTTGTATATTTTTCCGCTGCTATGTAATTTATTGTAATCTCTTATAATTATCGAATGTAATTTATTCATTTATACTCTGTATATTCTCGTATCTGATGGAATTGTTGTAATAGCAATGAAATGTTCTTCCGTCTGCGTTCTATTTTGTCGTGTTCTCAAGGTAACCCGGGCTTTCCTCACCGGGGAAGTTACGGGCTATCACAGTGTCTAACATCGGATTTCATTCTGTGTGATTGATATACATTTGTTGCATAGCGTGAATTGCCTGTGTGGCATGCTGTGATGCAAATGATCAGGGCTTCTGTTGAAAAGCAGAGTCTTGTGGTTGATGATCAAAGCACGGCTTTAATATAGCATAGCTTTGTCTGGCGTTAATTCGCGAGCCTCACACCCCGGTGTGAACCAAAAACGGGAGAGGACATCAAGGTAGGCATGCGTTTCTTTCTTGCTAGGAGTGGTGTCAGCGTTTTACTAGCCCTGTCATTTTACTTATGTGAATGATGGATAACGAGGCAACTCGGTTATATTGGTCGTTCCGAGGCCGATAGTTTGGTCGGGATATGACCAATTTACGCCCCATAGGGCAGGGAGACGCAGTGTTCAGGCATTTTAATCCACATTGAATGGACCGGCCCTGACGATCCAAGGGACGATGCATTCTGTTCCTAAGGCTCGGGCTAGACATTCTTGAAGCGGTAAGGACGATCCCTTGCCTTGGTTCACAGATGGAAATCCAACTTCCAATAGGACATTCTGCGGTTTTAATTGTAAACCTATATATGGCGACATAGTGGTATGGGGGCACTTATGCCGTCTATGATTGATACTTATGAATGAAATTGTTTTGACACTATACACTTATAGAAATAATAAAAGATGAAATTTCATGTACCAAGCATTTTTGGCTATTATAAGGTAAAAACTCTATCCTCTGGCTTGCGTTGCATTGTGTGATGGGACCTGAGTTTTATAATAGCTTCATTGTTCTTTATTTAGCATTGCGCCGCTTGTTTTATGCACTGGTATTCTTGGGGGTAAACCCGTTCCGTGTTAAACGACGTGGTCCATTGATTTACCTAACTTTAAAATAAAATTAATAACTATTTTAGTTCTCACACCAGTCACATGACTGACCTGGAGTTTATTGTTTTAACCTAAACTCTAGGTGCCTCTATTTTCCACATGGGCAGCTAATATTTTTGGTTTTGCAAATTTATATTCACGGGATCCTGGTTTACAGCTGGAATGATATTTGGAAAGCTCTGTATCCTCATATTATTTTCAGTTGTGTTTTGTATTGTTTTTCCACTGCTATGTATTTTAAATGTAATTTAAATCTTTGATATTGTTCGAATATGTAATATTTATTCATACGCTGTTATATTCTTGTATTCTGATGAAATTGTTGTAATAAGCAATGAAATGTTCTTCTGTTTGTGTCCCAATGTGTGTTGTTCTCAAAGTCAATCTGGGCTTTCCTTCACGGGGAAGTTCGCGACGTTATAGATGTGAAATCTCGCATCCAGGCGATGCGAGAATGCATCCCGAGGCGATGCCGAATCTTGCATCCAGGGGATGCGAGATCGTATCCCCGGGAGGACGCATAGAGCAGGGGGATGAAGAGCATAGAGGATGCGAGTTTCTGGATGTGAGGCGAGATGAGGGATGCGGTGCAGAGGGACGCAATGCGGTAGAGGAGAGGAGCGAGGTGGAGGATGCGGAACCTTTGAGGCGAGGAGAAGGGATGTGAAGCTTCGGATGTGAGGTGACCAGAATGATGATCTGAGGTGACGAGAATAATGATCTGAGGTGACGGGAATAATGATGCAAGGCTGGGTGATGGAATTCGGGCATCCAGGGTTGGGGAAAATCGCCACAAGGACTGTGGGGCCCCAGACCTTCACCAGCACTGCGCCTGGACCCGCTAACGTCTATCCTTCTACAGGAGTTATAGTGCAAAGCATTAGAACAGATGTTCTCGGGCCCAAAATAGGTCATTTGATAGGAGTTTCAGGCCTTTCTAAGTTTGCGACGTGACTTCAACCAAACTGCTTTGTGTTTTCTGACAATGTTCTCGACGCTTGTGCACGTTGCTAACTAAGAACTTGATGTGAGACGGCTTTGACAAAAAAATGTGTCAATAAAAAGTAAAAGTGAATTTGTTATGTTCTAACAAGTTATAAATTCTTGTAGTTTTTATCACTAAAACCTTCTTTCAACACCTATATGCTAACACCATTTTCTTCCTGTACAACTGCTCTCCTTTGCCCTCTGTCCTACAACTGCACATCAATCACCTTCAACAAAAATACGTTTATGATCCACAAACGTCCGAACTGATCACCAACCACTTTACCTCAAAGATGCTAAACTTCATTCAGTCATAGCACCACCACCTTTTGCAACTCCTAAACAAAGCCACCAATCACTTCACATCAACAATTTCAAAATGCAAATTCACCTAATACAACATTTTATCACTTTACAAACCATCTCATTACGAATTCCAAAACCAAAGCACTTACCGCCTCTCTACAGTTTATGAACCCCTCGACCCTTCAACCTACAACATAGTACAACCAGTTATCAGTTTCCTACTTTCACAAACTACATCTCCATTCATCCACTACCTTTAGAATCCAAACGGGTGATAACCAAGTCACGGACTTGTACTTGATAGTAACAGATCTTGTCAAGGACTATAGGTCAACATACAAGGACTAGTAAATGATCAAGCAGTGATGGCAGCATGATAGTTACAAACCATGATCAAGAAGTAATGGCAACATGATTTTTGCTAGTAAATGACCAAGCACTAATGGCAACATGATAGTTACATGATAGTAAACGACCAAGCAGTAAATAGTGGTTATGCGGCTCTAACATCTTTTGAGTGAAGAAAAATATGTACATAACCAAAAACTATATCTGCTCTAACATCTAAAGATATCAATAACATACTTCGGATAACACACATACCCACCTACTCCAACATTATCAAAGGTTTCTGCAATTAATGATTTACTTTGTTGATTCTCTCATCTGATAACAATATACTGTCTAACTTCACTTTTTCATGTGGGGATGGTAAAAATTTCCCATTGATTAGACGATGTAGAATCTCAGCATGCATTACTTGTTGCATTAAATTTGTTTAAAATAACCTAAACATTAAGTATATATATTTAATTTTTTTATAGTATTTATATCAAAAAATTAAAATTCAAACTCTATGGTGATAACTACAAGCCAAATAGTAGTTGTGTTTGGTTGACGCTATTTGTTATTTCATAGGACCAACACTAATGGAATATGTAATATTTTGATTGCTCTTGATAGGAAAATTTTACTAAAAATTGATTTCTTTTCTTTTCTTTGGCCTATATGTATGCAATGTCAAAAGCCAGACTCTACAATGTAACCTAAAAGAAATAATTTTTGGAAACTTTGAATTCGGAGTAGAGTAAAATAAGAAAGTAAATACTTGAAAGCAACTAAAAATAGAAAGCTTATAATAAATAATTGTTATTATGTCTAGATCAGAGATGAAGATTTCACATTTTTGATTGTTCGCTGCTACGGTTAAATCACTACTACGAAGGTAGGCATATTCGACACTAGTTTTATGTAACCGTAGATCAAAAAGGTGTTTTCGTAGGCTATTTTTCAAATAGGCAACACCAGAGGAGCATGACATCTGTGGTCGTTGCCTTAGCACTATAAGGCAATGCTTTTGTTCATCTACTATCACGGAAAGAAAGTGTTGCATTATAACCCTACTGCAACAGTATATGCAAATAATGCAACAATATACAGTGTTGCCTTAAGTAGAAGCCAGAGTGTGGCTTCCAGGTCATGGTAGGGGGACCACATGAACTTTCTACGTCAGTAGCCAACGTGTCACATGTCACATCAGCTCTCCATGTCAGCTGCCCATGTGTCACATGCAACGTCAGTTGTCCACATGACACCATGGAAGTTGTGGGCCCCACATGCCTTACATAGTGGAATTAATAATATTGTACTTAATGCAACACCACAACACCATCTAATGCAATATCACTACACTGTAATGCAACACCATAAAAAATCAATTGCAATAGTAAAAAAATCAACTACAGCACCATAAAAAAATCAACTGCAACTGTAATATAACCCTGTAATTACAAATTCTGCAGTACATATATACAATCGAAAACATTAAACCACATTCATATATATATATATATATACACCAAAATATTCATATAATAAATCTACCCAAAACATTCATCACCTCATTCAGACCAACCAATTATACATACCAAACCACAAGTGTCATCACTAACACATACCACAAGTGCCATCATCAAAACATAAAACAAGTGCCGTCATGAACACAAACCACAAGTGCCATAGTTTAAAAGTACAATTTGAATATACCACAAGTGGTAACACATGCCATCCAAATACTTCATTCAGTGGCCGGGGTTGAAGGAATACCAATGTCATCTTCATCACTTGATGTGATGACACAAAAGTCTTTGACATCTAAATTAAGATCTGGATTAGCTTCACCTGCCTTTTTCAGCACACTTGACACGTTCTCTTTCACTTTTCTGTTCACGTTTTCTTCAAAATAAGCCTCAAGCTCTTGCCTTATTTTTTTTGGTCAGCTCTGACACATAACTATCTGAAGAACCAGAAATTGTTGGAGACTTTTCAACCATTTTACCTCACCTTCGTACAAGCCAGTTCCGTATGTGGCTCTTCCCACCAGAGACAAGTGCATCTGCCTATTTCCTGCATCCACCAATGCTTGAATCTTCGCCTACAAAATGTAAACTAGGCAAGCATATAAACAGACAGCTAGCATGAATCAACTTATTAATAGAATTTGTTATCTTTCATACTAACTATGTGTTCGATTTAATAAGCAGCTCCAACAAATGTACATTGTGCCAATTATACTGTCTCAAGTATTGAGTCATAATTGATCTTTGGTCAATTACTTTATATAATCTACTCGATAAAATATATTAACAGAAGTGGTTATCTTTAAAACATATAAATTAAAATATGGAAGTTTCAATTGCAATGTGGTCATCTTTCAAATTAGCTATTATATTGCTATTTCGATATCTAATGTACTTATGTATTTGGCCTTTAGTTCATCCGTGTTAGTCTTGTAAGTTTTCTCAGGTTCTCGTTTATACGTTTGCAAGTAGACCAAGGCAGCAGATGAGGTGGTAAGTATTTGGATTATCAAAAATTAAACAAATATATTAATGTTCAATGTTAATAATTTACAAATCTAGCTGCTGCCTATGAATATTTTGACAATGATATAAAATATTACTCAATGGTATAACAAATTAAAATTATCATATGGCCAATTCAACTTAATTACAAGTAAAATTAACTTAATTTCAAAAAAACACGTACTATCTGTTTTTTGGAAACTGCACGAGTTTTCGGACCAATGGTATGTGTCTCACTTAATGAATTATGATGCGCAAAATTAGTTTCAGCTAGGGCCTAGAAATCCAAAAAAATTAGCATTAAATAAGGATAATGCGAACTACTAAAGAAAAGATTAGCACTAAACAAGATAATGCAAACTACTAAAGAAAAGATTAGCACTAAACAAGATAATGTGAACTGCTAAACATTATACAAATGTGAATATCATTTATTTATTTATTTTATTTTATTCCATCTGTTGCATGATAATTAAATTAGCACTAAAAAAAGAAAAGATTAGTAATAAACAAGAAAATGTGAATATCATTAAAAAAATTAATTTTTTTCCATCTGTTGCATGATTTATTTAGCACTATACAAATTAGTTTTCATTTGTGGTCACATTAAAGTCATACCTGAACTGCTTCATCCCCCCAATATTTCAAGAGCATTTTAAAATCCTCCAACGAAATTATACTAGGCCTATTCGCAAGCCTTTCCTCATCAGTTGAATATTTTTTGTAATACCTTGCTTTCATACGAGACTTGTACCACCTCTAAGAATCATTAAGTGTGTTCAAAACCCACTTGTGTCCTTTCGGAATGACATACCTAGCCTGTAATATATCAAACACAAAATTCAGGAAGCAAACTAATTAATTAAAACCAAATATTTAGGAAGCCAGTTGAACTATGGTTTAGGATGATAGATTTTACCAGAGCATATTCCAACATTTGCTGCTTTAATTGATCAGGAATAACATGTCAATTAATGTAAGTAAGAGACACATTATCCTTTGCTACTGTTCCAAGAAACTTTCTTAACTTCGTAATATTACTAGAAACTGGATGGCCATCCTCATTCAACTCAATGACTACTTTATCGTCCGGGGTTCTAACATGCACCTTGGTCATTTTTGACTTCCCTCTAGTTTTTTGGACCTTGAACTTTATATACCAGGTCCAAAAAATTGAATAAAAAATTAATGTATAGCATTACAAAAACATAATATGCATGCAAAACTTGTAATAGACACACTCAACAGTGCAGTGCAGTGCACAGATAAAGAAACATTCTATCTGCTTCATCTTCCTTTGCAATCCATTCCTGCTCTAATCGATCAGTAAGATTTTCCATTGTTGGAGGTGCTTCAACATCTGCTTTTGATGCTTCTGCATCGCTAAATAAGCAGCTACTAAACTAGCAGTTTCATATGAATTGGTTGGTTGTTTGAACATTTTGCTACATGTAGGTTTGAAAACTGGCAGACGGCATGTTGTAGGTTTGAAAACTCCTAAATGGGACAGTGCAGGTTTCATCAATTTCTTTAATGTTTCTGAAATTTTCTCCTGCTTACTGACTTTCTTTAATGTGGGAGTGTGTGTCATCACTTTCTTGGTGGAGCCAGCTTTATTTGGAGGGAGTGCGGGTCATCGCTTTCTTGTCAATTTCAATGGCTGCATTGGTTCGCGAATGAGTTCTCGGTTTAGGTAAAGTATCATTTGACTTAACAACTTTGATTCTCAACAATTAAGTAGAAGTTCAAGATTTTTTATGTTCATAAAGGCAAAGACAATAAGTAGTAAATAAATAACTTTTTTATACCTCTAAATTCGATGAATCATAACTGACATCTTCACCATTATTTTCTGGGATGTATTTATCACCTCCATCAATATCTTTACCTTTTTCTTTCCTATTTCGTGCAGTAATCTCTTGCATACTACTAACTAGTGAAGGCACCCCAAGTGATCTACTAACTGCCTCATTTTCTTGCATTCGCACGATTTGCTCTTGTTCATACTTCGTCAAAAATGATGGTTGCGAGAACTGCAAGCAGATTAGCATTATTACTCACCATCAATGATAAATTTAAGTTATTTAATCAAATAGAGTTGACTTATAAACATATCTTGCATTTCCGATGGAATGCAGGCATAAAGAACCAATAGTTACTTGACCTAGCTGCAGCCTTCATGGTCGGAATAGAAAATCGACGCAGTAACAGAAAACATTAAAATGCAACTTTTATTAGCATAATTTTAATAAAAAGTAGTTTGAAATACAAAATTTCATCCTGATTAATTATACTGAACTAAAAAATACCTGAACATCAACTTCATTCTCGCGGGTATCATCATCATTATCTATTTCATTTTCTACATTTGATTTCCTCCTGGTTCCTTTATCCGTCATAGTAACATCTTCTTCACCATTATTCGTATTAGGCTTCGGCAATAGTATCTTCTGACACACTTGAGTTGGATTGTTTTTCATCATTTTGAGTTGCTGCTGAAGTCTATGTGTAGTAATATACTTGCGCTTAGCAACCAGTTTCTTAGCCGAACCTGTAACAATAAAAATAATAATGATAGCCTCCTTCATAGTTCTTTACACACACACACGCACATATATACAAGAATGGATCTATATTACATATACATATATACCTTGAACTATGTTATTCGTTGGCCCCATGATTACATGAGGCTGCTGTTGCATCAGCGGCTCACTGTCTTTGTCAACAGTGTTGTCAATGTAAAAACCCACTTCTTCTTTCTTATTGCAGCGCTGTTTGTATCCATTTATATCCTTTTCATTCAATATTAGCTGCATGCAACCCCTCTTTCCTTTGATGACATAGACTCCTATTTTAGTGTAATGGAGGTAATCTTTAACAAATTCCATAAGCACACTGTAAGAAAAGTGGTCTACATCATATTTTTTTTACTAAGAAGGATTTTCCACCCATGTAACATGTCTTTCGGAACTCTCCGACATGGTGCAGCCGGATATTTATAAATTCATCCATCATGTACAAAATGAATACATTGGAACAATGTACATGCATGTTAAAGTGGACAAAAAACAACAATTAACATTTTGGACTATAACAATTTAGATGACAATAAAGAAAGAAATTAAATCATAAAAAATGTTAATGATGTAGATTGCATTATGAGAAAAGAGTGCCAGATACATTCGTCAAAGAAAATAATTCACAGCTAAAACAAAAAGTGCCAAATACAGCATAAATTACACAATAGATTAGACCAAAATAAAGCAATAAGAAAGAGGAATTTTTTTGTCCTAATGTACGGAACAATATCAGGAACTTCTTCTTCTAGTTGTATATGGGGACATCATCCATAATCCAACCCCCATCAACAACTTCTAGTTCTAGTTCACCACCTATGCCAATATCATGTGAATGCAGATTGCTCATGTCTTCTTCAATTGCATTTTGATTTTCAGTATCACACTAATCTCTCGGCAATTTTTTAATAAGTAATGACTGTTCTTTTAAACTGCATCTTCTATATAAAACACTTGCTGCTCTTGCGTAGACAGGACATACGGATTAGTTTTATGGTACTTAGTAAAATTTACTCGAGTAAGACCATATGAAGCTTTTTCCTCTTGGTACCAGTAACACTTGTAAAGGACCACTGTGAAAGCTCCCCAATAATCAAGCTCAAAAATTTCTTTGATTGATCTGTAGTAATTGACATCACCCACTATTGGGTTTTGGTCTTTCAAACTTGCAAAGATACTGGTTTTGACAGTCAAAAATACACCACTATTTTGTGTGGTACATCAAGAATCTCTAAATTTTGTATGGAATCTATATCCGTTTACTATATAACCGGTAAACTTCCTAGCTACTCGATTAGGACCTAATGCAAACACTTCTAAATCTCTTGAAATATTGTCCTTTTTCAGAACCTCTTCTTTTATCCAATCCCAAAACTCTTCAAAATGTTCTCATTCCCTCTTGTATCTTATTGGATTTGCAAGACCATCCACAAAAGCTCGATGAACCCTAAATAAAAGTTAAGGTGAAAAAACTACGAAATGCAGATATTAATTTATAGTTAAGGAAAATGATATAGGAACATAAGAAATTACTTGATCAAACTCTCAATTTCTTTATTACCGGATTTGAACAGAATATAGCAATGCGTTGCCTCTTAATCTGCATCTTTCAAATTGAACATCTTTCCATCTTTATTCTTCTTTGTTCTAATATGATATTCCAAATCTGTTGGACATCTTCCAAAATCAATCGACATGTTTTATGTTCCCCCATCAATGCTTAAATATCTTGAACAGAAGGATACACACTCTTTTGCCAAGTAACCTTCTATAATTGAACCTTCCGTTATGTTTCTATTTCACACATAAAATTTCAACTTTCCTAGATATCACTCAATTGGATACATGCATCTACGGTGTTCAGGCCTTCCATATTCGATTTCTCTGCATAAATGAATAGGCAAGTGTACCATTATATCGAAAAAAGACTGTGGAAAAATCATTTCAAAATGACAAAGTATCTCGACAATTTCTTTTTGCAGCCTTATGACATCATCCACTTAGGTAACCTTGCTTCAAAGTCCTCTAAGGAATGCACCAAATCTGATCATTGATAATGCAACCTCAGGTTTTGACGCTTTCTTCGTGGCAAATTGTAACAAATAATGGAGTATGTAATGAGCATCGTGGCTCTTATATCCCACAACCGTTCTCTCCTTTATGTGCACGTACCGACTAACGTTCGAGGCACAACCGTGGGGCTATTTGGCGTTCTTCAATACGGAGCAAAAGTTCTTTTCCTTATTTGTCATATCAAATATTGCAGCTCTAATTTCAACTTTCTTTCCATCACCACATTCAGCAGGATAAATGGCCTTTCTTATGCCCTGCTCGTGTAAATGCAAATGAGCATTTAGGTGATCCTTCGACATGCAACCTATACAAAGAAAGTATCTAATATTTTCTTGCATATGTTCTTCTCTATGTTCATGGCATCTAGGTTATGTCGAAGGGGATTATGACACCAATATGGTAAGTCAAACAGTATTGAGTTTTTTTTAAAAAATGGCCATCACTTTTACCCGATTACTTGGTATTATTCCCAAACTGATTTTGAACCCCTGCAATAACTCTTCAAGATCTATTCCTGATAATATTTCTGGAATGCTCCTTATTTTAGTTTCGCCATTAAATCTCCTCTTATCCAGCCTCCCCTTATGTGTCGGATCAAGAAACTTTCTATTGTGCATATAACACATTTTTTTGCTATGCTACAAATAATTTGAAGAAGTTTCATAATGGCATACTGGACATGCTAGTTTCCCCTAAGTTCTCTGACCTGACAACATGGCATATCCCAGAAAATCTCTAATGGTCCATAAGACGCTTGCATGTAAATTAAAATTATCATCAGTCAAGGAATCATAAGTTTCGACCCCAACATTCCATAACGCTTTCAATTCCGCAATTAAAGGCTACATATACGTCAATACTATTCTTTCGAGAACCAGGACCAAATATTAATGTTGAAAGAATCAAATTATCTTGTTTCATACATAATTAAGGAAGAAGATTGTAGTTTACCATCACAAGTGGCCATGTGCTATAACGTGAATTCATTGAACGATATGGATTAAATCCATCAGATGCTAGAACCAATCTAACATTAGGATATTCTAATGAAAAATCAGGATAACGAGCATCCATCATCTTCCATGCCACACCATCAGCCGGATGTCTTTGTTTTCCATCTTCTTTTCATTCTGCTTGGAGCCATCTCATAAGTTTGGAAAATTCTTTGCACATAAAAATCCTTTATAACCATGGTCTTAGTGGAAAGTGCCTCATAACATTTGCCGACACTTTGGGAATCGACTTTGGTGAATCATTATTACCAATGATGTCTTCTTTTTCTTTTATAGCCCACCTCGAAAAACCACAAATGTCACAAGCCTGTTTATCTTTATTCTTTGCTCAATATAACATGCAATGGTTTGGGAAGACATGTATTTTATGGTAATCAAGATCTAAATTCTTAATGACACCCTTTGTAGCTTAGGAAGACAAAGACAGTTGGGCATCAGGAAAGGCTTCTTTTATAAGCTTTAGTAATTCCCCAAACACAGACTCGTTAATTCCATATGCACGCTTTCAATAATAAAGCCTAATCAAGAAACTTAGTCAATAAAATTTAGTGCAGCTAGGATATAATGGTTTTTTTTTCTTTCTTTAACATGCCGATAAAATTTCTCAGCCTCTAAATTTGGTTCTATTTCAAAGTCCCTCGGATTTTGATCAAATTTGTAACCCACACATTTGAATGTCGCATCTAAATTATCCTCAAAATCCATCTCCATTGCACAGTCCATATGGTTATCAAAACCTATTAATTTCGTCTGTGAAACCTCACAAATCCACCTGGTATGTACTGATGAAAGGCCATTAATAATAAGATGATCGTATATGACATTTTCACAATACCAATTATGTTCTGTACATTTTTTGCAGGGGAACTTCATCTCATCACCTACTTTATAAATGGGAAATGCACTTGTTAGAAAATATTTTACCCTTTTACATATTCTGCACTCGATCTCAGAAGTCCTGTCCATATGTAATACTCACTATCGATTGCCACATTCTAACCACAGCCTAGTAAAACTAAATTTGATACCACTAGAAGTTTCTAGACACGAAGAGGGGCTACCCTGTAAGGTTTGATTAAATTAGAAATGAAAACAAAATAAGTTAATAATTTACAAATATACATAATCAGTGTGGTGATATCAATGTGTGGCCAAATCAATAAATCTTTTGATATGAATTGTCACTAACTTTTGGAACTGAATTATCCGGAGAACACATAAAACAAGCATCTAAGGATACTGAGCACAAATTCATAACATTACATGGCTGAACCAAAACAAAATAGTACAGATACAAAGACTATATAGGTGATACAAAGACGATATAGTTGTACCTTATACAAAGAACGATACAATAATTTAATTTTGTCTTCTAATGTTTAGCCCTTGAAGCTGGTCGTTAAGTCTGCTAATGTCAATTCAAAAACCAATAAATTGATTTTGCAGTGTTGCAAGTTGATGTTGTAACTCGTTTGCGTACTCACCTACTCGACTTGGAAACTGATGGTCAATCCACTGCCAAAAGCTACACCATATGGGATAAACATGACATCTAAAATAATGATGACTAATGTTAATCCAATCAAAATAAAATCTTCTATAGTGGCATACCCGCACTCATACATTATGATCGGTGAGTCAACTTGATGTTCGTTAACCACTTGATTGTTTTAATGTTGACGACACAAGGCAACACGACTATGTCACCGCATTGCCATTTCTTCACGTCGTTCTTGTTCTCGCCTTTGTCTTCAGAATTCTTCTAGCTCTAGTTCATACTCATGCAAATCATCGTAGTGCCTTTCTTCCATCTCTATATAAAAATCAATAGGGGATTCTGGTGATGTTGGGTTTGACAGTCCTATATTACCCATTCCCAGGGTATCTTTATAGTCATATGATGTAGGAAGAGAAATAAGCATTATTTAACTACAAATAAAAATAGACATTTAAACATTTAAATTGGATTTCTTTTGTCCTCTAAATTTTGTTTTCACTTTTCGAAATAGGCATTATTTACCAATACATCAATGGTTTGGCAAACCTAAAAATACAGAACTTGCACAATTTCAACACATGCAAACATATAAATACAACACTTCAAGTATAAAAATCATGAAATTTTCAGATTAAAACCCCCAAATATATAAGCATTCAAATAAAAATGAGCAGGAAAACTCTAATTTAAGGCAAATGGTATACCCAAATCACACATGGACTTTGAATGTAGACCAAAATAAGGTAGAGATGAACTCGCCTAAATAAAACCAAAATGAGGAAGCCCTAACTACCTGTAATTGTCCTAAATGGTCCAAATCGGACGTGTAAAGTTTGTACAATAGGAGCAATTGGAGGTTTATAGTTTGTAATCGGAGGTAGAATATCAATCAGAGGTTTTTGTGGACGGATTTCATGGAGAGAGAAGAGTACAGAGGGAAGAGTAAGGGAGAATTTTGTTTTAAGGGGAAGTATTTCATGATTGGGGAAAACATCGCGCCAAATTTTCACATAAGTGAAGCAGGGATCGGTTTGAACTGTTAGATTAATCAACATCCACGGTTATTTATTTGTTACATGGATCACTGACCTGGCTTGTATTTATGTAAAGCTATGCTTTGAACTGCTATTGCATGTCACAAAACAAGAATTCCAACCGCAACAGTGTATTCAAGTCTAATGCAACAACATATGAATATTGTTTTCGAAGATCAAAGAAAGCTTAGCTTTCGCCACACTTTTCATGCAACACACACAAATTAGTGTCGAATATGCTCACTTTTGTAATAGTGAAATTATGGAAGTGAGGAGTAATATTTTAAGAGTACTGAATTGTGTGACGCATCCTCCATCAGTAGAATTGACCAGTGCACGAATTCTCCATTCGATGTTTCCCACCATGTTGATCATAAGCTCCATTATCCCAAACAAATTTCCCACTGTACCCTCCAAACCTCCTACCCTCATTCTCAATTCATCATTATCTCCATAAGCATGTCTAAGTTGTTTCTATGCAATAGCACAAGACTTAACTTTAGTCTTTGGTATGACGGTCCTAACATTGGGGATCTTATCCCTTGCATCCTTACTAAGAACTTATGATAAGATATCTTCATCCGTTGTCAAATTTTCTTCATCACTATCAGTGATCTTTTCCTTCTCTTTCATAGTTTGATCATGAAATATGATTATACGTGTATGAATAAGGAAATTTTAAAAAATATGCAAGTTAGTATTTGTTAGAAGAAAACGACACAAAGTCAAGAAAGAAGACAGTGGAACAAAGGTGCATTTTCAACCTTATATGACATTTTTCAGCTTTATATTAATCATTTTATTTATTCCACGCATATAATTATACATTTTTGATAAAAAAAAATCAAACAAAAAATTATAATGTACTTTGCCTAACAATATTTTATGTTTCCTCCAAATTTTACATTTTATAATTGAACTTACGAAGTACAAAGAGGTGGCATCTAATATGCTACCATCCTTTTATGAGCGCATCTTCTCCCATACTTGACAAAGATTGATATTCGTTGATGAAATGCAACGACCCGCAAAATATAAAATATGTTAGTTGTGATTTTTATCAATTTTGAAAGAAAATGAATATAAATTATCATTTCTTGTTCTATTTTTGCATGAATTTTACCTCTTCCGTGGTGACTATAACTGAGCAATGATCTGTTCTTTTTACCAGACTCCCTTCTGCTGCTCGCTTCAAGCATTGCTCCATTTTTTATGAACTCATCTCAATCTTCTTGAGCAATTGTAGGTGGACAATTTTCTTCTGTTCTTCATCATTGTTGAAATTTTCATAATAAGTTACTCTCAAGCGATTCTTATGTCTCCTAAAAAACCTCGGTCATTCTCTTTGAAAACATTTCCTTTGAAAGCGGATTGAGTGCGTAAATTTTCTGGAAAATTAATGGATCAATCAGACTATAACTGCAACAAATGAGATATAAGCTTACACAGATTGCTATAGTTGCGAATGCGAGAGGCAGACCGCAGTTGTAGTTAGAACGCAAATGTACAACAATTAACTAGACTAGTTTAAATAAAAATGCTTAGTTTATAATGTATACTGGATTTATATTTAAAATTGGATCCAAACAAAAATATATACTTACCACCAATTCATTCCAAATGTTGTCCTTGCATATTCTGGGTATTTTTTCCAACTTATATATGTAACACCCCACGTCCATTAATGTCACTCACAAAGGGAATGCATTAACTTCCGTGAAGGTTTTAAGTGAATATAGAACTGAAAAATTACAACAAGACAGATAATAAGTAGTACTTGGAAATCTAAAACTTCATTTTATTGCAGCGGAAATTAAACATGTTTGTTACATCATAAAACCATAAATCAGAGTCAAGTACAATATCCATCTTGATAAAACAAAATACATAATCCCATTACATAAATAGCCATTAAAGAAGATAACAAGCTGCACTTTACTTCAACGGTCCAAGCTTTCCAAAAGAGAGATAAAGCAATCCAATCAAACTCCGCAAGAGCTGGGTCCACCCTTAGGACCTGGAGGGGGAAAAAGGATAGAAATGGAGGGTGTCAGACATAAAGTCTGGCGAGTATGATAATTCTAACAATACTATTATCAAAATAACTAGAATAAGGCATAAGCTGGAAAACAAGGAAATGTCTATGAACTATTGGGTATGGAAGAGCAGATAAAGATAACGTTAAAGGCACACCTAATTACTAACGAATAATTACTACACTACACCAGGCACCCTCAAAGTTGATCCCACTTGCTTCACTTAGAAATTATATAAATAGCCTTGCATACCCCTAGCTGACTACATAGGTGCCGCCTGCCCCTATCTCCACTAGGTGTACCCCACTACCCAATTGCGATCGGCTCCCTACTCGTAGATACCCTTGCTGGCCCCATAGTGGGGTGTATCACTCCCCTAAAGTGGCAACCCGATACAACTTGAGAATGCACGGCTTATACCTACACGATGCAACAACGTCTTACCTACCAGCCCGGGTCCACACACGCACATGAAACCTGTTGGACTTGCGTTGCCACCGCTACCCCGTTTGGCCTCTTATAGTCAAACCCAGTATGCGTGTCCCGTCCTCGACTTGGGTCTAGCCCACAAAGATACGTTTGGGTTACTGGTTGAAATGGGCCCCCACAAGCTATCCACCTAAGCTTGTCCCCACTAGTATACCCCACTTAACCCTCTTAGTCATGTTCATTTACATGTGTGTTTGGTTAAGTCTTACTAATCGTATTTCAAATGCCACTAAAGGCAACAACTAGATTCCTCATGCTCCCCAAGGCACCTACTTAACCCCCATGTCCCACCTTACATGTTTGTCTGGTTAAGTGTTTCTTAATTCATTAAGGCCATAACCTTATAAAGACCTCTCACATTAGACTGCATTTATGGCAGCTGGATTTGCCGAGCGGATCCGGGCAGTCTTACACCATAAAAGAGTCTAACCTCGTGTCTTTACAACTGTTATGCTTTAGTTTGGGCCTAGGACCTCTCACATTGGGCTGACATTTGTGACCATTGGATTTGCCGGGCGGGTCCGTGCAGGTTTACGTCCCAAACGAGTCCAACCTCGTGTCCTAAGCATTGATTATCACTTATAATCGTTTACCCCAGTTTTGAATATATCCCTATTCAAATCATTAATTACTTCCAATTTTAATGTTGTCCATAATTGACTCAATTGTGGGCATCAACTTATGGTATGCAAAATCATATCAATTGCATCCCAATTTCTTAATATTAAATCCTTAATATTACCCCTACCCCACGTTATACGTTCGCTTATTCAACGCAAAATTTACGTTAGACTCGAATAGTCTAACTCATAGCACAAAGATAACTTATCACAACATATAGACAAATAAAATAGATCTGATCATAATAGGGGTGAAACTTGCATGTGTGATAGATGTCCAACACCTAAACTTGCATAGGCAAAACTATAACTTGCATAAAGCTACACATGTCATGGATCTAAAGGTGTCAACTTGTTTGGTAAAATGTCACAAATTAAATGATATGATCATAACCCAAATTCATGTATAAACTTGCATATGGGGTTTTATGCAACATAATGATGGTGTGAACTAGCATCTAACACATAGAACTCACACATGTCATAGCACAGTTCTAGATCTAAATAGATGTCATGGCATATGTTCATGATCTTTACTAATCAATCTAAACTTGCATACATGATTTGTCATATAGACCAACATAGCCCTAACATTATGATTTGATTAACATGAACTAATTAGCATAGATAATAACATCATGACTTTATAACATGTACGATTTATCACAACTTAGCATAAAAAATTACAACCTATACAATATCATCATAGCATGATTTACACATATAGGATATCATCATCACATAACATAGGATTTACAACATACATGATAGCATAAGGTTTACAACAACATATACGACAATTCACATCATTTTCTTATAATCCATTCATAACTTAATCTAATTAGTTTAATAATAATCTTGTTAAGACCATCATACTCACAATTAGAGAAGAAAGAGAGTCTTGATTTGCTTTAGAGTTGAGTAGAATTAGGGTTTTGATTAGCTTTCTTCCTTCTTAGTTGGCGGCGGCTACACTGAGTTCCATGGCGGCGGTATGACAGTGGCTATTCTATTTTTCATGTGAATTAGAGTGAGAGACTACCTAGGTATTTATACAGTTTAGGATTTATTTAGGCCGTCAGATCAACTCAGAGCTAACCTGAACCGTTTAATTTGCCAACTCAGCCCTAAAGACACATCAGCAGCTCAAGATTGGGCTCAGTCAAACCCTAGCCGCCTGGACCAGGTCGACACCCAGGTCGACTGCCCAGTCGACTCCCCAGTCGACCTGGGGGGGGGGGTGTCGACTACCCAGTCGACCTGGGGTGCTGGGCGGGAAATTTCCCGCCTAGCCTGTTCGACTTCGAATTTTGAATTTTAAATTTTCTGAAATCTGTTTTGAATTTTCTGAAACTTCCGATGGTCATAACTTCTTCATACGAAGTCCAATTTACGCAAACTCTGACTCTATTTCAACCAGAATTCCGAGACGAACACAATGGAGCAACCTGTCTCCCACAATTCTCAAGTCTGAGATTAGTTATTCTTTAATTTGTGAATATTAATATTAACAGAATTACGGGGTGTTACATTCTCCACTCCTTAAAGGATTTCGACCCCGAAATCTTCAAGTCAAGAAGAATGTATATCCTAACATCCAATCGTCCATCTACTCAACCATCAAACACAGGCATCCATTGTCCTTATAGACTTCTAGTGCTTTCATGTTTAACTGCACAGTGTGTGTATATGTCCATATCTAATGCAAAATCAGGCAGTCCACTGATTCAGTTGACCTCCTTAATGCAAATCATGATAGTGCCATGCGTCCATTATGTATGCAAAAGTTCCTTAATGCTACATATTATCTCTATATGCGTGCACAATCATCATCTGAATGCAGCATCCATATGATAAAAACAAATCCTCATACGTCCATTTTACTAAATACATCCATTTATATGCAATATGCAATATGAAGTGACTGAGCCGATCTAGTGCCTAATAGTGTATGTGTATGCGTCCACGAGCAACCACTAGCAAACACTTGCATCCACTTTGCATCCATCATACATAACATGTCTCAAACACATGTTTCAACCATAGGATTATCCTAACTAAAGGTCAAGGATACTAGCGAGAGGATACTCTAAAGGTAAGATAAGTACAAGATAAGCGATAAAGGAGAAATTAAAGGACATACCCTCAAAAAGAAAAGGGTACAACGAATGCATCTTCTCTTCCGTCTCCCAAGTAGCGTTGCTCTCATTATCTCCCCATTGTACTTTGACTAGTCTGACCTTTTGATTCCTCAACTTCTTGATCTCTGACCCAAGATAGCGTGTAGGAGCTCGTCGAATCGTCGCATCACGCTCTATCTCCACCTCTCTAAGCAAGTTCGGCTCTGCCACTTCCGCGGTCTCGTGCAAGCACTTCCTCAAATGTGATACATGGAATACGTCGTGTACACCACTAAGTCGGTCAGGCAACTCTACTCTATACACCATCTTTCCAATCTTCTCCTTAATAGGAAACGACCCTACGAACCTTGGTGCTAATTTCCCAACGGATCCAAAGCGAACAACGTTCCGTAATGGAGACACTTTGATAAAGACTATGTCCCCAACTTCAAACTCAAGATCTTTCCTCCTCTTATCCGCATAAGATTTCTGCCTATCTTGCGCTGCTTTCATCCTCCTACGAATCAAGTCGATCTTCTCCGAAGTCTCCCTAATCATATCGGGCCCATGTAAGATCTTATCCGTAGATTCCCACCAACATGTAGGTGAACGACAAGGTCGTCCATAAAGAGCTTCGAAAGGTGCCATGCCAATGCTGGACTGAAAGCTATTATTATATGCGAACTCTACCAATGGAAGATGCTCTTCCCATGTACCCCCGAAGTCTAGGATACATAGCCTCAAAAGGTCCTCTAGAATACAATTCACCCTCTCGGTCTGGCCGTCCGTCTGAGGATGATACGCGGTGCTCAAACATAACTGAGTCCCTACCGCCTCTTGCAAGCTTCTCCAAAATTCGCTAGTGAAAATAGGATTGCGGTCGCTCACTATGCTAGAAGGAACACCGCGCAAATGAACTATTTCTCGGACGTATACAGAAGCTAATAATGGAGCAATACTCTTACTCTACACAGGAATAAAATGGGCGCTCTTAGTAAGTCTGTCTACTATAACCCAAATCCCCATATTACCCTTCCTTGATCTTGGTAATCCATCCACAAAGTCCATCGAGACACTCTCCCACTTCCATAGTGGAACCTCCAATGGGTGAAGCAACCCACCGAGTTTCTTTTGCACCGCTTTTACTTGTTGGCACGCCAAACATCTAGCGACATACTCGGCCACATCCCTCTTCATACCGGCCCAAAAGAAAACTCGCTTCATGTCTTTGTACATCTTGTCCCCGCCGGGATGAATGGTCATCTTCGAACGATGTGCTTCGTCAAGAATAGCCTTCCTCAATCCTTCGTCTCGAGGTACACAAAGTCTAATATCCATACGTAACCAACCCTTATCATCTAGGGTATACCTACAGAGATGGCTTGATGACTCCCCTCTTTTGAGCTTTTCTACTAACTCAACCAACTGTGGGTCGTCTCGTTGTACCTCACCAATCCGTCCCAAAAGCGTAGGTCTAACCTCTAAGGATGCTAGAAAACCGGGTACGAAGTCAATGGAAGGTGTAAAGTCAAACGTAGAAATGAACTCTAAACTTTGCCACTCAACAAACAAAGGACTTAAGGATAATCTTTTTCTACTTAAGGAAACTGCAACTACGTTACCCTTGCCAGGGGTATATGCTATCTCGAAGTCGTAGGATGCTAAGAACTCCATCCACCTTTGCTGGCTTAAGTTCAAGTCCTTCTGAGAGAACAAGTATTTTAATGATTTGTGATCAATGAATAATTCGAATTTCTCGCCAAGAAGATAATGACGCCAAGACTTAAGCGTGAAAACAATAGCGGCCAACTCTAGGTCATGTGTAGGGTAATTTTTCTCATGCGCTCTCAACTGCCTTCCACCATAGGCTATAACCCTGCCCTCTTGCATTAAGACTGCGCCTAGACCTGTCCCACAAGCATCGATATAAACAGTAAATGGCTTACTCCCGTCTGGCAGCACTAAGACTGGATGTCAAAGCTCTCTTTAAACGTTGGAACGCATCATCACAATCTACGTCCCATGTGAAGACTAAGTTCTTCTTCGTAAAGCGTGTTAATGGAGCTGATATTTTTGCGAAGTCTTTGATAAACTTCCTATAGTAGCCAGCCAACCCCAAGAAACTTCTCACTTCGGTAGCATTTTTAGGGACCTTCCAATCTTGGATGGCCACCACCTTCGCGGGATCCACAACTATCCCTTCTTTAGAAACCATGTGCTCTAAGAATCGTACTTCCTTCCTCCAGAAGTGACACTTAGAAAATTTAGCTTTAAGGTTATGCGCTCGTAGGGTCTCCAACACTTCCCTAAGATGTAGGGCATGCTCTTCTTCATCCTTAGAAAAGATCAAGATGTCGTCTACAAAGACTACCACGAATTTGTTAAGGTACTCCCTAAACACCCTACTAATCAAATCAACAAAGTATGCGGGGGCGTTTGTCAAACCGAAGGGCATCACTAGCCATTCATAGAAACTGTCCGGAGTCCTAAAGGCAGTCTTGTCAATGCTATCCTCAGCCACTCTCAACTGATGGAAACCAGTGGCTAAGTCCAACCGCGAAAACACTGAGGCGCCAACTAACTGATCGAAGAGATCGTCAATCCTCGGCAGTGGGTGTCTGTTTTTCTTAGTAAGTTTATTAAGTTCTCTATAGTCCACACAAAGTCTAAGGGACCCATCTGCCTTCGTGGCAAATACTATTGGAGCATCCCACTCCGATATACTTCGTCTTATGAACCCCTTCTCAAGCAACTCCTTTACTTGCTTATCGAGTTCCCTCCTTTCACGAGGAGCCATGTGGCGTACTGGCAAAGATACTGGTTTTGCATTATCCACAAGATATATTCAAAAATCTATCTCCCGCTTCGGAGGCAAGCCCTTCACCTCCTCAAACACATCCGAGTATTCTCGGACCACTCTAACAGATCGTAGATTTTCCACCGACGCATCAAGCGATTCTAAATAACTTAGCATAAATGAATTTATGGGATTACAAAAGATTTCGAGAGTGTTGCTAAGGCGAGTCATGAGCCTAACTACTCTCCTTTCATAATCAAGAACGACCCCATTTCTGGATAACCAATCCATTCCTAAAGTTAGCCCATAGCCCGTGAAGCCCAAAACATAAGCATCACATCTAAAATCAATGCTAAGTATAGAAATTTTCAAATCCAAACACATCATGGACAAATAAGCTGAGCCCCCAATTGGATTCGAAACAACTAAGGGATCCTCTACTAAACTGGTGTTTAAGTGTAGTGATTCAACTAATGATGTAGAGATAAACGAATGCGATGCGCCTGAATCGAATAAAGTATGTACAGGATGATCAAACAGAAAAACTAAGCTTTCAACCGAAATGGTTCTGCCTCGTTCTTGCAGCGGTGGGACTGCGAGAGCCTGAACTTGTCCCCTTGCCTGCCCTGGTGCCATAAGAGCCTGCACCTGTCCTCCTGATGTAGACCCTGCCCTCTGCCCCTTCTTTGGGCAGTCCTTCACTAGATGTCCTGCTTCGCCATAGTGAAAACAGTCAGTCTTCTTTTTCTTTCGGCAATCCTTGCTGAGATGGCCTGGTGTCCCACAGTTAAAGCATTTCTTCTTTCCCTTGCCATTATTGTCTTTACCACCCTTCTTGTTTTGCTGTTGTGGTTTCTTCTGATCCCCTTTCTTCTCGAGTGCCTTATCAGCTTTAGTGCCTTTCTCCTCGTGCATGAGTGCCATGTCTACAAGCTTCTAAAAGGTGGCCCCCATAGGGATGTGGGTCATAGCCAACCCTTGCAACGGTTCATTCAATCCATTAACGAACCTCAGAGCCTTCTTCTCTGGCGTGTTCACTAAGTCCAAGCCAAACCTTGCTAACTGATTAAATTTGTTGACATATTCTTTCACTGATGAGCTTCCTTGCTTTAATGTCAAGAACCTTTCCATATATAGATTCTCTTCTGCCCTTGAGAGAAACTTCGCCTCAAACCTACATCTGAAATCCGCCCAAGAATCAACAGGACGCTCCCCATTAGTGACCTCCCACCAAAACGAGGCCTCTCCCTTCATTAACCAAGCTGCTAATTTGACTTTCCTCCCTTCTTCTACTTCAAAGATTTCTAGCAATTCTTCCACCTCCTTAAGCCAATCTCTAGCTTCCACAAACGTTTCTGACCCTTGAAAGGGTTTTCCACCCATAGACTTAAATTCCTTGCACGTCTTTGCAAAAGTATCAGCGCGAGGAGGAGGAGCGGGTGCAACTGGTGGTGGAGGAACATTGGCTGGACCTGCAGCGACCCTAGCCTCTAATAACCTACTATACCATCCTGGTATCGTTACACCATCCGGAAGGTTAAGATCTTCAGCCATGCTGAAACGAAAAAGGAAAGATTCAAAATGGAGAATTCGAAAGATAAAGATATGGCTATTGGGGATTATGTTTTTCTTAAAAACTTTCCTCTTTAAATTACTCATCAAGACATGTTTTGAAAACACTTCTTCCAAAAATACTTTAGAAAAATAGTTTTTCTAAAAAATTTATCTATTCTGGTAACCTTAAGCTCTGATACCACGTGTAACACCCCACGTCCATTAATGTCACTCACAAAGTTAATGCATTAACTTCCGTGGAGGTTTTAAGTGAACATAAAACAGAAAAATTACAACAAGACAGATAATAAATAGTACTTGGAAATCTAAAACTTCATTTTATTGCAGTGGAAATTAAACATGTTTGTTACATCATAAAACCATAAATCAGAGTCAAGTACAATATCCATCTTGATAAAACAAAATACATAATCCCATTACATAAATAGCCATTAAAGAAGATAACAAGCTGGACTTTACTTCAACGGTCCAAGCTCTCCAAAAGAGAGATAAAGCAATCCAATCAAACTCCACTAGTGCTGGGTCCACCCTGAGGACCTGGAGGGGAAAAAGGATAGAAATGGAGGGGGTTAGACATAAAGTCTAGCGAGTATGATAATTCTAACAATACTATTATCAAAATAACTTGACTAAGGCATAAGCTGGAAAACAAGGAAATGTCTATGAACTATTGGGTATGGAAGACCAGATAAAGATAACGTTAAAGGCACACCTAATTACTAATGAATAATTACTACACTGCACCACACCAGTCACCCTCAAATTTGATCCCACTTGCTTCACTTAGAAATTATATAAATAGCATTGCGTACC
Source organism: Allium sativum (assembly GCA_030737875.1). Taxonomy (NCBI): domain Eukaryota; kingdom Viridiplantae; phylum Streptophyta; class Magnoliopsida; order Asparagales; family Amaryllidaceae; genus Allium; species Allium sativum. The sequence goes on from JASFAX010000025.1 coordinate 16,628,721, forward strand.
CCTAGCTGACTACATAGGTGCCGCCTGCCCCTATCACCACTAGGTGTACCCCACTACCAACTTGAGATCGGCTCCCTACTCGTAGATACCCGTGCTGGCCCCACAGTGGGGTGAATCACTCCCCTAAAGTGGCAACCCGATACAACTTGAGAATGCACGGCTTATACCTACACGTCTTACCTACCAGCCCGGGTCCACACATGCATATGAAACCCATTATACTTGCGTTGCCACCGCTACCCCGTTTGGCCTCTTATAGTCAAACCCAGTATGCATGTCCCATCCTCGACTTGGGTCGAGCCCACAAAGATACGTTTGGGTTACTGGTTGAAATGGTCCCCCACAAGATATCCACCTAAGCTTGTCCCCACTAGTATATCCTACTTAACCCTCTTAGTCATGTTTATTTACATGTGTGTTTGGTTAAGTCTTACTAATCGTATTTCAAATGCCACTAAAGGCAACCACTAGATTCCTCATGCCACCCAAGGCACATACTTAATCCCCATGTCCCACCTTACATGTTTATCTGGTTAAGTATTTCTTAATTCATTAAGGCCATAACCTTATAAAGACCTCTCACATTAGACTGGCATTTATGGCAGCTGGATTTGCCGGGCGGGTCCGGGCAGTCTTACACCATAAAAGAGTCTAACCTCGTGTCTTTACAACTGTTATGCTTTAGTTTGGGCCTAGGACCTCTCACATTGGGCTGACATTTGTGACCATTGGATTTGCCGGGCGGGTCCGCGCAGGTTTACGTCCCAAACGAGTCCAACCTCGTGTCCTAAGTATTGATTATCACTTATAATCTTTTACTCCAGTTTTGAATATATCCCTATTCAAATCATTAATTACTTCCAATTTTAATGTTGTCCATAATTGACTCAATTGTGGGCATCAACTTATGGTATGCAAAATCATATCAATTGCATCCCAATTTCTTAATATTAAATCCTTAATATTACCCCTACCCCACGTTATACGTTCGCTTATTCAACGCAAAATTTACGTTAGACTCGAATAGTCTAACTCATAGCACAAAGATAACTTATCACAACATGTTGACAAATAAAACAGATCTAATCATAATAGGGGTGAAACTTGCATGTGTGATAGATGTCCAACACCTAAACTTGCATAGGCAAAACTATAACTTGCATAAAGCTACACATGTCATGGATCTAATGGTGTCAACTTGTTTGGTAAATTGTCACAACTTAAATGATATGATCATAACCCAAATTCATGTATAAACTTGCATATGGGGTTTTATGCAACATAATGATGGTGTGAACTAGCATCTAACACATAGAACTCACACATGTCATAGCACAATTCTAGATCTAAATAGATGTCATGGCATATGTTCATGATATTTACTAATCAATCAAAACTTGCATACATGATTTGTCATATAGATCAACATAGCCCAAACATTATGATTTGATTAACATGAACTAATTAGCATAGATAATAACATCATGACTTTATAACATGTATGATTTATCACAACTTAGCATAGAAAATTATAACCTATACAATATCATCATAGCATGATTTACACATATAGGATATCATCATCACATAACATAGGATTTACGACATACATGATAGCATAAGGTTTACAACAATATATACGACAATTCACATCATTTTCTTATAATCCATTCATAACTAAATCTAATTAGTTTAATAATAATCTTGTTAAGATCATCATACTCATAATTAGAGAAGAAAGAGAGTCTTGATTTGCTTTAGAGTTGAGTAGAATTAGGGTTTTGATTAGCTTTCTTCCTTCTTAGTTGGCGGCGGCTACACTGAGTTCCATGGCGGCGGTGTGCCGGTGGCTATTCTATTTTTCATGTGAATTAGAGTGAGAGACTACCTAGGTATTTATAGAGTTTAGGATTTATTTAGGCCGTCAGATCAACTCAGAACTAACCTGAACCATTTAATTTGCCAACTCAGCACTAAAGACACATCAACAGCTCAAGATTGGGCTCAGTCAAACCCTAGCCGCCTGGACCAAGTCGACACCCAGGTCGACTGCCCAGTCGACTCCCTAGTCGACTTTGGGGGTGTCGACTGCCCAGTCGACTCCCCAGTCGACCTGGGGTGCTGGGCGGGAAATTTCCCGCCTAGCCTGTTTGACTTCGAATTTTGAATTTTAAATTTTCTGAAATCTATTTTGAATTTTCTGAAACTTCCGATGGCCATAACTTCTTCATACGAAGTCCAATTTACGCAAACTCGAATTCTATTTCAACCACAATTCCGAGACGAACACAATGGCGCAACCCGTTTCCCACAATTCTCACGTCTGCGATTAGTTATTCTTTAATTTGTGAATATTAATATTAACAGAATTACGGGGTGTTACAATATGATATCGGCACATGAATTCTTATCAGTTTACCAAGCATAGTAGCGATTTTTGCAGCGTTATCTGAGTCTGGAATACCAAGTAAGTTTTGTCCAACTTTCTTCATTTCTGAACATGATGAATGTGAAGATGTTGGATTTTCTAGCATAATTTCCTGCAAAAAAATAATATTACTAACTATTCCTTAGAAGCATTTTGGTTAAGTGATATGCATTGATTTCGTCTTTCAATAAGTTCAAGACCTAAAAAGGTGACCCATTGAGCCGCTTTATTAATGGATCTGTCCGACCACCACCGAGTTTTTAATAGCATTGAGATCTACTTCTCTATTGCAACTTTTATAATTTAAATCTTTTATATGTTGTTCTCCTCAGAGTAATATCATAATGGGAGAAGAAGAAGAAGACATTTCACAATTATCAGTGTCTCGCCATCATTTTTGTTCACAATTGTATTGTTGCCTCATTGTGCTTAAGAAAGTAAATACATCTGATCACCAATGCATGTCCCATATTTTTTTCAAATTAAGAAACCGTTCATGAAAACAAGAAATTCTTCAAGATATCAGACAGTGCATTCCTTGTAATACATTTTAGTTAAGTGAGATGCATTCCTTAGAATGCTTACGTACCTGCATTCCTTGGAATGTATTTCGATTAAGTGATATGCATTCATTTGAATGCATTTAGGTTCAAAGAGATGCATTACTCCAATTCATATAAGTTATCTGACTGCATCCCTAAAAATGCACGTCGGTTAGGAAGATGCACTACTTCAATGCATATTAATATTTGATTGGCTTTGTCATTTTCGGGGAATTTCTTGTAAGCCTTTTGGCATGCTAAGAACCTAATTGATTGATTTCCTATATCAACAAGTTTAATACCTAAAAAGGAGACATGTTGAGGCATTTTATTAATGGATCCATCTGACCACCATTGAGTTCTTAACAACATTCATATCTACTTCTCTATCACAATTTTTCAGATTTAAATCTGTTATAAGTTGTATGTTATTCTCCTCAGAGTAGTATCATCATAGGAGAAGAAGAAGAAGACATTTCATTATCAATGCCTCGCCATCATTCCTGAACACAGATGCATTCCTGCCTCTTCCTGCATAAGAAATTGACTTCACCTAAACGTTAGTGCATGTCTCCGGTTTTTCAAATCAAGAAAACATTCAAGAAATTCTTCAATAATTCGGGTTGTGCATGTAACACCCCATAAAATAAACAAAAATTGGATAAAAAGATAATTTAATTTAAGATAAACAATAATAATAAAGAGTAAACTAATGGCCTGAAAATCAAAATTTTAACAATTAGGAATTGGGCCACGAAAGTATTGTAGTAGCGTTCGTGGCGAGATTCTCATTCGCTTTCATAATTTATTTACTGAAAATGGAGTTTGTATGCCAAAGATATGAATAAAACAAGTTGTGCGTATATATTAACACATAAGGTTTGAATTTCAAATAATAAATATACAAATATGGTTAATCTTGATAAGCATGAAAATAATATTCCAATTGAATTCAAATTTGTGTGTATATATTTATATACAATAAGGACAAGAATAATCAATATAAGGTAATCAAGCAATCAAATCAATTCAGAAATTAATAAAAAAGAAACATATAGGAGAAATAATCTCCTAGGCTCGACCCCAGAAGGGGGGTCAATAATATCTCTAGGAGGGGATCCAACGGCAGGGGTCGACCGCCCTTTGTAGGGTGTCCAGTGAAGGTGTTTTTAAAGGAGGGTTTATTTATATTTTTCATCAAATGGACTGCTTAGATTAAATCTATTGAATCTAACGACCCATATACATGATGTCAATTATAAATAAGAACCTAATCCCTCACTCAAAATAGTATATCTATTCTTCTCTATGCCTTCATGATGCCTTTCTACCACTGCTAAATTTGGAAAAGAAAACATATAGGTTATTCTTCTATCTTCCTAACCCATTCTATCTCTTCTATTCTATTCTATTCTAATATAGATTTAGATTTATTCTGGAATTTAGATTTATATATACGATTATAATGTGTGACACTTATATATATATATATATATGAAAGGTTGGAGCATGATTGTTTACGAAGGAAAAATCCAAAACTTGTTCTACTCAATTCTGTTCTTGCTCGTTCTTATACCACTGTGAGTGGAATTCATTTGACTTACTATTTCTATTATTTGCTAGTTTAAAGTTGGATTATTATGCCTAGGAAGATTTGAGTTATTATGAAAAGAAAACTATCTCAAATCCCTCAAATATTCCATTCGTTTTATGTTTGTACAAAGAAATTGTCAATCTATTTGTATATGTGGTATTGGATTATTGAAATAACAGAAGACAAGCACGATTTGTGTTGCATGATTCTCTATATCGGTCAGATTCATTTTTTGGGTGTAAATTTGTAATAACCCGGAAATCCGAGCCAATTTAAAATTTTTATTTTGGCAATTTTAGCGAATTTTGATTATTTAAAATGAATTATTTTAAATAAAAAAAGAGAAATTTATTTTGAATAGAATTATAACGTATATATTTATTTGAATCTTTGTTGGAATATAAATATTTATTTATAATTATAAAAGGAATTGAAAATGGTGTGGTAGGTCGAAAATTTGATTTCAAGTTTCAAATGAATGTACAAGATTAAAAATAAACCGGATTTTAGCAAAATCAAAAATATTAGAATCTATTTGAGAATATCTTTCCAACGAATCCGAAAAATTAGAATTTCATAGCGGGAATAAAAAGTTATGCCTTGTTGAAAATTCAGAATAGTCGCTATGGAATTCTGGCCCTTGAAAACGGAAATTTTGCAAACGACCTCGGTTTTCGACGAAACAACTTTTGTTGGATCCGGGATGTCTAGTTATTGTTAGGTTCCAAAATTCATAATTTTCAAATCAATATGTGATCGTGGCAAAGGAAAATGAGTTTGACCTGTTTTATTTGATTTTAATCGACTGGAAAATGGCCATTTTCCAAACGGTCTCAGAATTCGATGATACTAGTTTTGTTAGGACCGTATCGTCAATACGAAGCAAGAAAATATTTTTTGGGAATTTTTAGAGTCCGTATGTGGCCCTAGTAAATTGAAATGTGCGTTCAAAATAAATATATAGAGTAATATTTTGATTTTGATGGAAACTGATCGAAACGATCGAATCAGCTTACGATACATATCCATTGTCTTCGGAATGGGGGTAATTAGTTATGGACGACAGTCGGTAGGCCTCATTTGGAGGTCAAAATAAAAAGTTACTTTTTGAAAATTAAAATAATAAATTAAATAAAAAAGTCAACACCCCTTTCTCCTTTACCCCCTCGTTAATTCTCAGATCAGAAAAAAAACCGCATCCGGAAAACCCGACGCCCCTAGGCGGATCGCCAGCGCGCCCCCCTGACGCCGCCCCCGCCCCCCAACTGCCTCACCTACAGCGATCACCCCCTCTCCTCCTTCCTGCGTAGCGGTGCGAAGCACCCCCCTCCAGCCCTCGAACGAGACCCGAACCCCCAAATCCCGATTCCAGCCACCTCCCTGGCCTCCTGACGCCTGCGCACCACCAAAGCAGCACCCCTCCGACCGATAAACCCTCCTCCATCAAAGAACAGTAAGTTTTCTCTATTTAATTAATTCATTTTCTATATAATTAGTGTTAAATATCAGTTCCTTTGTATGTAATGAAATAAAGGTCAGATTTTTTATATAGAAAATGGTAATGTAAGAATTCGATTTTTATGAAGAAAATAGCAATGTAAATATATGATCTTCATGTTATAAAATATAGGACTTTTCTTTTTAGAAAGCTTTGATTTTTAATACATGAAAATTTAGATTTATACTATGAAAAAGATTTTATTTTTAAATAAAGAAAGATTCTATTTTTAAATAAAGGATGATTTTATTTTTAAATAAAGAAATGTTTAGACTTTTATATATACGAAGTAGCGATAACAATTCAATTTTTATATGCGAAGTAAACGTGAAAAGATATGATTTTATATTATAAAAATATAATTTTTATATTATAGAAAGGTTAAAAATAAAAATTTTATATTATATAAAGGTTAAAAATATAATTTTTATATTATAGAAAGGTTAAAAATATAATTTTTGTAAGTGTAGTAAGATAAAAATTCGATCTTTATAGAAGGAATTGAAATATAAAAATATAATTTTTATATAGGGAGAAGCAAAATATAATCTTTATCATAAAGGCAGCATCACCAAAATTGTGATTTTTATCTATATAGCAGCGGTATAAAAATGTGATTTTTATCCATATTGAGTGATTATAAAAATATGATTTTTATATACATAGCAACAATATAAAAATGTGATTTTTATATATGTAGTGGCTACGGACAATGAACTTGACAAAAGGCGAGCACGATGAAGATTTCTACATAAGAAGAGTCGCGATGTATTGGTTTAGCTAGTCGGTGAGAACTCCTCACTTTTATTTCTATTTCTAGTTGAAATATATACTAGGATGCAAACAGTGTTTAGCAGCACCCGACACCCGTTGTCCACAGACCATGGATGACTTGTTTTATGAATTAATGTGTTGTGAAATTTGATTGTGTGATGTGAAATGAAATAATATATTTTATAGTGGAAAATATTTTATAGTTAAAAATATAATTTTTAACGTGTAGATAAAATAAATATTAATAAACAAATTGGACGATTTGTTAATATACACAGATTTGACTGATATTGATTGGGACGATAAATTTTACACATCGCCCAACTTCAAAATAAAATCTGTGTTTGTTGGTTTGAAACCCCACGGGTATTGGGATGATATTTGATGTACACTAATCCCAATTGTTTAGTTGTATGTCAATCGATAGGTAGACATACTGTGTAAGTGTTAATTATTCATATTTAATGCTTATGTAGTTGTGTGGTGCACACTGGATGATGGTTGATTATTTACCGTTGCTATTATATACATGTGTTGTAGAAAATCCATATAATTAAAATTATATGGTAATTGATTGGGTCTCATTCGAATATAGAAAATAAATTCATGTGTTGAATTTAAAATAAATTCATGTGTTGAATTGAAAAATATTCATGTGTTGAATAGAATAAACATTCATGTGTTGAATAAAAGCCGTGTTGATTAGATTGACGCCATTTTGATGTGAACGATATTTATATCGATATTATTCATTTTTATAATGAATATAGAAAAGAAAGTGATTTCAAAATATAACGTTTTGAAAATATTATCATTTGTATATCGATGATGTGGAATATTCAATTTTGATTAGAAATTGAATATTAAGTTGAAAACGAATTTAAAACGATTTATAAAATACGTTTTGAAAGGGAATTGATGAAATATATATAATGTATATATTATATATATAGAATGGCCTGAATAGAACGCGCCGTGCTGCGGTAGTTCGCGATTTTCGACCATTGACTTCGAATGGATATTATGGGAGATCCGACCGTCGGATTCTCCTAAAACCAGAACCGTTGGTTTCGTATCGAAAAGAGCTTTCTAACAAATATTAGAGATTTGAAATCTAACGGTTGGATTTGGAATTCTATCCAAATCAAATTTGGAAAAGGCCGCTGTAAGTGCAGTTCGATGGCCGTTGATGGAAATCGACTATACGGGCCTTGATAAAATTATTAAAAAAAAAAATTGTGTAAAATCATAAGAAATAATTTGTGAAGAATAGGGATGAAAATTTCCATATTTGAAAAGATAAAAATAGATTTTTATCGAAATGGACTAGTTTTGAACTAGAATAATAATTTATTTATTTTTAAATAAATAAATTGGATTTGAAAGGGTTTTAAAAGTTACCAGAATTTCCAATAATTTAATTGGAATGGATTTGAATCGAAATTGTCTTTGGAATATTTTGATGTTGGATTTCGTGATTATACAGATATTGTTATGGAAATTTGAAAGATATATTTATATCGTTATTTCCAATACGATATTTGTTGGTCGTAGATTTTGATATTGAATATAAGCCGATATATTTTCTATTCAGAGCTTGTATTTAATATCAAATGGGATTTGGGTTTGTCGTGAATGGTGTCTTCATTAAAACTGTTCTTAAACCCAGTTGAGAAAAAGATTAAATCTTTTTATTTAAATTTAATGAAGTGTACCAATTAAATTGTTTTTAATTGGAATTGAATTTGAATTGATTTCTGGGTTTATTGTGAATGGTGTTTTAAATAACACTTGTTCTTTAACCCGATAATTAATGGAATGTGATTGTGACGGCCTGGAATTTCGCTCCATCTGAATCAGTCGTTAAACCGATCTAGACCGTTCGAAACCCCTGAACGTTGAGAACAGGACAAACCAGAACACAAACAGAAGAACATTTCATTGTATATTACAACAATGCATCAGATTACAAGAATATACAGAGTATAAATGAATACATATTACACAGAAATATCAGAGATTTAAATTACATTTAAATACATAGCAGCGGAAAATAATACAAAGCACAACTGAAGGTGATATACGGATACAGAGCTTTCCGGATATCATTCCAGCTGTAAACCAGGATCCTGTGAATATAAATCTGCAAAACCAAAACTACTAGCTGCCCGTGCGGAAAATAGGGGCACCCAGAGTTTAGGTTAAAACAATAAACTCCAGGTCAGTCATGTGACTGGTGTGAGAACTAAAACAGTCATTTAAAACTTTACTTTTAAAAGAAAGTAATTCAAGGGACCACGCCGTAAAACACGGAACGGGTTTCCTCCCAAGAATACCAGTGCATAGAATAAACAACGCAATGCTTTTTCGAAAAATGAAGCTATTATAAGACCCAGGTCCTATCATACAATGCAACGCAAGCCGGGGGATAGGGTTTTCCCTTATAATAGCCAAACATGCTTGGTACGTTTAAAACAAATCATTTGATACTATAATATGTGTATAGTGTCAAAACATTTCAATCATAAATATAAATCATAGACGACATGGGTACCATATATCATGTCGCCATACTAGTTCTACAATTAAAACCGCAATACACGTATTGGAAATTGGATTTCCGTCATGAGTCGAGGCAAGGGGCAAGCTCCTCTCCGCGTTCGAGACACTCTAGCAAATGCCTCAGGATTACGCACACTGGGTAACCCCTGGATCTTCAGGGCCGGTCCTCACTTACGTTAGAGGATTGGCAATTCCTGAACACACGTTTCCCGGTCCTTACAGACCTATAATCGAGGCGCCTCATCCAACAACCACAAAGGTGAAAAGTATATATATGTCAGGGCTGGTAAGTCACTGACACCACCAAAGCTAGAAAGAAACGTGCGCTCTCCCTGCAGTCCGTATCCCGTTTTTAACTCATACCGAGGTGTGAGGCTCGCGAATACACGCTATACACAAAGCTACGCCACAAGGGCCGTGCTTTGATCATCAACTACAAGACTTTGCTTTTCAACAGAAGCCCTGATCCATGCAACTCAGCATGCCACACAGGCAATTCATGCCATGCGATTGATATCTATCGATATATAACCTCTAAGCTCGTACGTCTCAGAGAAGGGCGTTAAGCAAGAGAATAAATTCTCCGCCGCCAAACAGATATATATTTAATAGAAATCAATCAACACAGAATAAAATCCAATGTCGGACACACAATCCATTTACAAGTCCGTTCTGGGTCTGAACGAAACCGGAGGCACTTTCCTCGCATATCCATCCATCTCCAAGTACGTCTGGACGACCACCAACTATTTCCATCCTCTTGGGTGTACAGCCCAATCAGGATCGTCAGTAATTACCCAAACGATGTGAAAACTTCCGGTCTTCGACCACCGTCTTCATCTTCGACTTATCGTCGAATCGGTTATTCAGAATGGGTATAAACCCGGACTTTCCGAACAACCCGCGTATATTAAAACAAATGTTACACAAACACAACATACGCCTCATTCCAATTCATTAGTCACTAACCGCAAATTAGCAAGAGAACAATTTCCCAAACATTAACCCCGAAGGCCGAAACCAACATCAGATCAATACCCAGGAAACCATTCTTCTTAGCCAACCTACAACTAGTTTCTAAATTTCACATTCTTAGGGAAATGTTCCCATTAATTTTATCCAAGATAAATTCTTTAAAATTTATCCTGTAATCTTCCTTTGGATGTCATTTAAAACCAAATTATGGTTTTTCCAACTAGTCGAGATTAGCGAACCGTAACGAAGTAATTATTTATTTTATTTTCCAATCCCAACCTATTCATCCCATGAAGCAAAACTGGTAATACTCCATATCTAACACCGTGGTGTTATCGGTAAAATGAATTACCATTTCACGTTCAAATCTAATTAAAGATTTAACTATCGCTCTGGAGCAAAACTGGCGACACTCCATTCTCGCTCATTTCTAAATTTGGAAATTTAGATTATCAATTCGAATTTCAATCTAATTGCAGATTCATTAAAACTCCTTTTACTGGATTAAAGAACTAGGTGTTATTTAAAACACAGTTCACGACAAACCCAAATCACATTCTATTTGTTATCGGGTTAAAGAACTAGTGTTATTTAAAACACTGTTCACAATAAACCCATTTCAAATTTAATTCAAATATATTAGAAATTCGATTATTTAAAACCCCTTTTTAAATCTAATTCATTTATTTAAAAAAGATTGGGTTTTAAATTTAGTTCAAAACTAGTTCATTTCGATAAAAACCATTTTTATCTTTTCAAATATGGAGTTTTTCACCCCAATTTTTCCCAAATCATTTCTTATGATTTTATACAAATTATTGATATTTTTAATAATTTTATCAAGGCCCGTACAGTCGATTTCCAACAATGGCCATCGAACTGCACTTACAGCGACCTTTTTCGAATTTGATTTGGACGTATCTCCAAATCCAACCGTTAGATTTTGAATTTCTAATATTCGTTAGAAAGCTCTTTTCGATACGAACCCAACGGTTCCGGTTTTAGGAGGATCCGACGGTCGGATCTCCCGTAATGTCCGTTTGAAATAAATGGTCGAAATTTACGAACTGCCGCGGCGCGGCGCGTTCTATTCAGGCCATTTTATTATATATATAATATATATAATATATATTTCGTCGATTTCTATTTAAAACGAATTATATATATAGTTTTGAATTCGTTTCAAAAGCAAAGTCAACTTCTATTTCAATTCAAATCAAAATTGAATTCTTCTTTATAAATTCGTTTTAAAATTCATTTCTATTCAATTCAAATTTCAATTTAATTTGAATTCATTTCACTTCATTTTAAATTCAATTCGAATTCGTTTCTCAATTCAATTCAATTCAATTCAATTCAATTCAAATTGGTTTTCTATTCGATTCAAATTCATTTTCTATTCAAATTAAATTCGTTTCGTTTTCTATTTGAATCAAGTTCATTATATATTCAATTTGAAATCAAATTGGTTTTCTATTCCATTCAATTCGAAATCGTTTTATATTCAACTCAAATTGAAATCGTTATATATTCAATTCATTTCGAAATCGTTATATATTCAATTCATTTCGAAATCGTTATATATTCAATTCATTTCGAAATCGTTATATCTTCAATTCATTTCGAAATCGTTATATATTCAATTCATTTCGAAATCGTTATATATTCAATTCATTTCGAAATCGTTATATATTCAATTCATTTCGAAATCGTTATATATTCAATTCATTTCGAAATCGTTATATATTCAATTCATTTCGAAATCGTTATATATTCAATTCATTTCGAAATCGTTTTAATTGATATAAATATCGTTCGCGTCAAAATGGCGCATCACTATTCAACACGGCTTTATGTATCCTATTTCAAATATTTCTTTTTGTCAACACACGACTAATCTCAACGAATGAGTACCGTCCGTGTATGACTATTTTTGTTAAAATATTTCGTTCAACACATGACTAATATCAACGGATGAATATAGTCAACACATGAACCGTTATTTTATATTGATAAAGATATAAATTTTATTATAAAAATATTTCGTTCAACACATGACTAATATCAACGGATGAGTATAGTCAACACATGAACCTTTATTTTATAATATTCTTTATTTTTCAAATTGGAATGAGGCCCAATCAATTACCATATAAAGTCAATTATATGGATTTTCATACAACACATGTATAAGATAGCATTGAAGAATAATCAACCATCAACCAAAGTGCACTACACTGTATAAGCATCAAATATAGATATCTAACGCTTATAACAGCCTGTCAATCAATCGATCGACATACTTTATCAATCAGGATGAGTGAACTCATATTTCATCCCAACACCCGTGTGGGGTTTCAAACAATCACACACAGATTTTATTTGTGCAGTTGGGCGATGTGTAAAATTTATCGACCCAATCAATGTCATTCAAATAGGTGTACATAAACAAACCGTCCGGTTTGTAAATGAATATTTTATTTATTCGCATTCACGTTAAAAATTATATTTTTAACGATAAAACAATTTATCTTAACATATGAATATCTATTCAGTTCATTTATTCAATAAATGATTATCTTTATTTTTCTAACATATTTTAGAAAATTTCGGCGGCATAACGGCACGATACTAGAAACGGGACAAGGCCTAGCCTTATCCCCGGTCTAGTGAAGGCCCACGCCATTCACACATCAATCAAATCCACTTTCGTTATGCAAACCACAAAATTTGGAGTAAGGGTCTAACCTAGCCTTACTCCTTCGCCTTATAACGGCGCACGTCTAATCCTAATCAATTTATCGATTTGATTTTTCACACCACAAACCACATTCAAACCAATATCTCAATCAATCACCAAACATCCAAACAAACAAGTCCATGGTATGTGGACGGGTGTCGGGTGCTACTAAACACCGTCTGCATCCTAGTATATATATATATATAAATATAACTAGAAATAAAATTGAAAGGTGAGAAATTCTCACCTATAGCTATCCTAGCTCCACGGCTCTTCCTTTGCAGAATTCTTCGTCGTTTCGCCTTTTTGTCACCTTCGTTGCTGCTTTCACTACATATGTAAAAATCAAATTTTTACATCGCTATTCAATATATAAAAATCATATTTTTAGTTCGAAGTTCAATATATAAAAATCGAATTTTTAGTTCGAAGTTCAATATATAAAAATCATATTTTTAGTTCGAAGTTCAATATATAAAAATCATATTTTTAGTTCGAAGTTCAATATATAAAAATCATATTTTTAGTTCGAAGTTCAATATATAAAAATCGAATTTTTCTATCGAAGTTCAATATATAAAAATTCTATTTTTCTATTTCGCTATGTCAAATAGATAAAAATTATATTTTTATCACGCTATTTTCCACATAAAGATTTCGCCTTTATAAAAATTACCACTTTATCTCAACGTATATAAAATAAAAATCAGATTTTTATTTCGTTACATACACAAAGATGATATCTTTATATTCTCTATCTTATAAAGATTATATTTTTAATACTTTAAAAAATATAAAAATCCTATTTTTAATATTTCTATATAGTAAAGATTATATTTTTAATACTTTAACTAACCAAAAATCATATTTTGACATCATCTATATAGTAAAGACTATATTTTTAATACTTTGAAAATATAAAAATCATATTTTTAATACTTTAAAAATATAAAAATCATATTTTTCTTTAACTAAAAATCAAATCTTTTTTTTTCTAATCAGTTTTAATCCTTTTGAAAAATCAGTTTTTATTTTCTTTTAAAACAGTTTTTATAATTCTTTTAAAAATTCTGTTTTTAAAACCCTTTTAAAAATTCTGTTTTTAGAACTCTTTTAAAAAAACAAAACAGTTTTAAAATTCCTAAAACAAAAATAAAAACAGTTTTCTTAAACAAAAATAAAATCAGTTTTCTAACTAAAATAAAAACAGTTTTCTAACTAAAATAAAAACAGTTTTCTAACTAAAATAAAAACAGTTTTCTAACTGTAAATATAAAACAAAATCAGTTTTTTTTTATGTTCTGTACTTTAATTAAATTAAAGATAAAATAAAATAAGAAAATAAAATAAACATAAAAAAACATACCAGCGAGGGGGGGGGGTTGAATCGCGGTGGTGGCCTAACCGGGCTTGGCTTGCTGGTGGGAGCAGATGTCGGAGGCCAAGGTTTAGCTCGGGCTCGAGTTCGATTGCGAAGAGGAGAAGGTGGAGCTCGCGGTGCGGTGAGGCTATTGCGGTGACTGGGGGGCTCGGGGTGGCTTACGGCTTCAGGCGATACAGGGATCGACGCGGTGGGAGGCTTCAAAGGAGAGGAAGAAGAGGCGGCAGCTCCGCCTGTGGCGGCGGCGAAACCCGGGGGGGCGCGATCGCCTTTTCCTTTTTTTTTTAATTTTTTTTTCTTCTGAATTTCTTTGTGAACGGGGGGGCCAGAACATATAGGGGAGGAGGATGAGTGTATTTATTTAATTAATTATTTCTTTTTAATTTCAAAAAGTTGCTTTTGCTATCGTACCCCAATCGAGACCCAACGAATGTCGCCCCTAGCGTTTTACCCCCATTCCGAACACAATGGGATATGTATCGTAGGTTGATTCGACTGTTTGAATTAGTTTTCGTTGAATTTACATTTAAATCACTAAATTGAATTTTAAATGTACATTTCAAATTACCGGGGTCACATACTAACTAGAAAAATTCCAGAAAAATATTTTCTAGCTTCGTATTGACGATACGGTCCTAATAAAACTAGTTTCGTCGAATTCTGAGACCGTTAGAAAAATGGCCAATTTCCAGTCGATTAAAATCAACTGAAACTGGTCAAACGCGTTTTCCTTTGCCACACTCACATATTGATTCGAAAAATTATGAAATTTGGAATCTAGCAATAATTTGACACTGCGGATCCAACAAAAGTGGTTTCGTCGAATTCTGAGACCGTTAGAAAAATGGCCAATTTCCAGTCGATTAAAATCAACTGAAACTGGTCAAAACACGTTTTCCTTTGCCACGCTCACATATTGATTCGAAAAATTATGAAATTTGGAATCTAGCAATAACTTAACATCACGGACCCAACAAAAGTGGTTTCGTCGAAATCCGAGGTCATTTGCAAAATGGCTATTTTTAAGGGCTATATATTATATTAAAATATATATAAATTCCACAGCGACTATTTCTAATTTTCAACTGGACATATCTCATCATTTCTAAAATGAAATCTCAGTTTGTTAACTTCGTTACAAAGATATAGTTATACAGATTCAAATATTTCTTGTTTCGTTCAATTCTGACTTATATTGAATTCTGTATATTCATTTGAAATTAGAAATCGAATTTTCGAACTACCGCGCCATTTTCAATTCCTTTTATAATTATATATAATTATTTATATTCTAACGACGACGTATATAATATATACGTCGAATTATATTCAAAATAAATTTTCTCGTCGATATTATTTAAAATACTCTATTTTAAATATTCAAAATTCGCCAAAATTGCCAAAATAAAAATTTTAAACTGGCCCAGATTTTCCGGGTTATTACAATCTCCCCCACTTAAAACTTTTCATCCCCGAAAAGGAACAAAGTCGAAAGTGGTTTGATTATTCAACTCTATGTTCGATCTGGCTTCCATTCTCCAACTCTTTAGTTTCTGAGAATTTCCAAAATTTCAAAAATTTGGCTAACACCCTAAATTTTCGAAAAATTTCGCCATAACCTCCCCTGCACCGGGAGCATCGGGGAATTTCAAATAGCTTCCCCGGTCCTTCAGATCTCAAAAAGAAAAAGAAAAAGCCAAGCGGCTAGCCAATAGGCTCACAAAATCATCATCACCCAAACAAAACAGTAAATTATGTAATAAACATGTACCTATTTGTCGGGCAAACAAATTTTATTCTCTGCTCTAGCCTCCTTGCTATGACCTGTTCAATGATATATATGTATATGCATGCAAATACGACCAATTTTCAATACGATTCAATTTGGCATAATGGTTAAAAATTAGCAAACAATTAAACAAACAACACAATCATCAATCAATTAGTGGATTAGAGTTTCAAATTCATAATTTGATACATATACTGAAAATCTTGTTTTTGGTGCCAGTTCACAACAATGTGTTCTAACTATATAAGTTTTGGTTCTCACACCAGTCTAATGGAAATATATCGATATCACACCTTCGTTACTCGAACATGAATACTAATGACGACTAGTCAATCATCAGAATCATCTTCGGGCCACTAGAGTATGATTCTATATCTATCTAATATATTAAAACTTCGAATATACGTTCATGACGCGTATATGCAAAACCTTTATATATCAGATTGTCCATATTCAAAATAAATAAATATGTAATCAATTACGTATAAAACGATTTAAATTTTCAAAACAAAATTGTTTTCATTTGAAAAATATACTCTTCACACTCGTTCTAGGATACTACTGATCCTATCTCTAACGAGTCATTCTAATTGGATATTACTAATCCCATATCTGATGATTTCTTTCGTATGGTTCTAAAGTGTCTTGTTCTCGAGCTCTGTAAACCAAAGCTCTGATACCAAATGTGACGGCCTGGAATTTCGCTCCATCTGAATCAGTCGTTAAACCGATCTAGACCGTTCGAAACCCCTGAACGTTGAGAACAGGACAAACCAGAACACAAACAGAAGAACATTTCATTGTATATTACAACAATGCATCAGATTACAAGAATATACAGAGTATAAATGAATACATATTACACAGAAATATCAGAGATTTAAATTACATTTAAATACATAGCAGCGGAAAATAATACAAAGCACAACTGAAGGTGATATACGGATACAGAGCTTTCCGGATATCATTCCAGCTGTAAACCAGGATCCTGTGAATATAAATCTGCAAAACCAAAACTACTAGCTGCCCGTGCGGAAAATAGGGGCACCCAGAGTTTAGGTTAAAACAATAAACTCCAGGTCAGTCATGTGACTGGTGTGAGAACTAAAACAGTCATTTAAAACTTTACTTTTAAAAGAAAGTAATTCAAGGGACCACGCCGTAAAACACGGAACGGGTTTCCTCCCAAGAATACCAGTGCATAGAATAAACAACGCAATGCTTTTTCGAAAAATGAAGCTATTATAAGACCCAGGTCCTATCATACAATGCAACGCAAGCCGGGGGATAGGGTTTTCCCTTATAATAGCCAAACATGCTTGGTACGTTTAAAACAAATCATTTGATACTATAATATGTGTATAGTGTCAAAACATTTCAATCATAAATATAAATCATAGACGACATGGGTACCATATATCATGTCGCCATACTAGTTCTACAATTAAAACCGCAATACACGTATTGGAAATTGGATTTCCGTCATGAGTCGAGGCAAGGGGCAAGCTCCTCTCCGCGTTCGAGACACTCTAGCAAATGCCTCAGGATTACGCACACTGGGTAACCCCTGGATCTTCAGGGCCGGTCCTCACTTACGTTAGAGGATTGGCAATTCCTGAACACACGTTTCCCGGTCCTTACAGACCTATAATCGAGGCGCCTCATCCAACAACCACAAAGGTGAAAAGTATATATATGTCAGGGCTGGTAAGTCACTGACACCACCAAAGCTAGAAAGAAACGTGCGCTCTCCCTGCAGTCCGTATCCCGTTTTTAACTCATACCGAGGTGTGAGGCTCGCGAATACACGCTATACACAAAGCTACGCCACAAGGGCCGTGCTTTGATCATCAACTACAAGACTTTGCTTTTCAACAGAAGCCCTGATCCATGCAACTCAGCATGCCACACAGGCAATTCATGCCATGCGATTGATATCTATCGATATATAACCTCTAAGCTCGTACGTCTCAGAGAAGGGCGTTAAGCAAGAGAATAAATTCTCCGCCGCCAAACAGATATATATTTAATAGAAATCAATCAACACAGAATAAAATCCAATGTCGGACACACAATCCATTTACAAGTCCGTTCTGGGTCTGAACGAAACCGGAGGCACTTTCCTCGCATATCCATCCATCTCCAAGTACGTCTGGACGACCACCAACTATTTCCATCCTCTTGGGTGTACAGCCCAATCAGGATCGTCAGTAATTACCCAAACGATGTGAAAACTTCCGGTCTTCGACCACCGTCTTCATCTTCGACTTATCGTCGAATCGGTTATTCAGAATGGGTATAAACCCGGACTTTCCGAACAACCCGCGTATATTAAAACAAATGTTACACAAACACAACATACGCCTCATTCCAATTCATTAGTCACTAACCGCAAATTAGCAAGAGAACAATTTCCCAAACATTAACCCCGAAGGCCGAAACCAACATCAGATCAATACCCAGGAAACCATTCTTCTTAGCCAACCTACAACTAGTTTCTAAATTTCACATTCTTAGGGAAATGTTCCCATTAATTTTATCCAAGATAAATTCTTTAAAATTTATCCTGTAATCTTCCTTTGGATGTCATTTAAAACCAAATTATGGTTTTTCCAACTAGTCGAGATTAGCGAACCGTAACGAAGTAATTATTTATTTTATTTTCCAATCCCAACCTATTCATCCCATGAAGCAAAACTGGTAATACTCCATATCTAACACCGTGGTGTTATCGGTAAAATGAATTACCATTTCACGTTCAAATCTAATTAAAGATTTAACTATCGCTCTGGAGCAAAACTGGCGACACTCCATTCTCGCTCATTTCTAAATTTGGAAATTTAGATTATCAATTCGAATTTCAATCTAATTGCAGATTCATTAAAACTCCTTTTACTGGATTAAAGAACTAGGTGTTATTTAAAACACAGTTCACGACAAACCCAAATCACATTCTATTTGTTATCGGGTTAAAGAACTAGTGTTATTTAAAACACTGTTCACAATAAACCCATTTCAAATTTAATTCAAATATATTAGAAATTCGATTATTTAAAACCCCTTTTTAAATCTAATTCATTTATTTAAAAAAGATTGGGTTTTAAATTTAGTTCAAAACTAGTTCATTTCGATAAAAACCATTTTTATCTTTTCAAATATGGAGTTTTTCACCCCAATTTTTCCCAAATCATTTCTTATGATTTTATACAAATTATTGATATTTTTAATAATTTTATCAAGGCCCGTACAGTCGATTTCCAACAATGGCCATCGAACTGCACTTACAGCGACCTTTTTCGAATTTGATTTGGACGTATCTCCAAATCCAACCGTTAGATTTTGAATTTCTAATATTCGTTAGAAAGCTCTTTTCGATACGAACCCAACGGTTCCGGTTTTAGGAGGATCCGACGGTCGGATCTCCCGTAATGTCCGTTTGAAATAAATGGTCGAAATTTACGAACTGCCGCGGCGCGGCGCGTTCTATTCAGGCCATTTTATTATATATATAATATATATAATATATATTTCGTCGATTTCTATTTAAAACGAATTATATATATAGTTTTGAATTCGTTTCAAAAGCAAAGTCAACTTCTATTTCAATTCAAATCAAAATTGAATTCTTCTTTATAAATTCGTTTTAAAATTCATTTCTATTCAATTCAAATTTCAATTTAATTTGAATTCATTTCACTTCATTTTAAATTCAATTCGAATTCGTTTCTCAATTCAATTCAATTCAATTCAATTCAATTCAAATTGGTTTTCTATTCGATTCAAATTCATTTTCTATTCAAATTAAATTCGTTTCGTTTTCTATTTGAATCAAGTTCATTATATATTCAATTTGAAATCAAATTGGTTTTCTATTCCATTCAATTCGAAATCGTTTTATATTCAACTCAAATTGAAATCGTTATATATTCAATTCATTTCGAAATCGTTATATATTCAATTCATTTCGAAATCGTTATATATTCAATTCATTTCGAAATCGTTATATCTTCAATTCATTTCGAAATCGTTATATATTCAATTCATTTCGAAATCGTTATATATTCAATTCATTTCGAAATCGTTATATATTCAATTCATTTCGAAATCGTTATATATTCAATTCATTTCGAAATCGTTATATATTCAATTCATTTCGAAATCGTTATATATTCAATTCATTTCGAAATCGTTTTAATTGATATAAATATCGTTCGCGTCAAAATGGCGCATCACTATTCAACACGGCTTTATGTATCCTATTTCAAATATTTCTTTTTGTCAACACACGACTAATCTCAACGAATGAGTACCGTCCGTGTATGACTATTTTTGTTAAAATATTTCGTTCAACACATGACTAATATCAACGGATGAATATAGTCAACACATGAACCGTTATTTTATATTGATAAAGATATAAATTTTATTATAAAAATATTTCGTTCAACACATGACTAATATCAACGGATGAGTATAGTCAACACATGAACCTTTATTTTATAATATTCTTTATTTTTCAAATTGGAATGAGGCCCAATCAATTACCATATAAAGTCAATTATATGGATTTTCATACAACACATGTATAAGATAGCATTGAAGAATAATCAACCATCAACCAAAGTGCACTACACTGTATAAGCATCAAATATAGATATCTAACGCTTATAACAGCCTGTCAATCAATCGATCGACATACTTTATCAATCAGGATGAGTGAACTCATATTTCATCCCAACACCCGTGTGGGGTTTCAAACAATCACACACAGATTTTATTTGTGCAGTTGGGCGATGTGTAAAATTTATCGACCCAATCAATGTCATTCAAATAGGTGTACATAAACAAACCGTCCGGTTTGTAAATGAATATTTTATTTATTCGCATTCACGTTAAAAATTATATTTTTAACGATAAAACAATTTATCTTAACATATGAATATCTATTCAGTTCATTTATTCAATAAATGATTATCTTTATTTTTCTAACATATTTTAGAAAATTTCGGCGGCATAACGGCACGATACTAGAAACGGGACAAGGCCTAGCCTTATCCCCGGTCTAGTGAAGGCCCACGCCATTCACACATCAATCAAATCCACTTTCGTTATGCAAACCACAAAATTTGGAGTAAGGGTCTAACCTAGCCTTACTCCTTCGCCTTATAACGGCGCACGTCTAATCCTAATCAATTTATCGATTTGATTTTTCACACCACAAACCACATTCAAACCAATATCTCAATCAATCACCAAACATCCAAACAAACAAGTCCATGGTATGTGGACGGGTGTCGGGTGCTACTAAACACCGTCTGCATCCTAGTATATATATATATAAATATAACTAGAAATAAAATTGAAAGGTGAGAAATTCTCACCTATAGCTATCCTAGCTCCACGGCTCTTCCTTTGCAGAATTCTTCGTCGTTTCGCCTTTTTGTCACCTTCGTTGCTGCTTTCACTACATATGTAAAAATCGAATTTTTACATCGCTATTCAATATATAAAAATCATATTTTTAGTTCGAAGTTCAATATATAAAAATCGAATTTTTAGTTCGAAGTTCAATATATAAAAATCATATTTTTAGTTCGAAGTTCAATATATAAAAATCATATTTTTAGTTCGAAGTTCAATATATAAAAATCGAATTTTTCTATCGAAGTTCAATATATAAAAATTCTATTTTTCTATTTCGCTATGTCAAATAGATAAAAATTATATTTTTATCACGCTATTTTCCACATAAAGATTTCGCCTTTATAAAAATTACCACTTTATCTCAACGTATATAAAATAAAAATCAGATTTTTATTTCGTTACATACACAAAGATGATATCTTTATATTCTCTATCTTATAAAGATTATATTTTTAATACTTTAAAAAATATAAAAATCCTATTTTTAATATTTCTATATAGTAAAGATTATATTTTTAATACTTTAACTAACCAAAAATCATATTTTGACATCATCTATATAGTAAGGACTATATTTTTAATACTTTGAAAATATAAAAATCATATTTTTAATACTTTAAAAATATAAAAATCATATTTTTCTTTAACTAAAAATCAAATCTTTTTTTTTCTAATCAGTTTTAATCCTTTTGAAAAATCAGTTTTTATTTTCTTTTAAAACAGTTTTTATAATTCTTTTAAAAATTCTGTTTTTAAAACCCTTTTAAAAATTCTGTTTTTAGAACTCTTTTAAAAAAACAAAACAGTTTTAAAATTCCTAAAACAAAAATAAAAACAGTTTTCTTAAACAAAAATAAAATCAGTTTTCTAACTAAAATAAAAACAGTTTTCTAACTAAAATAAAAACAGTTTTCTAACTAAAATAAAAACAGTTTTCTAACTGTAAATATAAAACAAAATCAGTTTTTTTTTTATATTCTGTACTTTAATTAAATTAAAGATAAAATAAAATAAGAAAATAAAATAAACATAAAAAAACATACCAGCGAGGGGGGGGGGGTTGAATCGCGGTGGTGGCCTAACCGGGCTTGGCTTGCTGGTGGGAGCAGATGTCGGAGGCCAAGGTTTAGCTCGGGCTCGAGTTCGATTGCGAAGAGGAGAAGGTGGAGCTCGCGGTGCGGTGAGGCTATTGCGGTGACTGGGGGGCTCGGGGTGGCTTACGGCTTCAGGCGATACAGGGATCGACGCGGTGGGAGGCTTCAAAGGAGAGGAAGAAGAGGCGGCAGCTCCGCCTGTGGCGGCGGCGAAACCCGGGGGGGCGCGATCGCCTTTTCCTTTTTTTTTTTATTTTTTTTTCTTCTGAATTTCTTTGTGAACGGGGGGGCCAGAACATATAGGGGAGGAGGATGAGTGTATTTATTTAATTAATTATTTCTTTTTAATTTCAAAAAGTTGCTTTTGCTATCGTACCCCAATCGAGACCCAACGAATGTCGCCCCTAGCGTTTTACCCCCATTCCGAACACAATGGGATATGTATCGTAGGTTGATTCGACTGTTTGAATTAGTTTTCGTTGAATTTACATTTAAATCACTAAATTGAATTTTAAATGTACATTTCAAATTACCGGGGTCACATACTAACTAGAAAAATTCCAGAAAAATATTTTCAAGCTTCGTATTGACGATACGGTCCTAATAAAACTAGTTTCGTCGAATTCTGAGACCGTTAGAAAAATGGCCAATTTCCAGTCGATTAAAATCAACTGAAACTGGTCAAACGCGTTTTCCTTTGCCACACTCACATATTGATTCGAAAAATTATGAAATTTGGAATCTAGCAATAATTTGACACTGCGGATCCAACAAAAGTGGTTTCGTCGAATTCTGAGACCGTTAGAAAAATGGCCAATTTCCAGTCGATTAAAATCAACTGAAACTGGTCAAAACACGTTTTCCTTTGCCACGCTCACATATTGATTCGAAAAATTATGAAATTTGGAATCTAGCAATAACTTAACATCACGGACCCAACAAAAGTGGTTTCGTCGAAATCCGAGGTCATTTGCAAAATGGCTATTTTTAAGGGCTATATATTATATTAAAATATATATAAATTCCACAGCGACTATTTCTAATTTTCAACTGGACATATCTCATCATTTCTAAAATGAAATCTCAGTTTGTTAACTTCGTTACAAAGATATAGTTATACAGATTCAAATATTTCTTGTTTCGTTCAATTCTGACTTATATTGAATTCTGTATATTCATTTGAAATTAGAAATCGAATTTTCGAACTACCGCGCCATTTTCAATTCCTTTTATAATTATATATAATTATTTATATTCTAACGACGACGTATATAATATATACGTCGAATTATATTCAAAATAAATTTTCTCGTCGATATTATTTAAAATACTCTATTTTAAATATTCAAAATTCGCCAAAATTGCCAAAATAAAAATTTTAAACTGGCCCAGATTTTCCGGGTTATTACAGTGATTTTGGGTTGTCATGAACGGTATCTTCAATAATACTGTTCTTAGATCCAACGGAGTTAAGAAAATCGGAAACTAACTGGAGATTAGTTAAGTTGAATGGTTTCTTGGGTATTGATCTGATGTTGGTTTCGGCCTTCGTGGTCAATACTTAGGGAATTGTTCACTTACTAATTTACAGTTAAAGGTTGATAGAATGGAATGTGATTTTGGGTTTATAGTGAACCGTGTTTTAAATGACATTGGTTCTTTAACCCAGATAAAGACAGGATATGATTTCCCAAGTTAAACAATCATTAATATTGATTTTTGGGAAGATTAAAACCAAGTGGAGTTTTTATGAATCTTTAATTAGATTGAAATGATCGAGAATGGAGTATCACCAGTTTTGCTCCAGGCGATAGTTAAATCTTTAATTAGATTTGAACTTGAAATGGTAATTGAATTTACCGATAACACTGTGGTGTTAGATATGAAGTATTACCAGTTTTACTTCATGGGATGAATAGGTTGGGGTTGGGAAATTTAACAACTGATTACTTCGGTAAGGTTTGTTAATCCCGACTAGTTAGGGTAAACCATAATTTGGTTTGAATTGATTTTCAAAAGAAGATTAAAGAATAAATTTAAGGAATTTACCTTTGATAAAATTAATGGGAACCTCTCCCTAAGAATGTGAAATTTAGCAATTAACTGAAGATCATTTAAGATGAATGGTTTCCTGGGTGTTGATCTGATGTTGGTTTCGGCCTTCGTGGTTAATATTTGGGGAATTGTTCTCTTACTAATTTACGGTTAGTGACTGATAAATTGGAATGAGGCGTATATTGTGTTTGTGTAACACTTGTTTATTATATACGCGAGTTATTCAGAAAGGCCGAGTTTATCCCATTCTGAATAACTGATACGACGATTCGTCGAAGACGAAGACGGTGGTTGAAGACCGAAGGTCTTCACATCGTCTGGATAATTACTGATGATCTTGATTGGGCCGTACACCCAAAAAGAGGGAATCAGTTGGTGATTGTCCAGACGTACTTAGAAATTGATGGATATGCGAGGTACAAGGTGCCTCCGGTTTCGTTCAGACCCAGAATGAACTTGTAAATGGACTGTGTGTCTGACATTGGATTTTATTCGGTGTGATTGATTTCTATTAAATATATATCTGTTTTGCGGCGGAGAATTTATTCTCTTTCTTAACGCCCTTCTCTGAGACATACGAGCTCAGAGGTTATATATTGATGGATATCAAATGCATGGAGTGAATTGCCCGTGTGGCATGCCTAAGTGGCAATATGATCAAGGCTTCTGTTGAAAAGCAGAGCCTTGCGGTTGATGATCAAAGCACGACCTATGTGGCATAGCTTTGTGTAGCGTTGATTCGCGAGCCTCACACCCCGGTTGTGAACCAGA
The DNA here is from genome assembly GCA_030737875.1 of Allium sativum. Lineage (NCBI taxonomy): Eukaryota > Viridiplantae > Streptophyta > Magnoliopsida > Asparagales > Amaryllidaceae > Allium > Allium sativum. The sequence continues at coordinate 16,654,348 of JASFAX010000025.1, forward strand.
AACGGGAGAGGACCTCAGGGAGGACATGCGTTTCTTTCTAGTTAGAAGTGGCGTTAGTGGTTTGACACGCCCTGACGAGTTTGACTTATGTGGCTGTTGGTTTGCGAGGCGCCTTAGATATATCGATGACTGTGTGGAGCCGATGGAGCCATTCGTTGGCTAATTTATGCCCCAAAGTGCGTGGAAACGTATTGTTCAGGCATTTTAATCCACATCGGTGGACCGGCCTTGAAGATCCAAGGTGCAGTTGCGGCTGTTCCTGAGACTTGGTAGGCTAGATTGTCTCGAAACGGTGAGGACAATCCCTGGCCTCGGTTCACAGACGGAAATCCAATTTCCAAATACATGACTTTGCGGTTTTATTTGTAGAGCCTAGTATAGCGACATAGTGGTATGGGGCACTTACGCCGCCTATGATTGATACTTATGATTTGAAACTGTTTTGACACTGTACACTTATAGTAATAGTAAAACACGAAATTTAGCGCATCAAGCATTCTTTGGCTATTATAAGGTAAAACCCTATCCTCCGGCTTGTGTTTCATTGTGTGATGGGACCTGTGTCTTATAATAGCTTCATTTTTCTTTATTTAGCATTGCACTGTTGTTTTATGCACTGGTATTCTTGGGAGGAAACCCGTTTCGTGTTATATGGCGTGGTCCCTTGATTTACCGAACTTTAAAATAAAGATTAATAACTGTTTTAGTTCTCACACCAGTCACATGACTGACCTGGAGTTTATTGTTTTTACCTAAACTCTGGGTGCGCTCATTTTCCGCACGGGCAGCTAGTAGTTTTGGTTTTGCAGATTTATATTCATAGGATCCTGATTTACAGCTGGAATGATATCCGGAAAGCTCTGTATCCCTTTATCTCTTTCAGTTGTGTATTGTATTATTTTTCCGCTGCTATGTAATGTAATATAAATCTCTGATATTTTGTGTGTAATATTTATTCATACTCTGTATATTCTGGTATTCTGATGGAATTGTTGTAATATACAATGAAATGTTCTTCTTTTTGCATTCTTTTGTGTGTTGTTCTCGAAGTATCCGCTCTTTCCTTCATGGGGAAGTTACGGGTCATTACATTTGGTATCGGAGCTTTGGTTTACAAAGCTCGAGAACAAGACACGTTAAAACCGAACGAAAGAATTCATCAGAGATTGGATTAGTAATATCCAATGAGAATGACTCGTTAGAGATGGGATAAGCAGTATCCTAGAACGATTGTGAAGAGTATATTTTTAAAATGAAAACAATTTTTGTTTTGAGAATTTAAATCAACTATTCATATTTGATTATTTATTTTATATTGAATTTGGACAATCCAGTATATAAAGACTTGGCATATATGTCTGGTCCACGTGTATTCGAAGTTTTAATATGCTGGATAGATATAGAATCACACTCTAGTCGCCCGGAGATGATTCTGACGATAGTTCGAACATCATCAGAATTGGTATTTGAGTTTCGAAGGTGTGATATTTATATATTTCCAATTGACTGGTGTGAGAAACAAAACTAGATAAGGCTCTTGTTGTGACTTGGCACCAAAAATCTGATTTTTGGATTATGTATCAAAGCTATGAATTTGAAAAGCTAATCAACTAATTAATTGCTGTCTGTTTGTTTGATTATTGTTTGATTAATTAAATGTTGAACCATTATGTCCATTTGAACCAAATAGTGAGTTGTATTGAAAATTGGTTGCATTTGCATATATGTACATGTGCTTACATTGAACATGTCATAGCAAGAAGGCTAGAGAAGAGGAATAAAATTGTTTGCCCGACAAATAGGTATATGTTTACTAATTTATTAGGTTTTGGATGATTTTGTGAGCCGATTGGCTAGCCGCTTGGCTTTTTCTTTTTCTTTTGGATTGACGAAGGCCATGTGAGGCTATATGAAATATCCCGAAGTCCCCGGTGCAGGGGAGGTTATGGAAAAAAAATTCGAAAATTTAGGGTGTTAGCCAAATTTTTGAAAAATTTGAAAAGTTGTTAGAAACTGAAAAGTTGAAGAACTAAAGCCGTAATGAAAATAATGAAAGTTAAGTTGGTTTGTGAAACAACTTTCGGCTTCGTTCCTTTTCGGGGACGAAAAGTTTTAAGTGGGGGAGTGAGACGACCCGAACATCCCCGTGAAGGAAAGCACAGATAGAATTGAGGACAAGACAAAATAGAACGCATACAGAAGAACATTTCATTGTTATTACAACAATTCCATCAGATACAAGAATATACAGAGTATAAATGAATAAATTACATTCGATAAATATCAGAGATTACAATAAATTACATAGCAGCGGAAAAATATATAGAACACAACTAGAAGTGATACACGGATACAGAGCTTTCCGAGCATCGTTCCAGCTGTAAATCAGGACCCTGTGAATATAAATCTGCAAAACCAAAACTACTAGCTGCCCGTGCGGAAAATAGGGGCACCCAGAGTTTAGGTTAAAACAATAAACTCCAGGTCAGTCATGGGACTGGTGTGAGAACTAAAACAGTTATTAATATTGGTTTTAAAGTTAGGTAAATCAAGGGACCACGCCGTATAACACGGAACGGGCTTCCTCCCAAGAATACCACTGCATAGAACAAACAGCGCAATGCTAAATAAAGAAAAATGAAGCTGTTATAAGACCCAGGTCCTATCACACAATGAAACGTAAGCCGGAGGATAGGGTTTTCCCTTATAACAGCCAAAGCATGCTTGATATGGTTAAAACACATTATTTGATACTATAATAAGTGTATGGTGTCAAAACAATTTTCAATCATAAATATCAATCATAGGCGGCATGGGTACCATCTGTCATGTCGCCATACTAGTTCTACAATTAAAACCGCAATATCACGTATTGGAAATTGGATTCCATCATGAGTCGAGGCAAGGGGCAAGCTCCTCTCCGCGTTCGAGACACTCTAGCAAATGCCTCGGGACCGCACACAGCAATCCCTGGATCCTCCAAGGCCGGTCCTCTCTTACTTTTGAGGATTGGCAATTCCTGAACACACGTTTCCCGGTCCTTACAGACCTATATCTGAGGCGCCTCGTATCCAACAACCACACAGGTGAAAAGTATATAAATGTCAGGGCTGGTAGGTCACTGACACCACCCTAGCTAGAAAGAAATGTCGTGCACTCCTTGGGTCCGTATCCCGTTTTTGACTCATACCGAGGTGTGAGGCTCACGAATTCACGTTATACACAAAGCTACGCCACACAGGCCGTGCTTTGATCATCAACCACAAGACTTTGCTTTTCAACAGAAGCCTTGATCAATTGCCACTTACGCATGCCACATTGGCAATTCACTTCATGCGACTGATGTCCATCGATATACAACCTTTGAGCTCGTATGTCTCAGAGAAGGGCGTTAAGCAAGAGAATAAATTCTCCGCCACCAAACAGATGTATATTTAATAGAGATCAATCAACACAGAATAAAATCCAATGTCAGACACACAATCCATTTACAAGTTCGTTCTGGGTCTGAACGAAACCGGAGGCACTTTCCTCGCATATCCATCGATCTCCAAGTACGTCTGGACGATCACCAACTGTTTCCCTCATCTTGGGTGTACAGCCCAATCAAGATCATCAGTAATCACCCAAACGATGTGAAGACTTCCGGTCTTCAACCACCGTCTTCATCTTCGACATATCATCGAATCGGTTATTCAGAATGGGTGTAATCCCGGCCTTTCTGAATAACCAACGTATATAATAAACGAATGTTACACAAACACAACAAACGCCTCATTCCAATTCAGAATATGCTTTTATTCACAAAATCACGTTCTTAGGGAAAGGTTCCCATTAATTTTATCCAAGATAAATTCTTCTAAATTTATTCTTTAATCTTCCTTTGGATATCATTTCAAACTAGTCGGGATTAGCGAACCACACCGAAGTAATTATTTATTTTATTTCCCAATTCCAACCTATATATCCCATGGGGAAAACTGGTAATACTCCACATCTAACACCACGGTGTTATCGGTAAAATTAATTACCATTTCACGTTCAAATCTAATTAAAGATTTGCCTATCGCTGTGGAGTAAAACTGGTGATACTCCATTCTCGCTCACCTTTCAGATTTGATAATTTAAATTATCAATTCACATTTTAATCTAATTAAAGATTCATTAAAACTTCACTTAGTTTTAATCTTTCTTCAAAAATCAATATCCTGCCTTTAACTGGGTTAAAGAACCAATGTCATCAAAAACACGATTCACGACAAACCAAATCACATTTGATATTAAATACAAGGCTCTGAATAGAAAATATATCGGCTTATATTCAATATCAAATTCTGAAACCAACAAATATCGTATTGGAAATAACGATATATAATATATCTTTCAAATTCCCAAAAAAATATCTGTATAGTCACAAAATCCAACATCGAAATATTCCGAAGATAATTTCGATTCAACTCCAGTCCAATCCACGTATTGGGAATATTGATTATTTTTAAAATCACTTCAAATTCAATTTATTTATTTAAAAATAAATTGATTTTAATTCTAGTTCAAAACTAGTTCTTTTCGATAAAAATCTATTTTTATCCTTTCAAATATGGAATTCTTCAGCCCAATTTTTCCCAAATCATTTCTTATGATTTTACACAAATTATAGATATTTTTAATAATTTTATCAAGGCCCGTACAGTCGATTTCCATCAACGGCCATCGAACTGCACTTACAGCGACCTTTTCTGAATTTGATTTGGACATAATTCCAAATCCAACCGTTAGATTTCAAATTTCTAATATTCAATGGAAAGCTCTTTTCGATACGAACCCAACGGTTCCGGTTTTAGGAGAATCCGACGGTCGGATCTCCCACATTGTCCGTTTGAAATAAATGGTCGAAATTCACGAACTGCCGCGGCGCGGCGCGTTCTATTCAGGCCATTATATATATATATTATATATATTTCGCCGATTTCCTTTTAAAACGTATTTTATAAATCGTTTTAAATTCGTTTTCAAAACCATTTCAACACTACATTCAATTTCAAATCGATTTGATTTCAATTCAATTCAAATTCTAATTCGTTTCAATTCAATTCAATTTGAATTCATTTTTATTCAATTCGAATTCAAATTCACTTTCTATTCAATTCGAATCGAATTAATTACTATTCGATTCGAATTCATTTACTATTCGATTCGAATTCATTTCAAATTGATTCAATAAAATTTCAATTTGAATTTTTAATCTAATTTGAATTTCATTTCAAAATATTAAGTTTTGAAATCACTTTTCAATATTCATTATAAAACGAATAAAATCGATATATAAATGTCGTTCACGTCAAAATAGCGCATCTCTAATCCACACGGCTTTATATATTTCAATAAATTCGTTATTCTATTCAACAAATGAATATTTATTCTATTCAGCACATGAATCTATGTTTCTTTCAACACACGACTAATCTCAACACATGAGTACTGTCAACACATCACTATTTTTGTTATGTAAAATATTTTATAAAACTAAGGTATCTATCGTTTGATTTTAATTAGACTCCTACTAGGAAGTAGTTCTAATTTTAAATATGATAAAGATGTGAATTTTATTATTTAAAATATTTCACTCAACACATGAACATCGTCAACACATGACTATTTTTATATTCAACACATGAATTTTCTTTTATAATATTCCTTATTACCCCGATTGGAATGAGGCCCAATCAATCACCATATAACGTTAATTATATGGATTCCATACAACACATGTATATAACAACATTGAAAAATAATCAACCATCAACCAAAGTGCACTACACTGTATAAGCATCAAATATAGATATCTTACGCTTATAACAGGCTGTCAATCAATCGATCGACATATTTAATCAATCAGGATGAGTGAACTTCCAAATTTCATCCCGACACCCGTGTGGGGTTTCAAACAATCAAACACAGATTTTATTTGTGCAGTTGGGCGATGTGTAAAATTTATCGACCCAATCAATGTCCTTCAAATAAGTGTACATAAACAAACCGTCCGGTTTGTAAATGAATATTTTATTTATTCACATTCACGTTAAAAATTATATTTTTAACGATAAAATATTCTATTTCAACACTTGAATTTCTATTCATTTTATTTACACAATAAAAATGATATTTTTATTTTTCTAACATATTTTAGAAAATTTCGGCGGCATAACGGCACGATACTAGAAACAGGACGAGGCCTGGCCTTATCCCCGGTCTAGTGAAGGCCCACGCCATTCACACGTCAATCAAATCCATTCAATTCACCAAACAATTCCATTCAAACCAAATAATCTATCCAACTACACAACCAAACAATTAAACAAACAAGCCATCCATGGTCTGTGGATGACGGGTGTCGGGTGCTACTAAGCACCGTCTGCATCCTAGTATATATATATAACTAGAAAAAGAGAATTTGAGTGAGAAGTTCTCACCAATAGCTATCCAACTTCACGACACTTCATTTATAGAAATCTTCTTCTTCTTTGTTGCCACTAGCCACTACATATATAAAAATCACACATTTTTATATTTCGATGTCTTTAAATTAAAAGTCACATTTTTATTTATTCACTTTCAAATTTAAAAATCATATTTCTATAATCACTTCATATATTTAAAAATAGAATTTTTACTATGCTATTCAATATATAAAAATCGAATTTTTACTACGATGTTCAATATATAAAAATCATATTTTTACTTCTATATTTTCTATATAAAGATCTCGCCTTTTCTAATTTAAAAATCTCGCCTTTTCTAATTTAAAAATCTAATCTTTTCCCTAATAGAAAGCGTATATTTTTATAACTCTACAATATAAAAGATTATATTTTTATAGTCGCTATATAGTAAAAACTATATTTTTAATACTTTTCTTTATAAAAATCGAATCTTTATATATTTAAAATCACATTTTTCCTTTAAACCATTTCATACAAAAATGATTATATTTCTATAACTCTATTCTCTATATAAAAATGATCAAACTTTTCACTCTATAAAAAAATATGACTTTTCAAAAATAAAAAAAAATAGTAACTTTCTTATAATAAAAATCTCTATTTTCTTTTACTAAAAATCTATTCTTTTTACTTTCAGAAATCATAACTTTTTATCATTAAAAATCTAGTTTTTATATGCTAAAGAAATTAGTTTTTTTCAAAATCAATAAAAATCACAGCTTTGCTTCGATAAACTAAAACTGAGTTTAAACAATGTATTTAAATAAAATAAACTGAATTAAAGTACAACAAAGAGGGAGAAGCTCACTGATTTTTCGCGCTCATGGGTGGTCGGAGGCTTCTCCAGTGGTGGGTGGTCGGTCAGGGAGGCAGAGCGGGAGAAGAAGGGGGTCGCGGAGGAGGAGCAGGCGGAGGGGATGGCGCGCGGGGTGGCAGGCGGGGGTCGCTGCTCCGAGGGGCGAAATTAGTGCTTCGCTGGTGGCTCAATTCGAGGAGAGCGGGAAAGGTAGGAGGGAGGAGGAGCTCGCCTGAGCTTTGGTGGGTGTGCGGCGCCACCAGGGGCGGTGGCGGGTGGGCAGCGCGGCGCGCCCTCCGTCTTCTTCATTTCATTTTTTTTTTGATTTCTTTGAAAACGAATTCGAACATGGGGGGGGGGGCAGAGAGGGTGTAGGAGGGAAAAGGGGGTTTTTAATTTATTTTATTATTTTATTCTCACCAAAAAGCAACTTTTATTTTCGACCTCAAAACGAGGCCCACCGCCTGTCGTCCATAACGTTTAACCCCCATTCCGAACACAATGGGATATGCCACGTAGGACAATTCAATCGTTTCGATCAGTTTCCATTGAATTTACATTTAAATCACTTTATTGAATTTTAAACGTACATTTCAAATTACCGGGGTCACATACTAACGCTAAAAATTCCAGAAAAATATTTTCTAGCTTCGTATTGACGATACGGTCCTAACAAAACTAGTTTCGTCGAATTCTGAGACCGTTAGAAAAATGGCCAATTTCTAGTCAATTAAAATCAACTGAAACTGGTCAAACGCGTTTACGTGTGCCACGCTCACATATTGATTCGAAAAATTATGAAATTTGGAATCTAGCAATAACTTGACATCCCGGACCCAACAAAACTGGTTTCGTCGAAATCCGAGGTTGTTTGCAAAATTTCCATTTTTAAGGGCCTGAATTCCATAGCGACTATTCAGAATTTTCAACTGGACATATCTTTTGATTCCCGCTATGAAATCTTGATTATTCGGATTCGTTGGAAAGATATTCACGAATAGATCCTAATGTTTTTGGTTTCACTAAAATCCGGATTGTTTTGCACCCGGTACATTCAATTGAATTTTGAAATCGAATTATCGAACTACCGCGCCATTTTCAATCCCTTTTCTAATTATATATAAATATTTATATTTTAACGACGACGCGTGTAATATATACGTCGAATTATATTCAAAATAAATTTCTCGTCGATATTATTTAAAATAATCTATTTTAACTATAGAAAATTCGCTAAAATTGCCAAAATAAAAATTTTAAACTGGCCCAGATTTTCGGGTTATTACAATCTCCCCCACTTAAAACTTTTCGTCCCCGAAAAGGAACAAAGTCGAAAGTGGTTTGATTAATCAGCTCTACCTTCGATCTGGCTTCCATTCTCCAACTTTTCAGTTTCTGAGAATTTTCAAATTCTTCAAAAATTTGGCTAACACCCTAAATTTTCGAAAAATTTCGCCATAACCTCCCCTGCACTGGGAGCATCGGGGAATTTCAAATAGCTTCCCCGGTCCTTCAGATCTCAAAAAGAAAAATAAAAAGCCAAGCGGCTAGCCAATAGGCTCATAAAATCATCATCACCCAAACAAAACAGTAAATTATGTAGTAAACATGTACCTATTTGTCGGGCAAACAAATTTTATTCTCTGCTCTAGCCTCCTTGCTATGACCTGTTCAATGTAAGTATATGTATAGGCAAGCAAATGCGACCAATTTTCAATATAGTTCAATATTTGGTTCAATTAGGCTAAATGGTTAAAAATTAGCAAACAAATAACAAACAACACAAACATCAATCAATTAGTGGATTAGAGTTTCAAATTCATAATTTTGATATATATATACGGAAAATCTTTTTTTTTTTTTGATGCCAGTTCACAACAATGTGTTTTAACTATATAAGTTTTGGTTCTCACACCAGCCTAATGGAAATATATAAATATCACACCATCGAAACACGAACATAAATACTGATGATGTGGCCACATCACCAGAATCATCTTCGGGTGTCTAGAATGTGACTCTATATCTATCCAATATATTAAAACTTCGACTATACGTTCATGACGCGTATACGCGAAATCTTTATATACTCGATTGTCCATATTCAAAATAAATAAATATTCAAATACGTATAAAACGATTTAAATTTCAAAACAAAATTGTTTTCATTTGAAAAATATACTCTTCACACTCGTTCTAGGATACTACTGATCCTATCTCCAACGAGTCATTCTAATTGGATATTACTAATCCAATATCTGATGAATTCTTTCGTATGGTTCTAATGTGTCTTGTTCTCGAGCTCTGTAAACCAAAGCTCTGATACCAAACTGAGACGACCCGAACTTCCCCGTGAAGGAAAGCACGGATAGAATTGAGGACAAGACAAAATAGAACGCATACAGAAGAACATTTCATTGTTATTACAACAATTCCATCAGATACAAGAATATACAGAGTATAAATGAATAAATTACATTCGATAAATATCAGAGATTACAATAAATTACATAGCAGCGGAAAAATATACAGAACACAACTAGAAGTAATACACGGATACAGAGCTTTCCGAGCATCGTTCCAGCTGTAAATCAGGACCCTGTGAATATAAATCCGCAAAACCAAAACTACTAGTTGCCCGTGCGGAAAATAGGGGCACCCAGAGTTTAGGTTAAAACAATAAACTCCAGGTCAGTCATGGGACTGGTGTGAGAACTAAAACAGTTATTAATATTGGTTTTAAAGTTAGGTAAATCAAGGGACCACGCCGTATAACACGGAACGGGCTTCCTCCCAAGAATACCAGTGCATAGAACAAACAGCGCAATGCTAAATAAAGAAAAATGAAGCTGTTATAAGACCCAGGTCCCATCACACAATGCAACACAAGCCGGAGGATAGGGTTTTCCCTTATAACAGCCAAAGCGTGCTTGATACGGTTAAAACACATTATTTGATACTATAATAAGTGTATAGTGTCAAAACAATTTTCAATCATAAATATCAATCATAGGCGGCATGGGTACCATCTATCATGTCGCCATACTAGTTCTACAATTAAAACCGCAATATCACGTATTGGAAATTGGATTCCATCATGAGTCGAGGCAAGGGGCAAGCTCCTCTCCGCGTTCGAGACACTCTAGCAAATGCCTCGGGACAGCACACAGCAATCCCTGGATCCTTCAAGGCCGGTCCTCTCTTACTTTTGAGGATTGGCAATTCCTGAACACACGTTTCCCGGTCCTTACAGACCTATATCCGAGGCGCCTCGTATCCAACAACCACACAGGTGAAAAGTATATAAATGTCAGGGCTGGTAGGTCACTGACACCACCCTAGCTAGAAAGAAACGTCGTGCACTCCTTGGGTCCGTATCCCGTTTTTGACTCATATCGAGGTGTGAGGCTCGCGAATTCACGTTATACACAAAGCTACGCCACACAGGCCGTGCTTTGATCATCAACCACAAGACTTTGCTTTTCAACAGAAGCCTTGATCAATTGCCACTTACGCATGCCACATTGGCAATTCACTTCATGCGACTGATGTCCATCGATATACAACCTCTGAGCTCGTATGTCTCAGAGAAGGGCGTTAAGCAAGAGAATAAATTCTCCGCCGCCAAACAGATGTATATTTAATAGAGATCAATCAACACAGAATAAAATCCAATGTCAGACACACAATCCATTTACAAGTTCGTTCTGGGTCTGAACGAAACCGGAGGCACTTTCCTCGCATATCCATCGATCTCCAAGTACGTCTGGACGATCACCAACTGTTTCCCTCATCTTGGGTGTACAGCCCAATCAAGATCATCAGTAATCACCCAAACGATGTGAAGACTTCCGGTCTTCAACCACCGTCTTCATCTTCGACATCTCGTCGAATCGGTTATTCAGAATGGGTGTAATCCCGGCCTTTCTGAATAACCCACGTATATAGTAAACGAATGTTACACAAACACAACAAACGCCTCATTCCAATTCAGAATATGCTTTTATTCACAAAATCACGTTCTTAGGGAAAGGTTCCCATTAATTTTATCCAAGATAAATTCTTTTAAATTTATTCTTTAATCTTCCTTTGGATATCATTTCAAACTAGTCGGGATTAGCGAACCACACCGAAGTAATTATTTATTTTATTTCCCAATCCCAACCTATATATCCCATGGAGAAAACTGGTAATACTCCACATCTAACACCACGGTGTTATCGGTAAAATTAATTACCATTTCACGTTCAAATCTAATTAAAGATTTGCCTATCGCTGTGGAGTAAAACTGGTGGTACTCCATTCTCGCTCACCTTTCAGATTTGATAATTTAAATTATCAATTCACATTTTAATCTAATTAAAGATTCATTAAAACTTCACTTAGTTTAAATCTTTCTTCAAAAATCAATATCCTGCCTTTAACTGGGTTAAAGAACCATTGTCATCAAAAACACGATTCACGACAAACCAAATCACATTTGATATTAAATACAAGGCTCTGAACAGAAAATATATCGGCTTATATTCAATATCAAATTCTGAAACCAACAAATATCGTATTGGAAATAACGATATATAATATATCTTTCAAATTCCCAAAACAATATCTGTATAGTCACAAAATCCAACATCGAAATATTCCGAAGATAATTTCGATTCAACTCCAGTCCAATCCACGTATTGGGAATATTGATTATTTTTAAAATCACTTCAAAATCAATTTGTTTATTTAAAAATAAATTGATTTTAATTCTAGTTCAAAACTAGTTCTTTTCGATAGAAATCTATTTTTATCCTTTCAAATGTGGAATTCTTCAGCCCAATTTTTCCCAAATCATTTCTTATGATTCTACACAAATTATAGATATTTTTAATAATTTTATCAAGGCCCGTACAGTCGATTTCCATCAACGGCCATCGAACTGCACTTACACCGACCTTTTCTGAATTTGATTTGGACATAATTCCAAATCCAACCGTTATATTTCAAATTTCTAATATTCAATGGAAAGATCTTTTCGATACGAACCCAACGGTTCCGGTTTTAGGAGAATCCGACGGTCGGATCTCCCGCAATGTCCGTTTGAAATAAATGGTCGAAATTCACGAACTGCCGCGGCGTGGCGCGTTCTATTCAGGCCATTATATATATATTATATATATTTCATCGATTTCCTTTTAAAACGTATTTTATAAATCGTTTTAAATTCGTTTTCAAAACCATTTCAACACTACATTCAATTTCAAATCGATTTGATTTCAATTCAATTCAAATTCTAATTCGTTTCAATTCAATTCATTTTGAATTCATTTTTATTCAATTCGAATTCAAATTCACTTTCTATTCAATTCGAATCGAATTCATTTACTATTCGATTCGAATTCATTTACTATTCGATTCGAATTCATTTCAAATTGATTCAATAAAATTTCAATTTGAATTTTTAATCTAATTTGAATTTCATTTCAAAATATTAAGTTTTGAAATCACTTTTCAATATTCATTATAAAACGAATAAAATCGATATATAAATGTCGTTCACGTCAAAATAGCGCATCTCTAATCCACACGGCTTTATATATTTCAATAAATTCGTTATTCTATTCAACAAATGAATATTTATTCTATTCAACACATGAATCTATGTTTCTTTTAACACACGACTAATCTCAACACATGAGTACTGTCAACACATCACTATTTTTGTTATGTAAAATATTTTATAAAACTAAGGTATCTATCGTTTGATTTTAATTAGACTCCTACTGGGAAGTAGTTCTAATTTTAAATATGATAAAGATGTGAATTTTATTATTTAAAATATTTCACTCAACACATGAACATCGTCAACACATGACTATTTTTATATTCAACACATGAATTTTCTTTTATAATATTCCTTATTACCCCGATTGGAATGAGGCCCAATCAATCACCATATAACGTTAATTATATGGATTCCATACAACACATGTATATAACAGCATTGAAAAATAATCAACCATCAACCAAAGTGCACTACACTGTATAAGCATCAAATATTGATATCTTACGCTTATAACAGCCTGTCAATCAATCGATCGACATATTTAATCAATCAGGATGAGTGAACTTCCAAATTTCATCCCGACACCCGTGTGGGGTTTCAAACAACCAAACACAGATTTTATTTGTGCAGTTGGGCGATGTGTAAAATTTATCGACCCAATCAATATCCTTCAAATAAGTGTACATAAACAAACCGTCCGGTTTGTAAATGAATATTTTATTTATTCACATTCACGTTAAAAATTATATTTTTAACGATAAAATATTCTATTTCAACACTTGAATTTCTATTCATTTTATTTACACAATAAAAATGATATTTTTATTTTTCTAACATATTTTAGAAAATTTCGGCGGCATAACGGCACGATACTAGAAACGGGACGAGGCCTGGCCTTATCCCCGGTCTAGTGAAGGCCCACGCCATTCACACATCAATCAAATCCATTCAATTCACCAAACAATTCCATTCAAACCAAATAATCTAACCAACTACACAACCAAACAATTAAACAAACAAGCCATCCATGGTCTGTGGATGACGGGTGTCGGGTGCTACTAAGCACCGTCTGCATCCTAGTATATATATATATAACTAGAAAAAGAGAATTTGAGTGAGAAGTTCTCACCAATAGCTATCCAAATTCACGACACTTCATTTATAGAAATCTTCTTCTTCTTTGTTGCCCCTAGCCACTACATATATAAAAATCACACATTTTTATATTTCGATGTCTTTAAATTAAAAGTCACATTTTTATTTATTCACTTTCAAATTTAAAAATCATATTTCTATAATCACTTCATATATTTAAAAATCGAATTTTTACTATGCTATTCAATATATAAAAATCAAATTTTTACTACGATGTTCAATATATAAAAATCATATTTTTACTTCTATATTTTCTATATAAAGATCTCGCCTTTTCTAATTTAAAAATTTCGCCTTTTCTAATTTAAAAATCTAATCTTTTCCCTAATAAAAAGCGTATATTTTTATAACTCTACAACATAAAAGATTATATTTTTATAGTCGCTATATAGTAAAAACTATATTTTTAATACTTTTCTTTATAAAAATCGAATCTTTATATATTTAAAATCGCATTTTTCCTTTAAACCATTTCATACAAAAATGATTATATTTCTATAACTCTATTCTCTATATAAAAATGATCAAACTTTTCACTCTATAAAAAAATATGACTTTTCAAAAATAAAAAAAAATAGTAACTTTCTTATAATAAAAATCTCTATTTTCTTTTACTAAAAATCTATTCTTTTTACTTTCAAAAATCATAACTTTTTATCATTAAAAATCTAGTTTTTATATGCTAAAGAAATTAGTTTTTCTCAAAATCAATAAAAATCACAACTTTGCTTCGATAAACTAAAACTGAGTTTAAACAATGTATTTAAATAAAATAAACTGAATTGAAGTACAACAAAGAGGGAGAAGCTCACTGATTTTTCGCGCTCATGGGTGGTCGGAGGCTTCTCCAGTGGTGGGTGGTCGGTCAGGGAGGCAGAGGGGGAGAAGAAGCGGGTCGCGGAGGAGGAGCAGGCGGAGGGGATGGCGCGCGGGGTGGCAGGCGGGGATCGCTGCTCCGAGGGGCGAAATTAGGGCTTCGCTGGTGGCTCAATTCGAGGAGAGCGGGAAAGGTAGGAGGGAGGAGGAGCTCGCCTGAGCTTTGGTGGGTGTGCGGCGCCACCAGGGGCGGTGGCGGGTGGGCAGCACGGCGCGCCCTCCGTCTTCTTCTTTTCCTTTTTTTTTTTTGATTTCTTTGAAAACGAATTCGAACGGGGGGGGGGGGGGGGGGGGCAGAGAGGGTGTAGGAGAGAAAAGGGGGTTTTTAATTTTTAATTTATTTAATTATTTTATTCTCACCAAAAAGCAACTTTTATTTTCGACCTCAAAACGAGGCCCACCGCCTGTCGTCCATAACGTTTAACCCCCATTCCGAACACAATGGGATATGCCACGTAGGACAATTCAATCGTTTCGATCAGTTTCCGTTGAATTTACATTTAAATCACTTTATTGAATTTTAAACGTACATTTCAAATTACCGGGGTCACATACTAACTCTAAAAATTCCAGAAAAATATTTTCTAGCTTCGTATTGACGATACGGTCCTAACAAAACTAGTTTCGTCGAGTTCTGAGACCGTTAGAAAAATGGCCAATTTCCAGTCGATTAAAATCAACTGAAACTGGTCAAACGCGTTTACGTGTGCCACGCTCACATATTGATTCGAAAAATTATGAAATTTGGAATCTAGCAATAACTTGACATCCCGGACCCAACAAAACTGGTTTCGTCGAAATCCGAGGTTGTTTACAAAATTTCCATTTTTAAGGGCCTGAATTCCATAGCGACTATTCAGAATTTTCAACTGGACATATCTTTTGATTCCCGCTATGAAATCTTGATTATTCGGATTCGTTGGAAAGATATTCACGAATAGATCCTAATGTTTTTGGTTTCACTAAAATCCGGATTGTTTTGCACCCGGTACATTCAATTGAAGTTTGAAATCGAATTATCGAACTACCGCGCCATTTTCAATCCCTTTTATAATTATATATAAATATTTATATTTTAACGACGACGCGTATAATATATATGTCGAATTATATTCAAAATAAATTTCTCGTCGATATTATTTAAAATAATCTATTTTAACTATAGAAAATTCGCTAAAATTGCCAAAATAAAAATTTTAAACTGGCCCAGATTTTCGGGTTATTACAGGGAGATTGTAATAACCCGGAAATCCGAGCCAATTTAAATTTTTTATTTTGGCAATTTTAGCGATTTTTATTAATTAAAATGAATTATTTTAAATAAAAACAAAGAGAAATTTATTTTGAATAGAATTAGAACATATATATTTATTTGAATCGTCGTTGGAATATAAATATTTATTTATAATTATAAAAGGAATTGAAAATGGTGCGGTAGTTCGAAAATTCGATTTCAAGTTTCAAATGAATGTACATGATTCAAAATAAACCGGAAGAAATAAAAATATTAGAATCTATTTGAGAATATCTTTCCAACGAGTCCTAAAAATTAGAATTTCATGGCGGGAATAAAAAGTTATGCCTTGTTGAAAATTCAGAATAGTCGCTATGGGCCCTTAAAAATGGAAATTTTGCAAACGACCTCGGTTTTTGACGAAGCCACTTTTGTTGGATCCGGGATGTCTAGTTATTGTTAGATTCCAAAATTCGTAATTTTTCAAATCAATATGTGAGCGTGGCAAAGGAAAACGAGTTTGACTAGTTTTAGTTGATTTTAATCGATTGGAAAATGGCCATTTTCCAAACGGTCTCAGAATTCGATGAAACTAGTTTTGTTAGGACCGTATCGTCAATACGAAGCAAGAAAATATTTTTTGGGAATTTTTAGAGTCCGTATGTGGCCCCAATAAATTGAAATGTGCGTTAAAAATCAATATATAGAGTTATATTTTGATTTTGACGCAAACTGATCGAAACAATCGAATCTGCTTACGATACATATCCCATTGTGTTCGGAATGGGAGTAATTAGTTATGGACGACAATCGGTATGCCTCGTTTGGAGGTCGAAATAAAAAGTTACTTTTTGAAAATTAAAATAATAAATTAAATAAAAAAGTCAACACCCCTTTCTCCTTTACCCCCCTCGTTAATTTTCAGATTAGAAGAAAAAAAACCGCATCTGGAAAACCCGACGCCCCTAGGCGGATCACCAGCGCGCCCCCCTGACGCCGCACCCCCCCAACCGCCTCCCCTCCAGCGATTACCCCCTCTCCTCCTTCCAGCGCGGCGGTGCGAAGCACCCCCCCTCCAGCCCTCGAACGAGACCCGAACCCTCAAATCCCGATTCCAGCCACCTCCCTGGCCTCTTGACGCCTGCGCACCCCCAAAGCAACACCCCTCCGACCGACAAACCCTCCTCCATCAAAGAACAGTAAGTTTTCTTCATTTATTTAATTTATTTTCTATATAATTAGTGTTAAATATCAGTTCCTTTGTATGTAATGAAATAAAGGTCAGATTTTTTATATAGAAAATGGAAATGTAAGAATTCGATTTTTATGAAGAAAATAGCAATGTAAATATAGCATCTTCATGTTATAAAATATAGGATTTTTCTTTTTAGAAAGCTTTGATTTTTAATGCATGAAAATTTAGAATTTTACTATGAAAAAGATTTTATTTTTAAATAAAGAAAGATTCTATTTCTAAATAAAGGATGATTTTATTTTTAAATAAAGAAAGGTTTAGACTTTTATATATATGAAGTAGCGATAAAAATTCAATTTTTATATGTGAAGTAGACGTGAAAAGATATGATTTTTAAATTATAAAAGTTATAATTTTTATATTATAGAAAGGTTAAAAATATAATTTTCATATTATAGAAAGGTTAAAAATATAATTTTTATAAGTGTAGTAAGATAAAAATTCGATCTTTATAGAAGGAATAGAAATATAAAAATATAATTTTTGCATAGGGAGAAGCAAAATATAATCTTTATCACAAAGGTAGCATTACCAAAATTTTGATTTTTATCTATATCGCAACGGTATAAAAATGTGATTTTTATCCATATAGAGTGATTATGAAAATATAATTTTTATATACATAGCAACAATATAAAAATGTGATTTTTATATATGTAGTGGCTACGGACAATGAACTTGACAAAAGGCGAGCACGACGAATATTTCTACATAAGAAGAGTCGCGATGTATTGGTTTAGCTAGTCGGTGAGAACTCCTCACTTTTATTTCTATTTCTAGTTGAAATATATACGAGGATGCAGACGGTGTTTAGCAACATCCAACACCCGTTGTCCACAGACCATGGATGACTTGTTTTGTGAATTGATGTGTTGTGAAATTTGATTGTGTGATGTGAAATGAAATAAAATATTTTATAGTGGAAAATATTTTATAGTTAAAAATATAATTTTTAACATGTATATAAAATAAATATTTATAAACAAATCAGACGATTTGTTTATATACACTGATTTGACTGATATTGATTGGGACGATAAATTTTACACATCGCCCAACGACACAAATAAAATCTGTGTTTGTTGGTTTGAAACCCCATACCGGTATTGGGATGATATTTGACGTACACTAATCCTGATTGTTTAGTTGTATGTCAATCGATAGGTTGACAGACTGTGTAAGCGTTAATTATTTATATTTAATGCTTATGCAGTTGTGTGGTGCACTCTGGATGATTATTTATCGTTGCTATTATATACATGTGTTGTAGAAAATCCATATAACTAACATTATATGGTAATTGATTGGGCCTCATTCCAATATAGAAAATAAATTCATGTGTTGAATTGAAAATAAATTCGTGTGTTGAATTGAAAAATATTCATGTGTTGAAAAGAATAAATATTCATATGTTGAATAAAAGCATTGTTGATTAGATTGACGCCATTTTGACGTGAATGATATTTATATCGATTTTATTCATTTTCATAATTAATATAGAAAAGAAAGTGATTTCAAAATATAACGTTTTGAAAATATTATCATTTGTATATCGATGATGTGGAATATTCAATTTTGATTAGAAATTGAATATGAAGTTGAAAACGAATTTAAAACGATTTATAAAATACGTTTTGAAAGGGAATCGACAAAATATATATAATATATATAGAATGGCCTGAATAGAACGCGTCGCGCCACGGCAGTTTGCGATTTTCGACCATTGACTTCGAATGGATATTAAGGGAGATCCGACCATCGGATTCTCCTAAAACTGGAACCGTTGGGTTCGTATCGAATGAGCTTTCTAACAAATATTAGAGATTTCAAATCTAACGGTTGGATTTGCAATTATGTCCAAGTCAAATTTGGAAAAGGTCGTTGTAAGTGCAGTTCGATGGCCGTTGATGGAAATCGACTATACGGGACTTGATAAAATTATTAAAAATAATAATAATTTGTGTAAAATCATAAGAAATGATTTGTGAAGAATCGGGATGAAAATTACCATATTTGAAAAGATAAAAATAGATTTTTATCGAAATGAACTAGTTTTAAACTAGAATAATAATTTATTTATTTTTAAATAAATAAATTGGATTTGAAAGGGTTTTAAAAGTAACTAGAATTTCCAATAATTGAATTGGAATGGATTTGAATCGAAATTGTCTTTGGAATATTTCGATGTTGGATTTCGTGATTATATAGACATTATTATGGAAATTTGAAAGATATATTTATATCGTTATTTCCAATACGATATTTGTTGGTCGTAGAATTTGATATTGAATATAAGCCGATATATTTTCTATTCAGAGCCTTGTATTTAATATCAAACGGGATTTGGGTTTGTCGTGAATGGTGTCTTCATTAACACTGTTCTTAAACCCAGTTGAGGAAAAGATTAAATCTTTTTATCTAGAATTAATGAAGTGTACCAATTAAATGGTATTTAATTGGAATTGAATTTGAATTGATTTCTGGGTTTATCGTGAACGGTGTTTTTAATAACACTTGTTCTTTAACCCGATAATTAATGGAATGTGATTTTGGGTTGTCGTGAATTATTATACCCAACGGAGTTAAGAAAATCAGAAAATAACTGGAGATTAGTTAAGTTGAATGGTTTCTTGGGTATTGATCTAATATTGGTTTCGGCCTTCGGGGTTAATACTTAGGGAATTGTTCACTTGCTAATTTACAGTTAAAGGCTGATAGAATGGAATGTGATTTTGAGTTTATAGTGAACCGTGTTTTAAATGACATTGGTTCTTTAACCCAGTTAAGGACAGGATATGATTTCCCAAGTTAAACATTCATTAATGTTGATTTTTGGGAAGATTAAAACCAAGTGGAGATTTAATGAATCTTTAATTAGATTGAAATGATCGAGAATGGAGTATCACCAGTTTTGCTCCAGGTGATAGTTAAATCTTTAATTATATTTGAACGTGAAATGGTAATTGAATTTACCGATAACACCATGGTGTTAGATATGAAGTATTACCAGTTTAACTTCATGGGATGAATAGGTTGGGGTTGGGAAATTTAACAATTGATTACTTCGGTAAGGTTTGTTAATCCCGAAGAGTTTGGATAAACCATAATTTGGTTTGAAATGATTTTCAAAAGAAGATTAAAGAATAAATTAAAGAATTTATCTTTGATAAAATTAATGGGAACCTTTCACTAAGAATGTGAAATTTAGCAATTAACTGAAGATTAGTTAAGATGAATGGTTTCCTGAGTGTTGATCTGATGTTGGTTTCGGCCTTCTGGGTTAATATTTGGGGAATTGTTTTCTTACTAATTTACGGTTAGTGACTGATGAATTGGAATGAGGCGTATGTTGTGTTTATGTAACACTTTTTATTATATACGTGAGTTATTCAGAAAGGCCAGGTTTATCCCATTCTGAATAACTGATACGACGATTCGTTGAAGATGAAGACGGTGGTTGAAGACCAGAGGTCTTCACGTCGTTTGGTTAATTACTGATGATCTTGATTGGGCCGTACACCCAAAAGGAGGGAATCATTTGGTGATCGACCAGCCGTACTTGGAGATCGATGGATATGCGAGGTATAAGGTGCCTCCGGTTTCGTTCAGACCCGGAACGAACTTGTAAATGGACTGTGTGTCCGACATTGGATTTTATTCGGTGTGATTGATTTCTATTAAATATATATCTGTTTGGCGGCGGAGAATTTATTCTCTTGCTTAACGCCCTTCTCTGAGACGTACGAGCTCAGAGGTTGTATATTGATGGATATCAAACGCATGGAGTGAATTTCCTGTATGGCATGCCTAAGTGGCAATATGATCAAGGCTTTTGTTGAAAAGCATAGTCTTGTGGTTGATGATCAAAGCACGACCTGTGTGGCATAGCTTTGCGTAGCGTTGATTCGCGAGCCTCACACCCCGGTTGTGAACAAGAAACGGGAGAGGACCTCAGGGAGGACATGCGTTTCTTTCTAGTTAGAAGTGGCGTCAGCGGTTTGACATGCCCTGACGAGTTTGACTTATGTGGTTGTTGGTTTGCAAGGCGCCTCGGATATATCGATGACTGTGTGGAGCTGATGGAGTCATTCATTGGCTCATTTATGTCCCAAAGGGCGGGAAAACGTATTGTTCAGGCATTCATCAGCGGACCATCCCTAACGATCCAAGGTGCAGTTGCGGCTGTTCCTGAGACATGGTAGGCTAGATTGTCTCGAAACGGTGAGGACGATCCCTTGCCTCGGTTCACAGATGGAAATCCAATTTCCAAATACATGACTTTGCGGTTTTATTTGTAGAGCCTAGTATGGCGACATAGTGGTATGGGGCACTTATGCCGCCTATGATTGATACTTATGATTTGAAATTGTTTTGACACTATACACTTATAGTAATAATAAAACATGAAATTTAGCGTATCAAGCATTCTTTGGCTATTATAAGGTAAAACCCTATCCTCCGGCTTGTGTTGCATTGTGTGATGGGACCAGGGTCTTATAATAGCTTCATTGTTCTTTATTTAGCATTGCGCTATTGTTTTATGCACTGGTATTCTTGGGAGGAAACCCGTTCCGTGTTATACGGCGTGGTCCCTTGATTTACCGAACTTTAAAATAAAAATTAATAACTGTTTTAGTTCTCACACCAGTCACATGACTAACCTGGAGTTTATTGTTTTAACCTAAACTCTGGGTGCCCTAATTTTTCATGCAGGCAGCTAGTTGTTTTTGTTTTGCAGATTCATATTCACAGGATCCTGATTTACAGCTGGAACGATATCCGGAAAGCTCTGTACCCGTTTATCTTTTTCAGTTGTGTATTGTATTATTTTTCCGCTGCAATGTAATGTAATATAAATCTCTGATATTTTCTGTGTAATATTTATTGATACTCTGTATATTCTAGTATTCCGATGGAATTGTTGTAATATACAATGAAATATTCTTCTGTTTGTGTTCTTTTGTGTGTTGTTTTCGAAGTATCCGCTCTTTCCTTCACGGGGAAGTTACGGGCCCTTACAAAATCCATACATTTTGTTTTGTGTAAAAGGTTAAGATTTGTGTGGAATTGTTAATTGAATAAGTTCAAATCTCTATTTTTTGAATAGATTATTTGAACGTATTGTTTACAAGATGCCCAAGTATTAAGGTTTTTTTGTAATCATGCATAAAAGTGAATTCGTTCAAAATAGGAATTATATATATATGTATGTATACATATGTATGCATTGGATATATGGCACTTTTTTATCTTTTATTGTTGGGATAATCAAGTCAAAACTAGGTTACAAGTTCTGTGTTGCTATTATTGTTTTCTTATTTTGATTGTTACAAGTTAATAGGTATATTTATGCCAGGATTGAAGGGAATATGGGAAATAACATGTACACCTTTAATTTAAAATAGGGATTGAAATTTCAAACATGGTTAGGACATTAATTTCATTCACTTAATTAAGCCTATATACATCATAAACAACGTAATATGAATATGTATTAAGTGCATAATAAATACGATTAAATTAGGAATTTAAATGTACATATAGGTATTTGTATGTTCGCGTGTGTTAAAGGCTTTAGATATATTAATAACACCTAGACATAAGGTTAACCATTACTTGTAAAAGAAGACTATCTGGAACTGAACGACATATCCAACATCTATAAGTAATCCCATCTAATGTGAGGGGTCTAGGTGTCATGTAGCATTTTAATTAGTATACTATGACACAAGATTAGGCCTAACTTGACTGCCATATCCTTTCAGTTGTTCCATATACACCTCTTCGTCTAATTCTCCATTAAGAAAAGCGGTCTTGACATCCATTTGATGTACATACAATCCATAAATAGACGCAAGAGCAAAAAGAATTTTTATTGATGTTAGTCTAGCAACTAGAGCATATGTATCAAAGTAATCGATTCCTTCCTTTTCCCTAAATCCTTTAGTTGCTAGCCTTGCCTTAAAAGTTTGAACAAACCCATTCGTATTATATTTCTTTTGAAACACCGATTTACATCCAGTTGGCTTGGATCCGATTGGTAAATCTGTTAGAACTCAAGTGTTGTTAGACAGAATTGAATCCATCTCATCTTGTATTACTTCTTTCCAGAAAGAAGCATCTATTGAAGTAATAACTTCTTCAAAAGTTTTAGGATCTTCTTCATTATTCAAAATATAAATTGTCTCATCGAGTAATTTATCCTTATCACCAACAACAAGGTGAACTATGTCATCTAGTGAAAAAAAATCAGGATGTAAGCTTTTAGTTTTCCATGGTGTTTGGCTTCTTTTAGGTTCATCAGGAACGTTTTGGAGCCTCCTTTTATTTAATAAAATATATTAAATTTTTTCATCATTTCTTTTGTGAATGATTTGTGTAGGATCCGAAACTACCTTGGGATCACATTAAAATTTACTTTCAATGAATTCTACATCTCTTGATTCTACAGTTACATTAGATTCTATATCCTATAATCTGTATGCATTAGAATTTTCATCATATCCTACAAATATACTTTTCAATGCTCTTGGTCCAAGCTTTATCCTTTTCGGATATGTTACCTTATAAAAAGCTAAACATCCCCAAACCCTTAGATATTTCAAGTTTGGTTTTCTTCCTTTCCATAACTCGTAATGAGAAGTCTTAGTTTTCTTTGATGGAATTATGTTATGCAAATGACATGCCACCGTTAAGACTGCTTCTCCCTACAAATTGACATGTTGTTTAGTCATTAAAATTAGAGCATTGGTCATTTCAACCAATGTTCTCCGCCAGTCCATTTGCGGGATATAAGGTGCGCTTGACTGATGAATAATTCCATTTTCTTCACAAAAGGATGAAAATTGCAAGGAAAAATATTCTTCACCTCTATCACTTCGCAACACCTTAATCCTATTTTCCTTTTGATTCTCAATATTGGTTTTGAAACGCTTAAACATTTCAAAAGATTGTTCTTTTGATCTCATTAAATAGACGTGTGCATCAAGAATAATCATCTATAAACGTGATAAAGTATCTATTGCCACCTCTATTATTTAATTCACAAATGTCTGAATGTATCAATTCAAGTAGTTTTTCTATTCCTTGCAGATTTTGGAAACAGCGTCTTGCACATCTTTACTTCAATACAAATTTCACATTTAGATTGGTTTACATTATCATATGAAATCATTCCTTCTTTAGACATAAATTGTAAATTTTTATAATTTAGATGTGTTAATCTATTATGCAATAAATGAAATGAACCAACAACATAAGAAAATTCGTTCATTTTATTAATACTTTATTTAAACAAACCATTACAAGTATATCCTTTCCCAACAAAAATACCACCCTTGGATAGAATAAGACTATTAACATCTAGAGCTCCCTTAACACCCTTATTACATAGGGGACTTGCAAAAACCATATTTTTTTCTGATTTCTGGAACATGTAAAACATTAACAAGAACAATCCTTTAGCCAGAAGTGAACTCCAATTGTAACACCCCACCTCCGCTAGGGTCACTCACAAAGGGAATGCACTAGTTTTGGTGGAGTATTATCTAGGTAACATACACAGAGATATCACAAGGTTGAACATAAATAAAGCAGCGGTAGAAATTAAAAACCAAATTTTTATTACTTTCAAGAAATGAGTCAAAACCTCATATATCCAAGGTACAAATTATTCCATTACATCAAGTTCCAAATAAAGAAGCATAAACTTATGATAACAAAAGTAAATTATTCCCCATAAATAGCAGAAGTGCAGCCACAGCATAGCTCAAGACCAAACCGTACATGAGCTGACAGAAAGCAAGGTAAATCCAAGCTAAGAGCTTGTGTTTCCTCCTTGAGAACCTGGGGGGGGGGGGAAGGGAACGAAAGAAAAAGGGTCAGTCATAAAGACTGGTAAGTCCTAGTGACTTTCAGTATAAAAACTAGTAAAGTTAACAAGACATGAGTAAACCGAAAGTAAACATAGGGATGGTAATAGGACTGGCAAGATAACTAAGATATCAAGATAAATATAGCATCGCATATTCAAGATTCGCTGCACCAACTGTACTAGTATTCTAACCCATATCAAGTATTAACCATTAAATGATCCCATGGCCCAATATCATGAAATGACCCTTTACGGGGTCCTACAGTATGACCTACCAATCAATCGGCTCCCTACAAGTTCTAGCTCGTCATGTGTCTATGTCATATGGCCCAACCATGAAATGTAGTCACCTGTGCTCGGTCCACCATAGGGTCTATCAAGCCCTAGGGTGCCAACCACCAACACGAATCAAGCACGCACAGTGTAAACCTACTGGTGACCAATGCCTGCTTTTTGAACTCCGGACTACGTGCATAACCACATTCCGCCTGAACCTACAGTGGCGCACCTACTCAGCCGTCGTTCTGGTCGCTTACAATCAGCCTAGTAATCGTGCCCCACCCTACCTAGTCCCAGGGTATCTTGATACATCTAAGTGGGTTACTACTGAAAAGGACGGCATAACTAGGGTTTCTAATGGGTTAAGTGTTGCCATTCAAATTCGTGACTTAAACCCTATCTTAAATCATGTACCAAGTTGGTTAAGTGTGTACGAGCGGTTCATGACTTAACCCCATCAAATCATCGTGTCAAATTGGTTAAGTATATTCAAGTGGTTCATGACTTAACCCTATCCTGCGGCATAAATTCATTAATGTACCCCAACCTCTCACATTAGACTAGTTGTTTTGGTCACTGGATTTGCCGGGCGGTTCCGGGCAGATTTACACCACAACATAGTCTAACCTCGGGTTTTAGGTGCGATATGACCAACTACCCACATTGGATCCTATTGTTTGCAGTCACTAGATTCGCCGGGCGGTTCCGGGAAGATTTACACTGCAAACTCAACCCAACCTCGAGTTGGCCAATTTCAAGTGTATTCTAAGCGTCATGTCTCGGTTCAAGTTTCGAGTCTAAATTCATGTCAAGTTTTCATGTCATGTTTCATGTCAAATCGTGCCAAGTTCATGTCCATATCTAGGTTCAAGTTATAACAATGTTCACGTTTCAAGTTTATAGTAAATTCAGGTTTTCCTAAACTACCCAAATCGTATTCCCATCGCACGTGAATTCGAATCGATACAAACAAATCTAATTAGGGAATAACATAGAAAGAACGGGCATAAGGTGGAAAAAGTGATTATAAGTCAGGCATGGTATGACTTGAGATAAATGACTACAACAATACTTGCATATGGAATAGTGGTATCAAATATCTAACCTAGCAAAATAGGGTGATAGTCATGGTAAAAGTTGACATAAGATAATAACCTCAAACTTGTGAATAACAACTAATTCAACATCACAGGTATGTTAACATCATGGTCATGAGGGGTTTTGATTTACAACACGTTTAGGCCCCAAATCAATTTCATATAAATATTAACACAAGTCAAGATTCAAGATGAATAGATCCAAGGTGAATAATAGGAGATCCAAAATAATAGATCCAAAAGGAACAATAATAGACCCAATATATACTATGATAGATCCAAGATAATTGTCATACTTAGGTTCAATTTCAATTTACAACATTTCCATATTAAGTTTAAAGTTTAGATCTAAAAGTAACTGGGTCTTACAGATCATGGTTTGAGAATTAGAAAATAAAGAGGCGATGTTGAATCTCGAGTCTAACAGAAATCCCCCAAATAGCAATACTTTACATGTAGCCTTGTTGGAGAAGAAGCAATTCCTTTTTCTCTAACTTTTAAACCAGAGTTTTAGCAGCATAAGACCAGAGAGAATTTGTGTAGAGAGACTAGAGTTAGGGGCTGTTTATATAGGGTCAGGCCAACGAATCTAGGAAGAAATCGGACTAGAAACATCAGAGTGAACTCTGACTCAAAAATGGGCTCGGCAACCAGGTCGACACCCAGGTCGACACTATGGTCGACCAGGTCTTGGGCAGGTCGACTCTATGGTCGACCCCCAAGTCGACCTAGTCCTGGGTGGGAAGTTTCCCGCCCAGTCCGTTCTGGGGTTTGAATTCGAAATTTGAATTCGAATTCTGAGCTGTTTTGAACTTGAAAATTTCTGAAAACTTCGAAGGTTCATAACTTAGTCATACGGACTCCGATTTTCGAAAACTTGGACTCGTTTCCAAGCAGAATTTCAAGACGAACGTAATGGCATAACCCGTTGCCCTTGATTCTTATTTTAAAAATTAATTCTGCCTTGATTTATAGTTATAACATGTTATCAAAATACGGGGTGTTACATTCTCCCCTCCTTAAAGGATTTCTTCCCCGAAATCTCTAAGTTAGAAAGAATATATCCTACCATCCAATCATCCTTCTACTCAAAAAATCATCCACAGGCAACCATTGTTCTTAAAAAAAAATTCTAGTGCTTTATGAACATATGCAGTAAGTGTGTGTATATGTACTTATCTAATGCAAAAGATCAGGCGGTTACTGATTCAGTAAACCTCCTTAATGAAAAATATGTTCGTGTAATGAGCCCAACATGTATGCAAATTCCTAACATAATTTATAATCTCTACATGAGTGCACATAACATTCATTCATATGCAACATCCAAGTGATAGCATAACAAGTTCCATCCATGTACAAGTATAAGCACTATTGCATATGCAACATGAAAATGTGACTGAGCCGATCTAGTGCCTAATGTGTGTCATGCATCCACTAGCAATCACTTGCGAACACTTGCAACCATTTGCAAACATCAACCATAAGATGTTTCAATCACATATTTACATCCATATGGTTCTATCTAAGGTTCTCAAGCTAAGATCGAGAAGATAACAAGATAAACATAGGTAGTAAAAGCATGATACGAAAGGTTTTCAAGTTTATAGGAAAAAGAGACCGAGAATGTACCCTAAAAAAGAAATGGGTAAAGCGCGCGTATCTTCTCTTCGGTTTCCCAAGTTGCGTCTTCTTGGGCTTCACTCCACTGAACTTTAACTAGCTTGACTTCTCGATTCCTTAGCTTCTTGATCTCCGTTCCTAAAATACGAATTGGAACTCACCTCAATGTTGCTTCTTTTTCTACTTCTACGCCTTCAAGGATGCTTGGCTCAACCACTTCGGCTGATTCATGTAAGCACTTTCGGAGATGCGAGACATGAATGACATTGTGTACTCCAGCCAGCCTTTCGGGTAGTTCTACCTTATAGGCCATCCGCCCAACCCTCTCAGTGATAGGGAATGGTCCTACGAACCTTGGTGCTAGCTTTTCAACTGCTCCAAAACGAACTACATTGCGTAAAGGAGAAACTTTTATAAAGACCATGTCTCCGACTTCGAACTCTGGGTCTGTCCTTCTATTGTCCGCATAAGATTTCTATCTGTCTTGGGATGTTTTCATCCGTCTTCGTATCAAAACAACCTTCTCAGAAGTGTCCCTCATCATGTCGGGCCCAAGTATAAGCCTGTCTGTCATCTCCCACCAAAAGTTGGTGACTTGCACGGTCTTCCATACAGGGCTTCGAATGGTGCCATTCCGATGCTAGCTTGGTAACTATTATTATATGAAAACTCCACGAGAGGAAGATGGTCTTCCCAAGTACCACCAAAGTCAATGATGCATAGTCTCAAAATATCCTCTAGTACCCTATTTACCCTTTCGGTTTGTCCATCCGTCTGCGGGTGATAGGCCGTGCTTAAGCTCAGTCGTGTACCCATTGCTTCTTGGAGACTATTGCAAAACTGGCTAGTGAAAATCGGGTCACGATCACTAACTATACTAGAAGGGACCCCATGCAACCGTACTACCTCTCGAAGGTAAATGGACGCTAGACATGATGCGGTCCTCTTGCTTTTCACCGGAATGAAGTGAGCACTCTTCGTGAGTCTATCAACTATGACCCATATGCTAGTATTTCCCTTCCTTGACCTAGGTAGTCCATCCACGAAATCCATCGAGATACTCTCCCATTTCCATTACGGAACCTCCAAAGGATGTAATAGCCCACCGGGCTTCTTCGACTCGGCCTTTACTTGTTGGCTCACCATGCATTTTGAAACGAACTCTACCACGTCCTTTTTCATCCCAACCCAAAAGAATATGCGTTTCATATCTCTGTACATCTTATCCCCTCCGGGATGTACAATCATCTTCGAGTGGTGCGCCTCTTCGAGAACTTTACTTACTAAGTTTCCCACCTGTGGGACACATAGCCTTCCGTCACGCCTTAGCCATCCCTTGTCATCTATGGCATACCTACCGAGGTGACTTGATGTCTCGCCACCAATCAGCTTGTCCATGATTTCGACTATCTGTGGGTCTTCCTTCTGTGAAGTCCCTACTTGACCTAGAAGTGTAGTTCTTAACTCAAGAGATGCTAACGTAACAGTCAATGACTCAACAGCAGGTGTAAAATAAAAGGTTGCTATAAACTCTAGACTTTTCCTTTCAACAAACAAGGGGCTCAAAGTCAACCTTTTCCTACTTAGTGCATCTGCCACCACATTCCACTTGCCAAGGGTATAAGCTATATCGAAGTCATATGATGCCAAGAATTCCATCCACCGCTGTTGTCTAAGATTCAAATCTTTCTGTTAGAAGAGGTACTTAAGCGATTTGTGGTCGGTATACAGCTCGAACCTCTCCCCTAGAAGATAATGGCGCCAAGATTTAAGTGCAAATACGATCGCCGCCAACTCCAAGTCATGTGTGGGATAGTTCTTCTCATGAACTTTACGTTGTCTACCCCCATAGCAAATCACTTTCCCTTCTTGCAATAGGACTGCGCCTAATCCCGTGCCACATGCATATGTGTAGACCGTAAACATCTTACCTCCATCGGGTAATGCCAAAACTGGAGTTGTGGTGAGGGCTCTCTTAAGTCTCTGAAAAGCAATCTCACATTCTATGTCCCATACAAACGCTAGGTTTTTCTTCGTTAACCTAGTAAGAGGGGCTGAAATCTTTGCGAAGTCCTTAATGAACTTCCTATAGTAGCCTGCCAAACCGAGAAAGCTTCTCACCTCCGTTGCGTTCTTAGGAATTTTCCAATCTTGCACCGCAACTACCTTTGTGGGGTCCATGGCTATGCCTTGCTTAGAAACTACATGTCCAAGAAACCGAACTTCCTTCCTCCAAAAATGGCATTTGGAGAACTTAGTCGTTAACTGGTGTGCTCTAAGTGTATCCATGACTTCCTTGAGATGTCTAGCATGCTCTTCTTCATCCTTTGAGAAGATCAAAATATCATCTACGAAAACCACTACAAACTTGTTAAGAAACTCCCGAAACACCCTACTCATCAAATCTACAAAATACGCGGGTGCATATGTTAACCCAAACGGCATGACGAGCCATTCGAAGAACCAATCTGGAGTCCTAAACGCAGTTTTGTTAATGCTATCCTCAGCAACTCTAAGCTGATGGAATTCTGTGGCTACATCGAGTTGAGAGAAAAAAGATGCTCCCACAAGCTGGTCAAACAAATCGTCGATTCTTGGTAGTGGGTGCCTATTTTTCTTAGTTAGCTTGTTTAACTCACGATAATCTACTCAAAGACGAAGCGAACCATCCGCCTTAGTAGCGAATACCACTGGAGCACCCCATTTAGAAATGCTTCGTCTTATGAAATTTTTCTCAAGCAACTCCTTAACTTGTTTACTGAGCTTTCTTCTTTCCGCGGGGCCATGTGCCTAACGGGCAATGAAACCGGCTTGGCATTATCAACAAGATAAATTCGGAAGTCTATCTCGCGTTTAGGAGGTAACCCCCTCACCTCCTCAAAGACATTTGGATATTCTCGGACCACTCTTATAGATTGCAAAGTGTCGATGGACGAGTCAAGAGATTCAAGATAACACAACATGACCGGACCCTTAGGGTTACAAGAAATTTCAAGGGTATTACCAAGGCGAGTCATGAGCCTCACTACCCTTCGTTTACAATCAAGAATGGCTCCATAATTGGATAGCCAATCCATACCTAGGATCAAACCATATCCCATAAATCCGAGAACATAAGCATTACATACAAATTCTACGCTTAAGATAGAGATCCTCAAATCCACACATATCATAGATAAATGAGCGGAGCCCCCAATTGGATTTGAAACACTAACGGGATCCTCAACTAGACAAGTACTTAGGTGCAGATTTTCAACAATATCAGAAGAAATAAAAGTATGTGATGCGCTAGAGTCAAATAAGGTTCGAACATGAAAGCCAAAAATGTAAACAAGTCTTCCAACAGAAATATTACTACCTCGGCCAAGATTTGGAGTGGTGTTGAGAGCATGCAACTGCCCTCCAGAAGGTCCTGCTCGCTGGGTCTGCCCTTGCCCCTATCCTTGCTTCTTAGGGCAATCCTTGCTGATGTGTCCAGTATCTCCACAATGAAAGCATTCACCCAACTTTCCCTTCTTCTTTTTGTAGTCTTTAGCTAGATGTCCCGTAATACCACAAAATTTACACTTCCTTGTCTCACGTGCCTTGTTATTATTGTTGTTGTTGCCCTTGTTATTCTTGTTGCCTCCCTTCTTGAAGTCAACTTTCTTATTCTGAGTCTCATTAGGCTTAACCTCCTTCTTGCTATTCTTGTCTTCCTCATTAAGTAGGGCCATATCCACCAAGCTTTCAAAGGTCGCGCCCATGGGTATATGAGTTATGGCCAAACTGTGTAGTGGCTCGTTCAATCCTCGAGCAAAGCGTACCGCCTTTTTCTGGGCCGTGTTGACCAACTCCAAACCGAACCGAGCAAGCTGATTAAACTTATTCACGTACTCCCTAACAGACATGTCCCCTTGCTTGAGTGCTAGGAACCACTCCATATGAAGGTTATCTTCTTCCGACGATAAGAATTTAAGCCCAAACCTCTCTCTAAAGTCTGCCCAAGTCTCAACTGGCCTGGTAGCGTTGGTGACTTCCCACCAAAATGCAGCTTCCTCTTTCAACAACCATGCAGCCAACTGAACTTTCCTATGGTCCTCCACATCGAAGATAATAAATAAGTCTTTAGTCTCCTTTATCCAGTTTCGTGCCTCAACAAAGGTTTTAGTTCCAACGAAGTTCTTGCCGCCCATTGCTTTAAAGTCTTTGCATATTTTGGCAAAGGCGGTACAAGGAGGAGGAGGAACCGTGGCCACTGGGGGAGGAGGAGGAGGGATGTCTGTCGGGCCCGCGTCGTTGGCCCTAGCTTCTAAGTACCTTTGGAACCATTCAGGTACGGGTAGTCCCTCAGGAAGGTTAAGATCAGACATGCTGAAAAACGAAAAGAAAAAGATTCAAATGAGGAAACAAAGGAAAGTACTAATGGCTTTTGGGGAAAAGCCTTTTTTAATCGTAAAACTTCCATTGAAAATTGCTTCTTTATAAACGGTTTTGGAAAATAATTTAGAAAGTTTTTTTTTTTTAAATCTTATGCCCCGTCAGGTAACCTTCTGCTCTGATACCAAATGTAACACCCCACCTCCGCTAGGGTCACTCACAAAGGGAATGTACTAGTTTTGGTGGAGTATTATCTAGGTAACATACACAGAAATATCACAAGGCAGAACATAAATAAAGCAGCGATAGAAATTAAAAACCAAATTTTTATTACTTTCAAGAAAAGAGTCAAAACCTCATATATCCAAGGTACAAATTATTCCATTACATCAAGTTCCAAATAAAGAAGCATAAACTTAAGATAACAAAAGTAAATTATTCCCCATAAATAGAAGAAGTGCAGCCATAACATAGCTCAAGACCAAACCGTACATGAGCTGACAGAAAGCAAGATAAATCCAAGCTAAGAGCTTGTGTTTCCTCCCTGAGAACCTGGGGGGGGGGGGGGGACGAAAGAAAAAGAGGCGAAAGAAAAAGGGCCAGTCATAAAGACTGGTAAGTCCTAGTGACTTTCAGTATAAAAACTAGTAAAGTTAACAAGACATGAGTAAACGGAAAGTAAACATAGGGATGATAATAAGACCGACAAGATAACTAAGATATCAAGATAAATCTAGCATCGCATATTCAAGATTCGCTGCACCAACTTTACTAGTATTCTAACCCATGTCAAGTATTAACCATGAAATGATCCCTTGGCCCAATATCATGAAATGACCCATTACAGGGTCCTACAGTACGACCTACCAATCGATCGGCTCCCTACAAGTTCTAGCTCGTCATGTGTCTGTGTCATATGGCCCAATCATGAAATTTAGTCACCTGTGCTAGGTCCACCATAGGGTGTATCAAGCCCTAGGGTGCCAACCACCAACACGAATCAAGCACGCACAGTGTAAACCTACTGGTGCCCAGTGCCTGCTTTTTCAACTCCGGACTACGTGCACGACCACAGTCCGCCTGAACCTACAATGGCACACCTACTCAGCCGTCGTTCTGGTCGTTACAATCATCCCAGTAATTGTGCCCCACCCTGCCTAGTCCCAAGGTATCATGATACATCTAAGTGGGTTACTGCTGAAAAGGACCGCGTAACTAGGGTTTCTAATGGGTTAAGTGTTGTCATTCAAATTCGTGACTTAACCCTATCCAAATCATGTATCAAGTTGGTTAAGTGTGTTCGAGCGGTTCATGACTTAACCCTATCAAATCATCGTGTCAAATTGGTTAAGTATATTCAAGTGGTTCATGACTTAACCCTATCCCATGGCATAAATTCAATAATGCACCCCAACCTCTCACATTAAACTAGTTGTTCTGGACACTGGATTTGCCGGGCGGTTCCGGGCAGATTTACACCACAACATAGTCTAACCTCGGGTTTTAGGTGCGATATGACCAACTACCCACATTGGATCCTATTGTTTGCAGTCGCTGGATTCGCCGGGAGGTTCCGGGCAGATTTACACTGCAAACTCAACCCAACCTCGAGTTGGCCATTTTCAAGTTTATTCTAAGTGTCATGCCCCGGTTCAAGTTTCGAGTCTAAATTCATGTCAAGTTTTCATGTCATGTTTCATGTCAAATCGTGTCAAGTTCATGTCCATATCCAGGTTCAAGTTATAACAATGTTCACGTTTCAAGTTTATAGTAAATTCATGTTTTCCTAAACTACCCAAATCGTATTCCCATCGCACGTGAATTCGAATCGATACAAACAAATCTAAATAGGGAATAACATAGAAAGAACGGGCATAGAATTTGTGTAGAGAGACTAGAGTTAGGGGCTATTTATATAGGGTCAGGCCAACGAATCTAAACAGAAATCGGACTAGAAACATCAGAGTGAACTCTGACTCAAAAATGGGCTCGGCAACCAGGTCGACACCCAGGTCGACACTATGGTCGACCTGGTCCTGGGCAGGTCGACTCTATGGTTGACCCCCAGGTCGACCTGGTCCTGGGCGGGAAGTTTCCCGCCCAGTCCGTTCTGGGTTTGAATTCGAAATTTGAATTCAAATTCTGAGTTGTTTTGAACTTGAAAATTTCTGAAAACTTCAAAGGGTCATAACTTGGTCATATGGACTCCGATTTTTGAAAACTCAGACTCGTTTCCAAGCAGAATTTCGAGGCGAACGTAATGGAGTAACCCATTGCCCTTGATTCTTACTTTAAAAATTAATTCTGCCTTGATTTATAGTTATAACTCGTTATCAAAATACGGGTTGTTACAACAATTCTATGGTTCCTTTTCCAATGACAGTTGAAGCATATCATTTGAACAGCGACTGGTTATTACATACGTGAATAGAAGCACTAAAGTCATACCACCAATCATTATCTTTGGTAGCATATGCCTTGTTTAGTTTTGTGGTAATATCGATGTTCAGTTTTGAAACCATGACAATAATTTCTGGTTCTTCTTGTTCAACCTCGTTTGCCTTGTTGGAAGTACCTTGATTGTTCTTTTTACCCTGGTTATTATTCTTTCCTTTCTCCTTTTTCTTCCTTTTGGAAAATCTGCAGTCTTGTTTTAATATCCACTTTTGCCGCAGAAGTAGCAGTCAGCCTTGCCTTTGCCATTTATTATCTCTTTTGGGTTTTCCATAGGGTTTGTTATCATTTCCAGCATTGTTAATATTGGAAGCAGCAGTAGACTTAAAAACTTTCGCCCCCATGCCCCAAATGCGCAAATGTCCATCTTTGACCCATAATAATATTTTATAGGCCTCAAACCCTTTGAGCCCAAGCCATTGAGTCCATCTCAAGCCCAAGTTGTTTTGTTTCACAATATCGTATTCCAAGCAATAGTATATAGAAAGAGATACTTCATAATATTTTCTGATGTGGAACAAATACTTATTGCAATCTTCCCAATACAACAGAGTGCAGAAATTTCGGTCGATCCAAAATTCAGCGTTTTTGGTTTACAAAACGTAATCAAGAGAGACGTTGGCTTAAGCCATGGGTGTAGCGCTTGTTCAACCAGCGCATATATATATATATATATCTGTGTGTGTATGTGTGTGTGTGTGTTTCACGCGCTTGTTCAACAGACTCCTGAGCTCAGGCGCCTGTTCAATAGGTGCCTGAAGTTTTTTATTCTTCTTTTGATCGGGCCTATGGAGCTTATGCGCTTGTTGGACATGAATCTGACCCGTATTTTGTTTGGAAGATTGTGTTATTACATTTTGTAATTGATGAATTTGTAATTTATATTACAAATTTGTTGGAGATGCTCTACAGATATGAATATAGTACACAAGAAATTTAAATTCTTTGAAATAGAATGACATGTAAGATTCTAGTTGATCTCATATGAATATTATTCTGATTATAGCCTCGTATTAGAACTCGCTATATTTTTAAATATAAATGAAAGTCATTTTGTAAATTGTGAAACTTTTTTTTAAATAGAAAATGTGAAACTTTATATACGAAAGGAAATACAAACGTTTACAAAACAAATAACACATTGAAAGTTTCAATTAATCTTCTATGAGCATCATTTAGTAATCTCATTTTCAAAATAACTATTTATTTTTTTATTTTATTCTATTTTGAAATTAGATACTTAGTGGGCATTACATAAGCACTCTATGTAACATGCTACGTGATAAATACGCCCACTATTTCAAATCTCGAAAATAGCGCCCGAGATATTGCAATTACGAACAATATAACGACCGATACGAGATACTGGAATATCGTTCGAGATCCTAGTTTTTTCATCAAGATTTAAATTTGGGCCTGAACCAGAACAATAATTAAAAAACTCAAATTTAGCCATGATAATCTCCCACTATTTTACATTTTGCATGTTAAAAGACCAAATTGTATGTTCACATATGTTCTACGATGCTTATAATTTTCAAATTAGTCTTTGTCACATACATGTTACCTATAAAATTATGTATTTTATAATCTACTTATGCTGTATTTTTAATGTTTTATGTCTAACAGTGATTCATTTTCATGGATTGTATGTTTTAAGCACTAATTTATTTGCATTATGTTATATTTTTGTTTTAAGCATATTATGATTTAGAATATGAACAATCTTTTGTGAATTAAGAATAATAAAGTGATTTTGCAATTCAAGTTCAAGTTACTATGTTTCTAATAGCATTCGTAAAAATCATTTTGTAAGAATATCATTTTTTAATATATCATGTAGCCCGAGATTGTTCCGATTCAGACCTGAGATGGAAATCTGAGACGAACCCTCGAGTTAGACTCATCCCATCCGAGATCTCCCCAATACAAGATCAATTCTCTAAAATCCCTAAGACGTAACGCGACCGATATCCGAGATTTAAAACCTTGAATACATCACGGTTTATTTTCAAAGCTATCACCTGTTAATCAATGTTTAAGTTAATCAACATGTCGTTGGCACAATAGGGCAGAAATTCAATGATTTTGTTTCTGATGCATAGTTTTAAAGACCGAACATACCATCAAACCGTGATGCTTCCTAGTCGAGGGTTTTAAAGGTCCGACCTATAGAACCATAAAAGTCGTGCACACATAAAATCTAATTAAAATTAGCTTATTAATGTAAAAAATAGAGTATTTGGAAAGATAGTAAAAGGAATTAGGTTGCTCAGCTAAGCAGTCAATAAAAACACGAACATTTATGCATAATATATGTCCCATATCGCAGAAATGTTGGAAGGCCTTCACATCTTCTCATTTATAAGTACAAGTTGATGCTTGGTCAAATGTAAAACATGTGGCACTTTTTATTTTGCATGTCTGAGACTTTGAAATTAATGTTTTATGTTGCTGGTTTATAGGCAAGTAAATCGTATAAAACCGGTTTATTGAGGTTAAACCGCGGTTCACTTCGGTTTTTGGAAAAAGCGGCTCTACTGAGATCCTGGCCGAACTATTGTGCGGTTCACGATTTTAAGAGTCAAAACCGGCAGTTCGATCGGTCTTTAAAACAGTGCTATGATAAACCACGACAAAATGCATATGAAGTTTTAGCTTTCTAAAGTCATCTACCTAAAATCCATTTCCACCCTTGAAATTGAAATTACATAAAAATGTTTTGCTTGATAATTAATTTACTTTAAAAATAAATAAATAAATAAATAAAGAATGTAAATAGCTTCGAGACAGCAGTCATGAATTGAACAAATCGAGTATTAGCATGATCAGGATATACAACAGATTTAACAAAATATGTTACCAGTTATACAACCAAAATCTGAAAAGAAAAAAGAAGAAGATTACAATGCTGATACTATATATTTCAATTAAGGGTGTTAGAATTCAAAGAGATGAATGACATATACTTTAGTCCCACATTGGCAAAAAGAAGATAACATTTATGTATATATATATATATATATCTATTTCTCATTCCCTATATTGGCCCTTAAGCTTAGGTAATTTTGTGCGAGGGGGAGGACCTATATCTTATAAACCAAACACACATGCACATGCCACCTGCCCATCCTGTACCGAACCGAACCGGGCAAGGTCGGGTTCGGGTTCAGGTTTGGAATGAAACCTTATTTTTGCTATGAAAAATTTAACCAAATTTTTTTGGTTTTGTGACTGGATGCAGCAATGTATATGGGTGCGACCCAACAGGAATCAAACGGTTTTACAGCCCGTTAGCAAATGAAGAGACACGTGTGATACCCGTTATGTTTGAATTTAAAACCATTGTTCTTATGACTATTTGAAGATTATAAATTAGTGGAGAGTCCTGATCACATTTTTAATGAATTTTTAATCTTCTTCCTCTTCCTCTGTCAAAATAAAATCCTCCATTGCTGCTGAATCTCTATACTCAAACTGACGTAATCATCACATACTCGAGCAGTTTAGTCTGTTGTATCCTGCGAGACTCCAAATAAAGTCTTAAGGAAATCGGTACACCGAGCCTCAGTCGATTTATCTATTCTTTTGTTGTTTGCTTGTTGTGCTACCAGTTTATAGTATACTTCATTGCAACCCACTATTGTTTTTATTCCACTGAATCAATCATAATGTATGCAAGATTAAATTCTAACACTTAATAGTGTTGTT
This sequence comes from Allium sativum, assembly GCA_030737875.1. Lineage (NCBI taxonomy): Eukaryota > Viridiplantae > Streptophyta > Magnoliopsida > Asparagales > Amaryllidaceae > Allium > Allium sativum. The sequence goes on from JASFAX010000025.1 coordinate 16,693,114, forward strand.
ATTTGTGCGTTTGGTAGTAACACGGGTGACTGTAACTTCTGTTGTCTATTGTTATGAATTAACATCTTTAGACTTTACTGTTTTCCTGAAAACAGAGATGGCAGCAGAACAGATGTCGATAAAGACAGCCAACTTTGAACAAACCAGACCTGTTTAAGGAAGAAGGTGATGATTTTTTGACATGACAAAGTCACATGATTTTTTATCTCACTACTCTCGGTCTGCAAAGAAATCTTGAGGAAGTTGAACCAATGCTGCCTATGCTAGGCAAAACCAAGGAGTCAGATAAGATTCCGGATATTGATGCACGGAGGCACTCAGATTTTTTTGCAGGAATTACATCCTGAATTATTTAGAAAAAGTTTTGAACAAAATGTATCATCCATTCAAGACTCCAAAAGCCCTTTGGAATGCGCTTACCACAAAGTACAAAACATGAAATATGAGCTAAAGAAATTTATAGTAGGCAAGTTCATGGAATACAAATTGGTAGATTCAAAACCTGTTCCTACGCAACTACATGAACTTCAAATCATCATCCATGAAATGGAAGCAGAAGGCCACGAAGTTGGTGAATCTTTTCTGGTTGACAAAATCACTAGAAAGTTGCCACATCTGGAAGGACTTACGCAATTATTTAAAGCACAAGAAGAAGGAGATATCCTTACAAGACCTAATCGTCAGATTGAAGATTGAGGCAGATAATCGCGGAGTCACTAAACAAAAAAGCGAAGAGGGTTTTGTTGAAGAAGGGTCAAAGAAAAAAGGGCACCCTAATAAAAACCAAAAGAAAAGGAAGGCGCCAGAAAAAAGCAGCATGATCAGAAGCAATCCAAGAAATTCAATGGCGATTGGTGGGTTTGTGGCAAAACTGGTCATCAAGCAAAAGATTGCAGACGCAAGAAACAGAAAAATTCGAAAGCAAATGTGGTGGACAACATGGACATCGATGGGTCTAACTTTTCCAGAGTCGTGTTAGAATGCAATCTAGTGCAGAATCCTTCTCAATGGTGGTTTGACACAGCCGCTACGTGACATGTGATCTGAAAAGTCCATTTTCTCCACATACAACAAACCGGATAATGGAAAAAAATTGTACATGGGTAACTCGGCATTGTCAATGATTAAGGGCAACAGGAAAGTAATCCTCATGTTCACATTTGGTAAAACTGTTACTCTAAATGATGTGCTTCATGTTCTAGATATCCGGAAAAATTTAATTTCTGGACCTATACTCTTGAAGAAAGGCTTCCGATTGGTATTTGAATTAGATAAAGTTGTTCTACCCAAGGCTGGAGACTATATAGGGAGCGAATACTTGTGTGATGGCCTATTTAAGGCCAATGTAGCCATAATCGGCAATAATAATGTGTACTGTAGTTATAAAATGAATAAAAAGGAAGTTTCTTATGTTGTCGAGTTTGATGTTCTATTATAACATGAAAGATTAGGACACATAAATTTTCAAAAAATGAAAAAACTTGTAAATTTGGATTTAATTCCAAAATTTAAAGTAGATAAAAGATTATAAATGTGAGACATGTGTAGACGAAAAAATGGCTAAGAAACCATTTCAGGCTACTGAAAGAAGTACTGAACCACTACAAATGATTCATACTAACATATGTGATTTTAAAAACTTACCTACAAGTATTGGAAAAAAGTATTTTATCACTTTATTAATAATTATACACAATAATGCTATGTATATCTTTTAAATAGTAAAGATGACGCAATTGCATCATTTGTACAACATAATGCTGAAGTAGAGAATCAGCTAAATAAAAGATCAAATACTAAGATCTGATCGAGGTGGAGAATATGAATCACCATTTGAACAATTCTATGTAGAAAACGGCGTAATTCATCAAACAATAACTCTATATTCACCACAACAAAATGGTATTGCTGAGAGAAAGAATAAAACGTTAAAAGACATGATTAACACAGTGCTCATAACCTCTGGCCTACCAACGAACTTGTGGGCGGAAGCCTTAAATATGTCTAACCATATTTTAAATAAGCATCCTCACAATAAAACTGGAGAAATTCCGTATGAGTTATGGAAAGGACATAAACCAAGCTTTAAATACCTCACAGTGTGGAGGTGCTTGGCAAAAGTTCCATTTCCGCCTCCGAAGAGAGTCAAACTTGGACCAAAAACAGTAGACTGCTACTCCCTAGGGCCAGCCCAAAATTGTAGCACCTACAGATTTTTGGTACTCTAGTCTGATATAGCTGATATTCAAATAAATACAATCATGGAATCAAGAGATGCCTCATTCTTTGAAGATGTGTTTCTGCATAAAAGGAATGAAGGAACTTATGTCCCTAACAGGACAAGAGAAGATATAGAACCCAAAAGAAGAAAATCATCATGAAATTGAGGATATAGAACCCAAAAGAAGTGTAAGGGCTAGAACTTCTAATACATTTGGTCCGGATTTTTTAACATATATGTTAGCACACGAACCTCAAACATACAAGGAAGGAATGTCATCTTTGGATTTTTCATGTTGGAAGGAAGCAATCCAAAGTGAGATTGATTCAATTCTAAGCAATAAAACTTGAGAAATTGCTGATATTCTACCTGGAATAAAACCAATTGGATGCAAATTGATTTTTAAGAAGAAAATGAAAGCAAATGGCTCTATTGATAAATATAAAGCCAGATTAGTAGCCAAAGGATATCGGCAAAAAGAAGGTGTGGCCTTTTTTGATACATATTCACCAGTAACACGAATAACCGCAATAAGAATGCTAATAGCAATTTCATCTATCTATAATTTAGAAATTCATCAAATGGATGTAAAGACAACATTTTTAAATGGAGATCCCGATGAGGAAATCTACATGGAGCAACCAGAAGGTTTCATCTCAAAAGGAAATGAAAACAAAGTCCGTAGATTAGAAAAATCATTATATAGGCCAAAACAAGCTCCAAAACAATGGCACTCAAAATTTGATAGTTTCATGAAAAAAAATGGTTTTCATATAAATGAATGCGATAAGTGCGTTTATTATAAAAGTTGGACAATCATGTGTGATGATTTTTCTATATGTAGACGATATGCTAATCTTTGGTCTGAATACCCGAGTAATAGAGACCATAAAAAAATGTTAATCAACAATTTCGATATGAAAGATTTAGGAGTTGCAGGCATTATTTTGGTAATCAAAATAATAAGAACACCTAATAGAATTGAATTGCTCAGTCACTCTATTAAGACAAAGTGATTGACAAATATAAATATTTTGGAATTAAAGGAGTAAAAACACCTTTTAATCTATCTGAAGTACGACATAAAAACACTAATGAGAGTATAATGCAACTGGAATACTTTCGTGTAATAGGATGTCTCATGTACCTCGTGAATTGCACAAGCCCCGATATAGCTTATGCAGTAAGTCGATTAAGCAGGTATACAAGCAATCCAGGGAAGGAACACTGGAAAGCAATAATGAGAGTGCTAGGATATTTGAAAAATACCACAAACTATTCCATACAGTATGGAAAATATCCTGCCATATTAGAAGGATATATTAATGCAAACTGGATTTCTGATTCAGAGGAATAAAAATCAACGAATGGTTATGTATTTAGCCTAGCAGGGGCAGCAGTGTCATGGAAATCTACTAAACAGACTTACATAGCTCGATCCACTATGTAATTGGAGTTCATTTCTTTAGATAAAGCGGGCAAATAAGTAGAATGGCTTCATCATTTTTTAGAACATATTCCATTTTGGCCTAAACATGTACCGATCATATGCATACACTGCGATAACCAAGTAGCGCTAAGTACAACGCATAATTTTGTGTATAATGGAAAGTCACGACATATTCGTAGACGCCATAACGCAGTTAGGTAGTTACTCTCAAATGGAACTATTTCCATAGATTATGTGAGAGCAAATGATAACCTAGCGGATCCATTTACTAAAGGTTTATCAAGAGAGAAAATTGACTGCGCATTGAGGGGCATGGGTTTAAAAGCCTAAACTAACAAGAGTCCTATCCTAGCGACTGTAGATCCCACGGACTAGGATCAATAGGCAACCCAGTTATGAATAACTCAAGACGTAATTCATTTTTGGACACAGTGTCACTCCATTCCTATGGTGAGCAATATAAATGCATACCTACAGAAGTATTACAAGGTTAAAACTATGTTTTTTTAATAATGACCATGTCTTGGAAATAACAAGTGGGATATAGTTAGGATACTCTTAATGATTGCGATTACCTATGTTAGTGTGAGCTAGGTCGATTCTATGAGAAATTTATAGGGCTTGAATTCTCTATAACACTCGCAGAACCAGAAACTATTCAGGACCAAAAAGAACACAACCAAGAGATTGAATGATAAGGGAATCTTTGCTTCGTAAAGCTTATTGTTTGGATATACAATAAAGGCCGATGGTTCAAGATGAAACAATTCACCGAATAGCCAAGTAGATCCGATAAGTTTTAACTAGGGAATGTTCAAAGTGAAATATATACTTGTCCACGATAAAGCATTATTCCATACGTAGTCTTAGATGTTACACTTTATGTGGGGGAAACAGTATATTATCATTCATGTGGGGGATTGTTCGAATTCAAAGAGATGAATGGTATATACTTTAGTCGCACATTGGCAAAAAGAAGATAAGATTTATGTATATATATATCTATTCCTCATTCCCTATACTGTCCCTTAGGGTCAGGTAATTTTGTGCGAGGGGGAGGACCTATATCATATGAACTAAACACACATGCGCGCGTGCCGCCCGTATGTTTCGTACCGAATTGATCCGGGCCGGGTCAGGTTCGGGTTTGGGTTTGGAATAAAATATTATTTTTGCTACGAAAAACTTACCCAATTTTTGTGGGTTTTATGACTGGATGTGGCAATGTATATGGGTGCGACCCAATAGGAATCAAACGGGTTTACAGCCTATTAGCAGATGAAGAGGCACGGGCGCGACCCGTTATGTTTGAATTCAAACGATAAACATATGAGACCGTTGTTCTTATGACTGTTCGGATATTATAAATCAGTGGAGAGTCATGATCACATTTTTAATGAATTTTTAATCTTATTCCTCTTCCTCTATTAAAATAAAATCCGCCATTGCTGCCAAATCTCTACACTCAGACTGACGTAATCATCACATACTCGAGCAGTTTCGTCTGTTGTATCCTAGGGTACTCCAAATAAAGTCTTAAGGTAATCGGTACGCCGAGCCTCAATCGATTTATCTATTCTTTTGCTGTTCGCTTATTGTGTTGCCAGTTTATAGTATACTTCATTGCAACCAGCTGTTGTTTTAATTCCACTGAATTAATCATCTTGTATGCATGATTAAATTCTAACACTTAATAGTGTTGCTGTTTATGCGTTTTGTAGTAACGCGTGTGGCTGTTACTTCTGTTGCCATTGTTATGAATTAACAAAGAGTTGATTTGGTTCGCTATCGTAACTTTGTATTTAAAACCATTATCGTACCAGCTTATGCGGTAATTGAAAATTCATATCATTACCAGCTAAAGAAATCAGTTACAAACAGTTTGGTTTATACGTGGTAATGGTTAGTAGAAGTCGATAATAAGTTTTTAACGTTTACTATTATGAGGCCTTCTTGTTTACCATATTTCGCGTTAAATATAAAATATTAAAATTGAATCTTTGTTATTATATTATTATTTATCTATCTTATTTTACGCAGTAAAACATGCAAGAAAACATTATGGATGAATTAAAATATCATATAAATTATATTGTTTTTAAGATATATGATGAAAATTGTATTCAGTCTTGTAAATATTATTTTCCGTTGTATTTTATTAAATCATCACATATTAGAAGTTCAATGTTGTGTAATAAACATATATGATATACATATGTATTTTTTTAAGAAATGTGGTAGGTTTGGTAATTACTATTGTTAATGCTTAATTAGCATCACTGTACCATATATTTTCATGTGGTTTGGTATATCGTACCAATCAAATTGATTACCAATTGTTTAGTACCACTTTCATTGATAAGGGTTGGTAATGATTGGTAAGTGGTAGTATGGTAAAAATGTGCAATCGTAATTTAAATCCTGCATATAATTAACACCTCATGCCTAGACCTTAAGTCAGTATGAAGCGTGGTGGTGGGTAAAAAGTTTCGACTCTGAACAACTTATGCATACCTTCATCCTCTAACTTACCTCCTTTTACAATCATTTTTCATTTCCAGTTTCAAAAATCATAGAAGATGAATATCCTAGATGCTATCAGCTATATAAAAAGCTTCAGCTCCATTCATCACATATCAAGAGGGATCACTAATAGCTTATATTTAAACTAGAACCTCGAAAGATTAAAATTACTACTACCAACACGTACAAAATCTGAGTAGCACCAAAGTTTACATGCAGAAAGGAAAATTCCTGTAACAATAGTAGAATGTAGGGTTCATGCGTTAATCAAGAAGAAAAAATTTCTACAAGCCAAGAAATACTCAAGAATCTGTTTTGATTTTCAATACCTCTTCTCAACAGGAGTACTATCATGCAAATTTTCTCTAGATCTTGTTCCAGAACATCACTATTGCTATACTTCAACCATGAACACTTTGATCTCATGTCGCCTCCTTTATTTTCTTCAATAGTTCATCTTCTTGTAATTTCTTATGGGTTTCTGCTTCCTATAATTCCTTGTTGATTTCTCTTTCTTTTGAATACTACTGGCTCTTCTCTGTAGTTAATTCTATTATGTAACGACGGTCGGAACAAAGCCCCCTTCCTTGCACGCATATGAGCTGGCAGACAACTCCCATATAACAAAAGGAATCCCTAATGTTACATGCCTACCAGCTCATATTTGTACACAATTGCTTCAATATATTCCATGATGTGGGACTATTGTATCCAAACCATCATTCCTTGCATGTTCTTAAGGAGGAATGATGGTTTGGATACAATAGTCACACATCATGGAATATATTAAAGGAATTGTGTAAAATATGAGCTGGTAGGCACGTAACATTAGGGATTCCTTTTGTTATATGTGAGTTGTGTGCCAGCTCATATGCGTGCAAGGAAGGGGGCTTTGTCCCGACCGTCATTACATCTGTTATGTAACGACGTTCGGAGCAAAGCCCCCCTTCCTTGCAAGCATATGAGCTGGCACACAACTCCCATATAACAAAAGGAATCCCTTATGTTACGTGCCTACCAACTCATATTTGTACACAATTCCTTCAATATATTCCATGATGTGGCACTATTGTATCTAAACCATCATTCCTCCTTAACAACATGCGAGGCAATCCTAACAGTCTCCCCCTTGACTCACATCCTACGAGTATCTTTTGAGAGCACTGCTTTGCCTGCATGGCCCAGTCCGTAACCTTTGGCTCTGATGCCACTCCCTTGACTCGCATCCTATGAGTATCTTTTGAGAGCACTGCCTTACCTGCATGGCCCAGCTCGAACCTTCGGCTCCGATACCACTGATATGTAACGACGATCAGAACAAAGTCCCCCTTCCTTGCAGGCATATGAGCTGGCAAACAACTCCCATATAACAAAAGGAATCCCTGATGTTACATGCCTACCAGCTCATATTTGTACACAATTCCTTCAATTTATTCCATGATGTGGGACTATTGTATCCAAACCGTCATTCCTCCTTAAGAACATGCGAGGCAATCCTAACAGTCTCCCTCTTGACTCGCATCCTACGAGTACCTTTTGAGAGCACTGCCTTGCCTGCATGGCCCAGCTCGAACCTTCGGCTCCGATACCACTATTATGTAACGACGATCGGAACAAAGCCCCCTTCCTTGCACGCATATGAGCTGGCACACAACTCACATATAACAAAAGGAATCCCTATTGTCACATGACTGCCAGCTCATATTTGTACACAATTCCTTCAATATATTCCATGATGTGGGACTATTGAATCCAAACCATCATTCCTCCTTAAGAACATGCGAGGCAATCCTAACAAATTATTGGAATCTCTTCACTGTATCACCTTCTTGTAACTTTTCCATGGCTTATCCTTCTTCTCCTTTCTCTGAATTTTTTAGGTTTGATTTCCATAACTGTTCAAGAATGAGTTCCCGCAGTTTTATTTTTATAGCTCGTTTCCCTTTCTTCCAAAACAACTTCGGCTATTGATTTGAGTTGCTCATCATTTATAGATTTTATCACCGTCAGAATTTGATATAAACTGGAAAGAATTCCAAAAGTACCATGGTATATTCCATAAAACCCGAAGTGATCAAACCAGGTAGAATAATTCTTTAGTAAAGCATTCTTGATCAGTGACACGCTCTTGTCTATCTTTTTATCAGGTTAGAGAACTTGTCATAACAGAATTCGAAAACATGTTGTTGTTTCCTTTATAAACATCACAAGATTTCTTGCAGTAATGATCATATGCTTTAGTTTCATTGACTTCCCATTTCGGAAACATGGTGCTCCATTCATTGATCATGGTTCTGATACACTCGAAAGTAGTGTATATTAGTCTTGAGTAGAAGATGAGGGTATCTAGGCTTTTTGAAGATTCCACGAGTTCCCTCAGCTTTTTGCATTCATTTACTACGCTAGTAACCTGTAATGATGCTAAGGTCCTAGTTGTACGCTCTGGATATTGTTCGATGCAACTGGAGCCGGAACTAGAAGCGGAACCTTCAGTATCTTGGTTCATTGACAAAGAATTTGGGTAGAGGTTAATTCTTTTTTCTTGGGTTCGAACTCGAAAGTTTATGAGAGAAATTATATTTCAGGAATGCGAAATGCAAATGACAGGTCCGAAGTGAGTTTGATTCTTTATATAGGAACAACTTCTCCTTAATTGTGTGTTAAAATACGAGTAATAGGTAACAAGATTAAACCATTTTACCAGTGGTAGTTGTGGTTCTAGGGCGGTTCGAAGTATAAACCATTTCCGTACAGAACAAAATGATTGATCAAAAATACAAATTATTTTACTAACTATTTAAATAGTTCGATTTCGGTTCTGTTTCATTGTAATATGCCTTGGGATTGGTTCGATCTAATTTAAATTCGTATTAAATATGAAATAAGAGAATTACATTTACGAAATTTAATTAAAAAAAATTGGATTTCAATATTCTTATTTACGGCGACGAAGAATAAAACTATCATTATTATTTTTCCTTTTCCGTGTGGTTTGGATTCGTAATCTCCAAGAAGCAGTAGCTTACGGGGTTGCCAGAACTGATTTTTAGGTGAAATAATGGCACCAAAGAGAGGATTGTTTCCATAAAGACCCTGAAACAGGTTGCCATAGTCACCGACCTGTTTTTGCCAGGATGAAGTCCAGCTTCATGTGAAACCTAATGCTTCTTTCTTTTTACCAATGTCAGTAATTGGAGATTTCACAATTCAAAGATCAATTTAGAATTTTGTGTCATTGTTACTTAAAGATTAAAACATACAGTGTTATCCTAAATTGAAGGATTAGTTCCTAACTATATAAATGCTTCAATTCTATGCTTAGTGAAAAGTAGAATTATTTTTGTACATTAACCAAACATTAGCGTTAATTAATGCATAAATATTAGCATTATCCAGAAAATTGATATGGAAACTATTATATTGAAACTATAGATTTTTCCATTGTGATAACGATTATTATTAATATAACAACAACATAAATATACTGAAAATAAAATATTGATTCGTTAAATAAAAATTTAGAGAGGAATTAGATATATTTTTTGTTAGAATTCAATGAGATGAATGACATATACCTTAGTTCCACATTGGCAAAAAGAAGATTAGATTTATGTGTGTGTGTGTGTGTGTATATATATATATATATCTATTCCTCATTACCTATATTGGCCCTTAGGGTCAGGTAATTTTGAGCGAGTGGGAGGACCGATATCATATGATCCAAACAATGCGCGCGCGCCGCCTGCCTGTCCCGAACCGAACCGGGCCGGGTCAGTTTGGGCTTAGGCTTGGGTCTAGAATGAAGTCTTATTTTTTCTACGAAAAACTTAAATTTTTTTGCGGGATTTTCATTTGGATGCGACAGTGACTATGGGCGCGGCCCAATAGAAATCATATGGGTCATATGTAATGATTTGTCTGTATGTAGACGATATGCTAATCTTTGGTCCGAATGCCCGAGTAATAGATACCATAAAGAAAATATTAGTCAACAATTTCGATATGAAAGATTTAAGTGTTGCAAACGTTATCTTAGGAATCAAAATTATAAGAACACCTAATGAAATTGAATTGTCTTAGTCACATTATGTAGACAAAGTGATTTACAAATATAAAAATCTTGGAATTGAAGGAGTACGCACACCTTTTAATCCATTTAAAGTACTGCATAAAAACACTAATGAGAGTGTAAGGCAAATAGAATATTCTCTTATAATAGGATGTCTCATGTATCTCATGAATTGCATAAGACCAGATATAGCTTTTGCAGTAAATCGATTAAGCAGGTATACAAGCAATCCAAGGAAGGAACACTGGAAAGCACTAATGAGATTGCTAGGATATTTGAAAAATACCTCAAACTATTCTATACACTATAGAAAATATCCTGCCGTATTAGAAGGATATAGTGATGCAAACTGGATTATTGATTCAGAGGAATCAAAATCAACGAGTGGTTATGTATTTACCCTAGCAGGGGCAGCAATATCATGGAAATTTACTAAACATACATGCATAGCTCGATCCATTATGGAATCAGAGTTCATCGCATTAGATAAAGCAGACGAAGAAGTAGAATGGCTTCATCATTTTTTAGAAGATATCCCATTTTGGCCTAAACCTGTACTGGCCTTACGCATACACTGCGATAACCAAGCAGCGCTAAGTAGAGCGCATAATTTTGTGTATAATGGAAAGTCATGACATATTCGTAGATGCTATAATACAATTAGGCAGTTACTCTCAAATGGAACTAATTCCATAGATTATGTGAGAACAAATGATAACCTAGCGGATCCGTTTACTAAAGGTTTATCAAGAGAGAAAATTGACTGCGCAACGAGGGGAATGGGTTTAAAAGCCTAAACCAAGTAGTGTTATCTTATACGGAAAGCTAACCTAGCAACTGGAGATCCCATGGAGTAGGATCAATACACTACAAGAAAACACTGGTTTAGCATCAAATATTCATAAGCAGAAATTTCCATCGCTAATTTGCGATGGATTTCCATGTGATCTGCAAGGGATAGCTATTTGTTTTTTCAAATTTTTTCTTTTATTTATTACCGTCATCTACAGTTATCCCTCACTAAGCCGTTGCAAATTGCATCAAATTACCGACAAAAAATTTCTACTTCTATTTTCCACTGCAAATCCAAGTAGAATACCGACGAATATTTATCGAAGCTATTTTGCAGCAGAATTCCAAAAGATTTGCAAGGGATATTTTTTTAAAGATATACTTTAGTGTTGTTTTTTAATAATTATTAACGTGTTCAATAATTAATTTGTTCTAATTAATGATTTATTAGTAATAATAAATAATAATTTACGTTCTATAATAATAATTAAATTTTAGTTAAGATGTAATAAATAATAATTGAAAATTTATTAAGAAGTAATATTCAATTTTAAATATTAATAACCAGTGAGTAATTTTTGGTTGTTTTAATTGTAGTACGTATTTATTTTATTATTCACTAATTACAATTGAAAATTATAATTTAAATCTCAGAAATTCATAAAATTTGAAATTTGGTAAAATAAATTTTGAAATATTCTTAAATTTCTTAAAGAAAATTTTGAAATTTTAATAAAATTTGAAAGAAATTAAAACTTTAGATTGATTTAAACTTAACAGCAAATTTAAATTTTACTGAACTGATAAATGAAAAAAAAATTAAAATTTTGAAAAATATATAAAGTATGTTGTAAGTTATTACTTCTATATGCATTTTGAGGTTTTGTTCAGTAATATACTTACTTTGTACAAGTACTCATTGGCTCAAGTTGTGAAATTTTCCCTCAAGCTGAAATTCCAAATTCAACATTTCCCTCCGAACCAATTTTTTTGCCGCACTACCTTCTATTTCCCTCGATTAAAAAGAAACCAACTCCTCGATTATCCAGCTCATCTTCCTTTCTTTTAAGATAGAAAAAATAGGGAAAAAGCAGTGAGCTCTTTATCTAATGGCAAGGCTCCACCTTTTCTCCATCTTTCTCTGCCTCTTTGCTTTGATTTCCTCTTACACCTTCATTCCTTAACAGCGTCGCGATTGCCTATTCCTTCCTCTCCTCTAAAGCAGCTTTTGCTATTGTAGATCTAGCTCTTTTTTCCTAACCTAACAACTTCCAAATCTGCTCTTTCTTGAATGATGTTTATTTCTATGTCCATCGCTCGTTGTTTCCCAGATCTGTATTGCGAACAAACTCCCATCCCTGTCATCCTCGCGATGGCCTCCATGATTCTCTCTTTCCTCGCCATCGACATTTTGTCTGTGGCTACTTGCGATTATGCTAGATCTTAAACCACTAGCATGGATGGAGATATGCTTGAGGTTGTCTGGTGCTGCTTGGTTGCTGGTTGGTATTCGTATCAAATGGTAAATTAATCTTAAATGTGTAACTACTGTTCAATGATCCTAGGTAAAATTAACGACAAAAGCCATGTTCACTGTTTGGAACATTGTTGGAACACATAAGGTACACATGGAAGCATGTACCATACAATGAGTCATTGAGGAAGAAGATGCAACATAGATGCATTTACAGTGAAACTTGTACTTGTGTTTCCCTCCTATGACTAATTAATGTTATTTATTTGCTGCAATCTACGCCGGTAATTTTACAAAACGTAACAAAATATGTGATAGGTTAATATTCAGTTAAGTGATTACGCTGCATGTGTAGAATCATTTACTGTTTTTCTAGCTATCTGTTGCATGAAATAATTATTAAAACTTTCCTTCCAAGTAGACTTGAATTTGAATAATAAATCTACTGCTTGTAAATTGGAAACTAAGGAGGAACAATAGATTTTATACATGTAACTCAGAGTTGGATCTTTGTTCATGTATTTTATTCCTCGTTGTAGTTTGGATTCAACGCTTGAGAGCCAAGAAGGAATCATCCATGCATGAAATCCACTACACTACGTGAATTATGATTGAATATCTTGTTATTTATTTCTATTTTATTTTTTTGAAGGTTAAAGCAACAATATGAAATAAGCATCATAAAAATTGCAGTAGAAGTCATTAAGGTGTGAGAATTATTCTGTTAAGTGGTTACTAAATAGGTTATCATGACATAGTTGCGTTGTAATATGCAGCTTCCGTGTGTTTTTCAGTTCGGATCTTCTGTAATAATCTCTCAACGGGAACTGGAAGAGAAGGAGACTCCATTGGACTATGAGCCGAAGTTTTTTTATCTCCCAAGGTAGATCCTATATGGAAATCTTTATTGTTTTGCAATTAATCCTTCATTTGTAGTTAAGTTTAATTAGTACATGTAGCGTTCTCTATACTTTATCTGAGTGGAAGTTTTGAACCTTCTAATCTCCTATTTTCGGGTATGATATTATTGTTCTTCCTATTTGAACTGTTTTTCTATGCTTCCCTCTTTGGTACACTATTGTTCTTCTGATTTGACTTTTGTTTTCATTGCTTTTGTTCAAATACTTTTTATACAGTGAAGTGCCTTAAGGCAGTTCTATAGTATCGTGGACCTATCCCAAAAGGGAATGGAAATAATTAATTCATCTTCTTTCATTTGTAGTTCTAGAGATTGACCACAGAAGAAGGATCTCAAGTCAAAGAACATCTTCTTTGGATGGTTGTAATGTTAAGTGTAATGTAAGGTGATTACTGATAAAACCACTTTTTCTTAAATGTATATTATCAGTGTATTAAACAGTTCAAGACAATATGTAGTTATCAAAGTTGAATGTACCGAGCTAAGAAATAAATCATTACTGCAAATTTATCTATGTATTTTTGGATATGTTATTTATTTTAATGTTCATAGTTGATTGATATTAGTTCGATAAATATACATGTATGTATTTATTTATGTATGTGTGTATGTATGTGTGTATACATACATACATACACACACATATATATATATATATATATATATATGAATGTGTATATATATGTATATACAAATATATATTTGCAGATTTGAGGGGGGAACAACGACAGATTACTAACAGATGATGCTAGATTAAATATTACATAAATTAAAATCCATCGCTAATCCCTTGGCAATTAATAAGGGTTTACCAATGTTTTCTATAAATAATAATTTATTACAAATTACTTATCCGTCGGTAAATAGTCGGTAAATAAATTAAAATTAAATTAATAATTAAAAATATATTTTTATTATATAATTAGTAAAATGACGGAAAACTGTCGGTAAACTCATGCTAAATTCCGCTGCAAAAATCTGACATAGATACCGTCATGGTTTTTACAGACCACCCCATTATGCAGGAAATATGTAGCTAAGGTCTGTTTAGCGATGGATTAGAAGTGAATACTGACACTTCTATATGCAGTTTTTCTTGTAGTGATAGGTAAACCAGTTATGAATAACTCAAGAAATAATGCATTTTTGGACACAATCCTACTCCATTCCTATGGTGCACGCTATAAATGCATGCCAACAGAAGTATTACAAGGTTAAAACTATGTTTTTAATGATGACCATATCTTGAAAATAGCAAGTGCGGTATATCTAGGATGCTCTTAATGGCTGCGGTCACCTATGTTAGTGTTAGCTGGGTCGGCCCTATAAGAATTTTAAAAGGCTTGAATTCTCTATAACACTCGCAGAACCAGAAAGTGTTCAGGACCAAAATGAACACAACCAAGAGTTTGGATGAGAATGTAATCAATGCTTCGTAAAGCTTATTGTTTGGATATACAATAAAGGCTGATGGTTCAAGATGAAATAATTCACTGATTAGCCGAGTAGATCCGAAAAGTTTTAACTAGGGAAAGTTCAAAGTGAAATATCTACTTATCCACGATAAAGCGTTATTCCATACGTAGTCTGAGATATTACGCTTTTTGTGGGGGAAAAGTATATTATCATTCATGTGGGGGATTGTTAGAATTCAAAGAGATGAATGACATATACTTTGGTCCCACATTGGCAAAAAGGAGATTAGATCTATGTATATATATTTATTCCTCATTCCCTATATTGGACCTTAGGATTTGGTAATTTTCTGCGAGGGGGAGGATCTATATCATATGATCCATACACACACGCGCGCACCGCCCGTCCATCCCGTACCGAACCGAACCAGGCCGGGCCAGGTCGGGTTGGGGTTTGGGCTTGGGCTTGGGCTTGGGTCTAGAATAAAATCTTATTTTTGCTATGAAAAATTTAAAAGATTTTGCAGGTTTTTCTTTTGGATGCGGCAACGACTATGATGGCGGCCCAACGGAAATCAAATGGGTTTACATCCCGTTAAACATATAAAGTGAAATGGGTGCGGCCTGTTTTAAATAGATGCGACAGTTTTAATTCAAAATAAAACGACAAACATACGCGACTATTTTAATTATAACGGTTCGAAGACTTTAAATGCGTGAAGAATCCTGATCATGTTACTCAACAATTTTATCAATCTTCTTCCTCTTCCTCTTCCCCAAAAAAAATCATTGCTGCTGAATGTAACACCCCGAATTTTCTAAGAATATCAAAATTAACAAATTCAAGAACACTTAATTTTTAGAAGAAGAATTAAGTGAAATGGTTGCGCTATTACGTTCGTCTCAAAATTTTGGTCAAGATAGACATTTGTTTTGCATAAAACGGATATCTTATGAAGAAGTTATTAAGCCGTGAAGTTTGTATGCATATGAGAAATATATATATATATAGATATATATATAACAATTAAATAAATAAATATGCAAAAAAGTTCAAAATAGCGAATTGGGAGGGGGAATAACCGAACCGGCCCATTTTTTAGGTCGACCTGAGCTCCGTTGGGTCGATTAGGGGGTGATTCAGGGTGTTTGGTTGTCAACCCGTGGGCCGATTCGCTCTAAGGCAGATGTGGCATCTGATTGGTTCTGTTGGACTCCTTGCTGAGTCATTAGGGCTGATGTGGCTATTCTATCTTGTCTAAATGGCTTTGATTTGCTCTAGGTTAATCTGACGGTTCCTATTAAATCAAACTTCTATATAAGCAACCAAATATCTCAACCCTAAATCATATTAAAAATCAAACAAAGAGCCGTCATGCTGCCATTGGACAACCTCGAGTAGCCGCCGTTCAACATGAAGCAAATTAAAAGAGACAAACCAAATCAAATCAAAATTAAACTAAAACGATGATTGTCTACATCAAAGGCGAGCATTTCAACTTCAGAATACATATTCTAGAAATCAAAATTGTGTTTTGTAGGTGTAGTTATCTTTTAGATATAAATAAATTTAAGATGTGATTTGATATAAAGTGAAAAATAGAATTATACCATTTTGTATAATATTGAGGATGCTAATTCATGTTTGTTTCTTGTGATGATTTTATCATGAATTGTCTTGGAATGTTTGCGGCTTATTGAACTTGGTGTTGGATTATTAAAGATTGAGAATGAAACTATCAATATCATATGCAAGTTATATGTTTCATGTTAAGATCTACATATATATGTTTATATGATTAATGCAAGTTGTATGTATTATGTTAGATCCAAGTCAAGATCTATATATATATATATATTCATATGCATTATGTTAGATCCATATGCGTATATATATGTTCATATGTTCATATGCATGTTACAAGTTTTATGTTGGATCCATGTCAAGATCTATCTAGGTTCATATGATTAATGCAAGTTATATGTTTTATGATAGATCCAAGTCACGATCTGGTTATACATATGTTCATATGCAAGTAACATGTTAGATCCAAAACTAAATCTATATTTATGTGCATGTTTGTAAAGTGGACTTATGCAAGTTCACCTTGTTAGATCTAGTTCACACCTATATGTTAATGTTAAAATTATACATGCCTTGTGATTGGACATGTCATGATTATGTCATATGCTAGTTTATAATTGAAGTTATGCTCACACATGCCAAGATCTACATATTAACATGTTTTAGGCTTATGATTATCTAAGTCTAAATTATATGCAAGTTCATGTGACATGTTAAATTATATGAATAAAGTTTTATGCAAAATTTACATGTTTGGTTGAATCTATATTATGCATGTTCCCTTCTTTACCTCTTGTTTATAAATTGGGCTAATATGCAGGCCTACTGACTTTATGTGATTAATATGAACGAACAAACATGGGTAACGTTGGGATAGTTATTAAATCAAAACATGTTAATAATGTAAGTGGGCCCAAAACCATGTAAATGATTAAGGCCATGAATGGTATAATTTATACCATTAGTCCTGAACATAATTAAAATATGTGACATGAAACACTTGTAGAAAATTCACATATATAAAATGTAAAAGATGAATATGCATAACCCGAGGTTAGACTGAGTTGTGGAGTAAACCTGCCCGGAACTGACCGACACATCCAGTAACCACAACAATACCGGTCTAATGTGAGAGGTTAGTGCATCAAGCCTAGAAAGACACGAGGTTAGAATGAGTTGTGGTGTAAAACTGCCCGGAACCGACCGGCACATCTAGTAACCAAAATAATACATGTCTAATGTGAGTGGTTGGTGCTTTAATTAATTAATTAATTAAAGCTCATGAATAATCATGCTAGAAATGGTGAGGTTAAGTAATTAAGCGAACATATAACCAACTTAACATGTTAACATGACAAGATTGGTAGGGTTAAGTAATTGAGGAAACACTTTACCAACTTAACATGTTAACTAGACAAAATTGACAGAGGTTAAGTCAAACCAAGGACTCTTAACCAATTTAGCATGTTTACTAGAAAAACCCTAGTAACGGGGACCCGTTTTAGAGTAACCCACATGGATGTATCAAGTTACCCTGAACTAGGCATGGTGGGGCACGATTACTGGGATGAATATAAGCGGTCAAAAGGGCGACGGTTAGGTCTGTCAGTGTAGGTTTCGACGGAGCATGGACGTGCACAAACTCCGGAGTGGGAAAAGAAGGCACTGGGCACCAGGCGTACACGTGTGCATCTTTGAATTTTGTCAGGGTTTCCATTATAGGACTTGATACACCCTATACTGGAACCAGCACAAGTACTTGAAAATCACGTGGGGCCTCATGACACCGGGAATACATGAATGCGAGTAGGAGCCGATCAATACATGAATGGGATAACTTTATCATGAACATACATTGCTAGTTCAACAGCTCTTAGTGGGTGCAGAGAAGTAAAAATGGGTGCGATAGCCAAATCTAGTTAAATCTTACTTTACCTCGTTTTACGACTACCCTATCCTTGTGCTATCATTCTAAGTTCAGTTTATTCATGTCACAGTCTTTTACTTGTTTACATGCTACTAAATAACTGCGCTTACCAGACTTATGTCTGACCCATTTTCCTTTCGCTTCTTTTCTTCGGTTCCCCCCTCAAGGTCCACAGGGAGGAAACACTTCTGCTTAGTCCAGGTTCGCCAAAGCTTGAAGACCGTAGATGTAAGGCTTGGACTTTCCTTTTTGAGATATAGCTATGGTCAAGCACTTATTGGGAATTTATGTCATTTTATTTTCAATATTGCTTCTTTATGTTTTCAAGATAGATGAAAGGTTGTAATAATTTGGAAGGTTGAAACAGTTGTTGAATTGTTGTGTTGAACAAGTATTTATGAAATAATATTGATCTTTTTCCACTGCATAAATTTTCTGTCTTGTAATTTATTAGTATCTTGTACCTTAAAATGCTCCATCGAAGTTAAGGCATTCCCTTTGAGAGTGACCCTAACGGAGGTGGGGTGTTACACTTGGTATCATAGCCAGGTTACCAGATTGGATAAAAATTTTGAAACTATTTTTTCAAAAAGAAGTCATAAAGAAGAATTTTTAAGAAAAAGTGTTAATTTAAAAAGGCATAATCCCCAAAGGCATATACACTATCTTTCTATCCTTCGTTTTGAATCTTTCCTTTTGTTTCAGCATGTCTGGTGATCTAAATCTTCCAAAGGGTGTACCGATACCTGGCTGGTTCAGGAGATACCTAGAAGCTAGGGACAATGACGTGAGCCCAGCATACATTCCTCCTCCCCTAGCTGTTGCTCCTCCTACTCCTCCTCCTAGAGGAAATGATTTCTCAAAGATCTGTAGAGACTTTAGATCCATGGGTGGAAAAGACTTTAAGGGGAGCGAATCATTCATGGAAGCCATAAACTGGCTCAAGGAGACCGAGGACTTATTCGTTATCTTTGAAGTAGATGAGAGGCAGATACTACAGTTGGTGGTGTGGTTGCTCAAAGACGAGGCCTCCTTCTGGTGGGAAGTCACTAATGTTGAAAGACTGATGGGACATGGGAGGACTTTAGGGCGAGATTTGAAATGAAGTTCTTCTCACAAGCTGAGCAGAGTCTGCAAATGGAGAAGTTCCTGTTACTTAAACAGGGCAGCTAGTCGGTCAAAGAATACGTCAATAAATTCAACCTGATTGCTTGTTTTGGACTGGAGTTAGTAAACACTCCACACAAGAAGGATCTCCGCTTTGCCAAACGACTGAATAAGCCACTGCAAGGTTTGGCAATGTCCTATATACCTATGGGAGCGACTTACGAGAGACTGTTGGACATGGCTCTATTGCAAGAGGAGAACAAAAATGGCAAGAAGGAGGTGAAGAAGGAAGAGCCTCAAAACTAGAAAGGAGATGGATCCCAGAACAAGAAGACGGACCCCAAGAATGGCGAGAAGGTTAATAAATCCAGTAAAAAGATGAAAAGCAATTTCTGTGGGATACCTGGACACTTGGCTAGGGACTGTAGAAAGAAATAGAGGAAATTGGGTGCTTGTTTCCAGTGCGGGGATACTGGACACTCGTCTAAGGACTGCACAAAAAGGAAAGGGCAAGGAAAGAGGACTGGATCATCTTCTGGAGGGCAGGTTCATGCTCTCGTTGCACCTCTACAGGAACGAGGTAGACGTATTTCTCTTAAGAGTTTAGTTTATCTGTTTGATAATCCTGTTCATACTCTCTTTGATTCTGGCGCATTGCACTCTTTTATATCTACTACTTTAATTAAATCTCTGCACCTAGACACCCATATAGTAGAGGATCCCTTGCTTGTTTCAAATCCAATTGGGCGCTAAGTTTATTTGTCAATGATTTTTTTTGCATTTGGAAATCTCTATTTTAAGCATTAGGTTTAAATGTAATGCTTATGTTTTGGGCTTCACGGGTTTTGTGTTGATTCTAGGCATTGACTGGCTATTTGTAATGGTGTCGTCCTCGATTGTGAAAAGAGAGTGGTTAGACTCATGACTCGCCTCGGTAACACTCTCGAAATCTCTTGTAATGCCATGAATTCTGTTATGCTAAGTTATCTAGAATCTCTTGATGCATCTGTTGAGAATTTGCAGTCTGTTAGAGCGGTCCGTGAATACTCAGATGTGTTTGAAGAGGTAAAGGGCTTACCTCCGAAGCGGGAGATAGACTTCCGCATATACCTCGTTGACAATGCAAAACCCGTTGCTTTACCCGTTAGACACATAGCTGCATGGGAGAGAAAAGAACTCAGCATGCAAGTTAAAGAGCTGCTTGAAAAGGGGTTCATAAGACGGAGTATTTCTGAATGGGGTGCTCCAATAGAGTTCGCGACCAAAGCTGATGGTTCACTCTGCCTATGTGTGGATTATAGGGAGCTGAACAAGCTGACCAAGAAGAATAGGCACCCACTCCCAAGAATTAACGATCTGTTTGATTAGCTCGTAGGTTCATTCGTTTTCTACCAACTAGATTTGGCTACCGGGTTTCATCAGCTAAGAGTGGCTGAGGATAGCATTGACAAGACCGCATTTAGGACCCCGGATGGTTTCTTCGAGTGGCTTATCATGCCTTTCGGCTTGACAAACGCACCTGCCTATTTCGTGGACTTGACGAGCAAGATGTTCCGGGAATTCCTCAATAAGTTTGTGGTGGTCTTCATGGACGATATTTTGATCTTCTCGAAGAGTGAGGAAGAGCATGCTCAGCACTTAAGGGAAGTCATGGATACTCTCCGTGCACATCAGTTGAAAGCCAAATTCTCCAAATGCCATTTCTAGAGAGAAGAAGTTAGATTCCTTGGACATGTGGTGTCCTAATAGGGGTTAGCCGTGAACCCTGCAAAAGTGGTTGCTATGCAAGATTGGAAGATTCCACGAAATGCAACAGATGTCCAAAGCTTTCTCGGGCAAGCAGGCTTTTACCGGGAGTTCATCAAAGACTTTGCGAAAATCTCATCTCCACTTACAAGGTTGACGAAGAAGAACTTAGTTTTCGCTTCGAATTTGGATTGCGGTATTGCTTTCCAACACTTGAAAAAGGCTCTAACAATATCCCCAGTTCTGACATTGCCTGATGGAAGCAAGATGTTTACCGTATACACGGATGCATGCGGTACAGGATTAGGCGCTGTCTTGATGCAAGAAGGGAAAGTAGTAGCTTATGGTTGAAGGCGAAGTTTGAATTGTTTACTAACCATAAATCGTTGAAGTACCTTTTCTCGCAGAAAGATCTCAACTTGAGGCAGCAAAGATGGATGGAGTTTCTTGCCTCATATGATTTTGAGATTTCCTATACTCCTGGCAAGGGCAATGTGGTAGCAGACGCTCTGTGTAGAAACAAGCTGACCTTAAGCCCTCTCTTTGTAGAAAGGCAAAACTTGGAGAACATAGCCAACTTTGACTTTAGACCCTCCTCTGAATTTGTACCTGGCTTGTTAGAAACACTGGAAGTGCGGCCTACACTTTCTGACTAAATAGGAACCGCACAACGTGAAGACCCTCAGCTAGTAGATGTGATAGATAAGCTGATTAGGGGTGAGACTACCAGTCACCTCAATAGATACTCCATCGATGATGACGGATGGTTGAGAGGGGATGGAAGGCTATGTGTCCCACAAGTAAGAGATTTAGTGAAAACGGTTCAAGAAGAAGCACACCATTCAAAGCTGACCAAACACCCAGGCGGAGACAAAATGTATAAAGACATCAAAAGAGTTTTCTTTTGGAATGGCATGAAGAGGTACGTAGCTGAATTCATTTCTAAGTGCATGATATGCCAGCAGGTCAAGGCGGAGCAGAAGAAGCCTGCTGGTTTACTTCATCCTCTAGTGGTCCCACAGTGGAAATGGGATAGCATTTCGATGGACTTTATTGATGGGTTTCCTAGGTCAAGAAGGGGAAATACCAGTATTTACGTAATAGTGAACCGGCTCACAAAAAGCGCTCACTTTATACCTATTAAAAGTAGGAGGACATCTCTATATCTTAAAGAGATAGGTCGACTGCATGGGATACCTTCCAGCATAGTAAGCGATCGAGACCCTATCTTTACAAGCGAGTTCTGGAAGAGTTTGCAAGAGGTTGTAGGCACACAACTATGTTTAAGCACGACCTACCACCCCCAAACCGATGGACAGACGGAAAGGGTGAATAGAGTCTTAGAAGACCTCTTGAGATTGTATGTTCTTTACTTTGGAGGGACATGGGAAGATCATCTTCCTCTAATGGAGTTCGCCTACAAAAATAGCTACCAAGCTACAATAGGCATGGCACCCTTTGAAGACTTATACGGGAGACCGTGTCGATCACCAACCTGTTAGTGGGAATCCACAGATAAGCTTATACTTGGGCCAGACATGATTAGGGAAACCTCAGAAATGGTGGACCTAATAAGAAAACGAATGAAGACTGCTCAAGATAGACAGAAGTCCTATGTAGATAAAAGAAGGACCGACCTTGAGTTAGAGGTTGGAGACAGAGTGTTCCTTAAAGTATCTCATTTGAGGAATGTTGTTCGCTTTGGATCCAAAGGGAAATTAGCACCTAGATTCATAGGACCATTTCCTCTCATTGAAAGAATTGGGAAAATGTCCTACAGATTAGAGCTACCTGAAAAGTTGGCTGGAGTTCACAATGTATTTCATGTTTCTCACCTACGGAAGTTCTTACATGAGTCTGCGGAAGTGGTTGAACCAATGATACTAGAAGAGGTAGAAGTGGAACGAGAAGCAACGGTGAGAAGAAGCCCAACTCGTAACTTGGGAACGGAAGTCTAAAAGCTACGTAACCGTGAAGTCAAGCTTGTTAAAGTGCAATGGATTGAAAATGAAGAAGACGCGACTTGGGAGACCGAAAGCAAGATACGCGCAGCCTACCCTTATCTTTTTGAGGGTACATCATTGATCTCTCCTTTATCATAAGTTTATTCATGTTTAATTATCATCTCGGTCCTATTTCTTGATCCTTAGTAGAAATCAATGAACGTAAACATGTATTTGAAATATGTTATGGTTGATGGTTGCAAAGTGGTTGCAAGTGGTTGCTAGTGATTGCTCGTGGATGCATATGCACATACACATTAGGTTCTAGATTGGCTCAATCACTTTCATATTGCATTTGCATATGAACGCATGAAATTGTATGTGGATTGAAACTTGATGGGTTGTCATTTGGATGTTGCATTTGTATGAATGATTGTGCACTCATGTAGCATTATGAATAGGAAAAATTGCGTACGTAATGGACTCATGGCACTCTCATGATTCATATTAATGAGGTCAACTGGATCAGTAGGTCGTCTGATTTTGCACTAGATAAGAGACATATATACACACTCTGCGTATGTTCATATGGCATTAGAAGTCGTTTAAGGACAATGGATGCTTGTGGATGATGGATGATTGGATGTTAAGATGCATTCTTCTTAACTTAAGGATTTCAGGGACGAAATCCTTTAAGGAGGGGAGAATGTAACACCCCAAATTTTCTGAGAATAGTAAAATTAACAAATTCAAGAACACTTAATTTTTAGAAGAAGAATTAAGTGAAATGGGTTGCGCTTTTACGTTCGTCTCAAAATTTTGGTCAAGATAGACATATGGTTTGCATAAAACGGATACCTTATGAAGAAGTTATTAAACCTTGAAGTTTGTATGCATGTGAGAAATATATATGTATATATATATATATATATAGATATATACAAAAATTAAATAAATAAATAAGCAAAAAAGTTCAAAACAGCGAATCAGGAGGGGGAATAACCAAACCAGCCCGTTTTTGAGATCGACCGGAGCCTCGCTGGGTCGACTAGGGGTTGATTTGATATAAAATGAAAAATAGAATTATACCATGTTGTATAATGTTGATGATGCTAATTCATGTTTGTTTCTTGTGATGATTTTATCATGAATTGTCTTGGAATGTTTGCGGATTATTGGACTTGGTGTTGGATCTATTAAAGATTGAGAATGAAACTATCAATATCATATGCAAGTTATATGTTTCATGTTAAGATCTACATATATATGTTTATATGATTAATGCATGTTGTATGTATTATGTTAGATCCAAGTCAAGATCTACATATATATATTCATATGCTTTATGTTAGATCCATATGCCTATATATATATTAATATGTTCATATGCAAGTTACAAGTTTTATGTTGGATCCATGTCAAGATCTATCTAGGTTCATATGATTAATGCAAGTTATATGTTTTATGATAGATCCAAGTCACGATCTAATTATACATATGTTCATATGCAAGTTACGTGTTAGATCCAAAACTAGATCTATATTTATATGCATGCTTGTAAAGTGGACTTATGCAAGTTCACCTTGTTAGATCTAGTTCAAACCTATATGTTAATGTTAAAATTATACATGCCTTGGGATTGGACATGTCATGATTATGTCATATGCTAGTTTATAATTGAGGGTAGGTTCACACATGCCTAGATCTACATATTAACAGGTTATAGGCTTATGATTATCTAAGTCTAAATTATATGCAAGTTCATGTGACATGTTAAATTATATGAATAAAGTTTTATGTAAAATTTACATGTTTGGTTGAATCTATATTATGCATGTTCCCTTCTTTACCTCTTGTTTATAAATTGGACTAATATGCGGGCCCAAAGACTTTATGTGGTTAATACGAACGAACAAACAGGGGTAACGTTGGGATAGATATTAAATCAAAACATGTTAATAATGTAGGTGGGCCCAAAACCATGTAAATGGTTAAGGCCATGAATGTTATAATTTATACCATTAGTCTTGAACATAATTAAAATATGTGACATGAAACACTTGTAGAAAATTCACATATATAAAATGTAAAAGATAAATATGCCTAACGCGAGGTTAGACTGAGTTGTGGTGTAAACCTGCCCGGAACCGACCGGCACATCCAGTAACCACAACAATACCTGTCTAATGTGAGAGGTTAATGCATCAAGCCCAGAAAGACCCGAGGTTAGATTGAGTTGTGGTGTAAAACTGCTCAGAACCGACCGGCACATCCAGTAACCACAACAATACCTATCTAATGTAAGTGGTTGGTGCTTTAATTAATTAATTAAAGCCCATGAAAAATCAACCTAGAAATGGTGAGGTTAAGTAGTTTAGGGAACACTTAACCAACTTAACATGTTAACAAGACAAGATTGGTGGGGTTAAGTAATTGAGGAAACACTTAACAAACTTAACATGTTAACTAGACAAGATTGATAGGGGTTAAGTCAAACCAAGGACACTTAACCAATTTAGCATGTTGACTAGAAAAACCCTAGTAACGGGGACCGGTTTCAGCAGTAACCCACATGGATGTATCAAGGTACCCTAAACTAGGCAGGGTGGGGCACAATTACTGGGCTGAATATAAGTGGTCAAAAGGGCAGCAGTTAGTTGCGTTGGTGTAGGTTCCGACGGAGTATGGGCATGCACGGGCTCCAGAGTGGAAAAAGCAGGCACTGTGCACCAGGCATACAGTTGTGCATCTTGGAATCGTGTCAGGGTTGCCATTATAGGACTTGATACACCCTATACTGGAACCAGCACAAGTACTTGAAAATCACGTGGGGCCGCATGACCGGGGATACATGAATGCGAGTAGGAGCCGATCAATACATGAATGGGATCACTTTATCATGAACATACATTGCTAGTTAAACAACTCTTAGTGGGTGCAGAGAAGTAAAAGTAGGTGTGATAGCCAAATATAGTTAAATCTTACTTTATCTCGTTTTAGGACTACCCAGTCCTTGTTTTATCATTCTAAGTTCAGTTTATTCATATCATGGTCTTTTACCTGTTTACATGCTATTAAATAACTGGGCTTACCAGACTTATGTCTAACCCACTTTCCTTTCGCTTCTTTTCTTCCGTTCCCCTCCCCCCCAGTTCCGCAGGGAGGAAACACTTATGCTTAGTCCAGGTTAGCTAAAGCTTGAAGACCGTAGATGTAAGGCTTGGACTTTCCTTTTTGAGCTATGGCTATGATCAAGCACTTATTGGGGATTTATGTCATTTTATTTTCAGTATTGCTTCTTTATGTTTTCAAGACAAATGAAAAGTTATAATAATTTGGAAGGTTGAAACAGTTGTTGAAATATTGTGTTGAACAAGTATTTATGAAATAATATTGATCTTTTTCCACTGCATAAATTTTCTGTCTTGTAATTTATTAGTATCTTATACCTTAAAATGCTCCACCGAAGTAAAGGCATTCCCTTTGAGAGTGATCTTAACGGTGGTGGGGTGTTACACTGAATCTCTAGTCGGACTGACGTACTCATCACTGTCTCGTGCAGTCTTCGATTGCTGTATCCTTGGAGGCTAATTAAAATGTCTTAAGGAAATTTCTAAGGCAAGACACAATCAAATTTCCTTTCTATTTCTATTGTTTTTCTTGTTGTATAATATACTGCATCTGCTTATGTGCAAGTCAGATTGGGCTTTGTAACAATTACACATATTGTTGTTCACTGTAACAAAAATGGGTGTCGCTGATTGCATCTGTTGCTTCTGTTCTAAGATTATAATATCTACATCTTAAGACTTTTGTCTGTTTTCACGAAAACAGAGATGGCATTAGAACAAATATCGATATAGACAACCAACTTGAACAAACCAGACCTGTTTAATGGAGAGGGTGATGATTTTTTGACATGGCAAGGTCAGATGCTTTTTTATCTCACTACTCTCGGTCTACAAAAGTATCTTGAGGAAGATGAACCAGTGCTGCCTATGCCAGGCAAATCCAAGGAGTCAGATAAGATTTCGAATATTGATGCATGGAGACACTCAGATTTCTTGTGTAGGAATTACATCCAGAACTATTTAGACAAGGTTTTGTACAAAGTGTATCAGCCAATCAAGACTGCAAAAGCCTGCTGGAATTCGATTACTGCAACGTATAAAACACAAAACATGAGCCTGAAAAATTTATAGTTGACAAGTTCATGGAATACAAAAATGGTAGATTCAAAACCTGTTCCTACGCAACTACATGAACTTCAAATCATCATCCATGAAATGGAAGCAGAAGGCCACAAAGTTGGTGAATCTTTTCTAGTTGAGGAAATCATTGGAAAGCTGCCACCATCTTGGAAAGACTACCGCAACTATTTAAAGCACAAGAAGAAGGAGATATCCTTACAAGACCTAATCGTTAGATTGAAGATTGAGGAAGATAATCGCGGAGTCACTAAACCAATAAGAGAAGAGGCATTTGTCGTAGAAGGGTCAAAGAAAAAAGGGCGCCCTAACAAAAATAAAAAGAATAGGAAGGCGCCAAAAAACAAGCAGCATGATCAGAAGCAGTCCAAGAAATTCAATGGCGATTGTTGGGTTTGTGGCAAAACTGGTCATCAAGAAAAAGATGGAAGACACAAGAAACAGAAAAATTCGGATGTAAATGTGGTGGGCAGCATGGACATCGATGGGCCTAACTTCTCAGGAGTTATGTCAGAATGCAATCTAGTCGAAAATCCTTCTCACTGGTGGTTTGACACAGCCGCTACACAACATGTGTGTTTCGAAAAGTCCATGTTCTCCACATACAACAAACTGGATCATGGAGAATAATTGTACATGGGAAACTCGGCGGTGTCAATGATTGAGGGCCACAGGAAAGCAATCCTCAAGTTCACATCTAGTAAAACTGTTACACTAAATGATGTGCTTCATGTTCTAGATATCCATAAAAACTTGATTTCTGGACCTACACACTCGAAGAAAGGCTTCTGAATGGTCTTTGAATCAGATAAAGTTGTTCTGTCTAAGGCTGGAGTTCATATAGGGAGAGGATACTTATGTGATGGCCTACTTAAGGCTAATGTAGCCGTAATCGGCAATAATAATGTATGTTGTAATTCTGAAATGAATAAAACGGAAGTTTCTTATGTCGTCGGTTATGATGTTCTATTATGGCATGAAAGATTAGGACACATAAACTATGGAAAAACGAATTTTTTTGAAAATCTGGATTTGATTCCAAATTTTCAAGTAGATAAAAAATATAAATGTGAGACTTATGTAGAAGCACAAATGGTTAAGAAACCATTTCATACTATTGAAAGAAGTACTGAACCATTACAAATGATTCATACTGACTTATGTGATTTCAAAAACTTACCCACAAGAAGTGGAAAAAAGTATTTGATCATATTTATTGATGATTATACATGATATTGCTATGTATATCTTTCAAATAGTAAAGATGAAGCAATTGCATCATTTGTAAAATATAAGGATGAAGTAGAAAATCAGCTTAGTCAAAAGATCAAGATACTAAGATCTGATTGAGGTAGAGAGTATGAAGAACAATTCAGTTTAGAAAAAATGGTACAATTCATCAAACAACACCATATTCACCACAAAAAATGGTATTGCTGAGAGAAAGAACAAAACGTTAAAAGACATGATTAACGCAATGCTCATAACTTCTGGTATACCAACGAACTTACGGAGGGAAGCCTTAAATATGTCTAGCCATATTTCAAACAAGGTTCCACACTATAAAACATGGCGATTCCATATGAGTTATGGAAAGGACATAAACCAAGTTTTAAATACCTCAAAGTGTCGGGGTACTTGGCAGAAGTCCCAGTTCTGCCTCCTAAGAGAGTCAAACTTGGACCGAAAACAGCAGACTACTACTACCTTGAGCCCACCCAAAATAGAAGCACCTACAGATTTTTGGTATTCAAGTCTAATATAGCTGATATTCAAATAAGTACAATCACGTAATCAAGATATGCCTCATTCTTTGAAGATGTGTTTCCGCATTGAAGGAATGAAGGAGCTTATGTGCCTAAAAGGACAGGAGAAGAATTGACCAGTTCACATGAAGATGAAAATCATTGTGAAATAAGTGTAAGGTCTAAAACTTCCAAGACATTTCGTCTAGAGTTTTTAACATATATGTTAAAACACGAACCTCAAACGTACAAGGAAGCAATGTCATCTTCTGAATCTGCATGTTGGAAAGAAGCAATCCAAAGTGAGATTGATTCAATGCTAAGCAATAAAACTTGGGAAATTTTTGATATTTCACCTAGAATAAAACCAATTGGCTGCAAATGGATTTTCAAGAAGAAAATGAAAGCGGATGGCTCTATCGATAATTATAAAGCCAGATTAGTCGCCAAAGGATATCGTCAAAAAGAAGGTGTAGTCTTTTTTGATACGTATTCACCAGTAACTCGAATAACCTCAATAAGAATGCTAATAACAATTACATCCATCTATAATTTAGAGATTCATCAAATGGATGTAAAGACAACATTATTAAATGGCGATCCCAATGAGGAATTCTACATTGAGCGACGTGAAGGTTTCATTGCAAAAGGAAATGAAAATAAATTCTGTAGATTAGTAAAATCATTATATGGACTCAAACAATCTCAAAAACAATGGCATGCAAAATTTGATAGTGTCATGATGAAAAATGGTTTTCGTATAAATGAATGAGATAAGTGTGTTTATTATAAACAACTTGGACAATCATATGTGATGATTTGTCTGTATGTAGAAGATATGCTAATCATTGGTCAGAATACCCGAGTAATAGTGACCATAAAGATAATACTAGTCAGAAATTTCAATATGAAAGATTTAGGAGTTGCAGACGTTATTTTGGGAATCAAAATAATAAGAACACCTAATGGAATTGAATTATCTTAGTCACACTATGTAGACAAAGTGATTGAAAAATTTAAAAATCTTGAAATTAAAGGAGTACGAACACCTTTTAATCCATCTAAAGTACTTCCTAAAAACATAATGAGAGGGTAATGCAACTAGAATACTCTCGTGTAATAGGATGTCTCATGTATCTCATGAATTGCACAAGACCAGATATAGCTTATGTAGTAAGTCGATTAAGCAGGTACACAAACAATCCAGGGAAGGAACACTGGTAAGCACTAATGAGAGTTCTAGGATATTTCAAAAACACCTCAAACTATTCTATACACTATGGAAAAGTATCCTGCCGTGTTAGAAGGATATAGAGATGCAAACTGGATTGCTGATTCAGAGGAATCAAAATCAACGAGTGGTTATGTATTTGCCCTAACAGGGGAAGCACTACCATGGAAATCTACTAAACAGACATGCATAGCTTGATCCACTATGGAATCAGAGTTCATCGCGTTAGATAAAGTAGGCATAGAAGCAGAATGGCTTTGTCATTTTTTAGAAAATATCCCATTCTGTCCTAATCTGTACTGGCCATATACATGCACTGCGATAACCAAGCAGCGCTAAGAAGAGCGCATAATTTTGTGTATAATGGAAAGTCATGACATATTCATAGACGCCATAACTCAGTTAAGTTATTACTCTCAAATGGAACTATTTCCATAGAATATGTGAGAACAAATGATAACCAAGCGGATCCGTTTACAAAAGGTTTATCAAGAGAGAATTGACTGCGCATCAAGGGGAATTGGTTTAAAAGTCCAAACCAACAAGAGTTATCTTATATGGAAACCTATCCTAGCAACTGGAGATCACATGGACTAGGATCAATAGGCAAACTAGTTATGAATAACTCAAGACATAATGCATTTTTGGACACAATCCTACTCCATTCCTATGGTGAACACTATGAATGCATGCCTATAGAAGTATTACAAGGTTAAAACTATGTTTTTTAATGATGACCATAACTTGAAAATAACAAGTGGGGCATATGTAGGATACTCTTAATGGTTGTGATCACCTATGCTAGTGTGAGCTGGGTCGGCTCAATGAGAATTTTAAAAGGCTTGAATTCTCTATAACACTTGCAGAACCAGAAAGTGTTCAGGACCAAAATGAACACAACCAAGAAATTGGATGAGAAGGGAATTAATGCTTCGTAAAGCTTATTGTTTGAATATACAATAAAGGCTGACGGTTCAAGATGAAATAATTCAACGATTAACCGAGTAGATCCGACGAGTTTTAACTAGGGAAAGTTCAAAGTGAAATATATACTTATCCACGATAAAGCATTATTCCATACGTAGTCTAAGATATTACACTTTGTTTTGGGGAAAAGTATATTATCATTCAGGTGGGGGATTGTTAGAATTCAAAGAGATGAATGACATATACTTTAGTCCTACATTGGCAAAAAGAAGATTAGATCTATGTATATGTGTCTATTCCTCATTCCCTATATTGGCCCTTAGTGTCAGGTAATTTTTTGCGAGGGGGAGGACACACACAAGCCTGCCGCTCGCCCGTCCCATGCCAAAACAAACCAGGTCGGGCCGGGTCGGGTTCGAGTTTTGGTTGGGTTTGGGATTGGTCTTGGGTCTATAATAAAATCTTATTTTTTCTTCAAAAAATATAAAAAAATTTGCAGGTTTTTCTTTTGGATGCGGCAATGACCATGGGCACGGCCCAACGGAAATCAAACGGGTTTACAACCCGTTAAACATATGAAGAGAAACAGGTGCAGCCTGTTTTAAATAGATGCGACAGATTTAATTCAAAATAAAACATCAAACAAACGCAACTATTGGAATTACAACGGTTCGAAGACTATAAATACGTGAAGAATCCTGATCATATTACTCACCAATTTTATCAATCTTCTTCCTCTTCCTCTGCCCAAAAAAGAAAACATTGCTGCGAATCTCCACTCGAACTAACGTACTCATCACTGTCTCGTGTAGTCTTCGACTGCTGTATCCTGGGAGGATAATTAAAAAGTCTTAAGGAATTTGCTAAGCATGCCTCAATCGAATTTCCTTTATATTTCTACTATTTTTCCTGTTGTATACTATACTGCATCCGCTTGTGTGCAAGTCGGATTGGGCTTTGTAACAGTTGCACATATTGTTGTTCATTGTAACACAAATTGGTGTCATTGATTACGTCTGTTGCTTCTGTTCTAAGATTAAAAGATCTACATATTAAGAATTTTGTCTGTTTTCATGAAAACAGAGATGGCATTAGAACAAATATTGATAAAGACAACTAACTTGAACAAACCAGACCTGTTTAAGGGAGAGGGTGATGATTTTTTGACATGGAAAACCTAGATGCTTTTTCGTCTCACTACTCTCGGTCTGTAAAAATATCTTGAGGAAGATGAACCAGTGCCACCTATGCCAGACAAAACCAAGGAGTCGGATAAGGTTCAGAATATTGATGCATGAAGACACTCAGATTTCTTGTGCAGGAATTACATCTTGAACTGTTTAGACAAAGTTTTGTACAAAGTGTATCAGCCAATCAAGACTACAAAACCCCTCCGGAATGCGCTTACAGCAAATTACAAAACACAAAAAGTGAGCCTGAAAAGTTTATAGTTGACAAGTTCATGGAATACAAAATGGTAGATTCAAAACCTGTTCCTATGCAACTACATGAACTTCAAATCATCATCCATGAAATGGAAGTAGAAGGCCACAAAGTTGGTGAATCTTTTCTAGTTCAACCGATCACTGGAAAGTTGCCACCATCTTGGAAAGACTACCGCAACTATTTAAAGCACAAGAAGTAGAAGATATCCTTACAATACCTAATCGTTATATTGAAGATTGAGTCAGATAATCGCGGAGTCACTAAACCAAAAAGAAAAGAGGCTTTTGTTGCAGAAGGGTCAAATAAAAAAGGGCAACGGGAAGGTAATCCTCAAGTTCACATCTAGTAAAACTGTTACACTAAATGATGTGCTTAGTGATCCAGATATCCGGAAAAACTTGATTTCTGGACCTATACTCATGAACAAAGGCTTCAGAATGGTCTTTGAATCAGGTAAAGTTGTTCTATCCAAAGCTTGAGTTTATATAGGGAGAGGATACTTGTGTGATGGCCTATTTAAGGCTAATGTAGCCGTAATCGGCAATAATAATAATGTGTGTTGTAATTCTAAAATGAATAAAAAAGAAGTTTCTTATGTTATCGATTATGATGTTCTGTTATGCATAAAAGATTAGGGCACATAAACTTTAGAAAAATGGAAAAACTTGCAAATCTGATATAATTTCAAAATTTCAAGTAGATAAAAAATATAAATGTGATGCTTGTGTAGAAGCAAAAAATGGTTAAGAAACCATTTCATACTATTGAAAGAAGTACCGAACCATTACAAATGATTCATACTAACTTATGTGATTTAAAAAACTTACCTACAAGAGGTGGGAAAAAGTATTTTATCACATTTTTTGATGATTATACACGATATTGCTATGTATATCTTTTAAACAATAAAGATGAAGCAATACTATCGTTTGTAAAATATAAGGATGATGTAGAAAATCAGCTTGGTCAAAAGATCAAGATAATAAGATTTGATCGAGGTAGAGAGTGTGAATCACCATTCGAACAATTCTGTTTAGAGATGGAATAATTCATCAAACAACAAGTCCATATTCACCACAAAAAAATGGTATTGCTAAGAGAAAGAACATAACATTAAAAGACATGATTAACAAAATGCTCACAACCTCAGGTGTACCAACGAACTTGTGGGGGGAAGCCTTAGATATGTCTAACCATATCCTAAACAAGGTTCCTCACCATAAAACATGAGCGATTCTATATGAGTTATGGAAAGGACATAAACCAAGCTTTAAAAACCTCAAAGTGTGGGGGTACTTGGCAAAAGTCCGAGTTCCGCCTCCTAAGAGAGTCAAAGTTGGACCAAAAATAGCAGACTGCTACTACCTAGGGCCCGCACAAAATACTAGTGCCTACAGATATTTGGTAACCAAGTCCGATATAGCTGATATTCAAATAAATACAATCACGGAATCAAGAGATGCCTCATTCTTTGAAGATGTGTTTCAGCACAAAAGGAATGAAGGAGCTTATGTCCCTAAAAGGGCAAGAGAAGAATCCACCAATTCACATGAAGATGAAAATCATCGTGAAATTGAGCAAATAGAACCTAGGAGAAGTGTAAGGGCTAGAACATCCAAGACATTTGGTCCAGAGTTTTTAACATATATGTTAGAACATGAACCTCGAACGTACAAGGAAGCAAAGTCATCTTCTAAATCTGCATGTTGGAAAGAAGCAATCCAAAGTGAGATTGATTCAATTCTAAGCAATAAAACTTGGGAAATTGTTGGTATTCCACCAGGAATAAAACCAATTGGCTGCAAAAGGATTTTAAAGATGAAAATTAAAGAAGATGGCTCTATCGATAAATATAAAGCCAGATTAGTAGCCAAAGGATATCGTCAAAAAGAAGGCGTAGACTTTTTTGATATGGATTCACCAGTAACTCGAATAAAATCAATAAGAATGCTAATAGCAATTGCATCCATCTATAAATTAGAGATTCATCAAATGGATGTAAAGATAGCATTGTTAAATGGCGATCTCGATGAAGAAATCTACATGGAGCAACCAGAAGGTTTCATTTCAAAAGGAAATGAAAATAAAGTTTGTGGATTAGTTAAATCATTATATGGACTAGAAAAGCTCAAAAACAATGGCATGCAAAATTTGATAATGTCACGATGAAAATGATTTTCGTATAAATGAATGCGATAAGTGTGTTTATTATAAACAAGTTGGAAAACCATATATGATGATTTGTCTGTATGTATACGATATGCTAATCTTTGGTCCGAATACCTAAGTAATAGAGACCATAAAGAAAATATCATTCAGCAATTTTGATATGAAAGATTTAGGAGTTGCAGACGTTATTTTGGGAATCAAAATAATAAGAACACCTAATGGAATTAAATTGTCTCAGTCACACTATGTAGACAAAGTAATTGAAAAATTTAAAAATCTTGGAATTAAAGTAGTATGAACACCTTTTAATCAATCTAAAGTACTGCATAAAAACACTAGTGAGAGTGTAATGCAACTACAACACTCTCGTGTAGTAGGATGTCTCATGTATCTCATGAATTGCACAAGACCAGATATAGCTTATACAGTAAGTCGATTAAGAAGGTATACAAGCAATCCAAGAAAGGAACACTGGAAAGCAGTAATGAGAGTGCTAGGAAATTTGAAAAACACCACAAGATATTAGAAGGATATAGTGCTGCAAACTGGATTGCTCATTCATAGGAATCAAAATCAACGAGTGGTTGTGTATTTACCTTTATAGGGGAAGCAATATCATGAAAATCTACTAAACAAACATGCATAGCTCGATCCACTATGGAATCAGAGTTCATCACATTAGATAAAGCAGACGAACAAGCAGAATGGCTTCATCATTTTTTAGAAGATATCTCATTCTGGCCTAAACCTCTACCGGCCATATGCATACACTGCGATAATCAAGCAGCGCTAAGTAGAGCGCATAATTTTGTGTATAACGGAAATTCACGAAATATTCATAGACGCCATAAAATAATTAGGCAGTTACTCTTGAATGGAACTATTTCCATAAATTATGTGAGAACAAATGATAACCTAGCAGATCCGTTTACAAAAGATTTATCAAGGGAGAAAATTGACTGCGCATCGAGGGGAATGGGTTTAAAAGTCTAAATCAACAAGAGTTATCATATATGGAAACCTATCCTTGAAACTGGGGATCCCACGGACTAGGATCAACAAGCAAACCGGTTATGAGTACCTCAAGACGTAATGCATTTTTGGTCACAATCCTACTCCATTCCTATGGTGCACACTATAAATGCATGCCTACAGAAGTATTACAAGGTTAAAACTATGTTTTTTAATGAGGACCATACTTAAAAAATAACAAGTAGGGTATATGTAGGATACTCTTAATGGTTGCGATCACCTATTTTAGTGTGAGCTGGGTCGGCTCTATGAGAATTTTAAAAGGCATGAATTCTCTATAACAATTTCAGAACCAGAAAGTGTTCAGGACAAAAATGAACACAACCAAGAGATTGGATGAGAAGGGAATCAATGTTTCGTAAAGCTTATTGTTTGGATATACAATGATGGGTGACAATTCAAGATGAAATAATTCACCGATTAGCTGAGTAGATCCAATAAATTTAAACTGGGGAAAGTTCAAAGTGAAATATCTACTTATCCACGATAAAGAATTATTCCATATGTAGTCTGAGATGTTACACTTTGTGTGGGGGAAAAGCATATTATCATTCATGTGGGGGATTGTTAGAATTCAAAGAGAAGAATGACATATACTTTAGTCCCACATTGGGAAGAAGAAGATTAGATCTATGTATATGTATATGTGTGTGTGTATATATATATATATATTCCTCATTCCCAATATTGGCCCTTAGGGTCAGGTAAATTTGTGCGAGGGCGAGGACCTATATCATAGGATCCAAACACACGCGCTAGCCGCCCACCCGTCCCGTACCGAACCAAACCGAGTCGTGCCGGGTCGTGTTCGGGTTTCGGCTTGGGCTTGGGTTTGGGTCTAGAAAAAATCTTATTTTTTCTACGAAAAACATAAACAATTTTGCGGGTTTTTCTTTTGGATGCGGCAATGACTATGGGCGCGGCCCAACGGAAATCAAACGGGTCTACAGCCCGTTAAACAGATGAAGAGAAATGGGTGCGGCCTGTTTTAAAAAGATGCGATGATTTTAATTTAAAACCAAACGTCAAACAGACGCGATTATTTGAATTATAATGGTTCGGAGATTACAAATGCATGATGAACCCTGATCACATTACTCGTTAATTTTATCAATCTTCTTCCTCTTCCTCTACCCGAAAAAAAAATCATTATTGTCGAATCTCTACTCGAACTGACGTACTCATCGCTGTCTCGTGCATTCTTCAACTGCTGTATCCTGGGAGGCTAATTAAAAAGTCTTAAGGAGATTTCCAAGGAAAGCCTCAATCGAATTTCCTTTTTATTTCTATTGTTTTTCCTATTGTATACTATACTGCATCCGCTTGTGTGCAAGTCGGTTTGGGCTTTGTAACAGCTGCACATATTGTTGTTAATTATAACACAAATTGGTGTCGCTGATTGCGTCTGTTGCTTCTGTTCTAAGATTAAAACATCTACATCTTAATACTTTTGTCTGTTTTCATGAAAACAAAGATGGCAGCATAACATATATCGATAAATATAGCCAACTTGAACAAACCAGACCTGTTTAGGGGAGAGGGTGATGATTTTTTGACATGGCAAAGTCAGATGTTTTTTATCTCACTTCTCTCGGTCTGCAAAAGTATCTTGAGGAAAACGAACTAGTGCCGCCTACGCCAGGAAAAACCAAGGAGTCAGATAAGATTTTGAATATTGATGCACGGAGACACTCAGATTTCTTATGTAGTAATTACATCCTGAACTGTTTAGACAAAGTATTGTACAAAGTGTATCAGCCAATCAAGACTACTATAGCCCTTTGGAATGCGCTTACCGCAATGTACAAAACATAATACATAAGCCTGAAAATTTTACATTTGACAAGTTCATGTTCTCCACATACAACAAACTGGATCATGGAGAAAAATTGTACATGGTTAACTAGGCGGTGTCAATGATTGAGGGCAATGGGAAAGTAATCCTCAAGTTCAAATCTAGTAAAACTGTTACACCAAATGATGTGCTTCATGTTCCAGATATCCGAAAAAACTTGATTTCTGGACCTGTACTCTCAAAGAAAGGCTTCTGAATGGTCTTTGAGTCAGATAAATTTGTTCTGTCTAAGGCTGGAGTTTACATAGGGAGAGGATACTTGTGTGATGGCCTATTTAAGGCTAATGTAGCTGTAATCGACAATAATAATGTATGTTGTGATTCTGAAATGAATAAAAGGGAAGTTTCTTATGTCGTCGAGTATGATGTTGTAACGACCCAGAAAATCTGAACCAATTTAAAATTTTTAAATTGGCTAAAATAATGGATTTTAAATATTTAAAATAAATATTTTAGATAATGGCAATGAAAACTGAGTTTGAATCGACATTTGAAAACGAATATAATTAATTATAATTATATATAGAATTGAAAATGGCGCGGTAGTTCGATAATTCGATTTCAAACTTCAATTGAATATACCGGGTGCAAAACAATCCGGATCTTAGTGAAACCAAAAATAATGGAATCTAATTGATAATATCTTTCTAACGAATCTGACCAATCGAAGTTTGATAGCGGGAATCAAAAGATATGTTCAGTTGAAAATTCTGAATAGTCGCTATGGAATTCAGGCCCTTAAAAATGGACATTTTGCAAATGACCTCGGATTTCGACGAAACCACTTTTGTTAGATCCGCAGTGTCAAGTTATTGCTAGGTTTCAAATTTCATAATTTTTCGAATCAATATGTGAGCGTGGCAAAAGAAAACGCGTTTGACCAGTTTCTGTTGATTTTAATCGACTGGAAATTGACTATTTTTCAAACGGTCTCAGAATTTGACGAAACTAGTTTTGTTAGGACCGTATCGTCAATACGAAGCTAGAAAGTATTTTTCTGAAATTTTTCTAGTTAGTATGTGACCCCGGTAATTTGAAATGTGCGTTTAAAATTCAATATAATGATTTAAATGAAAATTCAAAAGGAAACTGACTGTAACGATCAAATCAGCTTGCGATGCATATCCCATTGTGTTCGGAATGGGGGTGAAACGCTATGGACGACAGGCGGTGGGCCTCGTTTCGAGGTCGTATGTAAAAGTCAACCTATTTGCGAAATTAAATAATAAAATAATAATAATAAAAAAAAAATATTTTCCCTCCTATCTCCTGCTTGGCCCCCCCGTTCCTTTTCAATTCCAAACAGAAAGAAAAAAAAAAAAAAAACAAAAACCCTAGAACTGTCTAGCCGCCGCCCCCCCCCCCTAACCTCGAACGCCGACGAAGCCGCACCCCCTAACCTCGAACGCCGACGAAGCCGCCCCCCCCCCCCCTAACCTCGAACGCCGACGAAGCCTTCCCCCCCCATCGCACGAGCTCCGACGAAGCCCCCCTCGCGGACAACGCTGAACCGCCGACCGCCACCCTCGAGAGCCCGCCTCCGACGATCTGCAGACCCCCCTTTTATCTGTAAGTATTTTCATTTTTATTTTTATTTTTTTTATTTTTGAATTCTTGTAAAACTGAGATTTATTAAAAGTATAAAAACTTGAATTTTAAAACAGAAAAAAAATAATAAACTGATTTTATTTTAGCCTATTAAAAACTGAATTTTTTTATACAGTTAAAAAAACTGTTTTTTTTAATAAAAAGTAAAAACTGAATTGAAAAGATTTTTTTAAAACTGATTTAGGTTTTAGAAATTAAAAACTGAA
This sequence comes from Allium sativum, assembly GCA_030737875.1. Lineage (NCBI taxonomy): Eukaryota > Viridiplantae > Streptophyta > Magnoliopsida > Asparagales > Amaryllidaceae > Allium > Allium sativum. The sequence goes on from JASFAX010000025.1 coordinate 16,732,712, forward strand.
ATTTTTAAAAACAGAAATTAAAAACTGTGTTTTTAATTAGGAATTTAAAACTGATTTTTGTTTTTAATAAAAAGAAAACTGAATTTTTAAAGGTAGTTTAAAACTGAATTTTTTTTTAAAAAAGTATAAAACTGATTCTGTTTTTAAAGTATTAAAAACTGTTTTAAAAATAAAGAAATAAAACTGTTTTGTTTTTAAAGTTTAAAAACCGATTTTGTTAAAGTTTAAAACTGAAATTTTTATAGAAGTAAAACTGAATTTTTAAAAGAACTTTAAAACTGAATTTTTAAAAGTATTTTAAAAACTGAAACTGTTTTAAAAATAAAGAAATAAAACTGATTTATTTTATAAAGTATAAAACTGATTTCAAAAGAATTTAAAAACTGATTTTTAAAGTTATAAAAACTGAATTTTTAAAAGTATTCAAAACTGAATTTTAAAAAGAAAAAATCATATTTTTTTATATGGTGAAAGCAAAAGAAAAAAATCATATAATTTTTATATGTGAAAGCAAAAGTAAAAATCATATCTTTATATGTTGAAAGCAAAAGTAAAAATCATATTTTTATATATTGAATAGCGAAGTCAAAATTCGATTTTTATATATTGAATAGCATAGTAAAAATTCTATTTTTACATATGCAGAGAATACGGGTGAAAGCGACAAATAGGCGAAGATTTTTATTAAGAAGAGTCTTGAAGTTGGATAGCTATTGGTGAGATTTCTGATTTAAAAATTTATAAATTTATATGTGTGAAATGAAAGTGAATTGCTATCTATAAATATATATCTATATATATATATATATACGCCCCTCGTCCACAAACCATGGACGATATTTATTGGTTGGAATTGTTGTGAAAATTGATTGATGGCAATTGATTGTTTGGGATTGTTTGTGATTGATATTGGTTGAAAAATACCCATTTGTGGTTGTGAAATATTTGGTTGAAACCACATAGGATTAGTTTGTGGAAATGAAATAAATATATACATGCCGCCTGCGTGCGAACTAGATGCATGATTCCCATTGTCAAAAACCGCGAGGTTTTAAGGTAGAGCGAGGAGCCGTACTAGGGACGGTGCCGGTGTAACTACCCTGCCGTTATGCTGCCGAAATCTTGAATAATATTTGTGTGTTTGAATTATTTTCATATGCTTAAACTATATTTATTCCTTATATAGAAAACATTCATGTGTTGAATTGATATTCATTCGTTGTTTAGAAATTCATGTGTTGAATGGTATTCATATTTTGAAATAAATTGTTCGATAATAAAAATCACATTTTTATCTATATATAAAAACTATAGAAAACATTCATGTGTTGAATTGATATTCATTCGTTGTTTAGAAATTCATGTGTTGAATGGTATTCATATTTTGAAATAAATTGTTTGTTAATAAAAATCACATTTTTATCTATATATAAAAACTATAGAAAACATTCATGTGTTGAATTGATATTCATTCGTTGTTTAGAAATTCATGTGTTGAATGGTATTCATATTTTGAAATAAATTGTTTGTTAATAAAAATCACATTTTTATCTATATATAAAAACTATAGAAAACATTCATGTGTTGAATTGATATTCATTCGTTGTTTAGAAATTCATGTGTTGAATGGTATTCATATTTTGAAATAAATTGTTTGATGATAAAAATCACCTTTTATCGACTATATGAACTATATAGAAAAGTAGTGTTTTGAAATGAATCGTTTTACAATAAAAATTACATTTTTATTGTATGCATAAATCGTTAAAACGTGAAGTGTTAAAAATAGCCACTTGTTCAAAATAAACATATATGAGTTGAAATATTCATTAATTAGCTAATGAAATGATTTGCACCTAATTATGTAACATTAGAATGAATGGTGTTTTTAAACCAAATAGAAATCGAATATGAAGTTGAATAGAAAATGAAAAATGATATGGACTGTATATATATGTACATGCATATTCATTGAACAGGTTATAGCAAAGGGGCTAGAGAAGAGGAATAAAATTTTGTGCCCGACAAATAGGTACACATTTACTGATTTGTTTGGGTGATGATTTTGAGCCTGTTGGCTAGCCGCTTGGCTTTTTCTTTTTCTTTTTGAGATTAGAAGGACCGGGACGCTATTTGCGATTTCCCGACGCTCCCGGTGCAGGGGAGGTTATGGCGAAATTTTTCCAAAATTTAAGGTGTTAGAAAATTTTTTGAAGTTAAAACGATATAGAAATCATTGAATGAACTATATTTATATAACTATATAAATATAAATAAAATTAAAACGAAACGAGGCCGTGCAGTTCGTATTTTGAAATCGTAATTTCAAACGACTAGTGCGGGAAATCCGACCATTGGATTTTCCCGAAACCTCAACCGTCGGGTTCGCCTTGGAATAATCTTTCCAACGGCACCAACCTTGTAAAAATCCAACGGTTGGATTGTCTGGAATGTTTAATTCAAATCTGAAGAAAAACAGCGCCAGAAACGATTATATTTATTTATATATATAAATATAATTATATTTAATCGAATAACGACGCTGCAGTTCGTATTTTGAAATCGAAACTTCAAACGATTGTACCGGGAGATCCGACCGTCGGATTTTCCCGAAACTGGAACCGTTGGATTCGTTTTGAAAAGACCTTTCTAATGATGTAAATTTTGTAAAGATCCAACGGTTAGATTTTCAGATATGTGTAAATCAAATCTGAAGAAAAACAGCGCCACGGCAACGTTATGGCCCGAAGCGTCGTTTTGAATAAAATGGCTATTTTAAAATAAATAAAAATAGCGATAAATAGTTATAAAATATCCTAAGCGATATGGAATGGAAATAAACTGAATTTGCTTGATTTATGTGATATTTGATGGTTGAATGTGTTTGGTGTGAAAATTACATTAAAGAACAATTGGTGTTGTCGAATAATTTAACCATTGAAATAAATCGATTTGAAATTCTAAATATACATGAATTATTTGGAAAGGCCGAGTTAATTCTCATTTCGAATAATCGACCGACGATTGAAATTCGAAGATGAAGACGATGGTCGAAGACCGGAGATCTTCACCTCGTTTGGATGGTAACCGAGGTCCTGATTGGGAGGCATCCCGAAATATAGATAATGAGTGGTGATCGTCCAGACGTACGTGGTGATCGATGGGTTTGCGAGGTATTTAGTGCCTCCGGTTTCGTTCAGACCCAGAACGGACTTGTAAATGGACTGTGTGTCCGACATTGGAATTTGTCCTGTGTGATTGATAGCCATCGGTTGCACGGTGTGAATTGCCTGTGTGGCATGCTAAGATGCAGTGATCAGGGCTTCTGTTGAAAAGCAAAGTCTTGTGGTGATGATCAAAGCACCGCCTGTGTGGTGTAGCTTTGTGTATAACGTAAATTCGCGAGCCTCACACCCCGGTATGAACCTAAAACGGGAGAAAGGACCTCAGGGAGGACATGCGTTTCTTTCTAGCTAGGGTGGTGTCAGTGACCTACCAGCCCTGACATTTATATACTTTTCACCTATGTGGTTGTTGCTGTTGCGAGGCGCCTCGTTTTGATCGGACGATCCGGGTCCGATGGAGTCATTCGTTGGCTCGTTTACGCCCCAAAGGGCGGGGAAACGTATTGTTCAGGCATTTTAATCCACATCGGTGGACCGGCCCTGTCGCTCCAAGGGCCCACCTGAGTCTGGGTCCTGAGGCTCGGGCTAGACAGTCTCGAATTCGGTAAGGACTATCTTTTGCCTTGGTTCATGACGGAATTCCAATTTCCAAATACGTGACTGTGCGGTTTTGATTGTATACCTATATATGGCGACATAGTGGTATGGGGCATTAATGCCGTCTATGATTGATAGTTATGATTTGAAATTGCTTTCAAAACATATAAACACTAGCAATAATATCAAATGCCTTTGTTTTATTCGTATCAAGCATATCTTGGCCGTTATAAGGTAAAAACTCTATCCTCCGGTTTGCGTTGCATTGTGTGATGGGAACTGAGTCTTATAACGGCTTCATTTCATTTTTATAAAAAGCATAGCGATGTTTAAAAGAAAGATTTGTTTTAAAGCACTGGCAATCCAATGGAGTAAACTCGTTCCACGAAAGTGGCGTGGTCCTGTGATTAGCCAATTATGTATGTGTTGAGTGGATTTCTCATACCAGTCCCATGACTGACTCGTAGTTTGTTTCACTCTCAAACTCGGGTGCCCCTTTTTCTACACGGGCAGCCTTGTATTCAGGTTTAGCTGGTTCTTTTCTGGATAGCTGGAGCTGAAGATGGATTCTATCATTTATTTCTTTTTATGCTGTTCAGCTCCTATTGTACATATTTTGTTTATTTCCGCTGTAGACATTTATGTATAGCTGAACTGTATTTGTACTAAGTAAGATCCTGTATACTGTGTAACTCTGATGATTACTTTTATCCAGTATATTTTGTTGTTCATTCTGGTGTATTTATTTAATTCTGTTCTGCTATTATCTGTTTCTGTGTTATATTCCAAAGATAACCTTGTTTCCGTGAGAACGGGAAATCGGGTCGTCTCAACGTGGTATCAGAGCTTTGGTTAAGCTTAGTTCTGGAATATAACATTTGAACGAACTCGTCAGAAATAGAACCAGTAGTGTTCTAGGACGGGTGACTCCATACAGATAGGATCAGTAATATCCTAGTATGAGTAAAGCAGAATGGAATTTCACCTCGATAGACACATTTACATTTGAAGTATGTGTTTCTATCTTTTAAATTTTCTTTTCTGTGACCTGACACTTGATCTGCTAATTGCAGAAGTACTAGAAAAATGAGTGCCAGAAACAGAAGGAATACAGAACCCGATCTAGAGGCTCTATTCAAGAGATATCGAAATCTGGGTGGAGAAAAATTCTCGGGCAATGAATCTATTATTCAAACTCAAGCTTGGTTGAGTTCTGTCGAAAAAATCTTTGAGCATATCCAGCTGAGAGATGACCAGAAACGGTTAGTAGCATCTTGGGCGCTTAAAGAAGAAGCTTTAATCTGGTGGGAATCAATCATCAGAAATAATCCAGAAGGTGATATCACCTGGGACAGATTCAAATTGATTTTCTTAGAAAGATTTACTCCTCCCGAAGTAACCGAGAGATTATGTGATGAATTTTCTTATCTAATACAAGGTGATATGACCATTCCCGAATATCATAAGAAATTCAATGAACTTTCTCACTTTGCCCCTCATCTAATTGAAAATCCGAAGAGGAAAAATATGAGATTTATTCACGGGCTTCAAAGGAAATACCAGAATAAGGTATTGGGGCATGTGAAGCTTCCTTTTTCTGAAATGATTTACATGGCCTATCAGTATGAAGATCTCCATAAGAAAGGAATGTTGCGTGACGAAGAAGAAGTCAGTTCTAGTGACAAAGAAGAGTCGGAAACTGATATCCCTGAAGTCAGTACAAGGTCTGAGGATAGTAAAGAGCCTAAAGTAAATCGAAAAAGGGCTAGATCTGAAAAAGAACCTGCCACGACCGCCATATGCAAAAACTGCAATCAGAAGGGGCATTTGTCCAGAAAATGTAAATCTGTAAACAAACGAGGGAAGAGTGGATTTGGACCCAGTAAGAAGATTCCTGAGGGCAGAGGATGCCGTAAGTGCCATGAGGCTGGGCATATTGCGAAAAACTGGCCGCTAACTCCGAAATCTGAAGCGGTACAAGTGAATGAAGTGGCAGAAATACTTGCATCCTCGTCTACTCAGGAAAGGTCCGATGTTTTAGAAGGCACGCTCAATGTCAAAAACATTCCAGTTAAAGTACTGTTCGACACAGGCGCGTCACGAAGCTTTATTGCAAAGAGTGCAGTCAAGAAGTTGGATTTGAATTTGAAAAAGCTCAAAGAGCCCATGACTGTTCAGAATCCAGTTGGAGGTTCCATCAATCTCAGTTGGATTTGTGCAGTGCCCGTCTCTTTTTCTTGCTATAAATTCCCCATTGTCTCTATCATCATGAATTTTAATGAATTCGATCTTATTCTGGGATTGGATTGGCTAACCAAATATGAAGCTGAAGTTAAATGCGCCGAGAGAGTGGTTAAAGCAAAGGCCCAATCGGGGAATTATATAACCATACCATGTGAAGGCCCGACTTCAAATAGAAAAGATTTCTGGTAAGCTCTCGATGTTTCTCCAGCCCAAATAGAAAATGTCCATGAAATCATAGAGAATATTCCTGACCTCATTAAAGATATTCCTGTCGTCAAGGATTATGCGGATGTGTTTGAGGAAGTTGTTCGCTTACCTCCGCAAAGAGAAATAGACTTCAAAATTGCTTTAATTCCGAATGCAAGGCCAGTAGTTCACGCTATTCGAAGAATGTCCTTGAAAGAGAAGGAGGAATTAGACAATCAAACAAGACAGCTAGTATGGAAAGGTCTGATCAGGCCTAGTTTCTCTGACTGGGGTGCAGCAGTGGTGTTTGTACCAAAATCTGACGGTACTCTACGTCTATGTGTGGATTATCGTGATTTAAACAAGCAGACCATAAAGAACAAATATCCATTGCCGCGGATTGATGATTTGTTGGATCGATTAAATGGAGCACAAGTATTCTCACGAATGGACCTAGCTACAGGATTCCATCAACTTCGAATTGCCGAAGAGTGTGTTCCAATGACAGCGTTTAGAGGCCCTGACCTATTCTACGAGTGGTTAGTAATGCCATTCGGCTTATGTAACGCTCCAGCTTACTTCGTCGATCTGATGAATAGAGTATTCAGAGGAGTATTAAATAAATTTGTTCTGGTTTTTATTGACGATATTCTAATCTTCTCTAAATCAAAGGCCGAACATGAAAAACATCTAGAACAAGTGTTAGAAATCCTCAGAAGGAATGTATTGAAAGCCAAATTTTCCAAATGTATCTTCTGGCAAGATGAAGTGAAATTTTTGGGCCATGTCGTATCGAAAGATGGAATCGCTGTGGATCCAAGCAAAATCACGGCTATTCAAAATTGGAAACAGCCCAGTACTCCCACTGAAGTCCGCAGCTTTCTCGGATTGGCTAGCTATTATCGGAAGTTCGTTAAAGACTTTTCGAAGATATCTGGTCACTTAACGAAGCTTACAAAGAAGCATTCTAAGTTCAAATGGACTCAAGAAAGTGAGGAGGCTTTCGAAGAGCTAAAGCTAAGATTAACCACAGCTCCAGTGTTAACCATCATCGATGGCAACCAGGATTTAAAAGTATGGACTGATGCTTCTAGAGAAGGCCTTGGCGCAGTGTTAATGCAAAGAGGCCAAGTAATTGCCTATGCTAGCCGTCAACTGAAGCCGCACGAGAAAAACTATGTAACTCATGATCTTGAGTTATTGGCTATCATATTCTCTTTGAAAATCTGGAGACATTATCTTCTGGGCGAGAGATTCGAACTGTTTACAGATCACCAGTCGTTAAAGTATCTGTTCACTCAGAAGGACTTAAATTTGAGGCAACAACGTTGGCTGGAGTTTCTTGCAGCGTATGACTTTGAAATTATATATACTCCAGGGAAAGCCAATGTCGTGGCTGATGCGTTAAGCAGAAAGAATGTAATGATCGCCAGCTTTATTATCACAACATCCTTGATTGACAGAATATCTATTCTTCAGAAGGAGGATAACTTTATTAAGGATATGATTAAAAGGATTCGGAAAGGTGAACCCTCGTGTTTTCAAATAAATAACGACGAAACCTTAAGGTTAAAAGGAAGGATTTGTGTTCCTGACGTTCCTGAGCTAAAAAGGGAAGTGTTAGACGAGTGTCACAAGTCCAAGCTGAGTATCCATCCTGGTGTGGCCAAAATGTATAACGATCTCAAAAGAACATTCTGGTGGAAGGCTATGAAAAGAGATGTTTCAATATATGTTAGCCGATGCCCTACTTGCCACCTAGTCAAGAGTGACCAACAGAAATTGGCTGGACTATTGCAACCACTGGAAGTTCCTGGCTGGAAGTGGGAACATATTTCTATGGATTTCATTGATGGTCTGCCCAGGACCAGAAAGGGAAGTGACAGTATTTGGGTGATCGTAGATCGTTTCACGAAGACCGCCCATTTCATACCTGTCAAATCAAATAGAACTGCTCAGAGTCTGGCGCAGATTTACTTCAGGGAAATAGTTAGACTACATGGAGTGCCGCTCAGTATAGTAAGTGATAGAGATACAATTTTCACTAGTAAATTCTGGGAAGCATTTCAAGTCGAGCTAGGAACGAAGTTAAACTTAAGCACCGCTTATCATCCTCAGACAGACGGTCAGACTGAGAGGGTGAATCGCATTTTAGAAGATCTATTGCGGGCTTGTGTCATAGATTTCGGTGGATCATGGGAAGACCATCTGCATTTGGCTGAATTCTCTTATAACAACAGCTACCAGGCGAGTCTGACAATGTCGCCATTCGAAGCATTGTATGGTAGACCGTGCCGATCTCCTGCTTGTTGGGTCGAGCCTGGAAATAGACTTGTGTTGGGTCCTGATATGATTCGCGAAGCTGCCGACAAAGTCGATTTTATTAGGAAGCGATTACTCGCCGCTCAAAGCCGACAAAAGAGCTATGCCGATAAAAGAAGAAGAGATATATCCTTTGAAGTTGGCGACTATGTATATTTGAAAGTATCGCCGATGAGAGGAGTAATCCGGTTCGGTAAAACTGGAAAGTTAGCGCCCAAATTCATTGGTCCGTTTCCTATTCTGGAACGGATCGGAACTCTCGCTTACAGGGTCAAACTGCCAGACTGGTTGCCTGGAGTTCATGATGTATTTCATATATCTCAACTTCAAAAGCACGTTCATAATCCAGACTTGATCGTGGAAGAAGCAGCTCAGCAGGATATTGAAATTACTCCAGAACTAGCTGTGAGGCGTGAGCCGCTAAAGATTATCGGCAAAGAAACCAAAGAGCTGAGAAACAAGAAGGTTCACTTAGTCAAAGTGCAATGGAGTGGAGATCCGCGAGATTGTACTTGGGAAACTGAGGAGAGCATTCAGAAAGCTTATCCTAGATGCCGAGTAGATATCTCTGATTGACTCCGGTGCAAGGTACATTTACCCTACCTTGCATTACCATTTAATTTTCTATTCTGTTGCTATTTTCTTCTCATGGATGTGCACTATTTATTCTATACTCTGAATGATTTTGAAAAGTGTATAGAGATTAATTAGTATATTTTTGGAAGGTTAGAAACAAATTGGTTGTTGTATTGGGTGATCGTAGAATTATCAAACCACTTTCGACTTTATTCCTTTTCGGGGACGAAAAGTTTTAAGTGGGGGAGATTGTAACGACCCAGAAAATCTGAACCAATTTAAAATTTTTAAATTGGCTAAAATAATGGATTTTAAATATTTAAAATAAATATTTTAGATAATGGCAATGAAAACTGAGTTTGAATCGACATTTGAAAACGAATATAATTAATTATAATTATATATAGAATTGAAAATGGCGCGGTAGTTCGATAATTCGATTTCAAACTTCAATTGAATATACCGCGTGCAAAACAATCCGGATCTTAGTGAAACCAAAAATAATGGAATCTAATTGATAATATCTTTCTAACGAATCTGACCAATCGAAGTTTGATAGCGGGAATCAAAAGATATGTTCAGTTGAAAATTCTGAATAGTCGCTATGGAATTCAGGCCCTTAAAAATGGACATTTTGCAAATGACCTCGGATTTCGACGAAACCACTTTTGTTAGATCCGCAGTGTCAAGTTATTGCTAGGTTTCAAATTTCATAATTTTTCGAATCAATATGTGAGCGTGGCAAAAGAAAACGCGTTTGACCAGTTTCTGTTGATTTTAATCGACTGGAAATTGACTATTTTTCAAACGGTCTCAGAATTTGACGAAACTAGTTTTGTTAGGACCGTATCGTCAATACGAAGCTAGAAAGTATTTTTCTGAAATTTTTCTAGTTAGTATGTGACCCCGGTAATTTGAAATGTGCGTTTAAAATTCAATATAATGATTTAAATGAAAATTCAAAAGGAAACTGACTGTAACGATCAAATCAGCTTGCGATGCATATCCCATTGTGTTCGGAATGGGGGTGAAACGCTATGGACGACAGGCGGTGGGCCTCGTTTCGAGGTCGTATGTAAAAGTCAACCTATTTGCGAAATTAAATAATAAAATAATAATAATAAAAAAAAAAAAAAATTTTCCCTCCTATCTCCTGCTTGGCCCCCCCGTTCCTTTTCAATTCCAAACAGAAAGAAAAAAAAAAAAAAAAAAAAAACCCTAGAACTGTCTAGCCGCCGCCCCCCTAACCTCGAACGCCGACGAAGCCGCCCCCCCTAACCTCGAACGCCGACGAAGCCGCCCCCCCCCCCCTAACCTCGAACGCCGACGAAGCCTTCCCCCCCATCGCACGAGCTCCGACGAAGCCCCCCTCGCTGACAACGCTGAACCGCCGACCGCCACCCTCGAGAGCCCGCCTCCGACGATCTGCAGACCCCCCTTTTATCTGTAAGTATTTTCATTTTCATTTTTATTTTTTTTATTTTTGAATTCTTGTAAAACTGAGATTTATTAAAAGTATAAAAACTTGAATTTTAAAACAGAAAAAAAATAATAAACTGATTTTATTTTAGCCTATTAAAAACTGAATTTTTTTATACAGTTAAAAAAACTGTTTTTTTTAATAAAAAGTAAAAACTGAATTGAAAAGATTTTTTTAAAACTGATTTAGGTTTTAGAAATTAAAAACTGAAATTTTTAAAAACAGAAATTAAAAACTGTGTTTTTAATTAGGAATTTAAAACTGATTTTTGTTTTTAATAAAAAGAAAACTGAATTTTTAAAGGTAGTTTAAAACTGAATTTTTTTTAAAAAAAGTATAAAACTGATTCTGTTTTTAAAGTATTAAAAACTGTTTTAAAAATAAAGAAATAAAACTGTTTTGTTTTTAAAGTTTAAAAACCGATTTTGTTAAAGTTTAAAACTGAAATTTTTATAGAAGTAAAACTGAATTTTTAAAAGAACTTTAAAACTGAATTTTTAAAAGTATTTTAAAAACTGAAACTGTTTTAAAAATAAAGAAATAAAACTGATTTATTTTATAAAGTATAAAACTGATTTCAAAAGAATTTAAAAACTGATTTTTAAAGTTATAAAAACTGAATTTTTAAAAGTATTCAAAACTGAATTTTAAAAAGAAAAAATCATATTTTTTTATATGGTGAAAGCAAAAGAAAAAAATCATATAATTTTTATATGTGAAAGCAAAAGTAAAAATCATATCTTTATATGTTGAAAGCAAAAGTAAAAATCATATTTTTATATATTGAATAGCGAAGTCAAAATTCGATTTTTATATATTGAATAGCATAGTAAAAATTCTATTTTTACATATGCAGAGAATACGGGTGAAAGCGACAAATAGGCGAAGATTTTTATTAAGAAGAGTCTTGAAGTTGGATAGCTATTGGTGAGATTTCTGATTTAAAAATTTATAAATTTATATGTGTGAAATGAAAGTGAATTGCTATCTATAAATATATATCTATATATATATATATATACGCCCCTCGTCCACAAACCATGGACGATATTTATTGGTTGGAATTGTTGTGAAAATTGATTGATGGCAATTGATTGTTTGGGATTGTTTGTGATTGATATTGGTTGAAAAATACCCATTTGTGGTTGTGAAATATTTGGTTGAAACCACATAGGATTAGTTTGTGGAAATGAAATAAATATATACATGCCGCCTGCGTGCGAACTAGATGCATGATTCCCATTGTCAAAAACCGCGAGGTTTTAAGGTAGAGCGAGGAGCCGTACTAGGGACGGTGCCGGTGTAACTACCCTGCCGTTATGCTGCCGAAATTTTGAATAATATTTGTGTGTTTGAATTATTTTCATATGCTTAAACTATATTTATTCCTTATATAGAAAACATTCATGTGTTGAATTGATATTCATTCGTTGTTTAGAAATTCATGTGTTGAATGGTATTCATATTTTGAAATAAATTGTTCGATAATAAAAATCACATTTTTATCTATATATAAAAACTATAGAAAATATTCATGTGTTGAATTGATATTCATTCGTTGTTTAGAAATTCATGTGTTGAATGGTATTCATATTTTGAAATAAATTGTTTGTTAATAAAAATCACATTTTTATCTATATATAAAAACTATAGAAAACATTCATGTGTTGAATTGATATTCATTCGTTGTTTAGAAATTCATGTGTTGAATGGTATTCATATTTTGAAATAAATTGTTTGTTAATAAAAATCACATTTTTATCTATATATAAAAACTATAGAAAACATTCATGTGTTGAATTGATATTCATTCGTTGTTTAGAAATTCATGTGTTGAATGGTATTCATATTTTGAAATAAATTGTTTGATGATAAAAATCACCTTTTATCGACTATATGAACTATATAGAAAAGTAGTGTTTTGAAATGAATCGTTTTACAATAAAAATTACATTTTTATTGTATGCATAAATCGTTAAAACGTGAAGTGTTAAAAATAGCCACTTGTTCAAAATAAACATATATGAGTTGAAATATTCATTAATTAGCTAATGAAATGATTTGCACCTAATTATGTAACATTAGAATGAATGGTGTTTTTAAACCAAATAGAAATCGAATATGAAGTTGAATAGAAAATGAAAAATGATATGGACTGTATATATATGTACATGCATATTCATTGAACAGGTTATAGCAAAGGGGCTAGAGAAGAGGAATAAAATTTTGTGCCCGACAAATAGGTACACATTTACTGATTTGTTTGGGTGATGATTTTGAGCCTGTTGGCTAGCCGCTTGGCTTTTTCTTTTTCTTTTTGAGATTAGAAGGACCGGGACGCTATTTGCGATTTCCCGACGCTCCCGGTGCAGGGGAGGTTATGGCGAAATTTTTCCAAAATTTAAGGTGTTAGAAAATTTTTTGAAGTTAAAACGATATAGAAATCATTGAATGAACTATATTTATATAACTATATAAATATAAATAAAATTAAAACGAATCGAGGCCGTGCAGTTCGTATTTTGAAATCGTAATTTCAAACGACTAGTGCGGGAAATCCGACCATTGGATTTTCCCGAAACCTCAACCGTCGGGTTCGCCTTGGAATAATCTTTCCAACAGCACCAACCTTGTAAAAATCCAACGGTTGGATTGTCTGGAATGTTTAATTCAAATCTGAAGAAAAACAGCGCCAGAAACGATTATATTTATTTATATATATAAATATAATTATATTTAATCGAATAACGACGCTGCAGTTCGTATTTTGAAATCGAAACTTCAAACGATTGTACCGGGAGATCCGACCGTCGGATTTTCCCGAAACTGGAACCGTTGGATTCGTTTTGAAAAGACCTTTCTAATGATGTAAATTTTGTAAAGATCCAACGGTTAGATTTTCAGATATGTGTAAATCAAATCTGAAGAAAAACAGCGCCACGGCAACGTTATGGCCCGAAGCGTCGTTTTGAATAAAATGGCTATTTTAAAATAAATAAAAATAGCGATAAATAGTTATAAAATATCCTAAGCGATATGGAATGGAAATAAACTGAATTTGCTTGATTTATGTGATATTTGATGGTTGAATGTGTTTGGTGTGAAAATTACATTAAAGAACAATTGGTGTTGTCGAATAATTTAACCATTGAAATAAATCGATTTGAAATTCTAAATATACATGAATTATTTGGAAAGGCCGAGTTAATTCTCATTTCGAATAATCGACCGACGATTGAAATTCGAAGATGAAGACGATGGTCGAAGACCGGAGATCTTCACCTCGTTTGGATGGTAACCGAGGTCCTGATTGGGAGGCATCCCGAAATATGGATAATGAGTGGTGATCGTCCAGACGTACGTGGTGATCGATGGGTTTGCGAGGTATTTAGTGCCTCCGGTTTCGTTCAGACCCAGAACGGACTTGTAAATGGACTGTGTGTCCGACATTGGAATTTGTCCTGTGTGATTGATAGCCATCGGTTGCACGGTGTGAATTGCCTGTGTGGCATGCTAAGATGCAGTGATCAGGGCTTCTGTTGAAAAGCAAAGTCTTGTGGTGATGATCAAAGCACCGCCTGTGTGGCGTAGCTTTGTGTATAACGTAAATTCGCGAGCCTCACACCCCGGTATGAACCTAAAACGGGAGAAAGGACCTCAGGGAGGACATGCGTTTCTTTCTAGCTAGGGTGGTGTCAGTGACCTACCAGCCCTGACATTTATATACTTTTCACCTATGTGGTTGTTGCTGTTGCGAGGCGCCTCGGTTTGATCGGACGATCCGGGTCCGATGGAGTCATTCGTTGGCTCGTTTACGCCCCAAAGGGCGGGGAAACGTATTGTTCAGGCATTTTAATCCACATCGGTGGACCGGCCCTGTCGCTCCAAGGGCCCACCTGAGTCTGAGTCCTGAGGCTCGGGCTAGACAGTCTCGAATTCGGTAAGGACTATCTTTTGCCTTGGTTCATGACGGAATTCCAATTTCCAAATACGTGACTGTGCGGTTTTGATTGTATACCTATATATGGCGACATAGTGGTATGGGGCATTAATGCCGTCTATGATTGATAGTTATGATTTGAAATTGCTTTCAAAACATATAAACACTAGCAATAATATCAAATGCCTTTGTTTTATTCGTATCAAGCATATCTTGGCCGTTATAAGGTAAAAACTCTATCCTCCGGTTTGCGTTGCATTGTGTGATGGGAACTGAGTCTTATAACGGCTTCATTTCATTTTTATAAAAAGCATAGCGATGTTTAAAAGAAAGATTTGTTTTAAAGCACTGGCAATCCAATGGAGTAAACTCGTTCCACGAAAGTGGCGTGGTCCTGTGATTAGCCAATTATGTATGTGTTGAGTGGATTTCTCATACCAGTCCCATGACTGACTCGTAGTTTGTTTCACTCTCAAACTCGGGTGCCCCTTTTTCTACACGGGCAGCCTTGTATTCAGGTTTAGCTGGTTCTTTTCTGGATAGCTGGAGCAGAAGATGGATTCTATCATTTATTTCTTTTTATGCTGTTCAGCTCCTATTGTACATATTTTGTTTATTTCCGATGTAGACATTTATGTATAGCTGAACTGTATTTGTACTAAGTAAGATCCTGTATACTGTGTAACTCTGATGATTACTTTTATCCAGTATATTTTGTTGTTCATTCTGGTGTATTTATTTAATTCTGTTCTGCTATTATCTGTTTCTGTGTTATATTCCAAAGATAACCTTGTTTCCGTGAGAACGGGAAATCGGGTCGTCTCAGATGTTCAATTATGGCATGAAAGATTAGGACACATAAACTTTCGAAAAATGAAAAAACTTGCAAATCTGGATTTAATTCCAAAATTTCAAGTAGATAAAAAATATAAATGTGAGACTTGTGTTAAAGCAAAAATGGTTAAGAAACCATTTCATATTATTGAAAGAAGTACCGAACCATTACAAGTGGTTCATACTGACTTATGTGATTTCAAAAACTTACCTACAAGAGGTTAAAAAAAACTATTTTATTACATTTATTGATGATTATATACGATATTGCTATGCATATCTTTAAAAGAGTAAAGATGAAGCAATCGCATCATTTGTAAAATATAAGGCTGAAGTAGAAAATCAGCTTAATCATAAGATCAAGATACTAAGATCTGATCGAGATGGAGAGTATGAATCACCATTCGAACAATTCTGTTTAGAAAATGGTATAATTCATCAAACAATAGCTCCATATTCACCACAACAAAATGGTATTGCTGAGAGAAAGAACAGAACGTTAAAAGACATTATTAATGCAATTCTCATAACCTCAGGTCTTCCAACGAACTTGTGGGCGGAAGCCATAAATATGTCTAACCACATTTTAAACAAGGTTCCTCACAATAAAACAGGAGAGATTCCATATGAGTTATGGAAAGGACATAAACCAAGCTTTAAATACCTCAAAGTGTGGGGGTGCTTGGCAGAAGTCCCAGTTCCGCCTCCTAAGAGAGTCAAATGTTGACAAAAACAGTAGAGTACTACTACCTAGGGCCTGCCCAAAGTATTAGCACCTACAGAATTTTGGTATTCAATTCTGATATAGATAATATTCAAATAAATACAATCATGGAATCAAGAGATGCCACATTCTTTGAAGATGTATTTCCGCACAAAAGGATTGAAGGAGCTTATGTACCTAAAAGGACAAGAGAAGAATCGACCAATTCACATGAAGATGAAAATCTTCGGTAAATTGTGGAAATATAACCTAGTAGAAGTGTAAGGGCTAGAACTTCCAAGACATTTGGTCTGGAGTTATTAACATATATGTTAGAACATGAACCTCAAACGTACAAGGAAGCAATGTCATCTTCTGAATTTGCATGTTGGAAAGAAGCAATCTAAAGTGAGATTTATTCAACTTTAAGCAATAAAACTTGGGAAATTGTTGATATTCCGCCTGGAATAAAACAAATTGGCTGCAACCGGATTTTCAAAAAGAATATGGAAGCAGATGGCTCTATCTATAAATATAAAGTCGGATTAGTAGCCAAAGGATATCGTCAAAAAGAAGGTATAGGCTTTTTTGATACGTATTCACCCGTAACTCGAGTAACCTCAATAAGAATGCTAATAGCAATTGCATCCATCTATAATTTAAAGACTCATCAAATGGATGTAAAGACAACATTCTTAAGTGGCGATCTCGATGGGAAATTTACATGGAGCAACCAGAAGGTTTCATTTCAAAAGGAAATTAAAATAAAGTCTGTAGATTAGTAAAATCATTATATGGACTAAAATGAGCTCCAAAACAATGGAACGTAAAATTTGATAGTGTTATGATGAAAAATGGTTTTCGTATTAAGTGAATGTGATAAGTGTGTTTATTATAAACAAGTTGGACAATCATATGTGATGATTTGTCTGTATGTTGATGATTTGCTAATCTTTGGTCCGAATACCCAAATAATATAGACGATAAAGAAAATATTAGTCAACAATTTTGATATGAAAAATTTAAGAGTTGCAGACGTTATTTTGGGAATCAAAATAATAAGAACACTTAATGGAATTGAATTATCTCAGTCACACTATGTAGAAAAAGCGATTGACAAATTAAAAAATGTTGGAATTACAGGAGTGCGAACACCTTTTAATCCATCTGAAGTACTGCATAAAAACACTAATGAGAGTGTAATGCAACTAGAATACTCTCGTGTAATAGGATGTCTCATGTTTCTCATGAATTGCACAAGACCCGATATAGCTTATGTAGTAAGTCGATTAAGCAGGTATACAAGCAATCCAGGGAAGGAACACTGGAATGCACTAATGAGAATGCTAGGATATTTGAAAATTACCTCAAACTATTCCATACACTGTGGAAAATATCCTTCCTTATTAGAAGGATATAGTGATGCAAACTGGATTGCTGATTCATAGGAATCAAAATAAACAAGTGGTTATGTATTTACCCTAGCAAGAGCAGCAATATCATGGAAATCTACTAAACAGACATGCATAGCTCGATCCTATGGAATCAGAGTTTATCGCATTAGATATCCCATTCTGGCCTAAACCTGTACCGGCCATATGCATACACTGCGATAACCAAGCAGCGCTAAGTGGAGCGCATAATTTTGTGTATAATGGAAAGTCACGACATATTCGTAGATGCAATAACATAGTTTGGCAGTTACTCTCAAATAGAACTATTTTCATAGATTATGTGAGACCAAATGATAACCTAGCGGTTTCGTTTACAAAAGGTTTATCAAGAGAGAAAATTGACTGCGCATCGAGGGGAATGGGCTTAAAAGCCTAAACCAGCAAGAGTTATCTTTTACAGAAACATATCCTAGCAACTGGAGATCCCACGGACTAGGATCAATAGGAAAACCAATTATGAATAACTCGGGACATAATGCATTTTTGGACACAATCCTACTCCATTCCTATGGTGCAAACTATAAATGCATGCCTACAGAAGTATTACAAGGTTAAAAATATTTTTTTTAATGATGACCATATCATAAAACTAACAAGTAGGGTATATGTAGGATACTCTTAATGGTTGCGATCACCTATGTTACTGTGAGCTGGGTCGGCTCTATTCGAATTTTAAAAGGCTTGAATTCTCTATAACACTCGCAGAACCAGAAAGTGTTCTGCACCAAAATGAACACAACCAAGAGATTGGATGAGAAGGGAACCAATGCTTCGTAAAGCTTATTGTTTGGATATACAATAAAGGCTGACAGTTCAAGATGAAATAATTCACCAATTGGCCGAGTAGATTCGATAAGTTTTAACTAGGGAAAGTTCCAAGTGAAATATCTACTTATCCATGATAAAGCACTATTCCATACGTAGTCTGAGATATTACACTTTGTGTGGGGGAAAAGTATATTATCATTCATGCGGGGGATTCTTAGAATTCAAAGAGATGAATGCCATATACTTTATTACCACATTGGCAAAAAGAAGATTAGATCTATGTGTGTATATATATATATATATATATATATCCATTCCTCATTCCCTGTATTGGCCCTTAGGGTTAGGTAATTTTATGCGAGGGGTAGGACCTATATCATACGATCCAAACACACAGGAGCATGCGCGCCGCCCGCCCGTGCCATACCGAATCGAACCCGGCCGGGTTCGGCCTTGGGCTTGGGCTTTGGTCTAGAATGAAATCTTATTTTTGATAAAAAAAACTTAAAAAATTTTGATGGTTTTTCTTTTGTATGTGGCAATGACTATGGGCGCGGCCCAACGGAAATCAAATGGGTTTACAGCCTATTAAGCCGATGAATGGAAACGGGTGCACCCTGTTTTAAATAGATGCAACGGTTTTAATTCAAAATCAAACGTCCAACAAATGCGACTATTTGAATTGTAATGGTTCAAAAATTATAAATGTGTGAAGAATTGAGACGACCCGAATTTCCTCGTGAAGGAAAGCACGGATAGAATTGAGGACAAGACAAAATAGAACGCATACGGAAGAACATTTCATTGTTATTACAACAATTCCATCAGATATAAGAATATACAGAGTATAAATGAATAAATTACATTCGACAAATATCGGGGATTACAATAAATTACATAGCAGCAGAAAAATATACAAAACACAACTAGAAGTAATACACGGATACAGAGCTTTCCGAGCATCATTCCAGCTGTAAATCAGGACCCTGTGAATATAAATCTGCAAAACCAAAACTACTAGCTGCCCGTGCGGAAAATAGGGGCACCCAGAGTTTAGGTTAAAACAATAAACTCCAGGTCAGTCATGGGACTGGTGTGAGAACTAAAACAGTTATTTAAAACTTTACTTTCAAGATAGTAATTCAAGGGACCACGCCGTATAACACGGAAGGGGTTTCCTCCCAAGAACACTAGTGCACAGAATAAACAACGCAATGCTTTTTCGAAAAATGAAGCTATTATAAGACCCAAGTCCCATCACACAATGCAACGCAAGCCGGAGGATAGGGTTTTCCCTTATAATAGCCAAACATGCTTGGTACGTTTAAAAACAAATCATTTGATACTATAATAAGTGTATAGTGTCAAAACAATTCAAATCATAAATATCAATAATAGGCGGCATGGGTACCATCTATCATGTCGCCATACTAGTTCTACAATTAAAACCGCAATACACGTATTGGAAATTGGATTTCCGTCATGAGCCGAGGCAAGGGGCAAGCTCCTCTCCGCGTTCGAGACACTCTAGCAAATGTCCCAGGACCCCACTCTGATCCTTGGATCTTCAGGGCCGGTCCTCTCTTACTTTTGAGGATTAGTTATTCCTGAACACACGTTTCCCGGTCCTTACAGACCTATATCCGAGGCGCCTCGTATCCAACAACCACACAGGTGAAAAGTATATAAATGTCAGGGCTGGTAGGTCACTGACACCACCCTAGCTAGAAAGAAACGTCGTGCTCTCCCTGCAGTCACTATCCCGTTTTTGACTCATACTGAGGTGTGAGGCTCGCGAATTTACGTTATACACAAAGCTACGCCACACATGCCGTGCTTTGATCATCAACCACAAGACTTTGCTTTTCAACAGAAGCCCTGATCAATTGCCACTTATGCGTGCCACACTGGCAATTCACTCCATGCGACTGATGTCCATCGATATACAACCTCTGAGCTCGTACGTCTCAGAGAAGGGCGTTAAGCAAGAGAATAAATTCTCTGCTGCCAAACAGATGTATATTTAATAGAGATCAATCAACACAGAATAAAATCCAATGTCAGACACACAATCCAATTACAAGTTCGTTCTGGGTTTGAACGAAACCGGAGGCACTTTCCTCGCATATCCATCCATCCCCAAGTACGTCTGGACGATCACCAACTGATTCCCTCATCCTGGGTGTACAGCCCAATCAAGATCATCAATAATCACCCAACCGATGTGAAGACTTCCGGTCTTCAACCACCGTCTTCATCTTCGACATCTCGTCGAATCGGTTATTCAGAATGGGTATAACCCGGCCTTTCTGAATAACCCACGTATATAATACACAAATGTTACACAAACACAACGAATGCCTCATTCCAATTCAGAATATTCTTTTATTCACAAAATCACATTCTTAGGGAAATGTTCCCATTAATTTTATCCAAGATAAATTCTTCTAAATTTATCCTATAATCTTCCTTTGGATATCATTTCAAACCATTTTATGGTTTTCCAAACTAGCCGGGATTAGCGAACCACACCGTAGTAATTATTTATTTTATTTCCCAATCCCAACCTATTTATCCCATGGAGCAAAACTGGTAATACTCCATATCTAACACCACGGTGTTATCGGTAAAGTTAATTACCATTTCACGCTCAAATCTAATTAAAGATTTAACTATCGCTTTGGAGCAAAACTGGTGGTACTCCATTCTCGATCACCTTTCAGATTTGATAATTTAAATTATCAATTCACATTTTAACCTAATTAAAGATTCATTAAAAACTCCACTTAGTTTTAATCCTTTCAAAAACAACATCTTGCCTTTAACTGGGTTAAAGAATCAATGTCATCTAAAACACAATTCATGATAAACCCTAATCACATTTGATACTAAATACAAGGCTCTGAATAGAAAATATACCGGCTTATATTCAATATCAAATTCTGAAACCAACAAATATCGTATTGGAAATAAAGATATATAATATATCTTTCATATTCCCATAACAATATCTGTATAGTCACGAAATCCAACATCGAAATATTCTGAATATAATTTCAATTCAACTCCAGTCCAATCCACGCATTGGGAATATTGATTATTTTTAAAATCACTTTCAAATTCAATTTATTTATTTCAAAAATAAATTGATTTTAATTTTAGTTCAAAACTAGTTCATTTCGACAAAAATCTATTTTTATCCTTTCAAATGTTGAATTCTTCAGCCCAATTTTTCCCAAATCATTTCTTATGATTTTACACAAATTATAGATATTTTTAATAATTTTATCAAGGCCCGTACAGTCGATTTCCATCAACGGCCATCGAACTGCACTTACAACGACCTTTTTCAAATTTGATTTGGACATAATTCCAAATCCAACTGTTAGATTTCAAATTTCTAATATTCATTGGAAAGCTCTTTTCGATACGAACCCAACGGTTCCGATTTTAGGAGAATCCGACGGTCGGATCTCCCGCAATGTCAATTCGAAGTCAATGGTCGAAATTCACGAACTGCCGCGGCGCGGCGCGTTCTATTCAAACCATTATATATATATAATATATATATATATATATTATATATTTCAACGATTTCCTTTTAAAACGTATTTTATAAATCGTTTTAAATTCGTTTTCAAAACCATTTCAACACTATATTCAATTTCAAATCGATTTGATTTCAATTCAACTCGAATTCATTTCAATTTTATTTGATTCGAATTCAAATTCATTTCAATTCAATTCAAATTCTAATTCGTTTCAATCCAATTCAATTTGAATTTACCTTCTATTTACTTCAATTCGAATTCATTTCAAATTGATTTCAATTCAATTTCAGTTCGTTCTAAATTTCATTCAAAACGATTTCAATTCGTTTTTAATTCCATTTAATTCAATTTGAATTCATTTCTATTTAATTCGAATTCAAATTCACTTTTTATTCAATTCGAATTCATTTCAAAACATTAAATTTTGAAATCACTTTTCAATATTCATTATAAAACGAATAAAATCGATATAAATATCGTTCACGACAAAATAGCGCATCTCTAATCAACACGACTATATATTTTTCAAAAACTTCTTTATTCTGTTCAACGAATGAATATTTATTCTATTCAACACATGAATCTATACTTCTTCCAACACACGACTATTTTTGTTATGTAAAATATTTTATAAAACTATGGTATCCATCGTTTGATTTTAATTAGACTCCATCGTAAAGTAGTTCTAATTTTATATATGATAAAGATGTGAATTTTATTATTTAAAATATTTTACTCAACACACGGATATTTTCAACACATGAACATCGTCAACACATCATTATTTTTATATTCAACACACGAATCTTCTTTTATAATATTCACTATTTTCCCGATTGGAATGAGGCCTAATCAATCACCATATAATGTTAATTATATGGATTCCATACAACACATGTATATCATAACATTGAAATATAATCAGCCATCAACTGTAACAACCCGAAAATCTGGGCCAGTTTAAAATTTTTATTTTGGCCATTTTAGCGAGTTTTGATTATTTGAAATGAATTATTTTAAATAATTTTGACGATAAATTTACTTTGAATAGAATTAACGTATATATTATATACGTCGTCGTTAGAATATAAATATTTATATATAATTATAAATAGAATTGAAAATGGCGCGGTAGTTCAATAATTCGATTTCAAACTTCAATTGAATGTACCGGGTGCAAAACAATCCGGATTTTAGTGAAACCAAAAATAATGGGATCTAATTGATAATATCTTTCCAACGAATTCGAATAATCAAGATTTCATAGCGGGAATCAAAGGATATGTCCAGTTGAAAATTCTGAATAGTCGCTATGGAATTCAGGCCCTTAAAAATGGACATTTTGCAAACGACCTCGGATTTCGACGAAACCAGTTTTGTTGGGTCCGAAGTGTCAAGTTATTGCTAGGTTTCAAATTTCATAATTTTTCGATTCAATATGTGAGCGTGGCAAAAGAAAACGCGTTTGACCAGTTTCAGTTGATTTTAATCGACTGGAAATTGGTCATTTTTCAAACGATGTCGGAATTCGACGGAACTAGTTTTGTTAGGACCGTATCGTCAATACGAAGCTAGAAAACATTTTTCGAGAATTTTTAGAGTTAGTATGTGACCCCGGTAAATTGAAATGTACGTTTAAAATTCAATAAAGTGATTTAAATGTAAATTCAACGGAAACTGATCGAAACAGTCGAATCAGCTTGCGATACATATCCCATTATGTTCGGAACGGGGGTAATTAGCTAAGGACGGCAGTCGGTGGGTTCGATTTCGAGTTGAAAATAAAAGGTTGCTTTTGAAATTTAAAATAATAAAATAATTAAATAAATATATAAACTTATCTTCACCCCTCCCTCTCTCCACACTCTCCCTTCCACATCAGAAAACAAAATAGAAAAAAAAAAACCCAGATCCCTAATTTTTCCCGCTCCCCCTTCCGCCGTTGACCTCGTCGCAGCTACCTCTGCCTCCTCCCCGACAGGCGCACGCCCTTCCTCTCTCCTCCGCTACACCCTCCCCCTCTCGTCGGTGACCTCCCCTCTTCCATCGAAATCGGCCCCATCAGTCGCGCGTGAGGAGGAAGACCGCTCCTCCAGCTCCTCCGCCCCGTTCACCGGTCCACCCGACGCCCTGGCCAACCTCGCCACCACCAGAACGGCCTACCGCACCTCCATCTCCCCTCGACGACTGCCGCGCCCGTTAGGAAGCCCCCCCTCGACCATCCCAGCGACGTTCCTCCCCCCCCCCCTCCGAGCGCTGTGAGTATATATTTTTATTTTTATTTTGTTTTATTTTTCTTTTCTTTGTTTACTTCTTAGATTAGTGATGAATTTTTAAAAATGAGAAAGATAGAATTTTTATAAAAAGAAAAATTCGATTTTTATATATTGAACTTTGAAATAAAAATTCGATTTTTATATATTGAACTTTGAAATAAAAATTCGATTTTTATATATTGAACTTTGAAATAAAAATTCGATTTTTATATATTGAACTTTGAAATAAAAATTCGATTTTTATATATTGAACTTTGAAATAAAAATTCGATTTTTATATATTGAACTTTGAAATAAAAATTCGATTTTTATATATTGAACTTTGAAATAAAAATTCGATTTTTATATATTGAACTTTGAAATAAAAATATGATTTTTATATATAGAACTTCGAAATAAAAATTCGATTTCTTATATATTGAATAGCGAGGTAAAAATGTGATTACATATGTAGTGAAAGCGGACAACGAAGATGACAAAAAGGCGAAACGACGAAGACTTCTGCAAATGAAGTGCCGTGGAGCTAGGATAGCTATCGGTGAGAACTTCTCACTCAAATTCTACTTTTCTAGTTATATATATATATATACTAGGATGCAGACGGTGCTTATTAGAAGCACCCGACACCCGTCCACAGACCATGGACTTGTTTGATTGATTGTGTAGTTGGTTAGATTATTTGATTTGGATTTGATTGTTTTGGTGAAATTGAAATTGATATGATTGATGTGTGAATGGCGTGGGCCTTCACTAGACCGGGGATAAGGCTAGGCCTCGTCCCGTTTCTAGTATCATGCCGTTATGCCGCCGAAATTTTCTAAAATATGTTAGAAAAATAAAAATATCATTTTATTGAATAAATGAATTGAATAGAAATTCATATATTAAAATAAAATGTTTTATCGTTAAAATATAATTTTTAACGAGAATGTGAATAAAATAAAATATTCATTTACAAACCAGACGGTTTGTTTATGTACACTTATTTGAAGGACATTGATTGGGTCGATAAATTTTACACATCGCCCAACTGCACAAATAAAATATGCGTGTGATTGTTTGAAACCCCACACGGGTGTTGGGATGAAATTTGAAGTTCACTCATCCTGATTGATTAAATATGTCGATCGATTGATTGACAGGCTGTTATAAGCGTTGAATATCTATATTTGATGCTTATACAGTGTAGTGCACTTTGGTTGATGGTTGATTATTTTTCAATGCATTGATATACATGTGTTGTATGAAAATCCATATAATTAACTTTATATGGTATTTGATTGGGCCTCATTCCAATTTGAAAAATAAAGAATATTATAAAATAAAAGTTCATGTGTTGACAGTTTCATCCATTGAGATTGGTCATGTGTTGAATGAAATATTTTGATAATAACAACTATTTTGAAAAAGAAATATTTGAAATAGAATATTTGAAAATAGAATATTTGAAAATAGAAATTTATGAAGCCGTGTTGAATAGATTGACGCCATTTTGACGTGAACGATATTTATATCGATTTTAAACGATTTCAAAATGAAATGAATTGAATTGAAAACGATTTCAAAATGAAATGAATTGAAAACGATTTCGAAATAAAATGAATTGAAAACGATTTCAAAATGAATTGAATTGAAAACGATTTCAAAATGAATTGAAAACGAATTCAAAATGAATTGAAAACGATTTCAAAATGAATTGAAAACGATTTCGAAATGAATTGAATTGAAAACGATTTCAAAATGAATTGAATTGAAAACGAATTCAAAATGAATTGAAAACGATTTCGAAATGAATTGAATTGAAAACGATTTCAAAATGAATTGAATTGAAAACGAATTCAAAATGAATTGAAAACGATTTCGAAATGAATTGAATTGAAAACGATTTCAAAATGAATTGAATTGAAAACGAATTCAAAATGAATTGAAAACGATTTCGAAATGAATTGAATTGAAAACGAATTCAAATTGAATTGAAAACGAATTCAAAATGAATTGAAAACGATTTCAAAATAAATTGAATTGAAATTCGAATTGAATAGAAATGAATTTTAAAACGAATTTATAAAGAAGAATTCAATTTTGCTTTGAATTGAAATGGAAGTTGAAATAGATTTTGAAACGAATTTTAAAACTATTTATATAATTCGTTTTAAATAGAAATCGACGAAATATATTATATATATATTATATATATAATAAAATGGCCTGAATAGAACGCGCCGCGCCGCGGCAGTTCGCAAATTTCGACCATTTATTTCAAACGGACATTACGGGAGATCCGACCGTCGGATTCTCCTAAAACCGGAACCGTTAGGTTCGTATCGAAAAGAGCTTTCTAACGAATATTAGAAATTTGAAATCTAACGGTTGGATTTGGAATTATGTCCAAATCAAATTCGAAAAAGGTCGCTGTAAGTGCAGTTCGATGGCCATTGATGGAAATCGACTGTACGGGCCTTGATAAAATTATTAAAAATAGTAATAATTTGTGTAAAATCATAAGAAATGATTTGTGAAGATTTGGGATGAGAAACTCCATATTTGAAAAGATAAAAATAGATTTTTTTATCGAAATGAACTAGAATTGAACTAGAAATATAATTCTATTTATTTTTAAATAAATAAATTGAATTAGAAAAGGGTTTTAAAAATAACCAGAATATCCAATGATTGCATTGGAGTGGATTTGAATCGAAATTGTCTTCGGAATATTTCGATGTTGGAATTCGTGATTATACAGGTGTTGTTATGGAAATTTGAAAGATATATTTGTATCGTTATTTCCAATACGACATTTGTTAATCGTAGAATTTGATATTGAATATAAGCCGATATATTTTCTATTCAGAGCCTTATATTGAATATCAAATGTGATTTGGGTTTGTCGTGAACGGTGTCTTCACTAACACTGTTCTTGAACCCAGTTGAGAAAAGATTAAATCTTTTTATTTAGATTTAATGAAGTGTACCAATTAAATGATATTTAATTGGAATTGAATCGATATTGATTTTTGGGTTTATCGTGGACAGTGTTTTAAATAACACTCGTTCTTTAACCCGATCATTGATGAAATGTGACTTTGGGTTGTCGTGAACGGTATCTTCAATAATACAGTTCTTAGACCTAAAGGAGTTAAGAAAATCAGAAACTAACTGGAGATTAGTTAAGTTGAATAGTTTCCGAGGTATTGATCTGATGTTGGTTTCGGCCTTCGGGATTCATACTTAGGGAATTGCTCACTTGCTAATTTACAATTAGGGACTGATTGAAATGTGATGTGATTTTGGGTTTATCGTGAACCGTGTTTAAAATGACACTGATTCTTTAACCCAGTCACAGATTAAAACTAAGTGGAGTTTTAATGAATCTTTAATTAGATTGAAATAATCGAAATGGAGTATCACCAGTTTTGCTCCAGGCGATAGTTAAATCTTTAATTAGATTTGAACGTGAAATGGTAATTGAATTTACCGATAACACTGTGGTGTTAGATATGAAGTATAACCAGTTTTACTTCATGGGATGAATAGGTTGGGATTGGGAAATTAAAACAAATGATTACTTCGGTAAGGTTCGCTAATCCCGACTAGTTTGAATTGATATTCAAAAGTAGATTAAAGCATAAATTCAAGAATTTATCTTTGATAAAATTTATGGGAACCTTTCCCTATGAATGTGAAATTTAGGAACTAACTGTCGGTTAGCCAAGCAGAATGGTTTTCTGGATATTGATCTGATGTTGGTTTCGGCCTTCGGGGTTAATATTTGGGGAATTATTCTCTTGATCAATTTACGGTTAGTGACTGATGAATTGGAATGAGGCGTATGTTGTGTTTGTGTAGCACTTATTTAAAATATACGTGAGTTATTCGCAAAGACCGGGTTTATCCCATTCTGAATAACTGATACGACGATAAGTCGAAGATGAAGACGATGGTTGAAGACCGGAGGTCTTCACGTCGTTTGGGTAATTACTGATGATCTTGATTGGGCTGTACACCCAAGAAGATGGAAACAGTTAGTGATCGTCCAGACGTACTTGGAGATCGATGGATATGCGGGGTACTAGGTGCCTCCGGTCTCGTTCAGACCCAGAACGAACTTGTAAATGGACTGTGTGTCTGCATTGGATTTTAGTCTGTGTGATTGATTTCTATTAAATATATATCTGTTTGGCGGCGGATAATTTATTCTCTTGCTTAGCGCCCTTCTCTGAGACGTACGAGCTCAGGGGTTATATATTGATGGATATCAAACGCATGGAGTGAATTGCCTGTGTGGCATGCCTAAGTGGCAATTGATCGAGGCTTCTGTTGAAAAGCAAAGTCTTGTGGTGATGATCAAAGCAAGGCCTTTGTGGCGTAGCTTTGTGTAACGTTTCCTTCGCGTGTTTCACACCCGGTATGAACCAAAAACGGGAGAGGACGTCAGGGAGGGCATGCGTTTCTTTCTAGCTAAAAAGTGGCGTCAGTGGTTTTACACGCCCTGACGAGTTTGACTTATGTGGTTGTTGCTGTTGCGAGGCGCCTCGGATTGATCGGTCGTTCTCGAACCGATGGAATCATTTAGTTGGCTCATTTACGCCCCAAAGGGCGGGGAAACGCATGTTCAGGCATTTTAATCCACATCGGTGGACCGGCCCTGAGGATCCAAGGGCCCACCTGAGTCTGGGTCCTGAGGCTCGGGCTAGACAGTCTCGAATCGGTTGAGGACTATCTTTTGCCTCGGTTCATAGATGGAAATCCAATTTCCAAATACGTGACTTTGCGGTTTTATTTGTAAACCTATATATGGCGGCATAGTGGCATGGTACGCTCATGTCGCCTATGATTGATACTTATGATTTGAAGTTGTTTTACACACTATGCACTTATTATAGTATCAAAAGATTTGTTTTAAACGTATCAAGCATTCTTTGGCTGTTATAAGGGAAATCCCTATCCCCCGGCTTGCGTTGCATTGTGTGATAGGACCTGGGTCTTATAACAGCTTCATCTTTCTTTATTTAGCATTGCGCTGTTTATTTATGCACTGGTATTCTTGGGAGGAAACCCGTTCCGTGTTATACGGCGTGGTCCCTTGATTTACTTTTAAAAATAAAGATTAACTGTTTTAGTTCTCACACCAGTCACATGACTGACCGGGAGTTTATTGTTTTAACCTAAACTCTGGGTGCCCTTATTTTGACACGGGCAGCTAGTAGTTTTGGTTTTGCAGATTTATATTCACAGGATCCTGGTTTACAGCTGGAACGATATCCGGAAAGCTTTGTATCCGTATATCTCATTCTAGTTGTGTATTGTATTATTTTCCGCTGCTATGTATTTAAATGTAATTTAAATCTCTGATATTTCTGTGTAATATCTATTCGTTTATATTCTTGTAATCTGATGCATTGTTGTAATATACAGTGAAATGTTCTTCTATATGTGTTCTGTTATGTCCTGTTCTCAAACGATAGGGCGTTTCGAACGGCTTGAATCGGTTTAGCGACTGGTTCGGACCGAGCGAAATTCCTTGCCGTCACAGTTGGTATCAGAGCTTTGGTTTACAGAGCTCGAGAACAAGACACATTAGAACCATACGAAAGAATTCATCAGATATTGGATTAGTAGCATCCAATTAGAATGACTCGTTAGAGATATGATCAGTAGTATCCTAGAACGAGTGTGAAGAGTATATTTTTCAAATGAAAACAATTTTGTTTCGAAAATTTAAATCATTCTATACGTATTTGATTATTTATTTACTTTGAATATGGACAATCGAGTATATAAAGATTTTGCGTATACGCGTCATGAACGTATATTCGAAGTTTTAATATATTGGATAGATATAGCATCACACTCTAGTCGCCCGGAGATATTATTGATGTTAGCGATCGCATCATCAACATTTATGTTCGTGTTTCGAAGGTGTGATTTTCTATATATTTCCATTAGGCTGGTGTGAGAACCAAAACTTATATATAGCTAGAATAGATTGTTGTGAATTGGCATCAAAAAACTTGATTTTTGTATATGTATCAAAATTATGAATTTCAAACTCTAATCAACTAATTGATTGATGTTTGTGTTGTTTGTTCATTTGTTTGCTAATTTTGAACCTTTATGCCTAATTGAACCGAATATTGAATTATATTGAAAATTGGTCGCATTTGCTTGCATATACTTGTACTTATCTTGAACAGGTCATAGCAAGGAGGCTAGAGCCAGAGAATAAAATTTGTTTGCCCGACAAATAGGTACATGTTTACTACATAATTTCCTGTTTTGTTTGGGTGATGATGATTTTGTGAGCCTATTGGCTAGCCGCTTGGCTTTTTCTTTTTCTTTTTGAGATCTGAAGGACCGGGGAAGCTATTTGAAATTCCCCGATGCTCCCGGTGCAGGGGAGGTTATGGCGAAATTTTTCAAAAATTTAGGGTGTTAGCCAAATTTTCGAAATTTTGAAAATTCTCAGAAATTAAAGAGTTGGAGAATGGAAGCCAGATCGAGCGTAGAGTTGATTGATCAAACCACTTTCGACTTTGTTCCTTTTCGGGGACGAAAAGTTTTAAGTGGGGGAGATTGTAACAACCCGAAAATCTGGGCCAGTTTAAAATTTTTATTTTGGCCATTTTAGCGAGTTTTGATTATTTGAAATGAATTATTTTAAATAATTTTGGCGATAAATTTACTTTGAATAGAATTAACGTATATATTATATACGTCGTCGTTAGAATATAAATATTTATATATAATTATAAATAGAATTGAAAATGGCGCGGTAGTTCGATAATTCGATTTTAAACTTCAATTGAATGTACCGGGTGCAAAACAATCCGGATTTTAGTGAAACCAAAAATAATGGGATCTAATTGATAATATCTTTCCAACGAATTCGAATAATCAAGATTTCATAGCGGGAATCAAAGGATATGTCCAGTTGAAAATTCTGAATAGTCGCTATGGAATTCAGGCCCTTAAAAATGGACATTTTGCAAACGACCTCGGATTTCGACGAAACCAGTTTTGTTGGGTCCGCAGTGTCAAGTTATTGCTAGGTTTCAAATTTCATAATTTTTCGATTCAATATGTGAGCGTGGCAAAAGAAAACGCGTTTGACCAGTTTCAGTTGATTTTAATCGACTGGAAATTGGCCATTTTTCAAACGATGTCGGAATTCGACGGAACTAGTTTTGTTAGGACCGTATCTTCAATACGAACCTAGAAAACATTTTTCGAGAATTTTTAGAGTTAGTATGTGACCCCGGTAAATTGAAATGTACGTTTAAAATTCAATAAAGTGATTTAAATGTAAATTCAACGGAAACTGATCGAAACAGTCGAATCAGCTTGCGATACATATCCCATTGTGTTCGGAACGGGGGTAATTAGCTAGGGACGGCAGTCGGTGGGTTTGATTTCGATTTGAAAATAAAAGGTTGCTTTTGAAATTTAAAATAATAAAATAATTAAATAAATATATAAACTTATCTTCACCCCTCCCTCTTTCCACACTCTCCCTTCCACGTCAGAAAACAAAATAGAAAAAAAAAACCCAGATCCCTAATTTTTCCCGCTCCCCCTTCCGCCGTTGACCTCGTCGCAGCTACCTCCGCCTCCTCCCCGACAGGCGCACGCCCTTCCTCTCTCCTCCGCTA
Source organism: Allium sativum (assembly GCA_030737875.1). Classification (NCBI taxonomy): domain Eukaryota; kingdom Viridiplantae; phylum Streptophyta; class Magnoliopsida; order Asparagales; family Amaryllidaceae; genus Allium; species Allium sativum. The sequence continues at coordinate 16,764,417 of JASFAX010000025.1, forward strand.
CACCCTCCCCCTCTCGTCGGTGACCTCCCCTCTTCCATCGAAATCGGCCCCATCAGTCGCGCGTGAGGAGGAAGACCGCTCCTCCAGCTCCTCCGCCCCGTTCACCGGTCAACCCGACGCCCTGGCCAACCTCGCCACCACCAGAACGGCCTACCGCACCTCCATCTCCCCTCGACGACTGCCGCGCCCGCTAGGAAGCCCCCCCTCGACCATCCCAGTGACGTTCCTCCCCCCCCTCCGAGCGCTGTGAGTATATATTTTTATTTTTATTTTGTTTTATTTTTCTTTTCTTTGTTTACTTCTTAGATTAGTGATGAATTTTTAAAAATGAGAAAGATTGAATTTTTATAAAAAGAAAAATTCGATTTTTATATATTGAACTTTGAAATAAAAATTCGATTTTTATATATTGAACTTTGAAATAAAAATTCGATTTTTATATATTGAACTTTGAAATAAAAATTCGATTTTTATATATTGAACTTTGAAATAAAAATTCGATTTTTATATATTGAACTTCGAAATAAAAATTCGATTTCTTATATATTGAATAGCGAGGTAAAAATGTGATTTTTACATATGTAGTGAAAGCGGACAACGAAGATGACAAAAAGGCGAAACGACGAAGACTTCTGCAAATGAAGTGCCGTGGAGCTAGGATAGCTATCGGTGAGGACTTCTCACTCAAATTCTACTTTTCTAGTTATATATATATATATATACTAGGATGCAGACGGTGCTTATTAGAAGCACCCGACACCCGTCCACAGACCATGGACTTGTTTGATTGATTGTGTAGTTGGTTAGATTATTTGATTTGGATTTGATTGTTTTGGTGAAATTGAAATTGATATGATTGATGTGTGAATGGCGTGGGCCTTCACTAGACCGGGGATAAGGCTAGGCCTCGTTCCGTTTCTAGTATCGTGCCGTTATGCCGCCGAAATTTTCTAAAATATGTTAGAAAAATAAAAATATCATTTTATTGAATAAATGAATTGAATAGAAATTCATATATTAAAATAAAATGTTTTATCGTAAAAATATAATTTTTAACGAGAATGTGAATAAAATAAAATATTCATTTACAAACCAGACGGTTTGTTTATGTACACTTATTTGAAGGACATTGATTGGGTCGATAAATTTTACACATCGCCCAACTGCACAAATAAAATATGCGTGTGATTGTTTGAAACCCCACACGGGTGTTGGGATGAAATTTGAAGTTCACTCATCCTGATTGATTAAATATGTCGATCGATTGATTGACAGGCTGTTATAAGCGTTGAATATCTATATTTGATGCTTATACAGTGTAGTGCACTTTGGTTGATGGTTGATTATTTTTCAATGCTATGATATACATGTGTTGTATGAAAATCCATATAATTAACTTTATATGGTATTTGATTGGGCCTCATTCCAATTTGAAAAATAAAGAATATTATAAAATAAAAGTTCATGTGTTGACAGTTTCATCCATTGAGATTGGTCATGTGTTGAACGAAATATTTTGATAATAACAACTATTTTGAAAAAGAAATATTTGAAATAGAATATTTGAAAATAGAAATTTATGAAGCCGTGTTGAATAGATTGACGCCATTTTGACGTGAATGATATTTATATCGATTTTAAACGATTTCAAAATGAAATGAATTGAATTGAAAACGATTTCAAAATGAAATGAATTGAAAACGATTTCGAAATAAAATGAATTGAAAACGATTTCAAAATGAATTGAATTGAAAACGATTTCAAAATGAATTGAAAACGAATTCAAAATGAATTGAAAACGATTTCAAAATGAATTGAAAACGATTTCGAAATGAATTGAATTGAAAACGATTTCAAAATGAATTGAATTGAAAACGAATTCAAAATGAATTGAAAACGATTTCGAAATGAATTGAATTGAAAACGATTTCAAAATGAATTGAATTGAAAACGAATTCAAAATGAATTGAAAACGATTTCGAAATGAAATGAATTGAAAACGATTTCAAAATGAATTGAATTGAAAACGAATTCAAAATGAATTGAAAACGATTTCGAAATGAATTGAATTGAAAACGAATTCAAATTGAATTGAAAACGAATTCAAAATGAATTGAAAACGATTTCAAAATGAATTGAATTGAAATTCGAATTGAATAGAAATGAATTTTAAAACGAATTTATAAAGAAGAATTCAATTTTGCTTTGAATTGAAATGGAAGTTGAAATAGATTTTGAAACGAATTTTAAAACTATTTATATAATTCGTTTTAAATAGAAATCGATGAAATATATTATATATATATTATATATATAATAAAATGACCTGAATAGAACGCGCCGCGCCGCGGCAGTTCGCGAATTTCGACCATTTATTTCAAACGGACATTACGGGAGATCCGACCGTCGGATTCTCCTAAAACCGGAACCGTTGGGTTTGTATCGAAAAGAGCTTTCTAACGAATATTAGAAATTTGAAATCTAACAGTTGGATTTGGAATTATGTCCAAATCAAATTCGAAAAAGGTCGCTGTAAGTGCAGTTCGATGGCCATTGATGGAAATCGACTGTACGGGCCTTGATAAAATTATTAAAAATAGTAATAATTTGTGTAAAATCATAAGAAATGATTTGTGAAGATTTGGGATGAGAAACTCCATATTTGAAAAGATAAAAATAGATTTTTTTATCGAAATGAACTAGAAATATAATTCTATTTATTTTTAAATAAATAAATTGAATTAGAAAAGGGTTTTAAAAATAACCAGAATATCCAATGATTGCATTGGAGTGGATTTGAATCGAAATTGTCTTCGGAATATTTCGATGTTGGAATTCGTGATTATACAGGTGTTGTTATGGAAATTTGAAAGATATATTTGTATCGTTATTTCCAATACGACATTTGTTAATCGTAGAATTTGATATTGAATATAAGCCGATATATTTTCTATTCAGAGCCTTATATTGAATATCAAATGTGATTTGGGTTTGTCGTGAACGGTGTCTTCACTAACACTGTTCTTGAACCCAGTTGAGAAAAGATTAAATCTTTTTATTTAGATTTAATGAAGTGTACCAATTAAATGATATTTAATTGGAATTGAATCGATATTGATTTTTGGGTTTATCGTGGACAGTGTTTTAAATAACACTCGTTCTTTAACCCGATCATTGATGAAATGTGACTTTGGGTTGTCGTGAACGGTATCTTCAATAATACAGTTCTTAGACCTAAAGGAGTTAAGAAAATCAGAAACTAACTGGAGATTAGTTAAGTTGAATAGTTTCCGAGGTATTGATCTGATGTTGGTTTCGGCCTTCGGGATTCATACTTAGGGAATTGCTCACTTGCTAATTTACAATTAGGGACTGATTGAAATGTGATGTGATTTTGGTTTATCGTGAACCGTGTTTTAAATGACACTGATTCTTTAACCCAGTCACCGATTAAAACTAAGTGGAGTTTTAATGAATCTTTAATTAGATTGAAATAATCGAAATGGAGTATCACCAGTTTTGCTCCAGGCGATAGTTAAATCTTTAATTAGATTTGAACGTGAAATGGTAATTGAATTTACCGATAACACCGTGGTGTTAGATATGAAGTATAACCAGTTTTACTTCATGGGATGAATAGGTTGGGATTGGGAAATTAAAACAAATGATTACTTCGGTAAGGTTCGCTAATCCCGACTAGTTTGAATTGATATTCAAAAGTAGATTAAAGCATAAATTCAAGAATTTATCTTTGATAAAATTTATGGGAACCTTTCCCTATGAATGTGAAATTTAGGAACTAACTGTCGGTTAGCCAAGCAGAATGGTTTTCTGGATATTGATCTGATGTTGGTTTCGGCCTTCGGGGTTAATATTTGGGGAATTATTCTCTTGATTAATTTACGGTTAGTGACTGATGAATTGGAATGAGTCGTATGTTGTGTTTGTGTAGCACTTATTTAAAATATACGCGAGTTATTCGGAAAGACCGGGTTTATCCCATTCTGAATAACTGATACGACGATAAGTCGAAGATGAAGACGATGGTTGAAGACCGGAGGTCTTCACGTCGTTTGGGTAATTACTGATGATCTTGATTGGGCTGTACACCCAAGAAGATGGAAACAGTTAGTGATCGTCCAGACGTACTTGGAGATCGATGGATATGCGGGGTACTAGGTGCCTCTGGTCTCGTTCAGACCCAGAACGAACTTGTAAATGGACTGTGTGTCTGACATTGGATTTTAGTCTGTGTGATTGATTTCTATTAAATATATATCTGTTTGGCGGCGGAGAATTTATTCTCTTGCTTAACGCCCTTCTTTGAGACGTACGAGCTCAGGGGTTATATATTGATGGATATCAAACGCATGGAGTGAATTGCCTGTGTGGCATGCCTAAGTGGCAATTGATCGAGGCTTCTGTTGAAAAGCAAAGTCTTGTGGTGATGATCAAAGCAAGGCCTTTGTGGCGTAGCTTTGTGTAACGTTTCCTTCGCGTGTTTCACACCCGGTATGAACCAAAAACGGGAGAGGACGTCAGGGAGGGCATGCGTTTCTTTCTAGCTAAAAAGTGGCGTCAGTGGTTTTACACGCCCTGACGAGTTTGACTTATGTGGTTGTTGCTGTTGCGAGGCGCCTCGGATTGATCGGTCGTTCTCGAACCGATGGAGTCATTTAGTTGGCTCATTTACGCCCCAAAGGGCGGGGAAACGCATGTTCAGGCATTTTAATCCACATCGGTGGACCGGCCCTGAGGATCCAAGGGTCCACCTGAGTCTGGGTCCTGAGGCTCGGGCTAGACAGTCTCGAATCGGTTGAGGACTATCTTTTGCCTCTGTTCATAGATGGAAATCCAATTTCCAAATACGTGACTTTGCGGTTTTATTTGTAAACCTATATATGGCGGCATAGTGGCATGGGACGCTCATGTCGCCTATGATTGATACTTATGATTTGAAGTTGTTTTACACACTATGCACTTATTATAGTATCAAAAGATTTGTTTTAAACGTATCAAGCATTCTTTGGCTGTTATAAGGGAAAACCCTATCCCCCGGCTTGCGTTGCATTGTGTGATAGGACCTGGGTCTTATAACAGCTTCATCTTTCTTTATTTAGCATTGCGCTGTTTATTTATGCACTGGTATTCTTGGGAGGAAACCCGTTCCGTGTTATACGGCGTGGTCCCTTGATTTACTTTTAAAAATAAAGATTAACTGTTTTAGTTCTCACACCAGTCACATGACTGACCGGGAGTTTATTGTTTTAACCTAAACTCTGGGTGCCCTTATTTTGACACGGGCAGCTAGTAGTTTTGGTTTTGCAGATTTATATTCACAGGATCCTGGTTTAGAGCTGGAACGATATCCGGAAAGCTTTGTATCCGTATATCTCATTCTAGTTGTGTATTGTATTATTTTCCGCTGCTATGTATTTAAATGTAATTTAAATCTCTGATATTTCTGTGTAATATCTATTCGTTTATATTCTTGTAATCTGATGCATTGTTGTAATATACAGTGAAATGTTCTTCTATATGTGTTCTGTTATGTCCTGTTCTCAAACGATAGGGCGTTTCGAACGGCTTGAATCGGTTTAGCGACTGGTTCGGACCGAGCGAAATTCCTTGCCGTCACATCAACCAAAGTGCACTACACTGTATAAGCATCGAATATAGATATCTAACGCTTATAACAGCCTATCAATCAATCGACCGACATATTTAATCAATCAGGATGAGTGAACTTCAAATTTCATCCCAACACCCGTGTGGGGTTTCAAACAATCAAACACAGATTTTAGTTGTGCAGTTGGGCGATGTGTAAAATTTATCGACCCAATCAATATCAGTCAAATCAGTGTATATAGACAAATCGGCCGATTTGTTTATAAATATATTTTTTATTCACTTTCACGTTAAAAATTACATCTTTAACGATAATATATTTTATTTTAACACATGAATTTCTATTCATTTCATTTACACAATAAAAATGATATTTTTATTTTTCTAACATATTTTAGAAAATTTCGGCGGCATAACGGCACGATACTAGAAACGGGACGAGGCCTAGCCTTGTCCCCGGTCTAGTGAAGGCCCACGCCACTCACACATCAATCAATCCATTCCATTTCACCAAACAACTCAAATTTCAATCAAATCATCTAACTAATTTTTGCAATCAAACAAACAAGTCCATGGTCTGTGGACGATTGTGTCGGGTGCTACTAAGCACCGTCTGCATCCTAGTATATATATATATAACTAGAAAATGAAATTGAAGAGTGAGAAATTCTCACAAATAGCTCCAACTTCACGGCACTTCATTGATAGAAATCTTCAACGCTCTTGCCTTTTTGTCACCTTCGTTGCCCGTATTCTCTACATATGTAAAAATTGAATTTTTACTTTGCTATTCAATATATAAAAATCGAATTTTTACTTCGCTATTCAATATATAAAAATCGAATTTTTACTGTGCTATTCAATATATAAAAATCGAATTTTTACTATGTTATTCTTCATATAAAGATTTCGCCTTTTTACATATAAAGATCTCGCCTTTTTACATATAAAGATCTCGCCTTTTTACACTTCAAAAATCTAATCTCTTCTATTTTAAAAATCAAATCTTTTCTAATTTAAAAATCAAATCTTTTCTAATTTAAAAATCAAATCTTTTCTAATTTAAAAATCAAATCTTTTCTAATTTAAAAATCATATACATAAAAATTGAACTTTTATTTCATAATCCTATGTATAAAAAGGAAAATCAGGTTTAATTCCTAATAAAATCACTTTTTATATAATCTAACAATCAGTTTTTAAAATAAATATAAATCAGTGAAACTTACAAGGGGGTTAGTTGCGCGTCGGAGCTCCTGTAGGAGGGCAGGGCGACTGAAGGAGGAGAGGAGGAGGTCGGGGGAGAAGAGGGTGGGGGCAGCGGTGATTGGGGCCCCCACCTGGTGGCGTCGCGACTACGATTTGGTTGTGGGGGGGGGGGTTTCGATTACTGGAGGGACGAGGGGGAGGAACAGGCAAGGCGGCGGCAGAGGGAGCTCGGGGATGGAGGGCGTTGGCGCTCGATCGACGGGCTCGGCGCTGCGGCTTTCTTCTTCTTCTTTGTTTTTTTTTCTGATTCGTTCTGAAATAAGAAAGGGGGGGGGGCAGAACGTATAAAGGGGGAGAAGGAGAGAGAACATTAATTTTTAATTATTTTATTTTCCACCTAAAAGCAACTTTTATTTTCGACCTCAAAACGAGGCCCACCGCCTGTCGTCCATAGCGTTTTACCCCCATTCCGAACACAATGGGATATGCACCGTAGGCTTATTCGATCGTTTGAATCAATTTCCGTTGAATTTACATTTAAATCACTATATTGAATTTTAAACGTACATTTCAAATTACCGAGGTCACATACTAACTCTATAAATTCCTGAAAAATATTTTCTAGCTTTGTATTGACGATACGGTCCTAACGAAACTAGTTTCGTCGAATTCTGAGACCGTTGGAGAAATGGCCAATTTCCAGTCGATTAAAATCAACTAAATCTGGTCAAACGCGTTTTCCTTTGCCACGCTCACATATTGATTTGAAAAATTATGAAATTTGAAACCTATCAATAATTTTACATCACGGACCCAACAAAAGTGGTTTCGTCGAAATCCGAGGTCGTTTGCAAAATTGCTATTTTTAAGGGCCTGAATTCCATAGCGACTATTCAGAATTTTCAACTGGACATATCTTTTGATTCCCGTTATGAAATTTCAATTTTTCGGATTCGTAAGAAAGATATTCTCAATTAGATCCTAATGTTTTTGGTTTCACTAAAATCCGGTTTGTTTTACACCCGGTACATTCAATTGAAGTTTGAAATCGAATTATCGTACTACCGCTCCATTTTCAATTCTATTTATAATTATATATAAATATTTATATTCTAACGACGATGTATATAATATATACATTCTATTATATTCAAAATAAATTTTTCGTCGATATTATTTAAAATAATCTATTTTAAATGTTCAAAATTCGCTAAAATTGCAAAAATAAAAATTTTAAACTGGCCCAGATTTTCGAGTTATTACAAGAATCCTGATCACATTACTCACCAATTTTATCAATCTTCTTCCTCTTCTTCCGCCCAATAAAAAACAAAAAATCATTGCTTCCGAATCTCTACTCGGACTGACATACTCATCACTGTCTCGTGCATTCTTCGATTGTTGTACCCTCGGAGGCTAATTAAAAAGTCTTAAGGAAATTGCTAAGGAAATCCTCAATTGAATTTAATTTCTATTTCTATTGTTTTTCCTGCTTTATACTATACTACATCCGCTTGTGTGCAAGTCGGATTGGGCTTTGTAACAATTGCACATATTTTTGTTCATTGTAACACAAATTAGGGTCACGGATTGCGTCTGTTGCTTCTATTCTGAGATTAAAATCTCTACATTTTTATCATAAGATTATTAGTGCAACATTCATTCGGTTTGATTGGATTTAATACGGTTGGGTCAACATTCTAAACTACAACGGAACCCCATCATTGCGGGTCGGTTTGGTTTGGGATATTTGCTTTATAGAGAAGATTTAGTTAGATTTTCCATACCATTTCTATATGTAATGACCCGCATTGGCAAAGGTATTATAATTAATTTATTTAATTATATAAATAGTGATTTAGGGAATTAAATCGTCGTTAATTAAATAATATGGAATATTTAATTAAATTAAATAATAGAATAATATATTTAATTCAGAAATAATCAAAAATATTGGAAATCACAATATTATGTGAACTGAGTCATCCCTAAGATTTAATCCATCTTAGAGTTGAAATATATTGGCGAATATATTCAATCGACGTCAGTTTGAACGTAGAATTATAATATAATTAAAATAGAGCTCGAAATGGCGCTGTAGTTCGTAAATTGGCGATTTGAACTTCAACTGAATGTACATGATTCGTTTTAAATCGGATTTCTGTGAAACAAGAAACGTGTGTAACTGGTGGAGTATGTCTTTCTAGTGGAAGAGAAAATCGGGATTTCGTCATGTAGATTTTGAGATATGTCCAAATCAAATTTTAAAATAGTCGCTATAGAATCGTTTATCGACCATAACAGTTTATTCGATATAACTAGAGATCAGATTCAAATTTCAACAAGTTTCTATTAAGACATATCGATAATTTAATTTTTAGAATTTTATGGAAATTTTTAATTAATTAAATAAGCGACTTTTTATTTGGGGTATTTTGCACCCTGTAATCAACATTTTGAGGTTTCAAAATATGAGTCAATCTACCGGTATTATTATATTTCTGGGATTGTGGCACATTGATCGTCACGATGGTGTAGTTGATCCGGTAGATAGCAGTTTGAAATTAACGAAGTTTTGTAAAGTGAGATGACCAAAATCTTTTAAACTGAAAACAAAATATCCTAATCTATTTCCGGCCAAAAACAAGGCCACGCACTCCTTCATTTTTAAGTACGTGCACCTCAAACTTTCACTTATTTTCCCTGGACACAAACAATACCGCACATCCTATATAATACCCCTTAATAACCCCTAACCTAACTCATTTCCTCAGTTCTTTTTCCGCCGCAGCCTCTTCCATTTAAAAACCATGAGAATAAAATTTGAAACGAGATTGGGAAAGAAAATCAAAAGCATTTAAAACAAAATCAAAAGAGGAAGTTGCAGTTCAAACGAGGGGAGGACTCGAGGTTTTTGAGAGCTCGTCTGAGCACTACGAGGAGGCGGGGGGGTTCAGACATGTCGGAGAAGAAAGATGCAAGGGGTCAATTTCATGAAGTGGTGTAGGCGTGTCAAAAAGGGCATGTTCTGATGGGTTTTGTGTGGTCTTTTCGGTTGAAACTATGAAGCAAGGGAAGGCTGAGGTGCGCGGTGAACTTTTGGATGACCGGAGATAATAGTTGAAGTGGAAAGAGGAATATACGGTGTGGTTGTTGAGCTCAGGAGGATGTGTAGTTGTTGGATGGTTTCCGCGTATACACAGGAGCGTGCCATTCGTTGGAGGAGATGGAGTATTATGTTGGAGGCGGACGTGATTTTGGGGTGGGCCGAGGTATGTAATGTAAGCCCAATAAGAAAATAAAAAAAAAATCAAAGGGAGTAAACAACGAGCGTGAAGGATAGGGACTAGGAAGGATTACATGGGTCATTTGCGGTTGGATGTACTAGAATGCGGAAGGGGTACCGTTCCTACAGGTTACGTGTGGGCAGGTTTATCTAGACAAAAGGGTAAGGACCAAATTAAATAATATTTAGTTTGTATTTTTCATAGTATATAAACTTGTATACGTAATATATCGTTCGTACAACGTCAGTTTTACGAACCGTCGGTCACAATGGGATCGTATGGACGGACACTACATGATGACACTGACTGGAAGTCCATCGGAGCTTGTTACAATTTATAGCAAGAATAAATTGTCCGTCTGAATCAAGCGATGGTTATCGTTATTAACGATGATCGTCCAATGTGAGTAAATCTCACTAACTCTGAACAGTTTATAATTTCATGTTGTATTTTTAGAACTGTTAGTTTTTGGCCGATTGACTGTGTGTTGACTGTTGATTGTACTGCTAGTCAGTTAGTTAAATTTCTATATTGATTCTGTTTAACAGAATATATCATATGGAACTGAAAAGTGATGTTATCTATATTGTTTAACACCTGTGATGCAGGGAAACAGGTTGGAGGAATCCGACTGGATTCCTCAACATTTATTTTACTGTTTTCATATATTGTGATATATGATGTGTTAGATAATCTGTTATGGATTATGGGTGTTGGAATGATGTTGATCATTGTTATTCGATATATTAAATATCATAAAAGACCCTGGAATGTAAAAAGAATTATTTCAATGTATATTGAAATAAAGGGACTTTATAAAATCAACATATTTTATTAAAGGAAATATTTCGAAAGTAAATAAAAGGGAAAAATATTTTTAAAACGAATAGAGTTTTATAAAAGGAAAATCATTTGTAAAGTAAAGAACTGTTACTAAAAGTAAATCTTTATCAATGAATAGTTAATCGAGTAAAAGGAGTTAATCGATGTTAGTTTAATCAATTAGAGTTAAAGCAAAGGAGTTAATCGATGTTAGTTTAATCGATTAGAGTTAAAGTAAAAGGAGCTAATCGATGTTAGTTTAATCGATTAGAGATAAAGTAAAAGGAGTTAATCGATGTTAGTTAATCGATTAGAGATAAAGTTAAAAGAAGTTAATCGATGTTAGTTAATCGATTAGAAATAAAGTTAAAAGAAGTTAATCGATGTTAGTTAATCGATTAGAGATAAAGTAAAAGAAGTTAATCGATTAGAGATAAAGTAAAAGAAGTTAATCGATGTTAGTTAATCGATTAGAGAATAAAGTTGAAAGGAGATAATCGATATTAGTTAATCGATTAGAGATAAAGTAAAAGAAGTTAATCGATTAGAGAATAAAGTTGAAAGGAGTTAATCGATATTAGTTAATCGATTAGAGAATAAAGTTAATTGATAAGGGTTAATCGAAAGGAGTTAAGTGAAATGAGTAAATCAATAGCGCTAGTCAAATAGAGTTAATCCAATAGTGTTAGTCCAATAAAGTTAATTGATAAGGGTTAATCGAAAGGAGTTAAGTGAAATGAGTAAATCAATAGCGCTAGTCAAATAGAGTTAATCCAATAGTGTTAGTCCAATAAAGTTAATTGATAAGGGTTAATCGAGTAGAGTTAAGTGAAAAGAGTCAATCGAATATAGCTATTCGAAGGAGGGTTAAGTAAAGAAGTTAGTAAAGGGATATAAAGTGAACTTTGCCTATTTTAAAGTTAGAAACGTTGTTCAGTTAAGGTCTGAGAGGTAGTTCTACCCCAACTTGATTGACTCCATTTTTAACTAAGGAATAGTCAAGGTTCGACAGTAAAGGAAATGGTTTGGGTTGGCATCGCGATGGTTTGTTTAAACATCTGTCTTAGTCCAGTGAAGAAGCTTTGGAAATGTTTTCCAAATAAGAAACCAGAAATGTTTTCTAATAAAGAAAACAAGAAATGGAAATGTTTTCCATTGTTAATAACGTACATTTTCCAAATTTAGAAAATAAGAAATATTGAATATAGGGAAACAGGAGATAAGTAAATTAATGAAATAAAGAGATAAAAGTTGAATGATGTTTGATCGATATAAATCTCCATTTGGAAATAATATCGTTGTTTGCACACCTGTTTTTATTCGATAGTTAAATCACAGACTATCGAAGTTTTGACCATTTTAACGTTGTTAATATGGAGAGACCGGTTGGATTATTATCCAAAGAACCACTCTATATTGGCATAAGCGTTGCGAATCATATATGCCAAAGGAAATTGAAGACGGAGTTATGCAAGGGCTATCCTGTTTACAGAATAGTGCCTTCGGTTCATCCTATTCCTGGATGACGGATGTCTGACAGAGTATTTCCAGACGATCACGTATATTGATTTCTCCAACCGTACCACGAGTGGAAGCGGAGAAGGAAACTTCTTTTAGCTAACACATATTGTATTGTTGAGGTTTTCAATTGGTGGTTTGATGGATTTGATGATGTGACATTCAAAGTGAATCTTATGTGATGATAAAGCGTAGCTTCTAGCCTCACATCCGGTAAATGACAGAAATCGGGCAGACAGCATGGCTAAGTCGGTCGCACCGAAGTAGGGTGTATAATCACCTGATCTAGAGTTTCATTTACTTCTAAAAATCTATTGTTGATGCTGTCCCATTCGGGAAATGGTTGCTGATCCCAACCGTTTGTGATATACATTCGATACACTCAAGCGAAATGAGTGGTCAGTCATGTGTGGCCGGGTTGCAAGATGTTCTTGTTGAACCCAGTGTATTCCTCTCAAGAGGTACACTAGCGAAAGGTGGTTCCATACCTTGTCATAGTTGGAAATCCATTACCCAATACGTGCTTGCGGTTTTGATTGTATACTATATATGTAGAACGTGAGATGAATGCGTTTCTGCTAGATGATTATATATACTGTCATTGATAGACATTATTATAATATCAAAAGGTTTTTGATATAAAGATATTTTGGATTCTCATAAGGGAAAAACCCGTTCCGTTATGCGGCGTGGTCTTATGAGATATCGTTTACTTGTTCGAACTGTTTTTAAACTGTTTTACTCACACCTATCCCATGATTGACCCAGAGTTTATTTTGTGTTGTTTTCCCTAAACTCTTGGGTGCCTAAATTTGTACGGGCAGTCAAGTAGTCGGGATTTTACAGATATACTGGAAGAGTTGGAGCAGGAGGCTTCAGGATCATATAGCTATAGTTTATTTCCGCTGTGTTGTAAGTATTGTACTCTGATAATGTATTGTATACATATAATGATTTATTTCAAGGATATGTTATCTATTATATGTTATTCGTTCCGCTGTGAGATTCGTGTTACTCTGAGGTTGTGTTCTTCTTCTTCTTCTATTCTAAGTTTCTATCTTATCTTTCCTCACCCTCTAATTTCTTTCACTAATTACCAGGATTTTTCGGTGTTTTGGTTATCGACATCGTGTTTATGTCTATAACCAAAGTCGTTGAAAATCCGGGTCGTTACACTATAGCTTGGTCTTTACGGTTTTCGTATTACATTGTGGTTTATGCACACCCTTAGTTTTTACTCATGTTTACTTTGTTCAAATAGTGCGACACAAATTTTCTTTAGAGACCACATGTGTAGGTATATAACTATTGACAATAAAAGTGAACGGGGGACAAAAAGGCAATCCACCCCCTTAAAAAAAGAGACGAAGACCTCTTCAACATTTAAACTAGGGTAACTCACTGAAATATATGTACCATTTTTTAATAATATATCTAGAAAGAAAAACTTTGAATGATCTGCATGCACTTTTTTCATTTTTAACTACATACCTTCAAATTTGTTGAAGGAGCCTGGACAAATCACCTTCCTCCTATATTTCCCAATGGAAACATAATTAGATGTCATTTTCAATTGTTGGGTATTTAGGAGCTTCTCTAGTAAGCATTTGTGACCGAACACTTATTCAACAAATGCATAATTGTTGGGCGTTGTTCAATAAACATTGAAACAAATTATAGATATACTCATATGCATGACATATGAGATGTTGTGATATGTGCAACGTATGTGCATATAAACTGCTCTTGTAAAATTTCTACATAATTCTAATTAAAAAATCAACATAATAGTAATTTTATTCTTGGAATGGTATTTGAAGTTTGTAATCTAGTTTATAATCCAAAATCTCCTCTTGTAAATATATTTTAAATTTTGTCCTTTGTGAGGCTCAAACTTATTATATATTATTTGCAAATAAGGTTGTCTTTGGAATTTCTTGATCTGACAAACAAGTTTGTGTATCTATTCTAACTATGATTCCTAAGGCACAAGTTTTACACCTGAATTATTTTTCCACAAATTTTGTTAGTTTGTATTTTATCGTTAATTAATTAATACAAAATGAATTTATAAATAAAGTTTATTTCTCAGTCCTATTTTTAAGTGTTATGAAGTTTATTAATAAATAAAAATGAACGTTTTGAATTAGTAAAGGAAGTTTATATACAAGGTTTTATTTTTAATCAATATCAAATTTTAGTTATATTATATATAAGTCTAGGGTATTTTGGGAAGTTGAACAAAAAATTTGCGCTACAAATCCAATTATTAATAAAAATACGAGTAAACGGTATTTTAAAATGTTCACGGTCAGATCAAAAGTTTATGCTTTCAAGAATACATATCTCCACTACAGTTTATCTAATTTCAAGTATAAAGATTATACTACTATATGAAAATTATTAACTCATGAACTACGACTTGTTTAGCTAACCAATGCATCGCTAATGCTCACATTGTTTTGTGGTATATCTGCAGCGACGAACATGATATCTGGAATGAAATAGTTATTCAGTTTTAATTCACTGGTGGTTGCATTTCAATTCTATGTACATTAAATTATGTGTTGCTAATTTCAAATTAAATAATATATATAGGAAAATATGTATATGCATCTAAGTCATATGGTTTTTATTTTTATTTGTTAAGTTGCTAGTTCGAATTTCGATTTATATTATTAACAAAAATTTGAATTTGTAAATAAACTTTATTTATTAGATTCTACTTTTAAGTGATTAAAATATGGTAATATTGTAGATAAAGGTTTTGGATAGGTAAACAAGGTTTATTTGTTAGATTTCAAATCTAACACTTATCAAGATTCACTACAAAAACACAGGGTAAATTACAACGATTTTAGGTATCTATGACCATTGTAAGTCATCGCTAAAAGTCGTTGTAATTTGCCTCGTTGCCAACAGTAACAACGGGAATAGCAACGGCTCCGTTGCCAGTTTAACAACGAAAAGCTGTCCATGTAGCGTTACAAGTTGCCCCATTGCCAAGAGTATCGACAACGGGAATAGCAATGGCTTCGTCACCAATTTAGCAATGGCTAACAACGATAGTGTAACAACCCGCAAATTCTGAACCAATTTAAAAATTTAATTTTAGAAATTTTTTAATGAATTTTGAGGTTATAATATAATTTATATGAATAATAATGGCTAGAATTTATTTTAATTGAAGTTAAAAACAAATATAATTTAATTCAATTATAAAAGGGAATTAGAAATAACGCAGCAGTTTGAAAAGTCAAACTTGAACTTTGACTGACCGTACAGGATGCACAATTTAACGAATTTTAGTGAAAACAAAAATATTAGAATCTATTTAAAAATATCTTTCTAACGAATCTGAAAAATTGAAATTTCATAGCGGAAATCAAAAGTTATGGCCAATTAAAATTTAGAATGGTCGCTATGAAATTTACAAAGGTCAAAAAAGGCTACTTTTCACGTATGAAGGAATTTCGATTCGAAACCACTTCCATTGAGTTCAGAATTTCGTTTCTGCATTGAAAAACAGTAAACACTTATATATTTTGAGTTTCGGTATTTATTTGTTTAAAAATGTATTTTTAATATTAAATATATACGCCTTAAAAATAGTCATTTTTCAAACGACCTTTGTTTTCGACGAACCCACTTTTGTTGGAACCGGAATGTCAAATTATAGCTAGGTTTCAATTTTCAGAATTTTTCGAATTAATATGCGAGCGTGGCAAAAGAAAATGTGTTTTGACTATTTCAGTTAAATTTAAACGCCTTAAAAATAGCCATTTTTCAAACAGTCTCAGAATTCGACGAAAATAATTTTGTTGGATTCGTGTCGTCATAAGAAAGCTAAAAATATTTTTTTTAGAATTTTCTGAGGTCATAGGTGCCCCGACATATTTAAATGTACGGTCAATATTTAATTAATTAATATTTAATTAATTAATTTTTAATGCAATTTTAAATAAAAATCGTACAGATTTCGGAATTGGGTCACGGGACCTATCCCTTTGCGTTCAGAAGGTGTCAAAACCTTAAGAACGACAGTAAGCAGGCCCAAATCAGATAAAGTCCGAAAATCCACCTTTTAAGCACAATTTTCGAGATTTAATATTAAAATATGATTAAAATATTCAGGCCGAAACCCTAAACCTAATTTCAGCCACCACCTAAACCAAAGGCTAGAATTTCTCCAATATCAAACGCTCATAACTTTTCATCCGCTCAACGAAAATCGACAAACCAAATCGAAGCTCTCGGAGAGATCGTTCAATCCATACGGTCAAGATCGGGTTTTGGTTCACGGATTTCACGAATTCTGGGCTAAAACATGGCGGGTTCGATTTGCGAGGTAAGGAGGAGGTCGAGTTGGGTGGCCTTCTGGGCGGTGGTGGTTCGCGGGCGGAGCTTTGGTGTGGTGGAGTCTGATCGGGTCCTAGACCCTTGGATTGGCACGCGCATGGGGATAGGAGGAGGAAGATTGGGTTCGGTGTTTCCTCAGTAACGTGGAGGATGAAAGTTCTCTTTTTTTTCTATTATTATTTTATTAATTTAGTATTTAATTTATACGATCTTTAAAAATCAATAACTCTCTCATACGAGGTCCATTGACGAACCGTAATTTGCGTTGGACTCGTCTTTCCGAGATCTTCGCGAGGGCGCAGACCAGAGCTGATTCTGAGATAGTCGAATTTTAAGCCATATCAATGTGAGAACTCTAATTTTTATTATTTAATTAATTATTAGTGAATATTAGGCACACATCCCTAAAACGAAACTTAATTAGGCTCACATCCGGTCATAAACTTATTGTAAATTAGGTCCCTATTTTCAAAAACATATAAAAAAATATAAAAAAAATTAAAAAACCATGTAAATTCGTATTTAATTAAAACAATTAATCGTGAAAAAAATCAGATCAAAAAAACATTAAAAACAACGTCGAAATCATGAAATACAGAAAATCAACGAAATGCAGTAAATTGCATTAAAACATGCATATAAGTCGATTAGTTGCATACCTGTATGCATTTATTTCAAATCTGCGTCAAAACTGCAGTATAAATGCATACATGTATGCACATATTGTTAAAACATGCATCTGCTGATGCATTTGTTTAAAAAATGCATACCGACGTGCAACTTATTCACGTTTGCATGTATTTTGACATATATGCACACATGTATGCAGTTATATAGAAAAACTGCATACATGTATGCAATTTTTCAAACAGGCGTGCATAAATATATGCATGTGTATTCGAATAGTTGCATAAATGTATGCAACTATTCGTAAAAGTTGCATACATTGATGCAACTTTTTTTTTTCTTACTTTCTGTGGACTTCCGAGAATATTTACAGATTTTAGAATTTTTTTTTTTTTTTTTTTTAAGTGATAGCGCCTGAAAATTTGGACAGAAAATGAAAGAGGCGGAGGTATGGAAAGTGGCAGGCGGAAGATTCCAGGCGGCAGCTAAAAATAGGGGGCGGGTTTATAAAGAAAACATTAATTACAGGGATGTATTGTGAATTTAAAACTTGCAAAATAGTTTCATACATGTATGCAACTTTTGCCAATAGTTGCATACATGTATGCAAGTATTTCTGAAGCTGTTTTAGTTGAAAATGTATGCAGAAACTTGCATACATGTGTGCAACTATTTGAAATACTTGCACACATGTATGCAAGTATTTACATGTGAAAATAAAATGTGTGCAGAAACTTGCATACATGTATGCAACTATTTTAAATACTTGCACACATGTATGCAAGTATTGCATGTAAAAATATAACAGAGAAATACTTGCACAGATGAATGCAAGTATTCCAATTATGTGCATGATTTGATGCAAATTACTGCATTTTTCGTTGTTTTCTGTATTTTTTCGATTTTGATGCATGTTTTGATTTTATTATGATCTGAATTTTTGGGCGAGTACATGTTTTATTTAAATACGAATTTACGTGATTTTTTTAAATTTTTTTAATATTTTTTTTATGAATTTTCGAAAAACAGGGACTAAATTTACAATAAGTTTATGACCGGGTTTTTTTTATATTTTGAAACCTAATAGGGACCTCTAAAAAACGCACCCTAATTATTAATTAGTTTTCTCGCTTTAAAATAATTGTTTTGTGATATTAGTTCAGATCTGAAATATTCTGTGTTGTATAAATTGTTGATTGTCGCTTGTGATGTGTTCTGTTGTCCATGGTTGAAATTGCATATATTGTTTAATTTTATTTGCGATTGGATCTAGTTGTTCTAATTTATTTTATATTGTTAAACTACTATTTTTATCTGAAAATAAACAACAGAAATGGTTAAGAAATAAAATCTTATTTTTATTTGTTTTACAACAGAATATGAACAACAAATAAAACCTCATTTTTATTTGTTGATTTTTCCATATAAATTGAACAACAAGTAAAACCTTATTTTTATTTGTTTACCTTACAATAGAATTCAAATGACGAAGAAACCTTATTGTTATTTGTGTATGTTAGAACAGGATTTGAATGACAAATAAAATATTCTTTTTATTTGTTTATTTACAATAGAATATGAACGACAATTAGAATATATTTTTATTTGTTTCATTACTACATAATTTGGCTAACGAATAAAATCCTATTTTTATTTGTTTACATTTAGAACATGATTTATGAATTACAGTAAAATTCTTCTTTTTATTGTCACATTAAACGTAAGATGTTCTAGGATTAGAATAACGATAAAATATTAAAATTTATTGTTGATATTAAAAACATGTTTATAAAACAAAACTTTATTTACATTGTATTTGTAAATTAAAAGTAATATTTGAGAAAAACACATAAGCGCTTACATTTTATTTGAGGAAAAGAAACCATTCTTTTATTTGTGTTTTTCGTCACAAATAATAACATTGAAAAAGAACCATTCTTTTATTTGTGTTTTTCAACATAAATATATACATAGAAATGATTTTTTTTATTTGTGTTTTTCAACACAAATATAACTCAGCAAAAAAAATCATCTTTTTATTTGTGTTGGTTGTTTACCAACACAAATTAACCTTAGAATATGAATTATCTATTTATTTGCATTTTACAATGCAAATATTACATAGAAAATAAGATCACAAATGAATTGTCTTCATATTTGTGTTCTTAACACAAGCATAAACATAAGAAAAATAAATTTCTTTATATTTGTGTTCTTAACACAAATACACATAGAAAATGAATGTCTTTTTAATTTTTGTCCCTTAACACAAATATTAACATTGAAATTGAATTGCTATTTTATTTGTGTACTCAACACAAAGATTAACATAGAAATTGAATTGTTTCTTTTTATTTGTGTTCTTAACACAAATATACACTTAGCAAATGAAGTATCTTTTTATTTGTGGTTTTCAACACAAGTGTAACTCAGAAAATGAATGACTATTTTTGTTTGTGTTTTTCAACACAAATATAACTTAGAAAATGAATTACCTTTTTATATGTATTTTTCTTATACAATATTGCATAGAAATAAAGTTCATCTTTTTATTTATATTTTTTTTCAATACAAATATAACATATATATTAAGTTCATCTTTTTATTTGTATTTTTCCATACAAATATGACATAGAAATAAAGTCCATCTTTTTATATACATGTTACAACACAAGTATATACTTAGAATATGTTGCACAAATAAAATTCACTTTTTATTTGTCATTTGAAACTCAGAATTTATTAGACGAATAAAATCTACTTTGTTATTTGTCATTTAAAAATTAGGATTTATTATACAAATAAAATTCACTTTTATTTGACATTAGAATACATAGAAAAATGTTTACACATAAAATATTCTTTTATATGTTAGTAGAATGTATAGAAAAGTATAAACAAATAAAAGGATTATTTTATTTGTTATTAGAACACATAGAAAAGTGTAAAACAATGAAATACCCTTTTTTATGTTATCCTAGAACTGAAAATTTGAGTTCACTCTTTTATTTGTATTCACTAATGCAAACATACATTGAAATAAAAATTTACCCTTTTATTTGCAGCCACCAATACAAATATATGTTGAAACTAAAATTTATTCTTCTATTTACATTCACTAATGCAAATATAACATGGAAAAATAAGTTAACTTTTTGTTTGCATTTTTCAATGCAAATATACATCGAAGATAAAGTTTATTCTTTTATTTGCATTCTCTAATGCGAATATACGTTAAAAATATGAATTGTCCTTTTATCTGCATTCCCTAATGCAAATATATTTTGGAAATAGAGCTTGCCCTTTTATTTGCATTCACAAATGCAAATATATTCTTAAAATGAAATTTGTTCTTTCATTTGCATTTTTCAATGCAAATATGCATTGTAAATAAAACTATTTCTTTTATTTGCATTAACAAATGTAAATATACTTTGAAAATCAAGTTTGTTCTTTTATTTGCATTTCACAATGCAATATAAAATCAAAAATAAAAGTTACATTTTTATTTGCAAACATTAAAATGAAATAAACATCTTTTTCAAATTTGTTTTAGTTAAAATGAAATAAACATTTTTGCCAAACTTGATTAGTTAAAATAATTACTTTTGGCAATTTATACTAGTTGAAATGAAATAATCACTTTTATCAATTTATACTAGTGGAAACAAAATATGCATTTTTGTCAAATTGGTTAGTTAAAATGAAACAATTACTTTTGTCAATTTATACTAGTTAATAAAAAAAATATTCACTTTTATCAATTTACATTTGTTGAAAACAATTATTCATTTTAGTCAATTTATATTAGTTAAACCAAATAGATATTTTGTCAAAAATATTCATTTTTGTCTAATGAATTAGTTAAAGCAATTTACACACACACATATATATATATATATATATATCTCTTATGTTTGGCAAGATATATACTTGTCAAGATAGGTTAGTTAAATCAAAATATTTATCATTCTTTTCTCATTAGAATTGTCAAAACAAAATAACCATCTTGTTTGAGTTTAAACAAGAAAAATAGAAATTGTTAATAGAACTAAGTATTATTCTTATCCATTCATTGCAATAGAGATATTTTCTTGTCATGATTATATATTGTGTATTACACTTCCATTCACAAGTTACCCGACTTGTTTATGTGATTGGGACGATAATTTTCACACATCGCCCAAGTGCACAAATTAGTTTATCATTTGTTTGTTGGTTGAAACCCCACACGGGTGTTGGGATGAAAATTTACATACACTAATCACAATTTTCAGTTGTATGTTGATCATTAGATCGACAGTCTGTGATGAGCGTTATTGTTTCATTTTAACGCTTACACAGTGGAAATTGCACTCTGGATGTAGATGGATGATTATACTGTTCCTGTCATATATATGATGTGTGTGAAATCCATATAATCTAAATTATACGGTAAATGTTTGAGTCGCATTTTGATCCAGGTGTTCTTTTAAATAAGAATATTTTTACATTAGAAATCCTTTTAATATAAAGTATATATATTTTCATAAAATATTGTTAATCAAGTATATGTTAAAACAAAGAATATTTGTAAAAGATAAAAATTTGTAAGATAAAGAAAACCTCCCATTTAGAGTCTTTTATATAAAGAATATTTTCAATGATTACTTTAAATTATGTTTTATAATTAATATTTAAAGATAATTTTTTTTAATAAAGATTATAAGGATTTGCAATTATATTTTGCGATATGAAATAAATTGAGATGTGAAGTGGATTTATCATGGACGGTGTTTTAAATGACATTTGTCCTTTAATCCAATTTACATTGGAATTATTATTTGGAATTTATAAATCTATTTTATAGATTTAAAATAAATGATCTTGTAATAATGATTTTTGATATCAAATCAAAATTGGAGTTTTAATAAATCTTTTAAAGAAGATTTAAGATTTTATTTTTAGAGTTTATCTTTGATAAAATTAATGAGAATCTTTTAATATGAATATCTTATTAAAAGAATACTCGGAGTTGGAATGTGGCGTAATGTGTGGTTTTCAAATATTCTCTTTTTTTCACAAAATACGCGAGTTATTCAGAAAGACCGGGTTTAACCCATTCTGAATAATCATCACGACGATCAAGAGTCGAAGATGAAGACGGTGATTGAAGACTGAAGGTTTTCACATCGTTGGGATGATGATGACTGGTATCTTGAATTGGGGATTGGCCTTCCTAGGCAAGGTATTTAGTAATGATCGTCCAAACGCATTTGGAGATCGACGGACATGTTGTTTCGCTCAGACCCAGAGCGGACTTGTAAATGGATTGCGTGTCTGACATTGTATTCCTTTCTACTGTATTTGTTGAACGCTACTGATTGTATATTTCTGTTTGATGGTGAAGAATTTATTCTTTACTTATCACCCTTCTCTAAGACGTATGAGCTTAGAGGTTATATATATTTTGGTAGATGATCAATAATATGGTAGGGTCTGACAAAGTGACATGCTAAGATGCAAATGATCAAGGCTTTGTTGAAAAGCAGGCCTTGTGGTTAATGATCAAAGCACTGTCTCTTTAGGCATAGCTTTGTGTATATCGTGACTTCCCGAGCCTCACACATCGGTTGAGTCTAAAACGGGAGAAGGGAACGCAGGGAGTGCACACGTTTCTTTCTAGCTAGAAGTGGTGTTGGGCTTTAACACGGCCCGACTTTTGCTTATGTGGTTGATGGAATTTTTGCGAGGCCTCGGTTTATTCTTATCTGTAACACCCCACCTCCGCTAGGGTCACTCACAAAGGGAATGCACTAGGTTTGGTGAAGCATTATCGAGGTAAACATGCACAGAAATATTACAAGACAGAACATATATAAAATAGCGGAAGTAAAACAAATTTCATTACCTTATAAAATAAGGTCTAAAGCCTTTTACATCAGAATACATCAAAACCTGTCTTGCAATAGTAAAGAAGCATAAAACCATTTCATAAATTATTCCCCAAGTAAAACAGTAAAGTAGCCATAGCCAAGAAAAGTCCAAGCCATGCGTGATGATCTTCAGGAAGAAGAAGTACGAACTAGATAACAGTGTTTCCTCCCTGATAACCTGGGGGGGGGGAAACGGAAGGCAAAGAGGCGAAACAAAACGGGGTCAGTCATAAAGACTGGTAAGTCCTATCTACTTCCAGTATAAAAACAGGTAAAGGTAACATGACATGCATAAACTGAAAGTAAACATAAGGATGACGACAAGATAGATAAACTAAACCAGGGTAACAGGCTGAACTACTGTAGCAAGGTAAACTAAGATATCATGACAAACTATGGTGTCAAGATAAATCAAGGTATCACATCGTCAGGTTTCTATCAATTATACTATCCCAAGGTATCTATCCTGTATAACATCCCACGGTATCTATCATGTATATTTCTCATGGTTCTAACATGTGTATTTGCTCTGCAACTCTCGTACTAGTATCCCAACCCGCGTCATGTGTTAACTATGAATGTCCCTTACCCAATGTCATGTAATGGTCCATGTCAACCTAATATATAGCATATGTAGGTTTTACAAACTCGTATGTTTCTTTCTATGTATAAGTTCAGTCCTTTGCCGTAGGCCGTACGGGCTTTCCCATGTAAACGTTTTATCCTTGAGGTTATTTTGGACTGCTACCCTTGATCTAGTTATATTTTCTTACCGTGAACTATCGCGTGTTCACTTAGGATTTATGCCACCTAGGACCACTAGGGATTATGCTACCTAATGAACGTTTCTGTGTCTCGGTTTGGGTTCAAGCCACCTAGGGCCACTAGGGATTATGCCACCCGTCAACCGCGCCCTTTATCCCGCGTATGTATCGTGAATCGTTTTCCATGTCTAGATGCACATGTTCCTCAATGTGCCATCCGAGTTCCGTGCCAGGGCAAATCAAGAAATACGGAACTCGGTCGGGAGCTTTAAGTCGTCTGCTGATGCAGATATCAAGGTCTGTTTTTGTACCCGTGGCTATGGTCCCACGTGACCCCTCCCTCAACTACTGAAAGGCAATCCAATAAAAATCATGTATGAGAACCTCATCCCGACCCCACTATAGCCCCACTATTCTATGGGCCAACCTCACCCATGACTCGATAGCAAGAACATGTTCTGTTGGGGGTTCCCTGCCTTTCCGTTCGTACACGATTGACTAAAGATGGTAGGTAGTCGGCGACGTGCTATCCAGGGCAAAATCAAGTATCGTCGACTCCACGCTAATCCATCCCAGTCTTTAGGTCGCTCGCATAGCAACCAAGGCATACTCTTGGCTCTTCTACCGCAGACCTTAACCCCTGTGAGGCCGGGTTTCATGGACCATCTGCCACCTCACAGAGGGATACCAAGAGTACCCTCACGTCCCCCGAAGCTACCGCTTCGTCACCCAGTTCATTGGAGCCTTTATCTAAGTCAGATAATTTGCTCCTCCTCGTGTGTTTAAGCGATGACCTACCGTATCGGGTTACCCATCTATCCGTGAACTGGTCCAAATCTCTTGACTAAGAATTATCACTTAGTATCCCAAACTAAGGTTTACTACTTAGTCTCCTTTCCCGTTATCCTTGTTAATCCCTGTTTTCCACCTAGTACACTGAACTAGGGTTTTGTCTAATGGGTTAAGTATTGTCATTTAAATTCATGACTTAACCTTCCTACGAATCATGTCAAGATTTGGCTAAGTATTCAAGTCCAAGACCTAGCCCTACAAGTTGGTTAAGTATATCCAGAAGCTCATGACCTAACCCTATACAATCATCAAGTCAAATTGGTTAAGTATTTGTTTATCTTAATCCTATCAGATTATCGTGTTAGATTGGTTAAGCATAGATCATCTTAACCTCATCGAATTATCGAGTCGGATTGGTTAATTATAGGTTAACTCAACCCCATCCACTAATCGTATTAGAATGGTTAAGTATATTTAAAAGGTCTTATGACTTAACCCTATCAGGTCCGCATATTAGATTGGTTAAGTATAGGTTACTTAACCTCATCAAATCATCATGTATAATTGGTTAAGTATAAGTTACTTAACCCCATTAAATTATCTTGTTAAGTTGGTTACGTATTGGCTACTTAACCCCATTGAATTACCAAGTTTAGATTGGTTAAGTGTTTAATTTAACCCCATCGAAGTACCGTGTTTAGATTAGTTAAGTGTAGGTTACTTAACCCCATCTAATTACCGTGTTTAGATTAGCTAAGTCTAAATTACTTAACCCCATCTAATTACCAATTCGGATTAGTTAAGCGTGAATTACTTAACCCCATCCCCTAATTGTCTTGTATGGTTAAGTGTCATTAAGAAATCAAGCCCAGTCCCACTTAACCTACCCATTCGTGTCATATCGGTTAAGTGTCATTAGTCAAATTTACTTAACCTTATCATGTGGCATTAATTTAATTAATGCACTCTCAACCTCTCACATTAGACCTCGTTGTGGTTACTAGTTAAGCCAGACGGGTCCGGGTAGTTTTACACCACAACCTAGTCTAACCTCGGGTCTTAAGCGCGACATGACCAACTTCTCACATTGGATCTTATTGTTTGTAGCCACTAGTTAAGCCGGGCGGGTCCGGGTAGATTTATGCTACAAACTGAACCTAACCTCGAGTTGGCCACTTTCATGTTTGGCTAGTGTCATATTACACTTACAACCCCCGTGTCTAGTTTCAAGTCCCATGTTTTCTTACTTGTCATGTTCATGTTTAAGTGTTTCAAGAGTGTCCACATTTTCATGCAACCCCATGTCAAGTTTTCGTGCCACATTCAAGTCAAGTTTTTCATGTCATACCCACGTTTTTCCTAAACTACCCAAACGTATTTCCAACCCAAGTGGAAGCGAGTCACATAGTAGGGTATTATGCCAGCATATTGACCACAAACATGCATAGTATCATAAGGGAATTTGGCCACAAACATGCATAGTATCATAAGGGAATTTGGCCACAAGTATGCATAGATTCATAAGGGAATTTGGCAACAAACATGCATGATACATAAGGGGTATGGGTTCATTTACATGCATAAGCCCCAAAGTCAAATCTTTGCCAATGTTTCACAAGTCAAATGGTTCCCAAAGGTTCATGCTAGCATTTCATAGATAAAGATTCAAACTTACAAGATATACTAGGTTGAACATAACATGAATAGCATGATTTAGTCACTACGCATAGCCAAAGGTCATAGGTTCAAGCAAAAGAGGCATGACAAGGTTCATATAGGCTAGCATACTTAGTTTAATTTCGTTTTACTCCATGCCATCATTAAAACTACCGTTTAGATCTAGAAGTAGCTAGAACTTACATAGCGAGGCTTAGGGAATGAGCATGATCCGTCTTGACGAAGAAAGGTGGCTCCTTTGTCGAAGAATCGTCATGGAATTTGCGTAGCAACGTTGATCTCTCTTCGATTTGGTGTAGCAAACTTGCACCTTTTGATTTGAATCCGATTTGAATGCATAGTCTCTAGGAATTTGGAGATGGAGGCTATGATCTCTTGGCATTTGGGCAGCACTTCGTGGCATGAGTGATTTGTGAGGGTTTAAGCTAGGTCTAGGGGTCTTTTTATAGATGTTAGGGTAGTTTTAGGCCGTAGGATAAACCCTAGGATAGATCTGAACCCTCAAAAATCGTCACAAGCCTCCAAAACCGAGCCAACATGACAAGCAGGTGCACCAGGTCGGAGTTCTGCAAGGGGGGGTCGACCCAGGGGTCGACACCCATGTCAACCCTCTGGAGGGGGGTCGACCCTAGGGTCGACACCCATGTCGACCCCCTGGAGGGGGTCGACCCATGGGTCGACACCCTGTGTGCATGGCGGGAATTTTCCCTCCTTCTCTTCCTGGACTGAATTTCAAATCTGTTTTCGGATTTGAATTTTTGTGAAACTTCGTTGGGCCTTAACTAGGTCATACGGACTGCGATTTACGAAATTTCGGACTCTATTTCGCGTATTTTTCCGAGATGAACGCAACGGGGCAACCCGTTTATCCTGATTCAGATTTTATAATTTAATTCTGCCTTGATTCTTGTCTTAACACGTTTGTTAAAATTCGGGTTGTTACATTCTCCCCAACATAAAGAATTTCGTCCCCGAAATCTCCAAGTTAGGAAGAACGTATCCTACCATCCATCGTCCATCTACTCAAAACATCATCCACATGCAACCATGGTCCTTAGATGATTTCTAATGTCATATGAACATATGCAAGAAAGTGTGTGTATATGTTCCTTAGCTAATGCTAATGATCAGGCCTGAATGATCTTTCTAATGCAAAAATATGTTTAGTGCCATGAGTCCAACATGTATGCAAATAGTCCTAGTCATATAAGTACTATATGCGTGCACAAACATTCATTCATATGCAACATCCGCATGATAACACATTCAATTTCATACAAAAACAAGTATAAATACTCGTGCATATGCAACATGAAACGTGACCGCGTCAATCTAGTATCTAATGTGTATTCGCGCATCCACGAGCAACCACATGCAACCATTTGCAACCATATCAATCATAACATGTTTCAAATACATGTTTACATCCATAGGATTCTACCTAAGGTTCCCAAGACAGGATCGAGAAGATAAACAAGACAAACTCCTTACGGGGTTTGCAACAGAAACAGGACCGAGAGGATATGCACTAAAAGATAACATGCGAGCAAGCTCTACAGGAAAAACCAGGGATCAGGGATACACTCTTTAAAAAGAGGTACGATGCGCGTGTCTAGCCTTACATCTTCTAAGTCGCGTTTCCTTGAGCTTAATTCCTCGGTGCCTTGACCATCTTTTTAACTCCATGATTTCGTAGCTCCTTGATTCCTATTTCCAAGATATGAGTTAGAACTCATTTCGTTGTCGCCTCTTATTCCACTTTCACTTATCCTTTCCCTAGTATACTTGGCTCAAACGTATCCACTTACTCATGCAAGCTCTCCAAAATTCACTAGGGAATTCTGGATCTCGTTTGCCAATGCCAATCCATGTTGCCAAGAGTACTTACTAGGGTGATTCCCATAACTCATGCATAAGCGAAACGAACAATCCGCCTTAGCGGCGAATTCTATTCGAACGGATTACCAACAACTGCATCCCGAGATTCTAAGTAACTAATCATGACAGAACCGAAAAGGTTACACGAGACTTCGAGGATATCACCAAGGTGAGTCGAGAGTCTAACTACCCTCTTTCCAAAACCGAGAATGGCACCCCTTATTGGGTGACCACTTCATCCCTAGAATCCATCCGTAGCTCATCAATAGAAGCATTGCTTCTAATCTCAACACTTGGCATTTACACTATCAATTCCAAACAAGTCATGAAGAAATGGACCAACTCTCCAACCAGATTTTTGGGACAAAAACTGGTATCCTCTACCATGCTAGTACTAAGGTGCAGAGACTCAACTATCCAAGCAGACTTAAATGATACGATGATCAAGACAAAGTCTGGACGGGATGATAGAAAAGAACGACTAAACCTTTACCAGAAACGGTACCATCTCTTTTAGGTACCCTAGAAATGGGAGCGTACAATTGCCCTCTCGCTGATCTTGTCCTTATCTTCCTTTGTGGATCAAGCCATACCAACAAGTTGCTTATTCTTAAGCTCGCGTCCTTTATCGTTGCTCTTATTATCCCTTCTTATAACTTCGGTAACAGGTCTTTCGAGAACTTCCTCCATCGCACGGGAAAACACTTCGTAGCTAGATAAGGATTAGTCGTAGTTAAAACTACTGTGACTACAGATGGAGGAAAGAAAGGAAAAGAGATTCAATCAAGGAAACAAAGGATAGTGCTAATGGATTTTGGGGAATAGCCTTTAAAAACTTTTCTTGAAAAATGCTTCTTTGTAAACGGTTTTTCAAATAGTTTTCAGAAGGTTTTTAAAAACTTTTTCCCAGTCTGGTAACCTTCTGCTCTGATACCAAATGTAACACCCCACCTCCGCTAGGGTCACTCACAAAGGGAATGCACTAGGTTTGGTGAAGCATTATCGAGGTAAACATGCACAGAAATATTACAAGACGGAACATATATAAAACAGCGGAAGTAAAACAAATTTCATTACCTTATAAAATAAGGTCTAAAGCCTTTTACATTAGAATACATCAAAACCTATCTTGCAATAGTAAAGAAGCGTAAAACCATTTCATAAATTATTCCCCAAGTAAAACAGTAAAGTAGCCATAGCCAAGAAAAGTCCAAGCCATGCGTGATGATCTCCAGGCAAAAGAAGTCCGAACTAGATAACAGTGTTTCCTGCCTGAAAACCTGGGGGGCGGGGGGGGGGGGGGAACGGAAGGCAAAGAGGAGAAACAAAACGGGGTCAGTCATAAAGACTGGTAAGTCCTATCTACTTCCAGTATAAAAACAGGTAAAGGTAACATGACATGCATGAACTGAAAGTAAACATAAGGATGACGGCAAGATAGATAAACTAAACCAGGGTAACAGGCTGAACTAATGTAGCAAGGTAAACTAAGATATCATGACAAACTACGGTGTCAAGATAAATCAAGGTATCACATCGTCAGGTTTCTATCAAGTATACTATCCCAAGGTATCTATCCTGTATAACATCCCACGGTATCTATCATGTATATTTCTCATGGTTCTAACATGTGTATTTGCTCTACACCTCTCGTACTAGTATCCCAACCCGCGTCATGTGTTAACTATGAATATCCCTTGCCCAATGTCATGTAATGGTCCATGTCAACTTAATATATAACATATGTAGGTTTTCCAAACTCGTATGTTTCTTTGCATGTATAAGTTCAGTCCTTTGCCGTAGGCCGTACGGGCTTTCCCATGTAAACGTTTTATCCTTGAGGTTATTTTGGACTGCTACCCTTGATCTAGTTATGTTTCCTTACCATGAACTATCGCGTGTTCACTTAGGATTTATGCCACCTAGGACCACTAGGGATTATGCTACCTAATGAACGTTTCCATGTCTCGGTTTGGGTTCAAGCCACCTAGGGCCACTAGGGATTATGCCACCCGTCAACCGCGCCCTTTATCCCGCGTATGTATCGTGAATCGTTTTCCATGTCTAGATGCACATGTTCCTCAATGTGCCATCTGGGTTCCGTGCCAGGGAAAATCAAGAAATACGGAACTCCGTCGGGGGCTTTAAGTCGTCTGCTGATGTAGATATCAAGGTCTGTTTTTGTACCCGTGGCTATGGTCCCACGTGACCCCTCCCTCAACTACTGAAAGGCAATCCAAGAAAAATCATGTATGAGAACCACATCCCGGCCCCACTATAGCCCCACTTTCCTATGGGCCAACCTCACCCATGACTCGATAGCAAGAACATGGTCTGTTGGGGGTTCCCTGCCTTTCCGTTCGTACATGATTGACTAAAGATGGTAGGTAGTCGGCGATGTGCTATCCAGGGCAAAATCAAGTATCGTCGACTCCATGCTAATCCATCCCAGTCTTTAGGTCGCTCGCATAGCAACCAAGGCATACTCTTGGCTCTTCTACCGCAGACCTTAACCCCTGTGAGGCCGGGTTTCATGGACCATCTGCCACCTCACAGAGGGATACCAAGAGTACCCTCACGTCCCCCGAAGCTACCGCTTCGTCACCCAGTTCGTTGGAGCCTTTATCTAAGTCAGATAATTTGCTCCTCCTCGTGTGTTTAAGCGATGACCTACCGTATCGGGTTACCCATCTATCCGTGAACTGGTCCAAATCTCTTGACTAAGAATTATCACTTAGTTTCCCAAACTAAGGTTTACCACTTAGTCTCCTTTCCCGTTATCCTTGTTAATCCCGGTTTTCCACCTAGTCCCCTGAACTAGGGTTTTGTCTAATGGGTTAAGTATTGTCATTTAAGTTCATGACTTAACCTGCCTACGAATCATGTCAAGATTTGGCTAAGTATTCAAGTCCAAGACCTAGCCCTACTAGTTGGTTAAGTATATCAAGAAGCTCATGACCTAACCCTATACAATCATCAAGTCAAATTGGTTAAGTATTTGTTTATCTTAACCCTATCAGATTATCGTGTTAGATTGGTTAAGCATAGATCATGTTAACCTCATCGGATTATCGAGTCGGATTGGTTAAGTATAGGTTAACTCAACCCCATCCACTAATCGTATTAGAATGGTTAAGTATATTTAAAAGGTCTTATGACTTAACCCTATCAGGTCCGCATATTAGATTGGTTAAGTATAGGTTACTTAACCTCATCAAATCATCATGTATAATTAGTTAAGTATAAGTTACTTAACTCCATTAAATTATCTTGTTAAGTTGGTTAAGTATTGGCTACTTAACCCCATTGAATTACCAAGTTTAGATTGGTTAAGTGTTTAATTTAACCCCATCGAAGTACCGTGTTTAGATTAGTTAAGTGTAGGTTACTTAACCCCATCTAATTATCGTGTTTAGATTAGCTAAGTCTAAATTACTTAACCCCATCTAATTACCAATTCGGATTAGTTAAGCGTGAATTACTTAACCCCATCCCCTAATTGTCTTGTATGGTTAAGTGTCATTAAGAAATCAAGCCCGGTCCCACTTAACCTAACCATTCGTGTCATATCGGTTAAGTGTCATTAGTCAAATTTACTTAACCTTATCATGTGGCATTAATTTAATTAATGCACTCTCAACCTCTCACATTAGACCTTGTTGTGGTTACTAGTTAAGCCGGGCGGGTCCGGGTAGTTTTACACCACAACCTAGTCTAACCTCGGGTCTTAAGCGCGACATGACCAACTTCTCACATTGGATCTTATTTTTGTAGCCACTAGTTAAGCCGGGAGGGTCCGGGTAGATTTATGCTACAAACTCAACCCAACCTCGAGTTGGCCACTTTCATTTTTGGTCTAGTGTTATATTACACTTACAACCCCCGTGTCTAGTTTCAAGTCCCATGTTTTTGTACGTGTCATGTTCATGTTTAAGTGTTTCAAGAGTGTCACATTTTCATGCAACCCCATGTCAAGTTTTCGTGCCACATTCAAGTCAAGTTTTTCATGGCATACCCACGTTTTTCCTAAACTACCCAAACGTATTTCCAACCCAAGTGGAAGCGAGTCATATAGTAGGGTATTATGCCAACATATTGGCCACAAACATGCATAGTATCATAAGGGAATTTGGCCACAAACATGCATAGTATCATAAGGGAATTTGGCCACAAGCATGCATAGATTCATAAGGGAATTTGGCCACAAACATGCATGATACATAAGGGGTATGGGTTCATTTACATGCATAAGCCCCAAAGTCAAATCTTTGCCAATTTTTCACAAGTCAAATGGTTCCCAAAGGTTCATGCTAGCATTCCATGGATTAAGATTCAAACTTGCCAGATATACTAGGTTGAACATAACATGAATAGCATGATTTAGTCACTACGCATAGCCAAAGGTCATAGGTTCAAGCAAAAGAGGCATGACAAGGTTCATATAGGCTAGCATACTTAGTTTAATCTCGTTTTACTCCATGCCATCATTAAAACTACCGTTTAGATCTAGATGTAGCTAGAACTTACATAGCGAGGCTTAGCGAATGAGCATGATCCGTCTTGATGAAGAAAGGTGGCTCCTTTGTCGAAGAATCGTCATGGAATTTGCGTAGCAACGTTGATCTCTCTTCGATTTGGTGTAGCAAGCTTGCACCTTTTGATTTGAATCCGATTTGAATGCATAGTCTCTAGGAATTTGGAGATGGAGGCCATGATCACTTGGCATTTGGGCAGCACTTCGTGGCATGAGTGATTTGTGAGGGTTTAAGCTAGGTCTAGGGGTCTTTTTATAGATGTTAGGGTAG
This sequence comes from Allium sativum, assembly GCA_030737875.1. Classification (NCBI taxonomy): domain Eukaryota; kingdom Viridiplantae; phylum Streptophyta; class Magnoliopsida; order Asparagales; family Amaryllidaceae; genus Allium; species Allium sativum. Next base: position 16,797,698 of record JASFAX010000025.1, read on the forward strand.
TTTTAGGCCGTAGGATAAACCCTAGGATAGATCTGAACCCTCAAAAATCGTCACAAGCCTCCAAAACCGAGCCAACATGACAAGCAGGTGCACCAGGTCGGAGTTCTGCAGGGGGGGTCGACCCAGGGGTCGACACCCATGTCGACCCTCTGGAGGGGGGTCGACCCTAGGGTCGACACCCATGTCGACCCCCTGGAGGGGGGTCGACCCAAGGGTCGACACCCTGTGCGCCTGGCGGGAATTTTCCAGCCTTCTCTTCCTGGACTGAATTTCAAATCTGTTTTCGGATTTGAATTTTCGTGAAACTTCGTTGGGCCTTAACTGGGTCATACGGACTCCGATTTACGAAATTTCGGACTCTATTTCATGTATTTTTCCGAGACGAACGCAACGGAGCAACCTGTTTATCCTGATTCAGATTTTATAATTTAATTCTGCCTTGATTCTTGTCTTAACACGTTTGTTAAAATTCGGGTTGTTACATTATCGGTCGCCCTCGGCTGATTTGTAGGTCCAATAGGATCGGGGAGCGTGCGTTCAGGCATAACGAATCCACTAAAGTATTTGTGGACCGGCCCTGCTATATCCAAGGGTTCGCCAGCGTCCGAATCCTGAGGCATTGCTAGAGTGTCTCGAATCGGTCAGGAGCTCCTCCCTAGCCTTGACTCATGATGAAAACCCAATTTCCAATACGCCCCTTGCGGTTTTGATTGTATAACTAGTATGGCGACATAGTAGATGGTATCTATGCCGTCTAGGATTGATATTATATTTGAAATGTTTTAAATATTTATATATATATACACACTAATAATATCGTTTTTTACGTATCCAGCATCTTTTGACCATTATAAGGTAAAACCCTATCCTCTGGTGTGCGTTGCATTGTGTGATGGGACCTGGGTCTTATAATGGTTTCATTTTGCTAAAAAGCATTGCGTTATTTGACGATTCACTTTATTTAATGCACTGGAAATCCAATGGAGTAAACCCGTTCCGCGTTAGCGGCGTGGTCCTGTGATTAGCCTACTTATTAGATAAGTGGAGTATAAAATTCTCACACTAGTCCCACGACTGACCTGTAGTTTGTTTCACTTTGCAAATTTGGGTGCCCTCTTTCCACACGGGCAGTCGAGTAGCTTTTTGCAGATATATTTAAGCAGGATCCTGGAGTGATGTCTAAAGCTGGGTCCAGAATATTGATGGCCTTCCGCTGATATTAGTTCCGCTGCAATGTATTTAATTGATTGTAAATGTATCTTCCGCTGTATTATTTATCGATGTACTTTGATATTCTACACTCTGATGTAACATTTATTATTGATGTTATAAAAGTCTGTGTTGTTGTTCTGATGTTGTTGTATGCCCAAAGTTAACGTACGCGGAATTTGAACGGTCTTGATCGATCGATTGGGGTCGGGCAAAATCCGGGTCGTTACAGGTTGTATCAGAGCCAGGTTAGCTCAAATCTTTGGGGTACAATTCATTAGAACTGAACAGAAGACTCATCAGAGGTTGGATTATTAATATCCAATAAGAATACTCATTAGAGATGGGATCAGTAGTATCCTAGAATGAGAATACTCATTAGAGATGGGGTTAGCAATGCCCTAGAATGAGTCAGAGTGGAAAATTTATAATTAACGTACTTGTTATTATATATATAGTTCAATTTTAGAAAATATTATTTTGAATATATAAAAGTTATTTATTTTTGAAAATTTAATCAACTAATTGATTGATGATTGTATCGTGTGAATATGAATTCAACTAATAAGATTATTAAACAAATTAAAGAATGGAAATTAAATTAGTTAAATAAACAACTTTATCTTCATTTCCGTTTCGAGGACGGAAAGATTTTAAGTGGGTGAGATTGTAACAACCCGCAAATTCTAAACCAATTTAAAATTTTTATTTTAGAAAATATTTAATGAATCTTGAGGTTATAATATAATTTATGTGAATAATAATGGCTAGAATTTATTTTAATTGAAGTTAAAAACGAATATAATTTAATTCAATTATAAAAGGGAATTAGAAATAACGCAGTAGTTTGAAAAGTCAAACTTAAACTTTGACTGACCGTACAGGATGCAAAATTTAACGGATTTTAGTGAAACCAAAAATATTAGAATCTATTTAAAAATATCTTTCTAACGAATCTGAAAAATTGAAATTTCATAGCGGAAATCAAAAGTTATGGCCAATTAAAATTTAGAAAGGTCGCTATGAAATTTACAAAGGTCAAAAAAGGCTTGTTTTCACATATGAAGGAATTTCGATTCGAAACCACTTCCATTGAGTTCGGAATGACGTTTCTGCATTGAAGAACAGTAAACACTTATATATTTTGAGTTTCGGAATTTATTTGTTTAAAAATGTATTTTTAATATTAAATATATACACCTTAAAAATAGTCATTTTTCAAACGACCTCTGTTTTCGATGAAACCACTTTTGTTGGAACCGGAATGTCAAATTATAGCTAGGTTTCAATTTTCAGAATTTTTTGAATTAATATGTGAGCGTGGCAAAAGAAAATGTTTTTTGACTATTTCAATTAAATTTAAACGCCTTAAACATAGACCTTTTTCAAACAGTCACATAATTCGAAGAAAATAATTTTATTGGATTCATATCGTCATAAGAAAGCTAAAAATATTTTTTTTTAGAATTTTCTGAGGTCATATGTGGCCCCGACATATTTAAATGTACGATCAATATTTAGTTAATTAATTTTTAATGCAATTTTAAATAAAAATCGTACAGATTTCGGAATTGGGCCACGGGACCTATCCCATTGCGTTCAGAAGGTGTCAAAACCTTAAGAACGACAGTAAGCAGGCCCAATTTAGAGAAAGTCCGAAAATCCACCTTTTAAGCACAATTTTCGAGATTTAATAATAAAATATTATTAAAATATTCAGGCTGAAACTCTAACCGTAATTTCAGCCGCCACCTAAACCGAAGGCCAGAATTTCTCCAATTTCAAACACTCATAACTTTTGATCCGCTCAACGAAAATCGACAAACCAAATCGAAGCTCTCGGAGAGATCTTTCAATCCATACGGTCAAGATCGGGTTTTGGTTCACGCATTTCACGAATTCTGGGCTGAAACGTGACGGGTTCGGGTTCGATTTGCGAGGCAAGGAGGAGGTCGAGTTGGGTGGCCTTCTGGGCGGTGGTGGCTCGTGGGCGGAGCTTTGGTGTGGTGGAGTCTGATCGGGTCCTAGACCCTTGGATTGGCGCACGCATGGGGATAGGAGGAGGAAGATTGGGTTCAGCGTTTCCTGAGTAATGTGGAGGAAGAAAGGACTCTTTTTTTATATTATTATTTTATTAATTTAGTATTTAATTTATCCGATTTTAAAAATCAATAACTCTCTCATACGAGGTCCGATTGACGAACCGTAAGTTGCGTTGGACTCGTCTTTCCGAGATCTTCGCGATGGCGCAGACCAGATCTGATTCTGAGACAGTCGAATTTTCAGCCATATCAATGTGAGAACTCTAATTTTTATTATTTAATTAATTATTAATTAGTTTTCTCGCTTTAAAATAATTGTATTGTGATATTAGTTCAGATCTGAAATATTCTGTGTTGTATAAATTGTTGATTGTCGCTTGTGATGTGTTCTTTTGTCCATGGTTGAAATTGCATATATTGTTGAATTTTATTTGCGATTGGATCTAGTTGTTCTAATTTATTTTATATTGTTAAACTATTATTTTTATCTCAAAATAAACAACAGAAATGGTTAAGAAATAAAATCTTATTTGTATTTGTCTTACAACAGAATATGAACAACAAATAAAACCTCATTTTTATTTGTTGATTTTTCCATTGAAATTGAACAACAAGTAAAACCTTATTTTTATTTGTTTACCTTACAATAGAATTCAAACGACGAATAAACCTTATTGTTATTTGTGTATGTTAGAACAAGATTTGAATGACAAATAAAATATTCTTTTTATTTGTTTATTTACAATAGAATATGAACGACAAATAGAATATATTTTTATTTGTTTCTTTATGAAACACCCCACCTCCGTTAGGGTCACTCTCAAAGGGAATGCCCTAATTTTGGTGGAGGTTTATAAGTATAAGTCATATATATACAAGACAGATATAAGAACACATATTTTTGAACCGCGGAAAACAACAACAACTTTTATTTCAACAAAATACGTGTTACACAAACCATGTCATAATTTGTCTTACAATACTTCCAAAAACATAACATCTTCATAACTGTCTTGATTACATTATTTAAAGAAGCATAAAAACATAAGTAAACTGCATAAGTCCCATAATTGCTGTCCAAAGCCATAGTCCATAAGGAAAAAGATCCAAGCAATACATTCTTTCTCTTCGAGCTGGATGTGAAAACTGGTCAAGCTGCGGTATTCCCTCCCTGTGGACCTGGGGTGGGGAGGGGAACGGAAGAAAAGAAGATGAAAGAAAAGTAGAGTCAGACATAAAGCCTGAGTAAGTCTAGGACTATTCAGTCTATGAATAAAGAACTGGGTATGATAAGTATAAACTGGAAATGGGAAAGCACCATAAACTAAGTTAAGTTGTCTAGAGTCGAATATACTATCGTACTCCATATTAATCTCTGCATCCATATAAACTAGTTCACAACAAGCACCCCATAATCAGGGTGAAGTGATCCGTTTTCTGATGATCGGCTCCTACTCGCATAGTTACATGTGACTTACGGCCCCCGATGTTGTAGTTACCTATGCTGGTCCCACCATGGGGTGTATCAAGTCCCATGGTGGCGGCCTGACACAATCCTAGAATGCACAGGTATGCTACTGGTGCCCAGTACCTTATTTTTCTGCGCTGGAGTGTGTGCACGCCCGCACCCCGTTGGAACCTACATTGCTGCACCACCGCCGTCGATTTGACCTCTTATAGTCAGCCCAGTAATCATGCCCCACCTTGCCTAGTTCAGGGTATCCTGATACACCTTGTAGGGTTACTGCTGAAAACGGTCCCCCGCTACTAGGTTTTCTATTTCTAGCCAACATGCTAAGTTGGTTAAGTGTTTTGTAAACCTAACCCCCAATCAGTCTGTATAGTTTAGCATGTTCCATTTTGATTAAGTATTAATTTAATTTACTTAATCCTATCAATCCTGACTCAGCCTTAATTGTCTTATTAATGCCTCGACCTCTCACATTAGACATGTATTGTTGTGGCTGCCTGTTGTCGGTTGGGTCCGGGCAGTCTTACGCCACAACTCAGTCTAACCTCCGGTCCTTATTGGGCTCCGTGTTTAACCTCCCACATTGGATAGGTATTGTTGTGACTACTGGATAGCCGGGTGGTTCCGGGCAGATTTACATCACAACTCAATCCAACCTCGGGTTAAACACATCGTATTTTCTAAATTTACACATTTTGTCTCTTTTCTTTTTATATGTAAATATTTGCGGCCCATTATTCAAATCCATCTTTATTGGGTAAAATTAATTTATATCATTTAATTGTTTTTCAAGGTTGTTGGCATGCGTCAAACATGCCAACACATATGTTCTATGTTTAACCCAATCGTCATTACCCCCGTTTTATACGTTCGCTACAATATAACATATGTTGGGTTTAACATTTAAACCCAACTTAGCCACATGAAAAAGGGAGACTTATAACATGGTGTTTATATATTCTAAGTAACATAAAAAGGGGAGTGTGAACGCATGAACTTGCAACATAGCGAACTAATTAACATAAGTTTGGCACTTGTGAACTTGCATAGTAATAGCATATAATCATGGCATAAACATACTTAAACACGAATCATTCTATTCATATAATCATGTCATAAACATACCTAAACATGAACCATTCTATTCATATAATCATGGTTTTTAATCTATTCATGTAAACTTGCAATTGGAATGTAAATCTAACTTAATTATGTGTCACATATATCACCATATGATTTTGATAACAACATAGGCCTAAAACATGTTTTTCAACTAGGCATAACACCAAACATAGTTTAGTCATGTTCATAAAGATGCTTACTTTTGTCTCTAGTACGAAAGTATGGTTTTACACTTGAATCACGATGCCAATTCCAACATAAATTCATATACACCATAATATTTAGTTGAATCCAATTACAAACTAAAAGTGATCATAAAAGTATGTACATCATATTGGCATAATAGCGAATCATATACTTGCATGAATCTCAGTTAAACTACCGCAAACATGTAGTTGTTAACTTCCAACATGAATCACATACTTGCAAATATCCAATCGTTATACCACAACATTCGAAATCGTTTAGAATCAAAGCAACATACAAATATAGATTATTATCACCACAAATCTAATACAATTCTATTTCTCATTTTACACAAATCAAAAAACAATTATTTATTCACATCGGAATAGCACTCTACTTACAACGTATGACGAATCTTCAATTCATGAATCTGAATTCTGAATTTAGAGATGCTATCCTTTGTTGTAGGCGTTGTTTTGATTTAATTGACGTTTATTTAAGCTTTAGAATTGTCTCCTAATTGTCTCTCAATTTCTGACGGTTGTTCCTAGTCTTTCGTCAGCAGCATGACGGTCTCATCTCCATTTTTGTTTGTGTGAATTAGGGTGAGTCTTAGGTCCTTTTTATAGAGTTTGCGAGTTGATTAGGACCGTCGATGGAGCTTGGTTTAATAATAGTTGTTCGTTTGAAGGAGAGACCAATCAGGAGCCGACACCTAACCCTAGTGACAAGGCAAGGCTCAGAAAATCGACCAAACACAGACCAGGCCAGCCAGGGGGGCTGGGTTCGACCTAGCTCAGGTGCCAGGTCGACCCCCCAGTCGACCCCCAGGTAGACTATGCAGTCGACCTGGGTGCCCCAGGTCGACTACCCAGTCGACCTGGGTGCCTTGGGCGGGAAAATTCCCGCCTTGGCCCATCTGGCCCGATTTTTGAAATTTAAACTTGTTTTCTAAGGTGTTTTGGTCTGTTTGAATTTTAAACTGAATTCTGAAACTTCCGGAGGCCATATCTCCCTCATACGGAGTCCGTTTTACGCAAACCCGATTTCAAGCAGAATTCCGAGACGAACGCAATGGCATATCCCGTTTCCCTTAATTCTTTGATTTGAAATTAATTATACTTTTAATTTGTGAATTTCACTGTTATAGAATACACGGGTATTACATTCTCCCCCACTTAAAAGGATTTCGTCCCCGAAATCTTCAAGTTCAGGAAGAATGTACGTCCTAACATCCAAACATCCATCTACTCATCTATCAAACACGAGCATCCACTGTCCTTAAAAGACTTCTAATGCTTCATGATCATATGCGAAGTGTGTGTATATGTACTTATCTAATGCAAAATCAGTCGGTCTACTGATTCAGTTGACCTCCTTAATGCAAATCATGTAAGTGCCATGAATCCATTATGTATGCAAATTTTCCTATTCGTGATTCTACATGAGTGCACAATCATTCATATATAAATGCAACATCCATATGGAAACACATTAAACTTCAACCATATACGAATAAATACATTTATGCATATGCAATATGAAGTGACTGAGCCGATCTAAAACCTAGATTGTGTGTGTATAAGCAACCACGAGCAACCACTAGCAGTCACTTGCTACCACTTGCAACCATCATCCATAACATGTTCCAATTACATGTTTTCATCCAAAGAGTTTCTACCTAAAAGATAAGGTCGAGGAGATGTACCTAAAAAGATAGATAAAAGCGCAACTTAAGGAAAAAGAAAGATCAAAGATGTACCCTCGAAAAGAAAAGGGTAGGCTGCGCGTATTCTAGCTTCAGTTTCCCAAGTTGCGTCTCCCTTGGCGTCGCTCCACTGAACTTTGACGAGCTTGACTTCGTGGTTGCGTAGGTTTTTCACTTCCGTTCCTAATATGCGGGTTGGAACTTTCCTCACGGTTGCTTCGCGTTCAAATTCAGCTTCTTCTAGGATATTTGGCTCTACCACTTCAGCAGATTCATGTAGACATTTTCGGAGGTGCGAAACATGGAAAACGTTGTGAACTCCGGCCAATTTTTCGGGTAGCTCTAATCTATAGGCCATTTTCCCAATTTTCTCGATGAAAGGAAATGGCCCTACGAACCTTGGTGCTAGCTTTCCTGTGGTTCCAAAACGAACAACGTTCCTTAGCGAGATACTTTAAGAAAAACTCTGTCCCCAACCACAAATTCAAGGTCGGTCCTCCTCTTGTCGGCTTAGGATTTTTGTCTGTCTTGGGCTGTCTTCATCCTTCTCCGTATTAAGTCTACTTTTTTCTGAAGTCTCTCGGATCATATCCGGTCCAAGTATGAGCCTGTCAGTAGACTCCCACCAACAAGTGGGCGATCAGCACGGTCTTCCATATAAAGCTTCGAAGGGCGCCATTCCGATGGTTGCTTGGTGGCTGTTGTTGTAGGCAAATTCCACCAAAGGAAGATGGTCTTCCCACGTCCCTCCGAAGTCAAGGACGCACAGTCTTAAAAGTTCCTCCAAAACTCTGTTCACTCTTTCTGTCTGGCCGTCGGTTTGGGGATGATAGGCTGTGCTTAAGCATAACTGTGTGCCTACCGCTTCTTGCAGACTCCTCCAAAACTCACTTGTGAAGATAGGGTCTCAGTCACTAACAATGCTGGATGGTATTCCATGGAGTCGAACAATTTCCTTGAGGTAAAGAGATGCTAGGGATGAGGCAGTTCTTTTACTCTTGACAAGTAAGAAGTGGGCGCTTTTAGTAAGCCTATCCACTATTACCCAAATGCTAGTGTTGCCTCTTCTAGACCTAGGCAGCCCATCAATGAAGTCCATCGAGATGCTATCCCACTTCCACTGTGGGACCCCTAGAGGATGAAGCAGACCGCCAGGCTTTTTCTGTTCCTCCCTAACCTGTTGGCACACCATACACTTAGAAACGAAATCTGCCACGTCCTTCTTCATGTCGTTCCAAAAGAAAGTTCTCTTTATGTCCTTGTACATTTTATCCCCGCCTGGGTGTATCGTCATCTTGGAGTGATGTGCTTCCTCGAGAACCTTCTTTACAAAATCCCTTGTCTCTTTGACGCATAGTCTTCCGTCTCGCCTTAGCCAACCCTTGTCGTCGATGGAGTATCTGCTGAGGTGACTTGAAGTCTCACCCCTAATGATCCTATCAATCGTCTGCACAAGCTAAGGGTCTTCGCGTTGTGCTGTCCCTATTGCGTCCACTAAAGTCGGGCGTACTTCGAGAGATGCTAGCAAGCCCGGTACAAAATCGGAGGAGGGCCTAAAGTCAAAGCTGGCTATAAACTCTAGGCTTTGTCTTTCAAGAAACAGCGGGCTTAGGGTTAGTTTCTTTCGGCTCAACGCGTCTGCCACTACGTTGCCATTGCCCGGAGTGTAGGAGATCTCGAAATCGTACGAGGCAAGAAACTCCATCCATCTCTGTTGCCTCAAGTTAAGATCTTTCTGCGAGAAAAGATATTTCAACGATTTATGGTCGTTGTAAAGTTCGAACTTCTCACCTAGGAGATAGTGTCGCCAAGACTTGAGTGCAAAGACGATGGCAGCTAACTCAAGATCATGGGTCGAGTAGTTCTTTTCATGCACTTTCAATTGCCTTCCACCATAAGCTACTACCCTTCCTTCTTGCATTAAGACAGTGCCTAGCCCTGTCCTACATGAATCTATATAAACTGTGAACATCTTGCCTCCATCGGGCAACGTCAAAACTGGGGCTGTTGTAAGAGCCCTTTTTAGTCATTGGAAAGAAAATTTGCAATCCACGTCCCAATTGAACACTAGATTCTTCTTGGTCAGCTTTGTGAGCGGAGCTGATATCTTTGCAAAGTCTCTGATGAATTTCCGATAGAAGCCTGCTAGCCCGAGAAAGCTTCGGACCTCCGTTGCGTTCTTTGGCGTCTTCCAGTCCTGCACCGCTACTACCTTAGCCGGGTCTACTGCTAACCTTCTTTGGATACTGTGTTCCCAAGAAATCTTACTTCCTCTCTCCAAAAGTGGCATTTGGAGAATTTGGCTTTTAGTTGATGGACTCGCAGGGTTTCCATGATTGCCCTTAGGTGCTGAGCATGCTCTTCTTCACTCTTTGAGAAGATCAAGATATCGTCTACGAAGACCACTACGAATTTGTTGAGGAATTCTCTGAACACCCTACTCATTAGGTCCACGAAGTAAGCGGGTGCGTTTGTCAAGCTGAAAGGCAAGACAAGCCATTCAAAGAAGCCATCTGGGGTTCTGAATGCTGTCTTATCGATACTATCTTCAGCCACCCTTAGCTGATGAAATCCGGTTGCTAAATCGAGTTGGGAGAAAACAAACGCTCCTACAAGCTGATCAAACAGATCGTCAATTCTGGGGAGAGGGTGCCTATTCTTTTTCGTTAGTTTGTTGAGCTCCCTATAGTCAACACATAGACGGCGTGAACCATCCGCCTTTGTAGCGAACACCATTGGAGCGCCCCATTCTGAAATGCTCCTTCTAATGAACCCCTTTTCTAGAAGCTCTTTAATCTGTTTACTGAGCTCTTTCCTTTCCCGTGGAGCCATGTGTCTAACGGGAAACGCAACGGGCTTTGCATTATCTACAAGATATATATGGAAGTCTATTTCCCGCTTCGGAGGTAAGCCCTTCACCTCTTCGAAGACATCCGGATATTCCCGGACCACTCTAACCGATTGCAAACTCTCAACAGAAGCATCTAGCGATTCAAGATAACTAAGCATAACCGCATACGAGGGATTACAAGTAATTTCCAGAGTGTTACCGAGTTGGGTTAGAAGCCTAACAACCCTTTTCTCACAATCCAGGATGGCACCATTACTGGATAGCCAATCCATGCCCAAAATCAAACCATATCCTGAAAAGCCCAAAACAAAGGCACTACATTTAAATTCTACGCTTAGAATAGAAATTTTCAATCCCACACAGATCATAGATAAATAAGATGGGCCCCCAATTGGATTTGAAACAATTAAGGGGTCCTCTACCATTCTAGTTTCTAGGTGCAGAGATTCTACTAAAGCAGATGAGATAAAGGAATGTGATGCGCCAGAATCGAATAAATTGCGAACTGGGTGATCATAAAGATAAACTACACTTTCTATAGAAGTATTTATACCTCGCTGCGGCAGAGGTGGCGCCTCTAGCGTATGAACTTGTGCCCCTTAGGTGGATTCAGCCCTCTGCCCCTGCCCTCGCTTCTTTGGGCAATCCTTGGCCAGGTGGCCTGTCTCACCGCAAGAAAAGCACCCACCATTCATCTTGGCCTTCTTTTTCCGGCAATCTTTCACTAAGTGCCCCACTTTGCCATAGAAATTACACTTCCTCTTCTCTTTTTTGTCTTTCCCGCCCTTCTTAAAGTCTGTCTTCTTAGGCTGCAAACTTTCTTTCTTCCCCTGAGAGCTTTCTGCCTTTGTCTCCTTCTTGCCCTTATCCTCTTCGTTCAGCAATGCCATCTGCACCAACCTTTCATACGTAGCTCCCATGGGTATATGGGTAATGGCCAAACTGTGTAATGTCTCATTCAACCCCTTGACAAAGCGGAGATCCTTCTTGTGTGGGGTGTTGACTAGGTCCAGTCCGAACCTAGCCAGCTGATCAAACTGGTTAACATACTATTTGACTGTCATATTCCCTTGCTTAAGAAATAATAATTTTTCCAACTGAAAACTTCTTTCAGCTTCTGAGAGAAATTTAGCCTCAAACCTTGCCCTAAAGTCCTCCTATGTTTCCACTGGTCTTTCTGCATTAGTGACTTCCCACCAGTAGGAAGCCTCGCCTTTAAGTAGCCATACTGCCAGTTGTACCTTCTTCCTATCTTCTACCTCAAAGATGACGAATAAGTCCTCGGTGTCTTTCAGCCAATTCCTGGCTACCACGAAGGACCCGGTTCCATGAAAGTCCTTTCCTCCCATAGCTTTAAAATCTTTACATATCTTAGCAAAAGTATTTCCCCGCGGAGGAGGTGGAGGAAGAGGTGCTGCTGCAGCTGGATGATTTCCTGCAGCTGGGGGAGGAGGAACGGTAGGACCTGGCTGAGTGGCCCTTGCTTCTAAGAATCGTCTAAACCAACCAGGTATTGGTATACCCTCTGGCAAGTTAAGTTCTTCGGACATGCTGAAACAAAAAGGATAGATTCAAAATGAAGGATAAAAGATAGTGCCTATGGCTTTGGGGTGGACTATGCCTTTTTAAAATAAAATAATATTTTATCTTTAAAAATGCTTCTTTAAATTTTCTTTTGAAAATAAATTTTCAAAACTTTTGTCTTATCTGGTATACCTATGCTCTGATACCAAGTGAAACACCCCACCTCCGTTAGGGTCACTCTCAAAGGGAATGCCCTAATTTTTGTGGAGGTTTATAAGTATAAGTCACAGATATACAAGACAGATATAAGAACACATATTTTTGAACAGCGGAAAACAACAACAACTTTTATTTCAACAAAATACGTGTTACACAAACCATGTCATAATTTGTCTTACAATACTTCCAAAAACATAACATCTTCATAACTGTCTTGATTACATTATTTAAAGAAGCATAAAAACATAAGTAAACTGCATAAGTCCCATAATTGCTGTCCAAAGCCATAGTCCATAACGAAAAAGATCCAAGCAATACATTCTTTCTCTTCGAGCTGGATGTGAAAACTGGTCAATCTGCGGTATTCCCTCCCTGTGGACCTGGGGGGGGGGGGGAACGGAAGAAAAGAAGACGAAAGAAAAGTAGAGTCAGACATAAAGCCTGAGTAAGTCTAGGACTATTCAGTCTATGAATAAAGAACTGGGTATGATAAGTATAAACTGGAAATGGGAAAGCACCATAAACTAAGTTAAGTTGTCTAGATTCGTATATACTATCGTACCCCATATTAATCTCTGCATCCATATAAACTAGTACCCAACAGGCACCCCATATTCAGGGTGAAGTGATCCGTTCTCTGATGATCGGCTCCTACTCGCATAGTTACTTGTGTCTTACGGCCCCCGATGTTGTAGTTACCTATGCTGGTCCCACCATGGGGTGTATCAAGTCCCATGGTGGCGTCCCGACACAATCCTAGAATGCATAGGTATGCTACTGGTGCCCAGTGCCTTATTTTTCTGCGCCGGAGTGTGTGCACGCCCGCACCCTGTTAGAACCTACACTGCTGCACCGCCGCCGTCGATTTGACCTCTTACAGTCAGCCCAATAATCGTGCCCCACACTGCCTAGTTCTGGGTATCCTGATACACCTTGTAGGGTTACTGCTGAAAAGGGTCCCCTGCTACTAGGTTTTCTATTTCTAGCCAACATGCTAAGTTGGTTAAGTGTTTTGTAAACCTAACCCCCAATCAGTCTGTATAGTTTAGCATGTTCCATTTTGATTAAGTATTAATTTAATTTACTTAATCCTATCAATCCTGACTCAGCCTTAATTGTCTTATTAAAGCCTCGACCTCTCACATTAGACAGGTATTGTTGTGGCTACCTGTTGCCGGTTGGGTCCGGGCAGTCTTACGCCACAACTCAGTCTAACCTCGGATCCTTATTGGGCTCTGTGTTTAACCTCCCACATTGGATACGTATTGTTGTGACTACTGGACAGCCGGGCGGTTCCGGGCAGGTTTACATCACAACTCAATCCAACCTCGGGTTAAACACATCGTATTTTCTAAATTTACATATTTTGTCTCTTTTCTTTTTATATGTAAATATTTGCGGCCCATTATTCAAATCCATCTTTATCGGGTAAAATTAATTTATATCACTTAATTGTTTTTCAAGGTTGTTGGCAGGCGTCAAACATGCCAACACATATGTTCTATATTTAACCCAATCGTCATTAACCCCGTTTTATACGTTCGCTACAATATAACATATGTTGGGTCTAACATTTAAACCCAACTTAGCCACATGAAAAAGGGGAGGCTTATAACATGGTGTTTATATATTCTAAGTAACATAAAAAGGGGAGTGTGAACGCATGAACTTGCAACATAGCGAACTAATTAACATAAGTTTGGCACTTGTGAACTTGCATAGTAATAGCATATAATCATGGCATAAACATACTTAAACATGAATCATTCTATTCATATAATCATGGCATAAACATACCTAAACATGAACCATTCTATTCATATAATCATGGTTTTTAATCTATTCATGTAAGCTTGCAATTGGAATGTAAATCTAACTTAATTATGTGTCACATATATCACCATATGATTTTGATAACAACATAGGCCTAAAACATGTTTTTTAACTAGGCATAACACCAAACATAGTATAGTCATGTTCATAAAGATGCTTACTTTTGTCTCTAGTACAAAAGTATGGTTTTACACTTGAATCACGATGCCAATTCCAACATAAATTCATATAAAACATAATACTTAGTTGAATCCAATTACACACTAAAAGTGACCATAAAAGTATGTACATCATATTGGCATAATAGTGAATCATATACTTGCATGAATCTCAATTAAACTACCGCAAACATGTAGTTGTTAACTTCCAACATGAATCACATACTCGCAAATATCCAATCGTTATACCATAAAATTCCAAATCGTTTAGAATCAAAGCAACATACAAATATAGATTATTATCACCACAAATCTAATACAATTCTATTTCTCATTTTACACAAATCAAAACACAATTATTTATTCACATCGGAATAGCACTCTACTTACAATGTATGACGAATCTTCAATTCATGAATCTGAATTTGGAGATGCTATCCTTTGTTGTAGGCGTTGTTTTCATTTAATTGACGTTGCTTTAAGCTTTCGAATTGTCTCCTAATTGTCTCTCAATTTCTGACGGCTATTACTAGTCTTTCCTCAGTAGCATGACGGTCTCATCTCCATTTTTGTTTGTGTGAATTAGGGTGAGTCTTAGGTCCTTTTTATAGAGTTTCTGAGTTGATTAGGACCGTCGATGGAGCTTGGTTTAATAATAGTCGTTCCTTTGAAGGAGAGACCAATCAGGAGCTGACACCTTGCCCTAGTGACAAGGCAAGGCTCAGAAAATCGACCAAACACAGACCAGGCTAGCCAGGGGGGCTGGGTTCGACCTGGCTCAGGGGCCAGGTCGACCCCCAGGTCGACTATGTAGTCGACCTGGGTGCCCCAAGTCGACTACCCAGTCGACCTGGGTAGCCCAGGTCGACTACCCAGTCGACCTGGGTGCCTTGGGCGGGAAAATTCCCGCCTTGGCCCATCTGGCCCGATTTTTGAAATTTAAACTTGTTTTCTAAGGTGTTTTGGTCTGTTTGAATTTTAAACTGAATTCTGAAACTTCCGGAGGCCATATCTCCCTCATACGGAGTCCGTTTTACGCAAACCCGGACTCTATTTCAAGCAAAATTCCGAGACGAACACAATGGCATATCCCGTTTCCCTTAATTCTTTGATTTGAAATTAATTATACTTTTAATTTGTGAATTTCACTGTTATAGAATACACGGGGTATTACACTTTACTACAGAATTTGGCTAACAAAATAAAATCCTATTTTTATTTGTTTACATTTAGAACACGATTTATGAATTACAGTAAAATTCTTCTTTTTACTGTCACATTAAACTTAAGATGTTCTAGGATTAGAATAACGATAAAATATTAAAATTAATTGTTGATATTAAAAACATGTTTATAAAACAAAACTTTATTTACATTGTATTTGTAAATTAAAAGTAATATTTGAGAAAAACACATAAGTGCTTACATTTTATTTGAGGAAAAGAAATCATTCTTTTATTTGTGTTTTTCGTCACAAATAATAACATAGAAAAAGAACCATTCTTTTATTTGTGCTTTTCAACATAAATATATACATAGAAATGATTTTTTTTATTTGTGTTTTTCAACACAAATATAACTCAGCAAAAGAATCATCTTTTTATTTGTGTTGGTTGTTTACCAACACAAATAAACCTTAGAATATGAATTATCTATTTATTTGCATTTTACAATGCAAATTTTACATAGAAAATAAGATCACACATGAATTATCTTTATATTTGTGTTCTTAACACAAGCATAAACATAAGAAAAATAAATGTATTTATATTTGTGTTCTTAACACAAATACACATAGAAAAATGAATGTCTTTTTAATTTTTGTCCCTTAACACAAATATTAACATTGAAATTGAATTGCTCTTTTATTTGTGTACTCAACACAAATATTAACATAGAAATTGAATTGTTTCTTTTTATTTGTGTTCTTAACACAAATATACACTTAGCAAATGAAGTATCTTTTTATTTGTGGTTTTCAACACAAGTGTAACTCAGAAAATGGATGATTATTTTTATTTGTGTTTTTCAACACAAATATAACTTAGAAAATGAACTACCTTTTTATTTGTATTTTTCTTATACAACATTCCATAGAAATAAAGTTCATCTTTTTATTTGTATTTTTTTTCAATACAAATATAACATAGAAATTAAGTTCATCTTTTTATTTGTATTTTTCCATATCAATATGACATAGAAATAAAGTCCATCTTTTTATATACATGCTACAACACAAGTATATACTTAGAATATGTTGCACAAATAAAATTCACTTTTTATTTGTCATTTGAAACTCAGAATTTATTAGACGAATAAAATCTACTTTTTTATTTGTCATTTAAAAATTAGGATTTATTATACAAATAAAATTCACTTTTATTTGACATTAGAATACATAGAAAAATGTTTACACATAAAATATTCTTTTATATGTTAGTAGGATGTATAGAAAAGTATAAACAAATAAAAGAATTCTTTAATTTGTTATTAGAACACATAGAAATGTGTAAAACAATGAAATACCCTTTTTTATGTTATCCTAGAACTGAAATTTTGAGTTCACTCTTTTATTTACATTCACTAATGCAAACATACATTGAAATAAAAATTTACCCTTTTATTTGCAACCACCAATACAAATATATGTTGAAACTAAAATTTATTCTTCTATTTACATTCACTAATGCAAATATAACATGGAAAAATAAGTTAACTTTTTGTTCGCATTTTTCAATGCAAATATACATTGAAGATAAAGTTTATTCTTACGATGAGCGTTATTGTTTCATTTTAACGCTTACACAGTGGAAATTGCACTCTGGATGTAGATGGATGATTATACTGTTCCTATCATATATACGATGTGTGTGAAATCCATATAATCTAAATTATATGGTAAATGTTTGAGTCGCATTTTGATCCAGGTGTTCTTTTAAATAAAAATATTTTTACATTAGAAATCCTTTTTATATAAAGTATATATATTTTCATAAAATATTGTTAATCAAGTATATGTTAAAATAAAGAATATTTGTAAAACATAAAAATTTGTAAGATAAAGAAAACCTCCCATTTAGAGTCTTTTATATAAAGAATATTTTCAATGAATACTTTAATTACGTTTTATAATTAATATTTAAAGGGAATTTTTTTTAATAAAGATTATAAGGATTTGCAATTATATTTTGCGATATGAAATAAATTGAGATGTGAAGTGGATTTATCGTGGACGGTGTTTTAAATGACATTTGTCCTTTAATCCAATTTACATCGGAATTATTATTTGGAATTTATAAATGTATTTTATATATTTAAAATAAATGATCTTGTAATAATGATTTTTGATATCAAATCAAAATTGGAGTTTTAATAAATCTTTTAAAGAAGATTTAAGATTTTATTTTAGAGTTTATCTTTGATAAAATTAATGAGAATCTTTTAATATGAATATCTTATTAAAAGAATACTCGGAGTTGGAATGTGGCTTGATGTGTGGTTTTCCAATATTTTCTTTTTTCTCAAAATACGCGAGTTATTCAGAAAACCAGGTTTAATCCATTCTAAATAATCATCACGACGATCAGGATTCGAAGATGAAGACGGTGATTGAAGACCGAAGGTTTTCACATCGTAGGGATGATGATGACAGGTATCTTGAATTGGGGATTGGCCTTCCAAGGCAAGGTATTTAGCAATGATCATCCAAACGCATTTGGAGATCGACGGACACGTTGTTTCGCTCAGACCCAGAGCGGACTTGTAAATGGATTACGTGTCTGACATTGTATTTCTTTCTACTGTATTTGTTGAATGATACTAATTGTATATTTCTGTTGGTTGATGAAGAATTTATTCTTTACTTATCACCCTTCTCTATGACGTATGAGCTTAGAGGTTATATATATATTGGTAGATGTCAATAATATGGTAGGGTCTGACAATGTGACATGCTAAGATGCAAATGATCAAGGCTTTGTTGAAAAGCAGGCCTTGTGGTTGATGATCAAAGCACAGTCTCTTTAGGTATAACTTTGTGTATATCGTGACATCGCGAGCCTCACACACCGGTTGATTCTAAAACGGGAGAAGGGAACGCAGGGAGTGTGTAACGACCCATATTTTTTTTTACCGTTAAAATCGACAATAAGTTACACATGTCGAACCAAACAAATCGCAAATGCAGGTAGTTATTGGGAAAAGAAGAAAAAGAAAGAAAGAAGAGAAAGACAATAACAGAATCTCACAGCGGAAGGACAACATATAATAAACAAATAGCAGTTAAAAGAAGTTGAAATGTATAATGTGATTATGACATTCAATGATTATCAGAGTTACATATACATACGGAGGTACATAATAAGCAGCGGAAATAAATGCAGTGGTTAAACCATACTCATAATAGATATATACGCCAAACTTCATCTTCGTTCTCCAAGGCAAGGGAATCTTCGCTAACTGCAGCATCTGCTGACCCGAGCGTATTACATAAAAGAAAACACAACAAACACTCGGATCAGCACTAAATCATTCTCATATTAGTCAAATTAAAATACGAAACAACTTGAGCATCATAGGTGCAGTAACTCAAGAGATGTTACGGGATTTTCCATCTCTCAAGGATCCGTTAAACTAATACATACATAGTATAATACGCTATTATGACAATGTCTACTCAGTAAAGTATAAATACTGAAAAATAGTGTAAGCGGGATTACCATATTACCCTTACGCAATTTATAGGCATCAACGGTCTATACAGTACCGTAAATTCACCGTACTGGTGTTATCAGAGGGCACTCCATAGAAAGCAACGCTAAATCAAAATCGTAGGGGCTCGATAAGGATAAATATGACAAGGCACTCGAGGCAATGCCCAGGGTAGGATTCTACCAATTGCACTCCCGGACCGGTGGTAACGCATAGCAGCCACTACCGCCCACCTCGGAACACACTCCCATAATCATAAATGGGCCCATATCATCATCATCACAGTCATATAAATAGAATCGAAGAAGTGTGTCCGATCAAAGACGCTAACCTCAATTAGTCACGGTATAGCTCCTGTTTTAGTCATTTCAAATCTGACCCGAAGGTCAGGGCTGTTTCGCAATCGTTCATCTTCTTCAATTCAATAAATGCCTCCAAGTCATCATACTCAATCTGGATACGTCATAACGCTCACAGTTGTCAAAGTGGTATCGACACTGACAGAGAGTATGCCTTATGTCGACTCCGGTCTCTTTAACAACCAACGTTTACAACTTTCACATCGGTCAGTTCTTTTACATTTCTCAAAGGTTCGATTCCATATCAAAATATCATATTCTGTTTCAAACCAAATCTATATTCAATAGAATAAAATTTCATGTCAAGATATCATAAATCATACCAAAACGATTATATTCTAAATTAGAATATATTTCCATATTCTTATATTATAACCGTATAATATTTCCAAATCGTCTTATACTCAAATAGAATATATTTCATCTCAAAAATTCAAATTATTCCAAATCGATTTATGTTGAAATCCATTCATATTCTATAGAGTATATTTGTTCCATTACAACCCATTTTGATCCTTTAGGAGATCCATTTATTCAAGAAGCATATAATTCATGTTTCCATAAAACATTTTAAATCGGTTCATATTTAAATGGGATGAATTCCTATCTCAACTCCATTTGAACCAACGGTCCAAATTCAAACATTTTCCCTTCGGAAGAAATTTATAATTTCAAAAATACTTGCAAACCTAAATGTTTATAAAATAATAATAATAATAATTTTTTTTATAAATATATGTATATATAGAATATAATAATTACAATAAATAAATAATTTAAATATTATGTATATACCTAAAATAAAGGTTTACTAGAAAATTTTGAAAAATAAATTATAAAGAAAAATTTATTCAAAATACAATAGTTTATAAGTAAAGATAAATAATAAATTTAGGAAAGAATAATTATTTGGAAACAAATGTGGAAAAAAAATATATATAATAAACTTCTTTAACCATAATCGTTCCTTTTCCAAATTCAAACACTTGAATCTCTACTCCGGTCTCAATGGAGTTCATTTTAGTTCCATATCTCATTTCAACATCGTTCAAAACAACTATTCGATATCAAGTGTTCAAATCTATATTCAAACCGAGTTAAAACAACTTAGAGTACCCTCGATTTCCATTTTCCCAAAAATTAAATTTCATAAGAATTTATTTCCTTCAAATCCACACTCTTAATTTGAATGATTTCAAATCGTATTCAAATTCCAATTTAAACATTTCCTCTTTGTTTGGGAAAATTTCCTTGAGCCTTTTTAATAACATCCCAAGTTCAGAATCTTTAAAGAAATGAATTTATCGAGTATCGGCACATTCTTCTAGAATAAAAATTCCATCAATAAATTTCCAAATATTTAAAATCATTTAACCAACCGATGTCAGTATATAATTTTCTATCCAATGGCCAAGTGATTTTAAATTAAATTCCTCAATATTTCAGGGATGGATCTATCATTTCAATCCAAATCAGGGTCACAACGATTTATCATTTCACTCTGTGTTCTTAATTTATTTTATTGATAAATCCTGGATTCATTAGATGCCCGTAACATCAAGGGTAAAAGGAATTTATCGTCACAAATCAACATGCACTACAATATACTGAAATAAAGGGCATCAGCAATATCAATATAAATTCAGTAATAGATTTTCAACCAACATTCATCACAACGATTCCATTCAACTGATAAGCATTAAAATGTTTCAGGATTTCGCACGGGTTCGAATTTCAAATTAGAAATTTAAATTAAATTAAATAACTAATCATTTACCTAAATTTGCATGTTAACACACTTGCATGTCAATTTTAAAAAACACATCAACAATCCAACACAACCATGCAACCAAACTTGTTCCATAATTTAATTCCATAAATATGTGAATAATTCAGTATTTCGTGAGCGAAGAATCACTCACCTTTGGGTCTTATTTGGATCAGACATCCAAAAGAAGCCCAAAATTTGACAGTCTCTAAACGCAGCCAGGTTAGTGCCAAAACGTCCGCAATTTCGCCACGATCCTAACACAACAAACCGCGCGTCAATCCGAGGTCGTATGAAGAAGTTATCAGCGTTTTTCTAATTGAAATTTAAAATATATAAATTAATAAAATAATATTCTCACCCACTCGAATCTTGACACGTCACCCCCCTTTATCAGCTGACTCCCGCTCCTTTCTCCTAATTGCTACAGTAACTCATGCCAAAAGAACCCAAAACCGATGCTACTTTGACCGTTGGTTGCCAGCACCTCCGACCAAATCACGACCAGCGACCACCCTCATCTCGGAGCTCTTCCCGAGGCGCATCTTCCCGGACCGGACCCACCACTTCCGGTGGTCCCCTTCGCCGCTGGCGAACCCATGAACGAAGCGGGTTTTCAACCCTTTTCCGATGAAATTCGACCTCCTCAGGCCACCGTACAACTAGCCACCACCGCCAATCGATTCCTATCGACGAGAGCAACAAAACCCATATCCTGATTTCTGCAATTGACGTCTAAATCGCAAAGCCCCAATTTAAACCCTATAAACTCGAAATCTGAAACCTTTGACAAAGATTTTTGGTCAAACCGTACACTGCATGTCAGATCTGAGACCACCCTCGAGTTCGTATCGTCGAGATCTTCGAATAGACATATAATACTCTAGGGTTTTTGCAACTTTTATTTTGAGGTGGATTTGAAATTTTGGATCTAGGTTTTTTTTTCATTTTGATTCAGCCATTAGAGATAGATAAGGTGTAGAAAACTAACGTAAAATGAAAATGGGCTGATAAGTGAAGGAAGAATTTTTTTTTTATTTTTATATGGCCCTATGATAGAGATAACCAAATTTTCCAATTACACTGATTACATTCAGACTTTCTCCCATACGCTCACACAATACACCCGATTTTCGCAAAATTTGGAATCCTAGAATAATTCTCCGTTCCGGATCCAATGGCTCCAGTTTCGTCGAATTCCAAGAGAGTCGCCAAAACAATTAAATTTCACTGTTAATTAAATAAATAAAATATCAAAAATTCCATTAACTGTTTTAAATTCAATTTAAATATTCGTTAAATTCAAATTTAATTAAATTATAACTTAAATAAATTCTATAAATAAATTTCACACATTTTAAATCTAAATTTTGATTATTTAAATCTCTGATTTGAATTTCAGTTATTACTTCTCAACTTAGGATTCTCCATTTACCAATAAAATTTAAATTTCCATTTTAAACTAAGTAACTCAAATCATTTAAATAAATAAAATATGAATTTCCAAATTTCACCAATTCTTGGTATAAACTAAATTTAAAATCTGTTTATACTCCATTCAAATAATCATCATCATCATAATCAACTAAATTTGACTTTTATCTAATATTATTCTATTTTATTTATTTAAAAATTGAAAATTAAATATACAAAAAAATTTGGGATGTTACAGAATGCTCACGTTTCTTTCTAGCTAGAAGTGGTGGTGGTCTTTAACACGGCCCGACATTTGCTTATGTGGTTGAAGGAATTTTTGCGAGGCCTCAGTTTATTCTTATCGATCGCCCTTGGCTGATTTGTAGGTCCAATAGGATCGGGGAGCGTGTGTTCAGGCATAACTAATCCACTAAAGTATGTGTGGACCGGCCCTGCTGTATCCAAGGGTTCGCCAACGTCCGAATCCTGAGGCATTGCTGGAGTGTCTCGAATCGGTCAGGAGCACCTCCCTAGCCTTGACTCATGATGGAAACCCAATTTCCAATACGCCCCTTGCAGTTTTGATTGTATAACTAGTATGGCGACATAGTAGATGGTATCAATGCCGTCTAGGATTGAAATTATATTTGAAATGTTATATATATATATATATATATATATATATATATATATACAAACTAATAATATCGTTTTTATGTATCCAGCATCTTTTGACCATTATAAGGTAAAACCCTATCCTCTGGTGTGCGTTGCATTGTGTGATGGGACCTGGGTCTTATAATGGTTTCATTTTTCTAAATAGCATTGCGTTATTTGAAGATTCACTTTATTTAATGCACTGGCAATCCAATGGACTAAACCCGTTCCACGTTAGCGGCGTGGTCCTGTGATTAGCATACTTATTAGATAAGTTAAGTATAAAATTCTCACACAAGTCCCACGACTGACCTGTAGTTTGTTTCACTTTGCAAACTCGGGTGCCCTCTTTCCACATGGGCAGTTGAGTAGCTTTTTGCAGATATAGTTAAGTAGGATCCCGGATTGAAGTCTGAAGCTGGGTCCAGAATATTGATGGCCTTCCGCTGATATTAGTTCCGTTGCAATGTATTTAATTTATTGTAAATGTATCTTCCGTTGTATTATTTATCGATGTACTATTATATTCTGTACTCTGATGTAACATTTATTATTGATGTTATAAAAGTCTGTGTTGTTGTTCTGATGTTGTTGTATGCCCAAAGTTAACATACGCGGAATTTGAACAGTCTTGATCGATCTTGCGATCGATTGGGGTTGGGCGAAATCCGGGTCGTTACAGATAGTCTGTCCACGTGGAAGGCAGTGTGGAGTTCGTTGGTTCCCTGAACGTACATTACAAGCCGTTGCAAAATAAGCCCAAAAGCCATTGCAAAACTGAACCAATTTGTCGTTACTATCCGTTGCAAAACTAAGTTATTTTTACTTTCCCAGCAAGCAACTCCATCCCCCTCAAACCACAAAAACATCCACCCAACACAAATATTACTATTCCATCATTAACCATATAATCAAATAATCAATATCCACACAACCATATCATCAATTAAAACATATTCCACCATTTACCAAATGAATTATCAAGATGCACCAAACCAAATAAGCACATAAGTCATCATAATATACATGAAAAAACTACTAAGTATTAAATCCATCAAAAAACTCCTAGATACACCGAACAACTACAAAGTTTCAAACCTATCAACCAAACAACTAAGTATCAAACCTATCATAATATGTACATAAATCATAGCTATAGAAAAATCAAACTACGCATCATCGTCATCACCATAACTCTCTGCATCTCCCTCCCCAGAATTGACACATGCTCTTGATAGTATGTAGCAATACGCTCATCTATATGCTACGTCAAGTAACTCTCTCGCTAAACATTGAGCCCATCCAACTGACTTTGCATTCAAGCACTCTACTCCTCATCGACGGATCTCCTATAAGCCCTCTGCAAATTAAAGCCTGTAAAATAATTCAAGTTAATATCAAGAAAAAAACAATATTGTAGCGTTTAAATATTACTTTGACCATAAATAATGGTATCATTGACTAAGTTAAATGATCGTAGAAATTTGAAATGAATGTATCTGCAAGCATGAATTTAAATTAAATGAATCATAAATTGATTTTTAGGTATTGTTTATGTATATACTGTATATTATATGGCTTTAAGTATACAACTTTAACAAAAAAAGTATATTTAATTAGTTACTACATATATTGTATATATTATTTATGTATATATTTTATATTATAAAATTTCGAATTTAAAATGGTTCGATTGTGTAGGTTCACAATATTATCATAAAATCTCATCCATGGACTTTATTAGCTAAATTGTTTTCCTAAAAAATATTTTGTTTCATAGTTTGATTGTGTAGGTTCACAATATACATACAAAATATTATTATACTTACTTAAAATATAAGTTATTAAAATGATTTACCTCCTAATTGCCGAAACCAGAACGGCTGTTTTGACTAGGCAGTGCAAAAATGGAACCGTATATGCAATTCCACTCTTCAAACACAATCTCCTCCCGTCCAGTCACTTGTGTCACTCTTGCTTGCTGTGCTTCATATTGCTCTTGGAATCACGAATGTTAATTTGACAGAATTGTTACAAAATAACTATATGCTATGAAATAAACGAATATGAAACGTTATGATTACGGATAAGTATCATTACTAATGCAGCTTTCTAGTCCATCCAATCATATGAAAAATTCCCATCATCATTTGTCTACTCAATGGCATGTATGACCTTGAATACCTCAACCATTTTAGGTTCCCTTATGTACCTCGCAAACTGAAGATATACATGAATAAAATATATTGAAAATATGCATGAATGATATACATGAACATACACTAAAGATAAACTAAACATATACATGAATAAAACAAACATCAGTTACAAATCTACCAATTCTTTCCTATGATGTTGGAAGGATTTCGAGCCACCAAGATGTAAAACTGAGTTTTGATTCCCATTCGCGTTATTCCTTGCTGATATTTCCTATTAATTTAGATACACTATTAATTAAAATAATGCAACTAATACAAATGTAAATAATCTCATTATAGCTTACATTCACTACTTTAGATTCCCAATGTCGAAGAAATCCAGCTAAATATCATCACCTATCCAATTTGGCTTTTTTCCTGCATTTTTGGCCATTAAAAGAGTCTCCTTGTAATTTTTCCGCATCTTCTAGTTTCAGTGATTCCTAAAAACATCCAGATCTTATGTCTCCACTCGTATAATGGCTGACATATTGAAATTATTTGAATTATATTCAGCATATTAATTTTCGATTGAAATATAAAATTTGGTAGTTACCATCAACTAGCCCATATAGCATTTTTGATATACGGTGGGATACTATCCCAATGAGGCCAACAACCGAACATTCGTCCCTTATATGATTGCTTTAATATTTGTAAAATAAATTCAGACAGCTCCACTCGAACCCCCTATATGAATGTTGATGTAGGTATTTAATATTTTTTAAATTATATAACTGAAATAAATTTTATACTTACCCAATGCTCTAAGGAACTGTCTCTGCAACTAGGGTGTAAATCTAGCTCTGGGCTACTAGGACCAACTCCAAGAGTAGGAGACCGAGAAGCAGAAGCCTGAGATGTTCTCCTACATGTTCTATCAAACATATCTTCCACAAATATATATATATATATATATATATATATATAATGCATAAAACCATCACATAATCATTAATAAAGTGATAATCATAAAACATATCATATCATAATACTACCCTACACTTAACCACCACATAATCATACTTGAAAAGAATAATGCATAACTCATGTTAACGATAAAAACCGTTAACATCCAACCGAGAACTGGCAGAATTTACATAGTGAAATCATAGGATCATCAATTTAGAGAACCTCTTTAAAAGGCAAGTCGACTGTAATGACCCGCATTTTCAGCGATATAATAATTAATTTATTTAATTATTTAAAAGGTGATTAAAAGGATTTAATGGTCATTAAATTAAATAATGGTGAATATTTAATTAAAAATAATAAATTAAATAATATATTTAATTCTGAAATAATCAGAATTGGCTGAAATGACGATATGGTGTGAACTGGATCATCCGTGATATTTAATTCAGTTTAGAATTTGAATTAGAAAAACGAATATATTATTTGAACGACAGTTTGAACGTATAATTATATTATATTTGTAACCGAGCTCGAAATGGCGCTGTGGTTAATTTGGCGATTTGAACTTCAACTGAATATACAAAATTTGCTTTAAGCCGGATTTCTGTGAAACAAGAAACGTGTGGAGCTGGTAGAGTATATCTTCCTAGTGGAAGAGAAAAATCTGGATTTCGTCGGGTAGATTTTGATTTATGTCCAAATCAAATTTTAGAAAAGTCGGTGTGGAATTCCTGCATGATTTATAAAGGAATTATTTCTATTTTAAAAAGGAATTTCAATATAAATTGAATATCGGTTTGACCCAGATTTGAAATATCAAGTTAGAAATTCATATAGGAATATTCTAGAGCTGTATGGTATTCCACTGTGAATATATAAGATAATATTTATTTATAAATATTTAATTTAATAATATTTAAATATATCTATATATTTAAATGGGTTTTTTAGGACTTTAAGAATAGCCACTTTTGCAAACGAAGTCGGAATTCGACGAAACTAATTTTGTTGGATCCGCAATGTCAAATAGTTGTTAGATTTCCAGTTTCGTGATTTTTAGAGTCATTGTGTGGTCGTACGGATTTTTAGAGTGAGAAACAGTCAGTTTTTCGATGGTTAAAAATACGTTGTGTGAGCATACGAAGTCGGAATTCGACGAAACCAGTTTCGTTGGGACCGTAATGTCGAGTTGTAGCTACATGACCATTTCCGTGATTTTTTAACATCGCGTGTGATCACACGGATTTTTAGAAGGATAAAAATGAATATAAATAAAAAAGGAAAAATATAAAAAAAAATCTTAACCTATATGTGGACCTAAACTAGGCCACCACTCACCTCTTCTCAGCCACAACCGTTGGTTTAAAACCAAATTTCAGCCGCCACAAAATGTTACCAACAGGAAAAAACAACACCACTTCAAAAATAAAAAAATAAAATCAAACAAATTCAAAAAAAAAATCCTCAAATCAATATCAATGAGTTGCTAAGAGGATCCTCTACCCTTCTATACGAGTTTCAGCTTGTTCGATACATATTTCTGGGGTTGGGTATTTCGACAGTAATCTAGGGTTCGAAATCCTTCTGAAATGATGGAGTGTTGTCTTAGTTCGATGTTATAAATGGATTGAGGACATCGAGCAGAGGGTGCATGCAAAATCTGGTGGAGTTTCGAAGCAAAAACCGTCGATGGTCTGTTGGGGGTTCTCTCGAGGAAGCAGGTGACGCATCCAACATGGAGGTGTCGAGTTCAGTGCTTGGCGTATAGGGAGAAAGAGGGGTGGAAGAGGAGAAAGATGGTGGTGGTACTTCGTGGTTCGATGGTCTGGATAGGGAGAAAGGGGTGATCGAAGTCTTGAAAATTGCTGTGGAGGAGGAGCAGACACGTTTGCGGGCATCGGGGAAGAAATAGTTCGGGTTGGGTTTTTAAGGGGTAAGTGGGCCGAAAATCAAAGGGGTTAACGCCCATTTTAATTAATCTCCAAGTTTTATTTAATTAAAATGTTTATAAACTTCGAAATTTAGTAACTTGGTCATACGTTATCAGAATTGGACAAAACAGGTTGCTTTGGGATCGTATGGACGACGACCACACAATGAAATTGACGGGGAGCGGATTGGGGCTCGTTTGAATTTACGGCGAAATAAATTGTTAGATTCAAATCAAACAAACAGTTTGTCGTTCTTTAACGTTGAACTGCCAATGTGAGTAAATCTCACAAACTCTAAAAAAATTATAATTTCATGTTGTATTTTTAGAACCGTTAAATATTGGCTGATTTACTATGTGTTGACTGTTTGATTGAACTGCTAAACAGTTAGTTGAATTTGTATATTGATTCTGTTTAACAGAATATATCATATGGAACTGAAAGTGATGTTGATTTTATTGTGTAACATCTGTGGATGCAGAGAAACAGGTTGGAGGAATCCGACTGGATTCCTCAACAGTTATTTTATTGTTTTCATATATTGTGATATATGACGTGATTTATAATCTGTTGTTGATTATATGTGTATGTACGATATTGGACATCGTAATTTGATATGTTAAACACCATAGCAGGATTTGGAGAAAAGGGTAATTTGTCAAAGTGAATACTGAAAAGAGAATATTTATAAAATTAGAGGATTCTATAAAAGAGAATATTTATAAATAGAATAGTTATAAATAGGAATATTTATAAATGGAATATTTATAAATAGGAAATACGTTTAAGTGGTAATTATAAATGAAGGAAATCTTTATAAATAGAATATTTATAAAGTGAATTATTTATTTAGTAAATAAATAAGATAAGATAATGGATTATTTATTTGTAAAATAAATAGGATGAGATAAGGAGATATGTATTTGTATAAATAAATAGAATTAAAAGGAGATATTTATTTGTTAAATAAATAGAGTTAAAGGGGAGTTATTCGAATATAGATTAATCAAATAGAGTTAAAAGAGTTAAATCAGTTAGAGTTAATCAGTTAGAGTAAATCAATAAGAAATAATCGAATATTAGTTATTCGAATTTGAGTTAATCAAATAGAGTTAATTGAATAGAGGTAAAGAAATAGAGTTAAACAAGATTAGAAACTGACTAGAAATTAGTTAAGTTGAATAGTTTTCTGAGTTTCGATCTGATGTTGGTTTCGGTCTTTGGGGTTTATACATAGAGAATTGTTCTCCTACTAGTTTACAGTCAGGGACTGATAGTTGCGAAATGATAGTGATATGTAAATAAACAATGGAAATGTTTTCCAGTGTTAATAAAGTATATTTTCTAAACATTGAAAATAAGGAAACATATATATACATACATATATATATATATATAGATATGTATATATATATATATATATATGATTGATGATTGATTGATAGAATTTCCATTTGGAAATAATATCGTTGTTTGCACACCTGTTTTTCTTTGATGGTTAAATCACAGACTATCGAAGTTTTGACCATTTTAACGTTGGTAATATGGAGAGACCGGTTGGATTATAATCCAAAGAACCACTCTGTATTGGCATAAGCATTGCGAATCATATATGCCAAAGAAAATTGAAGATGGGGTAAAGTGCAAGGGCTGTTGTATAAATCTTAGATAACATTGCCTAAGATGGATATACTGAATAGTGAGACGACCCCAAACCCCGTTCTGACGTAGTCAAGGGTAATCCTTGGAATATAACACAGAAACAGATAATAGCAGAACAGAATTTAATAAATACACCAGATAATCATCAGAGTTACACAGTATACAGGATCATACTTAGTACAAATACAGTTTAGCTATACATAAATGTCTGTAGCGGAAACAAATAAAATATGTACAATAGGAGCTGAACAGCATAAAGAGAGATAAATAATAAAATCCATCTTCAGCTCCAGCTATCCAGAAAGAGCCAGCAAAACCTGAATACGAGGCTGCCCATGTAGAAAAAGGGGCACCCGAGTTTGAAAGTGAAACAAACTACGAGTCAGTCATGGGACTGGTATGAGAAATCTACTAAACACATTTATAATATGGCTAATCACAGGACAACGCCACTTTCGTGGAACGGGTTTACTCCATTGGATTTCCAGTGCTTTAAAAACAAATCTTTCTTTTAAACATCGCAATGCTTTTTACAAAAATGAAGCCATTAAAAGACTCAGTTCCCATCACACAATGCAACGCAAACCGGAGGATAGAGTTTTACCTTATAATGGCCAAAACATGATTGATACGAATAAAGAAAAAGCATTTGATATTATTACTAGTGTTTATATGTTTAAAAAAACAATTTGATTCATAACTATCAATCATAGGCGGCATGGGTACCATATATCATGTCGCCATATATATATATACAATCAAAACCGCACAGTCACGTATTTGGAAATTGGATTTCCGTCATGAACCAAGGCAAAAGATAGTCCATACCGACTTCGAGACAATCTAGCCCATGTCTCAGGGTCAGAGCGCATCGACCCTTTGGATCGTCAGGGCCGGTCCGCCGATGTGGATTATTATACCTGAACACTACATTTCCCCGCCCTTTGGGGCGTAAATGAGCCAATGAATGACTCCATCGGACCCGGATCGTCCGATCAAACCGAAGCGCCTCCCAACAGTAACAACCACATAAGTCAAACTCGTCAGGGCATGTAAAACCACTGACGCCACTTCTAGCTAGAAAGAAACGCAGGCCCTCCCTGATGTCCTCTCTCGTTTCTGGTTCATACCGGGGTGTGAGGCTCGCGATTTTACGTTATACACAAAGCTACGCCACGCAGGCGGTGCTTTGATCATCACCACAAGACTTTGCTTTTCAACAGAAGCCCTGATCACTGCATCTTAGCATGCCACACAGGCAATTCACACCGTGCTACTGATGGCTATCAATCACACAAAATAAATTCCAATGTCAGACACACTGTCCATTTGCAAGTCCGTTCTGGGTCTGAATGAAACCGGAGGCACTATATACCTCGCAAACCCTTCGATCACCACGTACGTCTGGACGATCACCACTTATTATCCATATTTCGGGATGCCTCCCAATCAGGACCTCGGTTACCATCCAAACGAGGTGAAGATCTCCGGTCATCGACCACTGTCTTCATCTTCGATTTCTTATCGTCGATTCATTTATTCAGAATGGGATAAACCCGGTCTTTCTGAACAACTCGCGTATATAATAAACAAGTGCAGCACTAACATACACACGCATCATTTCAATTCATTAGTCACTAACCGTCAATCAGTAAGAGAACGATTTCCCAAATATTAACCCCGAAGGCCGAAACCAACATCAGATCAACACCCAGGAAACCATTCGACTTAGCCAACCTTCAGTTAATTTTTAAATCACATCCATATCGTTTATAATATTTTATAACGATTTATCGCTATTTTTATTTATTTTAAAATAGCCAATTTATTCAAAACGATGCTTCGGGCCATAACGCGGCCGTGGCGCTGTTTTTCTTCAGATTTGAATTAAACATATCTGAAAATCTAACCGTTGGATCTTCACAAAATTTACATCATTAGAAAGATCTTTTCAAAACGAATCCAAAGGTTCCAGTTTCGGGAAAATCCGACGGTCGGATCTCCCGGTATAATCGTTTGAAATTTCGATTTCAAAATACGAACTGCAGCGTCGTTATTCGATTATATATAATTATATTTATATATAAATATAAATATAATCGATTCTGGCGCTGTTTTTCTTCAGTTTGAATTAAACATTCCAGAGAATCCAATAGTTGGATTTTTACAAAGTTGGTGTCGTTGGAAAGATTTTTCCAAACGGACCAAACGGTTGCGATTTCAGGAAAATCCGATGGTTGGATCTTCCGGTATAATCGTTTGAAATCACGGTTTCAAAATACGAACTGCAGCATCGTTATTCGATATATTTTAATTCTATTTATATATATATATCGATTCTTCGATTTCAAAGCTATATTCTTTTCATACATTTGATAAAAATGATATTTTTATCTAACTGTCTTCTATTTCAACACTTCACTATATTTAACGATTCATGTATATAATAAAAATGTGAGTTTTATTGTAAAACAATTCATTTCAAAACACTATTATTTTATATAATTCATATAGGTAATAAAAATAGGATTTTTATTATAAAACAATTTCTTTCAAAGGGAGATTATTTTATATAGTCCATATAGATGATAAAAATGTGATTTTTATTATAAAACAATTTATTTCAAAATATGAATACCATTCAAAACATGAATTTCAATTCAACGAATGAATATCGATTCAACACATGAAGGTTTTCTATAGCTTCTATATATAGATAAAAATGTGATTTTTATATTTAAAACACGAATACCAATCAACACATGAATTTCTATCCAACGAATGAATATCGACTCAACACATGAAGGTTTTCTATTCAATGAATAAATATAGTTTCAACAAATGAAAATAATTCAAACACATGAATATTATTCAAAATTTCGGCAGCATAATGGCAGGGTAGTTAAGACCGGGACCGTCCCTAGTACGGCTCCTCGCTCTACCTTAAAACCTCGAGGTTTTTGACAATGGGGAATCATGCATCTAGTTCGCACGCAGGCGACATGTATATTTATTTCATTTCCACAAACTAATCCTATGTGCTTTCAACCAAATATTTCTCAACCACAAATGGGTATTTTTCAACCACAATCAATCAATATCAACCACAAACAATTCCAATCAACCATTCGCTATCAATCAATTTTCACACCAATCACAACCAATAAATATCGTCCATGGTTTGTGGACGAGGGGCTTATATATATATATATAACAATTCACTTCTATTTCAACACATATATAATTTTTACAACGCCTATATAACTTATACATCGAACGTACAACTTATACAACGCTTATACAAGGGGTGTACAATGCTTATATAACTCATACATCGACTATATAATTTATACATCGTCGTTTTCCATATCGTTTATAAATTAGAAATCTCACATTGGGTTCCACTGCACCAAAAATAGCATAAGGCTTAGAAAAATATGCGGTTTCTTCTGGAAGGTAGAAGACGTCCACACAAGTCCACTGTCTCTTGTTTCACTGAATTTCGATAACACAGCAAAAAGATATGATTTTGCAAAGTTTGCAACGGTTTAAAGGTGTTAAAATCAGATTAAATAAAATCAGCCGTACCTTCAATAAAACGTTCAAAACTAGGTTTGCAATTTTCGATCAAACCGTGAATCGATAGGAGGATCGGCCGGTGCAGCGACGAAGAGGGGGGAGGCTTGCGCCTGCGCGTGGTGGTGAGGGCCTACTCAGTGGTGCCAGGCGGTGGCGGCGGCGAATTGAAGTCGTCGACTTCATGGAGTTGGTTCTCTCTCCACAGGCCACGAAAAATTCCAAACTTTATATGGATTTGAAGATCTCGAGAAGATCTTCAAAAAGTTTAACTGTGGCACGAGCTAATTCGGCGTGGATTGATCGGAAAATGAGGTGGAAGGTTTCGAGCGGTTTCCGCCTTCGATCGGGGAGAGAGAAAAAAGGATTTTTTTTTAAAAAAAATTATGATTGGCCGGTGGGTTTTAAAGTGGTTTTCTGACACGACCACTAATCTAAACCCAACGCCTGTTGTCCCTAGCATTTTACCCCCATTCCGAACACAATGGATATGTTTCGTAGGCCTATTCGACTGTTTCAGTCAGTTTTCCTTCAAATTAAAATATAAAATATTCAATATTCAATTTGAACGTACATTTAAATTTGCCAGGGCCACAAACTGATTCGAAAAATTCCAGAAAAATAAATCTGACTATGTTTTGACGATACGGTCCCAACAAAACTAGTTTCGTCGAATTCTGAGACCGTTTGCAAAAAGGCCCATTTCTGGTCGATCCAATTTAACTGTAATTGACAAAAACACGTTTTCCTTTGCCACGCTCATATACTAGCTTCAAAAATTATGAAATTTGAAAACTAGCAATAACCTCACATCCCAGATCCAACAAAAGTGGTTTCGTCGAATTCCGAGGTCGTTTGCAAAATGGCCAATTTCACGAGCTAAATAAATTCCATAGCGACCTTTCTGAAAATTCATTTGGCCATAACTTTTGCTTTACGCTATGAAAATTCGATTTTTCAGATTCGTTAGAAAGGTATTCACTAACGGATTTAAATATTTTTGGTTTCACTCAAATCCGTTTTGTTTTGCGCCCGGTACAGTCCGACAAAGTTTGGATTAAATTTTTGAAACTGCAGTGCCTTTTCAGGCCTTGTTTATAATTAGAATTAATTATATTCGTTTTCAAATGTCGATTCAAACTCACTTTTCATCGCTATTATTTAAAATATTTATTTTAAATATTTAAAATACATTATTTTAGCCAATTAATTTTTTTTAAATTGGTTCAGATTTTCCGGGTCGTTACAGTCTCCCCTACTGAAAACTTTTCGTCCCCGAAAAGGAACAAAGTCCAAAGTGGTTTGATTATTCAACTCCACGTTCAATCTGGCTTCCATTCTCCAACTTTTTAGTTTCTGAGAATTTTCAAATTCTTCAAAAATTTGGCTAACACCCGGAATTTTCGAAAAATTTCGCCATAACCTCCTTTGTACGGAGGGAGGTTTGGAAATTTATTGGGCCGTATTTGGTACCCAATAAATCCTAATAAGCATACACATATTTATAGTGATATATTATGGTGTTTACAGGGGAGCATGTATTGACAATAACTCCAGAGAATAAATTCTCATCACCCTGTCAAAGCCTGAGGCAGTGTGTATTTTAAATGCTCCAGAGGATAAATCCTCGTCACCTCGTCCCGTGTGGGAAATAAATGGTGCCGTATCTAATAACTAGAGAGACGTGATTATTGTCAACTCCAGACCCGTGTGGGGTTTTTATTAATCTTGCAATTTTATCGTTACAATTTAAATAGTCTATATCAGTCATCAGTTCAACCTGTAAAATATAGTCATCGCCATACAAGCCTCTCGCTCGTATGGTAAATCTTCCACCTCGTCACACAAGCTCCAAATGCTTATGTGGTATATGATGAAGTATGCCTATCTTCATAAGTATGCCATGTAATGTAGTTCAAAATTAATTGTTACTATCCTATGGCGATGTTTATTATTTCACACAGAATAACCAGCACTCCGCATCCAATGGCATTCACAGGAGTTGATATAATAATATTTCGCATCCAACTCATTAAGGTTTACCTATTTGTCGGGCACGCAAATAAAATCTTTACTCAACAGCTATCCATTTACCTGTTCAAACATATATAATACACATGTATATATTTCTATTTATTTTCTAATCAATTAAATGTGTGATCTAAATGAATAAATTCTACCATTATTCCATTATTGATTAAATTAACTATCGTTTTAATAATTTAATTAATCAAATCTACTATCACACAACACAAACAAAAATCAAATTGTTTTTAACTTTTCAAAAATATACTAATCAATTTCTATACTCTTTTAAAATCATTCAAACTATAGAATTAAAAGTGCACATCCATGGAAAGAAAATAACAACAGAGTAGAGAACTAATTGGTAATGCAAAGTATGGTAAATGTACCTTGCACCGGAGTCAATCAGATATATCCACTCGGCATCTAGGATAGGCTTTCTGAATGCTCTCCTCGGTTTCCCAAGTACAATCTCGCGGATCTCCACTCCATTGCACTTTGACAAAGTGAACCTTCTTGTTCCTCATTCTTTGGTTTCTTTGCCGATAATCTTGAGCGGCTCTCTCCTCACAACTAATTCTGGAGTAATTTCAATATAATTTTGAGCTGCTTCTTCCACAATCAAGTGTGGATCATGAACGTGTTTTCGAAGTTGAGATATGTGAAATACATCATGAACTCCAGGCAACCAATCAGGCAATTTAACCCTATAAGCGAGAGTTCCGATCCGTTCCAGAATAGGAAACAGACCAATTAATTTGGGCGCCAGTTTTCCTGTTTTACCGAACCGGATTACTCTTCTCATCGGCGATACTTTCAAATATACATAGTCTCCAACAGCAAATGATATATCTCTTCTTCTCCTATCAGCGTAGCTCTTCTGTCGTC
Organism: Allium sativum; assembly: GCA_030737875.1. Taxonomy (NCBI): domain Eukaryota; kingdom Viridiplantae; phylum Streptophyta; class Magnoliopsida; order Asparagales; family Amaryllidaceae; genus Allium; species Allium sativum. The sequence goes on from JASFAX010000025.1 coordinate 16,834,126, forward strand.
TTTGAGCATCCAGTAATCGCTTCTTAATAAAGTCGACTTTGTCGGTAGCTTCTCGGATCATATCTGGCCCCAATACAAGTCTATTTCCGGGTTCGACCCAACAAGCAGGAGATCGGCACGGTCTACCATACAACGCTTCGAATAGTGACATTGTCAGGCTCGCCTGGTAGCTGTTATTATAAGAGAATTCAGCCAAATGCAGATGGTCTTCCCATGATCCGCCGAAATCTAGAACACAAGCCCGCAATAGATCTTCTAAAATACGATTCACCCTCTCAGTCTGACCATATGTCTGAGGATGATAAGCGGTGCTCAAGTTTAGCTTCGTTCCCATTTCTACTTGAAATGCCTCCCAGAATTTGCTACTGAATATTGTATCTCTATCACTGACTATACTGAGCGGCACTCCGTGTAGTCTAACTATTTCCTTGAAGTATATCTGCACCAGACTCTGAGCAGTTCTGTTTGATCTGACAGGTATGAAATGTGCGGTCTTCGTGAAGCGATCTACGATCACCCAAATACTGTCATTCCCTTTTCTAGTTCAGGGCAAACCATCAATGAAGTCCATGGAAATATGTTCCCACTTCCAGCCTGGAACGTCTAGCAGTTGCAATAATCCAGCCAGTTTCTGTTGGTCGCTTTTGACTAGCTGGCAAGTAGGGCATCGACTAACATATAAATAAATGTCCCTCTTTATCGACTTCCACCAGAAAGTGCGTTTGATGTCATTATACATTTTGCTTACTGCCGGATGGATACTAAGTTTTGACTTGTGGCATTCATCCAATACTTCCTTTCGAAGCTCAGGAATGTTAGGGAAACAGATTCGACCTTTGAGCCTTAGAATACCATCATTATCAACTTGAAAACTCGAGGGTTCGCCCTGTTGAATTATCTCTCTGATCTTCTGAATGAAGTGATCATCCTTCTGAAGAGCAGATATTTTATCTATCAATGAAGTCGTGATAATAAAATTGGCAATCATTTAATTCTTTCGGCTTAACGCATCAGCCACGACAATGGCTTTCCCTGGAGTGTATATAATCTCAAAGTCATATGCTGCAAGAAACTCCAGCCAACGTTGCTGCCTCAGATTCAAGTCCTTCTAGGTGAACAGATACTTTAACGACTGGTGATCTGTAAACAGTTCAAATCTCTCACCCAGAAGATAGTGTCTCCAGATTTTCAAGGCGAATACTATAGCCAATAACTCCAGATCATGAGTTACGTAGTTTTTCTCATGCGGCTTCAGTTGACGGCTAGCATAAGCAATCACTTGTCCCCTTTGCATTAACACTGCACCTAGGCCTTCTCTAGAAGCATCTATCCAGACTCTTAAATCCTGATTGCCATCGATGATGGTTAACACTGGAGCAGTTGTTAATCTTAACTTCAGCTCTTCAAAAGCCTCTTCACTCTCTGGAGTCCATTTGAATTTAGAGTGCTTCTTCGTAAGCTTCGTTAAGTGACCAGATATCTTCGAAAAGTTTTTAACGAACTTCCGGTAATAACTAGCCAATCCGAGAAAACTGCGGACTTCTGTAGGAGTACTGGGCTGTTTCCAATTCTAGATAGCTGTGATTTTGCTTTGATCCACAGCAATTCCTTCTTTTGACATGACATGGCCCAGAAATTTTACTTCCTCTGGTCAGAATATACATTTGGACAGTTTGGCTTACAATACATTCCTTCTCAGAATTTCTAGAACCTGTTCCAAATGCTTTTCATGTTCGGCCTTTGATTTAGAGAAGATTAGAATATCATCAATAAAAACCAAAACAAATTTATTCAAAACTCCTCTGAACACTCTATTCATCAAATCTACGAAGTATGCTGGAGCGTTACATAAGCCGAACGACATTACTAACCATTCGTAGAATACGTCGGGACCTCTGAATGCTGTCATTGGAACACACTCTTTGGCAATTAGAAGTTGATGGAAGCCTGTAGCTAGGTCCATTCTTGAGAATACTTGTGCTCCATTCAGACGATCCAATAAATCATCAATTCGCGGCAATGGATATTTGTTCTTTATCGTCTGCTTGTTCAAATCACGATATTCCACACATAGCCGTAGAGTACCGTCAGATTTTGGGACAAACACCACTGCTGCTCCCCAATCAGAGAAACTAGGCCTGATCAGACCCTTCCATACAAGCTACCGTGTTTTATTGTCTAATTCCTCTTTCTCTTTCAAGTACATTCTTCAAATAGCGTGAACTACCGGCCTTGCATTCGGAATTAAAGCAATTTTGAAATCTATTTCTCTTTGCGGAGGTAAGCGAATAACTTCTTTGAACACATCCGCATAGTTCTTGATGACAGGAATGTCTTTGATGAGTTCAGGAATATTCATAGTGACTTCAGGGATATTTTTTATTTGGGTTGGAGAGACATCCAAAGCTGCCCAAATGTCTTTTCTATTGGCATTCTGACCTTCACAGGGAATGGTTATATAACCACCTGATTTTATCTTTGCCTTAACGATCCTGTCGGCGCATTTAACCTCTGCCTCATATTTGGTTAGCCAATCCAATCCCAGAATAAGATCGAATTCACTAAAATTCATGACGATAGAGATAGTAGGGAATTTATAGTAGGAAAAAGAGACAGGTACTTCACAAACCCAACTGAGATCGATGGAACCCCCGACCGGATTTTGGACAGTCATTGGTTTTTTAAGCTTCCTTAACTTCAGATTCAACTTCTTAACTCCATTCTTTGCAATAAAGCTTCGTGACGCTCCTGTGTCAAACAGTACTTTGACTGGAATGTTCTTAACAGTAAGGATGCCTTCCAAAACATCAGATCTTCCCTGACTAGCTGAGGGTGCTGAAGTTTCTGCCATTTCATTCACTTGTACCATTGCAGGCTTCTTTAAGAGCCAACAATCCTTTGCAAGATGATCAATCTGATGGCATTTACTGCAACCCCTTTTCTCTTGAAACTCCCCATCAATTCTAAACCTTTTCTTCTTTTGCTTTCAATTGGCTCTATGTCCATCCTTTGTTTGTTTCTTTAAAGATCTGCAATTCCCTTGCAAATGCCCTTGCTTATGGCAGTTATTGCATATGACAGTTGTTACTGGTTCTTCATCAGATCTGTCCCTTTTCCGATTTACTTTGGGCTCCTTACTGACCTCAGACATTGTACTAGCCTCAGGACGATCAGTTTCAGACTCAATTTTATTACTAGAGCTGACTTCTTCTTCGTATTGTAACATACCTTTCTTGTCTAGATCTTCGTACTGATAAGGCATGTATATCATTTCAGAAAAGAGAGCTTCACGTTCCTTATTACACTGTTCTGATATTTTCTTTGAAGCCCTTTGATAAACCTCAAATTCTTCCTCTTTGGATTTTCAATTAGATGAGGGGAAAAGTGAGAAAGTTCATTGAATTTCTTATGATATTCGGGAATGGCCATATCTCCTTGTATCAAATAAGAAAATTCATCACATAGTCCCTCAATCGCTTCAGGAGGCGTAAATCTTTCCAGGAAAATCACTTTGAATCTATCCCAAGTGATATCAACTTCTTGATTATCCTTAATAACTGAATCCCACCAGAACAAAGCTTCGTCTTTGAGTGCCCAGGAGGCCAGTAATCTTTTCTGGTCATCCCTCAGCTTTAATCCTTCAAATATTTTCTCAGCCGACCGAATCCATGCTTGTGTTCTCATAATAGATTCTTCACCCGAGAAGGGTTTTCCACCCAGATTTCTATATTTCATAAATAGAGCTTCTATATCTGGGTCAGTATTACTTAATCTGTTTCTGGCACCTATTTTCTAGTACATATGCAAATAGCAGATCAAGTGTCAGGACAACAGAAAAGATATTTCAAAATATAGAGATAAATACTTGAATGTAAATGCGTCTATCGAGGTGTTATTTCATTCTGCTACTCATACTAGGATATCACTGAACCTATCTGCATTGAGTTGCCCTTCCTAGAACACTACTGGTTCTATTTCTGACGAGTTTGTTAATATGTTATATTCCAGAACTAAGCTTAACAAAAGCTCTGATACCACGTTGAGACGACCCCAAACCCCGTTCTGACGGAGGCAAGGGTAATCCTTGGAATATAACACAGAAACAGATAATAGCAGAACATAATTAAATAAATATACCAGATAATCATCAGAGTTACACAGTATACAGGATCATACTTAGTACAAATACAGTTCAGCTATACATAAATGTCTATAGCGGAAACAAACAAAATATGTACAATAGGAGCTGAACAACATAAAAAGAGATAAATAATAGAATCCATCTTCAGCTCCAGCTATCCAGAAAGAGCCAGCTAAACCTGAATACGAGGCTGCCCGAGTAGAAAAAGGGGCACCCGAGTTTGAAAGTGAAACAAACTACGAGTCAGTCATGGGACTGGTATGAGAAATCTACTCAACACATTTATAATATGGCTAATCACAGGACCACGCCACTTTCGTGGAACGGGTTTACTCCATTGGATTGCCAGTGCTTTAAAAACAAATCTTTCTTTTAAACATCGCAATGCTTTTTATAAAAAATGAAGCCATTATAAGACTTAGTTCCCATCACACAATGCAACGCAAACTGGAGGATAGAGTTTTACCTAACAATGGCCAAAACATGATTGATACGAATAAAGCAAAAGCATTTGATATTATTACTAGTGTTTATATGTTTAAAAAAAACAATTTGAATCATAACTATCAATCATAGGCGGCATGGGTACCATATATCATGTCGCCATATATATATACAATAAAAACCGCACTGTCACGTATTTGAAAATTGGATTTCCGTCATGAACCAAGGCAAAAGATAGTCCTTACCGACTTCGAGACAATCTAGCCCATGTCTCAGGGTCAGAGCGCATCGACCCTTTGGATCGTCAGGGCCGGTCCACCGATGTGGATTATTATACCTGAGCACTACGTTTCCCCGCCCTCTGGGGCGTAAACGAGCCAACGAATGACTCCATCGGACCCGGATCGTCCGATCAAACCGAGGCGCCTCGCAACAGTAACAACCACATACGTCAAACTCGTCAGGGCGTGTAAAACCACTGACGCCACTTCTAGCTAGAAAGAAACGCAGGCCCTCCCTGATGTCCTCTCCCATTTCTGGTTCATACCGGGGTGTGAGGCTCGCGATTTTACGTTATACACAAAGTTACGCCATGCAGGCGATGCTTTGATCATCACTACAAGACTTTGCTTTTCAACAGAAGCCATGATCAATGCATCTTAGCATGCCACACAGGCAATTCACACCGTGCAACTGATGGCTATCAATCACACAGAATAAATTCCAATGTCAGACACACTGTCCATTTGCAAGTCCGTTCTGGGTCTGACCGAAACCGGAGGCACTATATACCTCGCAAACCCATCGATCACCACATACGTCTGGACGATCACCACTCATTATCCATATTTCGGGATGCCTCCCAATCAGGACCTAGGTTACCATCCAAACGAGGTGAAGATCTCCGGTCTTCGACCACCTTCTTCATCTTCGATTTCTTATCGTCGATTCACTTATTCAGAATGGGATAAACCCGGTCTTTCTGAACAACTCGCGTATATAATAAACAAGTGCAACACTAACATACACACGCATCATTTCAATTCATTAGTCACTAACCGTCAATCAGTAAGAGAACGATTTCCCATATATTAACCCTGAAGGCCGAAACCAACATCAGATCAACACCCAGGAAACCATTTGACTTAGCCAACCTTCAGTTAATTTCTAAATCACATCCATATCTTATATAATATTTTATAACGATTTATCGCTATTTTTATTTATTTTAAAATAGCCAATTTATTCAAAACGACGCTTCGGGCCATAACGCGGCCGTGGCGCTGTTTTTCTTTAGATTTAAATTAAACATATATGAAAATCTAACCGTTGGATCTTCACAAAATTTACATCATTAGAAAGATCTTTTCAAAACAAATCCAACGGTTCCAGTTTTGGGAAAATCCGACGGACGGATCTTCCGGTATAATCGTTTGAAGTTTCGATTTCAAAATACGAACTGCAGCATCGTTATTCGATTATATATAATTATATTTATATATAAATATAAATATAATCGATTCTGGCACTGTTTTTCTTCAGGTTTGAATTAAACATTTCAGACAATCCAACCGTTGGATTTTTACAAAGTTGGTGCCGTTGGAAAGATGTTTCCAAAGCGGACCCAACGGTTGCGATTTCAGGAAAATCCAATGGTCGGATCTTCCGGTATAATCGTTTGAAATCACGGTTTCAAAATACGAACTGCAGCTTCGTCATTCGATATATTTTAATTCTATTTATATATATATATATATATATATATATATATATCGATTCTTCGATTTCAAAGCTATATTCTTTTCATACATTTGATAAAAATGATATTTTTATCTAACTGTCTTCTATTTCAACACTTCACTATATTTAACGATTCATGTATATAATAAAAATGTGATTTTTATTGTAAAACAATTCATTTCAAAACACTATTATTTTATATAATTCATATAGGTAATAAAAATAGGATTTTTATTATAAAACAATTTCTTTCAAAGGGAGATTAATTTATATAGTTCATATAGATGATAAAAATGTGATTTTTATTATAAAACAATTTATTTCAAAATATGAATACCATTCAATACATGAATTTCAATTCAACGAATGAATATCGATTCAACACATGAAGGTTTTCTATAGCTTCTATATATAGATAAAAATGTGATTTTTATATTTAAAACACGAAAACCATTCAATACATGAATTTCTATCCAACAAATGAATATCGACTCAACACATGAAGGTTTTCTATTCAACGAATAAATATAGTTTCAACAAATGAAAATAATTCAAACACATGAATATTATTCAAAATTTTGGCAGCATAACGGCAGAGTAGTTAATACCGGGACCGTCCCTAGTACGACTCCTCGCTCTACCTTAAAACCTCGCGGTTTTAACAATGGGGAATCATGCATCTAGTTCGCACGCAGGCGGCATGTATATTTATTTCATTTCCACAAACTAATCCTATGTGGTTTCAACCAAATATTTCTCAACCACAAATGGGTATTTTTCAACCACAATCAATCAATATCAACCACAAACAATTCCAATCAACCATTCGCTATCAATCAATTTTCACACCAATCACAACCAATAAATATCGTCCATGGTTTGTGGACGAGGGGCGTGTGTGTGTGTATATATATATATATATAGCAATTCACTTCTATTTCAACACATGTATATTTTTTACAACGCCTATATAACTTATACATCGAACGTACAACTTATACAATGCTTATACAAGGTGTGTAAAACGCTTATATAACTCATACATCGACTATATAATTTATACATCGTCGTTTTCCATATCGTTTATAAATTAGAAATCTCACATTGGGTTCCACTCCACCAAAAATAGCAGAAGGCTCAGAAAAATATGCTGTCTCTTCTGGAAGGTAGAAGACGTCCACACGAGTCCACTGTCTCTTGTTTCACTGAATTTCGATAAAACAGCAAAAAGATATGATTCTTCAAAGTTTGCAACGGTTTAAAGGTGTTAAAATCAGATTAAATAAAATCAGTCGTACCTTCAATAAAACGTTCAAAACTAGGTTTGCAATTTTCGATCAAACCGTGAATCGATAGGAGGATCGGCCGGTGCAGCGATGAAGTGGGGGGAGGCGCGCGCCTGCGCATGGTGGTGGAGGCCAACTCAGTGGTGCCAGGCGGTGGCGGCTGCGAATTGAAGTCGTCGACTTCAGGGAGGTGGTTCTCTCTCCACAGGCCACGAAAAATTCCAAACTTTATATGGATTTGAAGATCTCGAGAAGATCTTCAAAAAGTTCAACTATGGAACGAGCTAATTCGGCGTGTATTGATCGGAAAATGAGGGGGAAGGTTTCGAACGGTTTCCGCCTTCGATCGGGGAGAGAGAAAAAAGGATTTTTTTTTTTAAAAATATGATTGGCCGGTGGGTTTTAAAGGGGTTTTCTGACACGACCACCAATCTAAACCCAACGACTATCGTCCCTAGTGTTTTACCCCCATTCCGAACATAATGGGATATGTTTCGTAGGCCCATTCGACTGTTTCAGTCATTTTTCCTTCAAATTAAAATATAAAACATTCAATATTCAATTTGAACGTACATTTTAATTTGCCAGGGCCACAAACTGATTCGAAAAATTCCAGAAAAATAAATCTGACTATGTTTTGATGATACGGTCCCAACAAAACTAGTTTCGTCGAATTCTGAGAGCGTTTGCAAAAAGGCCCATTTCTGGTCGATCCAATTTAACTGTAATTGACCAAAACACGTTTTCCTTTGCCACGCTCACATACTAGCTTCAAAAATTATGAAATTTGAAACCTAGCAATAACCTCACATCCTGGATCCAACAAAAGTGGTTTCGTCGAATTCCGAGGTCGTTTGCAAAATGGCCAATTTCACGGGCTACATAAATTCCATAGCGACCTTTATGAAAATTCATTTGGCCATAACTTTTGCTTTCCGCTATGAAAATTCGATTTTTCAAATTTGTTAGAAAGGTATTCACTAACAGAGTTAAATATTTTTTGTTTCACTCAAATCCGTTTTGTTTTGCACCAGGTACATTCCGACAAACTTTGGATTTAATTTTTGAAACTGCAGCGCCTTTTCAGGCCTTGTTTATAATTAGAATTAATTATATTCGTTTTCAAATGTCGATTCAAACTCACTTTTCATTGCTATTATTTAAAATATTTATTTTAAATATTTAAAATCCATTATTTTAGCCAATTTAAAAAATTTAAATTGGTTCAGATTTTCCGGGTCGTTACAAATAGTGCCTTCAGTTCATCCGGTATCTGGATGACTGGTATGGATGAATCTCTGACAGAGTATTTCCAGAAAGGTCACGTACATTGATTTCTTCAACCGTACCAAGAGTGGAAGCAGAGAAGGAAACTTCTTTAGCTAACACGTAATGTACTGTTGTAGACGCCAATTAGTGATTTTCGATGGATCTGACAATGTGGCAGTCGAAGTGAATCTGATGTGATGATAAAGCGTAACCTCAAGCCTCATCAACTGGGAAATGACAAAAATTGGGCAGGCAGCATGGCTATGTAGGTCGCACCTATTAGGGTGTATAATCACCTGATCTAGAGTTTCATTTACTTCAAAAAAAATCTATTGTTGATGCTGTCCCATTCGGGAAATGGTTGTTGATCCCAACCGTTGGTGATATACATTCAATACACTCAAGCGAAATGAGTGGTCAGTCATGTGGGGCTGGGTTGCAAGATGTTCTTGTTGAACCTAGTGTATTGCTTTCTAGAGGTACAATAGCGAAAGGTGGTTCCATACCTTGTCATAGTTGGAAATCCATTACCCAATACGTGCTTGCGGTTTTGATTGCATACTTTATATGTAGAACTTGAGATGAAAGTGTTTCTGCTAGATGATTATTATATTGTGGTTGGTAGACATTATTATAATATCAAAAGGTTTTTGATATAAAGAAAAATTTGGATTCTCGTAAGGGAAAAACACGTTCCGTTATACAGCGTGGTCTGATGAGATATCATTTACCTGCTTGAACTGTTTTAAACTGTTTTACTTACACCAGTCCCATGACTGACCGGGGGTTTATTTTGTCTTGTTTTCCCTAATCTCTTGGGTGCCCAATTTTGTACGGGCGGTCAAGTAGTCGGGATTTACAGATACTTGAAGAGCCGGAGCAGGAGGGTTTAGGATTATATATCTATTATTATTCTGCTGTGTTGTAAGTGTTGTACTCTGACGATGATATGTATATTCAAGTACAATTTTTTATTTCAAAGATATTTTATCTATTATATGTTATTCGTTCCGCTGTGAGGTTCGTGTTACTCTGATGTTGTGTTCTTCTTCTTCTTCTTCTTCTTCTTCTATTCTAAGTTTTTATCTTATCTATCCTCACCCTCTAATTTCTTTCTATTAGTTTTCTGATTTTCCAGTGTAATTGGGGTTGGACTTGTGTTATTTGGTCAGCTCAAATTCTACCGGATTTTCGGGTAATTACAGTTGGTATTAGAGCTTAAGGTTTAGTGAATTACCTTGGCTCTATGGCATGACTCAGTAGAAATGGGGTTAGTAATACCCTAGATTGAGTTGAGTGTATATATATGAGAGAGTGTATTTGTTATTGATATAAAAACTGTTTTATATTGTGGAGATTCATTGGTTGAGTTGTTTATGGGTTCTGGTCGATCAGTTTGATCCACTATATCGGTAGGAGTTTATAATCACTCAAATATGATGGGTCGACACGATATGTTTTGAAAAGAGGGTAAATAAAATAAGTTTACCCAAGGTATATCTTGATATAGAGAAGATATATATATCAAAATTATAATATAATGGATATATTGGTTGTTATTATAATCGAGTAAGATTATAAATTGAATGATTATGTAAATAACCAATCAGAATTCATACAAGTTAAATACGTGAAATCGGATGAGTTAAATCTGAAATTCAAACCAGAAATTTGAATTAAAATTCCGGAAAAATTGGGTAAGTGTTTGTAAATGGATTTAGATTAAAAATAAGGAAAATTTAAGATCCTGGGAGATTTTAAATTGTTTTACAAGCAGTGTGAATTATATTTTTGAAATGAATTTCAAAGTGGGAATGTTTAGAAATGGTTTTATAGTATTAAACTCACTTCGATCACTGGAAAATAGATTCTGATGATGACAACTGCATCATCAGTCTTCATTTCGAGTTGTAAGTGACGAATTACAACCAGAGATACTGTTTTGAATTTGTTTTGGGAAGACAAGTTGTGTTGAATTTCAAAAAGGAAAATTTGATTTTTGAAAAGAAACTGTTTAAAAAACTCCCAGGGAAAGACTGTTTGAATTAAAAACAAATTTAACATAAATTTGTGAAAGCAAATTTGAATTAAAATAAAGTCTGTTAAGTGGTAACTGAGATTGAATTAGAATGATATCAAGACAAATTGGATTGTGAGATTCAAATTTGAAGTGTAATGTGATAATCAAGTTAAGAGTTGGGAATCGAGAAGAAACTCGAGTTGAAATGATATTTGGCTCGGATATAAACGAATGGTTGTGTTGTGGATAAAAGCAGATTGGAATTTGATTGGGATGACCCTTATATCCGCTGAATTGACAACAGGTGAAAGTAATAGAGTTCATATGCCCGACAAAAAGGTACAAGTTTATATTCGATATAAGCATGAGGTTTATGAGCTGAATTGGCAAGCTGCTTGGCTGTTTGATTTTCTTTTGGGTTGGAGATGGCCCAGAGAGGCGAGTTGGAGTTTGACCTATTGACTAGTACAAAGGAGGTGCTAGCGAAATTTTTCGAAAAGTTAAGGTGTTAGGAAATTTTCCAGATTTTTGGAAATTTTCGTTGATAAGAATTAAATAAATTTTAAACTGAAATTAAATTGGTTCAGTTGAAACTGAATCTAAGAAGTGAACAAATATATTCTAACCAGTCGATAGGGTTTGTTTCCGGCCTTAGCAATTTCGAGGACGAAATTATTTTTAAGTGGGGAAGAATGTAATGACCCGCATTTTCAGCGAAATATTAATTAATATATTTAACTATTTAAAAGGTGATTAAAAGGATTTAATGGTTATGGAATTAAATAATGGTGAATATTTTGTTAAAAATAATAAATTAAATAATATATTTAATTCTGAAACAATCAGAATTGGCTGAAATGGCGATATGGTGTGAACTGGATCATCTGTGATATTTAATTCAGTTTAGAATTTGAATTAGAATAACGAATATATTATTTGAACGACAGTTTGAATGTATAATTATATTATATTTATAATCGAGCTCGAAATGGCTTTGCAGTTCGTAATTTTGCGATTTGAACTTCAACTGAATATACAGAATTCGTTTTAAGCTGGATTTCTGTGAAACAAAAAAGTGTGGAGCTGGTGGAGTATATCTTCCTAGTGGAAGAGAAAAATCTGGATTTCATTGGTTAGATTTTGATTTATGTCCAAATCAAACTTTAGAAAAGTTGCTGTGGAATTCCTTTATAATTTATAAAGGAATTATTTATATTTTAAAAAGGAATTTCAATATATATCGAATATCGAGTTAACCCAGATTTGAAATATCAAGTTAGAAATTCATATAGGAATATTCTAGAGTTGTATGGTATTCCACTGTGAATATATACGATAATACTTATTTATAAATATTTAATTTAATTATATTTAAATATATTTATATATTTAAATGGGTTATTTAGGACTTTAAAAATAGCCACTTTTGCAAACGAAGTCGGAATTCGATGAAACTAATTTTGTTGGATCCGCAATGTCAAATAGTTGTTAGATTTCCAGTTTCGTGATTTTTAGAGTCACTGTGTGGTCGTACGGATTTTTAGAGTGAGAAACAATCAGTATTTCGACAGTAAAAAATACGTTGTGTGAGCATACGAAGTCGGAATTCGACGAAACCAGTTTCGTTGGGACCGTAATGTCGAGTTGTAGCTACATGACCATTTCCGTGATTTTTGAACATCACGTGTGATCACACGGATTTTTAGAAGGCTAAAAACGAATATAAATAATAAAAGAAAAATATAAAAAAATATCTTAACCTATATGTGGACCTAAACTAGGCCACCACTCACCTCTTCTCAGCCACAACCGTTGGTTTAACACCGAATTTCACCCGCCACAAAATGTTTCCAATAGCAAACAACAACACCACTTCAAAAATAAAAAAACTAAAATCAAAAAATTCAAAAAAAATCCTCAAATCAATATCAATGAGTTGCTAAGAGGATCCTCTACCCTTCTATACGAGTTTCAGCTTGTTCGATACATATTTCTGGGGTTGGGTATTTCGACAGTAATCTAGGGTTCGAACTCCTTCTGAAATGATGGAGTGTTGTCTTAGTTCAATGTTATAAATGGATTGAGGACATCAAGCAGAGGGTGCGTGCAAAATATGGTGGAGTTTCGAAGCAAAAACCGTCGATGGTCTGTAGGGGGTTCTCGCGAGGAAGTAGGTGACGCATCCAACAGGGAGGTGTCGACTTCAGTGCTTGGCGTATAGGGAGAAAGAGGGGTGGAAGAGGAGAAAGATGGTGGTGGTACTTCGTGGTTCAGTGGTCTAGATAGGGAGAAGGGGGTGATGGAAGTCTTGAAAATTGCTGTGGAGGAGGAGTAGACACGTTTGAGGGCATCGGGGAAGAAATAGTTCGGGTTGGGTTTTTAAGGGGTAAGTGGGCCGACAAATCAAAGGGGTTAAGGCCCATTTTGATAAATCTCCAAGTTTTATTTAATTAAAATGTTTATAAACTTCGAAATTTAGTAACTTGGTCATACATTATCAGAATTGGACAAAAAGTTGCGTTGGGATCGTATGGACGACGACAACACAATGATACTGAAGGGGAGCGGATTGAGGCTCGTTTGAATTTATGGCAAAATAAATTGTTTGATTCAAATCAAACAAAAAGTTTATCGTTATTAAACGATGAACTGCCAATGTGAGTAAATCTCAATAACTCTGAACAGTTTATAATTTCATGTTGTATTTTAAGAATTGTTAAATATTGGCTGATTGACTGTGTGTTGATTGTTAGATTGAACTGCTAGACAGTTAGTTGAATTTCAATATTGATTCTGTTTAACCGAATATATCATATGGAACTGAAAGTGATGTTGATTTTAATGTGTAACATCTGTGGATGTAGGGAAACAGGTTGCAGGAATCCGACTGGATTCCTCAACAGTTATTTTATTGTTTTCATATATTATGATATATGACGTGATTTATAATCTGTTGTTGATTATATGTGTATGGACGATATTGGACATCGTAATTTGATATGTTAAACACCATAACATACTGGGATTTGGAGAAAAGGGGAATTTGTCAAAGTGAATACTGAAAAGAGAATATTTACAAAATCAGAGGATTTTATAAAAGAGAATATTTATAAATAGGAATATTTATAAATGGAATATTTATAAATAGGAAATACGTTTAAGTGGGAATTATAAATGAATGAAATCTTTATAAATAGAATATTTATAAAGTGAATTATTTATTTAGTAAATAAATAAGATAAGGTAATGGATTGTTTATTTGTAAAATAAATAGGATGAGATAAGGAGATATGTATTTGTATAAATAAATATAATTAAAAGGATATATTTATTTGTTAAATAAATAGAGTTAAAGGGGAGTTATTCGAATATAGTTTAATCAAATAGAGTTAATAGAGTTAAATCAGTTAGTGTTAATCAGTTAGAGTAAATCAATAAGAATGAATTGAATATTAGTTATTCGAATTTGAGTTAATCAAATATAGTTAATCGAATAGAGGTAAAGAAATAGAGTTAAACAAGATTAGAAACTGATTAGAGATTAGTTAAGTTGAATAGTTTTCTGAGTATCGATCTGATGTTGGTTTCGGCCTTCGGGGTTTATACTTAGAGAATTGTTCTCCTACTAGTTTACAGTCAGGGACTGATAGTTGTGAAATCATAGTGATATGTAAATAAACAATGGAAATGTTTCCCAATGTTAATAACGTATATTTTCTAAACATAAAAAATAAGGAAATATATATATATATATATATATGATTGATGATTGATTGATAGAATTTCCATTTGGAAATAATATCGTTGTTTGCACTCCTGTTTTTCTTTGATGGTTAAATCACAGACTATCGATGTTTTGACCATTTTAGCATTGTTAATATGGAGAGACCGGTTGGATTATAATCCAAAGAACCACTCTGTATTGGCATAAGCGTTGCGAATCATATATGCCAAAGAAAATTGAAGATGGGGTAAAGTGCAAGGGCTGTTGTATAAATCTTAGATAACATTGCCTAAGATGGATATACTGAATAGTGTCTTTGGTTCATCCTGTACCTAGATGACTGGTATGGATGAATGACTGACAGAGTATTTCCAGAAAGGTGACGTACATTGATTTCTTCAACCGTACCAAGAGTGGAAGCGGAGAAGGAAACTTCTATAGCTAACACGTAATGTACTGTTGTAGATGCCAATTAGTGATTTTCGATGGATCTGACAATGTGGCAGTCGAAGTGAATCTGATGTGATGATAAAGCGTAACCTCAAGCCTCATCGACCGGGAAATGACAAAATCCGTGCAGGCAGCATGGCTACGTAGGTCGCACCTATTAGTGTGTATAATCAGCTGATCTAGAGTTTCATTTACTTCAAAAAAAATCTATTGTTGATGCTGTCCCATTTGGGAAACGGTTGCTGATCCCAACCGTTGTTGATATAGATTCGATACACTCAAGCGAAATGAGTGGTCGGTAATGTGTGGCCGGGTTGCAAGATGTTCTTGTTGAACCCAGTGTATTGCTTTCTAGAGGTACACTAGCGAAAGGTGGTTCCATACCTTGTCATAGTTGGAAATCAATTACGCAATACGTGCTTGCGGTTTTGAATGTATACTATATATGTAGAATGTGAGATGAAAGCGTTTCTGCTAGATGATTATTATATTATGGTTGATAGACATTATTATAATATCAAAAGGTTTTTGATATAAAGAAAAATTTGGATTCTCATAAGGGAAAAACCCGTTCCGTTATACGGCATGGTCTTATGAGATATCATTTACCTGCTTGAACTATTATAAACTGTTCTACTCACACCGGTCCCATGACTTACCCGGAGTTTATTTTGTTTTGTTTTCCCTAAACTCTTGGGTACCCAATTTTGTTCGGGTAGTCAAGTAGTCGGGATTTACAGATACTTGAAGAGCTGGAGCAGGAGGCATCAGGATTATATAGCTATTATTATTCCGCTGTGTTGTATGTGTTGTACTCTGATGATGATATGTATATTCAAGTACAATCTTTTATTTCAAAGGTATGTTATCTATTATATGTTATTCGTTCCTCTGTGAGGTTCGTGTTACTCTGATGTTGTATTCTTCTTCTTCTTCTATTCTAAGTTTCTATCTTATCTATCCTCACCCTCTAATTTCTTTCTATTAATTTTCTGATTTTCCAGTGTAATTGGGGTTGGACTTGTGTTATTTGGTCAGCTCAAATTCTACTGGTTTTTCGGGTCATTACATCGACCTAAGTTTTATTGAGTTTGAACAAGATGCCCTCTTAATTAATCGAGCATTGGTTGTCTCCCTGAATATCGTTGTTTCCTCTTGAATGCAAGAGTTACTCTCTTTCGAGTGTATCAACAATGCATTTTTAAGTGAAACAGGGTTATATCGGGGATGATGTTCTAAGTACTCATATTAGTGTTTGGGGGTATTCATGTTATGATCCTCTCATATATGTAGGTAAGCTTGTTGCAAAGCTGTACTTTAGATTAAAGATAAAATCATGTACATTGTTTTAAGAGGAAACATGCTAAGATATCACAACATTTAGATTTGATGATATATCATATCCTCAAACAATTAAAGTGATACTTCCACATCGAAACATCCCACTAGAGGCCTTGGTTGTGTTAGTCATCTTGTTGTAAAGCTATAATAAATCATCAAATGTTTTTGTAAATTAGACATATTAAAAAAGGGTTAAGACATAAGCGTGAATCATGAGGGAATAATCATCGATTCGCTTGATGATTCTCCTTTTGATATGCTTGCGATCGAATCTTTTGTACATGATATTAGTTGATAACTCCCTGTTTAAAGAGTTTGATCACAATATGATTATAGAATCAAGAATAAATATGATCTTAATCTCCCGCTTTATTTATCATGAGAATATTATAATTGATGAGAAAATCCCAAATCTGATTTATGGTTTTATATCACAGAATTGAGCACAAGACTTTGGAATGAGAGAAGGTCCCCCAAAATGTGACTCCTAGGGTTTTATTTATAGAGGATTCGGACCTCCACTTGTAGCAATTGTGTGGAAAACCCCCTTTTCGCATCAATTTCTTAGTATCAACCCAGGACAACGCTTTTTGGTTTCGATTCCAACCTTAATCCTTTGCCACTTGCATTTATGGGTGTCCCCTTCATACTTTTTCCTTTGTAACTCTCGTGATTCCTTTATGCAATTATATCAACACCAAGTTTGTTGGTGTCGAAAGCGTTCTTTTGCTCCTAACTTATTTAGGTCCTGCGCTTCCCCTTCATGGATTTAGTTTCGGTCTCGTCTTCTACCTTATGTATTCGGTGCCTGTTGATGACAAAATGGTCGTCAACGCCCAATAGTTCCAAAATTTTGAAACCAAATGTCCATAGAGGAAAAGTATGTGAGATGTTGTTTTATGTACAGGAAAGTAAGGAACACGTCTGTTTATAGTGGTTCGGTCCGCATTGAACCTATGTCCACTTTGAAGGCTTTACTGATTTTATTTCTCTATTGAGAAAATACAATGGAAGACATCATTACAAGCCTATAAAATGGTTGACGATGTTCTATTAATCTTTGTTATTGAGCTTGCTTGTTGTTTGGGAACAATCGAGGAGTTTTCGAAGTCCGTAGCGAGTCTGGAGTATCCGAGGTCCGGGATGTGTCGAAGGTTCTGAGGTCCGGAGGGTGTCGGTATTTTCGAGGTCCGGGATGAGTCAGGAAGTTTCGAGGTCCGGGATGAGTCAGTAAGTTTCAAGGTCCAGAGGGTGTCGGGAGGTTTCGAGTTCTAGGATGAGTCGGGAAGTTCCGAGGTCAAGAGGATGTCGGGAGTCGTTGAGGTCCGGAATGTGTCGAAAAGGTCTGGGGTCCAAAGAGTGACGTGGGTTGCCAAGTTCCGGAAGGTGTCAAGGTCTGAGCTTTGGAGAGTGTCAGGAGTCGCCGAGGTCTAGAATGTGTCGAGAAGGTCCGAGGTCCGGAGAGTGTCAGAAATTTCCAAGGTCCGAAGGGTGTCGGGAGTTGCAGAAGTCCGATATGTGTCGAGAAGGTCCGGGATGAGTTGGGAAGTTCCGAGGTCCAAAAGATGTCGGGAGTCGACGAGGTCAGGAATGTGTCGGTAAGGTCTGAGGACCGGATAGTGTCGGGAGTTGTCAAGGTTCGGAGTGTGTCCGTAGTTGTCAAGGTCTGGAAGGTTTCGGGAAGGTCCGTGGTTCGGAGAGTGTCGGAAGTTGCCGAGGTCCTAAATGTGTCGGGAAGGTCAGAGTTTTGGAGATTGTCGGGAGTTGGCGAGGTTTGGAGAGTGTCGGGACTCACCAAGATCCGAAATGTGTCGGGAAGGTCGAGGTCCGTAGAGTGTTAGTAATGGTCGAGGTTCGGAGGGTGTCGGGAGTTGCCGAGGTACAGAGGGTGTCGCGAGTTACCAAGGCCCGAGGTTCGTAGAGTGTTAGGATTTTCCGAGGTCTGGAATGGTCGGGAAGGTCTAAGGTCCGGAGAGTGTCGGGAGTTACTAAGGCCCGGAGGGTGTTGGCAGTTGCCGAGGTTCAGAAGGTGTCGGGATGGTCCAGGATGAGTCGGGAAGTTTTGAGGTCCGGAGGGTGTCAGGATTCGTTGAGGTCCAGAACGTGTCGGGTAGGTCCGAGGTTCAGAGATCGTCACGAGTTGCCAAAGTCCGTAGGATGTCGGGGTTTCCAAGGTCCGGAAGGTGTCGGTAAGGTTCTAGGTTTGGAGAGTGTCGGGAGTCGCCGAAGTCCAGAATGTTTCGGGAAGGTCCGAGGTCCAGAGAGTGTCGGGAGTTGCCGAGGTCCGGAAGGTGTCGGGAAGGTCCGAGGTTCGGAGAGTGTATGGAGTCGCCAAGGTCAGGAATGTGTCGGGATGGTCCAATGTCCTGAGAGTGTTTGGAGTTGCCGTGGTCTAGAGGGTGTCGGGACTTGCCGAGGTCCAGAAGATGCCGGGAAGGTCCGGGATGTGTCGGCGAGTTCTGAGGTCCGCGATGAGTCGGGGAGTTCCGAGGTCCAGAGGGTGTTGAGAGTTTCCAACTTTATGGCGGAGTCGGGATGTTCCGAGGCTTACTTCTTCTTCGTTGGGTGGAAAAAATGTTAACTAGGTCAACAATGTCTGAGAGATCCATAAATGTCTAGAGGTAGTTAAAAGTCATTGTTAGTGCCCGTAAGTGGATTGAAAATGTGTATGCAATGTTTTAGTGGTCCATGTTATACCTAATGGCCATGGGGAAGAAGATGAAAGCCACTAAAGGTGCTTGAGAGCTTTGGGAACTCCAAAGATGGGTTAATGACCAAAAGGATGGATAAATGCCCAACAACATGCTCATTAGTCCATCCATATATATCTTCCTTTTTGTATGATGAATGATGGTGTTTAAGAGTCTTTCTACAAGAGTATCTTCCTCATTAGTCCAACAATATTTTTATCCCTATGTGGGATACGAAGTTCATTTCCCTCCAAGGGGACACAGGATATGAATTTCGTATCCTTCTGGGGGATACGAAATTCATACCCTTCCAGAGGGATACGAATTTCGTATCCCTCTGGGGGATACAAATTCGTATTCCACCAAGGGAATATGTGATACGAATTTTGTATCCCTCTAGGAGATATGAAATTTGTACACCGCTACGGATAAGAAATGGTATCCTTATGGGGATACGAAAAGGAAGGGGTGCGAGGCTTGCTTGCCGAATTCTGGGCTCGCCGTGCTGAGTTGATCTGATGATTTTGAGTGATTGACATGCATTCACAGAAATACGTGTAACTTTTAAACCGTAAGGTCTTTTGGTTCAAATGAAAGTTGTACTTGAATCTAACTTTGATGGCCATAAGAGTTATAGTGCAGAGCACTGTAATTGATGTTTTCGGGCCCAAAAGAGGTCATCTAAAGGGGTTTTAGGCCACTTTTATGTTTCAGGTCGCGACTTTGACTGAATCGCTTTGTGTTTGCTGAAGATGTTATAGACGTATGACAGCTTCGACCAAAAGGTGTGTCAACACGAATGGAGTGAAAAGTATCCTGGAGGGGGAGGCTTCTCGGGGCTAGCTTTGAGTTGAAGGAAGTCCATATACCATGAGGATATGAATTTCATATTCCAACGCTTGTACTGTGAGAGCGCAATTCGAGGAGCCATGACAACTGTTCTTGTGCGACCCTATCTTAGCTTGATTCTCGAATATGTTGGCAACACTTTTGTGCCGTTGAACCACAATGCGGGTAATGTCGTGTGAGCCTGGTATGAACCAGGTAACCGGACCATAATGCCTGCTAACAATGCCGATTTAACTGCTTCATATTATTTGTGTTTAGTATTGCCTCTAATGACACTGATACTCAGTATTCAGTCCCGTCTTTAAGCTCAGTGTACTAAATTTCGGTATCGTCTTCATGCTTCAACCTCATTTCTCTTGGTGTCGACTTTATGCATGTTCCTTCATTCTTCGTTGTCAACATCAAACTAACTTCTCACTGCATGTTGGTGTCGACAACGTGCCTTCATTGCCTTTTTTCTTGGTGTGGGCTTCGTATTCCTAATCTTGCTCTATTTGATACTGGCTTTGTTTATTATTCCAAGCTTTCAATGTTCTCTCTATTTGTTATGACTCCATATCTTGCTGCTGGCTCTACTCCTATCCTTCTCTTTTCATTTTTGGATCCACTGTCTCTTCACGTATACTTGTATAGGTTTTTTTTTTAATCTTACTTTTTGGCTTTGTTTCTGAAATTTGGTGTCGATTTAGCTACCCTGAAAACTTTTCCCTCTTTGTTTCAGTTTTGTTACCTCAAGCCACCTGTTTTCAATATCATCTTTTGGTTTCGAAGCTTTCACTTTTATCCATTACATTAGTGCAAAGCTTTATCAATAACATTTAGAGCCCCCGCCCTTAGTATAAAGAAGCTTTTGTTCTTTTGGACAAAAGTGCAACGATTCCTACACTGCCTTCTTGTAATACGAGAATCATTAGTGAAATTTTACATTTTACATTTTTTATTATAATCCACAATAATGACACAAGGAAGTATATTAAATTTTCTTAGATGGCAGTTTGTAAATTGGGGTTTATTAATGCGCCAACCCAATAATGCATCCACATAGGTCCTTATAATGAAAATTCAAAGAGTTAGGACCTTTCTCCGTTGATATAAAAAGGAAATCCGAGATTTTAATTCGAGTACTTATTATCAGGAGTCCACTTTGAAAATGTGGCATAGTAAACCCGAAATCGAGACTTGGATATTTGTAATAGAATATGAAATCTATCTCTAGAATTGTAGATATTAGATTTGAAAGTCATGTTTAGGCATTTATAATAGTAGCTCAGAAATCCACTTCTTCTAATGAAATTAAAATATCTAGAGCCCCAAAATTCGAACATTTGGAGATAGCAATAAAAAATCCAATTCTAGCATTATGAACAAAAACCCATATTCGGGTACTTCTGATAAAAGACCAAAAATCCACTTCTGGAAATAATTGAAATCCCAAAACCCGCATTCGGGTATTTATAGCAGAAGATCAGAAATTCCCTTTCGTAAGTAATAGAATTCCCAAAACCCATATTCGGGTATTTATAATAGAAGGCTAGAAATCCACCTTGGCCGAAACCCATCATAGCCGTAGATAGAGGCTTACACCCACCCCCTCCAAGGAGTGCTTTACCCTGGCCATTGTGACATGGACAAGGGTTTTTGATGCTTTAACTTGGCCCTTTCTTATTTGGATGCAGATAAAGGATTACAATAACCTCCCTCCAGGAGATGCCTTAGCCTGGCCATTGTGATGCAGTTAAGGGCTTAGATGCTCCGGACTGGACATTGCTAGCGTAGACAGACGTTAGTATTTTGATGCTTTAACTTGGCCCTTTCTGGTTTGAGCATAGCTAAAGGCTTGCACGCCACCTCCCTCCAGGAAGTGCCTTGCCCTGGGCATCTTGGCGCGGATAAGGTTTTTTACCATTGTATGTAGCTTTATCCATTTCGGGTAGCTCCATATTTTTAACGAGCTTTCCAATTCCCAACGATATAGACATTCTTAAGAAGATCTTTTTTTTTCATTTACCATTGAAAAAAATTGTCTCAAGTGTTTTACATTCCTAGTTTGAGATATTGGATCACTGTAACAACCCAAAATTTTGGCAATATAAATTAATCATTAGAATTACAAAATTAGGAATTTCTGCAAACGATGGAATTTGACCACAAAACTTTAACTGATGGATTCGTCTCGGAATTCTAGTCAACTTTCATGTTTGGAGTTTCACGAGTGGAGTCCGTACGAAAAAGTTACGGACGAAATACAAAGATGGACGGGAAATAAATAAATTAAAATTTATATATATTATATACCTTATTTAACTAGCCGAACTAGGCATATGACGACCCAAGCGGTCGACCATAGGCGTCGACCGCTAAGGTCAACCCACTGGGGTTCGAAACGCCCAGTGACAACTAGGTTTAATAGGTTTTGTTTATAATATATATATATACACATATATATATCGAATGGATGGATATAAATTAAAATAAATCCAATAGTCCTAGGCTAATTCCACTCCTATGAATAATTGTGTAAGACCTCATACTTTTTCACACAAATATGTGGGTAGCAGGGAAGCTCTATGTAATGACCCGGATTTTGAGCGACTTTGGTTATCGACATAAACTCGATGTCGATAACCAAAACATCGAAAAATCCTGGTAATTAGTGAAAGAAATTAGAGGGTGAGGAAAGATAAGATAGAAACTTAGAATAGATGAAGAAGAAGAACACAACATCAGAGTAACACGAATCTCACAGCGGAACGAATAACATATAATATATATAACATAACTTGAAATATACATCTGTACTTGAATATACATCAATATCAAAGTACATCACTTACAACACAGCGGAAATAACTATAGCTATATGATCCTGAAGCCTCCTGCTCCAGCTCTTCAACTATATCTGTAAATCCCGACTACTTGACTGCCCATACAAATTTAGGCACCCAAGATTTTAGGGAAAACAACAAAGTAAACTCCGGGTCAGTCATGGGACTGGTATGAGTAAAACAGTTTAAAAAACAGTTCGAACAAGTAAACGATATCTCATAAGACCACGCCGCATAACGGAACGGGTTTTTCCCTTATGAGAATCAAAATTATCTTTATATTAAAAACCTTTTGATATTATAATAATGTCTATCAACCACAGTATATATAATCATCTAGCAGAAACGCTTTCATCTCACGTACTACATATATAGTATACAATCACAACCGCAAGCACGTATTGGGTAATGGATTTCCAACTATGACAAGGTATGGAACCACCTTTCACTAGTGTACCTCTAGAGAGGAATACACTGGGTTCAACAAGAACATCTTGCAACCCGGCCACACATGACCGACCACTCATTTGCTTGAGTGTATCGAATGTATATCACCAACGGTTGGGATCAGCAACCGTTTCCGAATGGGACAGTATCGACAATAGATTTTTAGAAATAAATGAAACTCTAGATCAGGTGATTATACACCCTAATAGGTGCGACTTACATAACCATGCTGCCTGGCCGATTTCTGTCATTTACTAGTTGATGAGGCTAGAATCTACGCTTTATCATCACCTGATTCACTTTGAATTCCACATCATCAAATCCATGAAATCATCGATTGACGTCCTCAACAATACATTATGTGTTAGCTAAAAGAAGTTTCCTTCTCCGCTTCCACTCTTGGTACGGTTGGAGAAATCAATATACGTGATCGTCTAGAAATACTCTATCAGACATCTGCCCATACTCGTCATCCAGGAACAGGATGAACCGAAGGCACTATTCAGTACATCCATCTTAGGTAGTGTTATCTAAGACTTACACAATAGCCCTTGCACTTCATCCTCTTCAATTATCTTTGGCATATATGATTCGCAACGCTTATGCCAATACAGAGTGGTTCTTTGGATAATGATCCAACCGGTCTCTCCATATTAACAACGTTAAAATGGGCAAAACTTCGATAGTCTGTGAGTAAATTATCAAAGAAAAACATGTGTGCAAACAACGATATTATTTCCAAATGGAAATTCTATTAATCAATCATCAATCATATATATATCTTTATATATATATTCATATTTCCTTGTTTCAATATTTGATTACGTTTCTGATTCTATTTGGAAAACATTTCGAAATCTTCTATACTTGGATTTAAAAAGATATTTAAATCAACATCGCGACGACAACTCAAACCACTTTACTTATTTACTAAATCCACTTAACCACTTTCACTCTCGAACCTTACCAATTTCTAAATTAAAAACGAAGTTAATCAAGTTGGGGAATAATTACCTCTCAGACCTTAACTGAACAACATTTCAAATCTCGAAATAGGGTAAGTTCATCTTTTAACTCATTAACACTTCCTTACGAAATTCTCTTTCGAATAATCTCTATTCGATAACTCCTCCCTTCGAATAAACTATATTCTATTAACTCCTTTAATTCTATTCGAATAAACTATATTCGATTTAACTCCTTTTATTTAACCCTATTCGATTAACTCCTTTGGATTAACTCTATTCGATTAACTCCTTTGGAATAACTCTATTTGATATACTCTATTTACTTAACTCCTGTCGAATAAAACTATATTCGATAACTCCTCTAACTCTATTCGAATAACTATATTCGATTAACTTCATTTGGAAAATTCTAACTAGTTAACCCTAACTCTAATCGATTAACTCTAACTGATTAACTTTGCCTGGTCAACCCTAACTGATTAACTCTAACTGTTTTTACTTGGTTTGACTAACTCAATTGATTAACTCGACTGACTAATTCAACTCGATTAACCTAGCTTGATTTGCTTGGCTTGACTAACTCAATTGATTAACTCGACTGACTAATTCAACTCGATTAACCCACTTGATTTTTCTTATCTCGATTAACTGAACTAATCACTTTGATTAACTCGACTAATTCACTTTGATTAACTTAACCAATTCACTTTGATTAACTTAACTAATCCACTTAGTTTAACTTAAATAATTCACTTAGTTTAACTTAACTTATTCACTTTGATTAATCCTAACCTGATAACTCAATTTGATTAATTACTCGCTAATAATGTTTATTCCTTTTTAAAAGATTTCCTTTTATAATCTATTTATTTCCTAAATAAATATTTCCTTTATTATACTATTTGTGAATGTTCTACAAATATTCTCTTTTGATCTCTATTCTATTTGTAAATGGTTTACAAATATTTCTCTTTCTAATTTATTGACAAATATTTTCCTTTATATCTGATTAACAAATATATTTCCCTTAAATTTGATTTCTCAAATATATTTTTCCTTTTATATTCGTTTTACAAATAAATTCTTTTATATTTGATTTACAAATATATTTCTTTTATTCAAAATCCTTTTTCTTTTATAATATAAAATCCATTGATTTTATATAAATAGATTTATTTCAAATTGTACTTTGAAAATCCCTTTATCACATTCTGGTATTTCTTATGGTATTTAACATACCATAAAATCAACAATAAATATCGTCCAACCACACATAATCAACAACAGATTATATATCACATTATATATCACAATATATAAATCACAGTAAAATAAATGTTGAGGAATCCAGTCGGATTCCTCCCACCTGTTTCCCTGCATCCCAGATGTTAAACAATATGGATAACATCACTTTCAGTTCCATATGATATATTCTGTTTAAACAGAATCAATATAGAAATTCAACTAACTGACTAGCAGTTCAATCAAACAATCAACACACAGTCAATCAGACAATATTTAACAGTTCTAAAAATACAACATGGAATTATAAACTGTTCATAGTTAGTGAGATTTACTCACATTTGCAGTTCATCGTTAAAGAACGATAAACTGTTATTTGATTTAAATCAAACAGTTTATTTCGCCCTAAATCCAAATGAGCTTCAATCCACTTCCAGTCAGCTTCATTGTGAAGCTCTCGTCCATACGATCCTAACGGATCTTGTTTTGTCCAATTTCGATCATGTATGAAGAAGTTATGATCATTATAAGTTGATATACATTTAAATGAATTAAACATGGATTTTGAAATGGAAACGGGCCTTAACCTTTCTTTATAACCAGCCCATTCTCTTTAGAAAACCCGACCCTCTCTGTATTCCTTCTTCCTCCCTCCTGATAAATCTCGTACGCACTAAACCGAAGCCATTAGTGCCTCTTCAGCCCTCCCATACTCTTTTGCCCATCGACCGAACCCCAAACAAACATCACCACTCTTCTCCTATCGAACTCCTCTTCAAACTCATCGCAAGCACTCTGTACTCGCACGCATCAACTGAAATGCGATCCCCAGTATTTCCGAGCTCCCACAGTAACGGACGCGACAGGGTTCTCCACCGATCCTCTCAAAAACTTGCCAGCAACTCCTACTCGTCCATACAAACCCAAATCGAACCCTCAAACAATCTTCGATGCACCAAATTTGAAGAGAACCCAAACACTAGACGATGCTATAAATACTCGAACATGGTAAAACACTGTCGAACACTTTAAAATTGATACTGATGGAAGCACAAGCCCCCATCGAACTCTGAAAACCATATATTTTTATTTTTTGATTTTAGTTTGGGTTTCCATGAATTTTTTAAGGTCACGAGTTTTGTTTTGAGGAAGAAATGGCTGCGGCAGATATTATTTGACCGTAGAATGGAAGACTTAGGGTTTAGAGAGGTAGTTAGGGGTATTTATAGCATAGACAAATATCTACATATTTTATTTCTTTATTATTTTATATTCGTTTCGTCTTCTAAAAATCCGTACGATCACCTACGGTACCTAAAAATCACGAAACTGGACATGCAGCTACAGTTCGACATTTCGGTCCCAACGGAACTGGTTTCGTCGAATTCCGACTCCGTATGCTCACACAGCGTATTTTTAACCGTCGAAATACTGACTGTTTTCCACTCTAAAAATCTGTACGACCACACAGTGATTCTAAAAATCCCGAAACTGGAAACCTAACAACTATTTGACATTGTGGATCCAACAAAATTAGATTCGTCTAATTCCGACTTTGTTTGCAGAAGTGGCTATTTTTAAAGCTCTGGATGACCCATTTAAATATATAAACATATTTAAATATAATTAAATTAAATATTTAAAAATAAATATTATCGTCTATATTCACAGTGGAATACCCTATAGCTCTAGAATATTCCTATATGAATTTCTACTCGATATTCACTTCTGGGTCAACCCGATATTCGATTTATATCGAAATTCCTTTTAAAAATATAAATAATTCCTTTATAAATTATAAAGGAATTCCACAGCGACTTTTCTAAAATTTGATTTGGACATATCTCAAAATCTACACAATGAAATCCCGATTTTTGTCTTCCACTAGAAAGATATACTCCACCAGCTCCACACGTTTCTTGTTTCACAGAAATCCGGCTTAAAACGAATCCTGTACACTCAGTTGAAGTTCGAATCGCCAATTTACGAACTGCAGCGCCATTTCGAGCTTGATTTTAATTATATTATAACTCTTCATTCAAACTGTCGTTTATATAATATATTCATTATTCAAATTCAATTCCAAGCTGAATTACATATCATAGATGATCCAGTTCACACCATATCGCCATTTCAGCCAATTCAGATTATTTCAGAATTAAATATATGATTTAATTTATTATTTTAATTAAATATTCATCCTTGTTTAATTTCACGACCATTAAATCCACTATATCAACATCTATATAATTAAATAAATTAATTATAACACCTCTGCCAATGCGGGTCATTATGTTCTTCCCCACTTAAAATAATTTTGTCCTCGAAATTGCTAAGGTAGAGGACGACCCTATTAACTGGTTATAACTTATTTCTTCACTTCCTAACTCCGGTTTCAACTGGACCCATTTAATTTCTTTTAATATCAATTAAATATTTATTTATTTTTATCAACGCCAATGCGGGTCATTACATTCTTCCGCACTTAAAATAATTTCGTCCTTGAAATTGCTAAGGTAGAGGACGACCCTATTAACTGGTTATAACTTATTTGTTCACTTCCTAACTCCGGTTTCAACTGGACCCATTTAATTTCTTTTAATTTCAATTAAATATTTATTTATTTTTATCAACGAAAATTTTCAAAAATCCTGAAAATTTTCTAATGCCTTAACTCTTCGAAAATTTTCACCCGCACCTCCTTTGTACTAGTCAATAGGTCAAACTCCAACTCGCCTCTCTGGGCCATCTCCAACCCAAAAGAAAAATCAAATAGCCAAGCGGCTTTCCAATTCGGCTCGTCAAAATCTCATATAATATGAAATATAAACTTGTACCTTTTTGTCGGGCATATCGTTATATCCCTCACATCTGCTATCTATTCAGCATATACCAATGTCATTCCAATCAAACTCCAAATCAGTTTTATCTCAAACACAACCAATCGTTTTTAGCCAAGCCAAATCCCATTTCAACTCAAGTTTAATTCTTGATTTTCAATTTCTCAACTCCTCAATCCAATACCATTTCGGATTCTAATTTCATAAATCCAATCTAATTCGATTTCAATTCAACTTCATTTACCACTTAACTGACTTTACTTTAATTCAAATTTGCTTTTACAAATTCCTATTTAATTTGTCTTAAATTAAATAAACAAAATTTTGGGAGTTCTTAAACAGCTTTGTTTTTCTCAAAACAATTCAAAAACAAATTCCTTTGGTAGTAATCCGTCACACAGCAACTCGAAAATGGATACTGATGATGCAGCTGTCATCATCAGAATCTATTTTCCAGCGATCGAAGTGAGTTCAACACTATAAAACCATTTCTAAACATTTCCACTTCGAAATTCATTTCAAAATATAATTCACACTGCTTGTAAAACAATTTAAAATCTCCCAAGATCTAAAATTTTCCTTATTTTCAATCCAAATACATTTACAAACACTTATCCAAAAAATTTCAGAATTTTTTGTTCAATTTTTGGTTTAAATTCAGATTTAATTCATTTTAATTTCATATATTTCACTTATATGAATTTTGATTGGTTATTTACATAACCATGTAATTTATAATCTTACTCGATCATAATAACAACCAATATATCCAATATATTATAATTTTGATATGTATATCTTCTCTATATCAAGATATACCTTGGGTAAACTTATTTTAACTTACCCTCTTTTCAAAACATACCGTGACAACCCATCGTATTCGAGTGTTTAGTAACTCTTACCGATACAGTGGATCAAACTGATCGACCAGAACTCATAAACAAATCAACCAATGAATCTCCCCAATATAAAATTATTTCATATAGCAAATACAAATAATTTCACTCGTTTATATACATTCAAGCTCAATCTTGGGTATTGCTAACCCTATCTCTACCGGGTCACACCACAGAGCCAAGGTAATTCTTAACTTAAGCTCTGATACCAACTGTAATGACCCGGATTTTGAGCGACTTTGGTTATCGACACAAACTCGATGTCGATAACCAAAACATCGAAAAATCCTGGTAATTAGTGAAAGAAATTAGAGGTTGAGGAAAGATAAGATAGAAATTTAGAATAGAAGAAGAAGAAGAAGAAGAAGAAGAAGACAACATCAGAGTAACACGAATCTCACAGCGGAACGAATAACATATAATATATATAACATAACTTGAAATATACATCTGTACTTGAATATACATCAATATCAAAGTACATCACTTACAACAAAGCTGAAATAACTATAGCTATATGATCCTGAAGCCTCCTGCTCCAGCTCTTCAACTATATCTGTAAATCCCGACTACTTGACTGCCCATACAAATTTAGGCACCCAAGAGTTTAGGGAAAACAACAAAGTAAACTCCGGGTCAGTCATGGGACTGGTATGAGTAAAACAGTTTAAAAACAATTCGAACAAGTAAACGATATCTCATAAGACCACGCCGCATAACGGAACGGGTTTTTCCCTTATGAGAATCCAAAATATCTTTATATCAAAAACCTTTTGATATTATAATAATGTCTATCAACCACAGTATATATAATCATCTAGCAGAAACGCTTTCATCTCACGTTCTACATATATAGTATACAATCACAACCGCAAGCACGTATTAGGTAATGGATTTCCAACTATGACAAGGTATGGAACCACCTTTCACTAGTGTACCTCTAGAGAGGAATACACTGGGTTCAACAAGAACATCTTGCAAACCGGCCACACATGACCGACCACTCATTTGCTTGAGTGTATCGAATGTATATCACCAACGGTTGGGATCAGCAACCGTTTCCGAATGGGACAGTATCGACAATAGATTTTTAGAAATAAATGAAACTCTAGATCAGGTGATTATACACCCTAATAGGTGCGACCTACATAACCATACTGCCTGCCCGATTTCTGTGATTTACCAGTTGATGAGGCTAGAATCTACGCTTTATCATCACCTGATTCACTTTGAATTCCACATCATCAAATCCATGAAATCATCGATTGACGTCCTCAATAATACATTATGTGTTAGCTAAAAGAAGTTTCCTTCTCAGCTTCCACTCTTGGTACGGTTGGAGAAATCAATATACGTGATCGTCTGGAAATACTCTGTCAGACATCCGCCCATACTCGTCATCCAGGAACAGGATGAACCGAAGGCACTATTCAGTACATCCATCTTAGGTAGTGTTATCTAAGACTTATAGAATAGCCCTTGCACTTTACTCCGTCTTCAATTATCTTTGGCATATATGATTCGCAACGCTTATGCCAATACAGAGTGGTTCTTTGGATAATGATCCAAGCGGTCTCTCCATATTAACAATGTTAAAATGGTCAAAACTTCGATAGTCTGTGAGTTAACTATCAAAGAAAAGCACGTGTGCAAACAACGATATTATTTCCAAATGGAAATTCTATTAATCAATCATCAATCATATATATATATATATATATATATATTCATATTTTCCTTGTTTCAATATTTGATTACGTTTCTGATTCTATTTGGAAAACATTTCCAAATCTTCTATACTTGGATTTAAACAGATGTTTAAATCAACATCGCAACGACAACTCAAACCACTTTACTTATTTGCTAAATCCACTTAACCACTTTCATTCTCGAACCTTACCCATTTCTAAATTAAGAACGAAGTCAATCAAGTTGGGGTATAATTACCTCTCAGACCTTAACTGAACAACATTTCAAATCTCGAAATAGGGTAAGTTCATCTTTTAACTCTTTAACACTTCCTTACGAAATTCTCTTTCGAATAATATCTATTCGATAACTCCTCCCTTCGAATAAACTATATTCGATTAACTCCTTTAATTCTATTCGAATAAACTATATTCGATTTAACTCCTTTTATTTAACTCTATTCGATTAACTCCTTTGGATTAACTCTATTCGATTAACTCCTTTGGATTAACTCTATTTGATTTACTCTATTTACTTAACTCCTGTCGAATAAAACTATATTCGATAACTCCTCTAACTCTATTCGAATAACTATATTCGATTAACTTCATTTGGAAAATTCTAACTAGTTAACTCTAACTCTAATCGATTAACTCTAACTGATTAACTCTGCCTAGTCAACCCTAACTGAGTAACTCTAATGGTTGACTCTTACTGTTTTTACTTGGTTTGACTAACTCAATTGATTAACTCGACTGACTAATTCAACTCGATTAACCTAGCTTGATTTGCTTGGCTTGACTAACTCAATTGATTAACTCGACTGACTAATTCAACTCGATTAACCCACTTGATTTTTCTTATCTCGATTAACTGAACTAATCACTTTGATTAACTCGACTAATTCACTTTGATTAACTTAAACAATTCACTTTGATTAACTTAACTAATCCACTTATTTTAACTTAACTAATTCACTTTGATTAATCCTAACCTGATAACTTAATTTGATTAACTTACTCGCTAATAACATTTATTCCTTTTTAAAAGATTTCCTTTTATAATCTATTTATTTCCTAAATAAATATTTCCTTTATAATCCTACTTGTGAATGTTCTACAAATATTCTCTTTTGATCTCTATTCTATTTGTAAATGGTTTACAAATATTTCTCTTTCTAATTTATTGACAAATATTTTCCTTTATATTTGATTAACAAATATATTTCCCTTATATTTGATTTCTCAAATATATTTTTCCTTTTATTCGTTTTACAAATATATTCTTTTATATTTGATTTACAAATATATTTCTTTTATTCAAAATCCTTTTTCTTTTGTAATATAAAATCCATTGATTTTATATAAATAGATTATTTTCAAATTGTACTTTGAAAATCCCTTTATCACATTCTGGTATTTCATATGGTATTTAACATACCATAAAATCAACGATAAATATCGTCCAACCACACATAACCAACAACAGATTATATATCACATTATATATCACAATATATAAATCATAGTAAAATAAAAGTTGAGGAATCCAGTCGGATTCCTCCAGCCTGTTTCCCTGCATCACAGATGTTAAACAATATAGATAACATCACTTTCATTTCCATATGATATATTCTGTTTAAACAGAATCAATATAGAAATTCAACTAACTGACTAGCAGTTCAATCAAACAATCAACACATAGTCAATCAGATAATATTTAACAGTTCTAAAAATACAACATGGAATTATAAACTGTTCAGAGTTAGTGAGATTTACTCACATTTGCATTTCATCATTAAAGAACGATAAACTATTGTTTGATTTAAATCAAACAGTTTATTTCGCCCTAAATCCAAACGAGCTTCAATCCACTTCCAGTAAGCTTCATTGTGAAGCTCTCGTCCATACGATCCTAACGGATCTTGTTTTGTCCAATTTCGATCATGTATGAAGAAGTTATGATCATTATAAGTTGATATACATTTAAATGAATTAAACATGGATTTTGAAATGGAAACGGGCCTTAACCTTTCTTTATAACTAGCCCATTCTCTTTAGAAAACCTGACCCTCTCTGTAATCCTTCTTCCTCCCTCATGTTAAATCTCGTACGCACTAAACCGAAGCCATTAGTGCCTCTTCAGCCCTCCCATACTCCTTCGCCCCTCCACCGAACCCCAAACAAACATCACCACTCTTCTCCTATCGAACTCCTCTTCAAATTCATCACAAGCACTCTGTACTCGCACGCATCAACTGAAATGCGATCCCCAGTATTTCCGAGCTCCCACAGTAACGGACGCGACAGGGTTCTCCACCGATCCTCTCAAAAACTTGCCAGCAATTCCTACTCGTCCATACAAACCCAAATCGAACCCTCAAACAATCTTCGATGCACCAAATTTGAAGAGAACCCAAACAATAGACGATGCTGTAAATACTCGAACACGGTAAAACACTGTCGAACACTTTAAAATTGATTCTGATGGAAGCACAAGCCCCCATCGAACTCTGAAAACCATATATTTTTATTTTATGATTTTAGTTTGGGTTTCCATGAATTTTGAAAGGTCACGAGTTTTTGTTTTGAGGAAGAAATGGCTGCGGCGAATATTATTTGACCGTAGAATGGAAGACTTAGGGTTTAGAGAGGTAGTTAGGGGTATTTATAGCATAGACAAATATCTAGATATTTTATTTCTTTATTATTTTATATTCGTTTCATCTTCTAAAAATCCATACGATCACATACGATACCTAAAAATCACGAAACTGGACATGCAGCTACAGTTCGACATTTCGGTCCCAACGAAACTGGTTCAGTCGAATTCCGACTCCGTATACTCACACAGCGTATTTTTAACCGTCGAAATACTAACTGTTTTCCAATCTAAAAATCCGTACGACCACACAGTGATTCTAAAAATCACGAAATTGGAAACCTAACAACTATTTGACATTGCGGATCCAACAAAATTAGTTTCGTCTAATTCCGACTTTGTTTGGAAAAGTGGCTATTTTTAAAGCTCTGGATGACCCATTTAAATATATAAATATATTTAAATATAATTTAATTAAATATTTAAAAATAAATATTATCGTCTATATTTACAGTGGAATACCCTATAGCTCTAGAATATTCCTATATGAATTTCTACTCGATATTCACTTCTGGGTCAACCCGATATTCGATTTATATTGAAATTCCTTTTTAAAATATAAATAATTCCTTTATAATTTATAAAGGAATTCCACAGCGACTTTTCTAAAATTTGATTTAGACATATCTCAAAATCTACACAATGAAATCCCGATTTTTCTCTTCCACTAGAAAGATATACTCCACCAGCTCCACACGTTTCTTGTTTCACAGAAATCTGGCTTAAAACGAATCCTGTACACTCAGTTGAAGTTCGAATCGCCAATTTACGAACTGCAGCGCCATTTCGAGCTTAATTTTAATTATATTATAACTCTACGTTCAAACTGTCGTTTATATAATATATTCGTTATTCAAATTCAATTCCAAGCTGAATTACATATCACAGATGATCCAGTTCACACCATATCGCCATTTCAGCCAATTTTGATTATTTCAGAATTAAATATATAATTTAATTTATTATTTTAATTAAATATTCGTCCTTATTTAATTTCACGACCATTAAATCCACTATATCACCATCTATATAATTAAATTAATTAATTATAACACCTCTGCCAATGCGGGTCATTACAATCTACCATTTTACACCTTCTCCAAACCTAAATTCTTAATTAAAATATATTCTTATACACCAAATCAAATGCAATTCTTATAGAATTTATAGTATTGTCAGATCCATTGGAAAAGAATGCAAATTTACGCTCCTAGTCAGATTCTCTCCTCTCTTCCGATTCTTTTACATCTCAACAGATCTGAAATCATCCCCTTTTCAGATAAACTATAGATTTGTAAGAATTTGGGAATTATAGTTCTAAAAGGTTCGAACTTTGGTTTTGGATGCTCTAAATGAGTGGGAAATTTACAAATACAGTTATAATAACTTATCTATTTCGTTTAAATTAGATCTAAAATTTTATGCCTATTTCTATTAGATCTATTCACTAAATTTTTGTAATTGGATCGACACCCATCAGATCTGATTATAAGCATTGTGAATTTTGGTTAGGCATAATGCTAATTGTGGAATTTTTAAATTTGTTTATACATATTCCTACGAGTAGATTGTAAAATGTATTGTGGATATTGCATACCACTATAGATCTGGAAAATCAATCCCATTAAACACCAATTAGATATAGTTATATTCCAGATCTCCATTCAGTGTTGAATAATAATATTATGTGAATAATTGATAAAGTGTTAAATTATGTGGTTGTAATTATTAAAATAAATATGCCTGTTTATATTTAATATTGTTGGGTTTTGGCTTAATTGTTGTAAATATGTCGTTTTCCTTCTTTTGAATAAAGAGGCATTATTTTGAAATCACAAGGGGCATGATAAAAATAATTTAAAAAGGAAAAGTGGTGAAAATGTGCGTATAAATATACATATACATATACATATTTGTGCGTAATTTGCATCAACTATTCCAAATTATATATAAATATATATATATTCCTAGTGAATTTGAAATATGTCTATCCATAAATTAGGTATAAGTTAAAATAAGTACATTTAACGGTTTTTTGGAAGATTTAAAACCTTTTGGAAGATTGAATGCAAAAAGGAATGTTTGGTTATTAATTAAACCAAATCATATAAGAATAATAATAATAATAGGTAATTACGTTGGCCGCACGAAAACATAAAAATATAAACACACATATTATCCGTCCAAATCAAAATAAAACAATAAAATATACATTGTATTGAATGTTTGAATGGTATTCAATTATGGAATTATACGAAAATGCAATCCATAGTGAATTAATATATTTATGGTGACCATTTGCAGCAATTAATATAATTAATTACTATAAATGGGATCGTAAATCAACAAATAACAATTGTGACCAATGTTGAATAGAGAAAGTGAATATAATAGGATAATTGTTACAATTCCTAAATTAACTAGGATTAATGTTGTGCATCCCAATTAGGAAATTTGAATTATAACCACATTTAGATACGAGGTTAAGCTTAACTTGTGGAAGAAGTCTTCCCGGAACCAACCGGAAAACCCAACATCCACTGGTGGTCATCTTAATGTGAGGGGTCTAATGCGTAAATATAAATATACCACGGCACGAGGTTAAGTTCAACTTGTAGTAGAAGTCTGCCCGGAACCGACCGACAAATCCAACATCCACAGGTTGTCAACTTAATGTGAAAGGTCTGGTATATAAGTATATACATATATATAACAAACAACAAATAAATAAACAATTAAACGAATAAGAATAGTAATTGTCTGTTGGGGTACAACAATTAAATATCTTGGGACTGATAAATGGCTGCCTTAGGAAAAATATGACTGTTATGGCCATAAAGGCAAAAAAACATAGAAATAACAGAAAATGGTTGTCATAAGGGGATTAATGGATATTGATCATTGCTTAAATACTAAGTACAAATTAGGGAAGTAATCAAATAAATATAATAGGATTAAGAGGATATGACCTTCCTTATTTATATTAATGAATATATAACTTTTAATTGAAAACACAGTTGGACTTAGTAGGTTAATAATGTAAAAATATTATTGATCATAGTAACCCGTGACGATAACAAACCTTAGGCAAACAATATTTTTGTGAAGAGTAACTACGTATAAAATATGAATTGACGTGTAGTCCACTTCCAGGGAAAGGCAACAAGGGTTAATGGGGTACGAGCCTAATAACCTTCGCGTGTAGTCTGCTTCTAGGCTCTTAAGTTGCCGGGGTCGGAGAGTCCAACTGGGATAGGTCCTTCAGTATAGGGGTCTTAAACAACATGTGTGTGTATTGCCTACCCAAACCTGGAAACTAAAAACGTTAGATATGGCTACCTACCCCACGGCAAGTAGTAAGCGACAAAGGGGGTTATCCAATAAGGTCAGCTAGAGGTATAGCGAGCGATAAAATACCATTTCTCACCTTATACGAGGTAAGGGTATATGCATGAACGACGAAAGCCTTAACTA
The DNA here is from genome assembly GCA_030737875.1 of Allium sativum. NCBI lineage: Eukaryota > Viridiplantae > Streptophyta > Magnoliopsida > Asparagales > Amaryllidaceae > Allium > Allium sativum. Next base: position 16,871,122 of record JASFAX010000025.1, read on the forward strand.
GTAAGGCCCATAGCTAGTGCTTTCTAGTTTCAAAAAGAATGTGGAATAAGTTATCGAGAGTTATTAGGCGACCAATAAGCCCATCGACCAATGCGTTCGCCTAGGGTCTTAAGTGATCACCTTATCTATTATTTATAGTGAGGCGGAAACGATAAAGGGAAAGTGGATGGAAAGGTATATACATATATAAGGGACCCGCAGTTGTGTGAAAACCCGTAACTTCCCCTTAAAGGAAAGCGGCGGGTAGTTCGAGAACAAGCCACAAAAGAACGCAGACGGAAGAACATTTCATTGTATATTATAACAATGCACCAGAATACAAGAATATACAGAGTATAAATGAATATTACACAGAAATATCAGAGATTTAAATTACATTTAAATACATCGCAGCGGAAAATAATACAATACACAACTAGAAGAGATATACGGATACAAAGCTTTCCGGATATCATTCCAGCTGTAAACCAGGATCCTGTGAATATAAATCTGCAAAACCAAAACTACTAGCTGCCCGTGTCAAAATAAGGGCACCCAGAGTTTAGGTTAAAACAATAAACTCCAGGTCAGTCATGTGACTGGTGTGAGAACTAAAACAGTTATTAATCTTTATTTTTAAAGTTAGGTGAATCAAGGGACCACGCCGTATAACACGGAACGGGTTTCCTCCCAAGAATACCAGTGCATAAAACAAACAGCGCAATGCTAAATAAAGAAAAAAATGAAGCTGTTATAAGACCCAGGTCCTATCACACAATGCAACGCAAGCCGGGGGATAGGGTTTTCCCTTATAACAGCCAAAGGATGCTTGATACGTTTAAAACAAATCATTTGATACTATTATAAGTGCATAGTGTATAAAACAACTTCAAATCATAAGTATCAATCATAGGCGGCATGGGTACCATATATCATGTCGACATACTAGTTCTACAATTAAAACCGCAAACGTCACGTATTTGGAAATTGGGTTTCCATCTATAAACCGAGGCAAAAGATAGTCCTCAACCGATTCGAGACAATCTAGCCCATGTCTCAGGATCAGAGCTCGAGTGACCCTTGGATCGTCAGGGCCGGTCCACCGATGTGGATTAAAATGCCTGAACACTACGTTTCCCCGCCCTTTGGGGCGTAAATGAGCCAACTAAATGACTCCATCGGTTCGAGAACGACCGATCAATCCGAGGCGCCTCGCAACAGCAACAACCACATAAGTCAAACTTGTCAGGGCGTGTAAAACCACTGACGCCACTTTTTAGCTAGAAGGAAACGCATGCCCTCCCTGAGGTCCGTCTCCCGTTTTTGTTTCATACCGGGTGTGAAACTCGCGAAGTAAACGTTACACAAAGCTACGCCACAAAGGCCGTGCTTCGATCATCAACCACAAGACTTTGCTTTTCAACAGAAGCCTCGATCAATTGCCACTTAGGTATGCCACACAGGCAATTCACTCCATGCGTTTGACATCCATCAGTATATAACCCCTGAGCTCGTACATCTCAGAGAAGGGCGTTAAGCAAGAGAATAAATCTTCCGCCGCCAAACAGATATATATTTAATAGAGATCAATCACACGGACTAAAATCCAATGTCAGACACACAGTCCATTTACAAGTTCGTTCTGGGTCTGAACGAAACCGGAGGCACCTAGTACCCCGCATATCCATCGATCTCCAAGTACGTCTGAACGATCACCAACTGTTTCCATCTTCTTGGGTGTACAGCCCAATCAAGATCATTAGTAATCACCCAAACAATGTGAAGACTTCTGGTCTTCGGCCACCGTCTTCATCTTCGACTTATCGTCGTATCAGTTATTCAGAATGGGATAAACCCGGTCTTTCCGAATAACTCGCGTATATTTTAAATAAGTGTTACACAAACACAACATACGCCCCATTCCAATTCATTAGTCACTAACCGTAAATTAATCAAGAGAATAATTCCCCAAATATTAACCCCGAAGGCCGAAACCAACATCAGATCAATTTTCAGAAAACCCTTCTACTTGGCTAACCGACAGTTAGTTTCTAAATTTCACATTCATAGGGAAAGGTTCCCATTAATTTTATCCAAGATAAATTCCTCGAATTTATTCTTTAATCTATTTTTGAATATCAATTCAAATTAGTCGGGATTAACGAACTTTACCGAAGTAATCATTTGTTTTAATTTCCCAATCCCAGCCTATTCATCCCATGAAGTAAAACTGGTTATACTTCATATCTAACACCATGGTGTTATCGGTAAATTCAATTACCATTTCACATTCAAATCTAATTAAAGATTTAACTAACGCCTGGAGCAAAACTGGTGGTACTCCATTTCGATTATTTCAATCTAATTAAAGATTCATTAAAACTCCACTTAGTTTTAATCGTTAACTGGGTTAAAGAATCCGTGTCATTTAAAACACGGTTCACGATAAACCCAAAGTCACATTCATTAATTATCGGGTTAAAGAACAAGTGTTATTTAAAACACTGTTCATGATAAACCCAAAAATCAATATCAATTTAATTTCAATTAAATATCATTTAATTGGTACACTTCATTAAATCCCACTAAAAAGATTTAATCTTTTCTCAACTAGGTTCAAGAACAGTGTTAAAGAAGACACCATTCACGACAAACCCAAATCACATTTGATATTAAATACAACGCTCTGAATAGAAAATATCCCGGCTTATATTCAATATCAAATTCTACGACCAACAAATATCGTATTGGAAATAACGATATATATATCTATATCTTTCAAATTTCCATAACAACATCTGTATGATCACGAAATCCAACATCGAAATATTCCGAAGCTCCATTCCAATGCAATCATTGGAAATTCTGGTTATTTTTAAAACCCTTTTCAAATTCAATTTATTTATTTAAAAATAAATAGAATTATAATTCTAGTTCAAAACTAGTTCACTTCGATAAAAATCTATTTTTATCTTTTCTAATATGGAGATTTTCATCCCAATTCTTCTCAAATCATTTCTTATGATTTTACACAAATTATTACTATTTTTAATAATTTTATCAAGGCCCATACAATCGATTTCCATCAACGGTCATCGAACTGCACTTACAACGACCTTTTTCAAATTTGATTTGGACATAATTCCAAATCCAACCGTTAGATTTCTAATTTCTAATATTCGTTAGAAAGCACTTTTCGATACGAACCCAACGGTTCCGGTTTTAGGAGAATCCGATGGTCGGATCTCCCGTAATATCCGTTCGAATTCATTGGTCGAAATTCGCGAACTACCGCGGCGCGGCGCGTTCTATTCAGGCCATTATATTATATATATAATATATATAATATATGTTTCGTCGATTTCTACTTAAAACGAATTATATATATAGCTTTAAATTCGTTTCAAAAGCAATTTCAACTTCCTTTTCAATTCAAATCAAAATTGAGTTCTTCTTTTTAAATTCGTTTTAAAATTCATTTCTATTCAATTCAAATTTCAATTTAATTTGAATTCATTTCAATTCGCTTTCAATTCAATTTGAATTCATTTTATATTTCAATTCATTTCGAAATCGTTTTATATTCAATTCATTTCAAAATCGTTTTCAATTCAATTCATTTCGAAATCGTTTTCAATTCAATTCATTTCGAAATCGTTTTCAATTCAATTCATTTCGAAATCGTTTTCAATTCATTTCATTTCGAAATCGTTTTATATTCAATTCATTTCGAAATCGTTTTCAATTCAATTCATTTCGAAATCGTTTTCAATTCAATTCATTTCGAAATCGTTTTCAATTCAATTTGATTCAAATTCCATTTCAAAATATGCGTTTTCGAAATCAATTTTCAATATTCATTTTAAAATGAATAAAATCGATATAAATATCGTTCACATCAAAATGGCGTCAATCTAACCAACACGGCTTCATATATTTCTATTTTCAAATATTCTATTCAACAATTGAATATTTATTTTTGTCAACACACGACTAATCTCAACGAATGAGTACTGTCCACGTATGACTATTTTTGTTAAATTATTTCGTTCAACACATGACTAATCTCAACGGATGAGTACAGTCAACACATGAACCTTTATCTTATAATATTCTTTATTTTTCAAATTGGAATGAGGCCCAATCAATTACCATATAAAGTTAATTATATGGATTTTCATACAACACATGTATAATAGCATTGAAAAATAATCAACCATCAACCAAAGTGCACTACACTGTATAAGCATCAAATATAGATATCTAACGCTTATAACAGCCTGTCAATCAATCGATCGACATATTTAATAAATCAGGACGAGTGAACTTCATATTTCATCCCAACACCCGTGTGGGGTTTCAAACAGTCCAACACATATTTTATTTGTGCAGTTGGGCGATGTGTAAAATTTATCGACCCAATCAATGTCCTTCAAATAGGTGTACATCAACAAACCGTCCGGTTTGTAAATGAATATTTTATTCACATTCACGTTAAAAATTATATTTTTAATGATAAAATATTTTATTTTTAACATACGAATTTCTATTCAGTTCATTCCTCAAATAAAATGGTATTTTTATTTTTCTAACATATTTTAGAAAATTTCGGCGGCATAATGGCACGATACTAGAAACGGGACGAGGCCTAGCCTTATCCCCGGTCTAGTGAAGGCCCACGCCAATCACACGTCAATCAAATCTATTCATTTCACTAAACAATTCAATTTCAAATCAAATCATCTAACTAATCTATGCAACCAAACAAACAAGTCCATGGTCTGTGGACGATTGTGTCGGGTGCTACTAAGCACCGTCTGCATCCTAGTATATATATATATAGCTAGAAAAGAAATTGAAAGGTGAGAAATTCTCACAAATAGCTATCCTAGCTCCACGGCACTTCATTGATAGAAATCTTCGCCATTATCGCATCTTTGTTAACTTCGTTGCTATAGCCACTACATACGCAAAAATCGAATTTTTACTTTGCTATTCAATATTTAAAAATCGAATTTTTACTTCGATGTTCAATATATAACAATCATATTTTTACTTCGATGTTCAATATATAAAAATCACATTTTTACTTCGATGTTCAATATATAAAAATCACATTTTTACTTCGATGTTCAATATATAAAAATCATATTTTTACTTCTATGTTCAATATATAAAAATCATATTTTTTACTTCGATGTTCAATATATAAAAATCATATTTTTACTTCGATGTTCAATATATAAAAATCACATTTTTACTTCGATGTTCGATATATAAAAATCACATTTTTACTTCGATGTTCAATATATAAAAAATCACATTTTTACTTCGATGTTCAATATATAAAAATCATATTTTTACTTCGATGTTCAATATATAAAAATCACATTTTTACTTCGATGTTCAATATATAAAAATCATATTTTTACTTCGATGTTCAATATATAAAAATCACATCTTTATGTTATAAAAAAACTAACCTTTTATGATAAAATGGAAATCGTATATTTTTCTATAATGCTACATGAATAAAATCATATTTCTATTCTCTATAATTATAAATAAAAGTCCTATACTTTCTCCTAATAAAAAAATTAAACATTTTACTAATAAAAATTTAATCTTTCTAACAAAAAAAAATGAAATCAAAACTTTTATTTATAAAAACAAAACTTTTTCAATATGAAGATCAAAGCTTTTTCATTCAAGAAAATCAGAATTTTTCATCAAAGAAACTAAAGAAAATCACGAAAATGGAAACTCACATTTACTGCTGTGGGAGGGGATGTTTCGCTGTCGGAGAAGGTCAGGGGGCGCGGTGGTTTGCTGAGGCGTCGGGGAGGGCTGATGGAAGGCCGGCGGCGTCAGGAGGTGAGGTCAGGGGAGGGCGTTGCGGTCGATTTTCGAAATGGGAAGGGGCTCGCGGTTTTCATCGTCGAAGAGGTAGGGTGGCTCGAGGGTGGAGGAGGAAGAAGGGGGCGAATCGGCAGGGGCGGCGGCGTGCGATGGTGCTCCTCCCTAGCGGCGCACGATGGGGTCAACGGCGGGATCGGGTTTTCTTTTTTATCTTTTTTTTTCTTTATTTGATTTCTGCTTCGTTTGAACGGGGGGGGGGGGGGGGCTGGTTAAAGAGAGGGGTTTTATTTTTTATTTATTTATTTATTTTATTTATCACTAAAAAGCAACTTTTATTTTCGACCACTTAACGAGGCCCACCGCCTGTCGTCCATAGCGTTTTACCCCCGTTCCGAACACAATGGGATATGTATCGCAAGCTGATTCGACCGTTACGATCAGTTTCCTTTGAATTTACATTTAAATCACTATATTGAATTTTAAACGTACATTTCAAATTACCAGGATCAACTTTAAAAATTCCAGAAAAATATTTTCTAGCTTCGTATTGACGATGCGGTCCTAACAAAACTAGTTTCGTCGAATTCTGAGATCATTGGAAAAATGGCCAATTTCCAGTCGATTAAAATCAACTGAAACTGGTCAATCGCGTTTTCCTTTGCCACGCTCACCTATTGATTCGAAAAATTATGAAATCTGAAACCTAGCAATAACTTCACATCCCGGAACCAACAAAACTAGTTTCGTCGAAATCCGAGGTCGTTTGCAAAATGTCCATTTTAAAGGGCCTGAATTCCATAGCGACTATTCAGAATTTTCAACGGGACATATCTTTTGATTCCCGCTATGAAATTTTGATTTTTCGGATTCGCTGGAAATATATTCTCGATTAGATCCTAATTTTTTTGGTTTCACTAAAATCCGGTTTGTTTTGCACCCGGTACATTCAATTGAAGTTTGAAATCGAATTATCGAACTACCGCGCCATTTTCAATTCCTTTTATAATTATATATAATTATTTATATTTTAATGACGACGAATATAAATATATACGTTTGAATTATATCCAAAATAAATTTCTCATCGATATTATTTAAAATAATTCATTTTAAATAATCAAAATTCGCTAAAATTGCCAAAATAAAAATTTTAAACTGGCCCAGATTTTCGAGTTGTTACAATCTCCCCCACTTAAAACTTTTCGTCCCCGAAAAGGAACAAAGTCGAAAGTGGTTTGATTAATCAACTCTATGTTCGATCTGGCTTCCATTCTCCAACTTTTCAGTTTCTGAGAATTTCCAAAAATTTCAAAAATTTGGCTAACACCCTAAATTTTTGAAAAATTTCGCCATAACCTCCCCTGCAACGGGAGCATCGAGGAATTTCAAATAGCTTCCCCGGTCCTTCTAATCTCAAAAAGAAAAAGAAAAAGCCAAGCGACTTGCCAATAGGCTCATAAAATCATCATCACCGAAACAAAACAGTAAATTATGTAGTAAACATGTACCTATTTGTCGGGCAAACAAATTTTATTCTCTGCTCTAGCCTCCTTGCTATGACCTGTTCAATATAAGTATATGTATATGCAAGCAAATGCGACCAATTTTCAATACAATTCAATATATGATTCAATTAGGCATAATGGTTCAAAATTATCAAACAAATAAACAAACAACACAAACATCGATCAATTAGTTGATTAGCTTTTGAAATTCATAACTTTGATACATAGTCAAAAAATCAGATTTTTGATGCCAAATCACAACAATAAGCCCTATCTAATTTTGGTTCTCACACCAGTCAATAGGAAATATATAAATATCACATCTTCAAAACACGAACATAAATTCTGATGATGATCGATCAATCATCAGAACCATCTCCGGGTGTCTAGAATGTGATTCTATATCTATCCAGTATATTAAAATTTCAAATATACGTTTGCAAGCCGTATATGCAAAATCTTTATATACTGGACTGTCCAAATCAATATAAACTAAATAATCAAATACGAATAATTGATTTTAAATTTTCAAAACAAAATTGGTTTTCATTTTTCAAATATACTCTTCCCACTCGTTCTAGGATACTACTGATCCTATCTCTAACGAGTCATTCTAATTGGATATTACTAACCCAATATCTGATGAATTCTTTCGCAAGGTTCTAATGTGTCTTGTTCTCTGAGCTTTGTAAACCAAAGCTCTGATACCAACTGTGAAAACCCGTAACTTCCCCGTAAAGGAAAGCGGCGGATAGTTCGAGAACAAGCCACAACAGAACGCAGACGGAAGAACATTTCATTGTATATTACAACAATGCACCAGAATACAAGAATATACAAAGTATAAATGAAATTACACAGAAATATCAGAGATTTAAATTACATTTAAATACATCGCAGCGGAAAATAATACAATACACAACTAGAAGAGATATACGGATACAAAGCTTTCCGGATATCATTCCAGCTGTAAACCAGGATCCTGTGAATATAAATCTGTAAAACCAAAACTACTAGCTGCCCGTGTCAAAATAAGGGCACCCCGAGTTTAGGTTAAAACAATAAACTCCAGGTCAGTCATGTGACTGGTGTGAGAACTAAAACAGTTATTAATCTTTACTTTTAAAGTTAGGTGAATCAAGGGACCACGCCGTATAACACGGAACGGGTTTCCTCCCAAGAATACCAGTGCATAAAACAAATAGTGCAATGCTAAATAAAGAAAAAAATGAAGATGTTATAAGACCCAGGTCCTATCACACAATGCAACGCAAGCCGGGGGATAGGGTTTTCCCTTATAACAGCCAAAGGATGCTTGATACGTTTAAAACAAATCATTTGATACTATTATAAGTGCATAGTGTATAAAACAACTTCAAATCATAAGTATCAATCATAGGCGGCATGGGTACCATATATCATGTCGCCATACTAGTTCTACAATTAAAACCGCAAACGTCACGTATTTGGAAATTGGGTTTCCATCTATGAACCGAGGCAAAAGATAGTCCTCAACCGATTCGAGACAATCTAGCCCATGTCTCAGGATCAGAGCTCGAGTGACCCTTGGATCGTCAGGGCCGGTCCACCGATGTGGATTAAAATGCCTGAACACTACGTTTCCCCGCCCTTTGGGGCGTAAATGAGCCAACTAAATGACTCAATCGGTTCGAGAACGACCGATCAATCCGAGGCGCCTCGCAACAGCAACAACCACATAAGTCAAACTCGTCAGGGCGTGTAAAACTACTGACGCCACTTTTTAGCTAGAAGGAAACGCATGCCCTCCCTGAGGTCCGTCTCCGGTTTTTATTTCATACCGGGTGTGAAACTCGCGAAGTAAACGTTACACAAAGCTACGCCACAAAGGCCGTGCTTCGATCATCAACCATAAGACTTTGCTTTTTAACAGAAGCCTCGATCAATTGCCACTTAGGTATGCCACACAGGCAATTCACTCCATGCGTTTGATATCCATCAATATATAACCCCTGAGCTCGTACGTCTCAAAGAAGGGCGTTAAGCAAGAGAATAAATCCTCCGCCATCAAACAGATATATATTTAATAGAGATCAATCACACGGACTAAAATCCAATGTCAGACACACAGTCCATTTACAAGTCCGTTCTGGGTCTGAACGAAACCGGAGGCACCTAGTACCCCGCATATCAATCGATCTCCAAGTACGTCTGAACGATCACCAACTGTTTCCATCTTCTTGGGTGTACAGCCCAATCAAGATCATCAGTAATCACCCAAACAACGTGAAGACTTCTGGTCTTCGGCCACCGTCTTCATCTTCGACTTATCGTCGTATCAGTTATTCAGAATGGGATAAACCCGGTCTTTCCGAATAACTCGCGTATATTTTAAATAAGTGTTACACAAACACAACATACGCCTCATTCCAATTCATTAGTCACTAACCGTAAATTAATCAAGAGAATAATTCCCCAAATATTAACCCCGAAGGCCGAAACCAACATCAGATCAATTTTCAGAAAACCCTTCTACTTGGCTAACCGACAGTTAGTTTCTAAATTTCACATTCATAGGGAAAGGTTCCCATTAATTTTATCCAAGATAAATTCCTTGAGTTTATTCTTTAATCTATTTTTGAATATCAATTCAAATTAGTCGGGATTAACGAACTTTACCGAAGTAATCATTTGTTTTAATTTCCCAATCCCAGCCTATTCATCCCATGAAGTAAAACTGGTTATACTTCATATCTAACACCATGGTGTTATCGGTAAATTCAATTACCATTTCACGTTCAAATCTAATTAAAGATTTAACTAACGCCTGGAGCAAAACTGGTGGTACTCCATTTCGATTATTTCAATCTAATTAAAGATTCACTAAAACTCCACTTAGTTTTAATCGTTAACTGGGTTAAAGAATCCGTGTCATTTAAAGCACGGTTCACGATAAACCCAAAGTCACATTCATTAATTATCGGGTTAAAGAACAAGTGTTATTTAAAACACTGTTCATGATAAACCCAAAAATCAATATCAATTTAATTTCAATTAAATATCATTTTATTGGTTCACTTCATTAAATCCCAGTAAAAAGATTTAATCTTTTCTCAACTGGGTTCAAGAACAGTGTTAATGAAGAAACCATTCACGACAAACCCAAATCACATTTGATATAAAATACAAGGCTCTGAATAGAAAATATCCCGGCTTATATTCATTATCAAATTCTACGACCAACAAATATCGTATTGGAAATAACGATATATATATCTATATCTTTCAAATTTCCATAACAACATCTGTATGATCACGAAATCCAACATCGAAATATTCCGAAGACAATTTCGATTCAAATCCATTCCAATGCAATCACTGTAAATTCTGGTTATTTTTAAAACCCTTTTCAAATTCAATTTATTTGTTTAAAAATAAATAGAATTATAATTCTAGTTCAAAACTAGTTCACTTCGTTAAAAATCTATTTTTATCTTTTCAAATATGGATTTTTTCATCCCAATTCTTCTCAAATCATTTCTTATGATTTTACACAAATTATTACTATTTTTAATAATTTTATCAAGGCCCATACAATCGATTTCCATCAACGGTCATCGAACTGCACTTACAGCGACCTTTTTCAAATTTGATTTGGACATAATTCCAAATCCAACCGTTAGATTTCTAATCTCTAATATTCTTTAGAAAGCTCTTTTAGATACGAACCCAACGGTTTCGGTTTTAGGAGAATCTGACGGTCGGATCTCCCGTAATATCCGTTCGAAGTCAATGGTCGGAATTCGCGAACTGTCGCGGCGCGTTTTATTCAGGCCATTATATTATATATATAATATATATAATATATATTTCGTCGATTTCTATTTAAAACGAATTATATATATAGCTTTAAATTCGTTTCAAAAGCAATTTCAACTTCCTTTTCAATTCAAATCAAAATTGAATTCTTCTTTATAAATTCGTTTTAAAATTCATTTCTATTCAATTCAAATTTCAATTTAATTTGAATTCATTTCAATTCACTTTCAATTCAATTTGAATTCGTTTTATATTCAATTCATTTCGAAATCGTTTTATATTCAATTCATTTCGAAATCGTTTTCAATTCAATTCATTTCGAAATCGTTTTCAATTCAATTCATTTCGAAATCGTTTTCAATTCAATTCATTTCGAAATCGTTTTATATTCAATTCATTTCGAAATCGTTTTCAATTCAATTCATTTCGAAATCGTTTTCAATTCAATTCATTTCGAAATCGTTTTCAATTCAATTCATTTCGAAATCCATTTCAAAATATGCTTTTTCGAAATCACTTTTCAATATTCATTTTAAAATGAATAAAATCGATATAAATATCGTTCACATCAAAATGGCGTCAATCTAACCAACACGGCTTCATATATTTCTATTTTCAAATATTCTATTCAACAAATGAATATTTATTTTTGTCAACACACGACTAATCTCAACGAATGAGTACTGTCCACGTGTGACTATTTTTGTTAAATTATTTCGTTCAACACATGACTAATCTCAACGGATGAGTACAGTCAACACATGAACCTTTATTTTATAATATTCTTTATTTTTCAAATTGGAATGAGGCCCAATCAATTACCATATAAAGTTAATTATATGGATTTTCATACAACACAAGTATAATAGCATTGAAAAATAATCAACCATCAACCAAAGTGCACTACACTGTATAAGCATCAAATATAGATATCTAACGCTTATAACAGCCTGTCAATCAATCGATCGACATATTTAATAAATCAGGATGAGTGAACTTCATATTTCATCCCAACACCCGTGTGGGGTTTCAAACAGTCAAACACATATTTTATTTGTGCAGTTGGGCGATGTGTAAAATTTATTGACCCAATCAATGTCCTTCAAATAGGTGTACATCAACAAACCGTCCGGTTTGTAAATGAATATTTTATTTTATTCACATTCACATTAAAAATTATATTTTTAACGATAAAATATTTTATTTTTAACATATGAATTTCTATTCAGTTCATTCCTCAAATAAAATGGTATTTTTATTTCTCTAACATATTTTAGAAAATTTCGGCGGCATAATGGCACGATACTAGAAACGGAATGAGGCCTAGCCTTATCCCCGGTCTAGTGAAGGCCCACTCCATTCACACGTCAATCAAATCTATTCATTTCACCAAACAATTCAATTTCAAATCAAATCATCTAACTAATCTATGCAAACAAACAAACAAGCCCATGGTCTGTGGACGATTGTGTCGGGTGCTACTAAGCACCGTCTGCATCCTAGTATATATATAGCTAGAAAAGAAATTGAAAGGTGAGAAATTCTCACAAATAGCTATCATAGCTCCACGGCACTTCATTGATAGAAATCTTCGCCATTATCGCATCTTTGTCAACTTCGTTGCTGTAGCCACTACATACGCAAAAATCGAATTTTTACTTTGCTATTCAATATTTAAAAATCGAATTTTTACTTCGATGTTCAATATATAACAATCATATTTTTACTTCGATGTTCAATATATAAAAATCACATTTTTACATCGATGTTCAATATATAAAAATCACATTTTTACTTCGATGTTCAATATATAAAAATCATATTTTTACTTCGATGTTCAATATATAAAAATCATATTTTTACTTCGATGTTCAATATATAAAAATCACATTTTTACTTCGATGTTCAATATATAAAAATCACATTTTTACTTCGATGTTCAATATATAAAAAATCACATTTTTACTTCGATGTTCATATTTTTACTTCGATGTTCAATATATAAAAATCACATTTTTACTTCGATGTTCAATATATAAAAATCATATTTTTACTTCGATGTTCAATATATAAAAATCACATCTTTATGTTATAAAAAAACTAACCTTTTATGATAAAAAGGAAATCGTATATTTTTCTATAATGCTACATGAATAAAATCATATTTCTATTCTCTATAATTATAAATAAAAGTCCTATACTTTTTCCTAATCAAAAATTTAAACATTTTACTAATAAAAATTTAATCTTTCTAACAAAAAAAATGAAATCAAAACTTTTATTTATATAAACAAAACTTTTTCAATATGAAGATCATAGCTTTTTCATTCAAGAAAATCAGAATTTTTCATCAAAGAAACTAAAGAAAATCACGAAAATGGAAACTCACATTTACTGCTGTGGGAGGGGATGTTTCGCTGTCGGAGAAGGTCAGGGGGCGCGGTGGTTTGCTGAGGCGTCGGGGAGGGCTGATGGAAGGCCGGCGGCGTCAGGAGGTGAGGTCAGGGGAGGGCGTTGCGGTCGATTTTCGAAATGGGAAGGGGCTCGCGGTTTTCATCGTCGAAGAGGTAGGGTGGCTCGAGGGTGGAGGAGGAAGAAGGGGGCGAATCGGCAGGGGCGGCGGCGTGCGATGGTGCTCCTCCCTAGCGGCGCACGATGGGGTCAACGGCGGGATCGGGTTTTCTTTTTTTTCTTTATTTGATTTCTGCTTCGTTTGAACGGGGGGGGGAGGGGGGGGCTGGTTAAAGAGAGGGGTTTTATTTATTTATTTATTTATTTATTTATTTTATTTAACACTAAAAAGCAACTTTTATTTTCGACCACTTAACGAGACCCATCGCCTGTCGTCCATAGCGTTTTACCCTCGTTCCGAACACAATGGGATATGTATCGCAAGCTGATTCGACCGTTACAATCAGTTTCCTTTGAATTTACATTTAAATCACTATATTGAATTTTAAACGTACATTTCAAATTACCGGGGTCACATACGAACTTTAAAAATTCCAGAAAAATATTTTCTAGCTTCGTATTGACGATACGGTCCTAACAAAACTAGCTACGTCAAATTCTGAGACCGTTGGAAAAATGGCCAATTTCCAGTCGATTAAAATCAACTGAAACTGGTCAATCGCGTTTTCCTTTGCCACGCTCACCTATTGATTCGAAAAATTATGAAATCTGAAACCTAGTAGTAACTTCACATCCCGGACCCAACAAAACTGGTTTCGTCGAAATCCGAGGTCGTTTGCAAAATGTCCATTTTTAAGGGCCTGAATTCCATAGCAACTATTCAGAATTTTCAACGGGACATATCTTTTGATTCCCACTATGAAATTTTGATTTTTCGGTTTTGCTGGAAAGATATTCTCGATTAGATCCTAATGTAGGTCGGGTTCCCACAGGTGTTTAAGTTTGGCTTTCGGTTCTCGTTCTTTCTCATACTCGGTATTGGCAAATTGACTTACTTTGAAAAAGGTAGTTACTTGAGTTAATACTAGTTTATCCTATTTTCTTCCACTATGAGTTATTTTATCGTACCCTAATTATGCTCATGTTCATTTGTATGCAGGTACCAGATTTATATGCTCCATGCTTGTAACACCCTGTATTTTCTATGAACATAAAGTGGAAAAACAAAGTATAGTAAATTTTTAAGTGAAGAAATAAGGGAAACGGGTTACCGCGTTGCATTCCTCTCGGAATTCTGCTTGAGATAGAGTCTGAGTTTGCATAAATCAGACTCTGTACGAAGAAGTTATGGCACTTAGAAGTTTCAGGAATTTAAAATAAAAACCAGCACGAATTCAAATTCAAAGTTTCGGAATTCAAATCACAAACCCGGGCCGGGCGGGAAAATTCCAGCCCAGGACCCAGGTCGACCTAGGGGTCGACCTGGGTAGAACTCGATGACTGGGGGGTCGACCTCCCCCCTTTTCCAGATCCAAGGACAGATCCATTATTCTGCATTTAGACGCCCGTTCTGACCAGATTCGTTGCTCGTAAGCTATTTAAACACCCCCAAACCTCACTTTCTCTGCACACAACTTCATTTCACCTATACTCTGCCCTAATTCATATTAAAATAAATAAATGGCGTCGCTACTCTGCTGAAACCTAAGCTAGAACTAGTGCTTCTTCGTCTTCCAATCTGAATAGGATTAAAAGATAACAAATCAACGCCTACATCAACGGAAAGCTAAATCAACTCCAGAAAATCAGATCCTAGAATTGTTCTTCTCTTTCTTAAACCACGAATTGTGAGTACATTTATTTTCAGATATGAAATTTAATTTTGATCTTGACATGGTTATAAATCTGAATTGGAAATTACGCATATTCTTATTTATTGGATCAGTTTTCCTATGTAGATATATCTTATTCCTATTTATCATATCTGTTTTTATGTGTAGATCTATCTTATTAGTGTAACTATTCTGTATCTCTTCCTTCCTTCTGTTCTATAGCTAGGCTACCACGAGCCTGAGCCAAATCTCATAAGAGATGGACGTGCAAACGCCAAATTTGGAGAAAATAATGAATGATGCATAATTGGACATGACTGATTTGTGACTGATTTAAGAAAAGGGCATATGTTGTAATTTAAGATCTAGATCTAGGCATACTATATATGATAGTTATGTTTTCGAAGAAGGAGAATTATTGTATGACAACATATGACTTGTAATTTGGGAACATAATGCATGTTATAATTCAAGATCTGATTTTGAGGACACGGTGTATGTTGTAATTTAATATCTAGATTTGGGGGCATATTTTATATGATGATCTATGACTTGGAAGAAAAAGGATATATGATTTAGGCATAAAAGATCTATATTAAAATAGGATAACTATTAATTGTGAATACGCCTAAATGGGGATTTTGGATATTTGACATACGCTGAAATCAAAGGCTGGGGTTTTTGGAGAATATTCTGTATTATGTAAATTTAACAAGGAATTTGAGGCATATGTTATATTGTGAATCATGACCATAATTTGAGCATGTAAAATTAGGCTTAATTTTATGATTAAGCGAGGTATGTCAATGGAATTTTAAGGGATGATTGAATCTATTAAATTTCCTAATCTGCTAAATTTGTTGAAACTGGATACGGTAATTTGGGGTATGAAAATCTGTAGGCTCGATCTAAAAATTGAGCAAAACATGTTAATAGAACTTTGGATAATCTGCGGTAACTTGTAAAGAAGTTAATTTGTTGAATTGGCATAATTAGTCTGATATTGGCATAATCTGTGTATGAACACTTTAGCTAAAATAAGAATGCTGAGACACAAGGTTAGACTCTGTTTGTGGTAGAAGTCTGCATGGACCCAACTGGCTTAACCAATAACCACAAACTGTCAGTATATTGTGATAGGTCATAGGCGTAAAGATGCTTAGACACGAGGTTAGGTCTAGCTTGTGGCAGAAGACTGCCCGGAACCGCCCGGCACATCCAGTGGCCACAAGCTACCGACCTAATGTGAGAGGTCTATGCATTAATATTTAATTAATGCAAATCTAAGATATATATGATGCATAAAATGTATTGGTAGATAAGGTTAAATCAACTGGACTGATGAATCTAATAAACCCGTTTGAAAATCTGTAGGCCCAATACAAGGTTAGGTGAAACAATCTATAAGTCTGTTAATTTATATATCTGATCCGTTAGTCTGAAAACTTGTTAATCTGTATATTTGATCTATTTGTCTAAAAACTTGTTAACTTGTAGCTCTGATCTAAGAACTAGTTAATCTGAACTTTGTACATCTGAAATATGTAAGAAAGTTAATCTGAAATCTGTTAGTCTGGCACACAAGGTTAGGAGGGGTAATTACTTGTGTCAGCTGTTGTTTGGGACCCATATAAGACAGTAACACTTTCTGGTATCAAAACTATGACCCAACACTAGGTAGGGGTCCAGGGCACGCTTACTGAATTAATTGTACGAGGTTCACTCTTATAATAGCGAGGGGTGTTGATGGCACATTCCAACCGGGTCATGTGTGTGCATGGATCCGGTCTGCTCTGAGGATGTAAGACACCGTGACATCTGTAAATAGGTCTGTGTCTATAGGTTGTCACTTTAGGGAGTGATACACCCTTCTATGGGGCCGACACAGGGTATTTACGTATTAGGGAGCCGATCGCTTGGGGTAGAATTTAGGGTACACTTAGTTCTGTCTGTTTCTATTGGGGTACCGTCTGTTTTTGTTGGGGAGGTAACACCAGTATGTTTCTGTGTGGCACCGTCTGTTGTGGTGGAAAAGGCCCATTGCTAGTGTACACCTAATTCTAACATTATATTTCCATAGGGAATATTCTGTTTCCGTCTCTGATCCCATTTATACTTCTGTTTCTATACCGGTTGTCTCTGTTCAGGTGGTAAAGGCCCATTACTAGTGTACACCTAATTCTAACATTCTATTTCCATAGGGAATATTCTGTTTTCGTCTCTGATCCCATTTCTACTTCTGTTTCTATATCGTCTGTCTCTGTTCCGGTGGTAAAGGCCCATTACTAGCATTCTATTTCTTAAACCATCTGTCTCTTTTCATGTGGTAAAGGCCCATTACTAGCATTGTGTTTTTGAAGAGATCGTTCTGTTTTCTGTTTGACATTAGGACAACTCCTAATTCTGTTATACTAGTATTAGTGTAGAGAAGTGAAAACCAAGCCTAGTTTAGCCTATATCATTATGTCTCTTCTGTTAACCTGCTACTCCTGTTATGGTTATCTCTCATACAGTTTTATTTACATGTCATACTACTGTTTACATGCTGAAAGTCACTGGACTCACCGGACTTATGCCTGACCTAGTTTGTTTCGCCTCTTTTCATCCGTCCCCCCAGGTTCTCAGGGTGGAAACATAGGAGCTTGTTTCAGGTTCCATCTGCTTGAAGTGCTAGAAGTGCTTAAAATATTGCTTGGCTTTGATTCTACCTATTTATGGAATTCTCTATTGGGGATTATGGCTTTAAAAATTATGCATTCTGAAGGATTTTGTATAAGACTGATAATTGTGTACTTGGGTTTCGGTATTGTGATGTAACCAAACTTATTTCTGTTTCTGCTGTAATTGAGTTATAAGTTTTTCAAGTACTACTTTACATATCTATCTTGTAAATTTATGTTCTATTTACTTATAACATTCCACCGAAGTTAAGGCATTCCCTTTGCTAGTGACCTTAACGGAAGTGGGGTGTTACACTTGGTATTAGAGATGAAGGTTACCAGATTTGATAAAAAGTTTTCGAAAACTATTTTCAAAAAGGTTTTGAAAAGGAAGTATTTTCAAAAGTAAAGTTTATATTGAGAAACATAATCCCCAAGAGCCATATATCTTTCCTTTGATTCTCCATTTTGAATCTCTTCCTTTTTCTTTTCATCATGTCTGGAGTACCCGAGATACCCGAGGGCATACTGATACCAACTTGGTTCAGAAGGTATATGGAGGCAAGGGCCACCGCCGCAGGACCAGCAGACGTTCCTCCTCCTCCCTCTCCCCGCATTGATACTTTTTCGAAGATATGCAAGGACTTTCGGGCAACAGGCGGGAAACCTTTTCACGGATCAGAGACGTTTGTTGAAGCTTAAAAATGGCTCAAGGAGGTGGAAGATTTGTTTGGTATCTTTGAGATGGAAGATGGAAGGAAGGTCCAATTAGCTGCTTGGTTAATGAAGGACGAAGCCTCGTTTTTGTGGGAGGTCACGAGTGGAGAGCGTCCGGTAGAGACATGGATGGATTTCAGGCATAGGTTCGAGATGAAATTCCTCTCATGAGCGGAAAAGAATTTATACATGGAGAGGTTCTTAGCATTGAAGCAAGGGAATTCATCAATGAAGGAGTACGTCAACAAGTTCAGTCAGTTGGCGAGATTCGGCTTAGACTTGGTGAACACACCTGAGAAGAAGGCACTGAGATTCTTCAAAGGTTTGAATGAGCCGCTACATGGGTTGGCTATGACCCACATTCCTATGGGGGCTACCTTCAAGAAATTGGTTGGCATTGCGTTAATGCATGAGGAGGAAGCCAAAAGTGAGAAGAAAGAAAAGCTCGAAGGACCACAAAACAAGAAAGCGTGGAACAAAAAGGAAACATAAAAGAAGGATGAAAAGTCTGAAGGTAAGAAGGAAAAAAAGTGCTTTACTTGTGGAGGCTTAACTCATCTGAACAAGGATTGCAGAAAGAGGAAGGTTTCTTGCTTCAACTGTGGAGAAATGGGACACTTCACTAGGGACCGCCCGAAGAAACCTGGGCAAGGGCAGAGGGCAGAGGGAAGAACCTACTTCTGGAGGGCAGGCGAATGCTCCCGTGACTGGCAGATACGGTAGAGATAGGAAAATTTCTATAGAAGGATTAATTTCCTTATCTGATTATTGAGTTATAACTCTCTTTGATTCTGGAATTTTGATTCTATAATTGAGACTCTGCACTTTAATACTAGTCTTGTTTCTGATCTCGCTATAGTCTCAAACAACATAAGGGTTACGACTCATCTGCTTGTGATAAGTTGGAGTTTGAGGGCATTTGTGTTGGGCGATAAGTTGACAATGACGCATACATTCTGGGTTTTTGTGGGATATATCATGCTTAGTTTCCTGAGAATCATTTGATAATCTGATCTGTACTAGTAATATGTGAGTATCTGAATATTTCCTTAAAGGATAGGAGTTTGAACTCGAAGCGTGAAGTAGTTTTCCAGTTTTGACATTGTTTAATGGGAGTAATTCTCTGAGTGTCAATCTGATGTTGATTTCGGTCTTTGGGTTGATACTTAGGGATTTATTCTCTTAACTGATGTCTAATAGGAACGGAACCTTTGTACTTACTTCTGTCACTCGGCTGTATCCTATCAATCGATTCTTCGACCTTTAGGTAGAAACTAATGGGTGTAAACATGTGTTTGAGACATGTTATGTTTGATGGTTGCAAGTGGATGCAAGTGGTTTCTAGTGGCTGCTCATGGATGCATATACACACACTAGGCACTAGATCAGCTCAAAAACAGTCTCATACTGCATATGGATGTGTGTGCATTTTTCGATTTTTATGGATGCAAAATGATTGACTCATCACATGGATGTTGTATTTGGATGAATGGTTGTGCAATCGTATAAAGAGATATGTATCAAATAGGATTTATTGAAAACATAAGTGGGTTCATGGAACTAACATAATTCACATTAAGGAGGTCAACTGGATCAGTAGACCGTCTGATCTTTGCATTAGATTAGAGAAATATGCACACACTTTTGCATATGTTCATTGTAATGACCCGCATTGGTAGAGGTATTATAATTAATTAATTTAATTATTGAAATGGTGGTTTAGAGAATTTAATGGTCGTGGGATTAAATAATGGTGAATATTTAATTAAAATAATAAATTAAATAATATATTTAATTTTGAAATATCAGAATTGGCTGAAATGACGATATGGTGTGAACCGGATCATCAGTGATATTTAATTCAACTTGGAATTGAATTTGGATAATGAATATATTCAATCGTCGACAGTTGAACGTATAGTTTATAATATAATTATAAACGAGCTCGAAATGGCACTGCAGTTCGTAAATTGGCGATTTGAACGTCAACTGAATGTACAAGATTCATTTTAAATCGGATTCTGTGAAACAAGAAACGTGTGGAGCTGGTGGAGTATATCTTTCTAGTGGAAGAGAAAAACCGGGATTTCGTCGTGTAGATTTTGATTTACGTCCAAGTCAAATTTTAGAAAAGTCGTTGTGGAATTCCTTTATAATTTATAAAGGAATTATTTATATTTTAAAAAGGAATTTCAATATAAATCGAATATCGAGTTGACTAGATTTGAAATATCAAGTTATAAATCCCAGTAGAGCTGTATGGTATTCCACAGTGAATATATACGATAATATTAATTTATTAATATTAAATTTAATTATATTTAAATATATTTATATATTTAATGGGTCATTCAGAGCTTTAAAATAGCCAGTTTTGCAAACGAAGTCAGAATTCGACGAAACTAATTTTGTTGGGTTCGCAATGTCAAATAGTTGTTAGATGTCAATTTCCGTGATTTTTGAAGTTAGTATGTGGCCGTACAGGATTTTATTGTGAAAAACAGTCAGTATTTTGACGGTTAAAAATACGCTGTGTGAGCATACGAAGTCGGAATTAGACGAAACCAGTTTCGTTGGGACCGTAATGTCGAACTCTAGCTACATGTCTAGTTTGGTGATTTTTGGGTATCGTGTGTGATCACACAAGTTCTTAGAAGACGAATTCAATCAATGAATGACTAAAATAAATATCTAGACAAATATCTAACCAAAAATATCTAAGAATAAATCCTTATAAATACCCCACTCACACCCCTTATGACCTAATTCCTCATTTCTCTAGTCAACCTCAGAAATGAGCCGCCAATGTTTTTATTCCTTTAAACATTTTCCGGTCTTCATAAAATCATAAAAAAGGAAATAAAATCCTATAAATCATAATATCTTTATATATGAATTCAGCATCCCATGAGCTATGATCTGGTGCTTGGTTGGTGAGGTGCGACGCCCTTCCGTGGTGTCCATAAACTTTAGGAAGACCTAGGGTTAGTCGCTGGTGGAAATACAATGGATTTTAAATCATTTCGAGTTCGAATCTGAACTCAGGAGATCGAATAGCCCCGATTATGTTTTTTTGGGGATTTTCTGATTTTAAAAATGTCGACCTACAATGTGGTGACGTGAAGAATAGTCTGTCGACGTGAGGTAGGAGATGGATGCGAGTTTGGCGAGTGTTCATGGGGCGGTAAAGATTAGAATGTGGAGTAGGTTGGCATATGTTGTTTGGTTTATTTCGGATCATGGGAGGAGGAAATGGGGATTTACGAGGACTGAAATGGCTTTATGGAGAGGTGCAGGTTTCGACATTAGCATTGGAGGGAGGAAGAAGAGTTCAGCGCAATTGAGGATAAGAGATATTTAAGTTAATTGGTAAATTTGAGTTTTAAATTTCCATGTGAGAAGAAGAGATGTTTGAGGATGGAAAGTCACGCCATGGTTTAGTTTGGTTGCGGGTTACTGTAGTTGATTTGGAAGAGGAAGGAGTATACACAAGATGGGTCAGCGGGATTTAAAAACAAATGGGAATGGGCCTTGATGGTAGGTGAAGCCCAATTCAATTTTAATTCAAGCTAATTTGTTTAAATAGTTCAAACTTGTATAATCGATATCTTGGCCATACTACATCATAAATTTGAACCGTCTATGGAAGGACACTACCCAATGGAACTGACTGGGAAAGAACTCGACCTCGTTACAATTTATGGCAAAATAAAACTATTTGATTCAGATCAAATAATAGTTTATCGTTCTTTAACGATGAACTGCCAATGTGAGTAAATCTCACTAACTCTAAACAGTTTATAATTTCATGTTGTATTTTTAGAACTATTAAATATTGGCTGATTGACTGTGTGTTGATTGTTTGATTGAACTGCTAGTCAGTTAGTCGAAATTCTATATTGATTCTGTTTAACAGAATATATCATATGGAACTAAAGTGATGTTGATTTTATTGTGTAACATCTGTGGATGCAGGAAAACAAGTTGGATTCCTCAACATTTATTTTACTGTGATTCATATATTGTGATATATGATGTGATATATAATCTATTGTCGATTATATGTGCTTGAACGATACTGATCATCGTGATTTGATATGTTGAATACCATAACATACCGAAATCTTGATAAGGGAATATTTTCAAATTGATATTCGAAAATAAAATATTTATAAATAATTTTTTTTTATAAAATGGAATATTTATAAATAGGAGATATTTAGAAAAAGGGAAAACGTTATAAAAAGGAAACTGTTATAAGAAGGAAATCATTTTAAAGTGGAGAACCGTTACTAAAGGTAAATCTTTAAAATGAATAAATGTTGTTAAAAGGGAAATCTATATAAAGCGAATAAAGGAGTCAAATTGAATATGGTATTCGAAGGGAGTTATTCGAATATAGTATTCGAAAGTAAGCAAATCGAATTAGTTATACGAATTAGTTATTCGAATAGAGTTAAATAAATAAGAGTTATTCGAATAGAGTTAAACACATAAGAGTTAATGAATTAGTTATTCGAAAGGAGTAATCGATTATAGTTTAATCGAAAGCAGTTATTGATTATAGTTTAATCGAAAAGAGTTATCGAATTAGTTATTCGAAAGGAGTTATCGATTATATTTTAATCGAAAGGAGTTATCGATTATTGTTCAATCGAAAGGAGTTATCGATTATAGTTTAATCGAAAGGAGTTATCGATTATAGTTTAATCGAAAGGAGTTATCGATTATAGTTTAATCGAAAGGAGTTATCGATTATAGTTTAATTGAAAGGAGTTATCGAATATAGTTTAATCGAAAGGAGTTAAAGGAGTTATCGAATTTAGTTATTCGATTGAGTTAATCGATTAGAGTTAAATCAAATGAGTTAATCGAATATAGTTTATTCGAATATAAATTAAAAGGAGTCAATCGAATATAGTTTATTCGAATAGAGTTAAAGGAGTTATCGAATATAGTTTATTCAAATGGAGTTAAGTGAAATGAGTAAATCAATAGCGTTAGTCCGATAGAGTTAATCCAATAGCGTTAGTCCAATAGAGTTAATCCAATAGCATCAGTCCAATAGATTAAATTGAATAGAGTTATCGAATATAATTATTCCAAGGGAGGAGTTATCGAATAGAGATATATTCGAAAGAGAATTACGTAAGGAAGTTAGTTAAAGAAATATAAAGTGAACTTTGCCTATTTCAAAGTTAGAAATGTTGTTCAGTTAAGGTCTGAGAGGTAGTTTGACCCCAACTTGATTGGCTTTGTTTTAACTAAGGAATGGTTAAGGTTTGGCAGTAAAGGATGGTTAAGTGAATTTAGTAATTAAAGGAAATGGTTTGAGTTGGCATCGCGATGGTTTGTCAAACATCGGTCTAAGTCCAATGAAGGAGTTTTGGAAATGTTTTCCAAATAAGAACCAGAAATGTTTTCTGATGTAGAAAACAAGAAATGGAAATGTTTTCCAATGGTAATAACATATATTTTCTAAATTTAGAAAATAATAAATGTTAAATATAGGGAAATAGGAGGTGAAAAATGAACTAAGGAGATAAATGTTAAATGATGTTTGATCGATATAATTTCCCTTTGGAAATGATATCGTTGTTTGCAAACGTGTTTTTCTTTGATAGTTAAATCACAGACTATCGAAGTTTTTGACCATTTTAATGTTGTTAATATGGAGAGACCGGTTGGATTATTATCCAAAGAACCACTCTGTATTGGCATAAGCGTTGCGAATCATATATGCCCAAGATAATTGAAGACGGAGTAAAGTGCAAGGGCTATTGTATAAGTCTTAGATAACAGTGTCTAAGATGGATGTATTGAATAGTGCCTTTGGTTCATCCTGTTCCTGGATGACTTATATGGACGGATATCTGATAGAGTATTTCCAGATGATCACTTATATTTATTTCTCCAATCGTACCAAGATTGGAAGCGGAGAAGGAAACTTCTTTTAGCTAACACATAATGTATGGTTGAGAACGTCAGTCGGTGGTTTGATGGATTTGACGATGTGGCATTTAAAGTGAATCTGGTGTGATGATAAAGCGTAGCTTCTAGCCTCACATCCGGGAAATGACAGAAATCGGGCACGCAGCACCGCTAAGTCGGTCGCTACGAAGTAGGGTGTATAATCACCTGATCTAGAGTTTCATTTACTTCTAAAAATCTATTGTTGATGCTGTCCCATTTGGGAAACGGTTGCTGATCCCAACCGTTGGTGATATACATTCGATACTCTCGAGCGAAATGAGTGGTCGGTCATGTGTGGCCGGGTTGCAAGATGTTCTTGTTGGACCCAGTGTATTCCTTTCTAGAGGTACACTAGCGAAAGGCGGTTCCATACCTTGTCATAGTTGGAAATCCATTACCCAATACGTGCTTGCGGTTTTGATTGTATACTATATATGTAGAACGTGAGATGAAAGCGTCTCTGCTAGATGATTAATATATTGTGGTTGATAGGCATTATTATAACATCAAAAGGTTTTTGATATAAAGATAATTTGGATTCTCATAAGGGAAAAACCTGTTCCGTTATACGGCGTGGTCTTATGAGATATCATTTACCTGCTTGAACTGTTTTAAACTGTTTTAATCACACTAGTCCCATGACTGACCCGGAGTTTATTTTTTTTTGTTTTCCCTAATCTCTTGGGTGCCTAAATTTGTACGGGCAGTCAAGTAGTCGGGATTTACAGATATACTGGAAGAGCTTGGAGCAGGAGTCTTCAGGATTATATAGCTATAGTTATTTCTGCTGTGTTGTAAGTGTTGTACTCTTATAATGTTATTATATACATATAATGATTTTATTTCAAGGATATATTATCTATTACATGTTGTTCGTTCCGCTGTGAGGTTCGTGTTACTATGATGTTGTTCTCTTCTTCTTCTTCTTCTTCTATTCTAAGTTTCTATCTTATCTTTCCTCACCGTCATTTTTCTTTCTATTAATTTCCTGATTTTCAGTTTAAATTGGGGTTGGACTTGTGTTTTTGGTCAGCTCAAATTGGACTGGATTTTTGGGTTATTACAGTTGGTATCAGAGCATAAGGTTTACTGAATTACCTTGGCTCTGTGGCGTGACACAGTAGAGATGGGGTTTGTAATAACCTAGATTGAGTTGAGTGTATATATATGAGTGAACGTATTTGTTATTGATATAAAAATTGTTTTTTATTATGGAGATTCATTGGTTGAGTTGTTTATGGGTTCTGGTCGATCAGTTTGATCCACTGTATCGGTAGGAGTTTATAAACACTCGAATACGATGGGTCGACATAATATGTTTTGAAAAGAGGGTAAATTAAAATAAGTTTACCCAAGGTATATCTTGATATAGAGAAGATAGATGTATCAAAATTATAATATAGAGGATATATTGGCTATGATTATAATCGAGTAAGATTATAAATTAAATGGCTATGTAAATAACCAATCAGAATTCATATAAGTGAAATACATGAAATCAGATGAGTTGAATCTAAAATTTTAAACCAGAAATTGAGTAAAAATTCTGGAGAATTGGATAAGTGTTTGTAAATGGATTTGGATTAAAAATAAGGAAAATTTAAGATCCTGGGAGATTTTAAATTGTTTGACAAGCAGTGTGAATTATATTTTGAAATGAATTTCAAAGTGGAAATGTTTAGAAATGGTTTTATAGTGTTGAACTCACTTCGATCGCTGGAAAATAGATTCCGATGATGACAGTTGCATCATCAGTATTCATTTTCGAGTTGTAAGTGACGAATTAGTACTAGAGATATTGTTTTGAATTTGTTTTGGGAAAGACAAGTTGTGTTGAATTTCAAAATAGGATTTATAATAAATAGAGTTGAAATGGAATTTGAATATAGAAGTTCCAAATAGAATTGAAATGAAATAAAGAGAATTCAAATAGATTTGAATATAGAATTCAAATAGAGTTAAAATGGAATTTGAATATAGAATTCAAATAGATTGTAATAGAATTTCAAAATAGAATTTGAAATGGGAATTTGAATATGAAATTCAATGGAATTGAAATAGAAATTGAATACAGAAATTCAAAGGGTGTTTGAATATATGAAATTCAATGGAATTGAAATAGAGTTTGAATATTGAAATTCAAATGGAATTTGAATATATAGAATTCAAATGGAATTCAAATAGAGGATTTGTATATATAGAATTTGAATATAGAATTCAAATGGAATTTAAACTATAGAATTTGAATAGAAATTAAATAGAATTAACTAAGTCGAAGAGGAATTAGTTAATCGAGTTTTGAATTTGAAGTTGAACATTGAAAGGTGAATTGGATTTGTAAATGGATATTCCAGATCGAATATAGAACTTAAATTTGAAATTTGGATTCAAATTAGTTAATAAGCAAGTTTAAATATATTTGAACATGTCATGTTCAAATATAAAAGTGAAATAGACTAAAGAGTTAATTAACAAATTAATTAACGAATTGAGTTAAAACAATCAGGTATAGTTAAAATAGTTTGGGCAGGTATAAATATACATGAGATAGGTATCGATAAGGTATGAAGGTATATAAATAGAATGCTCGACGAAAAGGTATGTATTTAGTTCGTATATGAGATTTTTGGCGCCGTATCGGCTAGCCGCTTCGCTTTTTATTTTTCTTTTGGATTGGTGAGTGCCATGGGAGGCTATTTGAAATATCCCGATGCTCCAGGTACAAAGGAGGTTATGGCGAATTTTTCCTGGAATTTAAGGAGTTAGATTTTTTTTTAAGATAATTTGATAGTTAGGAATCAACGTATCGATATATATAGAAGTTGATAAGGAAACGAACATAGAAATAGAATAGTAAAATCAAAAAGGAAGATTAAGAATAAAATCTAGTAAGAATAGAAAGAGGAAGCGTATACGTGTTTAAAAGTGAATAAGTAGTTGTATGGTATTGATAATTCGAGTAAGTAGTCATATCTGTTTTAACGTTATAAATGTTATTCAGTCAAGGTCTGAGAGGTAGTTATACCCCAACTTGATTGAATTCATTATTAACAAATAAATAGTAAGATTTTAGGCTTGAAGATCAATGTTGAATAAGAGTTAGTTGAATATAGTATTTGGGTTGTCGTAACGATGTTTTACACAACATCCGTTTTAACCCAAATAAGTGTAAGCTTGGAAATATAATAAAGAATATTTACTAAGTATAGAAATAAACGAGATCGGAAAAGAGATAAGTAATTGGAATATTTTCCAATTATGAATATCATATATTTTCTAAAGTTTAGAAAATAAAGAAAGGCGATATTCAGAAATGTTTTCCAAATAACATAAAAGGCCAACATGGTTACTGAAAATATTTGGTTAACAAATATTGATAAAGAAATAGAGGAGTGATTTAACTAATGGAATATTAATTAAGGGCTCAGTGACATGTTCAAAAGGAAAATTTGATTTTTGAAAAGAGTAAACTGTTTAAAAACTCCTAGGGAAAGACTGTTTGAATTAAAAACAAAATTAACAGAAATTTGTGAAAGCAAAATTGAATTAATGTAAAGCCAGTGAAGTGGTAACTGAGATTGAATTAGAATGATATCAAGACAAATTGGATTGTGAGATTCAAATTTGAAGTGTAATGTGATAATCAAGTTAAGAGTTGGGAACCGAGAAGAAACTCGAGTTGAAATGATATTAGGCTCAGATATAAGCGAATGGTTGTGTTGTGGATAAAAGCAGATTGGAATTTGATTGGGATGACCCTTGTATCCACTGAATTGATAATAGGTGGGAAGGATATGATGATATGCCTACAAAAGGTACAAGTTTATATTTCATATTGGATATAAGATTTATGAGCCGAATTGGCAAGCTGCTTGGCTGTTTGATTTTCTTTTGGGTTGGAGATGGCACAGAGAGGCAAGTTGGAGTTTGAGCTATTAACCAGTACAAAGGAAGGTGCTGGAGAATTTTTTCGAAAAGTTAAGGCGTTAGAAAATTTTCAAGATTATTTTTTTGAAAATTTTCGTTGATAAGAATTAATTAATAATTTAATTAAAATTAAATTGGTTCAGTTGAAACTGATGTTGAGAAGTGGACATATAAGTTCTAACCAGTCGATAGGGTCGTCTTCTAGCTTAGCAATTTTGAGGTCTAAATTATTTTAAGTGGGGAAGATTGTAATGACCCGCATTGGCAGAGGTATTATAATTAATTTATTTAATTATTGAAATGGTGGTTTAGAGAATTTAATGGTCGTGGGATTAAATAATGGTGAATATTTAATTAAAATAATAAATTAAATAATATATTTAATTTTAAAATAGTCAGAATTGGCTGAAATGATGATATGGTGTGAACCGGATCATCTGTGATATTTAATTCAGCTTGGAATTGAATTTGAATGACGAATATATTCAATCGTCGACAGTTGAACGTATAGTTTATAATATAATTATAAACGAGCTCGTAATGGCGCTGTAGTTCGTAAATTGGCGATTTGAACTTCAACTGAATGTACAGGATTCGTTTTAAATCGGATTTCTGTGAAACAAGAAACGTGTGGAGCTGGTGGAGTATATCTTTCTAGTGGAAGAGAAAAATCGAGATTTCGTCGTGTAGATTTTGATTTACGTCCAAGTCAAATTTTAGAAAAGTCGCTGTGGAATTCTTTTATAATTTATAAAGGAATTATTTATATTTTAAAAAGGAATTTCAATATAAATCGAATATCGGTTTGACCCAAATTTGAAATATCAAGTTATAAATTCCAGTAGAGCTGTATGGTATTCCACGGTGAATATGTACAATAATATTAATTTATTAATATTAAATTTAATTATATTTATATATTTAAATGGGTCATTCAGAGCTTTAAAAATAGCCAGTTTTGCAAACGAAGTCGAAATTCGACGAAACTAATTTTGTTGGATCCGCAATGTCAAATAGTTGTTAGATGTCAGTTTTCGTGATTTTTGAATTCAGTACGTGGCTGTACGGGATTTTATTGTGAAAAACAGTTAGTATTTTGACGGTTAAAATACATTGTGTGTGCATACGAAGTCGGAATTAGACGAAACCAGTTTCGTTGGGACCGTAATGTCAAACTCTAGCTACATGTCCAGTTTGGTGATTTTTGGGTATCATGTGTGATCACACAAATTCTTAGAAGACGAATTCAATCAATGAATGACTCTTTGATTACTCTTTGAAGATGAATTCAATCAATCAAATGAATTAAAATACGTAAATCATTAAATATAAAAACCGAACATATAGATATCATAAAGTGTTGATCCCCTTTGATTACTCTTTTGTTTTTGAACCATTTTCCATCGTTATAAATATATACCAACACTACCTTATGCTGAAATCTACAGACATGCGTACTCTTCACACTTTCTAAGCCGTGCCAATCAAGGTACTTCAACACCGTGCCAGTCAAGGTACTTCAACACCGTTTACAGCACGCTATTCAATCTCTATAAAAGAGAACAGCCGACCATCTTCTTTTAATCTTCTTTCAGAAAAAAAAATAACGAAACTCTCTCTACTTATTTTATATACATGAACAGTAAGCTTACAAATTTAAACCAATTATGTAAATCCACATACTTAGATGAATTGGATCTCGTTCGATCCATTTTTCTCCGATGGCAACAAGGCAGCATCACCCCAAGATTTCAATTTTTGAAGAGAAAGAAGCTTTAATGCTCGGAGTTAATATCACTTTTGAATTTGTGGCATCGATTGGTGGTTAGGTGCAGATCTGAGAAGGATTCGAAGTATAGGATTACAGATGTGGGATTGGCCGAGCTCAGCGGGGGTTCTGAGGGCGGGCGACGACCTTCCGGTCATGGAGATGGATAACCCGGGATGTAGTGAGGCAAGGATGCATTTATCAGTTCGAAGCGATGCAGGAAATCGAATTGTGGAAGTAAAGTATTATAGCAACAAATAGGAGTTGTTGAGAAGGATAACATGAGCAGCTAATTTGTTTTAAAACTGGTGAAGGAAATGGAGTTCATGAGAAGAGAAGTTCGACAGGGTCGATCTCTTAACAAGCGATGGAGGAAAATGGTGGCCTTGGATTTGTAAAGTGTGAGGATGTGAATGGAGTTTGGGTCGAAGAAATGTTCGATTATGGGTCCTGCATTTTGCGAGAGCAGATCAGAACCGGGTTTGAAGGGGGGGGGGGGAAGACAACGCTGAAATGTTGAAGATGTATTAACCATAGGAGGATTAAGCTGGCGAAGGGGAGGAATCTGGTTGGCTTGTTGATCGTTTCTGCGAAGTGGGGAGGAAGCTCGTTTGAAGTGATTAATAAAGGAAGGAGACCAGATTTATTTTGCTGGAAAATGAATTAACGCGTGACAAAGGCGCTAATGACGAGGGATTAGTATTAACCCGATTCAAGATGTAGAGGGGGCATTCAGTTCTGGGCTTCAACAGTTTAAGTGGCAAGCCAATGTTCAATTCAGACATCGATACTGGACGAATTGGTTGAGTACTTAACTGCCATAAAGTTAGCTGGGTTCGAGCTGTTTCATTTGCCACAATATATTTAAACAGTTGGGGTCAAACTGTTTTTACGAGACCATGTAATATAACAAAGACTTGAAGAAGTTCAGGAACATTGATCTTATAAGTAAGGGTTTCACAAGCAGTATATATAGTGTGCCAACCAGCGAGTATGGCCAAATCCAGTCTATTTCAAGTAGATGACGAGGTGAAGCTCTGGTAAGTGGGAAGTTCGGCGGTCTGTAGGGTGCATGCATGGGGTTTCAGATAAATTGGTTCACTTGTCTTGGGTGCGCAATACGTAAGGTGGGCCGCGACGATAATGGCGGTTTCGAGTAAGACATGGTAGCTGTGGTTTTGAGGTTGCTGTAGTGGTGCATGGAAAATCTTCAGGTAGCAGTCATGTTTTAAGTTGGTAGAGAAGGATTAATAACGAATCACACGAAACTGGTCACTTAGGGATCATAGCGAAGATATCTACATGACGTCACTGATGCGGTTGAGAAAAGAACCGCTGGAGTTACGTGATAAAATCAAACGTTCATTTGGTTCTAACGAAACAAAACAGGATTGCCAACTACGACCAAGGTGAGTAAACACACTAAATCTGCTTCGTTTATATTTTTATAAACGAGTTTTTAAATTTATTTTATACTGCGTGATGCTTGCTTGGTTGAATAATTGATAAAATTGGTTGATAGGATTACATCGTTGATCGATTTTTAGTTTGATAGTTCATATTGATGTGAAATAATATTATTGATGTTATTAACATCTGTGGATGCAGGGAAACAGGTTGGAGGGACCCCACTGGGTTCCTCAATATTCATATTACTGTTTTTTCTTGATTTTGATGTGTGGTGTGATTTATACAGTCAGTAATTGACTTTGTGTGTTGGTTTACCCTGGCCCTAGAAACTTGTTATTTTAGATACCGAAAATATTTTAAAATGTAGAAAATAAATTGTAGATTTAAAAAGCAAATTTATTTCCATAAATAGAAATCTAATTTCGAATAGAGTTGGAAATAGAAACCTGTTCAAATGTATGAATCAGGAGGTTACATTGAAACAGAAATTCAAATTTGAATTTCTATAGAAATCTGAAAGTCTGTTTTTAAACCAATATTGGAAAGGAGATTTAAACTTAACAAATTTTAAGGACATCTTTTACGAGATTTTGAATGATTGAAATAAAAAGAAATGAGATTATAAATGTTTGAAATTAATGATGAGATTTTCTATAAACAATTGTAAATAGAAGTTATATATGAAATTTGGATTTGATATGGTAAAATCAAATGGATTTGATTATGTAAAAAGAGATATTATGCACGATTAAAGTGAATTGTAATGACCTAGATTTCCGTAACATCGGAGTTGACTATATACATCATACGTCCAACCCAAATATCACAAAAATACGAGACAAATTTTTTTTTAGAAGAAAGAGGTAGAAGAAGAACAGAAATAACAACACAGAATCTCACATCGCAGCGGAAAACAAAATATAATATATCACATCTTTGAAATACAAAATCTTAACTGTATATCATACACTTATCAGAGTACAACACTTACAACATAACGGAACAACTATAACTGGATAACGCTGAAGCCTCCTGCTCCAAGCTCCTTTAGATATATCTGAAAAATCCTGAACTACTTGACTGCCCGTACAAATTTAGGCACCCAAGAGTTTAGGTAGAACAAAACAAATAAACTCCGGGTCAGTCATGGGACTGGTATGAGTAAACAGTTTAAAACAGTTTCAGAAAACTAAATGATATCTCATAAGACCACGCCGTATAACACGGAACGGGTTTTTCCCTTATGAGAATCCAAACACTTGATTTATCTTTATATCAAAACTCCTTTGATATTATAATAATGTCTAAATCAAGTAGATAACAATCTAGTGGAACGCTTGCATCTCACGTTCCACATATATAATATACAATCAAAAACGCAAGCACGTATTGGGTAATGGATTTCCAACTATGACAAGGTATGGAAGCACCTTCCGCTGGTATATCTCTAGAGGAGAATACACCGAGTTCAACAAGAACATCTTGCAACTCAGCCACACATGACCGACCACTCATTTCGCTTGAGTGTATCGAATGTATATCACCAACGATTGGGATCAGCAACCGTTTCCCGAATGGGACAGCATCGACAATAGATTTTTAGAAGTAAATGAAACTCTAGATCAGGTGATTATACACCCTAATAGGTGCGACCTACATAGCCATGCTGCTTGCGCGATTTCTGTCATTTACCGGTTGATGAGGCTAGAAACTACGCTTTATCATCACACCAGATTCACTTCGAATGCCACATCGTCAAATCCATCAAATCACTGATTGACGTCCTCAACAGTACATTACGTGTTAGCTAAAAGAAGTTTCCTTCTCCGCTTCCACTCTTGGTACGGTTGAAGAAATCAATGTACGTGACCTTTCTGGAAATACTCTGTCAGACATTCATCCATACAAGTCACCCAGGAACAGGATGAACCGAAGGCACGATTTCTATTAATAGAAAAAGTCCTTGCACTCTACTCCGTCTTCGATTATCTTTATATAATCTGATTCGCACGCTACTGCCAATACGGAGTGGTTCTTCGGATAATAATCCAACCGGTCTCTCCATATTGACAACGATGGTCAAAACTCCGATAGTCTGTGATTTAACTATCGAATAAAAACAAGTGTTTCGATAGTCGATGATTTAACTATCGAATAAAACAAGTGTTCAACCAAACATCCAAAAATCACTGAACCTTTAATTAATATTCCATTAATTAAATCTATTCTCTATTTCTTTATCAATATTTGTTAACCAAATATTTTCAATAACCATGTTGGCCCTTTTGCGTTCTTTGGAAAACATTTCCATATATCGCCTTCCTTTATTTTCTATACTAGGAAATATTCATTATTCTATTTCCAAGCTTTGCACATATTTGGGTTAAAACAGATGCTGTGTAAAGCATCGTTACGACAACCCAAATACAGTATTTAACTAATTCTTATTCCACATTGATCTTCGAGCCTGAATCTTGCTACTTATCGGTATATCATGAAATCAACCAAGTTGGGGTATAATTACCTCTCAGACCTTGACTGAATAACATTTAACGTCAAAACAGACAAGACTACTTACTCGAATAATCAATACCATACAACTGATCATTCACCTTTAAACACATATATACTTTCTCTTTTATCCTTACGAGGTTTTATTCTTATACTTCCCTTTTGATTATACTATTCTATTTCTAAGTTCGTTTTCTTATCGACTTCTATATATTTTGATATGTTAATTTCTAACTATCAAATTATCTTAAAAATATTCTATCTCCTTAAATTCCCGGAAAAATTCGCCATGACCTCCTTTGTACAGGGAGCATCGGGAAATTTCAAATAGCTTTCCCGGTCCTTCTCATCTCAAAAAGAAAAAGAAAAAGCCAAGCGGCTTGCCGATACGGCGCATAAAATCTCATATATGAATTAAATACGTACCTTTTTGTCGGGCATTCTATTTATTTCACTTCTATACTTTATTCCATACCTGTCTTCTGTATATTTATGCCTGTCCAATCTATTTTAACTATACCAATCGTTTTAACTCAATTTGTTAATTAAATCTGTTACTTAACCTTTCAGTCTATTTCACCTTTCATATTTCAACATGACATGTTCAAATATATTTTAACTTGCATATTAACAAATTTTAATTATACTCATACTCTCGTTTCCTTATTGACTTCTTATTCAAATTCCAATTCAATTCTATTTGAATTCTCTCTATTTAAACTTCATTTGAATTCTATTTTCAAATTCTATAGTTTAAAGTCCATTTGAATTTCTATTTTTAAACTCTATAGTTAAACTCTATTTGAATTCTATATTCAAATTCTACATTCAATGTCCATTTGAATTTCTATATTCAAATCTATAGTTTAAAGTCCATTTGAATTTCTATATTCAAATCTATAGTTTAAAGTCCATTTGAATTTCTATATTCAAATTCCATTTGAAATACTATGTTCAAATTCTATAGTTAAACTCCATTTGAATTATATTATTCAAATTCTATAGTTAAACTCCATTTGAATTCTATATTCAAATTCTATAGTTAAACTCCATTCGAATTCTATATTCAAATTCTATAGTTAAACTCCATTTGAATTCTATATTCAAATTCTATAGTTAAACTCCATTTGAATTCTACATTATTTATAAACATCGTTTATAACTTCAATTCAAATCCCACCTTTCCATTTATAAACAAAGTTTATAAATTCGATTCAAAACCCATATTTTTCCTTTTATAAACAATTTTATAAATTCGATTCAAATCCTGTCTTTTCATTTATAAACAACTTTATAAATTCGATTACTTGTTTATATATATATTCAAAACAAGTTAATGTTTCTATACTTCATTTAAAATTCAAATTCTATTTATAAAAATAGAATTCCCCATTTAAATTTCAAATACCTTTTCCGATATTTTTATGAATCAATATTCAAGCTCTAGTGGTATTTTAAACAATCAAATCAACAAAATTTCAATCATTTGATTTTCTACACATCATATATGAATATATATGAAATCAAACAAACAACAACAGATAATATATTTTTGAGGAATCCAGTTGGATTCCTCCAACCTGTTTTCCTGCATCCACAGATGTTAGTCAACATAGTAATACCCATCCTGCTTCGAGGCAGGATATCGCGGTATAGAAGGTCATCCACTAATCATAGCGTGGGGCGTATAGGGTAATCATCCGCTATGAAACTGCGGGCATCCGCTAATGAGACCGCGGGAATCCAACCAATCAATCAACCCAATATATATATATAATAGTCCTAAATAACTAATATATATTTTAAAACAATCAGACAGCATTCAAACAAGCATAGACAATTATTTTTAACTAATTAAATAATAATTTCTAAATAAAAGGTGAGTGAGGTTTACTCACCGTGTCATTACTGCGATTCACTTCCTCTAAATCAACCGACCTTTGACTCAAATTAAAATTCCAAAATCGGTTTCGATCAACTTCACTTTGCATATTTTTGAACCTTGTAAACATTTTTAAATATTGCATTTACAAATTAGCTCATGAGTTTTAAAGCTAAATATATTTAAACTAATTAATTATTAAAATTAATTATCATACCTTAATCATGTTTTAAAGCTAACAGTAATTATTCCGACCCTTTCTTTCACCAAGCCGAACTGCTTCCTTCTCTTAAACTGCTTCAGCAATATAGTAGCACTGTCTTCCCAATTTCCTTGCAAAAATCCCGTAACTCCTCCCCATCACTGTGAAGCTAACACTGACCATTCAACCTCGCACCCCCTCAAACTGTTGTTGCACCTCCTATGGGATCCCATGGTGATAATCGACGCCCTCAAAAACCATCTCGATTATCTTGCAGGAAACCTCGCGTCCTTCCAGATTTGGATCGCGATGAACTCGGTTTACCTTCCATCGCGAGTAGTCTCCTCTTTCACCCAGTTCGCACCCGTTAAAGGATCTGAATCCCCTTCTACATAGCATCGCGACCTCACCTCCTTAGTACGCTCGATTAACCAAATTGCGATAGCAACTTTCCCAAACTCCACATCGGCACTGCCTTGAATCCGAACATCGTCGCCACCAGAAAAAGTCGCACGCCCTCAAAGATCCTCCCTTTTTGAACTCCGCCGAGTCCCTAGCCTAGAACGCGACTTCGAACAACGGTGCCCCTCCCTACTTGAATTGCGAACAGCTACAATGCGTTGACGAGCTACACGGGATCTCAAGTTTCGAAGTTCGATCCCCTTTTATATGTTGATTTGCCCGATTTCACTTTGAGGAAATAAATAAAACAAAGACTTTGATTTCTGAACGACGAATTGAAAATGAGGCAAATGAGGGAGGGTGCGACATTTATATGAAGCTTTGATTTAAATTTGTGGAAACAATGAAGACACAGTTTTGTTTGTATTTGTGGATTAAAAAGGAAACACCGTACTGTTTTAGGTTTGTGGTTATAAAGGGGGCACCGTTTGTCTTGAGTTGTGGTAATTAAAGGTGCCACGAGTTTGTTTAAACGTGGAGGTAAGGGAGCCACAGGTTTTGTTTTAAATCGATTTTATTTAATTTAAAATACATCGTGTGTTCGTACTCCTTTCTGAACACAACAACTGCCCATTCAAGGGTTTAACCACCATTCCGGACATACTGGGATAGGTCACGAAGGCTAATTCAATTATCTGTAGAAGATATTAATTTAAATTGATTTAATTTAAATTTCAAACCATTTAAATTCTTCGATAATTATTGAATATTATTATTCGAATTCAAACAGAATTATGTATTGATTATCTGAACTTATTTCAAATCAGTTTTCACTTCGAATTCAGTTATTCGCTGATTCCTTATTTTGATAATTTAATATATACGATATTAAATCGAAATCGATATTTAAATCGATAACATAAATATAAAAATTCATTTATATTATCAACTAAATATTTAAATCCATTCTAAATATTTAAAATTAGTTGGTCGAAATCCCGGATCATTACATGAATAATCATTTAGAGTAGATATTCTGTAAATGAAAGCAACTATAAAAGAGATCTGGGTTGGGAATGTGAATTCAAATAGAAATTTGAATGATAAGGGAAATGAAAGTTCGTTTCGAAAGGAAACGTTGAATTATATTCCAAAGTTTGGAATATAAAACAAATTGAAATAAATTCAAGAGACTTATAATTATACTTTGACTAGGTCGAAGTTTGTTATAATGGTTTAAGTTCAGGAAGGATATTTGAATTCTATTTAGTACAAATCTAAGCAGCAATTTTAGCGTTGTTACAATAAATGTTTTATACTTGTAAACAGCGATTTTAGCGCTGTCGTTAGAATAAATGTTTTGTAAATCTAGATAGCAAATTTTAACGCTGCCATTATAATAACTGGTTTGTAGTGATCTTAATGCTATAATAAGTGTTCTATAATTCTAGACAGCGATTGTAACGCTGTTGTTAAAAGCAATGTTTTATAAATCAAATATTTGGAGACAGCAATTATAATGCTACCGTTATAATCAATATTTTTATGTAAAGGAGGCGTGTTCTTATATTGAATCCGAGAGTCGCGTAAGCGATGGTTTTAAAGTTATGAGCTTTGACTGTTTCAAAGTTGAGAATGTTGTTCAGTTAAGGTCTGAGAGGTAATTATACCCCAACTTGATTGACTTTATGGTCGATGGAGGAATAGTTAAGGTTCGATGGTGAAACTTGGTTAAGCAATATGGTTAGCTAATAAATGATTAGTGGGTTGAGTTGTAATAACGATGTTATAATATTGCGTTAATTTGAAATGTTTTTCCCAACTAAAATGGGAGATATTTTCTACACATAGAAAATGAAATGAATTGTCAACGAGGAATTAAGAGACAGGAATTGGGAATAATAATTTAATGAGAAATTAATAATAAGGGGGCTCAGTGTTGTTTTGATGCTTGATCGGTAGAATTCCCAATTGGAAATAGGACCGTTGATTGTATGGTTGTTTCTTTGATAGTTAAATCACCGACTATCAAAGTTTTATTTTATATTTTACCTCCGTTATCAGTACAGAGAGACCGGGATCAGATTTAATCTCTGAAAACCACTCTGTATTGTTATAAGCGTTCTGAATGAACTTATGAACAAAGTTGAAGACGGAGTAAAGTGCAAGGGTTATTCTGATAATCCTAGGTAGAAATTGCCAAGATGGATTTATAGATCAGTTCCTTCTGTTTGTCCAAACCCAGGACAACTTGTATGGACGAGTGTATGACAGAGTATTTCCAAAGGAATTACGTACATTGATTCCTTCAAATGTACGAAGTTGATGGCATAGAAGTGAAACTTCTTTAGCCTAACAATCTGAGTATTTTTGTGGGAATCAATTAGTGATTTCCGATGGATCTGACGATGTGGCACTCAAAGTGAATGGTGGCCAGATGTTCTGGAATCAAACCTCAAGCCTCACAAACCGGAATTTGACAAAAATCGGGAAGGCAGCATGGCTATGTGGGTCGCAACCATTAGGATGTATAATCACCTATCTAGAGAAATTCCATTTGTTCTTAAATCTATCGATGCTGTCCCTTTAGGGAAACGGTTGCTGATCCCAATCGTCGGTGATATACATTCGATACACCTAAGCGAAATGAGTGGTCGGTCATGTGAGGGCCGGGTTGCAAGACGTTCTTGTTGAACCCAGTGTATTCGCCTCTAGAGATACACTATCGGCAGGTGGTCCCATACCTTGTCATGTTGGAAATCCAATCTCCAATAAGCGCCCTGCGGTTTTTGATTTTATATTATATGTGGAGCGTGAGATGCAAGCGTTCCGCTAGATTCTATTTATTTGTTAAAGACACTATTATAATATCACTAGATTTGATATCAAATATATTTTTGGTTATCGTAAGGTAAAAACCGTCCGTGTTTATGTGTGGATCGGTCTTACGATTATCATTTCTTTCGAAAGGATTTTGGAAGTTAAACAAATGGTTGGAGTTTACTCACACCAGTCCCATAACTGACCCATAGTTTATTTTGTTTTGTTTTCCCTAAACTCTTGGGTGCCCAAATTTGTACGGGCAGTCAAGTAGTCAGGATTTTTCAGATTCACCTGGAGGAGTTTGAAGCAGGAGGCTTCACCTGTTATCTATAGACTATCATATTTCCGCTGTGTATTGTTTATGTATCTGGAAACAGGAGTTTATAACTTTTCCAGAAATAGATGTTGTGCTCTAATGATGGTATGTATATACAAATACTGATTTGTGTTTCAAAGTTTATGTTATCTAATATATTTTATTCGTTCCGCTGTGAGTTTGTGATCTTCGTTTTCTTCTATTCTAATATTTCTTTCTTTCTATTTCTCATCCTCTAACTTCTTTCTTATAAAGATTCGTATTTCTGTGCCATTTGGGTTGGATGTGTGGTGTTATTAGTCGACTCAAAGGGTACGGATTTGCGGGTCGTTTCAGTTGGTATCAGAGCTGAAGGTTGAGTGATAACCTTGGCTCTGTGGCATGACTCAATAGAGATGGGGTTAGTTACACCCTAGATTGAGTTTGAATGTATATATATGAGCGCGTATTTGTAGATTGGATATAAAATTATTTTATACAGTGTTGGTTGGTTTACTGAGTGGTTTATGGATTCTGGTCGATACAGGATGTACAACTGTATCGATAGGTGTTTCTAAACTCTCGAACAAAACAATTTGACATAGTATCGTTTTAAAAGGGGTAAATGAATTAATTTTGCCTAAAACTATCTTTGATATAAAAGGAATAATTTTCTGAAATTATTAATCTGGTTGGTTGTTATTATAATCAAATGAGATTATAATACCGGAATGGTTATATAAACCAAATTTAATTTATATAAGAATAGAATATATAAATATGTTGAATTAGAATTGGATTCAGATCAGAAGTGTGGATTTAAATCCCGGATATCTAGAAAATATTTTCTAAAGTGTTTTCAAAAGTAATATAATATTACTTTTGAAGAATTTTGTATAAGAATGATTTTAAATGGATTTTAAAAGTTATTAAGCACTGAAATCACTTCAGTGGCGAGAAAATAATTCCGATGATGGGTCGCGACATCATCAGTATTCATTTTCAAGTTTCTGAGTGACGGATTGCTACCATATTGATTTGGGAATGAAAAATTTGTTTGAAAGGGATAAGTTGTTTCAGAAATTCAAATGTTTTGAATATTTTTGATATGTATGATTTCAAACTAAATTGGAACAAAACCCAGGAATTTGAATTCTGAAATTAAAGATTTAACTTGTATAAGTTGAATAGATTAAAATGGCAAAAATGTATCAACTGAATTGAAATTAACTTAAGTTAAACAAATTGGACTGGATTGAAAATAAACCCGAACGAAATTAAATAAGGAGAAATGTTGAGATTCGAATTATTAATATGAATTCGACCTATGTATAAACAAGTTGAATATATATTGGATGATGCTGTTTGGAGATAAACTATGATGGAATTGAATTCAAGCAAGGTAAGGGGGTTGATTTTTTTAAAATAGAACTCAATTTGGATTAGTGAATGGAAGTGAACTAATCAGAAGTTGATTAGAGATTTAAAAACTGGAAGTTGGATTGGTTTGAGACCAACTGGAAATGGATATACGTATGCTGAGCAGATATTGAAGGGAAGAAAATGCAAGAGATAGAATTATGCCCAACAAAAAGGTACATGTTTACAATATTACTTGGGTTTGATGATTTTATGAGCCTATGGGGCAAGCCGTTTGGCTTTTTGATTGGAGAAGGCCTAGAAAGGCGAGCTGTGGTAGTATCGATTAAGCCGTGCAGAGGAGATGCTGCCGATTTTTTTTTTCAGAATTTAAAGTGTTAGAAAATTTTCAGAATTTTTGAAAATTTTCGTTAGTAAGAATAAATAAATAAATATTTTAATTGAAATAAATTGATCCAGTTAAACTAAAATTAAGAAGTGAACAAAAAGGAATTTTGGACCTAGTTAATAGGGTATGTAGCATCTGTTTCAACCT
Source organism: Allium sativum (assembly GCA_030737875.1). Taxonomy (NCBI): domain Eukaryota; kingdom Viridiplantae; phylum Streptophyta; class Magnoliopsida; order Asparagales; family Amaryllidaceae; genus Allium; species Allium sativum. Next base: position 16,912,992 of record JASFAX010000025.1, read on the forward strand.
TAGCAATTTCGAGGACGAAATTATTTTAAGGGGGAAGGAATGTAACGACCCAGATTTTCAGCCATTGAATTCTGAATATTTAAATTGGTTTAAATATTTTTATTTGAATTATATATAGGAATTTATGACGAATTTATTTAACGAAGTTTAAACGTATAATTAATAACATAAACTAAAACGAGTTCAGAATGGCGCGGTAGTTTGAAAATTCGATTTCAAATTTCAAATGATTGTACAGAATTCAAAATAAATCGGATTTTAGAGAAACAAGAAATATTTGAATCTGTTTGAAAATATCTTTCCAACGAATGTGAAAAATCCATATTTCATAACGGGAATAAAAAGTTATGTCCAAATCAAATTTAGAAATAGTCGCTGTAGAATCGTATACAAGCCATAATGGCCTATTCAATATAACTAGAGATTGGTTATGAATTTGGGCAAGGTTCTTTTGAGGCATAGCTATAATTTGATATTTAGAATTTTACTGAAATTTTTAATTAATTAAATACGCAACTTTTTATTTGGAGTATTTTGCACCCTATATCAATATTTTGCGGTTTCATAATATAAGTTAAACTACTGATATTATTATACATTTGGGATCGTGACACCTTGCTCAGCACGATCGTATTTTTATTTTTGTCTATCGCAGTCCGCGTGTGAAACCATAATATTTTAAGACGATTGAATATATAAACAATACTAAGTTATTATCAAATAGCTTAGTACGTATTTTATAGTTGATACTAATAAATAAATATGTTACAAAATAGTTACTATGCGTACCATATGGTCCCGGAAAATAAGGAACCCAACGTTTTTCATTAACATTCATATATGAAATAATATTCGAAAATTTTAAATGCCATATGGGTATTATAAGTAATTCACTTATAATTAATTCACCATATTCATCAAAATTAATATTATACAAACTAGTATCTAGAGACAGTCCAATTGCCCCAAATGGATATGGATTGTTTGTTAATTAAAATACGTAAATCATTAAATATAAAAACCGAACATATAGATATCATAAAGTGTTGATCCCCTTTGATTACTCTTTTGTTTTTGAACCATTTTCCATCGTTATAAATATATACCAACACTACCTTATGCTGAAAGCTACAGATATCCGTGCTCTTCACACTTTCTAAGCCGTGCCAGTTAAGGTACTTCAACACCGTGCCAGTCAAGGTACTTCAACACCGTGTATAACACGCTATTCAATCTCTATAAAAGAGAACAGCCGACCATCTTCTTTTAATCTTCTTTCAGAAAAAAAAATTAACAAAACTCCCTCTACTTATTTTATATACAAGAACAGCAAGCTTACAAATTTAAACCAATTATGTAAATCCACATACTTAGATGAATTGGATCTCGTTCGATCCATTTTTCTCCGCTGGCAACAAGGCAGCATCACCCCAAGATTTCAATTTTTGAAGAGAAAGAAGCTTTAATGCTCGGAGTTAATATCACTTTTGAATTTGTGGCATCGATTGGTGGTTAGGTGCATTTCTGAGAAGGATTCGAAGTATGGGATTACAGATGTGGGATTGGCCGAGCTCAGCGGGGGTTCTGAGGGCGGGCGACGACCTTCCGGTCATGGAGATGGATAACCCAGGATGTACTGAGGAAAGGATGCATTTATCAGTTCGAAGCGATGCAGGAAATCGAATTGTGGAAGTAAAGTATTATAGCAACAAATAGGAGTTGTTTAGAAGGATAATATGAGCAGCTAATTTGTTTTAAAACTGGTGAAGGAAATGGAGTTCATGAGAAGAGAAGTTCGACGGGGTCGATCTCTTAACAAGCGATGGAGGAAAATGGTGGCCTTGGATTTGTAAAGTGTGAGGATGTGAATGGAGTTTGGGTCGAAGAAATGTTCGATTATGGGTCCTGTAGTTTGCGAGAGCAGATCAGAACCGGGTTTGAAGGGGCGGAAGACAACGCCGAAATGAGGAAGACGTATTAACCATAGGAGGATTAAGCTGGCGAAGGGGAGGAATTTGGTTGGCTTGTTGATCGTTTCTGCGAAGTGGGGAGGAAGCTCGTTTGAAGTGATTAATAAAGGAAGGAGACCAAATTTATTTTGCTCGAAAATGAATTAACGCATGACAAAGGCGCTAATGACGAGGGATTAGTATTAACCCGATTCAAGATGTAGAGGGGGCATTCAGTTCTGGGCTTCAACAGTTTAAGTGGCAAGCCAAGGTTCAATTCAGACATCGATACTGGACGAATTCGTTGAGTACTTAACTGCCATAAAGTTAGCTGGGTTCGAGCTGTTTCATTTGCCACAATATATTTAAACAGTTGGGGTCAAACTATTTTTACGAGACCATGTAATATAACAAATACTTGAAGAAGTTCAGGAACAATGATCTTATAAGTAGAGGTTTCACAAGCAGTATATATAGTGTGCTAACCAGCGAGTATGGCCAAATCCAGTCTATTTCAAGTAGATGACGAGGTGAAGCTCTGGTAAGTGGGAAGTTCGGCGGTCTGTAGGGTGCATGCATGGGGTTTCAGATAAATTGGTTCACTTGTTTTGGGTGCGCAGTAGGTAAGGTGGGCCGTGACGATAATGGCGGTTTCGAGTAAGTCATGGTAGCGGTGGTTTTGAGGTTGCTGTAGTGGTGCATGGAAAATCTTCAGGTAGCAGTCATGTTTTAAGTTGGTAGAGAAGGATTAATAACGAATCACACGAAACTGGTCACTTAGGGATCATAGCGAAGATATCTACATGACGTCACTGATGCGGCTGAGAAAAGAACCGCTGGAGTTACGTGATAAAATCAAACGTTCATTTGGTTCTAACGAAACAAAAACAGGATTGCCAACTACGACCAAGGTGAGTAAACACACTAAATCTGCTTCGTTTATATTTTTATAAACGAGTTTTTAAATTTATTTTATACTGCGGGATGCTTGCTTGGTTGAATAATTGATAAAATTGGTTGATAGGATTACATCGTTGATCGATTTTTAGTTTGATAGTTCATATTGATGTGAAATAATATTATTGATGTTATTAACATCTGTGGATGCAGGGAAACAGGTTGGAGGGACCCCACTGGGTTCCTCAATATTCATATTACTGTTTTTCTTGATTTTGATGTGTGGTGTGATTTATACAGTCAGTAATTGACTTTGTGTGTTGGTTTACCCTGGCCCTAGAAACTTGGTATTTTAGATACCGAAAATATTTTCAAATGTAGAAAATAAATTGTAAATAGAAATCTAATTTCGAATAGAGTTGGAAATAGAAACCTGTTCAAATGTATGAATCAGGAGGTTGTTATAATTGAAAATTTAAAATTAATTTAATTATTTATCATTGGTTACATTGAAATAGAAATTCAAATTTGAATTTCTATAGAAATGTGAAAGTCAGTTTTTAAACCAATATTGGAAAGGAGATTTAAACTTAACAAATTTTAAGGACATCTTTTACGAGATTTTGAATGATTGAAATAAAAAGAAATGAGATTATAAATGTTTGAAATTAATGATGAGATTTTCTATAAACAATTGTAAATAGAAGTTATATATGAAATTTGGATTTGATATGGTAAAATCAAATGGATTTGATTATGTAAAAAGACATATTATGCACGATTAAAGTGAATAATCATTTAGAGTAGATATTCTGTAAATGAAAGCAACTATAAAAGAGATCTGGGTTTGGAATGTGAATTCAAATAGAAATTTGAATGATAAGGGAAATGAAAGTTCGTTTCGAAAGGAAACGTTGAATTATATTCCAAAGTTCGGAATATAAAACAAATTGAAATAAATTCAAGAGACTTATAATTATACTTTGACTAGGTCGAAGTTTGTTATAATGGTTTAAGTTCAAGAAGGATATCTGAATTCTATTTAGTACAAATCTAAGCAGCGATTTTAGCGTTGTTACAATAAATGCTTTATACTTGTAAACAGCGATTTTAGCGCTGTCGTTAGAATAAATGTTTTGTAAATCTAGATAGCAAATTTTAACGCTGCCGTTATAGTAACTGGTTTGTAGCGATCTTAATGCTATAATAAGTGTTCTATAATTCTAGACAGCGATTGTAACGCTGTTGTTAAAAGCAATGTTTTATAAATCAAATATTTGGAGACAGCAATTATAACGCTACCGTTATAATCAATATTTTTATGTAAAGGAGGTGTGTTCTTATATTGAATCCGAGAGTCGCGTAAGCGATGATTTTAAAATTATGAGCTTTGACTGTTTCAAAGTTGAGAATGTTGTTCAGTTAAGGTCTGAGAGGTAATTATACCCCAACTTAATTGACTTCATGGTCGATGGAGGAATAGTTTAGGTTCGATGGTGAAACTTGGTTAAGCAATATGGTTAGCTAATAAATGATTAGTTGGTTGAGTTGTAATAATGATGTTATAATATCGCATTAATTTGAAATGTTTTTCCCAACTAAAATGGGAGATTTTTTCTACGCATAGAAAATGAAATGAATTGTCAACGAGGAATTAAGAGACAGGAATTGGGAATAATAATTTAATGAGAAATTAATAATAAGGGGGCCCAGTGTTGTTTTGATGCTTGATCGGTAGAATTCCCAATTGGAAATAGGACCGTTGATTGTATGGTTGTTTCTTTGATAGTTAAATCACCGACTATTAAAGTTTTATTTTATATTTTACCTCCGTTATCAGTACAGAGAGACCGGGATCAGATTTAATATCTGAAAACCACTCTGTATTGGTATAAGCGTTATGAATGAACTTATGAACAAAGTTGAAGACGGAGTAAAGTGCAAGGGCTGTTCTGTTAATCCTAGGTAGAAATTGCCAAGATGGATTTATAGATCAGTGCCTTCTGTTTGTCCAAACCCAGGACAACTTGTATGGACGAGTGTCTGACAGAGTATTTCCAAAGAGATTACGTACACTGATTCCTTCAAATGTACGAAGTTGTTGGAATATAAGGGAAACTTCTTTAGCCTAACAATCTGAGTATTTTTGTGGGAATCAATTAGTGATTTCCGATGGATATGACAATGTGGCATTCAAAGTGAATGGCGGCCAGATGTTCTGGAATCAAACCTCAAGCCTCACAACTCGGAATTTGACAAAAATCGGGCAGGCAGCATGGCTATGTGGGTCGCAACCATTAGGATGTATAATCACCTATCTAGAGAAATTCCATTTGTTCTTAAATCTATCGATGCTGTCCCTTTAGGGAAACGGTTGCTGATCCCAACCGTTGGTGATATACATTCGATACACCCAAGCGAAATGAGTGGTTGGTCAAGTGAGGGTCGGGTTGCAAGACGTTCTTGTTGAACCCAGTGTATTCGCCTCTAGAGATACACTATCGGCAGGTGGTCCCATACCTTGTCATGTTGGAAATCCAATCTCCAATAAGCGCCCTGCGATTTTTGATTTTATATTATATATGGAGCGTGAGATGCAAGCGTTCCGCTAGATTCTATTTATTTGTTGTAGACACTATTATAATATCACTGGATTTGATATCAAATACATTTTTTGTTATCGTAAGTTAAAAACTGTCCGTGTTTATGTGTGGATCGGACTTACGATTAACATTTCTTTCGAAAGGATTTTGGAAGTTAAACAAATGGTTGGAGTTTACTCACACCAGTCCCATGACTGACCCATAATTTATTTTGTTTTGTTTTCCCTAAACTCTTGGGTGCCCAAATTTGTACGGGCAGTCAAGTAGTCGGGATTTTTCAGATTCACTTGGAGGAGTTTGAAGCAGGAGGCTTCACCTGTTATCTATAGACTATCATATTTTCGCTGTGTACTGTTTATGTATCTGGAAACAGGAGTTTATAACTGTTCCAGAAATAGATGTTGTGCTCTGATGATGGTATGTATATACAAATACAGATTTGTGTTTCAAAGTTTATGTTATCTAATATATTTTATTCGTTCCGATATGAGTTTATGTTCTTCGTTTTCTTCTATTCTAATATTTCTTTCTTTCTATTTCTCATCCTCTAACTTCTTTCTTATAATGATTCGTATTTCTGTGCCATTTGGGTTGGATTTGTGGTGTTATTAGTCGACTCAAAGGGTACGGATTTGCGGGTCGTTTCATTAGGTTAGAGAACAAATGTTATTTACCAAAAATCCAATTTGATATTAAATTAAAGGCTCTGAATAGAAATAATATCGACTTATATCCAATATTAAATTCTGATACCAACAAATATCGTATCAGGAATAACAATATTTATATCTTCCAAATTCCTCAACAATATCCGTATAATCACGGAATCCAATATCGAAATATTCCGAAGATTGTTTTCATTCAAATCCTTTCCAATTTATTCATTGGAAAATTCAGGTTATATTAAAACCCTTTTCAATCCAATTTATTTATTTCTTAAAACCATTGGATTTCTATTCTAGTTAATAACAAGTTCATTTTGATAAAAATATATGTTTATCTTTTCAAATATGAAAATTTTCATCTAAAATCTATTCAAATTATTTATTATGATTTTATGCAATTTTCCCATATTTTTTATAATTTTATTAAGGCCATACAGTCGGCTTATAATAACGGCCACCGAACTACATCCATAGCGACCTTCTGATTTGGACATATTTTAAAATCTACACATTCAAATTTAAATCTCCTATATTCATTGGAAAGATCTTTTCGATACGAACCAAACGGTTCTGGTTTCAGGTGAACCCGACAGTCCGATCTCCCATTACATCAATTTGAAGTTAATGGTTGAAATTCGCGAACGGTCTCTGCGCGACGCGTTCTATTCAAACCATTATATATATAATATATATCATAGATTTCCATTCAAATGTATTTTATAAATCGTTTATAAATTCATTTTAAAACGATTCCAACTTCATTTTTCAATTTTATATCAAAATTGAATATTCCATATCATTATAATATTAAAATGATAATATTTTCAAAATATCAGATTTTGAAATTAGTTCTTTTCATATTTGTTATAAAATGAATAAAATCGATCGATAAACCTGTTCGGGTTAAAACGCCGAATATCTACTTACTCGGCTTCATATATTTCAATATTTTCGTATCCATCCAAAATTGGACATCAAAATTATATTTTGATTATTCAGTGAATATTATTTTAAAATCTCCATTCATTAATTTAATTCTTCACTGAATATCATTTTAAAATATTCGTTATTTTAAAATATTCGATATTTCTGAATCGTAATGCGACTCAGTCAACTACCATATAATTTCAGTTATATGGATTTCATATATCGCACGTATTCAACAATAATGATAAATAATCATTCAAATTCAAATATCATCCAGAGTGCATTTCACAACTGTATAAGCATTAAAATAAATAAATAAATAATGCTCATCCCAGCCTGTCAACCCATCAATTGACATACAACTAAATATTTGGATTAGCGTATGTCAAATATCATCCCAATACACATGTAGGGTTTTCAAACAACAACAGTTTATTTGAAATAAATTATTGGTTAATAAATTTAACCAATTCAAATTCGGTTTGAATTATTTTTCTAATTAACCAATTTTACTGTTTAAATTATAAATGGATATTTATAATTTAATTTCAACTACCACATTAATCTTAACATTATTGTTTTGATATGTTGATCATCACAATCACAACACGAATCAACAAACCGTCCATAAAAATAAGTACTTAACAACCAAATGCCATCTACGGTGCCACAAATGTCCATCTACGGAGTATGAAATGCGTGTGTCCTTAATATCCATACATCGCTTCCAATTTATGTGATTTATGCAAATTCGTGTGTTGAACTCAAAAAATAAATAACATGCGACAGATAAAAATCTATACTGGCAATTTCTATATATTTACAGTCACTAAATAAATTAAATAAATGTACAAAATTTTTGTGAGAGAATTCTCACATTGGGTTCCACTCCGCCATTCTTTATTTATGAATTGTTTTAATAAAATCAAATCGTCCATTTAATTTTATCAAAAATGCCAATGTCTCCGTTTCCGTTTGGTCAGTTCCAAGTTATAGGTCTTTTCTCTGCGATTCCAACACTTTTGAAATCATCAGATTTCATTTCTGTTTGCAAAAAGTACAGCTATTTAAACATTGATTATATTAATTACACAATTAAATATATAATTAGCTTAATTACTTTTGCAAATTCCTCTTCCTCGTTCAAGAATTTATCCCGTAACCCTCATCCCAGACTAAATCCATCAGCCCCCCTCCCATCATCGTGCCGGACAGCGATCAAACAACGCCACCCTAAAGAGCTCCGAAACCTCACCCAACGCCAGGAAGAAAGTCGAGCTCGCATGTCCCTTAAGCTCCAAAATCGTAGCTGAACAAGGTTGTTTTGAGAACAAAATCCCATCGATTTGCTCAATGGATTTTTACCATGTTGGTACTGATGGAAAGCTCTCATCTAGTAATCCAATTTTTGTTTTATAATTTGGGCTTAATTCATTGTAGATTGAGAAATTTTGGGAAGGGAAGAAAGGAACGTTTTCCTCCCTTCACAAAAGGCTGGCGGCGGATTTCAAGAAATGATGGAATTAGGTTTTTGATTTTTTTGGATACTTATAATATTTAAAAATTAATATCTAATTCTTTTAATTTCAAAATTATGTGTTTTCCGGTACGAACTCCAAATCAAACCCAACGACTGTCGCCTCTAGCCAAATACCCCTATTTCGGACATAATGGGATATGTTTCATAAGCCAATTCGACTGTTTCGATCAGTTTTTCATCAAAATTAAAATATAAATCAATATATATTGAATTTCAACGTACAATCTAGTTTACCGGGGCCACATACTGACTCCAAAAATTACAGAAAAATAAATCTAGCTATGTTTTGATGATAAGGTCCTAACAAAACTAATTTCGTCGAATTTGGTGATCGTTTGAAAAATGGTCATTTTCCAGATGATTAAATTTAAATTGAATATACAAAACAAGCTTAAATTTACCATGCTCAAATATTAATTCCAAAAATTATGAAATTTGAAACCTAACAATAATTTGACATTCCGGATCCAATAAAAGTGATTTCGTCGAAAATAGAGGTCGTTTGCAGAATGGGTATTTTTAAGTGCTATATATTATTTAATATATATATATATATATTCTATAGTGATTATTCTAAATTTTAATTTGGGCATAACTTTCAATTTATATTATGAAATCTTTGTTTCTTACATTCGTTAGAAAGGTATAATTAAACAGACTCAAATGTTTCTAGTTTTACAGAAATCTGATTTATTTTGAATCATGCACATTAAATTGAAATTTAAATAGAATTTTCAAACTACCGCGCCATTTCAAACTCTATTTATAATTAAAATAAATTTATTTATTTTATCGTCGATTTAAATAAGTTTTTTGTCGTTATTATTTACAATAAATCATTTTAAATATATTCAAAATCCATTAAAATAGCTAAAATAAAATTTTTAAATTGGTTCTGGAATTCTGGGTTTCTACACTTAGTGAGGTTGCACCTCTGATCGTACACGCTTCTTTGATACTATCTCTTACTATTGTGATTAATTGGTGACCACCTTCGATTATGGGCGTGCGTTCCGAGGTAGGTGGTAGTTGCTACTTTGCATTACCAACGGTCCGGGCATGCAAATGGTAGAATCCTACCCTAGGCATTTGTAACGACCCAGGAGATTTTCGACCCCGAAAATCAACATAAAATCACAATGTCGACTATTCAAGCATCGAAAACACTGGATTTTCAATAGAAAGAATTTAGAGGGTGAGAAAAGAAAGAAAGAATATTAGAATTGAAGAAAGAAGAAGAACACCACATCAGAATCTCACAGCGGAACGAATAAAATATAATATAACAAATTCTTTTATACTAAAGAAACTGTATATACATACCAATCATCAGAGTACAACAGATATCCGTCACAGCGGAAAATAACTTTATATAACTAGCGGTGAAGCCGCATGCTTCCAGCTCCTGGAACTCCAAGCGGACCTAACCTGGAACATACACGGTCTAACCTAAGCACACTTGAGGAAAAGCAAATTACACCGGGTCAGTCTGGAATACTATCAGTGATAAATCCACAGAACACACAACTTGTTTAACTTTGGAAAATCTTTTCTGAAATCAAAGAATAACAGTAAGACCAGCCTACACATAAACACGGACGGTTTTTACCTTACTATAACCCAAAACATTTTTGAAATCATACTTTGATATGATATTATCATAGTATCTAAATACAAGTAAATAAGAATCTAGAGGAACGCTTGCATCTCACGCTCCACATATATAGTATACACACCAAAAACCGCGGGCGCTTATTGGATATTGGATTCCAACCTTGACAAGGTATGGGACCACCTTCCGACTGTGTATCTCTAGAGGCGAATACGCTGGGTTCAACAAGAACGTCTTGCAACCCGGCCCATACATGACCGACCACTCATTTTGCTTGAGTGTATCGAATGTATATTACCGACGGTTGGGATCAGCAAGCGCCTCCCGAAACGGGACAACATCGAAATATAGATTAAAGAAGCAAATCGAATTTCTCTAAATAGGTGATTATACACCCTAAAGGGAGCGACCCACATAGCCATGCTGCATGCCCGATTTTTGTCATTTCCCGGTTGATGAGGCTTGAGGCTAGAATTCATCTTTAGAATATCTTGTCACCATTCACTTAGAATGCCACATCGTCAGATCCGCCAGATATCACTAATTGACGTCCACAAAAATACTCTACGGTCAGCTAAGAGAAGTTGTACGGCCTCCTTCGCCATCAACAGAAATACGTTTGAAGAAATCAACGTACGTGACCCCCTTAGAAATACTCTGTCAGACATTCGTCCATACAAGTCATCCAGGAACAGGATGAACCGAAGGTACTCTCCTATCGCATCTCATCTACGAATCACCCTATGGATCAGTAGCAAGAAGTCCTTGCAACCCGTAGATTCCAACCACGACAGAACCACAGTTTATCGCTAAGAGCTAACTAAAGATTTTTAGCGGTTCGTCCGCTTATGAAGATCCACAGTCTTCAATGCTCCACTCGACCGTCTTCAAATATCTTCACGTATTTGTTGGTCGGAATGGTTTTCGAATATAAATTCGATCCCGGTCTTTCCGTACCAACAATCGTATTGGTTAGGTTTGATAGTTGGTGATTTAACTATTAAATAACAATAGTGTGAATAAACTGAGTTTATTGATTCAGTACTTATCACTGTTTGGCCTCTTTACAACATATATATACTTAACCAAATGGTTAATCAACTTTTAAATCTTCGAATATAATTTAAACATTATCCTTATTCTAATTTTTTTTTGTTATAACAAAAACTATTTGATATTTTCGAGTTGGTATATACATATATACCGAACCTTCCACTTCCTTTACTATAGGAAATATCATTATATTTATCAAAACCCTTATTTTCACTTTCTTATATTCAATCATCTTGATATATACATATATATATATATACTCTAATGGTGAGAAACAATTTACCAATTCTAATTTGGTTAAAGTAAATGTCAATTATATAATTAAAAACCACTTTTCCATTTCCTTAAATCCTGGAATCATGATATATATATTTATATACATAATACTTAATGGAATAAGCCAAATTACCAATTTGATATGACAAATCAAATGTTAAATTAATAAGCTTAAAGTCAAATATTCTTATTTATCTTGTAACCAACATTTTTCTTCAAAACCTTATACTCAATTCAATAATTCTCGTATGGGATAAATAACCGATTCCAACACTTTTCACTCACAGCCAAACGAATATCATTCCTCGATAATAGTGGAGTCGTTAAAGTTCGGGTATTTTATTTACCTCTCAGGCCTTGATCGACAAGGTTCTTACCTTAGAGTAATATTGGTTTGTCACTTAACCATTTAAAATCTCATTTCCCCCTTTTTGATTTCAAATCTGGTTTTATAAACCCTTTTCTTACTTTTGAAATCTTTGTTCGATAATCTCTTTACTTGATTCCATTAATTAATTAAACACAACTTTATCTTCACGCATTATTTCACTTATAACATTTTGATATTATGATATAAATCTCTCGTCTAATAATCCACTTCCATTCATTCGGGAATTCTTATAACAACTTCATATTGGATTTTTATAACTGAAATCCTCTTATCCTTTCTTTACAATAAAATCCCTTTTTGTCTTGGATTTTATTTCCTCAAAATCTATTTACCAATTCTTTACCAAAACCTCTATACATATTTCCCTTTGCATTTGAAACCTTTATTCCAATTAAAAGTGTTTTGTTTAAACAAGTTTTAACTTTTTCAAAAGTATCATTTTGCTTTTACAACCTTTTCTATACCTCGCTTGGATTCCCTCTTAACTACTTATAATAATTCCTTACTAAATTCAACAACTTCTTTTTTATTTTGAACCCATTATTACCATTACCATTTCCAGTCTATCACTAATATATTTATCATTATTTCATTTCAATTGTATTCACTCTACTTAATTAGGTGGAACCTATTTACATTCCCACATTTACTTTCCAATTCAATTTACAAACCTTGTTTTGAAAACCTGGATTTTGAATCCTTTATAAAGCTCTGATTGCCCCCTTAGACTAAACTACATCGCTACCTAAACTCTTTCTTAGTTGAATTCCAACTAAAAACCATCATTTTAATAATTGTTAATTAAAATATTGATTAACTTTATCATTTACTATATTAGATAAAATAAACTTTGCTATTAACAAGAATAGGATCATTATCACTTTCAAAGGCTTATTGGATAATAACTAACTATATTAACCCTAAACAATTCAATAATTAGTTTAATTTATAGTTAATCGAAGATTAACTAATATTTTACACTAGTCGTTAATTTAACGACTATCCAGAAAATCAAGTTAATTCAACTATGAGTTTTAATTACAAACGGTTGATTTTTGTCAACCGTACCTATCAGTTAACTACTAAGTGATTTAATCGTCATTTCCCCTTTTTAATAAATTAAATATCTCAATAATTTAAAAACACTACTTAATTGTACTTAAAATACAATTATTCAACCTTTCCAACCCATATGTAAATCTTTGGGTTTCTGCTATCTTTGCATAAACCATTTCAGTAATTTCCCTTATAAACTCGATTACAGTTATTAATTTATAAATTTCTACTTTATTTATTTATATAAAACGACTGAAATGATTCAGTTCAATTATAAAACAATTTATAAGTTTTAAACTGCGTCGATTCACCAAACGGTAAAACCAACGTCTGAAACAACGCATTTAGGCCATTCACTGCCAATTACCAAATCATCACTGTCGGTTGATTTTAAACACAACACAGGTGAATATTTATTCAACCATCATGTTCAAACAGGTTTAACTACCTTCCGGGGTTCAATCAGTCATATATCAACAATATAAAACAAACAAACACATATATAATATTTGAGGAATCCGGTCGGATCCCTCCAACCTGTTCTGCCTGCATCACAGCTCGTTATCCATTTCATAATAATATATGAAATAAATTTCATATGATCTACTAATTTAAAACGATTAAATCTAAATAACAACATCCAATCAAACAGTAAACAACCAATAACAACCAAGCAACCAATTTATATTTTAAAAGGTAAATTATATTTTTAAATGAATTTACCACATCATAGGATTCCAGAAGGTGTGAGAAATTACTCACCGGATTTAATTCGTTTGGTGGTTGACATGTTTGTTCACTTTAATTTGCAACAGACATTCAAAAATTATGAAATTTCAGCAGCGTCAGATTAGCGCCTAGTCAGTGCCATTGTCTAGGCCTTGTCCCTGCGATCCCAACATGTCTAGTTTCGTTAAATTTCGTTAATGTACGAGAAAGTTACGCCAATTATAAGTTTATATAATCTTACCATTTTAAACAATATAAATAAATGAATTAATTAAGTTAAATAATTAAGTAGTTATTACCTTAATTTACTGTTAATGATGCCAGGTCAGCACCCTCCAACTACTTCGCGCGTTTTTCCACTGGCCAACATCTGAAACCCGACTCCTTCTATCTCCTTATTTTATATGAACGGAAAACAAAAAATCACGGATCCCTTCCTAAATCTCCACGCCACCGACGCCTCAGTGCATCGGGACCCACCGTGATCATCGTCGGAGCTCCGCCTGAACGCCCTTCTCCCTCACCGTCGACGTCGACGGCCAACCATACCCCCAGCGCCTTGATTTTCCCCACGACCGAACTCTGGTTTCCCCAGATATTGCGCCTCCACGGACTGAATCAGACTGTCGCACCACCACAGTTGCCACTGCCTCACGTGCCCCTTCCACCATACTTCATCAACCATCGCCTGATACTGACCCACGGTGCCAGAAATCAACCAAAACACTTTGCCACTTCGCCCAAAAATCCCCAAATTTGAAACCTCCGTTCGTCTCGACATTCCGACCACCACGGACACTTTCAGACCCCCAGACCAGAACCAAATCGAAGCCTGAACTCCCCTCTACAAAACCCCTAAGTCTGGGTTCCTAAAATCGAACACATCTCTCCAATTTCTGAAAATAACGAAACTGGTTTTCTTCGGTTTTGGTGAAATTCCGACCACCACACTACACCGTTCGCCCCCAACTTTTTACAGCATGTAGGTCTCGACCCGATCTACGACTTTACTTCAGGTCGCCTTAACAAATTCGCAACGGATTGAAAGATGTAATTGATTTTGTGATCGAGGGCTTATTTGCAAATGTGCTTGGCTGAAAATTGTTTTGGGTGGAATGAACTGAAATATAGGCTGAGGGGGTTCATATTTATAAAAGGAAATAATATTTATTTATATCGATGTGACGAACGATATTTTATTTCGTACCTATCGCGTTTTCGAATGTTGTTTATTCGCTCCTGCGCTCACATACAAACCCTGTTCGAGATGCGAATGGATGGCATAGTATAATTTGACGATACGGTCCTAGTGAAACTTGTTTTGTCGAATTCCGAGTTCGTTTTCTCGAATGGCTCCCGTTCACGTTCAAATGGCCGTTTTTATTTACATTTGATTTTGCTACGCTCACAAATTAACCCCGATTGACGCGCCACTTGAAATCTAACAATAATTTAATGTTATGGTCCCAACAAAATTTGTTTCGCCGAAAACAGTGGTCGTTTGAATAAAGGCCCTTTTATAACCGGCCAATTCAAATAAAATAAACCAATTTTAAAATACCTCAATATAATATTATTAAAATATTGAAATTGGTCATATACGACCAGAATATCGTATACTACCATAATAAAATATCCCGGGTTGAGTTTGAAGCCAAGTCGATATTATAAAAATTTGAAAACCCCTTTATTCAATATAAATAATCGATATAATATATATATAAATTCCATAGCGACCTTTTCAAAATTTGATTTGGACATAAAAAATCTACACGATGAAAACTGGATTTTTCTCTGCCTTTGGAAAGATATCGTGAAACCGGTCCCGACATTTCTTGTTTCGAGGAAATCAGACTTATTTTGAACCCAGTACAACCAATTGAAGTTCAAAACGCCAAATCGCGAACTGTCGCGCTGCTGCAGCTCGTTATTTAATTAAATTATAAACTATAATGCTTGACCGTCGTTTTCGAATCGAAATCGTCACTATATCTTCAATATAACCAATATTTGATCACTTTAAACTGCCTGATCACAAAATATTTTAAATTCAACATTTTCCAATATTCTGGAAATTAAAATAATATTTTATTGTTTATTTAAATAATATATTCCAAATAAATCGTTAAATTTGATTATTTAAATCCAAACCAATATTTTAAATAATGAAAATAATTTAAATAATCTAAATAAATTAGCAGAAAAATACGGGTCGTTACATTCCTTCCCCATTAAAATAATTTCTTCCTCGAAATTGCTAAGGTAGAAAGAATGTTAAACCCCATTATCTTTTCAAAAATAATTAATTTTAAAACTCGAATTTATTTTCAAACTGACCCAATTGGTTTTAAAACCAATTTATTTTAAATAAAAGAATTTCCCAAAAATTCCCAAAAATTTTCTAACACCATAAATTTTGGAAAAATTTTGGCAGTCTCCCCTACACGGGGGACATCTGCAAAATAGCAGGTTCAAGAAATAAATATACACCAACTCTCATGGTCGAAAAAATCAAAAACCAAACTCAAATCCCAAACAAAAACCAAAATTCATATTTTTCTAGGCGTACCTTTTTGCGTGCGTTAATACGCGATAAGCAATATACTATACTCGAGCTTGCTTAGTTATTTAGCAGCTCTATTTGAATTGGGTTCAATTAACTCCAGAATTTCTCCTGAATGGATTTTAAAACTGAATAACCAAGTCTGCACCTGTTTCTAAACTCAATTGAATTCATTAGTCATCAAACAAATGTCAGTTAGGTTCAAAACATCCATACCATACATATCAACTAATTTTACACACAATTCAATTCACACGGGATTATAACCACGTCTTAACAACCCATTTGTCTCTTTAATTATCCATTCAAAATTTATTTATCTGGATTGCTTTATTCGAATTATTTATTTCAGATTTGTTTTAAACAAGTCGATTCAGATTCAGGTTTATATCCCTGAGATCGAGCACACATCCAAACATACCACACAATCAATATTAACAAATCCAAATAATTTTCCCACACTATAATAATTTTTACTTTTATTTTATTATAAAATAAATTGGGCAAAAATAATTTCAAAACAAATTTTAATATCAAATTACAAATACGCGCTCTTATATATACACACAAACTCAATCTAGGGTATTGCTAACCCCATCTCTATTGAGTCACGCCACAGAGGCAAGGTTATCTCTAAACCAATAGCTCTGATACCACTGTAACGACCCAGGAGATTTTCAACCCCGAAAATCAATATAAAATCGCTATGTCAACTATTCAAGCATCGAAAACACTGGATTGTCAATAGATAGAATTTAGAGGGTGAGAAAAGAAAGACAGAATATTAGAATAGAAGAAAGAAGAAGAACACCACATCAGAATCTCACAGCGGAATGAATAAAATATAATATAACAAATTCTTTTATACAAAAGAAACTGTATATACATACCAATCATCAGAGTACAACAGATATCAGTCACAATGGAAAATAACTTTATATAACTAGCGGTGAAGCCGCCTGCTTCCAGCTCCTGGAACTCCAAGCGAACCTAACATGGAACATACTCGGTCTGACCCGAGCACAATTGAGGAAAAGCAAATTACACCGGGTCAGTCTAGAATACTATCAGTGATAAATCCACAGAACATAGAACTTGTTTAACTTTGGAAAATCTTTCCTGAAATCAAAGGATAATAGTAAGACCATCCCACACATAAATACGGACGATTTTTAACTTACTATAACCCAAAACATTTTTGAAATCATACTTTGATCTGATATTATCATATTGTCTAAATACAAGTAAATAACAATCTAGAAGAATGCTTGCATCTCACGCTCCCCATATATAGTATACAAACCAAAAACTGCGGGCGCTTATTGGATATTGGATTCCAACCTTGACAAGGTATGGTACCACCTTCCGACTTTGTATTTCTAGAGGCGAATACACTGGGTTCAACAAGAACGTCTTGCAACCCGACCCACACATGACCGACCACTCATTTCGCTTGAGCGTATCGAATGTATATCACCGATGGTTGGGATCAGCAACCGCCTCCCGAAACGGGACAACATCGAAATATAGATTAAAGAAGCAAATGAAATTTCTCTAGATAGGTTATTATGCACCCTAATGGGAGCGACCCACGTTGCCATGCTTCCTGCCCGATTTTTATCATTTCCCAATTGATGAGGCTTGAGGCTAGAATTCATCTTTAGAATATCTGGTCACCATTCACTTTGAATGCCACATCGTCAGATCCGCCAGATATCACTAATTGACGTCCACAAAAATACTCTGTGGTCAGCTAAGAGAAGGTGTACGGCCTCCTTCGCCATCAACAGAAATATGTTTATAGATATCAACGTACGTGACCCCTTTGAAAATACTCTGTCAGACACTCGTCCATTCAAGTCAACCAGGAATAGGATGAACCGAAGGTACTCTCCTACCGCATCTCATATAGGAATCACCCCATGGATCAGTAGTGAGAAGTCCTTGCAACCCGTGGATTCCAACCACGACAGAACCCCAGTTTATCTCTTGGAGCTAACCAAAGATTTTTAGCGGTTCTTCCGCTTATGAAGATCCACAGTCTTCAATGCTCCATCTCCACCGTCTTCAAATATCTTCAGTCGGAATGGTTTTCGAATACAAATTCGATCCCGGTCTTTCCGTACCAACAATCGTATTGGTCGAGTTTGATAGTTGGTGATTTAACTATCAAATAACAATAGTGTGAATAAAGTGAGTTTACTGATTCAGTACTTGGCACTACTTGACCTCTTTACAACATATATATACTTAACCAAACGGTTAATCAACTTTTAAATTTTCGAATATAATTTAAACATCATCCTTATTCTAAATTTTTTTTTGTTATAACAAAAACTATTTGATATGTTTCGAGTTGGTATATACATATATATGTATTTTATAATCAAAAATCAAGTGCTGTAAAAATACATCAAACGCCTCATTCCAATACAGAATATTCTTTTAGTAAAATATTCACATTAATTTATCAAAGATAAATTACTGAAATTTATTCTTAATGATTCAGTTTTGCCTTTGAATTCAATTATTCATCGTTTCAGTTTACGACCATTCAATATATTCGAAATTAAATCATACTCGATTATAAATCGATAAATTCAATAAAAAAAATTCGTTTATTATTCCAATTTAACATTTAAAATTAATTAAAAAAAACGTATGTCCATTTCACCATTTGATTTTCCTGGGTGCATGATATGTCATGAACCCTTACGGATTTCCTTTTTTCTAAATGAAGTCGCACTAGATTTTAACCGCTTTATGTAGCACTATGAGGGGGAGACAACGAAACCACTTTTGTTGGATCCGGGATGTCAAATTATTGCTATGTTTCAAATTCCATAATTTTTGAAGTTAATATGTGAGCGTGGCGAAAGAAATGTGTTTGGTCAATTTCTGTTATATACCAAACCTTCCACTTCCTTTACTATAGGAAATATCATTATATTTATCAAAACACTTATTTTCACTTTCTTATATTCAATCATCTTGATATATACATATATATATATATATACTCTAATGATATGAAACAATTTACAATTCTAATTTGGTTAAAGTAAATGCCAATTATATAATTAAAAAACACTTTTCCATTTCCTTAAATCCTGGCATCATGATATATATTTATATACATAATAGTTAACGAAATAAACCAAATTACCAATTTGATATGACAAATCAAATGTCAAATTTATAAACTTAAAGTCAAATATTCTTATTTATCTTATAACCAACATTTTTCTTCAAAACCTTATACTCAATTCAATAATTCTCATATGGGATAAATAACCGATTCCAGCACTTTTCAGTCACACCCAAACAAATATCATTCCTCGATAATAGTGGAGCCGTTCAAGTTGGGGTATTTTATTTACCTCTCAGATCTTGATCGACAACGTTCTTACCTTAGAGTAATATTGGTTTGTCACTTAACCATTTGAAATCTCATTTTCCCTTTTTGATTTCAAATATGGTTTTATAAACCCTTTTCTTACTTTTGAAATCTTTGTTCGATAATCTCTTTACTTGATTCCCTTAATTAAGTAAACACAACTTTATCTTCACGCATTATTTCACTCATAACATTTTGATTTTATGATATAAATCTCTCGTCTAATAATCCACTTCCATTCATTTGGGAATTCTTATAACAACTTCATATTGGATTTTTATAACTGAAATCCTCTTATCCTTTCTTTACAATAAAATCCCTTTTTGTCTTGGATTTTATTTCCTCAAAATCTATTTACCAATTCTTTGCCAAAACCTCTATACGTATTTCCCTTTACTTTTGAAACCTTTATTCCAATTAAAATGTTTTGTTTAAACAAGTCTTTAACTTTTTCAAAAGTATCATTTTGATTTTACAACCTTTTCTATACCTCGCATGGATTCCCTCTTAACTACTTATAATAATTCCTTATGCTAAATTCAACAACTTCTTATTTTATTTTAAACCCATTATTACCATTACCATTTCCAGTCTATCACTAATATATTTATCATTATTTCATTTCAATTGTATTCACACTACTTAATTAGGTGGAACCTATTTACATTCCCACATTTATTTTCCAATTCAATTTACAAACCTCGTTTTGAATACCTGGATTTTGAATCCTTTATAAAGCTCTTATCGCCCCCTTTAGATTAAACTACATCGCTACCTAAACTCTTTCTTAGTTGAATTCCAACTAAAAACCATCATTTTAATTATTGTTAATTGAAATATTGATTAACTTTATCATTTACTATATTAGATAAAATAAACATTGCTATTAACAAGAATAGGATCATTATCACTTTCAAAGGCTTATTGGATAATAACCAACTATATTAACCTTAAACAATTCAAAAATTACTTTAATTTATAGTTAATCGAAGATTAACTAATATTTTACACTAGTCGTTAATTTAACGACTATCCAGAAAATCAAATTAATTCAACAATCAGTTTTAATTACAAACGGTTGATTTTTGTCAACCGTACCTATCAGTTAACTACTAACTGATTTAATTGTCATTTCCCCTTTTTAATTAATTAAATAACTCAATAATTTAAAAACACTATTTAATCGTATTTAAAATACAATTAATCTACCTTTCCAACCCATATGTAAATCTTTGGGTTTTTGCTACCTTTGCATAAACCATTTCAGTAATTTCCCTTATAAACTCGATTAAATTTATTTATAAATTTCTATTTAAATTATTCATATAAAACGACTGAAATGCTTCAGTAAAATTATAAAATAATTTATAACTTTTAAACTGCGTTGATTCACCGAATGGTAAAACTAACGTCTGAAATAACACATTTAGGCAATTCACTGCCAATTACCAAATCATCACTGTCGGTTGATTTTAAACACAACACAGGTGAATATTTATTCAACCATCACATTCAAACAGATTTAACAACCATCTGGGGTTCAATCAGTTCATCTATCAACAATATAAAACAAAAAAACAACATATATAATATTTGAGGTATCCGGTCGGATCCCTCCAACCTGTTCTGCCCTACATCACAGCTCGTTATCCATTTCATAATAATATATGAAATAAATTTCATATGATCTACTAATTTAAAACGATTAAATATAAATAACAACATCCAATCAAACAGTAAACAACCAATAACAACCAAGCAACCAATTTATAATTTTAATGGTAAATCATATTTTTATATGAATTTACCACATCACAGGATTCCAGAAGGTGTGAGAATTTACTCACCAGATTCAATTCAGTTGGTGGTTGACGTGTTTGTTTCTTTAATTTGCAACGGACGTTCAAAAATTACTGAAATTTCAGCAGCGTCAGATCAGTGCCTAGTCAGTGCCATCATCTAGGCTTCGTCCCTGCGATCCCAACGGATCTAGTTTCGTTAAATTTCGTTAATGTACAAGAAAGTTACGCCAATTATAAGTTTATATAGTCCTACCATTTTAAACAATATAAATAAATGAATCAATTAAGTTAAATAATTAAGTAGTTATTACCTTAATTTACCGTTAATGATGTCAGGTCAGCACCCTCCAACTACTTCACGCGTTTTTCCCCTGGCCAACATCTGAAACCCGACTCCTTCTATCTCCTTCTTTTATATGAACGAAAAACAAAAAAATCACGGCTCCCTTCCTAAATCTCCACGCCACCGACGACTCAGTGCGTCTGCACCCATCGTGACCATCGCCGGAGCTCCACCTGAACGCCCTGCCCCCTCACCGTCGACGGCCAACCATCCCCCCAACGCCTTGATTTTCCCCACGACCAAACTCTGGTTTACCGAGACATTGCGCCTCCACAGTCTGAATCAGACCGTTGCACCACCACAGTTGCCACCGCCTCACGTGCCCCTTCCACCATACTTCATCAACCATCGCCTGATACTGACCCATGGCGCCAGAAATCAACCAAAACACTTTGCCACTTCACCCAAAAAATCCCCAAATTTGACACCTCCGTTCATCTTGACATTCCGACCACCACAGACACTTTCAGACCCCTAGACCAGAACCAAATCGAAGCCTGAACTCCCCTCTACAAAAACCCAAAGGTCTGGGTTCCTAAAACCAACCACATCTCTCCAATTTCTGAAAATAACGAAATTGGTTTTCTTCGGTTTTGGTGAAATAAGGACCACCACACTACACCGTTCGCCCCCAACTTTTTACAGCATGTAGGTCTCGACCCGATCTACGACTTTACTTTAGGTTGCCCTAACAGATTCACAACGGATTGAAAGATATAATTGATTTTTTGATCGAAGGCTTATTTGCAAATGTGCTTGGCTGAAAATTGTTTTGGGTGGGATGAACTAAAATATAGGCTGAGGGGGTTCATATTTATAAAAGGAAATAATATTTATTTATCTCGATGTGACGACTGATATTTTATTTCCTACCTATCGCATTTTCGAACGCTGTTTATTCGCTCCTACGCTCACATACAAACCCTGTCCGAGATGCGAATGGACGACATAGTATAATTTGATGATACGGTCCTAATGAAACTTGTTTCGTCAAATTCCGAGTTCGTTTGCTCGAATGGCTCTCATTCACGTTCAAATAGTCATTTTTGTTTACATTTTATTTTGCTGCGCTCACAAATTAACCCCGATTGACACGCCACTTGAAATCTAGCAATAATTTAATGTCACGGTCCCAACAAAATTTGTTTCATCGAAAACAGAGGTCGTTTGAATAAAGGCCCTTTTATAACTGGCCAATTCAAATAAAATAAACCAATTTTAAAATACCTCAATATAATATTAATAAAATATTGAAATTGGCCATATACGACCAGAATATTGTATACTACCATAATAAAATATTCCGGGTTGAGTTTGAAGCCAAATCGATATTATAAAAATTTAAAAAACCCCTTTATTCAATATAAATAGTCGATATAATATATATATATATATATATTCCATAGCGACCTTTTCAAAATTTGATTTGGACATAAAAAAAAATTCTACACGATGAAAACTGGATTTTTCTCTGCCATTGTAAAGATATCGTCAAACCGGTCCCGAAGTTTCTTGTTTTGAGGAAATCCGACTTATTTTGAACCCGGTGCAACCAATTGAAGTTCAAAACGACAAAACGCGAACTACCGCGCCGCTGCAGCTCGTTATTTAATTAGATTATAAACTATATCGCTCGACCGTCGTTTTCGGATCGAAATCGTCACTATATCTTCAATATAACCAATATTTGACCACTTTAAACTACCTGATCATAATATATTTCAAATTCCACATTTTCCAATATTTTGGAAATTAAAATAATATTTTATTATTTATTAAATAATATATTCCCAATAAATCGTTAAACTCGATTATTTAAATCTAAACCAATATTTTAAATAATTAAAATAATTTAAATAATCCGAATAAATTAGCAGAAAAATACGGGCCGTTACAGCATTCCTCGGTGCCTTGTCATTATCCTGATTGAACCCTCTACGATTTTGGTTGAAAACCAAAATGAAATAAATAATTTGGATAATCAATCCAAATTAAATAAATCTGAATGGATAATTATGAGAAATAAGTTAAGTGAATTATAATTATTAAAATCCCGTGTGGATTGAATTGTGTGTGGATGGGTTGATATGAATGCTATGGATGTTTGAACCTTATTGCTATTGTTTTGTGGACTAATGAAACCCATTTGAGTTGAGAAACAGGTGCAGAAGTACCAATTCAGTTTAGAAATCCATTCGAAATTGGAAATTCTGGAGTTAATCAAATCCAGTTCGTATCGGGCTGCAAAATAACTGAGCAAGCTCGAATATAAAACATCGCTTATCGCATAATAACGCTCGCCAAAAGGAACGCCTAAGCAAATATGAATTTTTTTATTTTGTTTGGGATTTGAGTTTGGTTTTTGAATTTTCCGACCGTGAGAGTCGAGGTATATATATTTCTTGAACCTGCGATTTTGCAGATGTCCTCCGTACAGGGGAGACTGCCGAAATTTTTCCAAAATTTAAGGTGTTAGAAAATTTTAGAAGATTTTTAAGAAAGTCTTTTATTTGAAATAAATTGGTTTTAAAACCAATTGGGTTGGTTGAAAATAAATTCGAGTTTTAAAATTAATTATTTTCGGAAAGATAAAGGGATTTAACGTTCTTTCTACCTTAGCAATTTCGAGGACGAAATTATTTTAAGGGGGAAGGAATGTAACGACCCGTGTTTTCCCGCCTATTTATTTGGATTATTTTAATTATTTAAAATATTGGATTGAATTTGAATGATCGAATTTAACGATTTATTTGGAATATATTATTTAAATAAATAATAAAATAATATTTTAATTTCCAGAATATGGGAAATTGTTGAATTTGAAATATATTGTGACCGGGCAGTTTAAACTGGTCAAATATTGCGTATATTGAAAAATAGCGATGATTTCGACTCGAAATGACGACTAAATATATATAGTTAATAATTTAATTAAATAACGAGCTGCAGTGGCGCGCTAGTTCGCGATTTGGCATTTTGAACTTCAATGGGTCGTACCGGGTTCAAAATAAGTCGGATTTCCTCGAAACAAGAAATGTCGGGACCGGTTAGACGATATCTTTCCAATGGCAGAGAAAATCCAGTTTTCGTTGTGTAGATTTTATTTTATGTCCAAATTAAATTCTCAAAAAAAACAGCGTCAGAATTCCCTTTATATATATAGCGCTGTGTTTATATAAAATAAGGGTTTTAAAATATTTTTAGTATCGTTTTGGCTTGGATTTCAACCCAGGGTATTTTTCCTTGATAATATATCAGATTCTGGTCGTATATGACCAATCGCGGTATTTTATTTATATTATATTGAAGTATTTTAAAATTGGGTTATTTTATTCAAATTTGGCCAGTTCAAAAGGGACATTTTTCAAATGACCTCTGTTTTCAACGAAACAAATTTTGTTGAGACAGTAACAGTAAATTATTACTAGATTTTCTGACGGCGCGTCAATCGGGGTTATTCTGTGAGCGTGGCAAAATAAAATGTAAAATAAATCGATCTAATTGGACGTGCACAGACGCTATTTGAGCATACGGACACGGAATTCGACGAAACAAGTTTCGTTAGGACCGTATCGTCAAATCATACTATGCCGTCCAATCGCATCTCGAACTGGGTTCGTATATGAGCGCAGCAACGAATAAACGATGTTCGAAAATGCGATAGACACGAAATAAATATTGTTAGTCAACATCGGTCGTTAAATCAACTTAAATAAATATTTTCCCACTCTATATAAACCCCCCAAACTAGCCAACCCCAGCAAGTTCATCCTCCTCATGTAATTTTACAAAAACACCCCTAAACACAAAATCATTTATTTCTTCCAATCAGTGATGAATTCGAGGGCGGTACCAAAAGGAAAGTGGTAGATCGGGGAGTCCTCTAGCTACTGTAAAAATCCGGGGTGGAACAGTCGCATGAGGTGGCGGGAAATCGCAAAGAACGAACACAGACCAGTTGCGTTTTTGGCAGAAATTGGGGAAACTGGGCTGATTTGGGGTGGCGGGACCTTAGGGCTTTCGAAGAGGGGAGATAGACCTTTCGTTTGGCTGGGCTCGCAAGTCCTCCGGCGGTCTGTGGTGGTCGGTGCGAAGAGTTGAACGGAGAAGCTGTTTTTGGGGTTCGGTTTTGAAACTAAGGTTGGTTTTCCTCATTTTTCGGCGAACATGGTTCATGGGATGGTCAGGGATCTGAAGGGGATGGTAGGGGGGAGGCCGGCGGTCACATCAGAGGAGGTCGGGCTGTCTGCTTTCATCGGTGGTGGCGGCTTTCTCGAGTTAAACGGGGAAAATGGGGGGCTCGGGTTTTAGGTTCGTACAGGCGGCTCAGGCCATCTAACGTGGCGAGGCCTGGCCGAGGCGGAAGCTCGGTGGAAGGCGATCACGGTGGGGATGGATGTTGGCCGTCCGATGGTCAGGAGTGTTGACGGTGATCGGTTAAAATAAAGGCTGGTGTTCGTTTTTCCAAAGAAACAGGGGGATCGGGTTTCAATTCTTAGCAAAGGGGAAAACGCGTTCCACCTGATGACGTGGCACAAGGTGACGTTAATTAAGGTAGTTAAGGTAATTAGTTTAGGAATTGATAATTTAATTAATTTATAAATTGTTAATTTGTTCAAAACTTTGAATTGGCATATATCATTCGTTTGTGAACGGAATCTGATGAAACTGGATCCGTTGGGATCGCAGGGACAAGACCTATCCGATGGCACTGACTAGGAGTCAATCCGACGCTGTTGAAAATTCAGCAAATTTTGAACGCTCGTCTCAAATTAAAAGCGACAAACACGTCAATCGTCGACCAGAACAAACTCTGGTGAGTTAATTCTTACACCTTCTGGAAATCTGTAATGTGGTAAATTCATATAAAAAAATATAATTTACCATTTAAAAATATAAAATGGGTTGCTATTGGTTGCTATTGGCTGATTATCGTTGATTGGTTGCTGTTTTTATATTTAATCGATCATATGAAATTTATTTCATATATTATTACGAAATGTGTAACGAGCTGTGATGGAGGGAAGGACAGGTTGGAGGGATCCGACCGGACTCCTCAAACATTATATGTGTTGTTTGTTGTTTCATATTATTGATATTTGACCTGATTGAACACCATATGGTTGAAAAACCGGTATTGAGTGTGATGGTTGAACAAGTATTCACCCGTGTTGTGTTTTAAATCGACCGACAGTGTTAATTTGGTAATTGGCAATGAATGGACTAAAATGTGTTGTTTAGCCCTCGGTTTACTGTTCGGTGAATTGACGCAGTTTTAAAGTTATAAATTATTTTATAACTGAACTGAAGCTTTTCAGTTATTTTATATTGATAATTAAATTAGAAATTTATAAAAAATATATATTAAATCAAGTTTATAAAGGAAATCATTTAAAATGGTTTAGACTAGTTTTAAAAGCAGAAAGCCAAATAAATCACCTACGAGTGGTAAACTGGGATATTTTTTTTTTAAAACAATTAAATGGTGTTTTTAAATTAATTAAAGTTATTTAATTAATTTAACAAGGGGAAATGACAAACGAAAATCAGTTAATGGTTAACTGATATGTACGATTGGTAAGATCCACCATTTTCGAGTAAAATGGGCAGATGAATAAATATTGATTTAGATATTAGTTAAAATTTAACAAATAGTATTAGATATTAGTTAATCTTCGATTAACTATAATCTAAGAAAATTATTTAATTGATTATTGTTAATAACCTTAATTTATTATTGAATGAGCTCATAAAAATGATGATAATCCTATTTTTTGATTAAAGTCGAAGTTAACTATATCTTAATATAGTTAAGGTTAAAGCTAATTATTCTTTTAATTTAAAAATGATTCAAAGTAATGATTTCAATTGGAAGCCAAGTAAATGTGATTAGATGACGATAAGTTAGTCGAAAGGGCGACAAGAGTTTTATCAAAAGGATTTATAAATCCAAGTTTTCATAACGAGAGTGGTAAATGGAAATTGACTATTGGGCGTGGGATTTCAATTAAACCCAAAGGTATAAGTGGAAAGATGTTTCAAGCTCAAAGTTACGTTTTAATGGGGATTTACTTAATTAAAGGAATTAAGAAAAGAGATTATATTGAACGACGATTTCAATGTAAGAAATGATTTATAAAATCAGTTGAAATCGAGGTGGTAAATGAGATTTTGAAATCAGTGGTTAAGTTTCAAACTGGTATTCATTCTGATATAAGAACGTTGTCGATCAACGTCTGAGAGGTAAATAAAATACCCCAACTCGAACGGCTTTGTTATTATCGAGGAATGGTATTGGTTTGAAACGAGTGAAAGACGTTGAAATTGATTTATCTTATACGAGGAATATCGAACTCAAATGCAAGGTTTTTGGGAAATAAATAATATCGTAAAATTAGTTTCAAAATAAATAAGAATATTGATTTCAAATTATATTGAATATTTGTTTATATAATTAGAGTTGATCGAATATCGTATTTGACGTAGAGTTAGTCAAATATAGTTATTCAGGAAAAGTTGCCATTGTGTACGACTACTAGCGTAATTCGCAGGGCTGTAGATAGCCTACGGCGGTCGGATGTTTCCTGAGGGAATCAGGCGTAACCATTGTGATCGTTGCGATCTAGAGTCAAGCGAATGTAGTTAAGTCGAGAGAGTCAAGTTAGAGTTAATCGATCAAAGTAAATCAGTCAGAGTTAATCAGAGGAAATTTGGTTTATATCATTAATTATATACGCATATGGATATCGTGAGTTGCTCGATTATAAGAAAAAGGGAAAAGGTTTTAAAGAAATATATCGATACACTCAGAAGGGAATGGGAAGCTGGGTTTATACATATACATATATATATATATATATGCTCGAAAGTATTTGAAATGGTTTTTGATTATAGTTGAGAATAAATATAAGGTTTAATTATATTGAAAGAATTTAAGGTTAATTAACCATTTTGTTAAATATATTGTAAAGGGTCAAGTCATGCCAAGTACTGAATCGGCAAACTCAGTTTATTCACACTATTGATATTTGATAGTTAAAACATCGACTATCAAACCAGACTAATACGTTTGTTGGCATGGAAAGAACCGGGATCGAATTTATATTCGAAAACCATTCCGACGAACAAATACGTGAAGATATTTGAAGATGATCGAGATGGAGCATTGAAGACTGTGGATCTTCATAAGCGGAAGGACCACTAATAATCTTTGGTTAGCTCCCAAAGATAAGCTGTGGTTCTATCGTGGTTGGAATCCACGGGTTGCAAGGACTTTTCGCTACTGATCCTTGGGGTGATTCCTATATGAGATGCAGTAGGAGAGTACCTTCAGTTCATCCTGTTCCTGGATGACTTGTATGGACGAGTGTCTGACAGAGTATTTCCAAAGAAGTCACGTACATTGGTATTTTCAAAAGTACCAGGTTAGTGGCGGAGAAGTGCACATTCTCTTAGCTTATCAACTGGAGTATTTTTGTGGATGTCAATTAGTGATATCCAGAGGATCTGACGATGTGGCATTCAAAGTGAATAATGACCAGATGTATTCTAGCCTCAAGCCTCATCAACCGGGAAATTACAAAAATCTGGCAGGCAGCATGCTATGTGGGTCGCTCCCATTAGGGTGCATGATCACCTATCTAGAGAAATTCCATTTGCTTCTTTAATCTATATTCGATGCTGTCCCTTTTCGGGCAGGCCGTTATTGATCCCAACCATCGGTACTATACATTCGATACACTCAAGCGAAATGAGTGGTCGATCATGTGAGGGCCGGGTTGCAAGGCGTTCTTGTTGAACCCAGTGTATTCGCCTTTAGAGATACACGTTCGGAAGGTGGTCCCATACCTTATCAGGGTTGGAATCCAATATCCAATAAGCGCCCACGGTTTTCGATTGTAAACTAAATATGGGAAGCGTGAGATGCAAGCGTTTCTCTAGATTGCTAGTTATTTGTATTTAGACATTATGATAATATCAGAATAAGCTATGATTTCGAAAATGGTTTGGGTTTTAGTAAGGTAAAAACCGTCCGTGTTTATGTGTGGACTCGTATTACTATTATCCTTTGATTTCGAAAGGATTTTCCAAAGTTAAACAAGTGTGTGTTATGTGAATTTATCACTGATAGTATTCCAGACTGACCCGGTGTATTTTGTTTTAAATCAAATGGGCTCAGGTCAGACCGAGTATGTTCCAGGTTAGGTTTTGCTTGGAGTTTCAGTAGTTGGATGCATGCGGCTTCACCGTTAGTTATATATAGACATTATTCCGCTGTGACTGATATGTTGTACTCTGATAATTGGTATGTATATACAGTCTTTGTATAAAGAGATTTGTTATATTATATTTTATTCGTTCCGCTGTGAGATTCTGATGTGTTCTTCCTCTTTCTCCTATTCTAATACTTCTTTCTTTCTATTCTCACCCTCTAAATCCTTTCTGATGACCATCCAGTGTTTTCGATGCTTGAATAGTCGACATGGTGATTTTATGTCGATTTTCGAGGTCGAAAATCCGCTGGGTGGTTATATTTGGATTCGGGAGGTCAAGCAATTGCTAGATTCTAAAATTCATAATTTTTGGAATTAATATGTTAGCGTGGCAAAAGAAAACGTGTTTTGACAGTTTCAGTCAATTTGGATCAACCAGAAAATGGCCATTTTTCAAAATGTCTCCAAATTTGATGAAATTAGTTTTGTTAGAACTGTATCGTCAACACGAAGCTAGAAATAATTTTTCTGGAATTTTTAGAGTACGTATGTGGCCCCGGTAAATTGAAATGTGCGTTCAAATTCAATATATAGATTTATATTTTGATTTTGACGGAAACTGATCGAAACAGTTGAATCATCTTACCGGATATATCCCATTGTGTTTGGAATGGGGGTAATTAGTTACGAGCGACAGTCGGTGGGTTTGATTTGCGGTTCAAATGAAAATTTAACTTTTATTGGAGAAAAATAATAATTAAATTAAATTATTTATATAACCCCCCTTCCCCCCACTTCAGTTTTTCTCTCTGATTCATTTTAAAAAGAAAAAACACAAACGACGAGGGGAGGAATAGCCACTACCATGCGCCTCCAATGGCGGCGCCATCAACGACGCCCCCATACAGCTCTCCTTCTTCCCCTCCTCCTCTTCTCCTTCCCGCCCCCCCTTTGCTAGGCACGAACACCCAAACACCCTACGCACTAACACCACGCCCGATGCCGCCTGCCCCTCTGGCCCTCCTCCAAGCTCCGGCGCGAGCCACATCAGCCCCCCTTCCAAAATTTCCAATGAAAGTTTTTTTTTATTTATTTATTTTAATTTATTAGAAAAAAATCAGTTTATATTTATAAAAGATCTGATTTTTAATAAGGGAAAAAGTCTGATTTTTGGTTAGAAAAAGTATAGGATTTTATTTATATTTGTATTTAGAGAAAGATTATGTTTTTATATAGAGAAAGATTATATTTTTATAATAGGAAAAGGTTATATTTTTAAATATAAAAATAATTGATTTTTATAATGAATTCATTGAGACAAAAATGCGATTTTTATAAGGTATGTAGCGGCATAAAAATCAATTTTTTGTTATGTGAACTTCGCTATAAAGGTGGGAATTTTATGTTATAAACTTCAATATATAAATAAAAACTTCAATATAAAAATATGATTTTTATTTATACAATTATAGTATAAAAATTTGTTTTTATGTAAATAGTGACATCTTTATATATATATATATATATATATACATGGTGAAATTATAATTTTTAGATGAGTAGGAATAATAAAAATATAATTTTTATAGTATAGGAATAATAAGAATATGATTTTTATCGTTTGAATGGCAATGTGATTTTTATATATTCATTAGCGATAGAAAGATTTGATTTTTATCTATATAGTAGCGGCATAAAAATGTGATTTTTATGATTAAAAATACGATTTTTATAATGTTTTTATTATGATAAAGAAACGATCGTTATATGAATATCATTAAGATAAAAATTTGATCTTTATATAAGAGGTAGAAATATGAAAATATAATTTTTATATAGAAAGTAGCATTGTAAAAATATATGAAGTAGAAATGAAAATATGATTTTTATTTATTGGAATGAAGCGATAAAAATATGATTTTTATATATGAACAGCGTGAAAAGGATGCGTCGGAATTTCTAACAAATCCAAACAGTTCAGAAAAAAGACTGACGGAGTTGAACCCAAAGGTGAGAACTTCTCACTTTAGTTTATTTTCTAGTAAGAAATATATACTAGGATGCAGACGGTGCTTAGCAGCACCCGACACCCATTGTCCACAGACCATGGACGACTTGTTTGTTTGTTTGGTTATGTTGTGAAAATTGATTGTGTGATGTGGAATGGAATAAAATATTTTATAGATAAAAATACTTTATAGTTCAAAATATAATTTTTAACGTGTATATGAATAAAATAAATATTTATAAACAAATTCGACGATTTGTTTATGTACACACATTTGACTGATATTGATTGGGACGATAAATTTTACACATCGCCTAACTGCACAAATAAATCTGTATTTGTTGATTGAAACCCTACATGGGTATTGGGATGATATTGGAAATACTCTAATACCAATATTTAGTTGTATGTCAATCGATGGGTTGACAAGCTGCATAAGCGTTAAATATTTAAATTTGATGCTTATGCAGTGTAGAATGCACTTTGGATGATGGTTAACTATGTTTGATTGTTGCTATGTACATGTGTGTATGAAATCCATACAATAACATTATATGGTGATTGACTGTGTCTGATTCTGGTTCGGAAAGAAGAAATATTTTAAATAACGAATATATTAAAATAATGAATATATTAAAATAATTCTCGGTAATAGATCAAAATCTGATTTTGATGTCCGACTTGGGATGGACACGAATATATTTAAATATATAAAGCCGTATTGATTTGATTAACGCCATTTTAACATGAAAGTTATTTACATCGATTTTTTTCATTTCTATATTGAATATCGAAAAGGAAATAGTTTCGAAATTTAATGTTTTGAAAGTACTATCATTTATATATCGATGATATGGAATATTCAATTTTGATTTGAATTTGAATATGATGTTGAAATCGTTTTGAAAATGAATTTAAAACGATTTATAAACTATGTTTTGAATGGAAAGCGACGAAATATAATATATATATATATATATATTATATACTATGGCCTGAGTAGAACGGTCTGCGCCGCGGTAGTTCGTGAATTTCGACAATTGACTTCGAATGGGCATTACGGGAGATACGACCGTCGGATTCTCCTAAAACTACAACCATTGGGTTCGTATCGAAAAGGGATTTCTAAAGAATATGAGAGATTTGAAATCTAATGGTTGGATTTGGAATCATGTCCAAATCAAATTTGGAAAAGGTCGTTGTATGTGCAGTTTGACGGCCGTTTATGGAAGTCGAAGGTACGTGCCTTTATAAAATTATTAAAAATATCAATAATTTTTGTAAAATCATAATAAATGATTTGGAAAGAATTGGGATGAAAATTTCCATATTTGAAAGGATAAAAATATATTTTTTCCAAAATGAACTATTTATGAACTAGAATAATAATCTAATATTTTTAAATAATTAATTTGGATTTGAAATGGTTTTAAAATAACCAT
The DNA here is from genome assembly GCA_030737875.1 of Allium sativum. Lineage (NCBI taxonomy): Eukaryota > Viridiplantae > Streptophyta > Magnoliopsida > Asparagales > Amaryllidaceae > Allium > Allium sativum. The sequence goes on from JASFAX010000025.1 coordinate 16,946,458, forward strand.
AATATCCAATATATGAGTTGGAATGGATCGGAATCGAAATTAGCCTCGGAATATTTCGATATTGGGTTTCGGGATTATGCGGATATTGTGGAGGAATTTGGAAGATATATATATCGTTACTCCAATACGATATTTGTTGGTTTCAGAATTCGACATTGAATATAAGCCGATATATTTTCTATTCAGAGCCTTGTTTTAATATCGAATTGAATTTTGGATCTATTCTTAATGGTATCTTTAATAATACTGCTCTTAAACCCTGTAACACCCCGTATTTTCTGTAAACATAAGAGTTAAAAATTAAGGTATAATTAATTTTTAGGAGAAGAAATAAGGGACACGGGTTGCGCCATTGTGTTCGTCTCGGAAAAATACGCGAAATAGAGTCCGAATTTGCGTAAATCGGAGTCCGTATGAAGAAGATATGGACAACGAAGTTAGGCAGAAAAACCGGAAACAGGCCAGAATACACTGGCGCACTTGTGAAGTGCGCCAGTACAAAAATACACTGGCGCACCTGCCAAGTGCGCCCATACAAATCCAGCACCGAATTCTGGAGTGTTCTGAGGTGACGTGTCTTCTTTTGAGTGGCTGGATGATGTGTATTCGAGCTGTGCGATTTTGATGACTTCTGGACTGATCTGAAGGCTCTAAATCACCCTATCCTCCTATAAATACATCCCTAACCTAAACCTAAGTCTCTTACACAATTCTCTAGCCTCCATTGCTCTCTTCTTCTAATTAAAAATAAAAATGGCGTCGTTACTCTGCTAGAATCAAAACTAGAAGTCAACCAACATCATCCTAAATTCAAATTTGAGATAAAAGCTTCTGCAACAATTCTGTAACTACTAAAGTTCTTTCTTTAATCCAATCAAGGCAAGTACAGTTATTTTCTGCTATAAACATTAATTATAATTCTGATATGCTTTTAAATCTGAATCTGAGATTGTATATCTGTCAGATCTATTTTTCTGTGACTGTTCTGTATCCCTTTCTGCTTCCTTTCTGTTTCTATAGCCAGGCTACCACGAGCTTGTGCCTAATCTCATAATAGATTAACGTATGAACGCAAATTTTGGGATAAATAATGAATGATACGAAATTTGACGAGACTGAATTGAACATATGACTTTAGATCTGAGGCATAAAATATATTGACATATGACTTGGGATTGGATGCATGAATTTGACTGTAAACATATAATTTATATATGTTGTATGCATAGTGTACGTTGTAATCTAGATCTGTAACTAATTAGAGAAATGAACATATGTTATTTAGATCTGTAATTAATTAGAAAAATAAGCATATGTTATAAACTAGTTTTAGACCTATGCATATTCTGTGATAAAAGAAGAAGAGGAACCACTGTAAGATTACATATGATTTGAGACTTTGGACAAAATGCATATAAAAGTCAAGATCTGATTTTTAGAAGATATGATTTAATGATTTAGATTGTTGGTTATAGTTTGCATAATGATTCATGACTTAAAAAGAAGAAGATATGGAAACTTAGGTGTAAAGATTTACATTAATTAGGATATCTATTATTGTGATTACACCTAAATAGGGATTTTTAAATATATGGCATGCATTGAAATTAATGGTTATATTTGGTATAATTTATATGTGAATCTGCTGTAAAATGCTAGTTTAACAAAAATTGGAACATATGTTATATGGCAAATTATGTCCATATTCTACGCTTATGCAAACATGGAGTATATGTTGTGAATCATGACAATTATGTAGGCATATGAATTTAGGCCAATTTATGATTAGGCAAGACATGTAAATAGAACCTTTAGAAATATTAAATTTGCTAAATCTGCTAATTTGCCAAGTTGCCTAAACTGCTAGTTTTGTTATATTGCCTAGACTGCTAATTAGATTGAAATGCCTAATCTGTTAAATTGGTCGGTTGAAATGCCTAACCTGTTATATGCCAAAATCTGCTAAGTTGCTAAATCTGTTAAATCCGTTAAGTCATATAATATCTGTTATCTGCTAAAATCTATTATCTACTGTGTTGATATAATCATCCTGTTATTGATATAATCTGAATTGGCATATATATTGGGCGTGCGCATAAACGGTAAATTATTAATTAATTGGCCGCAAAGATAAACGTGACTAACTCGAGGTTAGAATGAGTTTGCGGCGTAATTCTGCCCGGAACCGCCCGGCACATCCAGTGGCCGCAAACAATAGGTTCTAATGTGAGAAGTTAGTCATAAACTGCTTAAGACACGAGGTTAGGTCTGGCTTGTGGCAGAAGTCTGCACGTAACCGCCCGGCCCATCCAGCGGCCACAAGCTAGCGACCTAATGTGAGAGGTCTAGGCATTAATAATTAATTAATGCAAATCTAAGATAAGAATGACGTCTAAAACGTATTGGTGGAAAATAGGGTTAAACCAACTGGATTAATCGGTGTAGTAAACCCGTCCATGAATCTGTAGGCCCAATACAAAGTTAGACAAATCTGAAAAATCTATACATCTGATCTGTTAGTCTGAAAACTTGTTAACTTAATCTGTGAACTAGTAAATCTGAATTCTGTATGTCTAAACTTGTAAACAAGTTAATCTGAGATCTGTTAGTCTGGGGACACAAGGTTAGGAGGGGAATTACTTGTGTCATCTGTTGTTTGGGACCCATATTAGTCAGTAAACCTTTCTGGTATCAAAACTTTGACCCAACAGTAGGTAGGGTCCGGGCACGCTTACTGAACTAATTATAAGTGGTTCATTCTAATAATGGCGAGGGGTGTTGATGGTGCGTTCCAACCGGGTCATGTGCGTGCATGGATCCCGGTCTGCCTCTGAGGATGTAAGACGCCGTGACATCTGTAAATAGGTCTGTGCCAATTGGTTGTCACTTTAGGGAGTGATACACCCTACTGTGGGGCCGACACAGGATATTTATGTATTAGGGAGCCGATCGCTTGGGGTAGGGTTTTAGGGTACGCTTAGTTCTGTCTGTTTCTGTTGGTACCGTCTGTTTCTGTTGGGTGGTAACACCTGTCTGTTTCTGTGTGGTACCGTCTGTTCGGGTGGTAAAGGCCCATTACTAGTGTACACCTAATTCTACATTCTGTTTCCGTAGGGATAAATCTGTTTCTGCTTCTGTCTGTTTCTGATCGGGTAGTAAAGGCCCATTATTAGCATTCTGTTTCTGTTAAAGTATTCTGTACCCGTTCCTGCTTCAATTTAGACATTAGGGTGACACCTAATTCTGCTATACTAGTATTAGTGCAGAGAAGTGTAAAACAATAGTTTATATCATTCTGTTTTTCTGTTATATCTGCTACACCTGTTACAGTTATCTCACATCCAGTTTTATGTTCATATCATATTATTATTATCTATTCATATGCTGAAAGTCACTGGACTTGCCAGACTTTTTGTCTGACCCTTGTTGTTTCGCCTCCTTTCTTCCGTTTCCCCCCCAGGTTATCCAAGGAGGGAAAAACTTTAGCTTGATCCGGATTTCTCTTCGCTTGAAGTGCTTAAAGTATGGCTTGGCTCTGTATAGCTTCCGTTCCATGGGGATTATGATTTTAAACCATGCATTTTGAAGGCTTTTGTACAAGACTGATATTTTGTACTTGAATTCTGAAATTTGAAAGGATGTAACCATATTAATTTCTGTTTCCGCTGTAATAAAGTTAAAATTTTTCAAGTACTGTTTTATCTGTCTTGTAAGTTTCTGTTCTGTTTACTAAAATGCTCCACCAAAGTTAAGGCATTCCCTTTATGAGTGACCTTAACGGAGGTGGGGTGTTACACTTGGTATCAGAGCTGAAGGTTACCAGATTTTATAAAAAGTTTTGAAAACTATTTTCAAAAAAGGTTTTGAAAGGAAGTATTTTCAAAAATAAAGCTTATTTTGAAAAAAAACAGAATCCCCAAGAGCCATATATCTTTCTTTCAGTCCTTTTTGTATTGAACCTTTCCTTTTTCGTTTCAGCATGTCTGAAGCATCTGAGATACCAGAGGGTGTGCATGTACCCGGTTGGTTTCGTCAATATCTTGAGGCTAGGACCGCCGCTGCAGGTCCAGCAAATGATCCCCTCTTCCACCCCCTCATCGTGCAATTGCTTTCTCAAAGATCTGTAGAGATTTTAGGGCCATGGGTGGGAAGGATTTCAAAGGAACTGAATCATTCGTTGAAGCAAGGAATTGGCTCAAAGAAACTGAGGATCTATTCGTTATCTTCGAGGTGGACGACAGGCAGAAGGTACAGTTGGCAGTATGGCTGCTCAAAGACGAAGCTTCCTACTGGTGGGAAGTCACTAACGCCGAGAGGCCGGTTGAGACATGGATGGATTTCAGAACAAGCTTTGAGACAAAATTCCTCTCGCAAGCTGAACGAAGTTCACAATTGGAAAAGTTCTCATCTCTTAAGCAAGGAAGTATGACGGTCAAGGAATACGTCAACCAGTTCAACCAACTGGCTAGGTTCGGATTGGATTTAGTCAACACTTAGCATAAAAAGGCTCTCCGCTTTGTCAAAGGATTGAACGAGCCACTGCACAGCTTAGCCATGACCCACGTACCTATGGGAGCGACTTACGAGAAATTGGTGGACATGGCACTACTGCACGAGGAAGACAAGGGCCCGAAAGAGACAAAGAGGGAAGAACCATCGAATAAGAAAGCGGGGCCCAAAAAGGAAACACAAAAGAAGGATGAGAAGTCTGAAGATAAGAAGGGGAAAATGTGCTTTATTTGTGGGAGCTCAACTCATCTGAACAAGGATTGCAGAAAAAGGAAGGGCGCTTGCTTCAACTGTGGGGAGATGGGACACTTCACTAGGGACTGCCCTAAGAGACGAGGACAAGGAGGGCAGGCGAACACTCTTGAGGCTAGTGGCTAGGATAGAAATAGGAAAATTTCTATAGTAGGTTTAATTTCTTTATCTGATTATGGAGTTAAGACTTTTTCTGATTCTGGTATTTTGATTTTGTAATCGATACTCTGCACTTTAATACTAGTATTATTTCTGAATTCCGCTGTAGACTCAGACCCATAAGGGTTATGGATCATCTGTTTGAGATTGGGGTTTGAGGGATATCTGTTTTAGGCGTCAAGTATGACGCATACATTCTGAGTTTTCGTGGGGTATGATTTTATCATGCTTAGCTTCCTAAGAATCATTAGGGAACCTGATCTGTACCAGTAGTCTGTAAATATCTAAATACTTTTGATAGGATTTCCAGTTTTGACATTGTCTAAAGAAGGTAATCCTCTGGGTGTCAATTTGATGTTGGTTTCGGTCTTTGGGGCCGATACTTAGGATCCATGTCTAATGGGAACCAAATTTTTGTTCTATCTGTACTCGCTTCCATCATTCGACTGTATCCTATCGATCGAATCTTCGAACTTTAGGTAGAAACTAATGGGTGTAAACATGTGTTTGAGACATGTTATGTTTGATGGTTGCAAGTGGATGCAAGTGGTTGCTAGTGGTTGCCCGTGGATGCATATACACACACAAGGCACTAGATCGGCTCGAAAACACTCTCATACTGCATATGGATGGGTGAGCATTTTTCAATTCTTGTGGATGCAAAATGATGGATTCAGCACAAGGATGTTGCATTTGAGTGAATGATTGTGCACTCATATAGAAATAATATATATCATTAGAATTCTATTGCATACATGTTGGACTCATGGCACTGACATAATTCGCATTAAGGAGGTCAACTGAATTAGTAGACCGCCTGATCTTTGCATTAGATAAGGAACATATACACACACTTTTGCATATGTTCATAGAACATTAGAAGTTTTCTAAGGACAATGGATGCTTGTGGATGATGGTTGAGTAGATGGGTGATTGGATAGTAGGATACATTCTTCTTAACTTGAAGATTTCGGGGACGAAATCCTCTAAGGAGGGGAGAATGTAACACCCCGTATTTTCTATAAACATAAGAGTTAAAAATTAAGGTATAATTAATTTTTAGGAGAAGAAATAAGGGAAACGGGTTGCGCCATTGTGTTCGTCTCGGAAAAATACGCGAAATAGAGTCCGAATTTGCGTAAATCGGAGTCCGTATGAAGAAGATATGGACGAACGAAGTTAGGCAGAAAAACCGGAAACAGGCCAGAATACACTGGCGCACTTGTGAAGTGCGCCAGTACAAAAATACACTGGCGCACCTGCCAAGTGCGCCCATACAAATCCAGCACCGAATTCTGGAGTGTTCTGAGGTGACGTGTCTTCTTTTGAGTGGTTGTATGATGTGTATTCGAGCTGTGCGATTCTGATGACTTCTGGACTGATCTAAAGGCTCTAAATCACCCTATCCTCCTATAAATACATCCCTAACCTAAACCTAAGTCTCTTACACAATTCTCTAGCCTCCATTGCTCTCTTCTTCTAATTAAAAATAAAAATGGCGTCGCTACTCTGCTAGAATCAAAACTAGAAGTCAATCAACATCATCCTAAATTCAAATTTGAGATAAAAGCTTCTGCAACAATTCTGTAACTACTAAAGTTCTTTCTTTAATCCAATCAAGGCAAGTACAGTTATTTTCTGCTATAAACATTAATTATAATTCTGATATGCTTTTAAATCTGAATCTGAGATTGTATATCTGTCAGATCTATTTTTCTGTGACTGTTCTGTATCCCTTTCTGCTTCCTTTCTGTTTCTATAGCCAGGCTACCACGAGCTTGTGCCTAATCTCATAAGAGATTAACGTATGAACGCAAATTTTGGGATAAATAATGAATGATGCGAAATTTGACGAGACTGAATTTAACATATGACTTTAGATCTGAGGCATAAAATATATTGACATATGACTTGGGATTGGATGCATGAATTTGACTGTAAACATATAATTTATATATGTTGTATGCATAGTGTACGTTGTAATCTAGATCTGTAACTAATTAGAGAAATGAACATATGTTATTTAGATCTGTAATTAATTAGAAAAATAAGCTTATGTTATAAACTAGTTTTAGACCTATGCATATTCTGTGATAAAAGAAGAAGAGGAACCACTGTAAGATTACATATGATTTGAGACTTTGGACAAAATGCATATAAAAGTCAAGATCTGATTTTTAGAAGATATGATTTAAAGATTTAGATTGTTGGTTATAGTTTGCATAATGATTCATGACTTAAAAAGAAGAAGATATGGAAACTTAGGTGTAAAGATTTACATTAATTAGGATATCTATTATTGTGATTACACCTAAATAGGGATTTTTAAATATATGGCATGCATAGAAATTATGGTTATATTTGGTATAATTTATATGTGAATATGCTGTAAAATGCTAGTTTAACAAAAATTGGAACATATGTTATATGGCAAATTATGTCCATATTCTACGCTTATGCAAACATGGAGTATATGTTGTGAATCATGACAATTATGTAGGCATATGAATTTAGGCCAATTTATGATTAGGCAAGACATGTAAATAGAACCTTTAGAAATATTAAATTTGCTAAATCTGCTAATTTGCCAAGTTGCCTAAACTGCTAGTTTTGTTATATTGCCTAGACTGCTAATTAGATTGAAATGCCTAATCTGTTAAATTGGTCGGTTGAAATGCCTAACCTGTTATATGCCAAAATCTGCTAAGTTGCTAAATCTGTTAAATCCGTTAAGTCATATAATATCTGTTATCTGCTAAAATCTGTTATCTGCTGTGTTGATATAATCATCCTGTTATTGATATAATCTGAATTGGCATATATATTGGGCGTGCGCATAAACGGTAAATTATTAATTAATTGGCCGCAAAGATAAACGTGACTAACTCGAAGTTAGAATGAGTTTGCGGCGTAATTCTGCCCGGAACCGCCCGGCACATCCAGTGGCCGCAAACAATAGGTTCTAATGTGAGAAGTTAGTCATAACCTGCTTAAGACACGAGGTTAGGTCTGGCTTGTGGCAGAAGTCTGCCCGGAACCGCCCGGCCCATCCAGCGGCCACAAGCTAGCGACCTAATGTGAGAGGTCTAGGCATTAATAATTAATTAATGCAAATCTAAGATAAGAATGACGTCTAAAACGTATTGGGGGAAAATAGGGTTAAACCAACTGGATTGATCGGTGTAGTAAACCCGTCCATGAATCTGTAGGCCCAATACAAAGTTAGACAAATCTGAAAAATCTGTACATTTGATCTGTTAGTCTGAAAACTTGTTAACTTAATCTGTGAACTAGTAAATCTGAATTCTGTATGTCTGAACTTGTAAACAAGTTAATCTGAGATCCGTTAGTCTGGGGACACAAGGTTAGGAGGGGAATTACTTGTGTCATCTGTTGTTTGGGACCCATATTAGTCAGTAACCCTTTCTGGTATCAAAACTTTGACCCAACAGTAGGTAGGGTCCGGGCACGCTTACTGAACTAATTATAAGTGGTTCATTCTGATAATGGCGAGGGGTGTTCATGGTGCGTTCCAACCGGGTCATGTGTGTGCATGGATCCCGGTCTGCCTCTGAGGATGTAAGACGCCGTGACATCTGTAAATAGGTCTGTGCCAATTGGTTGTCACTTTAGGGAGTGATAAACCCTACTGTGGGGCCGACACAGGATATTTATGTATTAGGGAGCCGATCGCTTGGGGTAGGGTTTTAGGGTACGCTTAGTTCTGTCTGTTTCTGTTGGTACCGTCTGTTTCTGTTGGGTGGTAACACCTGTCTGTTTCTGTGTGGTACCGTCTGTTCGGGTGATAAAGGCCCATTACTAGTGTACACCTAATTCTACATTCTGTTTCCGTAGGGATAAATCTGTTTCTGCTTCTGTCTGTTTCTGATCGGGTAGTAAAGGCCCATTATTAGCATTCTGTTTCTGTTAAAGTATTCTGTACCCGTTCCTGCTTCAATTTAGACATTAGGGTGACACCTAATTCTGCTATACTAGTATTAGTGCAGAGAAGTGTAAAACAATAGTTTATATCATTCTGTTTTTCTGTTATATCTGCTACACCTGTTACAGTTATCTCACATCCAGTTTTATGTTCATATCATATTATTATTATCTGTTCATATGCTGAAAGTCACTGGACTTGCCAGACTTTTTGTCTGACCCTTGTTGTTTCGCCTCCTTTCTTCCGTTTCCCCCCCAAGGTTATCCAAGGAGGGAAATACTTTAGCTTGATCCGGATTTCTCTTCGCTTGAAGTGCTTAAAGTATGGCTTGGCTCTGTATAGCTTCCGTTCCATAGGGATTATGATTTTAAACCATGCATTTTGAAGGCTTTTGTACAAGACTGATATTTTGTACTTGAATTCTGAAATTTGAAAGGATGTAACCATATTAATTTCTGTTTCCGCTGTAATAAAGTTAAAATTTTTCAAGTACTGTTTTATCTGTCTTGTAAGTTTCTGTTCTGTTTACTAAAATGCTCCACCAAAGTTAAGGCATTCCCTTTGTGAGTGACCTTAACGGAGGTGGGGTGTTACAAACCCAATGGAGTTAAGAAGATTAGAAACTAACTGGAGATTAGCTAAGTTGAATTGTTTCATGGGTATTGATCTGATGTTGGTTTCTGCCTTTGGGGTTAATACTTAGGGAATCGTTCTCTTACTAATTTTCGGTTAGGAACTGATAAGATTTTGGGTTTGTTGTGAGTTGTGTTTTTAACGACATTCATTCTTTAACCCTCTTTACGGTGAAATGTGATTTGTAATTTATAAATCTTTTTATTAAGATTTAAAGGGAATTTTCCAAAGTAAAGTTTACCTATTTAATATATTAAATTGTAATTGAATGAAATTCGATTGATAATAATCGAAGTGAACTTCTGTGGAGGAAAACAGTTATTACATACGGAATTTAAAAGGCTTTGCCATTATTCCATTTATATTATTGGTTGGATATGGAAATTGATATCGATTATATATTAATTTTTTTTTACCATGAAGATTCCATAATTAATGGAATGTGATTTGGGTTTATCGTGAACGATGTTTTAAAATAACACTTGTTCTTTAACCCGATTAACAATGGAATGAGGTTTTGGGTTGTCGTGAATGGTATCTTTAATAATACTGTTCTTAGACCCAACAGGGTTAAGAAAATCAGAAACTAACTCGAGATTAGTTAAGTTGAATGGTTTTCCGGTTATTGATCTGACGTTGGTTTCGGCCTTCGGGGTTAATACTTAGGAATTTATAACTTGCTAATTTACGGTTAAAGGTTGATGGAATGGAATGTGATTTTGGGTTTATCGCGAACCATGTTTTAAATGACATTGGTTCTTTAACCTAGTTAAAGAAAGAATATGATTTCCCAAGTTAAATAATCATTAATATTGATTTTTGGGAAGATTAAAACCAAGTGGAGTTTTAATGAATCTTTAATTAGATTGAAATGATCGAGAATGGAGTATCACCAGTGTTGCTCCTAGTGATAGTTAAATCTTTAATTAGATTTGAATGTGAAATGGTAATTAAATTTACTGATAACACCGTGGTGTTATATATGGAGTATGAACAATTTTCCTCCATGGGATGAATAGGTTGGGATTGGGAAATAAAATAAATTATTACTTCGGTGTAGATCCCGACTAGTTTGGAAAACCTTAATACGGTTCGAATGATATCCAAAGGAAGATTGAAGAATTAATTTTGAAGAATTTATCTTTGATAAATTAATGGGAACAAATCCCTAAGAATGTGAATATTTGAATAAAAGAATATTCAGAATTGGAATGTGGCGTATGTTGTGTCTCTATAGCACTTGTCTATTATATACGTGAGTTATTCGGAAAGGCCGAGTTTATACCCACTCTGAATTACTGATTCGATGATATATCGATGATGAAGACGGTGGTTGAAGACCGAAGGTCTTCACATCGTTTGGGTGATTACTGATATCTTGATTGGGCTGTACACACAAGATGAGGTAATAAGTGGTGATCGTCTAAATGTACTTGGAGATAGACGGATATGCGAGGGCCTCTCCCCTAAATTGGACATATGGGGGAGGAATAAGGTGCCTCCAGTTTCATTCAGACCCAAAACGAACTTGTAAATGAATGTGTGTCTGACATTGGATTTTACCCTGTGTTGATTGATTCTATTAAATATACATCTTTTTGGCGGCGGAGAATTTATTCTCTTGCTTAACGCCCTTCTTTGAGACGTAAGAGCTCAGAGGTTATACATAGATAGTTATCAATCGCATGGCATGAATTGCATGTGTAGCATGCTAAGATGCAGTGATCAAGGCTTTTGTTGAAAAGTAGAGTCTTGTGGTCGATGATCAAAGCATGGCTTTAATACAGCGTAGTTTTATGTATAGCATTAATTCGCGAGCCTCACACCTCGGTATGAGTCAAAAACGGGATCGTGACTGCAGGGAGTGCACGACGTTTCTGTCGAGTTATGGGTGGTGTCAGCGTTTTTGCAAGCCCTAACATTTATATTATTTTTACCTATGTGGTTGTTGGATTGCGAGGTGCCTCGGATATATCGGTCTCTTCCGAGCTAATGGATGGGTCAGATAGGACCGAGAAACGTGTGTTCAGGAATAACTAATACTCAAACATAACGGAGGACCGGCCCTGAAGATCCAAGGGTTACCCAGAGTGTGTAGTCCTGAGATAACTGCTAGTGTTTCTCGAAGCGGTGAGGATCCAACCCTTGCCTCGACTCATGACGGAAATCCAAATTCCAATACGTGATATTTCGGTTTTATTTGTAGAACCTAGTATGGTGACATAGTGGGATGGGGCACTATGCCGTCTATGATTGATACATTTATATTTGAAGTTGTTTTCATACACTTTACATTATAATAGTATCAAAATGATTTGTTTTAAATGTACCAAGCATGTTTGTCTATTATAAGGTAAAACTCTATCCTCCGGCTTGTGTTGCATTGTGTGATGGGACCTGAGTCTTATAATAGCTTCATTTTTCCAAAAATCATTGCGCTGTTTGTTTTGTGCACTGGTATTCTCGGGAGGAAACCCGTTCCATGTTATACGGTGTGGTTCCTTGATTTACCTTATTTGTAAAGTAAAGTTTTAAATAATTGTTTTAGTTCTCACACCAGTCCTTGTTTGGCATGCCTAGTAATAGGGTGCATCATGATAGGGGTTTCTCGCCATGGGTTTTGGTGGCGAACAATGGGTTCTTACCCCTACATGTCCCTGTTTAGGGTTGGTTGCAGTCCAGAGGCTGGCCATAAAACAAGGCAGACTGGGGGATCAGGTGTGTGCCACGGTGGGTTTTACCTACTACTTTGGGGGATGAAGGGATGGTTGCAAAGCCTACCGGATTTCATCGGGCTGCCACATTTGGTATCAGTGCTACGGTTTACAGAGCTTGAGAACAATGCATGTTAGAACCGAATGAAAGAATTCATCAGAGATTGGATTAGTAATATCCAATGAGAATGACTTGTTAGAGACGGGATCAATAATATCCTAGAACGAGTGTGAAGAGTATTGTTTTTGAAATAAAAATGAAAACAAATTTTGTTTTGAAAATTTAAACCTTATTCAACCTATTTGAATATTTATTTGTATTGAATTTGGACAATCCAATATATAAAGATTTTGCATATATGCCTTGCAAACATGTATTCGAAGTTTTAATATACTAGATAGATATAGAATCACACTCTAGTCGCCCGAAGATGAAACTATTGATGACTGTACAACATCAGTCGTTTGTGTTCAAGTTTCGAAGGTGTGATATTTATATATTTCCAACTGACTGGTGTGAGAACCAAAAACAAGATAGGGCTATTGTGTGAATTGGCATCAAAAACAAGATTTTCTGTATATGTATCAAAATTATGAATTTAAAACGTTAACCAACTAATTGATTGATGGTTATGTTGTATGATTATTTGTTAACCAATAAAACCATTATGTGGAAGAACGGTACATATAGCCAAATTGTATCAAATATTGAACTATGTTGAAAATTTATCGCATTTGCATACATATATATGTAAATACATTGAATAGGTCATTGCAGGGAGGCTAGAGAAGAGGAATAAAATTGTATGCCCGACAAATAGGTACATGTTTACTTATTTATTGGGTTTGGATGATTTTATGAGCCGATTGGCTAGCCGCTTTGCTTTTTTGTTTTCTTTTTGAGATCAGAGGGCCTATGTGGCGGTTTGGGGATTTTCCCAGTGCTCCCGTACAATGGAGGTTATGGCGAATTTTTTCGAAAATTTAGGGTGTTAGCCAATTTTTTGAAGAATTGCAAAATTCCTAGAAACTGAAAAGTTTAAGAGTGAAAGCCAAACTGAAAGTTGAGTTGATTAGTTAAACAACTTTCAGCTTCGTTCCTTTTCAAGGACGAAAAGATTTTAAGTGAGGGAGATGATAACAACCCGGAAAATCCGAACCAATTTAAAATTTTTATTTTAGCAATTTTAATAAATTTTTAATATTTAAAATGAATTATTTTAAATAATAACAATGAAAAATTTATTTTGAATAGAGTTAGAACGTATATATTTGTTTGAATCGACATTAGAATATAAAAATTTATTTTAAATTATAAAAGGAATTGAAAATGGCGCGGTAGTTTGAAAATTCGATTTCAAATTTCAAATGAACGTACAGGATTCAAAATAAACCCAGTTTTAGCAAAACCAAAAATTTTATAATCTAAATTAAAATATCTTTCCAAAAATCCGAAAAATTGAAATTTCATAGCGGGAATAAAAAGTTATGTCCAGTTGAAAATTCAAAGAGTCGTTATGGAAATATAGCCCTTAAAATAGCCATTTTGCAAACGACCTCCGTTTTCGACGAAACCACTTTTGTTGGATCCGGGATGTCAAGTAATTGCTAGATTCCAAAATTCATAATTTTTGGAATTAATATGTGAGCATGGCAAAAGAAAACGTGTTTTTACAGTTTCAGTCAATTTGGATCGACCAGAAAATGGCCATTTTTCAAACGGTCTCCAAATTTGACGAAATTAGTTTTGTTAGATCCATATCATCAATATGAAGCTAGAAATATTATTTTTTTGAATTTTTTGAGTCCGTATGTGGCCCCGGTAAATTGAAAAGTGTGTTCAAATTAATATATAGATTTATTTTTTGATTTTGACGGAAACAGATTGAAACAGTTGAATCAGCTTACCGGACATATCCCATTGTGTTCGGAATGAGGGTAATTAGTTACAAGCGACAGTCGATGGGTTCAGTTTGGGGTTCAAACGAAAAGTAAACTTTTATTGGAGAAAAATAATAATTAAATTAAATTATTTATATAACCCCCCATCAATTTCTCTCTCCGATTCATTTAAAAAAAACGACGAGGCAAAGGGGGAGAGGGGAGGAACCACCGCCGTCGCGCGCCTCCAGTGGCGGCGCCACCAACGACCCCCCTCCAACTCTCCTTCTTCCCCTCCTCCTCTTCTCATTCCCGCTCCCCCTACTACTAGGCGCGAACCTCGAAACACCCCCATGCCCTAACCCCAAGCCCGATTCCGCATGCCCCTCCGGCCCTCCACCAAGCTCCGGCGTAAGCCACGTCAGCCCCCCTCTCCAAAAAATTTAATGTAAGTTTTTTTAATTAATTATTTATTTTAATTTATTATAAAAAAATCAGTTTATATCTATAAAAGATCTGATTTTTAATGAGGGAAAAGTTAGATTTTTGATTAGAAAAAGTATAGGATTTTATTTATAATTTCATTTAGAGAAAGATTATGTTTTTACATAGAGAAAGATTATATTTTTATAATAGGAAAAGGTTATATTTTTAATTATAAAAAGAATTGATTTTTATAATGAATTCATTGAGATAAAAAGGCGTTTTTTATACGGTATGTAGCGGCATAAAAATTTAATTTTTGTAATGTGAACTTCGCTATAAATGTGGGATTTTTATGTTATGAACTTCAACATAAAAATATGATTTTTATTTATACAGTTATAGTATAAAAATTTGTTTTTTTATATAAATAGTGACATCTTTATATATATTAACATGGTGAAATTATAATTTTTAGATGAGTAGGAATAATAAAAATATGATTTTTATATTATAAGGATATTAAAAATATGATTTTTATCATTTGAATGGCAATGTGATTTTTATATATTCATTAGCGATAGAAAGATTTGATTTTTATCTATATAGTAGCGGCATAAAAATGTGACTTTTATAAACAAAAATATGATTTTTATAAACAAAAATACGATTTTTATAATATTTTCATTATGATAAAGATACGATCTTTATATGAATAACATTAAGATAAAAATTCGATCTTTATTTAAGAGGTAGAAATATGAAAATATAATTTTTTATATAGAAAGAAGCATTGTAAAAATATATGAAGTAGAAATAAAAATATGATTTTTATATATGAACAGCGTGAAAAGGATGCATGGGAATTTCGAACAAATCCAAATAGTTCAGACAGAAAGACTGACGGAATGGACCCCAAAGTTGAGAAATTCTCACTTTAATTTATTTTCTAGTTAGAAATATATACTAGGATGTAGACGGTGCTTAGCAGCACCCGACACCCGTTGTCCACATGCCATGGGCGAGTTGTTTGTTTGGTTATGTTGTGAAAATTGATTGTGGGATGTGGAATGGAATAAAATATTTAATAGATAAAAATACTTTATAGTTAAAAATATAATTTTTAACGTGTATATGAATGAAATACATATTTATAAACAAATCAGACGATTTGTGTACGTACACACATTTGACTGATATTGATTGGGATGATAAATTTTACACATCGCCTAACTGCACAAACAAATTTGTATTTGTTGATTGAAACCCCACACGAGTATTGGGATGATATTAGACATACACTAAACCCAATATTTAGTTGTATGTCAATTGATGGGTTGACAAGCTGCATAAGCATTAAATATTTATATCTGATGCTTGTGCAGTGTAGAATGCACTTTGGATGATAGTTGACTATGTTTGATTATTGCTTTGTACATGTGTGTATGAAATCCATATAATGACATTATATGGTGATTGACTGTGTCTTATTACAGTTCAGAAAGAAGAAATACTTTAAATAATGAATATTTCAAAATAACGAATATTTTAAAACAATATTCAGTAATAGATCAAAATCTGATTTTGATGTCCAACGTGGAATGGACACGAATATATTTAAATATATAAATCCGTGTTGATTTGATTAACGCCATTTTGAATTGAATGATATTTATACCGATTTTATTCATTTCTATATTGAATATCGAAAAGGAAATAGTTTCAAAATTTAATGTTTTGAAAATACTATCATTTACATATTGATGCTATGGAATATTGAATTTTGATTTGAAATTGAATATGAAGTTGAAATCGTTTTGAAAATGAATTTAAAACGATTTATAGATTACGTTTTAAATGGAAATCGATGAAATATATATTATATATGATATATATATAATGGCCTGAATAGAACGTGTCGCGCCGCGGCAGTTCATGAATTTCGACCATTGACTTCGAACGGACATTACGGGAGATCCGACCGTCGGATTCTCCTAAAACCGAAACTATTGGGTTCGTATCGAAAAGAGCTTTCTAACGAATATAAGAGATTTGATATCTAATGGTTGGATTTGGAATTATGCCCAAATAAAATTTGGAAAAGGTCGGTGTAAGTGCAGTTCGATGGCCGTTTATAGAAATCGACTGTACCCTTGATAAAATTATTAAAAATATCAATAATTTGTGTAAAATCGTATTAAATGATTTGGAAAGAATTGGGATGAAAAATTTCATATTTGAAAGGATAAAAATATATTTTTATCAAAATGAACTAGTTATGAACTAGAATTATAATCCAATATTTTTAAATAATTAATTTGGTTCTGAAATTGTTTTAAAATAACCAGAATTTCCAATATATGAATTGGAATGGATCGGAATCGAAATTACCTTTGGAATATTTCGATATTGGGTTTCGGGATTATGCAGATATTGTGGAGGAATTTGGAAGACATATATATCATTATTCCAATACGATATTTGTTGGTTTCAGAATTCGACATTGAATATAAGCCAATATATTTTCTATTCAGAGCCTTGTATTGAATATTGAATTAGATTTTGGGTCTGTTGTGAAAGGTATCTTTAATAATACTATTCTTAAACCCATTGGATTTAAGAAGATTAGAAACTGACTGGAGATTAGCTAAGTTTAATCGTTTCCCGGGTATTGATCTGATGTTGGTTTCGGCCTTCGGGGTTAATACTTAGGGAATCGTTCTCTTACTAATTTACAGCTAGAGACTAATGGGATTTTGGGTTTGTTGGGAATTGTGTTTTTAATGACATTCATTCTTTAACCCGCTTTACAGTGAAATGTGATTTGGAATTTATAAATCTTTTTATTAAGATTTAATGGGAATTTTCCAAAGTAAAGTTTTCCAATTTAATATATTATATTGGAATTGAATGGAATTAGATTGATAATAATCGAGGTGAACTTCTGTGGAGGAAGACGGTTAATACATATGGAATTTAAAAGGCTTTGCTGTTATTCCATTTATACTATTGGTCGGATATGAAAATTGATATCGATTATATATTGATTTGTTTTACCGTTAAGATTCCATAATTAATGGAATGTGATATGGGTTTATCGTGAACGCTGTTTTAAAATAACACTTGTTCTTTAACCCGATTAACAATGGAATAAGGTTTTGGGTTGTCGTGAATGGTATCTTTAATAATATTGTTCTCAAAACCAATGGGGTTAAGAAAATCAGAAACTAACTAGAGATTAGTTAAGTTGAATGGTTTCCCGGGTATTGATATACTGTTGGCTTCGACCTACGGGGTTAATACTTCGGGAATTGTTCACTTGCTAATTTACGGTTAAGGGCTGATGGAATGGAATGTGATTTTGGGTTTATCGTGAACCTTGTTTTAAATGACATTGGTTCTTTCACCCAGTTAAAGACAGGATATGATTTCCCAAGTTAAATAATCATTAATATTGATTTTTGGGAAGATTAAAACCAAGTGGAGTTTTAATGAATCTTTAATTAGATTGAAATGATCGAGAATGGAGTATCGCCAGTTTTGCTCGTAACGATAGTTAAATCTTTAATTATATTTGAACAAGAAATGGTAATTAAATTTACCAATGATAAAAGTCAAATCTTTTTGTTTAGATTTAACGAAGTGTTCCAATTAAATAATATTTAATTGGAATTGAATCGATACTGATCCTATCTCTAGCGAGTCATTCTAATTGGATATTACTAATCCAATATCTGATGAATTCTTTCGTATGGTTCTAATGTGTCTTGTTCTCGAGCTCTGTAAACCAAAGCTCTGATACCACTGTAAGAACCCATAACTTCCCCGTGAAGGAAAGCACGAATACTTTGAGAACAACACACAACAGGACGCATACGGAAGAACATTTCATTGCTATTACAACAATTCCATCAGATAAAAGAATATACAGAGTATAAATGAATAAATTACATTCGATAAATATCAGAGATTACAATAAGTTACATAGCAGCGGAAAAATATACAATACACAACTGAAAGTGATACACGGATACAGAGCTTTCCGAGCATCGTTCCAGCTGTTAATCAGGACCCTGTGAATATAAATCTGCAAAACCAAAACTACTAGTTGCCCGTGCGGAAAATAGGGGCACCCAGAGTTTAGGTTAAAACAATAAACTCCAGGTCAGTCATGTGACTGGTGTGAGAACTAAAACAGTTATTAATATTGGTTTTAAAGTTAGGTAAATCTAGGGACCACGCCGTATAACACGGAACGGGTTTCCTCCCAAGAATACCAGTGCATAAAACAAATAGCGCAATGCTAAATAAAGAAAAATGAAGCTGTTATAAGACCCAGGTCCCATCACACAATGCAACGCAAGCCGGAGGATAGGGTTTTCCCTTATAACATCCAAAGCATGCTTGATACGTTTAAAACACATTACTTGATACAATTATAGTGTATAGTGTCAAAACAATTTCAATCATAAGTATTAATCATAGGCGGCATAGCTACCATCTACTATGTCGCCATACTAGGCTCTACAAATAAAACCGCAATATCACGTATTGAAAATTGGATTCCGTCATGAGTCGAGGCAAGGGGCAAGCTCCTCTCCGATTCGAGACACTCTAGCAAATGTCCCAGGACCCCACTATGATCCTTGGATCTTCAGGGCTGGTCCTCTCTTACTTTTGAGGATTAGTTATTCCTGAACACACGTTTCCCGGTCCTTACAGACCTATATCCGAGGCGCCTCGTATCCAACAACCACACAGGTGAAAAGTATATAAATGTCAGGGCTGGTAGGTCACTGACACCACCCTAGCTAGAAAGAAACGTCGTGCTCTCCCTGCAGTCACTATCCCGTTTTTGACTTATACCGAGGTGTGAGGCTCACGAATTCACGTTATACACAAAGCTACGCCACACAGGCCGTGCTTTGATCATCAACCACAAGACTTTGCTTTTCAACAGAAGCCTTGATCAATTGCCACTTACGCATGCCACACTAGCAAATCACTCCATGCGACTGATGTCCATCGATATACAACCCCTGAGCTCGTACGTCTCAGAGAAGGGCGTTAAGCAAGAGAATAAATTCTCCGCCGCCAAACAGATGTATATTTAATAGAGATCAATCAACACAGAATAAAATCCAATGTCAGACACACAATCCATTTACAAGTTCGTTCTGGGTCTGAACGAAACCGGAGGCACTTTCCTCGCATATCCCTCGATCTCCAAGTACGTCTGGACGATCACCGACTGTTTCCCTCATCTTGGGTGTACAGCCCAATCAAGATCGTCAGTAATCACCCAAACGATGTGAAGACTTCCGGTCTTGAACCACCGTCTTCATCTTCGACATCTCGTCGAATCGGTTATTCAGAATGGGTATAAACCCGGCCTTTCTGAATAACCCAAGTATATAATAAACGAATGTTACACAAACACAACAAACGCCTCATTCCAATTCAGAATATTCTTTTATTCACAAAATCACATTCTTAGGGAAATGTTCCCATTAATTTTATCCCAGATAAATTCTTCTAAATTTATCCTATAATCTTACTTTGGATATCATTTCAAACTAGTCGGGATTAGCGAACCACACCGAAGTAATTATTTATTTTATTTCCCAATCCCAACCTATATATCCCATGGAGAAAACTGGTAATACTCCATTCCTAACACCACGGTGTTATCGGTAAAATTAATTACCATTTCACGTTCAAATCTAATTAAAGATTTAACTATCGCTTTGGAGCAAAACTGGTGATACTCCACTCTCGATCACTTTTCAGATTTGATAATTTAAATTATCAATTCCCATTTTTAATCTAATTAAAGATTCATTAAAACTCCACTTAGTTTTAATCTTTTCAAAAATCAACATCTTGCCTTTAACAGGGTTAAAGAACCAATGTCTTCTAAAACACGATTCATGATAAACCCAAATCACATTTGATATTAAATACAAGACTCTGAATAGAAAATATATCGGCTTATATTCAATATCAAATTCTGAAACCAACATATATCGTATTGGAAATAACGATATAAAATACATCTTTCAAATTCCCATAACAATATCTGTATAGTCACGAAATCCAGCATCGAAATATCCCGAAGATAATTTCGATTCAACTCCAGTCCAATCCACGTATTGGGAATATTGATTATTTTTAAAATCATTTTCAAATTCAATTTATTTATGTCACAAATAAATTGATTTAAATTCTAGTTCAAAACTAGTTCATTTCGATAAAAATCTATTTTTATCCTCTAATGTGGAATTTCCCAGCCCAATTCTTTCCAATTCACATATTATGATTTTACACAAATTATAGATATTTTTAATAATTTTATCAAGGCCCGTACAGTCGATTTCCATCAACGGCCATCGAACTGCACTTACAGCGACCTTTTCTGAATTTGATTTGGACATAATTCCAAATCCAAACGTTAGATTTCAAATTTCTAATATTCAATGGAAAGCTCCTTTCGATACGAACCCAACGGTTCCGGTTTTAGGAGATTCCGACGGTCGGATCTCCCGCAATGTCCGTTTGAAATAAATGGTCGAAATTCACGAACTGCCGCGGCGCGGCGCATTCTATTCAGGCCATTATATATATAATATATATATTATATATGTTTCGTCGATTTCCTTTTAAAACGTATTTTATAAATCGTTTTAAATTCGTTTTCAAAACCATTTCAACACTACATTCAATTTCAAATCGATTTGATTTCAATTCAATTCAAATTCTAATTCGTTTCAATTCAATTCAATTTGAATTCATTTTTATTCAATTCGAATTCAAATTCACTTTCTATTCAATTCGAATCGAATTCATTTACTATTCGATTCGAATTCATTTCAAATTGATTCAATAAAATTTCAATTTGAATTTTTAATCTAATTTAATTTGAATTTCATTTCAAAATATTAAGTTTTGAAATCACTTTTCAATATTCATTATAAAACGAATAAAATCGATATATAAATGTCGTTCACGTCAAAATAGCGCACTCTAATCCACACGGCTTTATATATTTCAATAAATTCGTTATTCTATTCAACAAATGAATATTTATTCTATTCAACACATGAATCTATGTTTCTTTCAACACACGACTAATCTCAACACATGAGTACTGTCAACACATCACTATTTTTGTTATGTAAAATATTTTAGAAAACTATGGTATCTATCGTTTGATTTTAATTAGACTTCTACTGGGAAGTAGTTCTAATCGTAAATATGATAAAGATATAATTTTTATTATTTAAAATATTTCACTCAACACATGAACATCGTCAACACATGACTATTTTTATATCCAACACATGAATTTTCTTTTATCATATTTCTTATTTTCCCGATTGGAATGAGGCCCAATCAATCACCATATAATGTTAATTATATGGATTCCATACAACACATGTATATAATAGCAATGATAAACAATCAACCATCATCCAAAGTGCATTACACAACTGCATAAGCATCAAATATAAATAATCGACGCTTATAACAGCCTGTCAATCAATCGATCGACATATTTAATCAATCAGGATGAGTGAACTTCCAAATTTCATCCCAACACCCGTGTGGGGTTTCAAACAATCAAACACAGATTTTATTTGTGCAGTTGGGCGATGTGTAAAATTTATCCTCCCAATCAATGTCCTTCAAATAGGTGTACATAAACAAACCGTCCGGTTTGTAAATGAATATTTTATTTATTCACATTCACGTTAAAAATTATATTTTTAACGATAAAATATTCTATTTCAAAACTTGAATTTCTTTTCAGTTTATTTACACAATAAAAATGATATTTTTATTTTTCTAACATATTTTAGAAAATTTCGGCGGCATAACGGCACGATACTAGAAACAGGACGAGGCCTAGCCTTATCCCCGGTCTAGTGAAGGCCCACGCCATTCACACATCAATCAAATCCATTCAATTTCACCAAACAATTCAATTCAAACCAAATAATCTAACCAACTACACAACCAAACAATTTAACAAACAAGCCATCCATGGTCTGTGGATGACGGGTGTCGGGTGCTACTAAGCACCGTCTGCATCCTAGTATATATATATATATATAACTAGAAAAAGAAATTTAGAGTGAGAAGTTCTCACCAATAGCTATCCAACTTCACGACACTTCATTGACAGAAATCTTCCTCGTTGTTGCCTTTTTCATCTTCGTTGCCCGTAGTCACTACATATATAAAAATCACACATTTTTATATTTTGATGTCTTTAAAATAAAAATCACATTTTTATTTATTCACTTTAAATTTAAAAATCATATTTTCATAATCACTTCATATATTTAAAAATCGAATTTTTACTATGCTTTTCAACATATAAAAATCGTATCTTTACTATGCTATTCCATATATAAAAATCCCATTTTTACACCGCTACTATATAGATAAAAATTCTATTTTTTACAACGATGTTTATATAATAAAGATTATATTTTTATCATGTTATTCTCTATATAAAGATTTCACCTTTTTCAATATAAAGATTTAAACTTTTTCAATATAAAGATTTCGCCTTTTTCAATATAAAGATTTAAACTTTTTCAATATAAAGATTTAAACTTTTTAATAAAAACCATTTCTTTGTCCTAATAAAAAGCATATATTTTTATAACTCTACAACATAAAAGATTATATTTTTATAATTCTTTTCTCTATATAAAAATGATCAAACTTTTCAGTCTATAAAAATATGACTTTTCAAAAATAAAAATAGTAACTTTCTTATAATAAAAATCTCTATTTTCTTTTACTAAAAATCTATTCTTTTTACTTTCAAAAATCATAACTTTTTATCATTAAAAATCTAGTTTTTATATGCTAAAGAAATCAGTTTTTTTTTTTCAAAATCAATAAAAATCACAGCTTTGCTTCGATAAACTAAAACCGAGTTTAAACAATGTATTTAAATAAAATAAACTGAATTAAAGTACAGCAAAGAGGGAGAAGCTCACTGATTTTTCGCGCTCATGGGTGGTCGGAGGCTTCTCCAGTGGTGGGTGGTCGGTCAGGGAGGCAGAGGGGGAGAAGAAGGGGGTCGCGGCGGAGGAAAATCGAACGGGGGAGGGTTCAATCGCGCGGCGGCGCGATTACTGAGGAGGAAGGGGGTCTCGAGGTGGAGGAGAAGGGGGAAGAGAGGCGGAGGACCCCTGGGGGTCGGCGCCAGGGCGCGGCGGCCCTGGTGGCAGCGGCGGCGGCGGCTTTGGCCCCCCCGTCGTTCGCCCCTTTTTTTCTTTTTTTTTCTTTGCTGTTCGGTATGAAGAGGAGAGAGAGAGAAAGAGGGGTGAGGTGTTATTATATTTAATTATTTTTAATTCTCCTTTAAGTTGACTTTTTATTTCGACCTCGAAACGAGGCCCACCGCCCGTCATCCATAGCGTTTTACCCCCATTCCGAACACAATGGGATATGTATCGTAAGCTGATTCGGCTGTTGCAATTAGTTTCCGTAGAATTTAAAGTATAGTTCTTTATATATTCAATTTAAACGCAAATTTCAAATTATCGGGGTCACATACTAACTCTAAAAATTCTCGAAAAATATTTTCTAGCCTCGTATTGACGATACGGTCCTAACAAAACTAGTTTCGTTGAATTCTGAGACCGTTGGAAAAATGGCCAATTTCCAGTCGATTAAAATCAACTAAAATGGTCAAAACACGTTTTCCTTTACCAAGCTCACATATTGATTCGAAAAATTATGAAATTTGGAATCTAGCAATAATTCAACATCACGGACCCAACAAAAGTGGTTTCGTCGAAATCCGAAGTCATTTGCAAAATTCCCATTTTTAAGGGCCTGAATTCCATAGCGACTATTCAGAATTTTCAACTGGACATATCTTTTGATCCCCGCTATGAAATTTCGATTATTCGGATTCGTTGGAAAGATATCATCAACTAGATCCTATTGTTTTTGGTTTCACTAAAATCCGGATTGTTTTGCATCCGGTATGCTCAATTAAAGTTTGAAATCGAATTATCGAACTACCGCTCCATTTTCAGTTCTATTATAATTTAAAATAAATATTTATATTCTAACGACGACGTATATAAATATATACGTTCTAATTATATTCAAAATAAATTTTCTCGTCGATATTATTTAAAATAATTCATTTTAAATAATCAAAATTCGCTAAAATTGCCAAAATAAAAATTTTAAACTGGCCCAGATTTTCCGGGTTATTACAATCTCCCCCACTTAAAACTTTTCGTCCCCGAAAAGGAACAAAGTCGAAAGTGGTTTGATTAATTAGCTCTACATTCGATCTGGCTTCCATTCTCCAACTTTTCAGTTTCTGAGAATTTTCAAAATTTCAAAAATTTGGCTAACACCCTAAATTTTTGAAAAATTTCGCCATAACCTCCCCTGCACCGGGAGCATTGGGGAATTTCAAATAGCTTCCCCGGTCCTTCTAATCTCAAAAAGAAAAAGAAAAAGCCAAGCGGCTAGCCAATAGGCTCATAAAATCATCATCAACCAAACAAGACAGTAAATTATGTAGTAAACATGTAACTATTTGTCGGGCAAACAAATTTTATTCTCTGCTCTAGCCTTCTTGCTATGACCTGTTCAATGTAAGTATATCTATATGCAAGCAAATGCGACCAATTTTCAATACAATTCAAAATTTGATTCTATTAGGCATAGTGGTTAAAAATTGTCAAACAACTAAACAAACAACACAAACATCAATCAATTAGTGGATTAGAGTTTCAAATTCATAAATTTGATATATATACAGAAAATCTTGTTTTTGATGCCAATACACAACAATGTGTTCTAGCTATATAAGCTTTGATTCTCACACCAGTCTAATGGAAATATATAGATATCACAACTTCGAAACTCGAATATGAATACTGATGATGATGCACCATCATCAGAATCATCCCCGGATGTCTAGAATGTGATTCTATATCTACCCAGTATATTAAAACTTCGAATATGCGTTCATGACGCGTATATACAAAACTCTTATATACTGGATTGTCCATATTCAAAATAAATAAATAATCAAATACGTTTAAAATGATTTAAATTTCAAAACAGAACCGTTTTCATTTGAAAAATATACTCTTCACACTCGTTCTAGGATGCTACTGATCCTATCTCTAGCGAGTCATTCTAATTGGATATTACTAATCCAATATCTGATGAATTCTTTCGTATGGTTCTAATGTGTCTTGTTCTCGAGCTCTGTAAACCAAAGCTCTGATACCACTGTAAGAACCCATAACTTCCCCATGAAGGAAAGCACGAATACTTTGAGAACAACACACAACAGGACGCATACGGAAGAACATTTCATTGCTATTACAACAATTCCATCAGATACAAGAATATACAGAGTATAAATGAATAAATTACATTCGATAAATATCAGAGATTACAATAAGTTACATAGCAGCGGAAAAATATACAATACACAACTGAAAGTGATACACGGATACAGAGCTTTCCGAGCATCGTTCCAGCAGTTAATCAGGACCCTGTGAATATAAATCTGCAAAACCAAAACTACTAGCTGCCCGTGCGGAAAATAGGGGCACCCAGAGTTTAGGTTTAAACAATAAACTCCAGGTCAGTCATGTGACTGGTGTGAGAACTAAAACAGTTATTAATATTGGTTTTAAAGTTAGGTAAATCTAGGGACCACGCCGTATAACATGGAACGGGTTTCCTCCCAAGAATACCAGTGCATAAAACAAACAGCACAATGCTAAATAAAGAAAAATGAAGCTGTTATAAGACCCAGGTCCCATCACACAATGCAACGCAAGCCGGAGGATAGGGTTTTCCCTTATAACAGCCAAAGCATGCTTGATACGTTTAAAACACATTATTTGATACTATTATAGTGTATAGTGTCAAAACAATTTCAATCATAAGTATTAATCATAGGCGGCATAGCTACCATCTACTATGTCGCCATACTAGGCTCTACAAATAAAACCGCAATATCATGTATTGAAAATTGGATTCCGTCATGAGTCGAGGCAAGGGGCAAGCTCCTCTCCGATTCGAGACACTCTAGCAAATGTCCCAGGACCCCACTATGATCCTTGGATCTTCAGGGCCGGTCCTCTCTTACTTTTGAGGATTAGTTATTCCTGAACACACGTTTCCCGGTCCTTACAGACCTATATCCGAGGCGCCTCGTATCCAACAACCACACAGGTGAAAAGTATATAAATGTCAGGGCTGGTAGGTCACTGACACCACCCTAGCTAGAAAGAAACGTCGTGCTCTCCCTGCAGTCACTATCCCGTTTTTGACTCATACCGAGGTGTGAGGCTCACGAATTCACGTTATACACAAAGCTACGCCACACAGGCCGTGCTTTGATCATCAACCACAAGACTTTGGTTTTCAACAGAAGCCTTGATCAATTGCCACTTACGCATGCCACACTGGCAATTCACTCCATGTGACTGATGTCCATCGATATACAACCCCTGAGCTCGTACGTCTCAGAGAAGGGCGTTAAGCAAGAGAATAAATTCTCCGCCGCCAAACAGATGTATATTTAATAGAGATCAATCAACACAGAATAAAATCCAATGTCAGACACACAATCCATTTACAAGTTCGTTCTGGGTCTGAACGAAACCGGAGGCACTTTCCTCGCATATCCATCGTTCTCCAAGTACGTCTGGACGATCACCGACTGTTTCCCTCATCTTGGGTGTACAGCCCAATCAAGATCATCAGTAATCACCCAAACGATGTGAAGACTTCCGGTCTTGAACCACCGTCTTCATCTTCGACATCTCGTCGAATCGGTTATTCAGAATGGGTATAAACCCGGCCTTTCTGAATAACCCACGTATATAATAAACGAATGTTACACAAACACAACAAACGCCTCATTCCAATTCAGAATATTCTTTTATTCACAAAATCACATTCTTAGGGAAATGTTCCCATTAATTTTATCCAAGATAAATTCTTCTAAATTTATCCTATAATCTTCCTTTGGATATCATTTCAAACTAGTCGGGATTAGCGAACCACACCGAAGTAATTATTTATTTTATTTCCCAATCCCAACCTATATATCCCATGGAGAAAACTGGTAATACTCCATTCCTAACACCACGGTGTTATCGGTAAAATTAATTACCATTTCACGTTCAAATCTAATTAAAGATTTAACTATCGCTTTGGAGCAAAACTGGTGATACTCCACTCTCGATCACTTTTCAGATTTGATAATTTAAATTATCAATTCCCATTTTTAATCTAATTAAAGATTCATTAAAACTCCACTTAGTTTTAATCTTTTCAAAAATCAACATCTTTCCTTTAACTGGGTTAAAGAACCAATGTCTTCTAAAACACGATTCACGATAAACCCAAATCACATTTGATATTAAATACAAGGCTCTGAATAGAAAATATATCGGCTTATATTCAATATCAAATTCTGAAACCAACATATATCGTATTGGAAATAACGATATAAAATATATCTTTCAAATTCCCATAACAATATCTGTATAGTCACGAAATCCAACATCGAAATATCCCAAAGATAATTTCGATTCAACTCCAGTCCAATCCACGTATTGGGAATATTGATTATTTTTAAAATCACTTTCAAATTCAATTTATTTATGTCACAAATAAATTGATTTAAATTCTAGTTCAAAACTAGTTCATTTCGATAAAAATCTATTTTTATCCTCTAATGTGGAATTTCCCAGCCCAATTCTTTCCAATTCACATATTATGATTTTACACAAATTATAGATATTTTTAATAATTTTATCAAGGCCCGTACAGTCGATTTCCATCAACGGCCATCGAACTGCAGTTACAGCGACCTTTTCTGAATTTGATTTGGACATAATTCCAAATCCAACCGTTAGATTTCAAATTTCTAATATTCAATGGAAAGCTCCTTTCGATACGAACCCAACGGTTCCAGTTTTAGGAGAATCCGACGGTCGGATCTCCCGCAATGTCCGTTTGAAATAAATGGTCGAAATTCACGAACTGCCGCGGCGCGGCGCGTTCTATTCAGGCCATTATATATATATAATATATATATTATATACATTTCGTCGATTTCCTTTTAAAACGTATTTTATAAATCGTTTTAAATTCGTTTTCAAAACCATTTCAACACTACATTCAATTTCAAATCGATTTGATTTCAATTCAATTCAAATTCTAATTCGTTTCAATTCAATTCAATTTGAATTCATTTTTATTCAATTCGAATTCAAATTCACTTTCTATTCAATTCGAATCGAATTCATTTACTATTCGATTCGAATTCATTTCAAATTGATTCAATAAAATTTCAATTTGAATTTTTAATCTAATTTAATTTGAATTTCATTTCAAAATATTAAGTTTTTAAATCACTTTTCAATATTCATTATAAAACGAATAAAATCGATATATAAATGTCGTTCACGTCAAAATAGCGCATCTCTAATCCACACGGCTTTATATATTTCAATAAATTCGTTATTCTATTCAACAAATGAATATTTATTCTATTCAACACATGAATCTATTTTTCTTTCAACACACGACTAATCTCAACACATGAGTACTGTCAACACATCACTATTTTTGTTATGTAAAATATTTTAGAAAACTATGGTATCTATCGTTTGATTTTAATTAGACTTCTACTGGGAAGTAGTTCTAATCGTAAATATGATAAAGATGTAATTTTTATTATTTAAAATATTTCACTCAACACATGAACATCGTCAACACATGACTATTTTTATATCCAACACATGAATTTTCTTTTATCATATTCCTTATTTTCCCGATTGGAATGAGGCCCAATCAATCACCATATAATGTTAATTATATGGATTCCATACAACACATGTATATAATAGCAATGATAAACAATCAACCATCATCCAAAGTGCATTACACAACTGCATAAGCATCAAATATAAATAATCGACGCTTATAACAGCCTGTCAATCAATCGATCGACATATTTAATCAATCAGGACGAGTGAACTTCCAAATTTCATCCCAACACCCGTGTGGGGTTTCAAACAATCAAACACAGATTTTATTTGTGCAGTTGGGCGATGTGTAAAATTTATCCTCCCAATCAATGTCCTTCAAATAGGTGTACATAAACAAACCGTCCGGTTTGTAAATGAATATTTTATTTATTCACATTCACGTTAAAAATCATATTTTCATAATCACTTCATATATTTA
This sequence comes from Allium sativum, assembly GCA_030737875.1. Lineage (NCBI taxonomy): Eukaryota > Viridiplantae > Streptophyta > Magnoliopsida > Asparagales > Amaryllidaceae > Allium > Allium sativum. Next base: position 16,976,245 of record JASFAX010000025.1, read on the forward strand.
AAAATCGAATTTTTACTATGCTTTTCAACATATAAAAATCGTATCTTTACTATGCTATTCCATATATAAAAATCCCATTTTTACACCGCTACTATATAGATAAAAATTCTATTTTTTACAACGATGTTCATATAATAAAGATTATATTTTTATCATGCTATTCTCTATATAAAGATTTCGCCTTTTTCAATATAAAGATTTAAACTTTTTCAATATAAAGATTTCGCCTTTTTCAATATAAAGATTTAAACTTTTTCAATATAAAGATTTAAACTTTTTCAATATAAAGGTTTAAACTTTTTAATAAAAACCATTTCTTTGTCCTAATAAAAAGCATATATTTTTATAACTCTACAAAATAAAAGATTATATTTTTATAATTCTATTCTCTATAAAAAAATGATCAAACTTTTCACTCTATAAAAATATGACTTTTCAAAAATAAAAATAGTAACTTTCTTATAATAAAAATCTCCATTTTCTTTTACTAAAAATCTATTCTTTTTACTTTCAAAAATCATAACTTTTTATCATTAAAAATCTAGTTTTTATATGCTAAAGAAATCAGTTTTTTTTTTCAAAATCAATAAAAATCACAGCTTTGCTTCGATAAACTAAAACCGAGTTTAAACAATGTATTTAAATAAAATAAACTGAATTAAAGTACAACAAAGAGGGAGAAGCTCACTGATTATTCGGGCTCATGGGTGGTCGGAGGCTTTTCCAGTGGTGGGTGGTCGGTCAGGGAGGCAGAGGGGGAGAAGAAGGGGGTCGCGGCAGAGGAAAATCGAACGGGGGAGGGTTCAATCGCGCGGCGGCGCGATTACTGAGGAGGAAGGGGGTCTCGAGGTGGAGGAGAAGGGGGAAGAGAGGCGGAGTACCCCTGGGGGTCGGCGCCAGGGTGCGGCGGCCCTGGTAGCCGCGGCGGCGGCGGCTTTGGCCCCCCCGTCGTTCGCCCCTTTTTTTCTTTTTTTTTTCTTTGCTATTCGGTATGAAGAGGAGAGAGAGAGAAAGAGGGGTGAGGTGTTATTATATTTAATTATTTAATTATTTTTAATTCTCCTTTAAGTTGACTTTTTATTTCGACCTCGTAACGAGGCCCACCGCCCGTCGTCCATAGCGTTTTACCCCCATTCCGAACACAATGGGATATGTATCGTAAGCTGATTCGGCTGTTGCAATTAGTTTCCGTTGAATTTAAAGTATAGTTCTTTATATATTCAATTTAAACGCATATTTCAAATTATCGGGGTCACATACTGTTAGCCTACTTTGTGAACTAGGCAACACAAAGTCAAGAAACCAAACATTGAATGATATTTTTAATTATAAGGCTTCGGTTCGGATTGAAGGAAAACACTACAATTCAGATTGAGAGCTGCAGCTGTTCGGGTCGGGTTGAATCCTGTTCGGATCGGATATAATTCCCTGATCGGATCGGTGATCTCTTACTAGATAGATTGGTGAGGCATATCCAATCGGATCGGAAGGCCATCTGCTTGCCACAACACTGGAACGAAGCGGAATGGATCAGAGAAGGAAAGACGCCCAAACCAATCCGGTTCGGATCGGATATCCCGATCCGAACCCCTTACCTGCACGCCTCCGACCCGCACCCATGATCCAAGTTAGTCACCTGTAAAATCGCCTGGAGAACCGGACCGGATATGACTAATTCCTACCCCTAACGTCCATCTCTTTGATGTGTTGTCAGCTTGATAGTTCATCCGAACCCGAAGAGAGTGCGATGGATGACACGTGTTCCGACCCAGATTGAATCTCAGGCAAATTCACACCTATAAATACCCCATCTAGAGACAAAGAGAAGGATCTTTTTCAGCACTTTTGAGAATCCAAGTACCTCCATCATCCGAACTCCATTACTCCCGGAGAATCCAAATCATCTTTCATTTCTTGTTTTAATCATTTGAGTGAACAAAAGTGAGTCGTGAGTGAATCTTACATTGCATTTGTAACTGAATTACTGAATATAGTGAAAAATAAGTGGACGTAGGCATTTCTTCGCCGAACCACTATAAATCCTGTGTGTTCATTTTTATTATTGTCTCATATAATCTTGTTTCTAATCAATTTGGGTGTTAGAACCACTTTTGGGTCTAACATTTTGGTGCTTTCACTGGGAATCTTCATCTAAATTCTTTATTTTCCGGGATCTCTTTCTACTTTTTGGACCGTTGAGTTCAAAGAAGTGAATCCTTAAGTTTCTCCGTTTTCTTACATTCGTTGAAGTAATTGTCAAAGACTCATGGCTAAAGGAAAAGGCAAGGAAGTTCAGTCTGTTCAAGGAAATAGAGCTGGCGAAGATCAGCAACGCGCTGTTGTAACAAGGTCTCGGGGGCAGAGTTCAGCAGCAGGAAGAATCAATGCAGGAAATCCGAGCCGCCAGCAGGGGGAGAGCTCCGATCCGATCCGGGTAGGAGACTCTGAAGCAGTGCACTCCCCCAATCTGAATCGACCCGAGCTGCTCGCTGCACACCGATCCGACCAGGCACCCCAGCTCCGATCCGACCCGACCTCCTACCTCCGATCCGACCCGATGCTTGGTGAAGCTGGAACCTCTACTCGAGTCCCTACGAATGCTCCAATTCCAGCTGCCAGGGTTGGAGATCAGGCCAATCCATCTGCGCCCATCACTCAAGGAGATTTTTCACGCTTGCTTGACATGCTTGAGAGCACAAGGGAAGCTATGAGAGTTCATGAGCGCACTAATCTCATGATGCAGGAAAATATGAGGCTCATGAGTCGGGAGATCAATGAGCTCCGTCGACAGAGAACTCCATCACCGGTTCGTCACACACCCGTAGATCAATCTTCATCTTCCGAGGAAGAGAGGCCCCGTGAACGATGGCCACTCGAACGACCTCAGAACGTGGAGCAGCTAACATTTGGATCTTTGGGATCTCGCGAGGATATCGCACGAGCATTAGGAAATGATGACCCCACTTGGGGGCAAAGGCTCCAGTCCCCTCTTCCCGAGATCGACCGGGATCACAGGGAACGGAATCGAGCAGAGGCAGCTCGAAGAAGAAGGGCATCTCCTGAGCAAGTGCCCAGAAGGGACTTGGATACTGGGGCCAGAGAACCTGAGCAGCCCCTAACTAGTGCTGATGTACAGGCAATGGTTCGCCGAATTATGTCCGAGAGCCGGAATTATACAAATGAAGACTATGGCATTGAGCGAAGCCATACTCCGTTCACTGACGATATCCTAGACTTCCAGTTTCCCCGACGCTTTAACTTGCCACAGATGGACAAATATAACGGAAGGACTGATCCGGGACAGCATTTGATGCGGTATTCGTGGCTCATGAACGCCGCTGCTGCCCCTGATGAAGTGAAGTGCAAAGCATTCCCAATCTATCTAGAAGATGTGGCATTATTCTGGTTTACCCGACTTCCTCCTCGTTCAATTTCTAATTACAAAGAACTAAGCGAGCGTTTCATGAACCAGTTCCGACTACATGCCCGAAAGTCCAAAAGTGTTATTGAATTGTCAAGAATCAAACAGGCACCAGGAGAATCTTTAAGGGCATATCTTGATCGTTTTAACCAAGCCGTAACTGAGGTCAGTGACCCGCACGAACCCACTATTCTGATGGCATTAAAGGAAGGAGTTGATCCCGAATCTGAGTTTGGAGACTACCTATCTGGGAAGACACCCCCCACAAGGGCGATATTCTACGAAAAAGCCGATATTTATCTAAGACGAGAGGAAGCTAGGGCAAACCGAAAGAGAAAGTCTGAGACAGCTTCAAAGGAGAATGTGCAGAGTAACATTGCCGTGAAGCAGTCTGGGGAAAGTTCTGGCAAGGTTGAAGTAAATGTAGGAAACAAGGGTGGAAACAGCAATACTGGAAATGGGGGAAACAACAACAACCGTAATTCGAACGGTAACAGAAGAAACAGAAATAGGGGAAGTGACCCTAACAAAAGGCCCCGATTCCAGAATTACGAGAACTATACACCATTGAATGACACCCTGGAAAATATTTACCTGGATACGTACAATGTGTTACAGTACAAAAGACCGCCACCTCGTGATTCGACCGAGAAAGAAATGGCGACAGGGAAATTTTGCTTGTTTCACGGAACACATGGACATTCGACCAATGAATGTCGGCATTTGAGGGATGTAATTGAAAAGCTGCTGCGTGAAGGAAAGTTGGATGAGTACAAAGTTGCCCCGAGGGACAGGGGGCAAGGAGAGCAGGCTCCAAAACAGATCCTACCTGCTCCTAAGCCTACCACGCAGCAGAAAGGTAAAGGAATTGTCATCAACTCCATAGTAGGCGGACCTCACCCGGCAATCCGAAGTTTTAGGTCAATGGACCAATATGTGAATGCTGCCAAGCATCTAGATGTGAATGAAGGTGACGATTTGGAAGATGTCACCCCTATAAAACAACAAAAAACCATGTTCGATGACGTGGTATTTCGCAACCGAGACAACGCGGGGATACAATCTCCCACCAATGATCCGTTGGTTATTACTACCACCATTGGGCCGGCCTTGGTCCATAAGGTATTAGTAGACAACGGAAGTTCCGTTAATATTTTGTTCAAGAAGTCATTTGATCAGATGAAGCTTGAGCCCGAAGATCTGAAACCTTGTGAAGGATGGATTAGAGGCTTCAACGGAGCGACGACAGCTCCCATGGGATATATAGAATTGCCCGTGACCCTAGGGCAAGGAGAACGTAGAAGAGTGCGAATGCTTCAGTTCGTAGTATTGGACGTAGATTCGCCATATAACGCATTTTTAGGGAGACCTGCCCTCGCTGAATTTAGAGTTTGTATCGCCCCTTGGTGCTTGTTACTAAAGTTCCCAACTGAAGCCGGGACTGGAGTAGTAAGAGGGGATCAGGTTTCGGGACGGGCCTGCTATGTGGCCGAACTGAAGATGTTGATGAAAGGAGTTAATGCTGAGAGTAAGGATGCTTCGTCTCCCTCAAAGGGGGACTCGGCATAGCAACTAGAGAAATTGACCCCAAAGGAGTTGCCCAAAGGAACACCTGAAGACCTGGATCCTAGAAAAGACGAGGAACCAGAGGCTAGGAATGCAACTCCTAACGAAGCGACAGTGGAAATTCCCATTGATAAAGCTGATCCGACGAAAGTTTTGAAGATTGGTTCTCAATTGGATCCACGTCGTGCTGAGGAACTGACGGACTTCTTGAAGGCAAACTTAGATGTGTTCGCCTGGACCCATGCTGACATGTGTGGGATATCACCTTCCATTATTAGTCACAAATTGAATGTAAATCCGAAGCATCCGCCTGTGAAGCAAAAGAGACGCATGCTGGGCCCAGAGAGGTCGGCTGCTCTCAAAGAGGAAGTAGAGAAGTTGAAGCAGAATGGATTCATTCGAGATTCGACTTATCCTGACTGGGTATCGAATCCCGTCTTGGTAAAGAAGCCAAACGGAAAGTGGCGAACTTGTATTGACTTTTCAGACTTAAATAAAGCTTGCCCAAAAGATAGTTTCCCACTTCCCAGGATTGACCAGCTTGTAGACTCGACAGCAGGTCATGAACTTCTATCTTTCATGGATGCGTACTCTGGATACAACCAAATTCCTATGCATGTATCAGACCAAGAACATACGAGTTTCATTACGAATTTGGGGCTATATTGTTATGTTGTAATGCCATTTGGGTTAAAAAACGCTGGAGCTACATATCAGCGCTTGGTAAATAGAATGTTTTATGGTCAAAAAGGAAAAACTATGGAAGTTTATGTGGATGATATGCTTGTCAAATCAAAGCAGTCTTCCAGTCATACGCAAGACTTAGCGGAAATGTTTGGTATCTTGCGAAAATACCGTATGAAATTGAATCCTTTAAAATGTTCTTTTGGAGTGGCGTCGGGAAAGTTTCTTGGCTTCATTGTAAGTTCTCGAGGAATTGAAATTAACCCTAGCCAGATAGCAGCGATTAGAAACATCGAAGAACCAAGAAGAATTAAAGACGTCCAAAGTCTGGCAGGGAAGGTAGCGGCGTTGAGTAGATTCATCTCTAAAGCCACAGATAAGTGTGTTCCGTTTTTTGATTTGATAAAAAGGGGAAAGAAGAACTTCCAGTGGACTCCCGATTGTGTTGAGGCCTTCCAAAATCTGTTAGAGCTGTTAGAGAAACCGCCAATCTTATCAAAGCCCGTAGATCACGAAGAATTATTTGTTTATCTAGCAGTCTCGGCTCACGCTGTCAGCACAGCCCTGGTTCGAGAAGAAGACAAAGTACAAAGGCCAGTGTACTATGTGAGTAAGAAATTAGCAGCGGCAGAACGCAACTACCCAAAGATTGAGAAGCTTGCTTACAGCCTCATGATCGCATCCCGAAAACTTCGTCACTACTTCCAAGCCCATCCAATAACCATATACACCGACCAGCCGTTAAGACAGGTGTTGCAGAGACCCGAAGCGTCGGGAAGGTTGATCAAATGGAACATAGAACTAAGCCAGTTTGATTTGAATTTTCAACCACAAAAGTCTATCAGGGGGCAAGCTCTAGCATACTTTATTGCGGAGTTCACCATTCCAGAGGAGGAAATAATCAATGACCAAGTGGTCAAATCCGAGGATAAGCTAGAGATGAATCCGTGGAGATTATATACAGATGGAGCTAAAAATGACCGAAGGTCCGGAGCTGGAATTGTCTTAGTCACTCCCGAGGGACGGTCGTTATATTACGCCCTACGGTTAGAATTTTTGGCAACTAACAATGACTCTGAGTATGAAGCCCTGATTGCCGGGCTGAAACTTGCTAAAGACCTCGGAGTAAAAATGATTGACATATTTTGTGACTCTAAGATTGTTGTTTGTCAAGTGCGAGAGGAATTCGCGGCTCGAGGACCTCGACTTATCGCCTACCTCAAGAAAGTGAAAGAGCTATTGAATAGCTTAGAGCGGTACAGCATAACACATATTCCCAGAATTGAAAACCAGAAAGCGGATAGACTGGCAAAAGTGGCTAGTTCTGACAATCCTGAAGGGACCGAGGTAATTCCAATTGAAACATTGGAATCGCCAAGCTTTGAGTCAATGGAAATTGAATTCGCTCTTGAAGCGGAACCAGAGAAGGAGTCATGGATGACTCCAATTAAGAATTTTCTTAAGAATGGGACACTCCCATCGAAGAAGAGTGAGAAAAGAGCTGTAGTTCGCAAAGCTACCAGATATGTTATACAAGACGATACTCTCTATAGACAAGGATTTTCTATGCCCCTGTTACGATGTATCGCACACGACGACATCAAGCGTGTACTAAGAGAAGTGCACGAAGGTGAGTGTGGAGATCATACAGGAGGCCAAACTTTAGCAAAGAAGATATTGCGATACGGATACTTCTGGCCGACGATCAACAAAGATGCAGCTGATTATTCGCGACGCTGCGATAAGTGCCAGAGATTCGCCAAAATCCCCAGGGCACCGTCGACCCAGCTTAAATCGATGGTGAGTCCTTGGCCATTTGCCACATGGGGAATTGATATCATTGGAGTTTTACCGATTGCTAAAGGAGGAGCTAAGTATGCGATAGTAGCCGTGGATTATTTCACAAAGTGGGTGGAAGCTGAGCACTTGACCAAGATCACAACAAGAAAAGTGATAAGTTTTGTGGTCAGAAATATTATATGCCGGTTCGGGATTCCAAGGACGATTATAACTGACAACGGAACCCAGTTTGATAGCTCTGAATTCAGAAATTTTTGCCAGAAATATAAGATAGACAAGCGATATAATGCAGTCGCTTATCCACAATCGAATGGGCAAGTAGAAGCAGTAAACAAAGTTATAAAATCCATCCTCAAGAAACGGTTGGAGCGTGCAAAGGCAAGATGGGTTGACGAATTGCCCCTAGCTTTGTGGGCATATCGAACAACATTTAAAACGGCTACCGGTCATACCCCTTTCTCTCTCTCCTTTGGCTCAGAAGCAGTGATCCCAGTTGAACTGGAAGTTCCTTCCCACAGGGTGACGTATTATGACCCGATGACGAATCGGGCACTTTTACTTGAGTCTCTTGATGAAGTCGAAGAGAAAAGGGATGAAGCAAACTTGTGTGCAGCAAGACATCGGCGTCAGATGACACGATATTATGACAAAAAAGTTCGCCTCAGAACTTTTGAACCAGGAGATTTGGTGCTAAAGAGATTTTTTCCATCTCTTCCTCACCTCGGCCCAAAATGGGAAGGACCCTTTGTCATCCAACGGAAACTTGAAAAAGGAACCTTCAAGTTAACGACCGTAGATGGCGAAGAAGTTCCTCGAGCATGGAATGCCCAACACCTAATGCGATATTTGGATTAGAAATGCTATATTTTGTGTTATTTTTACTGTGAACTCTGTAATAAGGCACAACTTGCCTGGGAAAGTTTGATGATCTGAATAACGGACTATAAAGTGGATGTAGGCTACGACTTAGCTGAACCACTATAAAAATATCGTGTGTTATTTACTTTTATGCATTTACATTCATTAGTTGTTCTGTTGTGATTATGAAATACAGGATACCTCAGAGCCTAAAAAAGGTTGAAAACAGTTTGGACATAAAAAGAAGCACAATGATTATTTGTGCAATAAGACGTAAAAGAATGAGAAAACGACATTCTTAACTCTAACTCTCCAGAGAAAGAGAGAGAGTATAAAAGTGTCTCAGACTGAGCGCTGAAAAAGAAATTCTATTTTTAACTCTAACTCTCCAGAGAAAGAGAGAGAGTATAAAAGCGTCTCCGATTGAGCGCTGAAAAAGAGATTCTCCTCCTAACTCTAACTTTCCAGAGAGAAAGAGAGTATAAAGGCGTCTCCGACTGAGCGCCGAAAAAGAAATCTTTTCCCGTTGAGAGACCGGGAAATGAATAGATGACTAAGCTCGAACTCTAACTCTCAAGAGAAAGAGAGAGAGTATAAAAGAAATGCCAGGAAAAACAACAGGTATTGACGACACAGGAAATGCTATCCCGCTAGAGAATTGGGAGCATTCAGATTGCATGGATAAGCATTGAATAACTTATGGAAATTGACTGGGGACACATATGCATACACATATTTTCTCCCTTTACAACTTTGTTTCATAACTATAGACATGCATTTTTACATAAGTGCAGAACTGCTAATCAATAAATATGGCAAAAAAGTGAATTATTTTTATTTACAAATGAATAAATTTGTACAGGGAAATAACTAAAGAAGAAAGTGCAGGAGCCGCTTTTGTAGCAGCAATTATTGGGTTACAAAGATACTAAAAGGAATACAGGGGAATCCGCTACTTAGGTTTGGAATGAGCCTTAGATTTCTTGGCGGCTTTCTCCGCATCCTTTGCTTCCTTCTCGGCTTCAGTCAAGATTCGTTTTGTTTTCTTTTTCCCTGAAGATGCGGTGCTGGAGCCAGTAGACTTCTTCAGAGGGCGGGACACTGGAATCAAGAGAAGATTTTTTAGCAAGTTCTTCGGTAATAGATCTAGTTGAGAGCTTAACAACTAACCTTGAACCCGCATCCACAACTGCGAGGGGCTTGAGGACCTCAGGGTCTAGTTCTTCGGCCTTTAATTGCAAGCGCTTATCTTGATCAGCCTTCATGGCAGCCAAGGTAACATCATCGGCGCTTCTCGACTCCCCAGTTATTGCAACCTCCGGTTCCTCATCATGCCCCTCGTTTCCTCCGTCGTCTTTTAAAGCTGCGATCATTTCTTCGTCATGGGGAGTGGTGACCTTAGTTGGCTCATTTCCGTCTCCCGAGTCTACAGGAGCAGCCTTGTCTTCCCCTTCTTTGGCCCTATCAGCGGGCTTTGTCCCAGCGGTAGCTCCTTGAGCTACATCCGTCTTTGCGAATGGTTCAGCGCCTACAGAATAAGAAACATCGGTTATCAACTCAGGCGAAAGCAAAGGGTTTCGCATCGAACGTTCAATCACGAAGCCAAAGGTAGTAGTAGCCTTGGCAAACTGAGGAGAAAAGATAGGAATACCTTCTGAAGACTTTTCAGCGGGGGTGACTACTACCTCTGGAGTTATTTCAGGAATGGGAGATAGTAAAGTTATCCGGGAAATTCCCGGGTTTTCGGGATCATACCCTTCTACTTCGGGAGTTATAAGAGCAGAAGAAGAGGAGCCAGCTTCGGGAATGGTTTTCTGTTTAGACGTCCGTCTCTCTTCTTCCATGGCCTCAGCAATAAGGCGGCGCCCTTCAGCTAGGCACTCCGGTTCATCGTCTCTCAGGTATTTTTCCATTAGTTTATCTTCATCAAGAGAATCGACCTTGAGTTCTTCCTTTTCCCACTCGACGATTTGATTCCATACTTGAACCAGAGTGGACGGATAGTCTTCGATCCAAGAAATGTTTCGACGACGAATAATATGCACGAAGAATTCAATCATTAGCTCGCCGAAACCCTGAATCTCAGCCTCCGCATCAGATAATTGCTTGCGGGTCTCCTCCGCAGATTTAATAGCGCATTCTACATTGCCCTCGGCCAAAGCAGCCCTGTTTTCTGCCTCCAGCAACTTTGAAGCCAAGTCAGCATTCTTCTTTTCTAATTCGGCATTCTTTTCTGCTAACTCGGCGTTTTTCCGTTCAAGCTCAGCATAAGCAAGGTGTGTTTTAGCGGCTTCTGATTTGGCCTCGTCAGCTTGCTTTTTTAGTTCAGAGCGTTCCTGAGTATGAGACTCGAGCAAGTCATGATAACGCTTTTGCATGTCCTCAAACTGTTGTTTGAAGTTAGAAGCGTTCTTTTGAGCGACAGCCAGTTGAGCTTGAGTGTCTTCCAAGTCCTTTCCTAAGGCTTTTAAAGCTTTGGCATCCTCCTCCGCAGTCTTTTGCATTGAATCAGTGTTTGTCATTAGAGTGCGAATGATTCTAGAGAGATTGCGAGAATACTTGAACATCTCGGAATATTGTTTCTCCACCAAATCAATCTTTGCTTTAGCCTCCTCTGCCCAATTAGACGAAATAGGTTCCAGGGCAGGTAAAAAAGTCAGAGTCTCGAAGTAGTGTTCAGGAAACTGCTCTTCCAAATATGCCCGTCTTACTGCAGTTCCCGCATCTGGTGGAGGAGGAGCGAGGATTGTTAATTCAGCGTCCCTTCCTGAAGAAGATTCTGTAGTACCCTTGTCTGTCCTAGGTCGTTTGGCAGCAGGGACCTTTTGCTTGCTTCGAGACCCGGTTTCCTTTGGAGGAGTTTTCTCTCTACTCCGCTTTTCATGGGAGTAAGTGGAATCCTTAGATGGTGGTCTATCCTCCTCCCTACGACTTTGATAGCTCTTGTATTTTTCTTGTTCCGGTCGAACTGGTGAGCGGGAGCGTGAGGGCCGAGATCGATAGGGATCATAAGGTCTTCTTTCCTCCCTACCACGGTCATCCCGGCGATCATATTCAACATCTTGAGGAGGATTGGACATGCTGCGACGAAGCTTTCTTATATCATAATGAGATCGAGACATTATACCTGCACGATAAAATAAACAAAGTTTAGAATCAACGGATTCATGGAGAAAAGAAGTGCAATGGATGCTAATGCTGTGGTGTAAAGTGCATCCTAAGTGGTGTGTGTCCCCCCAACCAACCCGAGTCTGAAGCTAGACTAGTGCGGGCAGGCTCTTTGGCTTTAGCGGGAGTAGTTTCTTCGGAAGAAGTGAAGACTAAAGGATCCTTCCTGAAATCCTCTGAAGTGTAGATAGTCTCAGGTAAGGGGAGATCCCCCAAACCCTGAAATATGTGTTCGTCAGTGCCAGGGACATCCCCTTCGGAAGCGTGAAGTGGCGACTCTTGGGAAGATTTTGACTTGTCTAAAGAAGTAGTTTCCTCAGGGGCAATATACCCTTCACGATGCTTTTTGGCCAGATTAGCCAGTTCATCATCTTGTGTGGAAGAGGGAGAAGGTGAAGTGTGAAGAGAAGCTGTAGGGATTCCTGAACCTTCTCCTAGTTCTGGGACCACCTCCACTGGAGGAATGTACGCGTATGGAACCGTCCCATGTCCAATGCTACGAAAGACAGATAGCAGCCCATGAAAGTGAAGGTATTCATCTTTAAGGACCTCGTCGATCGTCAAGAATTTTTGATCACCATTGAGAAGTAGGTGCATCCGATCAAAGAACACCTGATCTGATATCTGTTTGGGGTTGTCAACTGCAAATAAAAGGGAAAACAGGTCAGGGTGATGATTCAAGTGAATAGAGTCCGGATTTAGAAAATCAACGCTTTACTTGATTTTGTCCATCTTCTGGCGCATCCAGACTGTTGCTTTATATAGAACCATTCTAATCTGGAGTCTCCAGCTTTACTGCTAAATGGTACAGAAATTATCTTTCTTTTCGGGACTGATTCGAAGTAGCAGAAGGATGGAGTCTCTCGAGTCCGATGTTTAAAATTATAAAAGAAGTGAACGTCATCAAATGTGAGCTCTAGGCCTAGGATTTCGCGATATGCTATGTACAGGGTGTGCAAATAGGCATATGAATTAGGATGCAGCTGCATGGGGGCAATCCGCATTTGTCTTAAGAAATCAACGATGAAAGGCGAGAACGGAGGAATGGCGCCGACCATGCACATCAATCGAGTCACCGTCATATATCCTTCTGGAGGGTTGTGGGGACGGTCAGAACGTGAGGGCACTAGGGTGTCACTTTTCATTATTCCATACTTTAAGAAAATTCGAACAAGTCGGTCGTCGTCGATTGTCGATTCCACGGAATCTGGAGGTGACTCCAATATAATGGCTGAGTCAAATTCATCGGGTGCTCGGTTGTCACCAATCCCTCCTTCCTCCTCAAAGCCCAGGGAAACTTCATTCTCCGAAGACGCTTCGTCGCTTTCCCGATGACCAATTCCGTAATCCGGACCCTCGCTGTCCCATTCCGGATCGGACGAAGAAGATATATCCTCAAGAGTGATTTTGCTAGAAGTTTCCGGAGCTTCTTTCCTCTCAGCTAGACGAGAAGAGCGTCTGGGCCTCATTGTCATGGAACTATTGAAGAAGCAATAGCACGAATTAGAGTAAATTATCCCGTGTCCCCCTTTTGTGTATGTATGTGAACTAAAGTGTGTGCAGCAAATGTGGGAAATGCAAAATAAAAGTACAGCAATGTAAGACGAAGCTTTAAAGAGAAGGTGATAGTCAGAGTTGTTCATAATTCTCGCTTATGTTCACAAGGCACTATCCTAACTGTCCGCGAAGCATATTCGTCTAGAATAAGTGTTAGTTGAATTAGTTGGGTAGTCTTTATGTGTCAAGTTTGATATGTTCGGTTCGGTTCGGATATGCATATGATGACTAGCTCAATACAAATACAGATAACAGTCGGTTCGGGTGCTTCATTAAAACAAGGTCAGTTCAAGACAAGAGAAACAACGGGCTCGGAAGCAGGACTGATCTGATCGGATCGGGGGACCCGATCCGAACCGAACCAGCACCACTTAACCAGTCCAATAACTTCAACCCCTTATCCCATTCTCTCCTCCGACCCGAACCGACATTTTCCTTCCTTCCCGTCTTTCTAAGGTGTGCAACCCGAACCGATCCCCTATCCTTCTCCTCCCTTTTTGCTCCTTCGTCTTCTACCCGAACCAGCTCCAATTTGTCATCACGCTCCTCATCTTCTTCCTCTTTCCTTTCTACTCGCAAACAAATTTGTTCTATCGCCAAGGCTACCGTTGAGGACAAATATTTGCCCACTCCAACCTCGCAACGCCTCGAAGTGATGGCGGATCCACCACAGTAACGACGTGGAGTTCAAGCAAAGCCCCGTGGCTAAACCGTCCCAATCGACCGCAAATTGAAATCAAGTACGGTTACAATGAAGTTATTCGAGATTAAAAGGCTACCTATATGTTCGATTTGAGAAATCTACAAGGAGCGGTTTCAGAATATTCGAGTTTTTTAAAGTTTTTAATGCTAGGTTTGGAAGCGGCGGTGGAAAAGAAGAAGAAAAGAAAGAAGACGGTGGTGAGTTTATATAAGGGGTAATGTTGACTCCTCGTATTCCTATTCTTTCTCACCCGCTCGGACCGGAGTGAAGGCCCAGAAGCACAACTCTGCCTGAAGGCCCAATGTCAAAGAGCCAAACCCACGAGAGCGCTTCGGATCGGAATCCGAACCGAGCAAATTTCGCACGTTATTTTATCCTCCGACTCGAATTGAAAAGAAGGAGGATAAAGGAAGAGCATACCCGAGAGAAGCATTATGTGTCGATAAAAATTCCTAAACTTGTTCAGAAGTGAAGAAAAATGTGCTCGAGTCAGACACCGAACCGAATAGAAGTCTGTGCATTTCTCCTGACCGTTCCGATCCAAGGACTAGCATCTCGAATGATGTCAAAGCACGCTTCGTATACAACAGAAGCATCCTTTGAGGGGGCAGAATGTTAGCCTACTTTGTGAACTAGGCAACACAAAGTCAAGAAACCAAACATTGAATGATATTTTTAATTATAAGGCTTCGGTTCGGATTGAAGGAAAACACTACAATTCAGATTGAGAGCTGCAGCTGTTCGGGTCGGGTTGAATCCTGTTCGGATCGGATATAATTCCCTGATCGGATCAGTGATCTCTTACTAGATAGATTGGTGAGGCATATCCAATCGGATCGGAACGCCATCTGCTTGCCACAACACTGGAACGAAGCGGAATGGATCAGAGAAGGAAAGACGCCCAAACCAATCCGGTTCGGATCGGATATCCCGATCCGAACCCCTTACCTGCACGCCTCCGACCCGCACCCATGATCCAAGTTAGTCTCCTGTAAAATCGCCTGGAGAACCGGACCGGATATGACTAATTCCTACCCCTAACGTCCATCTCTTTGATGTGTTGTCAGCTTGATAGTTCATCCGAAACCGAAGAGAGTGCGATGGATGACACGTGTTCCGACCCGGATTGAATCTCAGGCAAATTCACACCTATAAATACCCCATCTAGAGACAAAGAGAAGGATCTTTTTCAGCACTTTTGAGAATCCAAGTACCTCCATCATCCGAACTCCATTACTCCCGGAGAATCCAAATCATCTTTCATTTCTTGTTTTAATCATTTGAGTGAACAAAAGTGAGTCGTGAGTGAATCTTACATTGCATTTGTAACTGAATTACTGAATATAGTGAAAAATAAGTGGACGTAGGCATTTCTTCGCCGAACCACTATAAATCCTGTGTGTTCATGTAAAGACCCGCAACTTTCCCGTAAAGGAAAGCGTCGGATAGTTCGAGAACAAACCACAACAGAACGCATACAGAAGAACATTTCACTATATATTACAACAGTGCATCAGATTACAAGAATATACAGAGTATAAAAGAATATTACACAGAAATAACAGAGATTTAAATTACATTTAAATACATAGCAGCGGAAAATAATACAATACACAACTAGAAAGAGATATACGGATACAAAGCTTTCCGGATATCGTTCCAGCTGTAAACCAGGATCCTGTGAATATAAATCTGCAAAACCAAAACTACTAGCTGCCCGTGTCAAAATAGGGGCACCCAGAGTTTAGGTTAAAACAATAAACTCCAGGTCAGTCATGGGACTGGTGTGAGAACTAAAACAGTTATTAATCTTTATTTTCAAAGTTTGGTAAATCAAGGGACCACGCCGTATAACACGGAACGGGTTTCCTCCCAAGAATACCGGTGCATAAAACAAACAGCGCAATGCTAAATAAAGAAAAATGAAGCTGTTATAAGACCCAGGTCCCATCACACAATGCAACGCAGCCGAGGATAGGGTTTTCCCTTATAACAGCCAAAGAATGCTTGATACGTTTAAAACAAATTGTTTGATACAATAATAAGTGCATAGTGCATAAAACAACTTCAAATCATAAGTATCAATCATAGGCGGCATGAGCGCCCCATCCCACTATGTCGCCATATATAGGATATACAATCAAAACCGCAAAGTCTCGTATTTGGAAATTGGATTTCCATCTATGAACCGAGGCAAAAGATAGTCCTCAACCTATTCGAGACGCTCTAGCCCGTGTCTCAGGCAAGTACTCTGTCAAGCCTTTGGATCGTCAGGGCCGGTCCACCGATGTGGATTAAAATTCCTGAACACTACGTCTCCCCACCCTATGGGGTGTAAGTCTGGTCCGTCAGCCGACCAGAATGCATTCGGCCGAAACCGATATAACCGAGGCGCCTCGCAACAGCAATAACCACATAAGTCAAACTCGTCAGGGCGTGTAAAACCACTGACGCCACTTTTTAGCTAGAAGGAAACGAATGCTCTCCCTGAGGTCCGTCTCCCGTTTTTGGTTCATACCGGGTGTGAAACACGCGGGGTAAACGTTACACAAAGCTACGCCACAAAGGCCGTGCTTTGATCATCACCACAAGACTTTGCTTTTCAACAGAAGCCTTGATCATTTGCATCTTAGCATGCCACACAGGCAAACCATCCTATGCAACCGATATCAGTCACACAGAATGAAATCCGATGTCAGACACACAGTCCATTTACAAGTCCGTTCTGGGTCTGAACGAAACCGGAGGCACCTAGTACCCCGCATACCCATCGATCTCCAAGCACGTCTGGACGATCACTAACTGTTTCCATCTTCTTGGGTGTACAGCCCAATCAAGATCATCAGTTATCACCCAAACGACGTGAAGACCTCCGGTCTTCGACCATCGTCTTCATCTTCGACTTATCGTCGTATCAGTTATTCAGAATGGGATAAACCCGGTCTTTCCGAATAACTCGCGTATATATTATAAAAGTGTTACACAAACACAACATACGCCTCATTCCAATTCATTAGTCACTAACCGTAAATTAATCAAGAGAATAATTCCCCAAATATTAACCCCGAAGGCCGAAACCAACATCAGATCAATATCCAGAAAACCATTCTACTTAGCTAACCGACAGTTAGTTTCTAAATTTCACGTTCAAATCTAATTAAAGATTTAACTATTGCCTGGAGCAAAACTGGTGATACTCCATTCTCGATCTTTTCAATCTAATTAAAGATTCATTAAAACTCCACTTAGTTTTAATCTTCGACTGGGTTAAAGAATCAGTGTCATTTAAAACACGGTTCACGATAAACCCAAAATCACATTCCATTAATTATCGGGTTAAAGAACGAGTGTTATTTAAAACACTGTTCACGATAGACCCAAAAATCAATATCAATTCAATTCCAATTAAATATTATTTAATTGGTACACTTCATTAAATCCAAATTAAAAAGATTTAATCACTTCTCAACTGGGTTCAAGAACAGTGTTAGTGAAGACACCATTCACGACAAACCCAAATCACATTCGATATTCAATACAAGGCTCTGAATAGAAAATATATCGGCTTATATTCAATATCGAATTCTACGACTAACAAATGTCGTATTGGAAATAATGATATAAATATATATATCTTTCAAATTTCCATAACAACACCTGTATCATCACGAATTCCAACATCGAAATATTCCGAAGACAATTTGGATTCAAATCCACTCCAATGCAATCATTGGAAATTTTGGTTATTTTTAAAACCCTTTTTAAATTCAATTTATTTATTTAAAAATAAATAGAATTATATTTCTAGTTCAAAACTAGTTCATTTCGATAAAAATCCATTTTTATCTTTTCAAATATGGAGTTTTTCATCCCAATTCTTTCTAAATCATTTCTTATGATTTTACACAAATTATTACTATTTTTAATAATTTTATCAAGGCCTGTACAGTCGATTTCCATCAACGGTCATCGAACTGCACTTACAGCGACCTTTTTCGAATTTGATTTGGACGTATCTCCAAATCCAACTGTTAGATTTCAAATTTCTAACCTTCATTAGAAAGCTCTTTTCGATACGAACCCAACGGTTCCGGTTTTAGGAGAATCCGACGGTCAGATCTCCCGTAATGTCCGTTTGAAATAAATGGTCGAAATTCGCGAACTGCCGCGGCGCGGCGCGTTCTATTCAGGCCATTATATTATATATATAATATATATAATATATATTTCGTCGATTACTATTTAAAACGAATTATATAAATAGTTTTAAAATCGTTTCAAAAGCTATTTCAACTTCCATTTCAATTCAAAGCAAAATTGAATTCTTCTTTATAAATTCGTTTCAAAATTCATTTCTATTCAATTCAAATTTCAATTCAATTTGAATTCATTTCAATTCGTTTTCAATTCAATTTGAATTCGTTTTCAATTCATTTCATTTCGAAATCGTTTTCAATTCAATTCATTTTGAAATCGTTTTCAATTCAATTCATTTCGAAATCGTTTTCAATTCAATTTATTTCGAAATCGTTTTCAATTCAATTCATTTCGAAATCGTTTTCAATTCAATTCATTTCGAAATCGTTTTCAATTCAATTCATTTCGAAATCGTTTTCAATTCAATTCATTTCGAAATCGTTTTCAATTCAATTCATTTCGAAATCGTTTTCAATTCAATTCATTTCGAAATCGTTTTCAATTCAATTCATTTCGAAATCGTTTTCAATTCAATTCATTTCGAAATCGTTTTCAATTCAATTCATTTCGAAATCGTTTTCAATTCAATTCATTTCGAAATCGTTTTCAATTCAATTCATTTCGAAATCGTTTTCAATTCAATTCATTTCGAAATCGTTTTCAATTCAATTCATTTCGAAATCGTTTTCAATTCAATTCATTTCGAAATCGTTTTCAATTCAATTCATTTCGAAATCGTTTTCAATTCAATTCATTTCGAAATCGTTTTCAATTCAATTCATTTCGAAATCGTTTTCAATTCAATTCATTTCGAAATCGTTTTCAATTCAATTCATTTCGAAATCGTTTTCAATTCAATTCATTTCGAAATCGTTTTCAATTCAATTCATTTCGAAATCGTTTTCAATTCAATTTTACTTTTTAATATTCATTTTAAAATGAATAAAATCGATATAAATATCGTTCACGTCAAAATGGCGTCAATCTAATCAACACGGCTTCATATATTGATATTTTCAAATATTCCCTTTTGAATATTTCTATTTCAAATATTTCTATTTTAAAACTGGAATGAGGCCCTATCAATTACCATATAAAGTTAATTATATGGATTTTCATACAACACATGTATAATAGCATTGAAAAATAATCAACCATCAACCAAAGTGCACTACACTGTATAAGCATCAAATATAGATATCTAACGCTTATAACAGCCTGTCAATCAATCGATCGACATATTTAATCAATCAGGATGAGTGAACTTCAAATTTCATCCCAACACCCGTGTGGGGTTTCAAACAGTCAAACACATATTTTATTTGTGCTGTTGGGCGATGTGTAAAATTTATCGTCCCAATCAATATCCTTCAAATAGGTGTACATAAACAAACCGTCCGGTTTGTAAATGAATATTTATTTTATTCACATTCACCTTAAAAACTATATTTTTAACGATAAAATATTTATTCTAACACATGAATTTTCTTTTCAGTTCATTTATTCAATAAATGACATTTTTATTTTTCTAACATATTTTAGAAAATTTCGGCGGCATAACGGCACGATACTAGAAACGGGACAAGGCCTAGCCTTATCCCCGGTCTAGTGAAGGCCCACGCCATTCACACATCAACCAAAATCACCAAACAATCCAATTTCAATCAACTAATCTAACCAATTACACAACCAAACAAACAAGTCCATGGTCTGTGGACGGGTGTCGGGTGCTACTAAGCACCGTCTGCATCCTAGTATATATATATATATATAACTAGAAAAATAAATTGAAAGGTGAGAAATTCTCACAGAAAGCTATCCAAGCTCCACGGCTCTTCATTGATAGAAATCTTCATCGTCATCGCATTTTTTTTCATCTTCGTTGCCCGCTTTCACTACCTATGTAAAAATCGAATTTTCACTTCGCTATTCAATATATAAAAATCGAATTTTTAGTTCGCTATCCAATATATAAAAATCGAATTTTTAGTTCGCTATCCAATATATAAAAATCGAATTTTTACTTCAAAGTTCAATATATAAAAATCGAATTTTTAGTTCAAAGTTCAATATATAAAAATCGAATTTTTACTTCAAAGTTCAATATATAAAAATCGAATTTTTATTTCGTTGCTATGAATATAAAAATCACATTTTTACTTTCTCTACATTATAAAGGTTATATTTTTCTTATTCTTATGATGCAACTATTATATTTTTATTGCTTTAAAAATACAAGAATCATACCTTACTATTTCTACTTAACAAAAATTCCATCTTTTCTGTTTTTTTTTAAAATATGATCTTTATTTTCAGGTTCAAAATTTTTCTATTAAAAGATCAAACCTTTTTCTTATTTCAAAGTTAAAAATAAAAATCATTTCCTTTTCCTTTTCAAACCAGTTTTTATTTTCTTTTCAAAACAGTTTTTAAATTATTTTTCAAAACAGTTTTTAAAACTCTTTTATAAAAATGCAGTTTTTTCCTTTTTTTATTCTTTTAAAAATGCAGTTTTTCAAAATGCAGTTTTAACTCTTTTAAAAATGCAGTTTTTTTTTTTTTTTTTAAATTTTTAAATCAGTTTTTAAAACTTTAACAAATATCAGTTTTTAACTTTAAATAAAACAGAAAACAGGTTTCAAGTAAAATAAAATAAAAAAACAGTTTTTTACATTTTTAAAACAAAAGCAGTTTCTTTTTCTGTTTTAAATAAAATAAATAAATTAAACAAATAGAAAAACTTACAGGGGGGGCGCTTATTTCTGTCGCGGCTCGCGAGGGAGGAGGGGGAGGCGCGGAGGCTGGTGGCGGCACGGTGGGCTCGATTGACGAGGTCGAAGTCTGGGGGGGGGGTGGGGTTCGGTTGTCGCAGGCGAAGGGGGGGGGGGAAGGGGAGGAGGAGGTCATCGAGGGGTTGTTCGGGGGTGGGAGGAGTTCGTCGGCGGCGTGGTGTGGTTCAGGCGGCGCTCGACGAGATTAGGTTTTCCCCCTTTTTTTTTTTTTTTTTTCTGATAACCGAATAATGATCCTAAGGGGGGGGGCCAATCAGAAGAAAAAGGGGGGGGGGGAATTCTATTTTTTTTTTATTTAATTATTAAATTTTTGCAAAAGGGTTGACTTTTACATACGACCTCGAAACGAGGCCCACCGCCTGTCGTCCATAGCGGTTTACCCCCATTCCGAACACAATGGGATATGTATCGCAAGCCGATTCGACTGTTTGAATCAGTTTCCGTTTAATTTACATTTAAATCATTATATTGAATTTTAAACGTACATTTCAAATTACCGGGGTCACATAACAACTCTATAAATTCCATAAAAATATTTTCTAGCTTCGTATTGACGATACGGTCCTAACAAAACTAGTTTCGTCGAATTCTGAGACCGTTAGAAAAATGGCCAATTTCCAGTCGATTAAAATCAACGGAAATGGTCAAAACACGTTTTCCTTTGCCACGCTCACATACTGGTTTGAAAAATTATGAAATTTGGAATCCAGCAATAACTTAACTTCACGGACCCAACAAAACTGGTTTCGTCGAAATCCGAGGTCGTTTGCAAAATTGCTATTTTTAAGGGCCTGAATTCCATAGCGACTATTCAGAATTTTCAACTGGACATATCTTTTGATTCCTGATATGAAATCTTGATTTTTCGGATTCGCTGGAAAAATATTCACTATTAGATTCCATTATTTTTAGTTTCACTAAAATCCGGATCGTTTTGCACCCGGTACATTCAATTGAAGTTTGAAATCGAATTATCGAACTACCGCGCCATTTTTAATTCTATTTATAATTATATATAAATATTTATATTCTAACGACGACGCGTATAATATATACGTTCGAATTATATTCAAAATAAATTTCTCGTCGATATTATTTAAAATAATTCATTTTAAATAATCAAAATTCGCTAAAATAGCCAAAATAAAAATTTTAAACTGGCCCAGATTTTACGGGTTGTTACAATCTCCCCCACTTAAAACTTTTCGTCCCCGAAAAGGAATAAAGTCGAAAGTGGTTTGATTATTCAGCTCTACGTTCGATCTGGCTTCCATTCTCCAACTCTTCAGTTTCTGAGAATTTTCAAAATTTCAAAAATTTGGCTAACACCCTAAATTTTCGAAAAATTTTGCCATAACCTCCCCTGCACCGGGAGCATCGGGGAATTTCAAATAGCTTCCCCGGTCCTTCAGATCTCAAAAAGAAAAAGAAAAAGCCAAGCGGCTAGCCAATAGGCTCACAAAATCATCATCACCCAAACAAAACAGGAAATTATGTAGTAAACATGTACCTATTTGTCGGGCAAACAAATTTTATTCTCTTCTCTAGCCTCCTTGCTATGACCTGTTCAAAGATATATATGCATATGCAAGCAAATGCGACCAAATTTCAATACAAGTCAATATTTGATTCAATTAGGCTAAATGGTTTAAAATTAGCAAACAAATGAACAAACAACACAAACATCAATCAATTAGTGAATTTAACGTTTCAAATTCATAATTTTGATACATGTACAAAAATCATGTTTTTGATGCCAAATCACAACAATAGGCCCTATCTAATTTTGGTTCTCACACCAGTCAATAGGAAATATATAGAAATCACACCTTCGGAGCACGAACATAAATATTGATGATGCCATGGTCATTATCAACATCATCCCCGGGCGACTAGGGTGTGATGCTATATCTATCCAATATATTAAAACTTCGAATACACGCTAGCCAGGCGCATACGCAAAAATCTTTATATTTTGGATTGTCCTAATCAATATAAAATAAATAATCAAATACGAACAATTGATTTAAATTTTCAAAACAGAATTTGTTTTCATTTGAAAAATATACTCTTCACACTCGTTCTAGGATACTACTGATCCTATCTCTAACGAGTCATTCCCATTGGATATTACTAATCCAATATCTGATGAATTCTTTCGTACGGTTCTAATGTGTCTTGTTCTCTGAGCTTTGTAAACCAAAGCTCTGATACCACGTGTAAAGACCCGCAACTTTCCCGTAAAGGAAAGCGTCGGATAGTTCGAGAACAAACCACAACAGAACGCGTACAGAAGAACATTTCACTATATATTACAACAGTGCATCAGATTACAAGAATATACAGAGTATAAAAGAATATTACGCAGAAATAACAGAGATTTAAATTACATTTAAATACATAGCAGCGGAAAATAATACAATACACAACTAGAAAGAGATATACGGATACAAAGCTTTCCGGATATCGTTCCAGCTGTAAACCAGGATCCTGTGAATATAAATCTGCAAAACCAAAACTACTAGCTGCCCGTGTCAAAATAGGGGCACCCAGAGTTTAGGTTAAAACAATAAACTCCATGTCAGTCATGGGACTAGTGTGAGAACTAAAACAGTTATTAATCTTTATTTTCAAAGTTTGGTAAATCAAGGGACCACGCCGTATAACACGGAACGGGTTTCCTCCCAAGAATACCGGTGCATAAAACAAACAGCGCAATGCTAAATAAAGAAAAATGAAGCTGTTATAAGACCCAGGTCCCATCACACAATGCAACGCAGCCGAGGATAGGGTTTTCCCTTATAACAGCCAAAGAATGCTTGATACGTTTAAAACAAATTGTTTGATACGATAATAAGTGCATAGTGCATAAAACAACTTCAAATCATAAGTATCAATCATAGGCGGCATGAGCGCCCCATCCCACTATGTCGCCATATATAGGATATACAATCAAAACCGCAAAGTCTCGTATTTGGAAATTGGATTTCCATCTATGAACCGAGGCAAAAGATAGTCCTCAACCTATTCGAGACGCTCTAGCCCGTGTCTCAGGCAAGTACTCTGTCAAGCCTTTGGATCGTCAGGGCCGGTCCACCGATGTGGATTAAAATTCCTGAACACTACGTCTCCCCACCCTATGGGGTGTAAGTCTGGTCCGTCAGCCGACCAGAATGCATTCGGCCGAAACCGATATAACCGAGGCGCCTCGCAACAGCAACAACCACATAAGTCAAACTCGTCAGGGCGTGTAAAACCACTGACGCCACTTTTTAGCTAGAAGGAAACGCATGCTCTCCCTGAGGTCCGTCTCCCGTTTTTGGTTCATACCGGGTGTGAAACACGCGGGGTAAACGTTACACAAAGCTACGCCACAAAGGCCGTGCTTTGATCATCACCACAAGACTTTGCTTTTCAACAGAAGCCTTGATCATTTGCATCTTAGCATGCCACACAGACAAACCATCCTATGCAACCGATATCAGTCACACAGAATGAAATCCGATGTCAGACACACAGTCCATTTACAAGTCCGTTCTGGGTCTGAACAAAACCGGAGGCACCTAGTACCCCGCATACCCATCGATCTCCAAGCACGTATGGACGATCACTAACTGTTTCCATCTTCTTGGGTGTACAGCCCAATCAAGATCATCAGTTATCACCCAAACGACGTGAAGACCTCCGGTCTTCGACCATCGTCTTCATCTTCGACTTATCGTCGTATCAGTTATTCAGAATGGGATAAACCCGGTCTTTCCGAATAACTCGCGTATATATTATAAAAGTGTTACACAAACACAACATACGCCTCATTCCAATTCATTAGTCACTAACCGTAAATTAATCAAGAGAATAATTCCCCAAATATTAACCCCGAAGGCCGAAACCAACATCAGATCAATATCCAGAAAACCATTCTACTTAGCTAACCGACAGTTAGTTTCTAAATTTCACGTTCAAATCTAATTAAGATTTAACTATTGCCTGGAGCAAAACTGGTGATACTACATTCTCGATCTTTTCAATCTAATTAAAGATTCATTAAAACTCCACTTAGTTTTAATCTTCGACTGGGTTAAAGAATCAGTGTCATTTAAAACACGGTTCACGATAAACCCAAAATCACATTCCATTAATTATCGGGTTAAAGAACGAGTGTTATTTAAAACACTGTTCACGATAGACCCAAAAATCAATATCAATTCAATTCCAATTAAATATTATTTAATTGGTACACTTCATTAAATCCAAATTAAAAAGATTTAATCACTTCTCAACTACGTTCAAGAACAGTGTTAGTGAAGACACCATTCACGACAAACCCGAATCACATTCGATATTCAATACAAGGCTCTGAATAGAAAATATATCGGCTTATATTCAATATCGAATTCTACGACTAACAAATGTCGTATTGGAAATAACGATATAAATATATATATCTTTCAAATTTCCATAACAACACCTGTATCATCACGAATTCCAACATCGAAATATTCCGAAGACAATTTCGATTCAAATCCACTCCAATGCAATCATTGGAAATTTTGGTTATTTTTAAAACCCTTTTTAAATTCAATTTATTTATTTAAAAATAAATAGAATTATATTTCTAGTTCAAAACTAGTTCATTTCGATAAAAATCCATTTTTATCTTTTCAAATATGGAGTTTTTCATCCCAATTCTTTCTAAATCATTTCTTATGATTTTACACAAATTATTACTATTTTTAATAATTTTATCAAGGCCTGTACAGTCGATTTCCATCAACGGTCATCGAACTGCACTTACAGCGACCTTTTTCGAATTTGATTTGGACGTATCTCCAAATCCAACCGTTAGATTTCAAATTTCTAACCTTCATTAGAAAGCTCTTTTCGATACGAACCCAACGGTTCCGGTTTTAGGAGAATCCGACGGTCAGATCTCCCGTAATGTCCGTTTGAAATAAATGGTCGAAATTCGCGAACTGCCGCGGCGCGGCGCGTTCTATTCAGGCCATTATATTATATATATAATATATATAATATATATTTCGTCGATTACTATTTAAAATGAATTATATAAATAGTTTTAAAATCGTTTCAAAAGCTATTTCAACTTCCATTTCAATTCAAAGCAAAATTGAATTCTTCTTTATAAATTCGTTTCAAAATTCATTTCTATTCAATTCAAATTTCAATTCAATTTGAATTCATTTCAATTCGTTTTCAATTCAATTTGAATTCGTTTTCAATTCATTTCATTTCGAAATCGTTTTCAATTCAATTCATTTCGAAATCGTTTTCAATTCAATTCATTTCGAAATCGTTTTCAATTCAATTCATTTCGAAATCGTTATCAATTCAATTCATTTCGAAATCGTTTTCAATTCAATTCATTTCGAAATCGTTTTCAATTCAATTCATTTCGAAATCGTTTTCAATTCAATTCATTTCGAAATCGTTTTCAATTCAATTTATTTCGAAATCGTTTTCAATTCAATTTATTTCGAAATCGTTTTCAATTTAATTTATTTCGAAATCGTTTTCAATTCAATTCATTTCGAAATCGTTTTCAATTCAATTCATTTCGAAATCGTTTTCAATTCAATTCATTTCGAAATCGTTTTCAATTCAATTCATTTCGAAATCGTTTTCAATTCAATTCATTTCGAAATCGTTTTCAATTCAATTCATTTCGAAATCGTTTTCAATTCAATTCATTTCGAAATCGTTTTCAATTCAATTCATTTCGAAATCGTTTTCAATTCAATTCATTTCGAAATCGTTTTCAATTCAATTCATTTCGAAATCGTTTTCAATTCAATTCATTTCGAAATCGTTTTCAATTCAATTCATTTCGAAATCGTTTTCAATTCAATTCATTTCGAAATCGTTTTCAATTCAATTCATTTCGAAATCGTTTTCAATTCAATTCATTTCGAAATCGTTTTCAATTCAATTCATTTCGAAATCGTTTTCAATTCAATTCATTTCGAAATCGTTTTCAATTCAATTTTACTTTTTAATATTCATTTTAAAATGAATAAAATCGATATAAATATCGTTCACGTCAAAATGGTGTCAATCTAATCAACACGGCTTCATATATTGATATTTTCAAATATTCCCTTTTGAATATTTCTATTTCAAATATTTCTATTTTAAAACTGGAATGAGGCCCAATCAATTACCATATAAAGTTAATTATATGGATTTTCATACAACACATGTATAATAGCATTGAAAAATAATCAACCATCAACCAAAGTGCACTACACTGTATAAGCATCAAATATAGATATCTAACGCTTATAACAGCCTGTCAATCAATCGATCGACATATTTAATCAATCAGGATGAGTGAACTTCAAATTTCATCCCAACACCCGTGTGGGGTTTCAAACAGTCAAACACATATTTTATTTGTGCTGTTGGGCGATGTGTAAAATTTATCGTCCCAATCAATATCCTTCAAATAGGTGTACATAAACAAACCGTCCGGTTTGTAAATGAATATTTATTTTATTCACATTCACGTTAAAAACTATATTTTTAACGATAAAATATTTATTCTAACACATGAATTTTCTTTTCAGTTCATTTATTCAATAAATGACATTTTTATTTTTCTAACATATTTTAGAAAATTTCGGCGGCATAACGGCACGATACTAGAAACGAGACAAGGCCTAGCCTTATCCCCGGTCTAGTGAAGGCCCACGCCATTCACACATCAACCAAAATCACCAAACAATCCAATTTCAATCAA
Source organism: Allium sativum (assembly GCA_030737875.1). NCBI lineage: Eukaryota > Viridiplantae > Streptophyta > Magnoliopsida > Asparagales > Amaryllidaceae > Allium > Allium sativum. The sequence goes on from JASFAX010000025.1 coordinate 17,003,748, forward strand.
CTAATCTAACCAATTACACAACCAAACAAACAAGTCCATGGTCTGTGGACGGGTGTCGGGTGCTACTAAGCACCGTCTGCATCCTAGTATATATATATATATATAACTAGAAAAATAAATTGAAAGGTGAGAAATTCTCACAGAAAGCTATCCAAGCTCCACGGCTCTTCATTGATAGAAATCTTCATCGTCATCGCATTTTTTTCATCTTCGTTGCCCGCTTTCACTACCTATGTAAAAATCGAATTTTCACTTCGCTATTCAATATATAAAAATCGAATTTTTAGTTCGCTATCCAATATATAAAAATCGAATTTTTAGTTCGCTATCCAATATATAAAAATCGAATTTTTACTTCAAAGTTCAATATATAAAAATCGAATTTTTAGTTCAAAGTTCAATATATAAAAATCGAATTTTTACTTCAAAGTTCAATATATAAAAATCGAATTTTTATTTCGTTGCTATGAATATAAAAATCACATTTTTACTTTCTCTACATTATAAAGATTATATTTTTCTTATTCTTATGATGCAACTATTATATTTTTATTGCTTTAAAAATACAAGAATCATACCTTACTATTTCTACTTAACAAAAATTCCATCTTTTCTGTTTTTTTTTAAAATATGATCTTTATTTTCAGGTTCAAAATTTTTCTATTAAAAGATCAAACCTTTTTCTTATTTCAAAGTTAAAAATAAAAATCATTTCCTTTTCCTTTTCAAACCAGTTTTTATTTTCTTTTCAAAACAGTTTTTAAATTATTTTTCAAAACAGTTTTTAAAACTCTTTTATAAAAATGCAGTTTTTTCCTTTTTTTATTCTTTTAAAAATGCAGTTTTTTTTTTTTTTTTTTAAAATTTTTAAATCAGTTTTTAAAACTTTAACAAATATCAGTTTTTAACTTTAAATAAAACAGAAAACAGGTTTCAAGTAAAATAAAATAAAAAAAAACAGTTTTTTACATTTTTAAAACAAAAGCAGTTTCTTTTTCTGTTTTAAATAAAATAAATAAATTAAACAAATAGAAAAACTTACAGGGGGGGGCGCTTATTTCTGTCGCGGCTCGCGAGGGAGGAGGGGGAGGCGCTGAGGCTGGTGGCGGCACGGTGGGCTCGATTGACGAGGTCGAAGTCTGGGGGGGTTCGGTTGTCGCAGGCGAAGGGGGGGGGGAAGGGGAGGAGGAGGTCGTCGAGGGGTTGTTCGGGGGTGGGAGGAGTTCGTCGGCGGCGTGGTGTGGTTCAGGCGGCGCTCGACGAGATTAGGTTTTCCCCCTTTTTTTTTTTTTTTTCTGATAACCGAATAATGAACCTAAGGGGGGGGGGCGCAATCAGAAGAAAAAGGGGGGGAAATTCTATATTTTTTTTTTATTTAATTATTAAATTTTTGCAAAAGGGTTGACTTTTACATACGACCTCGAAACGAGGCCCACCGCCTGTCGTCCATAGCGGTTTACCCCCATTCCGAACACAATGGGATATGTATCGCAAGCCGATTCGACTGTTTGAATCAGTTTCCGTTTAATTTACATTTAAATCATTATATTGAATTTTAAACGTACATTTCAAATTACCGGGGTCACATAACAACTCTATAAATTCCATAAAAATATTTTCTAGCTTCGTATTGACGATACGGTCCTAACAAAACTAGTTTCGTCGAATTCTGAGACCGTTAGAAAAATGGCCAATTTCCAGTCGATTAAAATCAACGGAAATGGTCAAAACACGTTTTCCTTTGCCACGCTCACATACTGGTTTGAAAAATTATGAAATTTGGAATCCAGCAATAACTTAACTTCACGGACCCAACAAAACTGGTTTCGTCGAAATCCGAGGTCGTTTGCAAAATTGCTATTTTTAAGGGCCTGAATTCCATAGCGACTATTCAGAATTTTCAACTGGACATATCTTTTGATTCCTGATATGAAATCTTGATTTTTCGGATTCGTTGGAAAGATATTCACTATTAGATTCCATTATTTTTAGTTTCACTAAAATCCGGATCGTTTTGCACCCGGTACATTCAATTGAAGTTTGAAATCGAATTATCGAACTACCGCGCCATTTTTAATTCTATTTATAATTATATATAAATATTTATATTCTAACGACGACGCGTATAATATATACGTTCGAATTATATTCAAAATAAATTTCTCGTCGATATTATTTAAAATAATTCATTTTAAATAATCAAAATTCGCTAAAATAGCCAAAATAAAAATTTTAAACTGGCCCAGATTTTACGGGTTGTTACAGTTCATTTTTATTATTGTCTCATATAATCTTGTTTCTAATCAATTTGGGTGTTAGAACCACTTTTGGGTCTAACACATACTAACTCTAAAAATTCTCGAAAAATATTTTCTAGCCTCGTATTGACGATACGGTCCTAACAAAACTAGTTTCGTTGAATTCTGAGACCGTTGGAAAAATGGCCAATTTCCAGTCGATTAAAATCAACTGAAATGGTCAAAACACGTTTTCCTTTACCACGCTCACATATTGATTCGAAAAATTATGAAATTTGGAATCTAGCAATAATTCAACATCACGGACCCAACAAAAGTGGTTTCGTCGAAATCCGAAGTCATTTGCAAAATTCCCATTTTTAAGGGCCTGAATTCCATAGCGACTATTCAGAATTTTCAACTGGACATATCTTTTGATCCCCGCTATGAAATTTCGATTATTCGGATTCATTGGAAAGATATCATCAACTAGATCCTATTGTTTTTGGTTTCACTAAAATCCGGATTGTTTTGCATCCGGTATGCTCAATTGAAGTTTGAAATCGAATTATCGAACTACCGCGCCATTTTCAATTCTATTATAATTTAAAATAAATATTTATATTCTAACGACGACGTATATAAATATATACGTTCTAATTATATTCAAAATAAATTTTCTCGTCGATATTATTTAAAATAATTCATTTTAAATAATCAAAATTCTCTAAAATTTCCAAAATAAAAATTTTAAACTGGCCCAGATTTTCCGGGTTATTACAACCATGGTCTTAGATATGGAGTATGATCAGTTTTACTCCATGGGATGAATAGGTTGGGATTGGGAAATAAAATAAATGATTACTTCGGTGTAGTTCGCTAATCCCAACTAGTTTGGAAAACCTTAATATGGTTTGAATGATATCCAAAGGAAGATTAAAGAATAAATTTTGAAGAATTTATCTTTGATAAAATTAATGGGAACAAATCCCTTAGAATGTGAATATTTGAATAAAAGAATTTTCAGAATTGGAATGTGGCGTATGTTGTGTTTCTATAGCACTTGTTTATTATATACGCGAGTTATTCGGAAAGGCCGAGTTTATACCCATTCTGAATTACTGATTCGACGATATGTCGACAATGAAGACGTTGGTTGAAGACCGGAGGTCTTCACATCGTTTGGATGATTACTGATATCTTGATTGGGCTGTACACCCAAGACGAGGTAATAAGTGGTAATCGTCTAAACGTACTTGGAGATCGACGGATATGTGAGGGCCTCTCCCCTGTATTGGACATATGGGGGAGGAATTTGGTGCCTCCGGTTTCGTTCAAACCCAAAACGAACTTGTAAATGGATGTGTGCCTGACATTGGATTTTACTCTGTGTTGATTGATTTCTATTAAATATGTATCTGTTTGGCGGCGGAGAATTTATTCTCTTGCTTAACGCCTTTCTCTGAGACGTACGAGCTCAGAGGTTATATATAGATGGTTATCAGTCTCATGGCATGAATTGCATGTGTTGCATGCTGATATGCAGTGATCAAGGCTTTTGTTGAAAAGCAGAGTCTTGTGGTTGATGATCAAAGCACGGCTTTAATACAGCGTAGCTTTGTGTATAGCGTTAATTCGCGAGCCTCACACCTTAGTATGAGTCAAAAATAGTATCGTGACAGCAGGGTGTGCACGACGTTTCTGTCTAGTTATGGGTAGTATCAACGTTTTACAAGCCCTGACATTTATATTATTTTTACCTGTGTGGTTGTTGGATTGCGAGGCGGCTTAGATATATCGGTCTCTTCGGAGCCGGTGGATGGGTCCGATAGGAACGAGAAACGTGTGTTCAGGAATAACTAATCCTCAAACGTAACGGAGGACCGGCCCGGAAGATCCAACGGTTACCCAGAGTGTGTAGTCCTGAGACATTTGCTAGAGTGTCTCGAAGCGGTGAGGAGCCATCCCTAGCCTCTACTCATGACGGAAATCCAATTTCCAATACGTGATATTTCGATTTTATTTATAGAGCCTAGTATGGCGACATAGTGCGATGGGGCACTATGCCGTCTATGATTTATACATTTATATTTTGAAGTTGTTTTCATACACTTTACATTATAATTATATCAAAAAGATTTGTTTTAAACGTACCAAGCATGCTTGGCTATTATAAGGTAAAACTCTATCCTCTGGCTTGCGTTGCATTGTGTGATTGGACCAGAGTCTTATAATAGCTTCATTTTTCCAAAAAGCATTGCGATGTTTGTTTTATGCACTGGTATTCTCGGGAGGAAACCCGTTCCGTGTTATACGGCATGGTTCCTTGATTTATCTTGTTTGTAAAGTAAAGTTTTAAATAACTGTTTCAGTCCTCACACCAGTCACATGACTCACTTGGAGTTTATTGTTTTAACCTAAACTCTGGGTGCCCCTATTTTTCACACGGGCAGCTAGTAGTTTTGGTTTTGCAGATTTATATTCTTAGGATCCTGGTTTACAACTGGAATGATATTCCGAAAGCTCTGTATCCATATATCTCTTTCAGTTGTGTATCGTATTATTTTTCTGCTGCTATGTAATGTATTGTAATCTCTGATACTTATCGAGTGTATTTTATTTATTCATACTCTGGAATATTCTTGTATTCTGATGGAATTGTTGTAATAAGCAATGAAATGTTCTTCAGTTTGTGTTCTGATTCATCTTGTCCTCAAAGCAATTCGTTCTTTCCTTTACGGGGAAGTTCGTGTCGCCACAGCCTCAACCAATCCTACCACCATTTCTTGCTGTTGTCTTGCTTTGATACAGATTAAACCACTTCTATTTCTAAACAACACCTTTATCGAACATCACTCTGATCACAAAACGGAAATACCATTGCCTTTCTTACCCTACTGTCATGCCATTGCATAACCCCATTACTAATAGTCATAGGGAAAAAAACGAAGCTTTTCTTCACCAACAAACTGAAATACGGATTTGTAATGTTGCGTATTTTTGGTAATCAAATATTTAATTTAATTTGTTATTTTAAATATTGATTTGGGATTTTAAATGGATTTGAAAATTATATTTCAATTATATGACAAAGTTTAAACATTAATTTTATTTATAAATTATAACGAGCTCGAAATGGCGCGATAGTTCTTAATATTGAATTTTGAACTTCAATTGAATATATAGGATCCGATTTAAGTCGGAATTCCGTGAAACAAGAAACGTTAGGATCTTGTTAATTATAATTTTCATGTGGAAGAGAAAAATCCAGATTTGGTGTTATATATTGTTAGTTTTGTCCAACTCAAATTTTGAAATAGTCGCTATGGTTTCGTTAATAAACGATAACGTTTATTTAATATATTTAAAATGGTTTTTATATAATTTAGACTGCGTTTAAACTCGAATTGATAAGCGAGTTGTATAAATTATAATTGAAGCTATATTATATTTCCAATCTGTACTTACGATTATGATAATTTATTATTATTTAATTCAATTAATTTGAAATTATATAATATTTTATTTATATTATATAAGCCTTAAAATAAGTATTATGCAAAAAGAGTCCGTTTTCGACGAAACAAGTTTTATCGGAATACGTATACTTTATTATTATTAGATTTCTAGTTTGGGGACAAACGGAGTTGTTTTGTCGGTAGACGAAATTTAAAGGTGAACTGATTTATTAAAATAACACCGTTTTGCAAACGGAGTCTATTCTAAATGAAATTAGTATTATTGAGACCAGAACGTCAACTCATTATGGTACATTTATTTTCATGACGATTGGTTATAGCTTGTGACGGTACAAATGAAAAACGCTCGACGTAAAAAGCAGTAGATAGTGATGGATTGAAATTAATCGCATAAAAACTAAGTACAACAACAATAAAATAAATAAACAAGCAAATAAAAGATAAATCATGTAACCTACATTTCTAAAATGCACATGACATCTGAACCTAGCCTACCCCATGACTATCACGCACATGCACACCTATCTACATTTGTTTTAGTCAGCGAATCAAAACAATGTATATATCTTAAAAAAATCAAAACTTCATGGCTAAGTTGTGATAAAATTAGCCTACTCCATATTACGCCTGCTCTAACGCACAGCCTTCCACCCTTTTTAAGTCCTAGTTGCCTTGTATTATCATTTCAACTGCAAATTCTAATCCCCTCATCATAGCAAATGAAAAGAATCAATAGTCCATAGCTATCGTATGAAATCAACTACTCGTGCACGGGCCCAAGATAGGTACACAGAATGTAAACTCGAACCATGTTACTGAAATGAAAGCACCCTTCACCATCGCAGGCCCATCCTACCACTGAAATTCCACTATGCTAATACATGAAGACCAAGGATTTCTTGGCTATATATAACACACCACTTCAACCTTTTTTCTTCTTCCAGACGTGCCGCAAGTTCCATGGAACAAACAAATTTAAACACCCTCCATTTTTACCCTGTGATTGGATGAACGGAAGAGTAAGTAGTGTCGAAGTGGGTCGGCGGTACAGCTCGCGGTTCGAGTTGGTGCGCGTGTCGGGTGCATGTGATCTCGACACTGGAGGGGCGGTTGGTGGTAAAAGGTAGATACTGGAGAGAGTGGGAGGTCAGGCATGTATGGGTGGCAGGCTGTAATGACTCGAAATCTAAGCCCTTTGAATCGACCATAAACCACATAGGTCTAATCCAAAGGTTGGAGATCCTCGAATGCACTAACTCTGAGCATACAACACATAAGAAAAAATAACAGAAGACTTTTATAAACATCATAATAATGTTACGTCAGAGTACAGAATATCAGAGTACATCGATAAATAATAATACAGCGGAAGATCATTTACAATGAATGTAATATAATGCACAGCGGAACAATTAAACTAACACAGCAGAAGGCTATCATTGCTCTGGACGCAGCTTTAAGCTTCGATCCAGAATCCTGCTCAAAACGAATATCTGCAAAACAAGCTACTTGACTGCCCGTGTGGAAAATAAGGGGCACCCGAGTTTGCAAGTGAAACAAACTACAGGTTAGTCATGGGACTGGTATGAGAAATCTTACTTAACTTATCTAATATTGAGGCAAATCACAGGACCACGCTGCTAACGCGGAACGAGTTTACTCCATTGGATTGACAGTGCATACATAAAGTAAATCGCTAAACAACGCAATGCTTTTTAGAAAAATGGAACCATTATAAGACTCAAATCCCATGACACAATGCAATGCAAACCGGAGGATACAGTTTTACCTTATAATGGTCAAAGATGCTTGACACGGTAAAAACGGATTAGATATTATTATTAGTGTATATATATTTCAAAAACATTAAAATCATAATGTATCAATCATAGACGGCATAGCTACCATATACTATGTGGCCATACTAATTTTACAATCAAAACTGCATGGTGTCGTATTGGAAATTGTGTTTCCATCATGAGTCAAGGCAAGGGAAGATCACCTTAGCGATTCGAGACACACTAGCAAATGTCTCAGGATCATACCTACAGGCAACCCTTGGATCCTGCAGGGCCAGTCCACAAATACTTTAGTGGATTGACAATTCCTGAACACACGCTTCCCGGTCCTATTGAACCTATAAATTGGTCACTATCGACCAATATAACCGAGGCCTCATAATCCATCATCCACATAAGTAAAATGTCATGGCTTGAAAAACCCTAATACCACTTCTAGCAAGAAAAAAACGTGTGCACTCCCTGCATTCCCTTGTCCCGTTTTTGACTCATGCCGGGGTGTGAGGCTTGTGAAGTAACGCTGTACACAAAGCTATGCCAAAACAGGTCGTGCTTTGATCATCTACCACAAGGCCCTGCTTTTCGACAAAAGCCTCGATCATTTGCATCTTGGCATGCCACATTGACAATTCACGCCATGCGATCGATAACTATCAATATATAACCTCTGAGCTCGTGTGTCTCAGAGAAGGGTGTTAAGCAAGAGAATAAATTCTCCTCCACCAAACAAATATATATTAAATAAAAATTAATTCACATAGAATGAAATCCAATGTCAGACACACATCCATTTACTCCGTTCTAGGTCTAAACAAAACCCGAGACACCTTATTCCTCGTCCCGTATGTCCAATACGGAAGAGAGGTAATCGCTTATCCACACAGTCAACAAGTACGTTCGGATAACTACCACTGTAACCCCTTCCTGGGAGCAAATCAGTCCAGGGCATCAGTAGTCATCCATTCGATGTAAAGATCGCCGATCTTCAATCACCGTCTTCAATGTCTTCGACTTTAATTCGTCGTTTAATTATTTGAAATGAGATTGAATTCGGTCTTTTCAAATAATTCTCGAATATATATAATTTAAAATCATTACATATCGTTAATATTATTTTATAAAAATTTATCGCTATTTTTATTTATATAAAAATAGCCCTATTTAATTTGACGATGCTTCAGTTCAATAGGCGGCCCTAGCGTTGTTTTCACCCAAATTTGATTTACACTTTTCTCGAAATCTAACTGTTAGATTTTAACGAATTTTATATCATTGGAAATATCTTCCTAAAGCGGACCTAATGGTTCCAGTTTAGGGAAAATCCGATGGTCGGATCTTTCGGTATCATCGTTTAAAGTTACGATTTCGAAACTCGAACTACCGTGCGTGATTCATTTAATTTTAATTTATATTTATATTCATATATAAAATTATATATAAATATCAACTATTCGACGATTCCTCGAATGTTTTGTTGGCATATCATACCTAGATGTTCATAATGTCAAATAAATATGTATTTTATTTGCATTCATTTCTACGTGTTTTTAATTGCAAACAAGTATGTATTTTATTCACATGACATCTTTGCTAATGAAAAATAAAAATATTTTTTTTATTTTCATTATTTGTACGCTATTTCTATTTTTAACTTCAGGAAAATATTTACAAGGACAAAATTGAAGGACTTTTTAACCATAAGGACAACCCACTAAAATTTTACTCAAAAGGACAATACACTGTTTCTTTTCTTCTTCACATGCGTTTATCTCTTCTTCCTCCGCAATTGGCTATCTCACATTTCTCGATCTCGTCTTTGATTTCCAACGCGAATTTTTTTCTTTTTCATATTTGATCTTCATCAATCGTCTTCTAACATGTATATCGATCGCGACTTTCAATTTTGATTAATTCGATCTCGCGCGTATTCGATTGCTGAAATCGTTCACGAAATTAGGGTAAATTAGGGTAAATTCGATTGCTATGATTCGTTTGGCAGTAAATATGATGTCTTCATTTTTTGATTTCGTGAATTTGTCGTAGAAAATTGAACGAGAGAGATAAAGGAGAAAAAATTCGTCGCTGTATACTTTTTTTTATGGTGAAGTTAGCAGTAATTTTTAGTTATCATTTTTCTAATTTTTTAGGTATCATTTTTCGTGTTTTAACAGTGTTGTGCTTTTGTGTTTATAATTTTGGTGCTATATCAGTTTTTTACATGTACTGTAGTATTAACTTTGCAACTCAATCGAAATTATGTCATTTTAATCAATCAAAGTGGGATGTAAACATTTTTTATATTAGTTTTCCTTTAAAATATCAAAGCAGCTTTTAGGTATCATTTTTATATTTTTTTAGGTATCATTTCTGTATTTTCTAGTTGAATTTACATCATAGCAGTTTTTAGGTATCATTTTAATATTTTTTTAGGTATCACTTTTATATTTTCTAGTTGAATTTACATCATAGCCGTTTTTAGGTATCGTTTTTATATGAAAATATTTTTTATTTAACATTTTTTTAATATTCATTTGTTGGGTTTTAATGTTGTATTTATTTTGTAGTTGTATTGTTGCATTATCTATGTATTACAGTCGAACTTATTTCATTATCATCAATCAAACTGTGATGTAAGTAATTTTTGTGTTACTTTTTGTTTAAAACATTACAGCAGTTTTTAGGCATCAGTTTTATATTTTTTTGGGTATCATTTTTACTGTATTCACTGTGCTATGTTTTTTTAGTTACTTTTTGTTGCTGTATTAATATTGTTGTTGTACTATTGCACTAGCTTTGTAATTCAATTGAATTTATTTCATTTTAATCAATAAAATTGTGATTCAAACATTTTCTGTATTACTTTTGTCGTTAAAATATTAAAGAAGCTTTTAGGTATCATATTTATATTTTTGAAGTATCATTTTTAAGGCTTTGTGTATGAGAACCGTGGAAAGTAGGTATATTTGTGTTGTTTGCTTGGGTAATTGACATTTTTTGATACACAACATGAAATCTAACAGATACCCACTAGTAAACATATAACACCCATCTAGTCAATTCAAATCTCACAAAAATAATATTTATTCTCAATAATACCTACTAATTTAAAAAATAATAGCAATCGATTCGATTCAATTATCACAAAAATGAGATTATTCTCAATAACACATAATGATACCCACTTGAATCATATGATACCTACTATACATAACTGATATATTAGGATACATTGTTTTCCTACACAATATAAGTACATACAACAATTTCCAAGCATGCTATAACGTCCCGGAAAAAGTCGATCTTGGTTATTCGGTATACAACACATATCGAACATCCAAGGATCGAAAATACCGTTAGTTAGTGGAAGAAATTAGAGGGTGAGGATTGATAAGGTAGAAACTTAGAATAGAAGAAGAAGAAGAACATACAACATCAGAGTAAACATGAATATCACATCGGAACGAATAAATATATTTCATAAAACAACTTTGAAATGTAAATCTATATTTGAATATGCATATTATTTCCAAAGCACAACACTTACAACATAGCGGAAAAACCATAGCTATATAATTCTGAAGCCTCCAGCTCTAGGTCTTCAAATATCTGTAAATCCCGACTACTTGACTACCCATACAAAATTGGGCACCCAAGAGCTTAGGGAAAACAAAACAAAATAAACTCTGGGTCAGTCATGTGACTGGTGTGAGTAAACTCAAATTATTTGGTTTAACTTCCAAATTCCTTTTCAAATAAAGGATAATCATAAGACTGATCCACACATAAACACGGATGGTTTCTACCTTATGATAACCCAAATCATTAGTAAAACAATATTATTCTGATATTATAATAATGTCTACCACAAGTAATATCAAACTAGTAGAAATGCTTACATCTAACGTTCTATATATATAATATGCAATCAAAACCGCGGGCTCTTATTTGGGGAATGCACTCTAACTGTGACAAAGTATGGATCCACCTTCCGCTCAGTGTACTTTAGAAGTGAGACACTGGAGTTCAATAAGAACATCTTGTAACTCGGCCACACATGACCGACCACTCATTTCGCTTGAGTGTATCGAATATATTGTCACCTTACAGTTGATAAACCAACATAACCATTCCCGGGAGATACATAATTGAAAGAAGTAACAAATATGAATATTCTCTGGATGGTGAAAATATACCCAACTTGGTTGCGAACCACTTAGCCAAGTTGGCTGCCCGATTTCTGTCATTTCGCAGTTGATGAGGCTGGAGGTCATAACATATCTTTCAACAGATTACTCATTCATTCACTTTGAATGCCACATCGCCATACCCGTCAAATCATAAATTGATTTCCCCAAAAATACCACGGTTATAAGCTAAGAGAAATGAATTCCTCCGCCACCAATGTAAATACGTTTGAAACGATCAACTTACGTGATCTACTAGATATACTCTGTTTAGACATTCATCCATTCAAGTTGTCTTGGGACTGGACAAATCGAAGGCACTATTCCGTACATCCATCCTAGGCAATCTCTACGTAGGACTTATACAACAACCCTTGCACTTTACTCCATCTTCAATTTATCTTCGATCTATTTGATTCGAAACGCTAACGTCCATACAGAGTGGTTCTTTGGATAAGAATTCAATCGGTCTTTCCATATTGATGACGGAAAAATGGTCAAAACTTTGATAGTCTGTGATTTAACTATCAAAGAAAAACACGTGTGCAAACAACAATATTATTTTCAGATGGAAATTTTATCGATCAATCATCATTTAACATTTATCTCTTTAGTTCATTAATTTACTTATCTCCTGTTTCCATATATTCTAAATTCTTATTTTCTATTGTCAGAAAATATTTCTAATTCTTATTTGGAAAACATTTCCAAAACTCCTTCACTGGATTTAAACTGATGTTTAAATCAAACATTGCCATGCCAACTCAAACCATTACACTCATTAACTAAATTCACTTAACCATCATTTACTATCAAACCTTACCATTCCTTAATTAAGAAGGAAGCCAATCAAGTTGGGGTATAATTACCTCTCAGACCTTAACTGAACAACATTTTAACTTCGAAATAGTCAAAGTTTATCTTTTAAATATTTAACAAACCTCCTTACGTAACTCTCTTTCGAATAAATCTCTATTCAATAACTCTTTCCTTCGAATAAACTATTTTCGATAATCTCTCTTCTTCGAATAACCTATATTCGAATAACTCTATTCAATTAACACTATTCGATTAACTCTAATCGATTTACTCTAATTCAATTAACTCTATTCGACTAACTCTTGTTCGATTAGCTCTATTTGATTTACCCTACTAGATTAACTCTATTGAATTAACTCTAACTAATTTACTCTTATCAATTAACTCCATTGGAATAAACTATATTCGATTAACTCCTTTCAAATAACTAATATTCGATTAACTCTTTTCGAATAACTAATATTTGATAAAGTCCTTTTGAATAACTAATATTCGATAAACTCCTTTTGAATAACTAATACTTGATAAACTCCTTTCGAATAACCAATATTCGATTAACTCCTTTCGAATAACTAATATTTGATAACTCCTTTCGAATAACTAGAATTCGATTAACTCCTTTCGAATAACTAATATTCGATTAACTCCTTTCGAATAACTAATATTCGATAACTCCTTTCGAATAACTAATATTCGATAAACTCATTTTGAATAACTAATATTTGATTAACTCCTTTTGAATAACTAATATTTGATAAACTCCTTTCGAATAACTAATATTTGATTAACTCATTTCAAATAACTAATATTCGATAACTCCTTTCAAATAACTAATATTCGATTAACTCCTTTCGAATAACTAATATTCGATTAAGTCCTTTCGAATAACTAATATTCGTTAACTCCTTTTGAATAACTAATATTCGATATACTCCTTTCAAATAACTAATATTCGATTAACTCCTTCCGAATAACTAATATTTGATAAACTCCTTTCGAATAACTAATATTCGATTAACTCCTTTCGAATAACTAATATTCGATAAACTCCTTTCGAATAACTAATATTCGATTAACTCTTTTCGAATAATTAATATTCGATAACTCCTTTCGAATAACTAATATTCGATTAACACCTTTCGAATAACTCTATTTCGATTTAACTCTTATTGACTAACTCTAACTGGTTAACTCTAACTCTAATCGATTAACTCTAACTCTAATCAATTAACTTTAACTCTAATCCATTAATTCCTTTAACTCATTTGGGTTAACACATTTTGATTAACTCCTTTGATTAACTGTAGGTCCATATTCAGTTTCAAACATTGATGTTGAAATGGATTCTTACTTTTCTATATAAGCCCTGACTTATATATTCTATTTATCCAATGATAAATATTTTATTTATTTTATAAAATATTATTTATAAATTAATCTTCTCAATCTATTGGTTACAACAGATTCTATTTAAAATCCTTGCTTTAAACCCATATCATGTTATACCCGTGTGCGAAGCATAGGTCTAAACTTTTCTGATGTAAAATTCTATTAATTTGCCAAATATTTCCTTATATGACTTTCTTTTTCATTTCCCAATAAATCCCTTTTATAACTCTATTTATTTTCCAAATAAACATTTCCTTTTTAATTCTATTTGTAAATGTTTTACAAATATTTCCTTTCCACTTCTATTTGTAAATAGTTTACAAGTGCTCTCTTTTCTATTCTATTTGTAAATGTTTTACAAATATCTCCTTTTCAAATCTATTTGTAAATGTTTTACAAATATCTCCTTTTCAAATCTATTTGTAAACGTTTTACAAATATCTCATTTTCAAATATATTTGTCAATGTTTTACAAATATTTTTCTTTCTATTTTATTTGTAAATGTTTCACAAATATTTCTCTTTTTCAAATCTATTTGTTTTTACAAATAATTTCCTTTATAAAATCCCTTGATTTTATAAATATTCCTTTATATAAAATCCTTTGATTTTATAAATATTCTATTTCAATATACAGTTTGAAATCTTCCTTCTATAAAAAATCTTTCGATTTTATATAATATTTTTTTCAATATAGTTATTGAAATTTTCTTTTTTCTCCCAGGGTTTTCTTACGGTATTTAAAATACTAAACAATAGTGATCAATATCATTCAAACACACATAATTAACAACAGATTATATATCACATCATATATCGCAATATATGAAAAACAGTAAAATAAATGTTGAGGAATCTGGTTGGATTCCTCCGACCTGTTTCTCTGCATCCACAGATGTTAAACAATATAATTAACATCGATTTCATTCAATACGAAATATTCTGCTAAACAGAATCGACATTTGATTAACGATTTATATATATATCATTATCTATAATTTCAACCAATACACAAGCAAAAAATCCAAATAGTTAACATAGAAATCAACAGATAATTATCAGTTCTGAGAATACATTATAAAAATATAACTGTTCAGAGTTGGTGAGTTTTACTCACATTTCGCGTTAACCATTAAATAACGATTTGCGTCTGTTGATTCAGACGGACAGTTTATTTCACCATAAATTTTAATGAGCTAGTCAGATTCAGTGTGTAGTGCTCGTCCATACGATCCCTACGGATCCGACGGTTTGAAATTCTGATATCATACATAGAAATTATAACATTTACAAGATTGTATATATTATTGAAATCAAAACTAAACTAATCTATGGTAATCGGGCCTCGCCCTTGTCATTCGGCCCAACACCCCTTCCAAGCCCAAACCCGCTTCGTTCGTCCTTCTTCCCAAAAAAACGAAACACGAAGCTGCTCCAAGGCCATAGCCGCATCTTTGATCTCTTCTACCTCCTCTTCCTCTCCATATTAAATCACATAAAAATACCCAAAGCCATCCTCTTCCAATTCCGCTTCCATCCAACCCCTTTTCACTTCAATAGATCACCCGAAACCTGGCGCGATGTCCTCCAACACTAAAGTGACCGCATCACTTTTTGTTACAGAAATCCACACAAAAATGCACATAAGTTCCCTCCTTCAATTTTGAAATCAAAGCTATACTCGAATCCGAAGATTAATGCTCCAATTCCCCTCAAAGGTCGACCCTAGACCACGCTCCAAACAGTCAAACTCCAGCAAAGCACGTCGAGCTTCACCATTTCCATATCAGAATAAAGCTCTTATGACGGTGGACACACGCGCGCACACACACACACACACACATATATATATACTAGAATTTATTGGATTTGATTTCTTTTCTTTGATTTTTTTGAAGATCTCGAAATGGTTTGTAGAAAAGAAACTGGTGGCAGCGTATTTAGTTTGAGCATAGAAATATGAATTCGGTTTAGAAATTTGTAAAGAGTATTTATAGAAGATTATAAATATTTTTATATTTATTATTATATACAAATTTAAGCAATCGTTATTTTTATTTATCTTCAAAAATTCTTGTAATCACACGTGACATCCAGAAATCACGAAACTAGACATGCAACTACAATTTGACATTTCGGACCCAACAAAATTGGTTTCGTCGAATTCCGACTCCGTTTGCTCACACAGCGTATTTTTAACCATCCAAATACTAACCGTTTTTCACATTAAAAATCTATACGGCCACACAGTGACTCTAAAAATCACGAAACTTGGAATTTAACATTACAGATCCAAAAAAATTAGATTCATCGAAAACGGAGGTCGTTTGCAAAACTGGCTATTTTTAAACCCCTAAATAACCCATTTAAATATATAAATATATTTAAATAAAATTAAATTAAATATAAATAAATTTATATTATTGTATATATTTACAGTGGAATACCATACAGCTCCAGAATAATCCTATGTGGATTTCTAACTCGATATTTCACCATCAGAGTTATATCGATACTTAATTAAAAATAGAAATAATTGAATAAACCATTATGGTTTTTAAAAGGTTATGGCGTTTTTCTGAGAATTTGATTTGGACATAAATCAAAATCTACGTGATGAAATCCCGATTTTTCTCTTCCACTAGAAAAATATACTTCACCAGCTCCATACGTTTCTTATTTCACAGAAATCCGATTTAAAACAGACCTTGTACATTCAGTTGAAGTTCAAATCGCCAAATAGTGAACTGCCGTGACGTTACGGGCTCGATTAAAATTAAAATATAACTATACGTTCAATCGGTCGTTACTTAAATATATACGCTAATATAATTCAACTATAACCTGAATATATATTTTATATAATCTAATTCACACTATATTGTGAATTCCACTATTTTATATTATTTCAGAATTATATATATTATTCTATTAATTATATTAATTAAATAATCCATATAATTAAATTTAACAACCATTTAAATTTCTAATTCACTATTTAAATAATTAAATAAATTAATTATTATACTTAAAAATACAGGTCGTTACATTCTTCCCCACTTAAAATAATTTCGTCCTCGAAATTGCTAAGGTAGAAACAACTCTACTAACTAGGTTAAAATTTAATTGTTTACTTCTAGATTTTAGTTTCAACTGAACCCATTTCATTTCAATTAAATATTTATTCATTCCTACTAATGGAAATTTCCATTAACTCTGAAAATTTTCTAACACTCGAAATTTTCAAACACTCGAAATTTTTCTAACACTCGAAATTCCAGCACCTCCTTTTTACTGGTCAATAGGTCAAACTCCAACTCTCCTCCCTAGGCCTTCTCCCACCCAAAAAAAATCAAACAGCCAAGCAACTTGTTAATTCAGCTCATCAAAATGTCAAACCCATATATAATATAAACTAGTACCCTTTTGTTGGGCATATCATTATATCATCTCCATCTGCTGTAAAGGCCCGCAAATCCGTGCTATCTGAATTGACTAATAACACCACACGTCCAACCCAAATTGCATAAAAATATGAATCATTATTAGAAAGAAGTTAGAGGATGAGAAATAGAAAGAAAGAAATATTAGAATAGAAGAAAAACGAAGATCACAAACTCACAGCGGAACGAATAAAATATATTATATAACATAACTTTTGAAATACAAATCAGTAACTTTATATACATACCATCATCAGAGCACAACAGTCATTTCTGGAACAGTTATTGTAACAAACCGGAAAATGCGAGCCAGTTTGAAATTTTTATTTTAGCAATTTTAGCTGAATTTGAATATTTAAAATAGATTATTTTAAATAATATCGACGAAAACTTTATTTTGAATAGAATTAGAACGTATATATTTATACGCGTCGTCGTTAGAATATAAATAATTATATATAATTATAAATAGAATTGAAAATGGCGCGGTAGTTCGATAATTCGATTTCAAACTTCAATTGAATGTACCGGGTGCAAAACAATCCGGATTTTAGTGAAACCAAAAACGTTAGGATCTAATTGATGATATCTTTCCAACGAATCCGAAAAATCAAGATTTCATAGCGGGAATCAAAAGATATGTCCAGTTGAAAATTCTGAATAGTCGCTATGGAATTCAGGCCCTTAAAAATGGAAATTTTGCAAGCGACCTCGGATTTCGACGAAACTACTTTTGTTGGATCCGTGATGTCAAATTATTGCTAGGTTTCAAATTTCATAATTTTTCGAATCAATATGTGAGCGTGGCAAAGGAAAACGCGTTTGGCTAGTGTCAGTTGATTTTAATCGACTGGAAATTGGCCATTTTTCCAACGGCCTCAGAATTCAACGAAACTAGTTTTGTTAGGACCGTATCGTCAATAAGAAGCTAGAAAATATTTTTCTGGAATTTTTCGAGTTAGTACGTGACCCCGGTAATTTGAAATGTACGTTTAAATTGAATATGTATAAATTTATATTTTAATTTAAAAGAAAACTGATTGTAACGACCAAACGGGCTTACCGGACATATCCCATTGTGTCCGGAATGGGGGTGGTTAACCAGGGGCGACAGTCGTTGGGTTTGATTTGGAGTTCGTGGCGTTAAACAAGTAAAAGTAAGAATATAATAATATTTAAATATAATATATATAACTCTTCACAAAAAAAAACCTTAACTTCCTCTTCTAAACGTTCAGCCACCGTTTTCATTCTACCGAGCGCTAAAATACACCGAAAAAGAAGAAATAAAATCTTCAAATCCTTGCAATAATTTCTGAAATATTCGTAGGGGAAATTGTTTATCAACTCAAGAGCTTTGAATCCCTACTGGTTTGAAGTTCTCTCGTCGCTGGAGGAGTTCGATTTTTGTCCACAAAGGGCGTGCGTTTCGAGGGCTATTTGGGTCATATGGGAGTGTCGAATGGAGGGCTATTCAGGGTGGTGGTTGTGCGCGTGGCGGCGGTCAGCATGGTAGTTTCTGATCGAGGTCTCGGGCTTTGTGGAAGGCGCGGTGGAGGAAGACGATGAAGATGATGGGTTCGTTTTTGGGGCAACCTGGAGCGATGTAAACGGAAGAGGACGGGATTTTCTTTAGTTCCAGGAAATTCAGACAGACAGTGTAATTTTTTTTTATTTTTTTTTTTAAAAAAAGAAAAACTATGGAATTAGTTTATAATTAATTAAAAATCTGATTTTTTTTATTTATATAACCATTATTTTAAGAGAAAAATATATAATCATGGTTTTAGAAATGAGACTAAAGTAAACAAGATCATATTTTTAAAGTAAGCAAGATTCGATTTTCAAAGTAAACGGGATTTGACTTCTAAAATAAAAAGATTTAACTTTTAGAAATGAAAAGAATATATTTTCAAATAGTAAGAGATCATATTTTTATATAGAAAATGACGATCCAAGAATATAATTTTTATTATGAAGTTAGTTTTTAAAATAGGATCTTTGTTTATATATGTTGTTTTGAAAATGAAAATGAAAATAATACGATTTGTATGTATTTAGATTTGAAATAAAAATACGATCTATACGTATAGAGATTTAGAATAAAAATATGATTTTTATTACGAAGATAATGAAATAAGAATGTTACTTTTACTATGAACAGCGTGAATCAGATTGCGATGGAACCACTAGAAACAAATCCAAGATGTTCAGAAGTTCAGAAATATAAAATGGCGGAGTGGATCCCCTCGGTGAGAACTCCTCACTTTTATTTTAAATTCCTAGTTAAAAATATATACTAGGATGTAGACGGTGCTTAGCAGCACCCGACACCCGTCATCCACAGACCATGGATGGCTTGTTTGTTAAATTGTCTGGTTGTGTAGTTGGTTAGTTTATTTGGTTTGAATTGAATTGTTTGGTGAAATGAAATGAATTTGATTGATGTGTGAATGGCGTGGGCCTTCACTAGACCGGGGATAAGGCTAGGCCTTGTCCCGTTTCTAGTATCGTGCCGTTATGCCGCCGAAATTTTCTAAAATAAGTTAGAAAAATAAAAATATCATTTTATTTTGTAAATGAACTGAATAAAAATCCATGTGTTAAAATAAAATATTTTATCGTTAAAAATATAATTTTTAACGTGAAAGTGAATAAATAAATTTTTATAAACAAATCAGCCAATTTGTTTATATACACTGATTTGACTGATATTGATTGGGCCGATAAATTTTACACATCACCCAACTGCACAAATTAAATATGTGTTTGATTGTTTGAAACCCCACACGGGTGTTGGGATGAAATTTGGAAGTTCAATCATCCTGATTGATTAAATATGTCGATCGATTGATTGACAGGCTGTTATAAGCGTTAGATATCTTTATTTGATGCTTATACAGTGTAGTGCACTTTGGTTGATGGTTGATTATTTTTCAATGCTATTATATACGTGTGATGTATGAAAATCCATATAATTAACATTATATGGTGATTGATTGGGCCTCATTTCAATTTAGAAAATAAAGAATAATATAAAGCAAAGGTTCATGTGTTGACTGTACTCATCCGTTGAGATTAGTCATGTGTTGAACGAAGTATTTTGATAATAACAAATATTTTGAAATAGGAAATATTTGAAATAGAATATTTGAAAATAGAAATATATGAAGCCGTGTTGATTAGATTGACGCCATTTTGACGTGAACGATATTTATATCGATTTTAGCGATTTCGAAATGAATTGAATATGAAGTGATTTCGAATTGAATCGAATAGAAAACCAATTTGAATTGAATCGAATAGAAAACCAATTTGAATTGAATCGAATAGAAAACCAATTTGAATTGAATCGAATAGAAAACCAATTTGAATTGAATCGAATAGAAAACCAATTTGAATTGAATCGAATAGAAAACCAATTTGAATTGAATCAAATTGAAAACGAATTCGAATTGAATTGAAAACGAATTCGAATTGAATTGAAAAGAAAATGAATCCGAATCGAATTAAAATCGATTTAAATTGAAATCAAATAGAAATGAAAGTAAGAAGAATTTAAAATAGAAAAATCAATTTTGATTTGAATTTGAAATATAGGTTGAAATTGTTTTGAAACGAATTCAAAACTATTTATATAATTCGTTTTAAATAGAAATCGACAAAGTATATATTATATATATTATATATATAATATAATGGCCTGAATAGAACGCGCCGCGCCGCGGTAGTTCGTGAATTTCGACCATTTATTTCAAACGGACATTACGGGAGATCCGACCGTCGGATTCTCCTAAAACCAGAACCGTTGGGTTCGTATCGAAAAGAGCTTTCTAACGAATATTGGAAATTTGAAATCTAACGGTTGGATTTGGAGTTACGTCCAAATCAAATTTGAAAAAGGTCGCTGTAAGTGCAGTTCGATGGCCATTGTTGGGAATCGATTGCACGGGCCTTAATAAAATTATTAAAAATAGTAATAATTTGGGTAAAATCATAAGAAATGATTTGGGAAAAATTGGGATGAAAAACTCCACATTTGAAAAGATAAAAATAGATTTTTTTCGAAATGAACTAGTTTTGAACTAAATTTAAAACCCAATTATTTTTAAATAAAGAAATTTGATTTAAAAAGGGGTTTTAAATAATCGGAATTTCTAATATATTTGATTGGATTTGAAAAGGGTTTATCGTGAACGGTGTTTTGAATAACACTAGTTCTTTAACCCGATAATAAATAGAATGTGATTTGGGTTTGTCGTGAACTGTGTTTTAAATAACACCTAGTTCTTTAACCCGGTAAAAGGATTTTTAATGAATGTGCAATTAAATTGAAATGTGAATTGATAATCTGAATTATCAAACTTAGAAATTGAGCGAGAATGGGGTATTACCAGTTTTGCTCCATGGGATAAATAGGTTGGGATTGGGAAATAAAATAAATAATTACTTCGGTGTGGTTCGCTAATCCCGACTAGTTTGGAAAACCATAATATGGTTTGAAATGATATCCAAAGGAAGATTAAAGAATAAATTTAAAAGAATTTATCTTTGATAAAATTAATGGGAACCTTTCCCTAGGAGTGTGAATATCTGAATTGGAATGAGGCGTATGTTGTGATTGTATAACAATTGTTTATTATATACGTGGGTTATTCAGAAAGGCCGGGTCTATACCCATTCTGAATAACCGATTCGACGATAAGTCGAAGAGATTGAAGACGGTGCAAGACCGACGATCTTCACATCGAATGGATGGGTGCTACTGACGCTCACGATGGGAGTAGCTACCTTGAAGGGGGCTGAAGTGGTAGCCGTCTGGACGTGCTTGGAGATCGACGGATATGCGAGGAAAGTGCCTCCGGTTTCGTTCAAACCCAGAACGGACTTGTAAATGGATGGTGTGTCTGACATTGTATTCCTTTATATTGTATTCGTTGATCTCTGCTAAATATATATCTGTTTGGCGGCGGAGAATTTATTCTCTTGCTTAACGCCCTTCTCTGAGACATACGAGCTTAGAGGTTATATATTGGCAGAAATCAGTGGTACGATATGGATTGATAGTGTGGCATGCTGAGATGCAGCGATCCAGACTTTTGTTGAAAAGCAAAGTTTGGTGGATGATGATCAAAGCGCAGCTTTAATATAGCATGGCTTTGTGTATGGCGTTGATTCGCGAGCCTCACACCCCGGTATGGTGGTAAACTGATGGTTTGATCAGTATGCTTTTTCGTGGATGGGCACCTTCGTGGTGTCGTGGATTCGGTCGACCGAGATTGAGCTTAGTGCTCAGAGGGATAGGGTAAGCGGTGTTTTCTCTCGCCGGGACGTAAGCCGCAGTGATACTCGATTTCCCAAAAGTGCGGATGTGCATTACGGTGTTTTCTCTAGCTGAGACGTAAGCCGTTGAGATGGCACTACGCGATCGATCTTTCGAATCAGGAGCCACCATGATGGAAATCCAATTTCCAAATATGACATTTTGCGGTTTTGATTGTAGAGCCTAGTATTGGCGACATGATATATGGTACCCATGTCGTCTATGATTGATACATTTATATTTGAAGTTGTTTTCTTCACTTATAGTAATAATATAAGATGAAATTTCGCGTATCAAGCATATTTGGCTATTATAAGGGAAAACCCTATCCTCCGGCTTGCGTTGCATTGTGTGATGGGACTTGGGTCTTATAATAGCTTCATTGTTCTTTATTTAGCATTGCGCTGTTTGTTTTCTGCACTGGTATTCTTGGGAGGAAACCCGTTCCGTGTTATACGGCGCGGTCCCTTGATTTACCTAACTTTAAAAACAAAGATTAATAACTGTTTTAGTTCTCACACCAGTCCCATGACTGACCTGGAGTTTATTGTTTTAACCTAAACTCTGGGTGCCCTTATTTTCCAGACGGGCAGCTAGTAGTTTTGGTTTTGCAGATTTATATTCGCAGGATCCTGATTTACAGCTGGAACGATATTCGGAAAGCTCTGTATCCGTGCATTATTTTCAGTTGTGATTTATATTGTTTTTCCGCTGCGATGTATGTAAATGTAATTTAAATCTCTGATATTTTCTGTGTAATATTAATTCATATTCTGTATATTCTTGTATTCTGATGGAATTGTTGTAATAAACAATGAAATGTTCTTCTGTTTGTGTTCTATTTTGTCGTGTTCTCAAACAATCATGTGTTTCGAAAGGTCTAAATCAGTTTAGCGACTGATTCGGATCGAGCGAAATTCCTTTTTGTCACAGTTATAAACACCTGTTTCCAGATACAACATAGTACACAGCGGAAATACGATAATCTACAGCTAACTGGTGAGGCCTCCTGCTACCAGCTCCTCCAATTGAATCTGTGAAATCCCGACTACTTAACAGTCCGTACAAATTTGGGCACCCAAGAGTTTAGGGAAAACAAAACATAATAAACTCTGGGTCAGTCATGGGACTGGTGTGAGTAAACTCCAATCATTTTTTTAACTTTTAAAATCCTTTCAAAAGAAAAGATAATAGTAAGACCAGCCCACACATAAACATGGACAGTTTTTACCTTACTATAACCCAAAACACTTTGATACAAAAATCCAGTGATATTATAATAATGTCTACATCAAGTAAATAACCAAATAGCAGAACGCTTGCATCTCACGCTCCACATATATAGTAAAAAAAATCAAAATCCGCATGGCGCTTATTGGAGATTGGATTCCGACTATGACAAGGTATGGGACCACCTTCCGCTAGTGTATCTCTAGAGAGGAATACACTGGGTTCAACAAGAACATCTCGTAACCCGGCCCACACATGACCGACCACTCATTTCGCTTGAGTGTATTGAATGTATATCAGCAACGGTTGGGATCAGCAACCGCCTCCCGACTGGGACAACATCGAATAGAATAAGAAATTAAATGAACCTCTAGATAGGTGATTATACATCCTAATGGGTGCGACCCACATAGCCATGCTGCCTGCCCAATTTTTGTCCTTTCTTGGTTGTTGAGGCCTGAGGCTACGAATACTTACCATTCATTGATAGCCCAATCACTTTGAATGCCACATTGTCAGATCCGTTAATCACTAGTTGAGTTTGCACAAATATTCTGGATGTTATGCTAAGGGAATAAATCCGTTGCAACCATATATATATTTATACAAACCAAACCATTGATCATGGAAATACTTTGTCAGACATTCGTCCATTTACGTTCGTTCTGGGATTGAACGAAACCGAAGGCACTATTTCTAGTAATAGAAAAAGCCCTTGCACTTTACTCCGTCTTCGATATATTCAGCATACTTGGTTCGCAATGCTTATGCCGATACGGAGTGGTTCTTCGGATAATAATCCAACCGGTCTCTCCATATTGACAACGATGGTCAAAAACTTCAATAGTCTGTGATTTAACTATCGAATAAAAACAAGTGTTCATCCAAACATATCAAACAAATGACTGGGCTCTTTAATTAATATTTCATTAATTAAATCTCTTCTCCATTTCCTTATAAATATTTGTTAACCAAATATTTACAAGTATCGGCTCCTTTTATTTTCTATAGTTAGAAAATATTTTCGATTTTAATTGGAAAACATTCCAATCACTTATCTCTTCCACGAACTCATTTAGTTCTATACTTAGAAACATTTGTTATTTTATTTCCAAGTTTACATTTATTTTGGTTAAAACGGATGTTGTGTAAAACATCGTTACGACAACCCAAATATATACATTCAACTAAATCTCTTTAAACGTTGATCTTCGAGAATGAGTTTTGTTATTTATCGGTTGTTAATGAAACCAATCAAGTTGGGGTATAATTACCTCTCAGACCTTGACTGAATAACATTCATAACGTCAAAACAGACAAGACTACTTACTCGAATAATCAATACTATACAAACCAATTATCTATTTTTAAAACACGTATACATTTCCCTTGTTATTTTTAACAAATCTAAGTTATAGTTTTCCTTCTTGTTTCAAATATCCTATTTAAATTTGTTTCATTTTCTAATTCTCTATATATATCAATATATGGATTTCTAGTTATCAAATTTTCTTAAAAATATTCTAACCCCTTAAATTTTCGGAAAAATTCGCCATAACCTCCCCTGTATCGGGAGCATCGGGAAATTTCAAATAGCTTCACGGTAACTTCTCATCTCAAAAAGAAAAAGAAAAAGCCAAGCGGCTTGCCAATATGGCGCATAAAATCTCATATATGAATTAAACATATACCTTATTGTCGAGCACACTAATTATATACCTTCATCACTTTATCCCATAACTGTCTCCGGTATATCTATACCTGTACAATTCATTTCAACTTCATACACTCGTTTTGACTCAATTCGTTAAAGTAACTCTTTAACTAATTCTTTGCCCATTTCGCTTGTATATATGCATATAACACGTTTCAAATATATTTCAACTTACTTATCAACTAATTGAATTCAAATTTTAATTTAAGTTCTATATTTGATTTCAAATATATGTTTACAATTCAAAATTTTCAATTTTCAAAGTTCGACTTCAATTCACCACTCGATTAACTAATTCTTCTTTGATTTAGTTAATTCTATTCAATAATCAAAAATATGATTATTGTTTCAAAAATCACTTTTCTTACTTCACTTGAGTTCACCTTTATGTTCTAACTCAAGACCAGGTTTTTAAATGGAAATTCGGATTTTTATTTGCTTAAAAATCCCTATATTTATTGTATAAAATCCATTATGGTTTTAATGGTTTCTGGCGCTGCACTTTTAAAAATTTGATTTTGACATAACTCAAAATCTATTCAACGAAATCCAGATTTTTCTCTTCCATTAGAAAAACTATTATTCAATCGGTCCTGACGATTCTTGTTTCAAAGAATTCCGACATCAATTGAGTCCTGTATACTTAATTGAAGTTCGAGTCGCCAATTTACGAACTACAGTGCTGCGGCGAGTTCATTTTAATTATATTTATATATATAAAAACTTTTAAACTTCGTTAAAATGAATCCAACTCCATTTTAACTCTATTTGAATTTCTTGATTCAAATTCCAATCTCGCTTTTATTTGAATTCTATATTCAAATTCCAATTCCTTTTCTATTTGAATTCTATGTTCAAATTCTATTTCCTTTTCTATTTGAATTCTAAATTCAAATTTCCATTTCCTTTTCTATTATTAAAATTCTACATTTAAATTTCCTTTATTCAACTCCCATTTAAATTCCTATATTCAAATTCTATAGTTGAATTTCCTTTTCTATTTTATATTCAAATTCAATACTTGAATTTCTATTTCTATTTCATATTCCTATTCAATACTTGAAATTCCATTTGAATTCTATTAATCAATTTCTATACTTGAAATTCCATTTGAATTCTATTATTCAATTTCTATTTCAATTCTTCTTTGAAATTCTATATTTCAAATTCATTTCAATTCTTCTTTGAAATTCAATATTTCAAATTCATTTATATTCTTCTTTGAAATTCAATATTTCAAATTCATTTCAATTTTTCTTTGAAATTCAATATTTCCAATTCATTTATTCAAATTCCTTTATTCCTCTATTCACATTCCTTTATTCACATTCCTTTATGAATTTCTATATTCAAATTCCATATACAATTCTTTTTGAATTCTCGATTCAAATTCTATATTCAATTCTGTTTGAATTCTCTATATTCAAATTTCTATATTTAATTCTGTTTGAATTCTCGATTCAAATTATATATTCAATTCTGTTTGAATTCTCTATATTCAAATTCCTTTATTAAGTTTCCATTTGAATTTCTATATTCAAAATTCTATTTCAAATTCTTTTATTCAAATCCCTTTTGAATCCCTCTTTGAATTTTCTTTATTCAAATTCTATATTTGAATTTCATTATTCAATTTCATTTTCAATTCTATTTGGATCTATTTGAATTTTCTATATTCAAATTTCAAATTCAATTCTATTTGAATCTTCTATATTCAAATTTCAAATTTCAATTCTATTTTAGAAAAATAGAATTTCCTTTCTAATTCTCAAATAACCTTTTTCATGATATTTTTAAATATCATTAATTAAGCCCAGTGATATTTAAACACACAAAGCAACCAATTATTTATTTTTCTAACACATCATATATAACAATATATATGCAAACAAATAAACAAACAGATAATATATTTTTGAGGAATCCAGCTGGATTCCTCCAACCTGTTTTCCTGCATCCACAGATGTTAGCACATAAATAATACCCATTCTGCTTCGTGGCAGAATATCATGGTATAGAAGGTCATCCACTAATCATAGCGTGGGGCGTATAGGGTAATCATCCGCTATGAAACTGCGGGCATCCGCTAATGAGACTCCGGGAATCCAACCAATCAATCAACCCAATATATATATAATAGCCTAAATAACTAATATATATGAAACAAGCAGAAAAATCCAAACAAGCAACAACAATTATTTTTACGAAGTAAAAATAATTATAAATAAAAGGTGAGTGAGATTTACTCACTTAGATTTTCCCATTTGGCGAATTTCCACTTAAAAATGCCATATCATCTTCACTATGCATCTACTTGAATTGTCTTTTATTTCACACCTATGATTTATTTAATATAATTATCGATTAAGATTCCTTTATTAACTTTTGACATAAATAATTAATGTTATGTAATTTAAATTATATAAAACATATACCTTTTCGCTTGAAAAAAAATCGATCGACTATGTAATATCTTCGAGCAGCCTTAAAGACAATGCAATTCAGCCCATCTTCACTATCCACACCTCTGAAATGCCCTGTCTCGATAACTCCCCCTAAACTAGCATCGTCACGGACCCATAACTCTGCAAACTGACCCCTTTCACGATAGTATATGCACCGGAACTCCACTGCGCTGCCACCCAAAAAGGCTACCCTAGCTTCATTACCAAATTGGTTTACCTCCATCAATATTCAGACTAATCTCTTATTTTCTATTATCTAAACCACTGTGGTGCCGCCATCGAACTGTTGTTATACTGACCGGTTCAGTGATTAGAAAACCTTCATCAGCCTTCCTTAGTTGAATGTCAGACATCAGCAAATCCTCTCCAACATCCAATTGCCACTCTTCACAGTTCAACCCTTCCTATCGAACTCTAGTTTGAATGAATCCCACTGTCGAACTCATCATTCCACCCAATTCCTCTTCTCACCGTAACCAGAAATCCGCCCCTCTTCCTCAGTTCGCGCCCCTGAGATGAACGCTACAGCAAATCACACGCGGTCAGAAATAGCACCGCAACCCCAGAAAACCTCATACTAATCTCCGTCGAACCATGCCAAACCCCCAAATCACCATCGCAACTTCTAACTTGCGAGCCTCTTCAACGCTGAATTGAGCAACCCTAAATCGCGAGTCTCTAGAAGGTCTTCGAGCTACATAAGGTTTCGGGTTCTTTGATTTTGGGATATTGAGGAGAGGAGCCATCATTTTCTCTGGCTTGGGGCTTTCGATTTTGGTTTTTGCTGAGGAAATGGAAATGGCCAAAGGAAAGTTGCGATATATATAATAGTGGGAAGGAGACAATTCGTACTCGACATTAAAATTGTGCTTTACTTTGCAACGAAGCTGGGGAGCAAAATTTGTGGCTCGAGAAAAACATTATAGGTCTGCGCTGGGAAAGTGGAGGTCTGCGTGAAGGAAAGGGATAGGTCGGCTAAGGAACATTTGATTTAAACTTTGAAATGATTTTTATAAAATATAATACTCTAAAATATCTCTTGGTCCATACTTAACATTTTGAACCGCTTTTTAATCGTATCGAACGACATTCTCAGCGTTATTCGTTACCCTGAACTCAACGGGAAGAGTTCTGAAATTATGTTCGACTGTATAGAAGAGAACAATTTTAAATTAACACTTTAATTTAAATTCGATTTAAAATATAAATAGATTTCAACATTTAATTTCATCGATAATAAATTATTATTATCGTTTTAATTCAATATAGAATTTATATTAATTGACCGAAGTGTTTCGATTCAGTTTTAAATTCTGAATTCAATTATATTGCGTTTTCGTATAACAACTATTCAATATATTCGAATTAGATTGTATATTGATTATTTAATCGATAACCAAATATAAAAATCATTTATATTATCAAATCAATATTTAAAATAAATATTAAATATTCAAAATAAACTGTTCAAATATCCGGGTCGTTACATTCTTCCCCCCTTAAAATAATTTCGTCCCCGAAATTGCTAAGGTAGGAAAATGGTACGAACCCATTACTTTTTGAAAACTCATCTTATGCTGGAACTCAACACTTTATCTTCCAACTAATTTTAATTTCAACCAAAACCTTTGGTTTTTATTCATACACATTCAAATTGATCTAAATTAATTTATCCACTTTGATTCATTTAACTTGCTTTAAATTAAATTTTAATTCCAGAGTTCAAATCTCCGGGTTTTTATTTCAAGTCCTTCTGAAATCACATAAATATATACATATATTTATTTCCATTTCAATTTCAAACATTTGAATTTTCAAACAAATTTTCAAAAAAACTTTTTCTAAGGTAGCAATCCATCACTTAGAAACTTGAAAATGAACACTGATGATGTTGCAATCATTATCAGAATTATTTCCCAGCCACGGAAGTGAGTTCAGTGCTTTAAAAATTTTAAAATCCATTCAAAAATGATTTTTATTTAAAAATACTTCTAACACCAAGCTATATTATTTTAATCTATTTCAAAAATATTTCAAATCTCCCAAGATTTAAATTCCAAATTCTGGTTTGAATTCAATTTCAATTCATTTAATTTGTATATTTCATTCATATACAAATTTTATTTTGGTTCTATAAAACCATTTCGTTTCTTATAATCTCATTTGCTTATAATAATAACAACCAACACATCCATATATTATAAAAATTCAAAGATTATTTCTTTTCTAAAAATAGAATTTTGGGTAAAATTATTTCATTAACCCAATTAAAACAATACTGTGTCAAATTCCTCTGTTCAAGTGTTTAGAAATTCCTATCGACTTCGAGGCGTCCCACGATTCGACCAGAATTCATAAATTACCCAACAGACAAGCCAACACAATATAAAACAATTTTTTTTTCAACTTACAAATACGATCTCTCATATATATACACTCAACTCATTCTAGGGTGCTACTGACCCTATCTCTAATGAGCACATCCCACCAAAGCCTAGGTGTTCGCTCAACCTAAGCTCTGATACCAACTGTAAAGGCCCGCAATTCCGTGCTATCTGAATTGACTAATAACACCACACGTCCAACCCAAATTGCACAGAAATACGAATCATTATTAGAAAGAAGTTAGAGGATGAGAAATAGAAAGAAAGAAATATTAGAATAGAAGAAAAACGAAGATCACAAACTCACAACGGAATGAATAAAATATATGATATAACATAACTTTTGAAATACAAATCAGTAACTTTATATACATACCATCATCAGAGTACAACAGTCATTTCTGGAAAAGTTATAAACACCTGTTTCCAGATACAACATAGTACACAGCGGAAATACGATAATCTACAGCTAACTGGTGAGGCCTCCTGCTTCCAGCTCCTCCAATTGAATCTATGAAATCCCAACTACTTAACTGCCCGTACAAATTTGGGCACCCAAGAGTTTAGGGAAAACAAAACATAATAAACTCTGGGTCAGTTGTGACGAGCAAGAAATTTCGCTCGGTCCGAACCAGTCGCTAAACCGACCCAGACCGTTAGAACGCCCTATCGTTTTGAGAACAAGACAAAATAGAACGTATACAAAAGAACATTTCATTGTATATTACGACAATGCATCAGATTACAAGAATAAACAGAGTATAAATGAATATTACACAGAAATATCAGAGATTTAAATTACATTTAAATACATCGCAGTGGAAAATAATACAATACAAAACTAGAAGGAGATATACGGATACAAAGCTTTCCGGATATCGTTCCAGCTGTAGACCAGGTTCCTGTGAATATAAATCTGCAAAACCAAAACTACTAGCTGCCCGTGTCAAAATATGGGCACCCAGAGTTTAGGTTAAAACAATAAACTCCAGGTCAGTCATGTGACTGGTGTGAGAACTAAAACAGTTAATCTTTATTTTTAAAGTTAGGTAAATCAAGGGACCACGCCGTATAACACGGAACGGGTTTCCTCCCAAGAATACCAGTGCATAAAACAAACAGCGCAATGCTAAATAAAGAAAAATGAAGCTGTTATAAGACCCAGGTCCCATCACACAATGCAACGCAGCCGAGGATAGGGTTTTCCCTTATAACAGCCAAAGAATGCTTGATACGTTTAAAACAAATCATTTGATACTATAATAAGTGCATAGTGTATAAAACAACTTCAATCATAAATATCAATCATAGGCGGCATGAATGCCCCATCCCACTATGTCGCCATACTAGGTTCTACAATTAAAACCGCAAATGTCACGTATTTGGAAGTTGGATTTCCATCTATGAACCGAGGCAAGGGATCGTCCTCTACCGATTCGTGACTCTCTAGCCCGAGCGACAGGCAAGCGCGCAGGCAAGCCTTTATATCGTCAGGGCCGGTCCACCGATGCGGATTATTATGCCTGAACACTACGTTTCCCCACCCTATGGGGTGTAAGTGAGCCAACTAAATGACTCCATCGGTTCGAGAATGACCGATCAATCCGAGGCGCCTCGCAACAGCAACAACCACATAAGTCAAACTCGTCAGGGCGTGTAAAACCACTGACGCCACTTCTAACTAGAAAGAAACGCAAGTCCTCCCTGATGTCCTCTCCCGTTTTTGGTTCATTCCGGGTGTGAAACTCGCGAAGTAAACGTTACACAAAGCTACGGCACAAAGGCCTTGCTTTGATCATCACCACAAGACTTTGCTTTTCAACAGAAGCCTCGATCAATTGCCACTTAGGCATGCCACACAGGCAATTCACTCCATGCGTTTGATATCCATCAATATATAACCCCTGAGCTCGTACGTCTCCGAGAAGGGCGTTAAGCAAGAGAATAAATTCTCCGCCGCCAAACAGATATATATTTAATAGAGATCAATCACACGGACTAAAATCCAATGTCAGACACACAGTCCATTTACAAGTCCGTTCTGGGGCTGAACGAAACCGGAGGCACCTAGTACCCCGCATATCCATCGATCTCCAAGTACGTCTGGACGATCACTAACTGTTTCCATCTTCTTGGGTGTACAGCCCAATCAAGATCATCAGTAATCACCCAAACGACGTGAAGACTTCCGGTCTTTGACCATCGTCTTCATCTTCGACTTATCGTCGTATCAGTTATTCCGAATGGGATAAACCCGATCTTTCCGAATAACTCGCGTATATTTTAAATAAGTGTAACACAAATACAACATATGCCTCATTCTAACTCATCAGTCACTAACCGTAAATCAATCAAGAGAATAATTCCCCAAATATTAACCCCGAAGGCCGAAACCAACATCAGATCAATATCCAGAAAACCATTCTGCTTGGCTAACCGACAGTTAGTTTCTAAATTTCACATTCATAGGGAAAGGTTCCCATTAATTTTATCCAAGATAAATTCCTTGAATTTATTCTTTAATCTATTTTTGAATATCAATTCAAAGTAGTCGGGATTAACGAAACTTACCGAAGTAATCATTTGTTTTGATTTCCCAATCCCAACCTATTCATCCCCTAAAGTAAAACTGGTGATACTTCATATCTAACACCATGGTGTTATTGGTAAATTCAATTACCATTTCACGTTCAAATCTAATTAAAGATTTAACTATCGCCTGGAGTAAAACTGGTGGTACTCCATTCTCGATTATTTCAATCTAATTAAAGATTCATTAAAACTCCACTTAGTTTTAATCTGTGACTGGGTTAAAGAATCAGTGTCATTTAAAACACAGTTCACGATAAACCCAAAATCACATCACATTTCAATCAGTCCCTAATTGTAAATTAGCAAGTGAGCAATTCCCTAAGTATTAATCCCGAAGGCCGAAACCAACATCAGATCGTGTAACAACCCGGAGAATCTCGGCCAGTTTAAAATTTTTATTTTGGCAATTTTAGCGAATTTTGATTATTTAAAATGAATTATTTTAAATAATGTCGACGAGAAATTTATTTTGAATATAAATCGAACTTATATATTATATACGTCGTCGTTAGAATATAAATATTTATATATAATTATAAATAGAATTGAAAATGGCGCGGTAGTTCGATAATTCGATTTCAAACTTCAATTGAATGTACCGGGTGCAAAACAATCCGGATTTTAGTGAAACCAAAGATGATAGGATCTAATTAATAATATCTTTCTATCGAATCCGAAAAATCAAGATTTCATAGCGGGAATCAAAAGATATGTCCAGTTGAAAATTCTGAATAGTCGCTATGGAATTCAGGCCCTTAAAAATGGACATTTTGCAAATGACATCGGACTTCGACGAAACCAGTTTTGTTAGGTCCAGGATGTCAAGTTATTGCTAGATTCCAAATTTCATAATTTTTCTAATCAATATGTGAGCATGGCAAAGGAAAACGCGTTTGACCAGTTTTAGTTGATTTTAATCGACTGGAAATTGGCCATTTTTCAAACGATCTCAGAATCCGACGAAATTAGTTTTGTTAGGACCATATCGTCAATACAAAGCTAGGAAATATTTTTCTGGAATTTTTCTGGTTAGTATGTGACCCCGGTAATTCGAAATGTACGTTTAAAATTCAATAAAGTGATTTAAATGTAAATTTAACGGAAACTGATTGTAACAGCCGAATCAGCCTACGATACATATCCCATTGTGTTCGGAATGGGGCTGAAACGCTAGGGACGACAGGCGGTGGACCTCGTTTAGAGGTCGTTTGAAAAAGTTGACTTTTTGAATTAAAATAAAATAATTAAATAATTAAATTAATAAAAAAAATTTAAATCTCCCCCTTTAACCCGCTGCCCCCCCCCCCTTCCTTTCATTCGTTCGATTCAGAAAGAAGAGAAAAAAATAAAATAAAAAAAGAAATCGAGAACGGGCGAAGTTCGCCTATCGCCGCCGCCACTCTGGGCGTCGCGCCGCCCTCGCGCCCTCCCCCTCTTCCCGATCCACCTCGCTTCAGTCTCCTCCCTTCTTCCTCCTCCCCTTCTCTTCCACGACTATGTCGCAGCCCCCCCTCTCGGAAATTGAAGATGGCGACAGCCCCCCAACCGCATCCTCCTCCGCCGACCTCCACGAGAAGGAACCCCCCCCCCCAGTCCCGAACCTTCGACAGTAAAGCCCCCTCCTCTCCGATTCCTGTAAGTTTTTTTAATTTATTTTTCAATTTTAGTTATTGTTCTGTCGATTTTAAAAAACTGAATTTTTATAGTATTTAAAAAAAAAAACTGAATTTATATAAGTAAAAGACGTGAATTTATATAGGTGAAAAATGTAATTTTTATGATGTGAAGATAATAAAAATATGATTTTTATATTTTTAAAGTAGTAAAAATATAATCTTTTATATTGAAGAAAGATAAAAATATGATCTTTGCATTGTAGGAATATTAGAAATAACATCTTTGTATTTGTGGCGAAATAATAAAAATTTGATTTTTATTTTATATATGTTGAAATCAAGTGATTATTTTTATAAAGGCGAAAACTTTATTTTTATAAAGGCGAAATCAATATTTTTGAAATGGAATTTTTATCTATATGACACCAAAGTAAAAATTCGATTTTTAAACATATGAAGTGATTATAAAAATATGATTTTTAAATTGAAAGTGAATAAATAAAAATGTGATTTTTATTTTAAAGACATCGAAATATAAAAATGTGTGACTTTTATATATGTAGTGGCTACGGTCAACGAAGGTGACAAAAAGGCGAGAACGAAGAAGATTTATATCAAAGAAGAGTCAAGATGTTTGGATAGCTATCGGTGAGAACTTCTCACTCAAATTCTAATTTTCTAGTTATATATATATACTAGGATGCAGACGGTGCTTATTAGAAGCACCCGACACCCGTCCACATACCATGGACTTGTTTGTTTGGTTGTGTAGTTGGTTAGATTATTTGATTTGGATTTGATTGATTGGTTGAATTGGAAATGGATTGATTGATGTGTGAATGGCGTGGGCCTTCACTAGACCGGGGATTAGGCTAGGCCTTGTCCCGTTTCTAGTATCGTGCCGTTATGCCGCCGAAATTTTCTAAAATATGTTAGAAAAATAAAAATATCATTTTATTGAATAAATGAATTGAATAGAAATTCATAGGTTGAAATAAAATGTTTTATCGTTAAAAATATAATTTCTAACGTGAATATGAAAATCGTGAAGTGAACAAAATAAAATATTCATTTACAAACCGGACGGTTTGTTTATGTACACTGATTTGACTGACATTGATTGGGACGATAAATTTTACACATCGCCCAACTGCACAACTAAAATCTGTGTTTGATTGTTTGAAAACCCCACACGGGTGTTGGGATGAAATTTGAAGTTCACTCATCCTAATTGATTAAATATGTCGATCGATCGATTGACAGGCTGTTATAAGCGTTAGATATCTATATTTGATGCTTATACAGTGTAGTGCACTTTGGTTGATGGTTGATCATTTTTCAATGCTATTATATACGTGTGTTGTGTGAAAATCCATATAATTAATTTTATATGGTAATTGATTGGGCCTCATTCCAGTTTAGAAATGGAAATATTTGAAATAGAAATATTTGAAATAGAATATTTGAAAATAGAAATTTATGAAGTCGTGTTGATTAGTTTGACGCCATTTTGACGTGAACGATATTTATATCGATTTTAAACGAATTCAAAGTGAATTGAAAACGATTTCGAAATAAGTTGAATTGAAAACGATTTCGAAATAAGTTGAATTGAAAATGATTTCGAAATGAATTGAATTGAAAACGATTTCGAAATGAATTGAATTGAAAACGATTTCGAAATGAATTGAATTGAAAACGATTTCGAAATGAATTGAATTGAAAACGAATTCAAAGTGAATTGAAAACGATTTCGAAATGAATTGAATTAAAAATGATTTCGAAATGAATTGAATTGAAAACGAATTCAAAGTGAATTGAAAAACGATTTCGAAATGAATTGAATTGAAAACGATTTCGAAATTAATTGAATTGAAAACGATTTCGAAATGAATTGAATTGAAAACGAATTCAAAGTGAATTGAAAACGATTTCGAAATGAATTGAATTGAAAACGATTTCGAAATGAATTGAATTGAAAACGAATTCAAAGTGAATTGAAAACGATTTCGAAATGAGTTGAATTGAAAAACGATTTCGAAATGAATTGAATTGAAAACTATTTCGAAATGAATTGAATTGAAAACGATTTCGAAATGAATTGAATTGAAAACGAATTCAAATTGAATTGAAATTTGAATTGAATAGAAATGAATTTTAAAACGAATCTATAAAGAAGAATTCAATTGTGATTTGAATTGAAAAGGAAGTTGAAAATGTTTTTGAAACGAATTCAAAACTATTTATATAATTCGTTTTAAATAGAAATCGATGAAATATATATTATATATATTATATATATAATATAATGGCCTGAATAGAACGCGCCGCGCCGCGGCAGTTCGTGAATTTCGACCATTTATTTCAAACTGACATTACGGGAGATCCGACCGTCGGATTCTCCTAAAAACGGAACCGTTGGGTTCGTATCGAAAAGAGCTTTCTAATGAATATTAGAAATTTGAAATCTAACGGTTGGATTTGGAATTATGTCCAAATCAAATTTGAAAAAGGTCGGTATAAGTGCAGTTCGATGGCCATTGATGGAAATCGACTGTACGGGCCTTGATAAAATTATTAAAAATAGTAATAATTTGTGTAAAATCATAAGAAATGATTTGTGAAGATTTGGGATGAAAAACTCCATATTTGAAAAGATAAAAATAGATTTTTATCGAAATGAACTAGTTTTGAACTAGAATTATAATTCTATTTATTTTTAAATAAATGAATTGAATTTAAGAAGGGTTTTGAAAATAACCAAAATTTCCAATGATTGCATTGGAGTGGATTTGAATCGAAATTGTCTTCGGAATATTTCGATGTTGGAATTCGTGATTATACAGATGTTGTTATGGAAATTTGAAAGATATATATATATATATCGTTATTTCCAATACAACATTGGTTAATCGTAGAATTTGATATTGAATATAAGCCGATATATTTTCTATTCAGAGCCTTATATTGAATATCAAATGTGATTTGGGTTTGTCATGAATGGTGTCTTCACTAACACTGTTCTTGAACCCAGTTGAGAAAAGATTAAATCTTTTTGTTTAGATTTAATGAAGTGTATCAATTAAACGATATTTAATTGGAATTGAATTGATATTGATTTTTGGGTTTATTGTGAACAGTGTTTTAAATAACACTTGTTCTTTAACCCGATAATTAATGAATGTGACTTTGGGTTTATCGTGAACCGTGTTTTAAATGACACTGATTCTTTAACCCAGTTAAAGATTAAAACTAAGTGGAGTTTTAATGAATCTTTAAATAGATTGAAAAGATCGAGAATGGAGTGTCCCCAGTTTTACTCCAAGCGATAGTTAA
Source organism: Allium sativum (assembly GCA_030737875.1). Lineage (NCBI taxonomy): Eukaryota > Viridiplantae > Streptophyta > Magnoliopsida > Asparagales > Amaryllidaceae > Allium > Allium sativum. The sequence goes on from JASFAX010000025.1 coordinate 17,041,758, forward strand.
ATCTTTAATTAGATTTGAACGTGAAATGGTAATTGAATTACCGATAACACTGTGGTGTTAGATATGAAGTACTACCAGTTTTACTTCATGGGATGAATAGGTTGGGATTGGGAAAATAAAATAAATGATTACTTCGGTGTGGTTCGATAATCCCGACTAGTTGGAATTGATATTCAAAGGAGATTAAAGAATAAATTTAAAGAATTTATCTTGGATGAAATTAATAGGAACTTTTTCCCAAAGTATAGGAATATTTGAATAAAAGAATATTCTGAATTGGAATGAGGCGTATGTTGTGTTTGTGTAACACTTTTATAATATATACGCGAGTTATTCAGAAAGACCGGGTTTATCCCATTCTGAATAACTGATTCGACGTGGTGTCGAAGATGAAGACGGTGGTCGAAGACCGGAAGTCTTCACGTCGTTTGGGTGATTACTGATGATCTTGATTGGGCTGTACACCCAAGAAGATGGAAACAGTTAGTGATCGTCCAGACGTACTTGGAGATCGATGGATATGCGGGGTACTAGGTGCCTCCGGTTTCGTTCAGACCCAGAACGGACTTGTAAATGGACTGTGTGTCTGACATTGGATTTTAGTCCGTGTGATTGATTTCATTAAATATATATCTGTTTGGCGGCGGAGAATTTATTCTCTTGCTTAACGCCCTTCTCTGAGACGTACGAGCTCAGAGGTTATATATTGATGGATATCAAACGCATGGAGTGAGTTGCCTGTGTGGCATGCGTAAGTGGCAATTGATCGAGGCTTCTGTTGAAAAGCAAAGTCTTGTGGTGATGATCAAAGCACGGCCTTTGTGGCGTAGCTTTGTGTAACGTTTACCTCGCGAGTTTCACACCCGGTATGAACCAAAAACGGGAGAGGACGTCAGGGAGGGCATGTGTTTCTTTCTAGCTAGAAGTGGCGTCAGTGGTTTTACACGCCCTGACGAGTTTGACTTATGTGGTTGTTGCTGTTGCGAGGCGCCTCGGTTATATCGGTTTTGGCCGATGCATTCTGGTCGACAGACGGACCAGGCTTACGCCCCATAGGGTGGGGAGACATAGTGTTCAGGCATAATAATCCACATCGGTGGACCGGCACTGAGGATCCAGGGGGCAGTTGCGGCTGTTCCTGAGACACGGGCTAGAGCGTCTTGAATCGATTGAGGACTATCTTTTGCCTCGGTTCATAGATGGAAACCCAATTTCCAAATACGTGATTCTGCGGTTTTATTTGTAGAGCCTAGTATGGCGACATAGTGGGATGGGGCATTCATGCCGCCTATGATTGATACTTATGATTTGAAGTTGTTTTATACACTATGCACTTATGATAGTATCAAATGATTTGTTTTAAACGTATCAAGCATCCTTGGCTATTATAAGGTAAAAACCCTATCCTCCGGCTTGCGTTGCATTGTGTGATGGGAACTGGGTCTTATAATAGCTTCATTCTTCTTTATTTAGCATTGCGCTGTTTGGTTTATGCACTGGTATTCTTGGGAGGAAACCCGTTCCGTGTTATACGGCGTGGTCCCTTGATTTACCTAACTTTAAAATAAAGAATTAATAACTGTTTTAGTTCTCACACCAGTCCCATGACTGACCTGGAGTTTATTGTTTTAACCTAAACTCTGGGTGCCCCTATTTTGACACGGGCAGCTAGTAGTTTTGGTTTTTGCAGATTTATATTCACAGGATCCTGGTTTACAGCTGGAACGATATCCGGAAAGCTTTGTATCCGTATATCTCTTTCTAGTTGCGTATTGTATTATTTTCCGCTGCTATGTACTTAAATGTAATTTAAATCTCTGATATTTCTGTGTAATATTCATTTATACTCTGCATATTCTTGTAATCTGATGCATTGTTGTAATATACAATGAAATGTTCTTCTGTATGTGTTCTACTTTGTCGTGTTCTCAAACGATAGGGCGTTTCGAACGGCCTGGGTCGGTTTAGCGACTGATTCGGACCGAGTGAAATTCCTTCTCGTCACATTTGGTATCAGAGCTTTGGTTTACAAAGCTCAGAGAATAAGACACATTAGAACCATACGAAAGAATTCATCAGATATTGGATTAGTAATATCCAATGAGAGTGACTCGTTAGAGATGGGATCAGTAGTATCCTAGAACGGGTGTGAAAGAGTATATTTTTCAAATGAAAACAATTTTTGTTTTGAAAATTTAAATCAATTATTCGTATTTGGTTATTTATTTATATCGAATTGGACAATCCAGTATATATAGATTTTGCGTATACGTCTGATCCGCGTGTATTTGAAATTTTAATATATTGGATAGATATAGAATCACACTCTAGTCGCCCGAAGATGATATTGATGATAGCGATCGCATCATCAACATTTATGTTCGAGTTTCGAAGGTGTGATTTCTATATGTTTCCATTAGACTGGTGTGAGAACCAAAACTTATATAGTTAGAACACCTTGTTGTGAATTGGCATCAAAAACAAGATTTTCAGTATATGTATCAAAATTATGAATATGATAATCTAATTCACTAATTGATTGATGTTTGTGTTGTTTGTTTATTTGTTTGCTAATTTTTAACCAATTAGCCTAATTGAACTAAATATTGAATTGTATTAGAAATTGGTCGCATTTGCTTGCATATATGTACTTACCTTGAACAGGTCATAGCAAGGAGGCTAGAGCCAGAGAATAAAATTTGTTTGCCCGACAAATAGGTATATGTTTACTACATAATTTCCTGTTTTGTTTGGGTGATGATGATTTTGTGAGCCTATTGGCTAGCCGCTTGGCTTTTTCTTTTTCTTTTTGAGATATGAAGGACCGGGGAAGCTATTTGAAATTCCCCGATGCTCCCGGTGCAAGGGAGGTTATGGTGAAATTTTTCGAAAATTTAGGGTGTTAGCCAAATTTTTGAAATTTTGAAAATTCTCAGAAACTAAAGAGTTGGAGAATGGAAGCCAAATCGAGCGTAGTGTTGATTAATCAAACCACTTTCGACTTTGTTCCTTTTCGGGGACGAAAAGTTTTAAGTGGGGGAGATTGTAACAACCCGGAGAATCTGGGCCAGTTTAAAATTTTTATTTTGGCAATTTTAGCGAATTTTGATTATTTAAAATGAATTATTTTAAATAATATCGACGAGAAATTTATTTTGAATATAAATCGAATGTATATATTATATACGTCGTCGTTAGAATATAAATATTTATATATAATTATAAATAGAATTGAAAATGGCGCGGTAGTTCGATAATTCGATTTCAAACTTTAATTGAATGTACCGGGTGCAAAACAATCTGGATTTAGTGAAACCAAAGATGATAGGATCTAATTGATAATATCTTTCTATCGAATCCGAAAAATCAAGATTTCATAGCGGGAATCAAAAGATATGTCCAGTTGAAAATTCTGAATAGTCGCTATGGAATTCAGGCCCTTAAAAATGGACATTTTGCAAATGACCTCGGATTTCGACGAAACCAGTTTTGTTAGGTCCGGGATGTCAAGTTATTGCTAGATTCCAAATTTCATAATTTTTCTAATCAATATGTGAGCGTGGCAAAGGAAAACGCGTTTGATCAGTTTCAGTTGATTTTAATCGACTGGAAATTGGCCATTTTTTAAACGATCTCAGAATCCGACGAAATTAGTTTTGTTAGGACCGTATCGTCAATACGAAGCTAGGAAATATTCTTCTGGAATTTTTCTGGTTAGTATGTGACCCCGGTAATTCGAAATGTACGTTTAAAATTCAATAAAGTGATTTAAATGTAAATTTAACGGAAACTGATTGTAACAGCCGAATCAGCCTACGATACATATCCCATTGTGTTCGGAATGGGGCTGAAACGCTAGGGACGACAGGCGGTGGACCTCGTTTAGAGGTCGTTTGAAAAAGTTGACTTTTTGAATTAAAATAAAATAATTAAATTAATAAAAAAAATTTAAATCTCCCCCTTTAACCCGCTGCCCCCCTTCCTTTCATTCGTTCGATTCAGAAAGAAGAGAAAAAAAAGAAAAAAAAAGAAATCGAGAACGGGCGAAGTTCGCCTCTCGCCGCCGCCACTCTGGGCGTCGCGCCGCCCTCGCGCCCTCCCCCTCTTCCCGATCCACCTCGCTTCAGTCTCCTCCCTTCTTCCTCCTCCCCTTCTCTTCCACGACTATGTCGCAGCCCCCCCTCGTAAATCAAAGATGGCGACAGCCCCCCAACCGCATCCTCCTCCGCCGACCTCCACGAGAAGGAACCCCCCCATTGTAACAACCCGTAAAATGCGAGCCAGTTTGAAATTTTTATTTTGGCGATTTTAGCGAATTTTGAATATATAAAATAAATTATTTTAAATAATATCGACGAGAAATTTATTTTGAATATAATTTGAACGTATATATTATATACGTCGTCGTTAGAATATATAATAATTATATATAATTATAAAAGGAATTGAAAATGGCGCGGTAGTTCGAAAATTCGATTTCTAATTTCAAATGAATATACAGAATTCAATATAAGTCAGAATTGAACGAAACAAGAAATATTTGAATCTGTATAACTATATCTTTGTAACGAAGTTAACAAACTGAGATTTCATTTTAGAAATGATAAGATATGTCCAGTTTAAAATTAGAAATAGTCGCTGTGGAATTTATATATATTTTTATATATATAAGGCCCTTAAAAATGGACATTTTGCAAATGACCTCGGATTTCGACGAAACCAGTTTTGTTGGGACCGTGATGTCAAATTATTGCTAGGTTTCAAATTTCATAATTTTTCGAATCAATATGTGAGCGTGGCAAAGGAAAACGTGTTTGACCGGTTTCAGTTGATTTTAATCGACTGGAAATTGGCCATTTTTCAAACGGCCTCAGAATTTGACGAAACTAGTTTTGTTAGGACCGTATCGTCAATACGAAGCTAGAAAATATTTTTCTGGAATTTATCTAGTTAGTATGTGACCCCGGTAATTTGAAATGTGCGTTTAAAATTCAATATAGTGATTTAAATGTAAATTTAACGAAAACTGATTGTAACAGCCGAATCAGCTTACGATACATAGCCCATTGTGTTCGGAGTGGGGGTAAAACGCTATGGACGACAGGCGGTGGGCCTCGTTTCGAGGTCGTATGTAAAAGTCAACTTTTTGAAAATTAATTAAATAAATAAATAAATAAATAACCCTTTTCCCTTATATCAGGGCCCACCCCCCCCCCCCCCCCCGATTATAACTAAAACCAGAAAATCGAAATTATAAAAAAAGAAGAAGAAAAAGGCGGAGGCTTCCCCGTCGACGATCAGCATCGCCCCCACCCAATCGATGGAGCGCCCCCGCCAGCCTCCACCTCGCATAGATGTCGTCGCCTCCCTCCTGTTCTCCCGCTCCAACGCCTCTTAACTACCCCGAAACCCAAAACCTTTGCCCCCTTTTTCAAAAGCAGCCACCGCTGGCCAAACCGCGGCCATCCGCCGCCTTCTCCGCCATGGCAGGCCAGCGCCACCCATCTCCACTGTGGGCCTCCATCCTCCTACAACCGGAAGAGAAAAAAAGTGAGTTTTTACTCTCTTCTATTTATTTAGCTTTATGTAATTAGTTTAATTAACTTTGTAAATGAATTTTATTATAAAAAGTTTCGATTTTCATATGGTAAATCTGAAAATAAAAATGCGATTTTTATTTAGGATAACATCGCATTTAAAATAGAAAGATTAGATTAATAAATTAGAAAAGATTTTATTTAGTAAAAAAATATGATTTTTATATTTTTAAAGTATTAAAAATATAATCTTTATTATATAAAAGGAATTAAAAATATGATTTTTATATTTTTAAAGTAATAAAAATATGATTTTTATATTTTTAAAGTATTAAAAATATAATCTTTACTATATAGAAGATGTAAAAATATGATTTTTGGTTAGGTAGAGAGTTAAAAATATAATTTTTTACGTGATAGGAATATTAAAAATATCATCTTTATATGTGTAGAAAAAAAAATGAGATTTATATAAAGATGAAATCTTTAAATTTCAAAAGGCGAAGTCTATGTTTTTATGAAGGCGAAACCTTTATTTTAGAAAAGGCGAAATCTTTATATGGAAAATAGCGTGGTAAAAATATAATTTTTATCTATATAACATAGTAGTAAAAATTCGTTTTTTATATATTGAATAACGGAATAAAAATTCGATTTTTAAATGTAGGAAGCGATTATAAAAATATGATTTTTATTTTAAAGACATCAACAAATAAAAATGTGATTTTTATATATGTAGTGGCTACGGGCAACGAAGATGAGATAACGATGAAGATTTCCCTAAAGGAAGAGTCGTGGAGCTGGATAGTTATAGGTGAGAACTTCTCACTCAAATTTTCTTTTGCTAGTTATATACATATACTAGGATGCAGACGGTGCTTAGTAGCACCCGACACAATCGTCCACAGACCATGGACTTGTTTGTTTGGTTGCATAGCTTAGTTATATGATTTGACTTGAATTTGGTTGTTTGGTGAATTTGATTGATGTGTGAATGGCGTGGGCCTTCACTAGTCCGGGGATAAGGCTAGGCTTTGTCCCGTTTCTAGTATCGTGCCGTTATGCCGCCGAAATTTTCTAAAATATGTTAGAAAATAAAAATATTATTTTATTGTGTAAATGAATAATAGAAATTCATATGTTGGAATAAAATGTTTTATCGTTAAAAATATAATTTTTAACGTGAATAGGAATATAGTGAATGTGAATAAATAAAATATTCATTTACAAACCGGACGGTTTGTTTATGTACACCTATTTGAATGACGTTGATTGGGTCGATAAATTTTACACATCGCCCAACTGCACAAACAAAATATTTGTTTGATTGTTTGAAACCCCACACGGGTGTTAGGATGAAATATGCAGTTCACTCATCCTGATTGATTAAATATGTCGATCGATTGATTGACAGGCTGTTATAAGCGTTAGATATCTATATTTGATGCTTATACAGTGTAGTGCACTTTGGTTGATGGTTGATTATTTTTCAATGCTTATATGTGTGTAATGTATGAAAATCCATATAGTTAACGCTATATGTTAATTGATTGGGCCTCATTCCAATTTGAAGAATAAAGAAATTATAAAATAAAAGTTCATGTGTTGACAGTACTCATTCATTGAGATTGGTCATGTGTTGAACGAAATATTTTAGTAATAAAATTTACACCTTTATCGATATAAAATAAAAGTTCATGTGTTGACAGTACTCATCCATTGAGATTGGTCATGTGTTGAACGAAATATTTTAGTAATAAAATTTACATCTTTATCGAAATAAAAGTTCATGTGTTGACAGTACTCATTCATTGAGATTGGTCATGTGTTGAACGAAATATTTTGATAATAACAACTATTTTGAAAAAAAGAAATATTTGAAATAGAATATTTGAAAATAGAAATTTATGAAGCTGTGTTGAGTAGATTGACGCCATTTTGACGTGAACGATATTTATATCGATTTTAACGATTTCGAAATGAATTGAATTGAAAACGATTTCGAAATGAATTGAATTGAAAACGATTTCGAAATGAAATGAATTGAAAACGATTTCTAAATGAATTGAATTGAAAACGATTTCGAAATGAATTGAATTGAAAACGATTTCGAAATGAATTGAAAACGAATTCAAATTGAATTGAAAACGAATTGAAATGAATTCAAATTGAATTGAAATTTGAATCGAATAGAAATGAATTTTAAAACGAATTTATAAAGAAGAATTCAATTTTGATTTGAATTGAAAAGAAAGTTGAAATTGCTTTGGAAACGATTTTAAAACTATTTATATAATTCGTTTTAAATAGAAATCGACGAAATATATATTATATATATAATATAATGGCCTGAATAGAACGCGCCGCGCCGCGGCAGTTCGTGAATTTCGACCATTTATTTCAAACGGACATTGCGGGAGATCCGACCGTCGGATTCTCCTAAAACCGGAACCGTTGGGTTCGTATCGAAAAGAGCTTTCTAACGAATATTAGAAATTAGAAATCTAACGGTTGGATTTGGAATTATGTCCAAATCAAATTTGAAAAAGGTCGCTGTAAGTGCAGTTCGATGGCCATTGATGGAAATCGACTGTACGGGCCTTGATAAAATTATTAAAAATAGTAATAATTTGTGTAAAATCATAAGAAATGATTTGTGAAAGTTTGGGATGAAAAACTCCATATTTGAAAAGATAAAAATAGATTTTTATCGAAATGAACTAGTTTTGAACTAGAAATATAATTCTATTTATTTTTAAATAAATAAATTGAATTTGAAAAGGGTTTTAAAAATAACCAAAATTTCCAATGATTGCATTGGAGTGGATTTGAACCGAAATTGTCTTCGGAATATTTCGATGTTGGAATTCGTGATTACACAGATGTTGTTATGGAAATTTGAAAGATAAATATTTATATCGTTATTTCCAGTACGACATTTGTTAATCGTAGAATTTGATATTGAATATAAGCCGGGATATTTTCTATTCAGAGCCTTGTATTAATATCAAATGTGATTTGGGTTTGTCGTGAATGGTGTCTTCACTAACACTGTTCTTGAACCCAGTTGAGAAAAGATTAAATCATTTTATTTAGATTTAATGAAGTGTACCAATTAAGTAATATTTAATTGGAATTGAATCGATATTGATTTTTGGGTTTATCGTGGACAATGTTTTAAATAACACTCGTTCTTTAACCCGATCATTGATGAAATGTGACTTTGGGTTGTCGTGAACGGTATCTTCAATAATACAGTTCTTAGACCTAAAGGAGTTAAGAAAATCAGAAACTAACTGGAGATTAGTTAAGTTGAATAGTTTCCGAGGTATTGATCTGATGTTGGTTTCGGCCTTCGGGATTCATACTTCGGGAATTGCTCACTTGCTAATTTACAATTAGGGACTGATTGAAATGTGATGTGATTTTGGGTTTACCATGAACCGTGTTTTAAATGACACCGATTCTTTAACCCAGTCACAGATTAAAACTAAGTGGAGTTTTAATGAATCTTTAATTAGATTGAAATAATCGAAATGGAGTATCACCAGTTTTGCTCCAGGCGATAGTTAAATCTTTAATTAGATTTGAACGTGAAATGGTAATTGAATTTACCGATAACACTGTGGTGTTAGATATGAAGTGTTACCAGTTTTACTTCATGGGATAAATAGGTTGGGATTGGGAAATTAAAACCAATGATTACTTCGGTAAGGTTCGTTAATCTCGACTAGTTGAATCGAAATAGAATAAAGAATAAATTCAAAGAATTTATCTTGGATAAAATTAATGGGAACATTTCCCTATGAATGTGAAATTTAGAAACTAACTGTCGGTTGGCCAAGCAGAATGATTTTCTGGATATTGATCTGATGTTGGTTTCGGCCTTCGGGGTTAATATTTGGGGAATTATTCTCTTGATTAATGTACGGTTAGTGACTGATGAATTGGAATGAGGCGTATGTTGTGTTTGTGTAACACTTATTTAAAATATACGCGAGTTATTCGGAAAGACCGGGTTTATCCCATTCTGAATAACTGATACGACGATAAGTCGAAGATGAAGACGATGGTCGAAGACCGGAGGTCTTCACGTCGTTTGGGTAATTACTGATGATCTTGATTGGGCTGTACACCCAAGAAGATGGAAACAGTTAGTGATCGTCCAGACGTACTTGGAGATCGATGGATATGCGGGGTACTAGGTGCCTCCGGTTTCGTTCAGACCCAGAACGGACTTGTAAATGGACTGTGTGTCTGACATTGGATTTTAGTCCGTGTGGTTGATCTCTATTAAATATATATCTGTTTGGCGGCGGAGAATTTATTCTCTTGCTTAACGCCCTTCTCTGAGACGTACGAGCTCAGGGGTTATATATTGATGGATATCAAACGCATGGAGTGAATTGCCTGTGTGGCATGCCTAAGTGGCAATTGATCGAGACTTCTGTTGAAAAGCAAAGTCTTGTGGTGATGATCAAAGCACGGCCTTTGTGGCGTAGCTTTGTGTAACGTTTACCTCGCTTGTTTCACACCCGGTATGAACCAAAAATGGGAGACGGACCTCAGGGAGGGCATGCGTTTCCTTCTAGCTAAAAAGTGGCGTCGGTGGTTTTACACACCCTGACGAGTTTGACTTATGTGGTTGTTGCAGTTGCGAGGCGCCTCGGATTGATCGGTCGTTCTCGAACCGATGGAGTCATTTGTTGGCTCATTTACGCCCCAAAGGGCGGGGAAACGTAGTGTTCAGGCATAATAATCCACATCGGTGGACCGGCCCTGTCGCTCCAAGGCTTGCCTGCGCGCTTGCCTGAGACATGGGCTAGATTGTCTCGAATCGGTTGAGGACTATCTTTTGCCTCGGTTCATAGACGGAAATCCAATTTCGAAATACGTGACATTTGCGGTTTTATTTGTAAACCTATATATGGCGACATGATATATGGTACCCATGCCGCCTATGATTGATACTTATGATTTGAAGTTGTTTTATACACTATGCACTTATAATAGTATCAAATGATTTGTTTTTAAACGTATCAAGCATTCTTTGGCTGTTATAAGGGAAAACCCTATCCCCCGGCTTGCGTTGCATTGCGTGATAGGACCTGGGTCTTATAACAGCTTCATTTTTCTTTATTTAGCATTGCGCTGTTTGTTTTATGCACTGGTATTCTTGGGAGGAAACCCGTTCCGTGTTATACGGCGTGGTCCCTTGATTTACCTAATGATTTAAAATAAAGATTAATAACTGTTTTAGTTCTCACACCAGTCCCATGACTGACCTGGAGGTTATTGTTTTAACCTAAACTCTGGGTGCCCCTATTTTGTCACGGGCAGCTAGTAGTTTTGGTTTTGCAGATTTATATTCATAGGATCCTGGTTTACAGCTGGAACGATAACCGGAAAGCTTTGTATCCGTATATCTCCTTCTAGTTGTGTATTGTATTATTTTCCGCTGCTATGTATTTCAATGAAATTTAAATCTCTGATATTTCTGTGTAATATTTATTCATACTCTGTATATTCTTGTAATCTGGTGCATTGTTGTAATATACAATGAAATGTTCTTCTATATGTGTTCGGCTGTGGTTTGTTCTCGAACTATCCGACACTTTCCTTTACGGGGAAGTTACGGGTTTTCACAGTTGGTATCAGAGCTTTGGTTTACAAAGCTCAGAGAGCAAGACACATTAGAACCATACGAAAGAATTCATCAGATATTGGATTAGTAATATCCAATTAGAATGACTCGTTAGAGATAGGATCAGTAGTATCCTAGAACGAGTGTGAAGAGTATATTTTTAAAAAGTGAAAACAAATTTTGTTTTGAAAATTTAAATCAATTATTCGTATTTAATTATTTATTTATATTGATGTGGACAATCCAGTATATATAGATTTTGCGTATACGTCTGATCCGCGTGTATTCGAAGTTTTAATATATTGGATAGATATAGCATCACACTCTAGTCGCCCGAAGATGGTACTGATGATTGTCATGACATCATCAGTATTTATGTTCGTGTTTCGAAGGTGTGATTTTCTATATATTTCCATTAGGCTGGTGTGAGAACCAAAACTTATGTATAGCTAGAACACATTATTGTAAATTGGCATCAAAATCTGATTTTTGTATATGTATCAAAATTATGAATTTGAAACTCTAATTCACTAATTGATTGATGTTTGCGTTGTTTGTTTATTTGTTTGCAAATTTTGAACCATTATGCCTAATAGGATCAAATATTGACTTGTATCGAAAATTGGTCGCATTTGCTTGCATATACATATACTTACATTGAACAGGTCATAGCAAGGAGGCTAGAGCCAGAGAATAAAATTTGTTTGCCCGACAAATAGGTACATGTTTACTACATAATTTACTGTTTTGTTTGGGTGATGATGATTTTATGAGCCTATTGGCTAGCCGCTTGGCTTTTTCTTTTTCTTTTTGAGATCTGAAGGACCGGGGAAGCTATTTGAAATTCCCCGATGCTCCCGGTGCAGAGGAGGTTATGGCGAAATTTTTCGAAAATTTAGGGAGTTAGCCAAATTTTTGAAATTTGAGAAATTCTCAGAAACTGAAAAGTTGGAGAATGGAAACAAGATCGAACGTAGAGTTGAATTATCAAACCACTTTCGACTTTGTTCCTTTTCGGGGACGAAAAGTTTTAAGTGGGGGAGATTGTAACAACCCGTAAAATGCGAGCCAGTTTGAAATTTTTATTTTGGCGATTTTAGCGAATATTGAATATTTAAAATAAATTATTTTAAATAATATCGACGAGAAATTTATTTTGAATATAATTTGAACGTATATATTATATACGTCGTCATTAGAATATATAATAATTATATATAATTATAAAAGGAATTGAAAATGGCGCGGTAGTTCGAAAATTCGATTTCTAATTTCAAATGAATATACAGAATTCAATATAAGTCAGAATTGAACAAAACAAGAAATATTTGAATCTGTATAGCTATATCTTTGTAACGAAGTTAACAAACTGAGATTTCATTTTAGAAATGATAAGATATGTCCAGTTTAAAATTAGAAATAGTCGCTGTGGAATTTATATATATTTTTATATATATAAGGCCCTTAAAAATGGACATTTTGCAAATGACCTCGGATTTCGACGAAACCAGTTTTGTTGGGACCGTGATGTCAAATTATTGCTAGGTTTCAAATTTCATAATTTTTCGAATCAATACGTGAGCGTGGCAAAGGAAAACGCGTTTGACCGGTTTCAGTTGATTTTAATCGACTGGAAATTGGCCATTTTTCAAACGGCCTCAGAATTTGACGAAACTAGTTTTGTTAGGACCGTATCGTCAATACGAAGCTAGAAAATATTTTTCTGGAATTTTTCTAGTTAGTATGTGACCCCGGTAATTTGAAATGTACGTTTAAAATTCAATATAGTGATTTAAATGTAAATTTAACGAAAACTGATTGTAACAGCCGAATCAGCTTACGATACATAGCCCATTGTGTTCGAAGTGGGGGTAAAACGCTATGGACACAGGCGGTGGGCCTCGTTTCGAGGTCGTATGTAAAAGTCAACTTTTTGAAAATTAATTAATTAAATAAATAAATAAATAAAAAACCCTTTTCCCTTATATCAGGCCCCCCCCGATTATAACTAAAACCAGAAAATCGAAATTATAAAAAAAAAAAGAAGAAAAAGGCGGAGGCTTCCCCGTCGACGATCAGCATCGCCCCCACCCAATCGACGGAGCGCCCCCGCCAGCTTCCACCTCGCATAGATGTCGTCGCCTCCCTCCTGTTCTCCCGCTCCAACGCCTCTTAACTACCCCGAAACCCAAAACCCTTGCCCCCTTTTTCAAAAGCAGCCACCGCGGGCCAAACCGCGGCCATCCGCCGCCTTCTCCGCCATGGCAGGCCAGCGCCACCCATCTCCACTGTGGGCCTCCATCCTCCTACAACCGGAAGAGAAAAAAAGTGAGTTTTTACTCTCTTCTATTTATTTAGCTTTATGTAATTAGTTTAATTAACTTTGTAAATGAATTTTATTATAAAAAGTTTCGATTTTCATATGGTAAATCTGAAAATAAAAATGCGATTTTTATTTAGGATAACATCGCATTTAAAATAGAAAGATTAGATTAATAAATTAGAAAAGATTTTTTTAGTAAAAAAAATATGATTTTTATATTTTTAAAGTATTAAAAATATAATCTTTATTATATAAAAGGAATTAAAAATATGATTTTTATATTTTTAAAGTAATAAAAATATGATTTTTATATTTTTAAAGTATTAAAAATATAATCTTAACTATATAGAAGATGTAAAAATATGATTTTTGGTTAGGTTGAGAGTTAAAAATATAATTTTTTACATGATAGGAATATTAAAAATATCATCTTTATATGTGTAGAAAAATAAAAATGAGATTTATATAAAGATGAAATCTTTAAATTTGAAAAGGCGAAGTCGATGTTTTTATAAAGGCGAAATCTTTATTTTAGAAAAGGCGAAATCTTTATATGGAAAATAGCGTGGTAAAAATATAATTTTTATCTATATAACATAGTAGTAAAAATTCGTTTTTTATATATTGAATAACGGAATAAAAATTCGATTTTTAAATGTAGGAAGCGATTATAAAAATATGATTTTTATTTTAAAGACATCAACAAATAAAAATGTGATTTTTATATATGTAGTGGCTACGGGCAACGAAGATGAGATAACGATGAAGATTTCTCTAAAGGAAGAGTCGTGGAGCTGGATAGCTATAGGTGAGAACTTCTCACTCAAATTTTCTTTTGCTAGTTATATATATATATACTAGGATGCAGACGGTGCTTAGTAGCACCCGACACAATCGTCCACAGACCATGGACTTGTTTGTTTGGTTGCATAGCTTAGTTATATGATTTGACTTGAATTTGGTTGTTTGGTGAATTTGATTGATGTGTGAATGGCGTGGGCCTTCACTAGTCCGGGGATAAGGCTAGGCCTTGTCCCGTTTCTAGTATCGTGCCGTTATGCCGCCGAAATTTTCTAAAATATGTTAGAAAATAAAAATATCATTTTATTGTGTAAATGAATAATAGAAATTCATATGTTGGAATAAAATGTTTTATCGTTAAAAATATAATTTTTAACGTGAATAGGAATATAGTGAATGTGAATAAATAAAATATTCATTTACAAACCGGACGGTTTGTTTATGTACACCTATTTGAATGAAGTTGATTGGGTCGATAAATTTTACACATCGCCCAACTGCATAAACAAAATATTTGTTTGATTGTTTGAAACCCCACACGGGTGTTAGGATGAAATATGCAGTTCACTCATCCTGATTGATTAAATATGTCGATCGATTGATTGACAGGCTGTTATAAGCGTTAGATATCTATATTTGATGCTTATACAGTGTAGTGCACTTTGGTTGATGGTTGATTATTTTTCAATGCTTATATGTGTGTAATGTATGAAAATCCATATAGTTAACGCTATACGGTAATTGATTGGGCCTCATTCCAATTTGAAGAATAAAGAAATTATAAAATAAAAGTTCATGTGTTGACAGTACTCATTCATTGAGATTGGTCATGTGTTGAACGAAATATTTTAGTAATAAAATTTACACCTTTATCGATATAAAATAAAAGTTCATGTGTTGACAGTACTCATCCATTGAGATTGGTCATGTGTTGAACGAAATATTTTAGTAATAAAATTTACATCTTTATCGAAATAAAAGTTCATGTGTTGACAGTACTCATTCATTGAGATTGGACATGTGTTGAACGAAATATTTTGATAATAACAACTATTTTGAAAAAAAGAAATATTTGAAATAGAATATTTGAAAATAGAAATTTATGAAGCCGTGTTGAGTAGATTGACGCCATTTTGACGTGAACGATATTTATATCGATTTTAACGATTTCGAAATGAATTGAATTGAAAACGATTTCGAAATGAATTGAATTGAAAACGATTTCGAAATGAAATGAATTGAAAACGATTTCGAAATGAATTGAATTGAAAACGATTTCGAAATGAATTGAATTGAAAACGATTTCGAAATGAATTGAAAACGAATTCAAATTGAATTGAAAACGAATTGAAATGAATTCAAATTGAATTGAAATTTGAATCGAATAGAAATGAATTTTAAAACGAATTTATAAAGAAGAATTCAATTTTGATTTGAATTGAAAAGAAAGTTGAAATTGCTTTGGAAACGATTTTAAAACTATTTATATAATTCGTTTTAAATAGAAATCGACGAAATATATATTATATATATAATATAATGGCCTGAATAGAACGCGCCGCGCCGCGGCAGTTCGTGAATTTCGACCATTTATTTCAAACGGACATTGCGGGAGATCCGACCGTCGGATTCTCCTAAAACCGGAACCGTTGGGTTCGTATCGAAAAGAGCTTTCTAACGAATATTAGAAATCTAATGGTTGGATTTGGAATTATGTCCAAATCAAATTTGAAAAAGGTCGCTGTAAGTGCAGTTCGATGGCCATTGATGGAAATCGACTGTACGGGCCTTGATAAAATTATTAAAAATAGTACTAATTTGTGTAAAATCATAAGAAATGATTTGTGAAAGTTTGGGATGAAAACCTCCATATTTGAAAAGATAAAAATAGATTTTTATCGAAATGAACTAGTTTTGAACTAGAAATATAATTCTATTTATTTTTAAATAAATAAATTGAATTTGAAAAGGGTTTTAAAAATAACCAAAATTTCCAATGATTGCATTGGAGTGGATTTGAATCGAAATTGTCTTCGGAATATTTCGATGTTGGAATTCGTGATTACACAGATGTTGTTATGGAAATTTGAAAGATATATATTTATATCGTTATTTCCAGTACGACATTTGTTAATCGTAGAATTTGATATTGAATATAAGCCGGGATATTTTCTATTCAGAGCCTTGTATTTAATATCAAATGTGATTTGGGTTTGTCGTGAATGGTGTCTTCACTAACACTGTTCTTGAACCCAGTTGAGAAAAGATTAAATCTTTTTATTTAGATTTAATGAAGTGTACCAATTAAGTAATATTTAATTGGAATTAAATCGATATTGATTTTTGGGTTTATCATGGACAGTGTTTTAAATAACACTCGTTCCTTAACCCGATCATTGATGAAATGTGACTTTGGGTTGTCGTGAACGGTATCTTCAATAATACAGTTCTTAGACCTAAAGGAGTTAAGAAAATCAGAAACTAACTGGAGATTAGTTAAGTTGAATAGTTTCCGAGGTATTGATCTGATGTTGGTTTCGGCCTTCGGGATTCATACTTAGGGAATTGCTCACTTGCTAATTTACAATTAGGGACTGATTGAAATGTGATGTGATTTTGGGTTTACCGTGAACCGTGTTTTAAATGACACTGATTCTTTAACCCAGTCACAGATTAAAACTAAGTGGAGTTTTAATGAATCTTTAATTAGATTGAAATAATCGAAATGGAGTATCACCAGTTTTGCTCCAGGCGATAGTTAAATCTTTAATTAGATTTGAACGTGAAATGGTAATTGAATTTACCGATAACACTGTGGTGTTAGATATGAAGTGTTACCAGTTTTACTTCATGGGATAAATAGGTTGGGATTGGGAAATTAAAACCAATGATTACTTCGGTAAGGTTCGTTAATCTCGACTAGTTGAATCGAAATAGAATAAAGAATAAATTCAAAGAATTTATCTTGGATAAAATTAATGGGAACATTTCCCTATGAATGTGAAATTTAGAAACTAACTGTCGGTTGGCCAAGCAGAATGGTTTTCTGGATATTGATCTGATGTTGGTTTCGGCCTTCGGGGTTAATATTTAGGGAATTATTCTCTTGATTAATGTACGGTTAGTGACTGATGAATTGGAATGAGGCGTATGTTGTGTTTGTGTAACACTTATTTAAAATATACGCGAGTTATTCGGAAAGACCGGGTTTATCCCATTCTGAATAACTGATACGACGATAAGTCGAAGATGAAGATGATGGTCGAAGACCGGAGGTCTTCACGTCGTTTGGGTAATTACTGATGATCTTGATTGGGCTGTACACCCAAGAAGATGGAAACAGTTAGTGATCGTCCAGACGTACTTGGAGATCGATGGATATGCGGGGTACTAGGTGCCTCCGGTTTCGTTCAGACCCAGAACGGACTTGTAAATGGACTGTGTGTCTGACAATGGATCTTAGTCCGTGTGGTTGATCTCTATTAAATATATATCTGTTTGGCGACGGAGAATTTATTCTCTTGCTTAACGCCCTTCTCTGAGACGTACGAGCTCAGGGGTTATATATTGATGGATATCAAACGCATGGAGTGAATTGCCTGTGTGGCATGCCTAAGTGGCAATTGATCGAGACTTCTGTTGAAAAGCAAAGTCTTGTGGTGATGATCAAAGCACGGCCTTTGTGGCGTAGCTTTGTGTAACGTTTACCTCGCGTGTTTCACACCCGGTATAAACCAAAAACGGGAGACGGACCTCAGGGAGGGCATGCGTTTCCTTCTAGCTAAAAAGTGGCGTCAGTGGTTTTACACACCCTGACGAGTTTGACTTATGTGGTTGTTGCAGTTGCGAGGCGCCTCGGATTGATCGGTCGTTCTCGAACCGATGGAGTCATTTGTTGGCTCATTTACGCCCCAAAGGGCGGGGAAACGTAGTGTTCAGGCATAATAATCCACATCGGTGGACCGACCCTGTCGCTCCAAGGCTTGCCTGCGCGCTTGCCTGAGACATGGGCTAGATTGTCTCGAATCGGTTGAGGACTATCTTTTGCCTCGGTTCATAGACGGAAATCCAATTTCCAAATATGTGACATTTGCGGTTTTATTTGTAAACCTATATATGGCGACATGATATATGGTACCCATGCCGCCTATGATTGATACTTATGATTTGAAGTTGTTTTATACACTATGCACTTATAATAGTATCAAATGATTTGTTTTTAAACGTATCAAGCATTCTTTGGCTGTTATAAGGGAAAACCCTATCCCCCGGCTTGCGTTGCATTGTGTGATAGGACCTGGGTCTTATAACAGCTTCATTTTTCTTTATTTAGCATTGCGTTGTTTGTTTTATGCACTGGTATTCTTGGGAGGAAACCCGTTCCGTGTTATACGGCGTGGTCCCTTGATTTACCTAATGATTTAAAATAAAGATTAATAACTGTTTTAGTTCTCACACCAGTCCCATGACTGACCTGGAGGTTATTGTTTTAACCTAAACTCTGGGTGCCCCTATTTTGTCACGGGCAGCTAGTAGTTTTGGTTTTGCAGATTTATATTCACAGGATCCTGGTTTACAGCTGGAACGATAACCGGAAAGCTTTGTATCCGTATATCTCCTTCTAGTTGTGTATTGTATTATTTTCCGCTGCTATGTGTTTCAATGAAATTTAAATCTCTGATATTTCTGTGTAATATTTATTCATACTCTGTATATTCTTGTAATCTGGTGCATTGTTGTAATATACAATGAAATGTTCTTCTGTATGTGTTCTGCTGTGGTTTGTTCTCGAACTATCTGACACTTTCCTTTACGGGGAAGTTACGGGTTTTCACACCCCAGTCCCGAACCTTCGACAGTAAAGCCCCCTCCTCTCCGATTCCTGTAAGTTTTTTTAATTTATTTTTCAATTTTAGTTATTGTTCTGTCGATTTTAAAAAACTGAATTTTTATAGTGTTTAAAAAAAAAACTGAATATATATAAGTAAAAGACGTGAATTTATATAGGTGAAAAATGTCATTTTTATGATGTGAAGATAATAAAAATATGATTTTTATATTTTTAAAGTAGTAAAAATATAATCTTTTATATTGAAGAAAGATAAAAATATGATCTTTGCATTGTAGGAATATTAGAAATAACATCTTTGTATTTGTGGCGAAATAATAAAAATTTGATTTTTATTTTATAGACGTTGAAATCAAGTGATTATTTTTATAAAGGCGAAAACTTTATTTTTATAAAGGCGAAATCAATATTTTTGAAATGGAATTTTTATCTATATGACACCAAAGTAAAAATTCAATTTTTAAATATATGAAGTGATTATAAAAATATGATTTTTAAATTGAAAGTGAATAAATAAAAATGTGATTTTTATTTTAAAGACATCGAAATATAAAAATGTGTGACTTTTATATATGTAGTGGCTACGGTCAACGAAGGTGACAAAAAGGCGAGAACGAAGAAGATTTATATCAAAGAAGAGTCAAGATGTTTGGATAGCTATCGGTGAGAACTTCTCACTCAAATTCTAATTTTCTAGTTATATATATATACTAGGATGCAGACGGTGCTTATTAGAAGCACCCGACACTCGTCCACATACCATGGACTTGTTTGTTTGGTTGTGTAGTTGGTTAGATTATTTGATTTGGATTTGATTGATTGGTTGAATTGGAAATGGATTGATTGATGTGTGAATGGCGTGGGCCTTCACTAGACCGGGGATTAGGCTAGGCCTTGTCCCGTTTCTGGTATCGTGCCGTTATGCCGCCGAAATTTTCTAAAATATGTTAGAAAAATAAAAATATCATTTTATTGAATAAATGAATTGAATAGAAATTCATAGGTTGAAATAAAATGTTTTATCGTTAAAAATATAATTTCTAACGTGAATATGAAAATAGTGAAGTGAACAAAATAAAATATTCATTTACAAACCGGACGGTTTGTTTATGTACACTGATTTGACTGACATTGATTGGGACGATAAATTTTACACATCGCCCAACTGCACAACTAAAATCTATGTTTGATTGTTTGAAAACCCCACACGGGTGTTGGGATGAAATTTGAAGTTCACTCATCCTAATTGATTAAATATGTCGATCGATCGATTGACAGGCTGTTATAAGCGTTAGATATCTATATTTGATGCTTATACAGTGTAGTGCACTTTGGTTGATGGTTGATCATTTTTCAATGCTATTATATACGTGTGTTGTGTGAAAATCCATATAATTAATTTTATTTGGTAATTGATTGGGCCTCATTCCAGTTTAGAAATGGAAATATTTGAAATAGAAATATTTGAAATAGAATATTTGAAAATAGAAATTTATGAAGTCGTGTTGATTAGTTTGACGCCATTTTGACGTGAACGATATTTATATCGATTTTAAACGAATTCAAAGTGAATTGAAAACGATTTCGAAATAAGTTGAATTGAAAACGATTTCGAAATAAGTTGAATTGAAAACGATTTCGAAATGAATTGAATTGAAAACGATTTCGAAATGAATTGAATTGAAAACGATTTCGAAATGAATTGAATTGAAAACGATTTCGAAATGAATTGAATTGAAAACAAATTCAAAGTGAATTGAAAACGATTTCGAAATGAATTGAATTGAAAACGATTTCGAAATGAATTGAATTGAAAACGAATTCAAAGTGAATTGAAAAACGATTTCGAAATGAATTGAATTGAAAACGATTTCGAAATGAATTGAATTGAAAACGATTTCGAAATGAATTGAATTGAAAACGAATTCAAAGTGAATTGAAAATGATTTCGAAATGAATTGAATTGAAAACGATTTCGAAATGAATTGAATTGAAAACGAATTCAAAGTGAATTGAAAACGTTTTCGAAATGAGTTGAATTGAAAAACGATTTTGAAATGAATTGAATTGAAAACGATTTCGAAATGAATTGAATTGAAAACGATTTCGAAATGAATTGAATTGAAAACGAATTCAAATTGAATTGAAATTTGAATTGAATAGAAATGAATTTTAAAACGAATCTATAAAGAAGAATACAATTGTGATTTGAATTGAAAAGGAAGTTGAAAATGTTTTTGAAACGAATTCAAAACTATTTATATAATTCGTTTTAAATAGAAATCGACGAAATATATATTATATATATTATATATATAATATAATGGCCTGAATAGAACGCGCCGCGCCGCGGCAGTTCGTGAATTTCGACCATTTATTTCAAACTGACATTACGGGAGATCCGACCGTCGGATTCTCCTAAAACTGGAACCGTTGGGTTCGTATCGAAAAGAGCTTTCTAATGAATATTAGAAATTTGAAATCTAACGGTTGGATTTGGAATTATGTCCAAATCAAATTTGAAAAAGGTCGTTATAAGTGCAGTTCGATGGCCATTGATGGAAATCGACTGTACGGGCCTTGATAAAATTATTAAAAATAGTAATAATTTGTGTAAAATCATAAGAAATGATTTGTGAAGATTTGGGATGAAAAAATCCATATTTGAAAAGATAAAAATAGATTTTTATCGAAATGAACTAGTTTTGAACTAGAATTATAATTCTATTTATTTTTAAATAAATGAATTGAATTTAAGAAGGGTTTTGAAAATAACCAAAATTTCCAATACGATGTTATACAGATGTTGTTATGGAAATTTGAAAGATATATATATATCGTTATTTCCAATACGACATTGGTTAATCGTAGAATTTGATATTGAATATAAGCCGATATATTTTCTATTCAGAGCCTTATATTGAATATCAAATGTGATTTGGGTTTGTCGTGAATGGTGTCTTCACTAACACTGTTCTTGAACCCAGTTGAGAAAAGATTAAATCTTTTTGTTTAGATTTAATGAAATGTATCAATTAAATGATATTTAATTGGAATTGAATTGATATTGATTTTTGGGTTTATCGTGAACAGTGTTTTAAATAACACTTGTTCTTTAACCCGATAATTAATGAATGTGACTTTGGGTTTATCGTGAACCGTGTTTTAAATGACACTGATTCTTTAACCCAGTTAAAGATTAAAACTAAGTGGAGTTTTAATGAATCTTTAAATAGATTGAAAAGATCGAGAATGGAGTGTCCCCAGTTTTACTCCAAGCGATAGTTAAATCTTTAATTAGATTTGAACGTGAAATGGTAATTGAATTACCGATAACACTGTGGTGTTAGATATGAAGTACTACCAGTTTTACTTCATGGGATGAATAGGTTGGGATTGGGAAAATAAAATAAATGATTACTTCGGTGTGGTTCGATAATCCCGACTAGTTGGAATTGATATTCAAAGGAGATTAAAGAATAAATTTAAAGAATTTATCTTGGATGAAATTAATGGGAACTTTTTCCCAAAGTATAGGAATATTTGAATAAAAGAATATTCTGAATTGGAATGAGGCGTATGTTGTGTTTGTGTAACACTTTTATAATATATACGCGAGTTATTCAGAAAGACCGGGTTTATCCCATTCTAAATAACTGATTCGACGTGGTGTCGAAGATGAAGACGGTGGTCGAAGACCGGAAGTCTTCACGTCGTTTGGGTGATTATTGATGATCTTGATTGGGCTGTACACCCAAGAAGATGGAAACAGTTAGTGATCGTCCAGACGTACTTGGAGATCGATGGATATGCGGGGTACTAGGTGCCTCCAGTTTCGTTCAGACCCAGAACGGACTTGTAAATGGACTGTGTGTCTGACATTGGATTTTAGTCCGTGTGATTGATTTCTATTAAATATATATCTGTTTGGCGGCGGAGAATTTATTCTCTTGCTTAACGCCCTTCTCTGAGACGTACGAGCTCAGGGGTTATATATTGATGGATATCAAACGCATGGAGTGAATTGCCTGTGTGGCATGCGTAAGTGGCAATTGATCGAGGCTTCTGTTGAAAAGCAAAGTCTTGTGGTGATGATCAAAGCACGGCCTTTGTGGCGTAGCTTTGTGTAACGTTTACCTCGCGAGTTTCACACCCGGTATGAACCAAAAACGGGAGAGGACGTCAGGCAGGGCATGCGTTTCTTTCTAGCTAGAAGTGGCGTCAGTGGTTTTACACGCCCTGACGAGTTTGACTTATGTGGTTGTTGCTGTTGCGAGGCGCCTCGGTTATATCGGTTTTGGCCGATGCATTCTGGTCGGCAGACGGACCAGACTTACACCCCATAGGGTGGGGAGACGTAGTGTTCAGGCATAATAATCCACATCGGTGGACCGGCCCTGAGGATCCAGGGGGCAGTTGCGGCTGTTCCTGAGACACGGGCTAGAGCATCTCGAATCGATTGAGGACTATCTTTTGCCTCGGTTCATAGATGGAAACCCAATTTCCAAATACGTGATTCTGCGGTTTTATTTGTAGAGCCTAGTATGGCGACATAGTGGGATGGGGCATTCATGCCGCCTATGATTGATACTTATGATTTGAAGTTGTTTTATACACTATGCACTTATGATAGTATCAAATGATTTGTTTTAAACGTATCAAGCATCCTTGGCTATTATAAGGTAAAAACCCTATCCTCCGGCTTGCGTTGCATTGTGTGATGGGAACTGGGTCTTATAATAGCTTCATTCTTCTTTATTTAGCATTGCGCTGTTTGGTTTATGCACTGGTATTCTTGGGAGGAAACCCGTTCCGTGTTATACGGCGTGGTCCCTTGATTTACCTAACTTTAAAATAAAGAATTAATAACTGTTTTAGTTCTCACACCAGCCCCATGACTGACCTGGAGTTTATTGTTTTAACCTAAACTCTGGGTGCCCCTATTTTGACACGGGCAGTGTAACGACCCGACTTTTTGACCGCTCCAAGTCGGTAATTAAACCAACTCGAACCGTTCAAAATGACAGATTGTTATTGCTTATGTAGTTGAAATACAAATCATCACAGAATCACAGACACAGAACACACAATATCTCACAGCGGAAGTAAAATTCATACAGCAATTCAAAATCTTTAAACTTACATAATCAGAGTACAGAATAAATAGAGAAACAGCGGGAGACTAAGAACCTTGTTAATACATGAATAGCTGACTGAAGTGGGAAGAACAGCGAGAGTGATAACAGATGGATGACTGGATCTCTACGAATCTCAAGCCCTAAAGATATATCTTCAAGCTGATATACTCGGTCTGACCCGGGCATTTTGCAAAGAATAAAACAAAATACACGAGTCAGGACTAACAGTCTCATATAAGTGAATTAAATCAGATGAAGTGTTAACTGAAATGTACAATAACTTAGAGAATGTTTGGGATTTCCATCCTCTAAGGATCCGCGAAACTAATATCTATATAATAGTACGCTATTATTGTAATGTCTATTCAGTAAAGTATAAATAATGAAAATAGCGTAAGCGGGATTACCATATTACCCTTACACCGTTTATAAGCATCAACAGTCTATACAGTACCGTAAATTCACCGTACTGGTGTTATCAGAGGGCATTCCATAGAAGGCAACACTAAATCAAAATCGTATGGGGCTCGATAAGGATACATATGACATGGCACTCGAGGCAATACCCAGGGTAGGATTCTACCAGTTGCACTCCCGGACCGGTGGTAACGCATAGCAGCCACTACCGCCCACCTCGGAACACACTCCCATAATCAAAGGGGTGTACACCCAAATCAATCACAACAGTAATAGAGATGGTATCGAAGAAGCGTGTCCGATATGAGGTGCGACCTCAATTAGTCACGGTATAGCTCCTGTTTTAGTCATTTTAATTATGACCCGAAGGTCAAGGCCTTTCGTCGTCGTTCGCCTTCTTCAATCCAGTGGTTGCTTCCAAGCCATCATGTTGTCGTTCCGATACTCCATTACGTATACAGTTGTTAAAGTGGTATCGGCACTGACAGAGAGTATGCCACTTACCGACTCCGGTCTCTTTAACAACCGACGCTTATATTTTTCCACACCGTGGCCATTAGATTTGAAAACATATTCCAAATATCACAAATCGCTTTATTTCAAGTTTTGCCCCAAAATCAAGTATCCCAAATCATTTACAAATGGTTCGATTAGGATTATAAGCCAGAATTCTCACTTGGATTCATTAGACTGGATTGGACATGAGTTTTATTCAACATAAGATAAAGAAAATAAAGTAAATATATTTAGAAAAGTTAAGTTCGAAAATAGTATATGTATATTAAATTTGAAAGAAGTGTATAAATATATATATTTGGAAAATATTATAAATTTTATATGGTTAAAGAAATCAAATCATTTTATAAAGAATAATTATAAAACTAAGTAATGCAGAAAATTACTTTTGTAAATTCATAGTTCAAATGAGTAATATAAATCCAATCCAAATTCTGAATCCATGTCTTAACATTTCCTTTCCCAACTAGAATTCATATTTTAAACCCAATTCTCTTGATTTGGTTCAATCTCAACACTTCATTGTTAAAGTGATCCTCGAATCATTACCTAACTTGAAATTTCACATATCCATTCATATAACAAATTCCCAAATCCCTTTAGCGTTAGCTATAGATCAAAAATCCTTTGCGTGCATTCATACGGCAAATATCCATTTGACAAATTATAAACATATAAAAAAAATAGGGTTGACATTTCTTATCAAGTCTTTGCAACCCTTTACATTAAATCATTTTATTCAAAATCATCATGTTATTATATTCATTATACATTATGAAGAATTCATTTAAAACAATTTTAAAATTTAGTATTGATCTTGCAAAAATCACTTTAAAATTTATTCTTATACAAATTGGATTTCTAGAAAAATTCAAGTGAAATTATGAACAAAACTTCCCATTTAAACTCTTCTTTATAATAAAGAAGTTCCATTTGAACTTTCTACTTGTGAAATCGATAAGATATTTCAAAATACTTTGTCTTATTGACCACGGTGCCTGTATATAATTTTCTTGCCAATGGTCAAGTGGTACGGATATTTATCATTTCAATCCGTTCTTTAAAATATTCGAATCCCGGGTATATCATTTCAACCCGCATCCCAAATCGATTTTAATACACAAG
Source organism: Allium sativum (assembly GCA_030737875.1). Taxonomy (NCBI): domain Eukaryota; kingdom Viridiplantae; phylum Streptophyta; class Magnoliopsida; order Asparagales; family Amaryllidaceae; genus Allium; species Allium sativum. The sequence continues at coordinate 17,068,108 of JASFAX010000025.1, forward strand.
GGGTTCGGGTATGTATCATTTCAACCCGAAATGGTTTCTAAACTAAGGGGAAACTTGCATGTGTGAAAATAAACATAACATGGCAATCATACATCCATATGTGTCATGTGAAAACAGTGTGTCGTACGTGCACAACCACGAAGCAACCAAATCTAAAGCACCCTAACATTTCATTCAACATTTCAAATCTTTAATCCACTTAATGAAAATATCAGTCTGTGAGTGAGGGAAACTCACCTCTTGTGATGGGAAGGCGACTATGAAACCAATAATGGTATTGATACAACGCACGAATGACATCAAGGCTAAGCGATGAATGATCCAAATTTGGCAGATGTAATGATAAGTTCAACAAGATGATCATGATAATCAACAACTCCAGCACCAACTTTGATCAATACTGGGGCATTTCAGATTGGCAAGACACCCATGAATAACGGACCTAAACTCAGGACTCGACTTAAACCTCTCGCTGTCTCTCACCAGCACTTCTCTTTCCTATTGAAATGGCTTCTCAGGCATTTTATCAAGCACTTGGAGTGCTTCGTTCAATGGTACATTTCCTGAGCACGATTTCGTCTTCTCCCTTGGTTCAGCTGGATTGGAGGTGCATGAATCGGGTCACTCTCAGGCAGGTGGTTCAAGTCTCACGGGTGGTTGCTAACTGGCCTACGTGTTGGCGGAGGGCGGAGGACGAGAAGATGCAGTCGCAACGCTGGTGATGGGCGTTGGGAAGACAGGGTTCGCAGTGGCACTGCGGAGGCCTCGAGGTCTGGTATGGTCAGTGAGGAGCATCGATTACTGCTTTAGTTTGGAGATGGGGTCTCGATCGAAGGTCGTGAAGAGGCCGATCGCGAGTGGACTGACGGTGGACATTTCTGATTTGAGAAGGAAGTGCTTTTTTTTTTTTTGAACTAAACCGTAAAAGAAAGGGGAAATAATGAGTTGGGAAAAGGAGGACGCGTGGGGTACACGTGTAGAAATGCTTCTGAGATTTTAAATACGTGTTATATTCTTCTAAGACATTTGAACGCGTGTACTCCTTCCTCTGCCCTTTCTGAACGTGGCGTTTGCATGTAGGAAGACATTACAGATGTGTTGATAGGCTTGAATCCCAATTAAATCTGAAAACAATTTTTTGTGTCCTGTTACACCGATGGGAAGAACAACCAACGGTATTTGTTTTGTGCATTTTCTGTTTTAAGAGAAATTTTAGTTCAACTTTCAAATTTAATGTCGATTACAAGACATCAGTTATTGCTACCGTATTGATTGCATAAATCGGTTTAAATGGTGTGGCGAGCTTAGACAATTTCGCTACACAATTCATTAGACTAATTTCTTATAACGTTTCACGGTAAAAATTTATTATATCCTTTTATGTAACGTACTAAATTTTCAAGATTTATTGTTATTCACAAACAACATTGTAACGACCCGCCTTTTTGCCCGATTTTCGGCGGTAATTAAACCGACTTAAACCGTTCAGAAAGACGTATTGTTATGGGTACATACATATATTGAACAAAAATAACAGAACCTTTCATTGAATAAACCAATATTACATCAGAGTTACATAGAATATCAGAGTTACAATATATATACACAGCGGAAGAAAAGAAAATAAATATACTCTCAGCGGAAGAAATCGTATAATACGGCGGAGGCTCCAACTCTTGCGTGAACTCCAACTCCAAAGGCGCTCCGATCCTTGCTCCAACGACTAAAACTGCAAAACTAAACTACTGGCTGCCCGTGCAAAAATTAATGGGCACCCAGAGTTTAGGAAGGAACAATAAACTCCAGGTCAGTCATGGGACTGGTGTGAGAACATAAAACAGTTGTTTTAGGATTTATTTTAAAGTTGGGAAATTCACCGGACCACGCCGCTAACGCGGAACGGGTGTACTCCATGTGAATGCCCATGCACATAAATTCGTAATGACTTTTGGAAAATGAGGCTATCATAAGCTCGTCCCACATCACACAATGCAAGAGCACACCAGATGGGCAAGGTTTATCTTATGATAACCAAACATGCTTTCATACGTTAAAATCCTCTTTTCAGTGCCATAATACATATATATAGTGTGGAAACATTTCGCAAATAAATGTATTAATCCTAGACGGCATAATATCCCATACTATTATGTCGCCATATATATATATATATATATACAATCAAAATCGTACGGCTCGTATTGGAGATTTGGTTTTCCAACTTGATGATTCCTGGCACGAAAGATCAATCAGGGATACAAAACGAAGTGCCTCAACGGCTTTTTCGACCATACGCGGACACCGAATACACATCGTCAGGGCAGATCAACGGTTTTCGACCAGACGCGGCCCCCGAACATACCCAACTTCCCCACGTTCATAAGTGGTTTCCCACTGCTGCACAGCTCCATCATCAATTCATATATAAGTATAACCTAACCGCCAGTTTCTCATCAATCCGGGGTGTGAGGTTTGTTGATGTCACGTCATACGCCAAGCGATGCTTCGATAAGCCATTCTTTGATCATCACTAGCTCGTCTCATAACTTGGGTATGCCACATTGACAATTCACGACATATCACTGATTTAAATCAATGCATACCCTCTAAGTTCATATGGCTTAGAGACAAGGATAATATATTGCCACAAATCCGATATACATTAACAGAAATCAGTGCTATGCGGTCAATTTCAATGTCAGACACACCATCCATGCAAATCCGTTCTGGGTCTGAACGGAAAAACAACAACCCGAAAATACTTAAATATGTTCAGGTCTCATGTAACTCATATCTCGTATCGGTGGCCTACCAAACCGAGACATCAATCAACAATCAATCTAAACAATTCAAATATTCCCGGTCTTCATTCGTCGTTTACCAAGTCTCGAATTGCTTCATCACGTCGTATTATTACTTGGAATGGTTTCCGAACATATATTCGATTCCGGTCTTTCCAAGTAACAAGCGTACTTTAAAATAGTAGCTATGGTTTACACAGGCTTTTCGATTCAACTCTCCTTCCAAATGATTTTCAATTCATTTATAACTCAAGATTTGAATTATTTAAATTTCATACATCTCATTATCATCTTATCTTTTCTTTGACATCAAAGATTATACCTTCGCTTAAATTCTTACTCTTAATTCCCTCAAATCCAAGATTTGATTAAATCCCCAATTACGATATACGTTCCTACCATTCAATCTCATCGGGTTTCAAGAACGATATTATTGAAGATACGATTCACGACAAAACCCAAATCAATCGATATTGAATCATAAATTACACAGAAATTGTATCCACTTATATTCGATATAAACTCTCATAATCAACGAATACCATAAGTGGAATAACGATATAATAATATCTTCCAAATTCCCCAGATAGTATACGTTTACATCATGAGGTACCATATCAAATATCGAAGATTATTTCTATCTAACTTATTTCAATCAGGTGGAGAAACCCCATATCTTAATTAAAAGATTTATTCAACTCTTTGATGTTTGATCTGGACAGAAATATTGTCAACTTATATTCAATATAAATTTCCATATCCAACTCATATTATAAGCGGAATAACGGTAATTTACCCTTTTAAATTCCTCAGATAATAAGAGTTTTCATCTACCGAACTAATATCAAATATCCGAAAATTTATTTCCAACCAGATCCAAATTTAAAATTTGGAAAACTCATTTTTTTTTCCATATAAATATTCCAATACTTTAATAATCTTCGAAATCATTTTTGTAACCAAACAATAGTTCACGCTTATAAATTTCAAAGCCAAAACAACATTTGGAAATGTTACCCAAAGGTACTGCTGTTAAAATATCCATTTAAATCAATTAGATTTGAAAATTTATACGAAATCCAAATATTCAAATTTCTATTCGCCTTTGAAATTTATAAATAGGAATTGTCATAAATTTCTCAAATTTTGATAACTCGTGTTATGATTGCTGACTGCAAACATATCGATCTTTCCAAATTTGTTATGCTTGAAATCAGCCGTTGAAAATTTTGAAATTCCCTTTATTATTCCAAACTGTTATCATTTGTAATTCAATGGTTTCTTATTTCAAGACGAATAAATTTTCAAATAATCATGTTAAACTTGAGATCGATATTTACGAATTGTCGCATCGTAGTGCGTTCTATTCAACCCATATAATGATTTAAATATAAATCATTTAAACTTATATTCCCAAATCATTTGAAACAGTTTCAACATATATTCCAAATTTGATTTCAAATTTACCATCCCGTTGTCGGACCAGTTAGGGATAGCCAGGGAGAGCAGGAAACTGGATTTCCAAACCCAAGCCTAGACACCATCCTCTCTGTCATCCTAAAACGTTCTGGTGTCTATATATATATTATCATATTATGTTTTCAAAACATATAAAGCCATAATCAAATTTTCAAAAATCTCATTTTTGAAATAAATTAAACATGATAATATTTAATATTAGAAAAATCAACTTCGTTTATATGGAAGGGAAACAAAATTGATCACCTGTAGAATCCCATAACCATGGTATTGTGTGTGTATCATACAACAGAATAAATTCAACCATATATATATATATATGATGATAATGAATTATCGTTATCATCAACAACAACCAATTCAGTTGTGCACAAGCGTTACTGTCGATAACGCTTTTCAGTGTTCAGTGTATTATCTAACTACATGCACACCCATTCACATAATAACATCCATCACACAATCATCATCAACAGATTATAATTAACTCAGCTAATTATAATTAACTAATTTAAATAAATAAATTTAAATTAGAAGTTCTCACCGAAAAGGCTCCATACAACTTCACTACCAGGACGAACATGCGAATGAACATTGCCACCGCTCCTCGTACAGTTTCCAATTCGTTCTCATCAACAGCTAGTAATCTTCTGCTGATTTTATATCAAAATTAAATTAATATAAATGTTCATTCATTTTTTTTTTCTTCTTCTTATTTTTTTTCCTTTCCCTTTTCTTTTTATAAGGATATTCCATTTTATATAAATCCGTACTTAGCCAAAATTATCAAAACTATATATCGTTAGGTTCTATTTTCAGATACGGTTCTAACGCCTCTGACGGCGAGCAAATCCGATTTAAAACGAGTGAATTAGAGTGGTTTAAAGTTTGAACAAATCTAAACTTAAATAAAACGAAAATAAACATACCCAAGTAGAGAAGGCCCAAAGCCCATTTACTCCTCACGTTCAAACCGCGGCCCATCCACTTCTTCTTCTCCCTTCCTTCTTCTTTCACGCGTCCATCTCCTGGAACCCATTGTGCACGCTGGAACGTGCACATGCACACATCGAATTGTCCACCGAACTCAAATCTAAATGCACCCGCATGTTTCTCCTCGCCATCTCGTTCGACTGCACCATGTCACTCAGCCTCCGGTCTCCTCCTCCGAAATGCGATCCCCATTTGCCGAGACCTGGAGCGAGAAATCCCGCGTGAGCCCCATATGTCGTACCCCCCTTCTTGGCTTCGATCTTCACCAAAATAAACCACTTCGAAGCTTTCTCTGTCCTCGTCACAAATCCATTCATCGTTTTACCCATCGTCGCTTCCATCACCGACGATTTCCAAACCTAGTTTCCGACCATCACAACTATCGATACGGATTCGCCTCGTTTTCGTACTAAAAATAATACATTCCTTGCCGATCGCAATGGCGCCGACGGCGTTGAACGATTCATCATGGATTGTGAGATATTATTTTCTGAAGTTCAAACATGTTTCTTCCATTCTTTGAAAATCTGAGATTTCTCTCCCGAATCTCAATGAAATTTCGATCCGTTAGTTTCTAAAAATCCCAAACGATGATACGAACAATTTCTGCATGGATCACTCAAGTCAAAGATCAATGGTTTGAGAGGTATGGATTTTTGAATGGAGGAAAATGTAAATTCTCATTTACAGGAACTGAAAATGTGAAGAAGAAAATGAACGTGAGATACACATTTGAACTATGGATTGATGTGAGCAATATAATGGGTTTAGCTCTCCTTATATAGGGTAATTTCAAGGGTAAAATGGTAAATTTCCTCATGGACACATGGAATTCAATAAGCAACCTCTTCATGCACATAGACACATACATGGCCACTTGTCTTCATCATAGGAAACACTTCATGCATGATGCCATGTAATAGGACACTTCATTCCTATGCATTAAATTAATGTATTTAATTTAGTAACGCTTATAAATGTAGCCAAATAAATGTAACACCTTACCACTAAAGACTTATAAAATAATTCAAAAATATTTATCTATATATGATTTATCAAATAATTTACCAAAGTTTATGGTAACAAATGGTTTAAAAACAAATACTTATCAATTCTTATAAAATTTTATAAATACAATTATAATTTACCAACATAACAATAATAATCATTCTTGTAAAATCATAAAATAAATTAACCTTTACCAAATTCATATTTTACAAATCAATATTATCAAAATTAGAAAATATTATTACTTAATTATGAAATCTTATAAATTAAATTTTCAAAATAAGTTTTCTAAAAAAAAAAAATCATAACAACATACTTATACAAAGTTAAAAATTCATATTTGAACTTAATAAAAATCACTTTATATTCAGAAAATCAAAATATATTAATAAAAATCCAAATAAATCTTAGTAAAATTCTGGGATGTTACATTCACCCCCCCTAGAAACTTTTCGTCCTCGAAAAGGAAGTCGTGTAAATTTAAACTCCTTCACAAAAATTTAAATTTCAACTCTCTCTCAACATATCAGAAATGCAATGGTCAGAACCATGACTCATATCATTCTCAGGGTACTTTGTCTAGCTCTCACTAAAGGTAGAGTCTAAGGAACTTCTATGATCTTGTGATTACTAGGGTCGTCACCAGTCTTGCTTAAAATCGAATTCTCTGAGTAAGACTCAGAGCTGCTATCCTACCACTAAAGAGAAACTAGGATAGATATTGTCTAGTACTTAGAGGTCTACGACTCTAAGAAAATTTTAAAGTCTAACTCGCTCTTACGAACCCATGATTTCCTTATCAATTATGGGACTAAGTGCTTAACTTAGAAATTTAAATCCAAATTCTCAAATAATCCTTTCCATAATCATTTAATTATCCTGCAAAATACCATCTTGGTTAACTTCAGTATTAGAAATTCTATTGTTCTCAATACAAATCAAGTTCAATTTAGAGATAATTCAAAATACTGGTTTCAATCCAAGTTAATTCACTTGTCCATGATAGAGTATCCATGATATCAGTTTCAAAATACTGGTTTCAACCCATGATAGAGTCATGGACAAAAGGAAGAATTCAAAGATAAAGTTGAACAGTAAAACGACAATTCAGGGTGATATTCAAAAGATGACAATGGGTCGAGCAAAACCCAGCGACAAGGGAAGAGATGGAATTATATTTTCGAAATACTCATTCTATTTCAAATTTTTATTTCAATCGTTTCAAATCTCATTTTAACCCATTTATAACTTATACTCATCTGATATTTTAGTTGTCATATAAATCGAATAACACTTTTTCTAATTCCACTTTAGAATATACATAACTCTTTTCATTACTGTTTAAATATCAAATCTTGTTTAGAAATTTTTTCTACTTTTCTTACTCAACTAGCCGGAAAATCTCTTAAACAGTTTTATTTAAAATACCATCACGCTTCCTCTGCGCACTCTGATTACGCGTACACAGGTTCAAGATAGGGTTGTTCAAATATTGATCTTAACATTTTTAGAACTTACTTCTTCAAGTTTAATATTTCAAAGATCCAAAATTATCCTACTTCGATGTTTGTTACGATTTAAATTAACCTTTTAAACTCTTTGCTAACTTAAGTCAAACTCATCACTTTAACAATTCTTAACTTAAGTCTAAAGCATCTTCAGATTCCTTGAGGGGTTCTAATAGCTAAGATGTTCTTGGATATTCTCATTTACAATTCATGTTAAGGATTTATCCAAATCTATTGCTTACATTAACACATTAACATTCTTTGAGAAATATAATATCTTTTCTGATTACAACTTATTAAATCATATTCAAACATTTGTTATGACTTGAAGTATAGGTGCTATTTTTGACATAATTTCTTAATGTATTATCTTATTTCCCAACATTAGCTTCCTAATCTTAAAGTGGATTTACCTCAAAATCCTTCTGATTATAAAAATAGTTTGAGTTGTATTTATAACATATTAAATTCCCTCTTAATAGTTCCAACATATCGAAATAGTTCAAGTATCCCTCGACGTATTAACTGGAATCATATAGTCATCCCACTTTCGAAACTCAAAAATAAGACTGATGATGATGCATCAATCACCAGAATCATCTCCAAGCGACTTGAGTATGACTCTATATCTACCTAGTATTTATTGGGCTTCGCATATACGTTGATCAGACGTATATTCGAAATCCTAACATACTCGATAGTCCAATCGTGACGTCGAGTAAACACTCAAAATCCTTATTTCCAATTATATTTCAAAATATATTTCAAATAATCATCGTTTCAAAATGATTTACTTGTTCAAAAATAACTTACATAGGTTTCAAAAATATACGCTCTCTCGTTAGAATATTCCGAGATCTCATTCTAGGGTATTTCTAACCCTATCTCTAATGAGATAATATAACTCTGAGGAGTCCTATTCTTTTGTCCAAATATGTACGTACCCTATAGCTTTGTATAACCAAAGCTCTGATACCACCTGTAACGACCCGCCTTTTTGCCCGATTTTCGGCGGTAATTAAACCGACTCAAACCGTTCAGAAAGACGAATTGTTATGGGTACATACATATATTGAACAAAAATAACAGAACCTTTCATTGAATAAACCAATATTACATCAGAGTTACATAGAATATCAGAGTTACAATATATATACACAGCGGAAGAAAAGAAAATAAATATACTCTCAGCGGAAGAAATCGTATAATACGGCGGAGGCTCCAACTCCAAAGGCGCTCCGATCCTTGCTCCAACGACTAAAACTGCAAAACTAAACTACTGGCTGCCCGTGCAAAAATTAATGGGCACCCAGAGTTTAGGAAGGAACAATAAACTCCAGGTCAGTCATGGGACTGGTGTGAGAACATAAAACAGTTGTTTTAGGATTTATTTTAAAGTTGGGAAATTCACCGGACCACGCCGCTAACGCGGAACGGGTGTACTCCATGTGAATGCCCGTGCACATAAATTCGTAATGACTTTTGGAAAATGAGGCTATCATAAGCTCGTCCCACATCACACAATGCAAGCGCACACCAGATGGGCGAGGTTTATCTTATGATAACCAAACATGCTTTCATACGTTAAAATCCTATTTTCAGTGCCATAATACATATATATAGTGTGGAAACATTTCGCAAATAAATGTATTAATCCTAGACGGCATAATATCCCATACTATTATGTCGCCATATATATATATATATATATATATATATATATACAATCAAAATCGTACGGCTCGTATTGGAGATTTGGTTTTCCAACTTGATGATTCCTGGCACGAAAGATCAATCAGGGATACAAAACGAAGTGCCTCAACGGCTTTTTCGACCATACGCGGACACCGAATACACATCGTCAGGGCAGATCAACGGTTTTCGACCAGACGCGGCCCCCCGAACATACCCAACTTCCCCACGTTCATAAGTGGTTTCCCACTGCTGCACAGCTCCATCATCAATTCATATATAAGTATAACCTAACCGCCAGTTTCTCATCAATCCGGGGTGTGAGGTTTGTTGATGTCACGTCATACGCCAAGCGATGCTTCGATAATCCATTCTTTGATCATCACTAGCTCGTCTCATAACTTGGGTATGCCACATTGACAATTCACGACATATCACTGATTTAAATCAATGCATACCCTCTAAGTTCATATGGCTTAGAGACAAGGATAATATATTGCCACAAATCCGATATACATTAACAGAAATCAGTGCTATGCGGTCAATTTCAATGTCAGACACACCATCCATGCAAATCCGTTCTGGGTCTGAACGGAACAACAACAACCCGAAAATACTTAAATATGTTCAGGTCTCATGTAACTCATATCTCGTATCGGTGGCCTACCAAACCGAGACATCAATCAACAATCAATCTAAACAATTCAAATATTCCCGGTCTTCATTCGTCTTTTACCAAGTCTCGAATTGCTTCATCACGTCGTATTATTACTTGGAATGGTTTCCGAACATATATTCGATTCCGGTCTTTCTAAGTAACAAGCGTACTTTAAAATAGTAGCTATGGTTTACACAGGCTTTTCGATTCAACTCTCCTTCCAAATGATTTTCAATTCATTTATAACTCAAGATTTGAATTATTTAAATTTCATACATCTCATTATCATCTTATCTTTTCTTTGACATCAAAGATTATACCTTCGCTTAAATTCTTACTCTTAATTCCCTCAAATCCAAGATTTGATTAAATCCCCAATTACGATATACGTTCCTACCATTCAATCTCATCGGGTTTCAAGAACGATATAATTGAAGATACGATTCACGACAAAACCCAAATCAATCGATATTGAATCATAAATTACACAGAAATTGTATCCACTTATATTCGATATAAACTCTCATAATCAACGAATACCATAAGTGGAATAACGATATAATAATATCTTCCAAATTCCCCAGATAGTATACGCTTACATCATGAGGTACCATATCAAATATCGAAGATTATTTCTATCTAACTTATTTCAATCAGGTGGAGAAACCCCATATCTTAATTAAAAGATTTATTCAACTCTTTGATATTTGATCTGGATAGAAATATCGTCAACTTATATTCAATATAAATTTCCATATCCAACTCATATTATAAGCGGAATAACGGTAATTTACCCTTTTAAATTCCTCAGATAATAAGAGTTTTCATCTACCGAACTAATATCAAATATCCGAAAATTTATTTCCAACCAGATCCAAATTTAAAATTTGGAAAACACATTTTTTTTTCCATATAAATATTCCAATACTTTAATAATCTTCGAAATCATTTTTGTAACCAAACAATAGTTCACGCTTATAAATTTCAAAGCCAAAACAACATTTGGAAATGTTACCCAAAGGTACTGCTGTTAAAATATCCATTTAAATCAATTAGATTTGAAAATTTATACGAAATCCAAATATTCAAATTTCTATTCGCCTTTGAAATTTATAAATAGGAATTGTCATAAATTTATCAAATTTTGATAACTCGTGTTATGATTGCTGACTGCAAACATATCGATCTTTCCAAATTTGTTATGCTTGAAATCAGCCGTTGAAAATTTTGAAATTCCCTTTATTATTCCAAACTGTTATCATTTGTAATTCAATGGTTTCTTATTTCAAGACGAATAAATTTTCAAATAATCATGTTAAACTTGAGATCGATATTTACGAATTGTCGCATCGTAGTGCGTTCTATTCAACCCATATAATGATTTAAATATAAATCATTTAAACTTATATTCCCAAATCATTTGAAACAGTTTCAACATATATTCCAAATTTGATTTCAAATTTACCATCCCGTTGTCGGACCAGTTAGGGATAGCCAGGGAGAGCAGGAAACTGGATTTCCAAACCCAAGCCTAGACACCATCCTCTCTGTCATCCTAAAATGTTCTGGTGTCTATATATATATTATCATATTATGTTTTCAAAACATATAAAGCCATAATCAAATTTTCAAAAATCTCATTTTTGAAATAAATTGAACATGATAATATTTAATATTAGAAAAATCAACTTCGTTTATATGGAAGGGAAACAAAATCGATCACCTGTAGAATCCCATAACCATGGTATTGTGTGTGTATCATACAACCATATATATATATGATGATAATGAATTATCGTTATCATCAACAACAACCAATTCAGTTGTGCACAAGCGTTACTGTCGATAACGCTTTTCAGTGTTCAGTGTATTATCTAACTACATGCACACCCATTCACATAATAACATCCATCACACAATCATCATCAACAGATTATAATTAACTCAGCTAATTATAATTAACTAATTTAAATAAATAAATTTAAATTAGAAGTTCTCACCGAAAAGGCTCCATACAACTTCACTACCAGGACGAACATGCGAATGAACATTGCCACCGCTCCTCGTACAGTTTCCAATTCGTTCTCATCAGCAGCTAGTAATCTTCTGCTGATTTTATATCAAAATTAAATTAATATAAATGTTCATTCATTTTTTTTTCTTCTTCTTATTTTTTTTCCTTTCCCTTTTCTTTTTATAAGGATATTCCATTTTATATAAATCCGTACTTAGCCAAAATTATCAAAACTATATATCGTTAGGTTCTATTTTCAGATACGGTTCTAACGCCTCTGACGGCGAGCAAATCCGATTTAAAACGAGTGAATTAGAGTGGTTTAAAGTTTGAACAAATCTAAACTTAAATAAAACGAAAATAAACATACCCAAGTAGAGAAGGCCCAAAGCCCATTTACTCCTCACGTTCAAACCGCGGCCCATCCACTTCTTCTTCTCCCTTCCTTCTTCTTTCACGCGTCCATCTCCTGGAACCCATTGTGCACACTGGAACGTGCACATGCACACATCGAATTGTCCACCGAACTCAAATCTAAACGCACCTGCATGTTTCTCCTCGCCATCTCGTTCGACTGCACCATGTCACTCAGCCTCCGGTCTCCTCCTCCGAAATGCGATCCCCATTTGCCGAGACCTGGAGCGAGAAATCCCGCGTGAGCCCCATATGTCGCACCCCCCTTCTTGGCTTCGATCTTCACCAAAATAAACCACTTCGAAGCTTTCTCTGTCCTCGTCACAAATCCATTCATCGTTTTACCCATCGTCGCTTCCATCACCGACGATTTCCCAACCTAGTTTCCGACCATCACAACTATCGATACGGATTCGCCTCGTTTTCGTACTAAAAATAATACATTCCTTGCCGATCGCAATGGCGCCGACGGCGTTGAACGATTCATCATGGATTGTGAGATATTATTTTCTGAAGTTCAAACATGTTTCTTCCATTCTTTGAAAATCTGAGATTTCTCTCCCGAATCCCAATGAAATTTCGATCCGTTAGTTTCTAAAAATCCCAAACGATGATACGAACAATTTCTGCATGGATCATTCAAGTCAAAGATCAATGGTTTGAGAGGTATGGATTTTTGAATGGAGGAAAATGTAAATTCTCATTTACAGGAACTGAAAATGTGAAGAAGAAAATGAACGTGAGATACACATTTGAACTATGGATAGATGTGAGCAATATAATGGGTTTAGCTCTCCTTATATAGGGTAATTTCAAGGGTAAAATGGTAAATTTCCTCATGGACACATGGAATTCAATAAGCAACCTCTTCATGCACATAGACACATACATGGCCACTTGTCTTCATCATAGGAATCACTTCATGCATGATGCCATGTAATAGGACACTTCATTCCTATGCATTAAATTAATGTATTTAATTTAGTAACGCTTATAAATGTAGCCAAATAAATGTAACACCTTACCACTAAAGACTTATAAAATAATTCACAAATATTTATCTATATATGATTTATCAAATAATTTACCAAAGTTTATGGTAACAAATGGTTTAAAAACAAATACTTATCAATTCTTATAAAATTTTATAAATACAATTATAATTTACCAACATAACAATAATAATCATTCTTGTAAAATCATAAAATAAATTAACCTTTACCAAATTCATATTTTACAAATCAATATTATCAAAATTAGAAAATATTATTACTTAATTACGAAATCTTATAAATTAAATTTTCAAAATAAGTTTTCTAAAAAAAAAAAAATCATAACAACATACTTATACAAAGTTAAAAATTCATATTTGAACTTAATAAAAATCACTTTATATTCAGAAAATCAAAATATATTAATAAAAATCCAAATAAATCTTAGTAAAATTCTGGGATGTTACAAACATACTATGCTTCGTTTACATAAACAATTTATTTGTAACTTACCACATATATGTATAATTTCAAACAACAAATAAGTTTTCACAAAATATAAATTAGAAATTCCAATATGCACTTGCGACATAAATTGGGATTTCATGCTTCGTACCCAAGTTAGACATTATAAATATTTACTTAAACACTAAATCTTAAATTAATATTATATTTTAATATGTAAAATTTTACTGGTTCGTTACATTCTCCCCCACTTAGAGCTTTTCGTCCTCGAAAAGGAAACGTTATATTCATTTTAGTCGATATGTATAACATTCCAAGCACTTTGCTTAGTTTAAAACCTGCTTAAAAGAAAAATAATTTATAGCTTTTAAAACTCAAAATTTTTCTAACATCCGGAATTTACGGAAAATTTCGGCAGCACCTCCTTTGTACGGAGTGCCCGGAAAAATTTCATATACAATATTTATCAATATACATCTCATCCACACGATGAGGCATCCCAATATAGGGGAAATAAAACAAAATCAACCCAACTGCGATATGTAAAGCGATATTCGTACCTTATTTAGGCGTTTTAAGCGTATTTGCTTATTATTTTAGCATTTGCGCAAAAGCGAGCTCCAAAGCGAAGCATACACCATTGCAACCTATAAAAATCTCAACAAACAAGTGAGAACATGGAAATATAAAATATACAAAACAATAGGCAATATATAACCTAAACTGGCATAGCATACAATAACAATGAAATGAAACTAAACAATAACATAATCAATGGTTAACATTTTAATACATACATTTCTCAGTTTATTTACATTTCATTGCTTATTAAGTTTGCTAAATTAATTCTCATTCCAACTCACTAAATCTCTATCGCAAATCATCCAAATATATGTTCCCTTTTTTTTTTTTTTTTTTTTTTTTACATTCGATTAGTTTGTCAATCATGTTTTACATTTAGTTTATCCAAACATTCAATTACCCCCTTCTTTTCTTTTTTCTTTTATTTTATATAACATCCGATTTCTTTTGTCATTCATGTTTTATGTACTTACTTGTTTATTTTTAAATCATTTAGTGCAAGTTTTTCTCCATTCCTTAAGTGCAGTTTTTTTTTTCTTTTCAGTTTTGCAGTTTTTTTTTGTTTCAGTTTGCAGTTTTTTTTTTTTCAGTTTGTAGTTTTTTTTTTTTTCAGTTTGCAGTTTTTTTTTTTTCAGTTTGCTTTTTTTTTTCAGTTTGCTTTTTTTTTCCATCTTTGCAGTTTTTTTTTTCCTCTATAGCAGCCGCTGCTGCCACTGTCACTGCTGACGGTGGTGCTGCAGCTGCCACTGCAGTTGCCGGCAGCAGCCCCCATTTTTTTTCAACTTGTAAGTTTCTATAAAGTTACTACTTCTTATACTTGATATGTTCTTCACTTGAATAAGCATCTAAACTCGGTCAAGAAGAAGGAAAAAAAATAAAGAAACATATTCGTCATTTGTTCTAGTTGTCCAAAACCAATATCATAAGACTTATGACTTCAACCATTAAACTCCAATTGTGGTCCAAATCCTAATATGTTTAGTAGGCAATAATATCCAATTGAATGTTTTATTTTATGTTCACAGACTATCAGCAGTGAATTGATTTATTTATTTTACAATAACCAATTGGTTTATATAACATCCATCAACAACTAGGGTATTACATTAGAATTTTATTTTGCTGTTTCATAAATCAAATTATATTTCATATTTTCAGCTTAGAACCATTTTAAAATTTCAAACTATTATACTTGTAAATTTTGTCTTTCATTACACTCAACTATAAAGTTTATTATTTTCTACAATCTTTACGAGTTTACTCAGATTATTAACTCGCTTCATCATTTTACAAGTATATTTGTGTAAACTTTTGTTAATATAGCATTTCACTACATATAACTCATTTCAATTTCTTCTTCTTCTTTTTAAACCTAAGACATGTTTGTAGATTATTTACCTAAAATATGTTTACATGTTTTGTTACAATTGTGTCTTAAACTATTTATGCTTTACTATTGCAGGCCTTTTAATAAACAGGAAAAACTATCAAAGAATATTACTTGAACCAAGTTCAAGACATAATTTAGACATGTTGTAGCCAGCAAACACTTTGGCAGCCCCTCAAACATAATGGCACAGGTTCTCGATACTATTAAATAACTCCAGCTGAGCTTAACACTCAGCAACTCAAGAAATGAACCATGGATCAGTTGTAAAGTTTTAGCTGATGTGCATGATTGGGGCAAGGTATCAATATAAATATGTGCCGGTATCACTATTACACAACGTGGAAATTGGGACATCTCAGTTTTACCCAGGAATAGAGAGTGCAGTGGGATGGTCAATACAATACAAATCCATTCTGAAAGTGACGCTGGCTGTGGCGAATGGTGTAGACAACAAGGTTTTTTTTTTTCTTTTCTTTTCTTTCTAAACCATGGCAAGTATGAAGGGAAAGAGCAGTCAAACAACATGAGAGCGGTGATATGGGACAAAATCAACATTCATCATGTATTATCCTAAACAGAGTGAACACAAAACAAGTTTATACAGTGAGGCATGGTTGTTGATGATTTGTGTGCTTTGTCCATTAGATTTTTGAAAACTTACAAATGAATACTACTTTAGCCATAAGGGTAGTTAGTGTATACAATACAAAGACCATCAGCATGCAGATTCTTTGACATACAAAGTTTAACACACTGTGTATTATCAATCCCTACAGGCATGACTTAAATTATTATTATTATACATCAGTGTCTTAGCTAAGATACAGGTTATCAATTTCAAATTTCCTTTGAAAGATTTATTTTATTAAAGTTTATTTTCCAAAAGGAAAATTTGTATTATAGAACTTCCCATTTGTTTTGTGTTAATCGACACAACCGTTATGAATTCATTAAAAATTATTATCCTCAAATTATCCTTTCACCAGTTCTACAGACACAAATGTTTTTTTTCAGTTTCATTTAGATGTTCCACTTACTGTGAGTTTTTAATTTATTCTACATAACTAATCAAATTATTCAGCTTTTAATAACTGATTATATTCATGAATGAACTGCAGTTACATTTCAAACTTCACTTAGCTTGGAAATTCATACAAACAAGTTGTGCATCATTTACCTTGTCTGAAAAATATTTCTCTCCTTCGCAGCCGTTATGAGTTTAGCAGAATCATTCATTTTCAAATTATTGTTTTACAAGTTCTTATTTGTACAAATTTCTTAATGTCACATTTTTAGTTTCACAATATGTAAACTATTTCAATACTATTTCAAATTCATATTTCATTTACTTAAGAAAAATTTAACAATTTCTTACGGATTAACTTGTATCACATTTCACTAAAAGGTAAATATTTTCACAACACTTGCAGATTCAATAAAGTAGTTGTTTTTTTTTAAATCATTATATTACAGGTTCTCTTGAGTACACTTTATTATATATATATATATATAATATTTTTAATTTCACATCACATAATTCAGTTTCAATTTCTTTTGACAGGCTTATTATTAAAGGTTCCAATAATTTCTAAAACAAGTCTTATACTACAAAATTTTCACACTACTGAGTTTAATTAACATAACCAAACATTGATCCTTATAGTTATTTATTCACACATATTTACATTGAATACTATTTAGTTGGATCAAATTAAGTCAAGAAATAAGCTAGAAGTTGAATTAACGAAAGGAACTACTCGATAAGGAATTTTCAAACGATAGAGAGTCTTATCAAAATAAAGCAAGGAAGACAAGGGATTTTGAAAGCGATTAATTTTAACTTCCTAGTATGGGACAAACAAGACTGAGACTCACGTTTTGGAAATCCTAAACTAATACAATCTAACTAAAGACGAATTCAAAGAAATAGAATTTAAAACAAGGCTAAAAGGTCTTCAAGACAAATTTTATATAACAAAATCCTTTAAAAATAATTTAAGATCATTTGAAACTATTTATATTTTTAAAATACGCTCTCTCGAAATGACTCTGAGATGATTTTACTCGTTCTAGAGTATTTCTACTCCATCTCTAACGAGTGTTTCAACAACAAAAGCTAAGATTTGTGTAAACCAAAGCTCCGATACCAACTGTAACGACCCGACTTTTTGACCGCTCCAAGTCGGTAATTAAACCAACTCGAACCGTTCAAAATGACAGATTGTTATTGCTTATGTAGTTGAAATACAAATCATCACAGAATCACAAACACATAACACACAATATCTCACAGCGGAAGTAAAATTCATACAGCAATTCAAAATCTTTAAACTTACATAATCAGAGTACAGAATAAATAGAGAAACAGCGGGAGACTAAGAACCTTGTTAATACATGAATAGCTGACTGAAGTGGGAAGAACAGCGAGAGTGATAACAGATGGATGACTGGATCTCTACGAATCTCAAGCCCTAAAGATATATCTTCAAGCTGAAATACTCGGTCTGACCCGGGCATTTTGCAAAGAATAAAACAAAATACACGAGTCAGGACTAACAGTCTCATATAAGTGAATTAAATCAGATGAAGTGTTAACTGAAATGTACAATAACTTAGAGAATGTTTGGGATTTCCATCCTCTAAGGATCCGCAAAACTAATATCTATATAATAGTAAGCTATTATTGTAATGTCTATTCAGTAAAGTATAAATAATGAAAATAGCGTAAGCGGGATTACCATATTACCCTTACACCGTTTATAAGCATCAACAGTCTATACAGTACCGTAAATTCACCGTACTGGTGTTATCAGAGGGCATTCCATAGAAGGCAACACTAAATCAAAATCGTATGGGGCTCGATAAGGATACATATGACAAGGCACTCGAGGCAATACCCAGGGTAGGATTCTACCAGTTGCACTCCCGGACCGGTGGTAACGCATAGCAGCCACTACCGCCCACCTCGGAACACACTCCCATAATCAAAGGGGTGTACACCCAAATCAGTCACAATAGTAATAGAGATGGTATCGAAGATGCGTGTCCGATATGAGGTGCGACCTCAATTAGTCACGGTATAGCTCCTGTTTTAGTCATTTTAATTATGACCCGAAGGTCAAGGCCTTTCGTCGTCGTTCGCCTTCTTCAATCCAGTGGTTGCTTCCAAGCCATCATGTTGTCGTTCCGATACTCCATTACGTATACAGTTGTTAAAGTGGTATCGGCACTGACAGAGAGTATGCCACTTACCGACTCCGGTCTCTTTAACAACCGACGCTTATATTTTTCCACACCGTGGCCATTAGATTTGAAAACATATTCCAAATATCACAAATCGCTTTATTTCAAGTTTTGCCCCAAAATCAAGTATCCCAAATCATTTACAAATGGTTCGATTAGGATTATAAGCCAGAATTCTCCCTTGGATTCATTAGACTGGATTGGACATGAGTTTTATTCAACATAAGATAAAGAAAATAAAGTAAATATATTTAGAAAAGTTAAGTTCGAAAATAGTATATGTATATTAAATTTGAAAGAAGTGTATAAATATATATATTTGGAAAATATTATAAATTTTATATGGTTAAAGAAATCAAATCATTTTATAAAGAATAATTATAAAACTAAGTAATGCAGAAAATTACTTTTGTAAATTCATAGTTCAAATGAGTAATATAAATCCAATCCAAATTCTGAATCCATGTCTTAACATTTCCTTTCCCAACTAGAATTCATATTTTAAACCCAATTCTCTTGATTTGGTTCAATCTCAACACTTCATTGTTAAAGTGATCCTCGAATCATTACCTAACTTGAAATTTCACATATCCATTCATATAACAAATTCCCAAATCCCTTTAGCGTTAGCTATAGATCAAAAATCCTTTGCGTGCATTCATACGGCAAATATCCATTTGACAAATTATATACATATAAAAAAAAAATAGGGTTGACATTTCTTATCAAGTCTTTGCAACCCTTTACATTAGATCATTTTATTCAAAATCATCATGTTATTATATTCATTATACATTATGAAGAATTCATTTAAAGCAATTTTAAAATTTAGTATTGATCTTGCAAAAATCACTTTAAAATTTATTCTTATACAAATTGGATTTCTAGAAAAATTCAAGTGAAATTATGAACAAAACTTCCCATTTAAACTCTTCTTTATAATAAAAAAGTTCCATTTGAACTTTCTACTTGTGAAATCGATAAGATATTTCAAAATACTTTGTCTTATTGACCACGGTGCCTGTATATAATTTTCTAGCCTATGGTCAAGTGGTACGGATATTTATCATTTCAATCCGTTCTTTAAAATATTCGAATCCCGGGTATATCATTTCAACCCGCATCCCAAATCGATTTGAATACACAAGAGGTTCGGGTATGTATCATTTCAACCCGAAATGGTTTCTAAACTAAGGGGAAACTTGCATGTGTGAAAATAAACATAGCATGGCAATCATACATCCATATGTGTCATGTGAAAACAGTGTGTCGTACGTGCACAACCACGAAGCAACCAAATCTAAAGCACCCTAACATTTCATTCAACATTTCAAATCTTTAATCCACTTAATGAAAATATCAGTCTGTGAGTGAGGGAAACTCACCTCTTGTGATGGGAAGGCGACTATGAAACCAATAATGGTATTGATACAACGCACGAACGACATCAAGGCTAAGCGATGAATGATCCAAATTTGGCAGATGTAATGATAAGTTCAACAAGATGATCATGATAATCAACAACTCCAGCACCAACTTTGATCAATACTGGGGCATTTCAGATTGGCAAGACACCCATGAATAACGGACCTAAACTCAGGACTCGACTTAAACCTCTCGCTGTCTCTCACCAGCACTTCTCTTTCCTATTGAAATGGCTTCTCAGGCATTTTATCAAGCACTTGGAGTGCTTCGTTCAACGGTACATTTCCTGAGCACGATTTCGTCTTCTCCCTTCGTTCAGCTGGATTGGAGGTGCACGAATCGGGTCACTCTCAGGCAGGTGGTTCAAGTCTCATGGGTGGTTGCTAACTGGCCTACGTGTTGGCGGAAGGCGGAGGACGAGAAGATGCAGTCGCAACGCTGGTGATGGGCGTTGGGAAGACAGGGTTCGCAGTGGCACTGCGGAGGCCTCGAGGTCTGGTATGGTCAGTGAGGAGCATCGATTACTGCTTTAGTTTGGAGATGGGGTCTCGATCGAAGGTCGTGAAGAGGCCGATCGCGAGTGGACTGACGGAGGACATTTCTGATTTGAGAAGGAAGTGCTTTCTTCTTTTTTTTTTTTTGAACTAAACCGTAAAAGAAAGGGGAAATAATGAGTTGGGAAAAGGAGGACGCATGTAGAAATGCTTCTGAGATTTTAAATACGTGTTACATTCTTCTAAGACATTTGAACGCGTGTACTCCTTCCTCTGCCCTTTCTGAACGTGGCGTTTGCATGTAGGAAGACATTACAGATGTGTTGATAGGCTTGAATCCCAATTCAAATCTGAAAACAATTTTTTGTGTCCTGTTACACCGATGGGAAGAACAACCAACGGTAATTGTTTTGTGCATTTTCTGTTTTAAGAGAAATTTTAGTTCAACTTTAAAATTTAATGTCGATTACAAGACATCAGTTATTGCTACCGTATTGATTGCATAAATCGGTTTAAATGGTGTGGCGAGCTTAGACAATTTCGCTACACAATTCATTAGACTAATTTCTTATAACGTTTCACGGTAAAAATTTATTATATCCTTTTATGTAACGTACTAAATTTTCAAGATTTATTGTTATTCACAAACAACATACTATGCTTCGTTTACATAAACAATTTATTTGTAACTTACCACATATATGTATAATTTCAAACAACAAATAAGTTTTCACAAAATATAAATTAGAAATTCCAATATGCACTTGCGACATAAATTGGGATTTCATGCTTCGTACCCAAGTTAGACATTATAAATATTTACTTAAACACTAAATCTTAAATTAATATTATATTTTAATAAGTAAAATTTTACTGGTTCGTTACAGGCAGCTAGTTGTTTTGGTTTTTGCAGATTTATATTCACAGGATCCTGGTTTACAGCTGGAACGATATCCGGAAAGCTTTGTATCCGTATATCTCTTTCTAGTTGCGTATTGTATTATTTTCCGCTGCTATGTACTTAAATGTAATTTAAATCTCTGATATTTCTGTGTAATATTCATTTATACTCTGTATATTCTTGTAATCTGATGCATTGTTGTAATATACAATGAAATGTTCTTCTGTATGTGTTCTACTTTGTCGTGTTCTCAAACGATAGGGCGTTTCGAACGGCCTGGGTCGGTTTAGCGACTGATTCGGACCGAGCGAAATTCCTTCTCGTCACAGATCGATACCTCGGAAACTATTCAACTCAACTAATCTCCAGTTAGTTTCTGATTTTCTTAACTCCTTTAGGCCTAAGAACTATATTATTGAAGATACCGTTCACGACAACCCAAAATCACATTTCATTATTGATCGGGTTAAAGAACGAGTGTTATTTAAAACACTGTCCACGATAAACCCAAAAATCAATATCAATTCAATTCCAATTAAACATTATTTAATTGGTACACTTCATTAAATCTAAATAAAAATATTTAATCTTTTCTCCACTGGGTTCAAGAACAGTGTTAATGAAGACACCATTCACGACAAACCCAAATCACATTTGATATTAAATACAAGGCTCTGAATAGAAAATATCCCGACTTATATTCAATATCAAATTCTACGATTAACAAATGTCGTATTGGAAATAACGATATAAATATATATATCTTTCAAATTTCCATAACAACATCTGCATAATCCCGAATTCCAACATCGAAATATTCCGAAGACAATCTCGATTCAAATCCACTCCAATGCAATCATTGGAAATTCTGGTTATTTTCAAAACCATTTCAAATCCAATTTATTTATTTAAAAATAAATAGAATTATTTTTCTAGTTCAAAACAAGTTTATTTCGATAAAAATCTATTTTTATCTTTTCAAATATGGAGTTTTTCATCCCAATTCTTTCTAAATCATTTCTTATGATTTTACATAAATTATTACTATTTTTAATAATTTTATCAAGGCCCGTACAGTCGATTTCCATCAATGGCCATCGAACTGCACTTACAGCGACCTTTTTCGAATTTGATTTGGACATAATTCCAAATCCAACCGTTATATTTCAAATTTCTAATATTCGTTAGAAAGCTCTTGTCGATACGAAACCAACGGTTCCGGTTTTAGGAGAATCCGACGGTCGGATCTACCGTAATGTCCGTTTGAAATAAATGGTCGAAATTCGCGAACTGCCGCGGCGCGGCGCGTTCTCTTCAGGCCATTATATTATATATATAATATATATAATATATATTTCGTCGATTTCTACTTAAAACGAATTATATAAATAGTTTTAAATTCGTTTCAAAAGCAATTTCAACTTCCATTTCAATTCAAATCAAAATTGAATTCTTCTTTATAAATTCGTTTTAAAATTCATTTCTATTCAATTCAAATTTCAATTCAATTTGAATTCATTTCAATTTGCTTTCAATTCAATTTGAAGTCGTTTTATATTCAATTTATTTCGAAATCGTTTTCAATTCATTTGATTTCGAAATCGTTTTCAATTCAATTCATTTCAAAATTGTTTTCAATTCAATTCATTTCGAAATCGTTTTCAATTCAATTCATTTCGAAATCGTTTTCAATTCAATTCATTTCGAAATCGTTTTCAATTCAATTCATTTCGAAATCGTTTTCAATTCAATTCATTTCGAAATCGATTTCAATTCAATTCATTTCGAAATCGTTTTCAATTCAATTCATTTCAAAATGAATAAAATCGATATAAATATCGTTTACGTCAAAATGGCGTCAATCTAATCAACACGGCTTCATAAATTTCTATTTTCAAATATTCTATTTCAAATATTTCTTTTTCAAAATAGTTGTTATTATCAAAATATTTCGTTCAACACATGTCCAATCTCAATGGATGAGTACTGTCAACACATGAACTTTTATTTTATATCGATAAAGATGTAAATTTTATTACTAAAATATTTCGTTCAACACATGACCAATCTCAATGGATGAGTACTGTCAACACATGAACTTTTATTTCATAATATTCTTAATTTTTCAAATTGGAATGAGGCCCAATCAATTACCATAAAAAGTTAATTATATGGATTTTCATACATTACACACATATAATAGCATTGAAAAATAATCAACCATCAACCAGAGTGCACTACACTGTATAAGCATCAAATATAGATATCTAACGCTTATAACAGTCTGTCAATCAATCGATCGACATATTTAATCAATCAGGATGAGTGAACTTCAAATTTCATCCCAACACCCGTGTGGGGTTTCAAGCAATCAAACACATATTTTATTTGTGTTGTTGGGCGATGTGTAAAATTTATCGTCCCAATCAATGTCATTCAAATAGGTGTACATAAACAAACCGTCCGGTTTATAAATGAATATTTTTTTATTCACATTCACGTTAAAAATTATATTTTTAACGATAAAACATTTTATTCAACCTATGAATATTCTATTCGGTTCATTTATTCAATAAAATGATATTTTTATTTTTCTAACATATTTTAGAAAATTTCGGCGGCATAACGACACGATACTAGAAACGGGACAAGGCCTAACCTTATCCCCGGTCTAGTGAAGGCCCACGCCATTCACACATCAATCAAATTCACCAAACAATTCAATTCAAACCAAATCATCAAATTAATTTATGCAACCAAACAAACAAGTCCATGGTCTGTGGACGATTGTGTCGGGTGCTACTAAGCACCGTCTGCATCCTAGTATATATATATAACTAGAAAAAGAAATTAAAGAGTGAGAAGTTCTCACCGATAGCTATCCAAACATCTTGGCTCTTCTTTGATATAAATCTCCTTCGTTCTCGCCTTTTTGTTACCTTCGTTGCCCGCTTTCATTACCTATGTAAAAATCGAATTTTTACTACGCTATTCAATATATAAAAATCGAATTTTTACTACTATGTTATATAGATAAAAATTATATTTTTATCACGCTATTTTCCATATAAAGATTTCGCCTTTTCTAAAATAAAGATTTCGCCTTTTCTAAAATAAAGATTTCTAAATAAAAATCATTGCTTTATAACATAAAATAAAATCAGTTTTTAAATGTAACAAAAAATCAGTTTTTAAATATAACAAAAATCAGTTTTTTAAATTATAACAAAATCAGTTTTTAAATTATAACAAAAACAGTTTTTAAATTATAACAAAATCAGTTTTTAAATTATAACAAAATCAGTTTTTTAAATTATAACAAAATCAGTTTTTATAAGCAAATAAAAATCAGTTTTTATAAGCAAATAAAAATCAGTTTTTATTATGCCACAATTGAGAATAGTAAGAAATAGAACTTACAGGTTTTTCAAGACGGAGGGGGTTTGGAAGAGCGCCGGACTGGAAGAAGGGGGGGCGCAGGTGATCGGCGGTCGGCGAGGGAGGTGGCTGCGATTCTGGTCAGGCGCAGGAAGCTTCGGCGTCGTATGGGGAAAGGAAATCGAGAGGAGGGGGAAGGGTGTCTGTCGTCGCGGTTGAGGCCAGAGGGGGGGTGTGGGGCAAGGCGGCGCTCGCGAGGGGGCGGCGTCCATCGACGGGGTGGAGCGCGATTTAGATCTACGGTTTTTTTTCCTTTCTGATCGATTAAAAGGAGAGAGGGGGGGGGGGCCAGAGCGGGTTAACGGGGAAGAAAAGTTTTTTTTTTTAATTTTATTATTTAATTTTCCACAAAAAGCAACTTTTATTTTTGACTTCAAAACGAGGCCCACCGCCTGTCGTCCATAGCTAATTACCCCCATTCCGAACACAATGGGATATGTATCGTATGCTGATTCGATCGTTACAATCAGTTTCCATTGAGTTTACATTTAAATCAATATATTGAATTTTAAACGTACATTTCAAATTACCGGGGCCACATACTAGCACGAAAAATTCCCGAAAAATATTTTCTAGCTTCGTATTGACGATACGGTCCTAACAAAACTAGTTTCGTCGAATTCTGAGACCTTTAGAAAAATGGCCAATTTCCAGTCGATTAAAATCAACTGAAACTGGTCAAACGCGTTTTCCTTTGCCACGCTCACATATTGATTCAGGAAATTATGAAATTTGGAATCTAGCAATAATTTGACACTGCGGACCCAACAAAACTGGTTTCGTCGAGATCCGAGGTCATTTGGAAAATGTCCATTTTTAAGGGCCTGAATTCCATAGCGACTATTCAGAATTTTCAACTGGACATATCTTTTGATTGCCGCTATGAAATCTTGATTTTTCGGATTCGTTGGAAAGATATCATCAATTAGATCCTAATGTTTTTGGTTTCACTAAAATCCGGATTGTTTTGCACTCGGTACATTCAATTGAAGTTTGAAATCGAATTATCGAACTACCGCGCCATTTTCAATTCTATTTATAATTATATATAAATATTTATATTCTAACGACGACGCGTATAATATATACGTTCGAATTATATTCCAAATAAATTTTTCGTCGTTTTTATTTAAAATAATTCATTTTAAATAATCAAAGTTCGCTAAAATTGCCAAAATAAAAATTTCAAACTGGCTCGCATTTTCCGGGTTGTTACAATCTCCCCCACTTAAAACTTTTCGTCCCCGGAAAGGAACAAAGTCGAAAGTGGTTTGATCAATCAACACTACGGTCGATCTGGCTTCCATTCTCCAACTTTTCAGTTTCTGAGAATTTTCAAAATTTCAAAAATTTGGCTAACACCCTAAATTTTCGAAAAATTTCGCCATAACCTCCCCTGCACCGGGAGCATCGGGAAATCTCAAATAGCTTCCCCGGTCCTTCTAATCTCAAAAAGAAAAAGAAAAAGCCAAGCAGCTAGCCAATAGGCTCATAAAATCATCATCACCCAAACAAAACAGTAAATTATGTAGTAAACATGTACCTATTTGTCGGGCAAACAAATTTTATTCTCTGGCTCTAGCCTCCTTGCTATGACCTGTTCAATGTAAGTATATGTATATGCAAACAAATGCGACCAATTTTCAATACAATTCAATATTTGATCAAATTAGGCATAATGGTTCAAAATTATCAAACAATGAACAAACAACACAAACATCAATCAATTAGTGAATTAGAGTCTCAAATTCATAATTTTGATACATATACAAAAATCATGTTTTTGATGCCAAATCACAACAATAGGCCCTATCTAATTTTTGGTTCTCACACCAGTCAATAGGAAATATATAGAAATCTCACTTTCGTCACTCGAATATAAACACTGATGATGAGGCCTCATCATCTGAATCATCTCCGGGCGACTATAGTGTGATTCTATATCTATCCAGTATATTGAAATTTCGAATACACGTGGATAAGACGTATACGCAAAATCTATATATACTGGATTGTCCACATCAATATAAATAGATAATCAAATACGAATAATTGATTTAAATCTTCAAAACCAAAATTGTTTTTACTTTCCAAATATACCCTTCACACTCGTTCTAGGATACTACTGATCCCATCTCTAACGAGTCATTCTAATTGGATATTACTAAACCAATATCTGATGAATTCTTTCGTATGGTTCTAATGTGTCTTGTTCTCGAGCTCTGTAAACCAAAGCACTGATACCAACTGTGACGAGCAAGAAATTTCGCTCGGTCCGAACCAGTCGCTAAACCGACCCAGACCGTTCGAAACGCCCTATCGTTTTGAGAACAAGACAAAATAGAACGTATACAAAAGAACATTTCATTGTATATTACGACAATGCATCAGATTACAAGAATATACAGAGTATAAATGAATATTACACAGAAATATCAGAGATTTAAATTACATTTAAATACATCGCAGCGGAAAATAATACAATACACAACTAGAAGAAGATATACGGATACAAAGCTTCCCGGATATCGTTCCAGCTGTAAACCAGGATCCTGTGAATATAAATCTGCAAAACCAAAACTACTAGCTGCCCGTGTCAAAATAAGGGCACACAGAGTTTAGGTTAAAACAATAAACTCCAGGTCAGTCATGTGAGTGGTGTGAGAACTAAAACAGTTAATCTTTATTTTTAAAGTTAGGTAAATCAAGGGACCATGCCGTATAACACGGAACGGGTTTCCTCCCAAGAATACCAGTGCATAAAACAAACAGCGCAATGCTAAATAAAGAAAAATGAAGCTGTTATAAGACCCAGGTCCCATCACACAATGCAACGCAGCCGAGGATAGGGTTTTCCCTTATAACAGCCAAAGAATGCTTGATACGTTTAAAACAAATCATTTGATACTATAATAAGTGCATAGTGTATAAAACAACTTCAATCATAAATATCAATCATAGGCGGCATGAATGCCCCATCCCACTATGTCGCCATACTAGGTTCTACAATTAAAACCGCAAATGTCACGTATTTGGAAGTTGGATTTCCATCTATGAACCGAGGCAAGGGATCGACCTCTACCGATTCGTGACTCTCTAGCCCGAGCCACAGGCAAGCGCCAAGGCAAGCCTTTAGATCGTCAGGGCCGGTCCACCGATGTGGATTATTATGCCTGAACACTACGTTTCCCCACCCTATGGGGTGTAAGTGAGCCAACTAAATGACTCCATCGGTTCGAGAACGACCGATCACTCCGAGGCGCCTCGCAACAGCAACAACCACATAAGTCAAACTCGTCAGGGCGTGTAAAACCACTGACGCCACTTCTAACTAGAAAGAAACGCAAGTCCTCCCTGATGTCCTCTCCCGTTTTTGGTTCATACCGGGTGTGAAACTCGCGAAGTAAACGTTACACAAAGCTACGCCACAAAGGCCTTCCTTTGATCATCACCACAAGACTTTGCTTTTCAACAGAAGCCTCGATCAATTGCCACTTAGGCATGCCACACAGGCAATTCACTCCATGCGTTTGATATCCATCAATATATAACCCCTGAGCTCGTACGTCTCAGAGAAGGGCGTTAAGCAATAGAATAAATTCTTTGCCGCCAAACAGATATATATTTAATAGAAATCAATCACACGGACTAAAATCCAATGTCAGACACACAGTCCATTTACAAGTCCGTTCTGGGGCTGAACGAAACCGGAGGCACCTAGTACCCCGCATATCCATCGATCTCCAAGTACGTCTGGAAGATCACTAACTGTTTCCATCTTCTTGGGTGTACAACCCAATCAAGATCATCAGTAATCACCCAAACGACGTGAAGACTTCCGGTCTTCGACCATCGTCTTCATCTTCGACTTATCGTCATATCAGTTATTCAGAATGGGATAAACCCGATCTTTCCGAATAACTCGCGTATATTTTAAATAAGTGTTACACAAATACAACATATGCCTCATTCTAATTCATCAGCCACTAACCGTAAATTAATCAAGAGAATAATTCCCCAAATATTAACCCCGAAGGCCGAAACCAACATCAGATCAATATCCAGAAAACCATTCTGCTGGGCTAACCGACAGTTAGTTTCTAAATTTCACATTCATAGGGAAAGGTTCCCATTAATTTTATCCAAGATAAATTCCTTGAATTTATTCTTTAATCTATTTTTGAACATCAATTCAAACTAGTCGGGATTAACGAAACTTACCGAAGTAATCATTTGTTTTGATTTCCCAATCCCAACCTATTCATCCCCTGAAGTAAAACTGGTGATACTTCATATCTAACACAATGGTGTTATCGGTAAATTCAATTACCATTTCACGTTCAAATCTAATTAAAGATTTAACTATCGCCTGGAGTAAAACTGGTGGTACTCCATTCTCGATTATTTCAATCTAATTAAAGATTCATTAAAACTCCACTTAGTTTTAATCTGTGACTGGGTTAAAGAATCAGTGTCATTTAAAACACGGTTCACGATAAACCCAAAATCACATCACATTTCAATCAGTCCCTAATTGTAAATTAGCAAGTGAGCAATTCCCTAAGTATTAATCCCGAAGGCCGAAACCAACATCAGATCGATACCTCGGAAACTATTCAACTCAACTAATCTCCAGTTAGTTTCTGATTTTCTTAACTCCTTTAGGCCTAAGAACTGTATTATTGAAGATACCGTTCACGACAACCCAAAATCACATTTCATTATTGATCGGGTTAAAGAACGAGTGTTATTTAAAACACTGTCCACGATAAACCCAAAAATCAATATCAATTCAATTCCAATTAAACATTATTTAATTGGTACACTTCATTAAATCTAAATAAAAAGATTTAATCTTTTCTCCACTGGGTTCAAGAACAGTGTTAATGAAGACACCATTCACGACAAACCCAAATCACATTTGATATTAAATACAAGGCTCTGAATAGAAAATATCCCGGCTTATATTCAATATCAAATTCTACGATTAACAAATGTCGTATTGGAAATAACGATATAAATATATATATCTTTCAAATTTCCATAACAACATCTGCATAATCCCGAATTCCAACATCGAAATATTCCGAAGACAATCTCGATTCAAATCCACTCCAATGCAATCATTGGAAATTCTGGTTATTTTCAAAACCATTTCAAATCCAATTTATTTATTTAAAAATAAATAGAATTATTTTTCTAGTTCAAAACAAGTTCATTTCGATAAAAATCTATTTTTATCTTTTCAAATATGGAGTTTTTCATCCCAATTCTTTCTAAATCATTTCTTATGATTTTACATAAATTATTACTATTTTTAATAATTTTATCAAGGCCCGTACAGTCGATTTCCATCAATGGCCATGGAACTGCACTTACAGCGACCTTTTTCGAATTTGATTTGGACATAATTCCAAATCCAACCGTTATATTTCAAATTTCTAATATTCGTTAGAAAGCTCTTGTCGATACGAACCCAACGGTTCCGGATTTAGGAGAATCCGACGGTCGGATCTCCCGTAATGTCCGTTTGAAATAAATGGTCGAAATTCGCGAACTGCCGCAGCGCGGCGCGTTCTATTCAGGCCATTATATTATATATACAATATATATAATATATATTTCGTCGATTTCTATATAAAACGAATTATATAAATAGTTTTAAATTCGTTTCAAAAGCAATTTCAACTTCCATTTCAATTCAAATCAAAATTGAATTCTTCTTTATAAATTCGTTTTAAAATTCATTTCTATTCAATTCAAATTTCTATTCAATTTGAATTCATTTCAATTTGCTTTCAATTCAATTTGAAGTCGTTTTATATTCAATTTATTTCGAAATCGTTTTCAATTCATTTGATTTCGAAATCGTTTTCAATTCAATTCATTTCGAAATCGTTTTCAATTCAATTCATTTCGAAATCGTTTTCAATTCAATTCATTTCGAAATCGTTTTCAATTCAATTCATTTCGAAATCGTTTTCAATTTAATTCATTTCGAAATCGTTTTCAATTCAATTCATTTCGAAATCGATTTCAATTCAATTCATTTCGAAATCGTTTTCAATTCAATTCATTTCAAAATGAATAAAATCGATATAAATATCGTTTACATCAAAATGGCGTCAATCTAATCAACATGGCTTCATAAATTTCTATTTTCAAATATTCTATTTCAAATATTTCTTTTTCAAAATAGTTGTTATTATCAAAATATTTCGTTCAACACATGACCAATCTCAATGGACGAGTACTGTCAACACATGAACTTTTATTTTATTTCGATAAAGATGTAAATTTTATTACTAAAATATTTCGTTCAACACATGACCAATCTCAATGGATGAGTACTGTCAACACATGAACTTTTATTTCATAATATTCTTTATTTTTCAAATTGGAATGAGGCCCAATCAATTACCATAAAAAGTTAATTATATGGATTTTCATACATTACACACATATAATAGCATTGAAAAATAATCAACCATCAACCAGAGTGCACTACACTGTATAAGCATCGAATATAGATATCTAACGCTTATAACAGTCTGTCAATCAATCGATCGACATATTTAATCAATCAGGATGAGTGAACTTCAAATTTCATCCCAACACCCGTGTGGAGTTTCAAGCAATCAAACACATATTTTATTTGTGCTGTTGGGCGATGTGTAAAATTTATCGTCCCAATCAATGTCATTCAAATAGGTGTACATAAACAAACCGTCCGGTTTATAAATGAATATTTATTTATTCACATTCACGTTAAAAATTATATTTCTAACGATAAAACATTTTATTCAACCTATGAATATTCTATTCGGTTCATTTATTCAATAAAATGATATTTTTATTTTTCTAACATATTTTAGAAAATTTCGGCGGCATAACGGCACGATACTAGAAACGGGACAAGGCCTAGCCTTATCCCCGGTCTAGTGAAGGCCCACGCCATTCACACATCAATCAAATTCACCAAATAATTCAATTCAAACCAAATCATCAAATTAATTTATGCAACCAAACAAACAAGTCCATGGTCTGTGGACGATTGTGTCGGGTGCTACTAAGCACCGTCTGCATCCTAGTATATATATATAACTAGAAAAAGAAATAAAAGAGTGAGAAGTTCTCACCGATAGCTATCCAAATATCTTGGCTCTTCTTTGATATAAATCTCCTTCGTTCTCGCCTTTTTGTTACCTTCGTTGCCCGCTTTCACTACCTATGTAAAAATCGAATTTTTACTACACTATTCAATATATAAAAATCGAATTTTTACTACTATGTTATATAGATAAAAGTTATATTTTTATCACGCTATTTTCCATATAAAGATTTCGCCTTTTCTAAAATAAAGATTTCGCCTTTTCTAAAATAAAGATTTCTAAATAAAAATCATTGCTTTATAACATAAAATAAAATCAGTTTTTAAATGTAACAAAAATCAGTTTTTAAATATAACAAAAATCAGTTTTTTAAATTATAACAAAATTAGTTTTTAAATTATAACAAAATCAGTTTTTAAATTATAACAAAATCAGTTTTTAAATTATAACAAAATCAGTTTTTTAAATTATAACAAAATCAGTTTTTATAAGCAAATAAAAATCAGTTTTTATAAGCAAATAAAAATCAGTTTTTATTATGCCACAATTGAGAATAGTAAGAAATAGAACTTACAGGTTTTTCAAGACGGAGGGGGTTTGGAAGAGCGGCGGACTGGAAGAAGAGGGGGGGGGGGGGGGGCTCGGGTGATCGGCGGTCGGCGAGGGAGGTGGCTGCGATTCTGGCCAGGCGCAGGAGGCTTCGGCGTCGTATGGGGAAAGGAAATCGAGAGGAGGGGGAAGGGTGTCTGTCGTCGCGGTTGAGGCCAGAGGGGGGGTGTGGGGCCAGGCGGCGCTCGCGAGGGGGCGGCGTCCATCGACGGGGTGGAGCGCGATTTAGATCTACGGTTTTTTTATTTTTTTCTGATCGATTAAAAGGAGAGAGGGGGGGCCAGAGCGGGTTAACGGGGAAGAAAAGTTTTTTTTTAATTTTATTATTTAATTTTCCACAAAAAGCAACTTTTATTTTCGACTTCAAAACGAGGCCCACCGCCTGTCGTTCATAGCTAATTACCCCCATTCCGAACACAATGGGATATGTATCGTAAGCTGATTCGATTGTTACAATCAGTTTCCGTTGAGTTTACATTTAAATCACTATATTGAATTTTAAACGTACATTTCAAATTACCGAGGCTACATACTAGCTCGAAAAATTCCCGAAAAATATTTTCTAGCTTCGTATTGACGATACGGTCCTAACAAAACTAGTTTCGTCGAATTCTGAGACTGTTAGAAAAATGGCCAATTTCCAGTCGATTAAAATCAACTAAAACTGGTCAAACGTGTTTTCCTTTGCCACACTCACATATTGATTCAGAAAATTATGAAATTTGGAATCTAGCAATAATTTGACACTGCGGACCCAACAAAACTGGTTTCGTCGAGATCCGAGGTCATTTGCAAAATGTCCATTTTTAAGGGCCTGAATTCCATAGCGACCATTCAGAATTTTCAACTGGACATATCTTTTGATTCCCGCTATGAAATCTTGATTTTTCGGATTCGTTGGAAAGATATCATCAATTAGATCCTAATGTTTTTGGTTTCACTAAAATCCGGATTGTTTTGCACTCGGTACATTCAATTGAAGTTTGAAATCGAATTATCGAACTACCGCGCCATTTTCAATTCTATTTATAATTATATATAAATATTTATATTCTAACGACGACGCATATAATATATACGTTCGAATTATATTCAAAATAAATTTCTCGTTGTTTTTATTTAAAATAATTCATTTTAAATAATCAAAGTTCGCTAAAATTGCCAAAATAAAAATTTCAAACTGGCTCGCATTTTCCGGGTTGTTACATCAGTCATGGGACTGGTGTGAGTAAACTCCAATCATTTGTTTAACTTTTGAAATCCTTTCAAAAGAAAAGATAATAGTAAGACCAGCCCACACATAAACATGGACAGTTTTTACCTTACTATAACCCAAAACACTTTGATACAAAAATCCAGTGATATTATAATAATGTCTACATCAAGTAAATAACCAAATAGCAGAACGCTTGCATCTCACGCTCCGCATATATAGTAATAAAAATCAAAAACCGCATGGCGCTTATTAGAGATTGGATTCCGACTATGACAAGGTATGGGACCACCTTCCGCTAGTGTATCTCTAGAGAGGAATACACTGGGTTCAACAAGAACATCTCGTAACCCGGCCCACACATGACCGACCACTCATTTCGCTTGAGTGTATCGAATGTATATCACCAACGGTTGGGATCAGCAACCGCCTCCCGACTGGGACAACATCGAATAGAATAAGAAATTAAATGAACCTCTAGATAGGTGATTATACATCCTAATGGGTGCGACCCACATAGCCATGCTGCCTGCCTGATTTTTGTCCTTTCCCGGTTGTTGAGGCCTGAGGCTACGAATACTTACCATTCATTGATAGCCCAATCACTTTGAATGCCACATTGTCAGATCCGTTAATCACTAGTTGAGTTTGCACAAATATTCTGGATGTTATGCTAAGGGAATAAATCCGTTGCAACCATATATATATTTATACAGACCAAACCATTTGATCATGGAAATACTTTGTCAGACATTCGTCCATTTACGTTCATTCTGGGATTGAACGAAACCGAAGGCACTATATCTAGTAATAGAAAAAGCCCTTGCACTTTACTCCGTCTTCGATATATTCAGCATACTTGGTTCGCAACGCTTATGCCGATACGGAGTGGTTCTTTGGATAATAATCCAACCGGTCTCTCCATATTGACAACGATGGTCAAAAACTTCGATAGTCTGTGATTTAACTATCGAATAAAAACAAGTGTTCATCCAAACAAATCAAACAAATCACTAGGCTCTTTAATTAATATTTCATTAATTAAATCTCTTCTCCATTTCCTTATCAATATTTGTTAACCAAATTTTTACAAGTATCGCCTCCTTTTATTTTCTATAGAAAATATTTTTGATTTTAATTGGAAAACATTCCAATCACTTATCTCTTCCACGAACTCGTTTAGTTCTATACTTAGAAACATTTGTTATTTTATTTCCAAGTTTACATTTATTTGGGTTAAAACGGATGTTGTGTAAAACATCGTTACGACAACCCAAATATATACATTCAACTAAATCTCTTTAAAAGTTGATCTTCGAGACTGAGTTTTGCTATTTATTGGTTGTTAATGAAACCAATCAATTTGGGGTATAATTACCTCTCAGACCTTGACTGAATAACATTCATAACGTCAAAACAGACAAGACTACTTACTCGAATAATCAATACTATACAAACCAATTATCT
Source organism: Allium sativum (assembly GCA_030737875.1). Taxonomy (NCBI): domain Eukaryota; kingdom Viridiplantae; phylum Streptophyta; class Magnoliopsida; order Asparagales; family Amaryllidaceae; genus Allium; species Allium sativum. The sequence continues at coordinate 17,104,003 of JASFAX010000025.1, forward strand.
ATTTTTAAAACACGTATACATTTCCGTTGTTATTTTTAACAAATCTAAGTTATAGTTTTCCTTCTTGTTTCAAATATCCTATTTAAATTTGTTTTATTTTCTAATTCTCTATATATATCGATATATGGATTTCTAGTTACCAAATTTTCTTAAAAATATTCTAACTCCTTAAATTTTCGGAAAAATTCGCCATAACCTCCCCTGTATCGGGAGCATCGGGAAATTTCAAATAGCTTCCCGGTAACTTCTCATCTCAAAATGAAAAAGAAAAAGCCAAGCGGCTTGCCGATACGGCACATAAAATCTCATATATGAATTAAACATGTACCTTATTGTCGAGCACACTAATTATATACCTTCATCACTTTATCCCATAACTGTCTCCGGTATATCTATACCTGTACAATTCATTTCAACTTCATACACTAGTTTTGACTCAATTCGTTAAAGTAACTCTTTAACTAACTCTTTGCCCATTTCGCTTGTATATATGCATATAACACATTTCAAATATATTTCAACTTACTTATCAACTAATTGAATTCAAATTTTAATTTAAGTTCTATATTTGATTTCAAATATATGTTTACAATTCAAAAATTTCAATTTTCAAAGTTCGACTTCAATTCACCACTCGATTAACTAATTCTTCTTTGATTTAGTTAATTCTATTCAATAATCAAAAATATGATTATTGTTTCAAAAATCACTTTTCTTACATCACTTGAGTTCACCTTTATGTTCTAACTCAAGACCAGGTTTTTAAATGGAAATTCGGATTTTTCTTTGCTTAAAAATCCCTATATTTATTATATAAAATCCATTATGGTTTTAATGGTTTTTGGCGCTGCACTTTTAAAATTTTGATTTTGACATAACTCAAAATCTATTCGACGAAATCCAGATTTTTCTCTTCCATTAGAAAAACTATTATTCAACCGGTCCTGACGATTCTTGTTTCAAAGAATTCCGACATCAATTGAGTCCTGTATACTTAATTCAAGTTCGAATCACCAATTTACGAACTACAGCGCTGCGGCGAGTTCGTTTTAATTATATTTATATATATAAAAACTTTTAAACTTCGTTAAAATGAATCCAACTCCATTTTAACTCTATTTGAATTTCTTGATTCAAATTCCAATCTCGCTTTTATTTGAATTCTATATTCAAATTCCAATTCCTTTTCTATTTGAATTCTATGTTCAAATTCTATTTCCTTTTCTATTTGAATTCTAAATTCAAATTTCCATTTCCTTTTCTATTATTCAAATTCTATATTTAAATTTCCTTTATTCAACTCCCATTTAAATTCCTATATTCAAAGTCTATAGTTGAATTTCCTTTTCTATTTTATATTCAAATTCAATACTTGAATTTCTATTTCATATTCTAATTCAATACTTGAAATTCCATTTGAATTCTATTATTCAATTTCTATACTTGAAATTTCATTTGAATTCTATTATTCAATTTCTATTTCAATTTTTCTTTGAAATTCTATATTTCAAATTCATTTCAATTCTTCTTTGAAAAATAATATTTCAAATTCATTTATATTCTTCTTTGAAATTCAATATTTCAAATTCATTTCAAATTGTCTTTGAAATTCAATATTTCAAATTCATTTATTTAAATTCCTTTATTCCTCTATTCACATTCCTTTATTCACATTCCTTTATGAATTTCTATATTCAAATTCCATATTCAATTCTTTTTGAATTCTCGATTCAAATTCTATATTCAATTCTGTTTGAATTCTCTATATTCAAATTTCTATATTCAATTCTATTTGAATTCTCGATTTAAATTATATATTCAATTCTGTTTGAATTCTCTATATTCAAATTCCTTTATTAAGTTTCCATTTGAATTTCTATATTCAAAATTCTATTTCAAATTCTTTCATTCAAATCCCTTTTGAATTCCTCTTTGAATTTTCTTTATTCAAATTCTATATTTGAATTTCATTATTCAATTTCACTTTCAATTCTATTTGGATCTATTTGAATTTTCTATATTCAAATTTCAAATTCAATTCTATTTGAATCTTCTATACTCAAATTTCAAATTTCAATTCTATTTTAGAAAAATATAATTTCCTTTCTAATTCTCAAATATCCTTTTTCATGATATTTTTAAATATCATTAATTAAGCCCAGTGATATTTAAACACACAAAGCTACCAATTATTTATTTTTCTAACACATCATATATAACAATATATATGCAAACAAATAAACAAACAGATAATGTATTTTTGAGGAATCCAGTTGGATTCCTCCAACCTGTTTTCCTGCACCACAGATGTTAGCACATAAATAATACCCATTCTGCTTCGTGGCAGAATATCGTGGTATAGAAGGTCATCCACTAATCATAGCATGGGGCATATAGGGTAATCATCCGCTATGAAACTGCGGGCATCCGCTAATGAGACTGCGGGAATCCAACCAATCAATCAACCCAATATATATAATAGCCTAAATAACTAATGTATATGAAACAAGCAGAAAAATCCAAACAAGCTATAACAATTATTTTTACGAAGTAAAAATAATTATAAATAAAAGGTGAGTGAGATTTACTCACTTAGATTTTCCCATTTGGCGAATTTCCACTTAAAAATGCCATATCATCTTCGCTATGCATCTACTTGAATTGTCTTTTATTTCACACCTATGATTTATTTAATATAATTATCGGTTAAGATTCCTTTATTAACTTTTGACATAAATAATCAATGTTATGTAATTTAAATTATATAAAACATATACCTTTTTGCTTGAAAAATGTAACGACCCGCATTCTACACATCGGAAGATAGTAGAATATTTATTTCATTTTCATATGAAGTCGTATGGTCGTGTACTTGTGGGGAACGACTAGTAGGGTCATTTCCCATGTTCACGATTTTTGTCGATTTTTAAATGACTGTTTTGCCCCTAGTTGACCTTGTTTCGTCCATAACTTTTGACTGGAAAGGAATTTTGACCTGAAACCACTTTCATTAGCTCCGGATGATGGTTTCTCTTTCCGTAGAGTGGTCATAATAGCCAAACGGACTTAAAGTTTGGGAGATATGGCTGAATTAAGGTTTAAAGGGTTAATTTCAGCTAATTGGGCTTAACCGGGTAATTAGCAGCTAGGCCCAATGGGGGATTTCGGGATTAAGAGTATTTAGGGACTGATAGGGTTAGAAATTTCGGTTTTTATTCATTTTTCCAGCCGCCACTTACCTCCTTAAGCTCTAGCCATGGCCTCCACTTGCTAAAAACACCCAAATCACCTTCTAATCACCGTTTAATCAAGTATTGGCTTAATCTACATCAAACCAAGGCGGATTAGCATAAGAATTGGGGTAGAGTTGCTGGAACACATAGGGATTGGATCCAAATCAGAGAAATTTCAGAACTGAGAATTAATTTGTGGCTAAGGTGAGTGATTTGCATAGTTTTACACTAATTACGGCTAATTAGAGTAATTAGCAAAGATTAGCGAAATTATAACTCAGAAAAATCTAGAAAAATTCCTAAAATTCTAAAATAATAATTTACGGCTCTGATAAAAATTTGGGTTAATTTGGACATGTTTTGCTAATTGTATGGTTAGACCATGCTTTAGGGGATTAAGGGGTGATTAGTGTTAATTAGCGAAATTAAGCGTGATAAAATTCTGGAAAAATATTCAGAAATTCATAAATATTGTTTTATACCTCTGTTAGAAAATTTGGCTAATTTGGTTAAGTTTTACTAATCCTATCATTAGTTGTTCTTAAACATGCTTAAGGGGAAAATATGGATTTTTGGGTATGTTTGATCCGTTTTAACCTATCATATTATTGTTTTGGTGTTTGTGGTTGATTATGCATGTTGCTATGACTGTATGAAATGCTTTGTGATTGATTTCAATAGTTAGAATGGTCGAAAACGTCGTCGAATGGCGTAAACACTTGCTGGAACAGTCTCAGAAAACAGTGCAGGGTTCGGATCGGATCGGACATAGGGCTCGGATCGGATATGTTGAACTGAGCAAAGAATCCGACCGGATCGGAACCCAACACTTGGGGGAAAAATGGCAAAAAGGAAGGCCACGCTAGCTGAACTGGGATCGGATCGGATCGAGGAGGACGGATCGGATCGAGGAGGACGAATCGGATCGAGGAGGACGGATCGGAGTGAAGGCATGAGGATGGATCGGATAGGAGCATGTGAAGGACGAGGGCACGGATCGGAACGGAGACACGAGCTGGAGGGGAGATGACACCCGACCCGACCCGAGGTAAAGCACCCGAACCGAACCGATGGAGGACAACCGACCCGAACCGCACTAGGAGAAGACCCGACCCGAACCGCACTAGGAGAAGACCCGACCCGAACCGATGGCTTGAGAAGGAACCCGACCCGACCCAGTATTGACCAATAACCCGAGATGCAAAGGTAGTCCAATATGGGAAGTTAGAGCTTAGGATCCAAATGGGAACCAATGAGTTCACTTCATGATTGGGCTTTGCTGCGGGACGTGTGCAAAGGAGTTGTCGGTATTCATAACTTTGGTTCACCACTGAGAGATGGATAGTGGGCTTGTAGTGATAGTTGTACGGGATTGGATTCCGCCATGGCCCAAAGGATTAGGTGACCAAAGTAGTGGATATCGTATGCTTTACGCACTGAGTGAGAGATGTGAGGATGGTTGTTATGCTTGATTGTTTGACATCACTATGACATACACACCCCCACCCCCGTATCTTTACACCATTTGAAAAGGGCACCTTAGAGTGTTGTACAGTATGTAGTGCTAACTCTTTGGTTGCAGGTCCAGGTTCAGGTATGATTGGATTATACCTGTTATTATTCTGTTTAGATGCTTATCGCTCACACCAGACTTTATGTCTGACCCAGAGTTTTATGTGTCTTCTTATTACTCTGGGTGCTCACACGAGCAGACTAGAGACAGGTTAGGTGGATGCACGGGTAGCTGTACTGGAGACGAGCAGGAGGCTTCCACGTATGATATTTATGTCTTATCTCCCTGTGTTATCGATGGTCACTGCTTGGGCATTAGTAGTGTACCTTTTCCTTTCTTTTGTTTAGAGACAGTATCTTTAAAATTGTAATAAGGATGTTGGATCATAAGCTGTATTTTGGATTTCCGCTGCCATGTTAGACATGATTTAGTTTTTCAGCTTATGCACTGTCTCGCCTGTTTTATGTCAAAGTTATGTGATTATTATATTTTATTCCATGCGCTGTGAGACATTCTACAGGTTCCTTGATTTGTTCATTCCCTTCTTTCCTTTCTTTGGCGACCGTTCCGCGCTAACTGGATATGTGTACAGCGCACTTTTGGAGTAAATGTCGGTTGGTGCGGGGCGGGCCGTCACACTTGGTATCGGAGCCAGGTTGCGTAGTTAACCTAGGGAAGTTATCAGGGAGAGATAGTATACGTACACGAGAGAGCGTATTTGTGATTATTTTGGTTTTCAAAAGCTATATATATATACTATTAGTAGTATAGGGATGAAGTCGTACTGCACTAGCACCACTATGGAGTCGTTAATCATTTCCTTTTTCAGATTGACGATGAGCCGATATGTTAGAGGTACCGGTAGAGGGGCCAATAATGGGAATGCTACTGATATGAGGGCGATGTTTACTGACCTCATGAGAGAGATGCTTAGAGATGTTCAGAGGGCAGCTCCCAATGGTGGAAATGGTGGTGGTCCAATGGTGCAGGCGCCAAGAGTCGACTTCGCCAAGCTGAATAAGGATTATACTAGCCTTGGTGGGAAGCCGTTCCACGGAACGGAGTCGGCTACGGATGTTCAGGATTGGGTGGATAGTTGCGAACGTATCTTCGAGGATTTGGGTATCGAAGATGCCATGAAGAGGAAGCTAGCATCCCGTCAGCTTCAAGGACGAGCAATGAATTGGTGGAATGCTATTAAGGCAGCAACTCCAGAGGATCAGATTACATGGGATCAGTTTAAGGCTCGTTTTTGCGATAAGTTTATACCAGCTGCTCAGAAGTCAGAATTGTTTAGAAAGTTTCTGGAGCTTAAGCAGAACGGAAGGGCAGTTTCAGAGTATGTTGCTGAGTTCGATACTTTATCGAAATATGGGTTATCTCTTATCGACACTGCCGAGAAGAAGAACGAGAAGTTCATAACTGGTTTAGATGGGTACTTGGGGGAAAGGCTTATAAACCACATCGATGAGACGTTTGAATCGATTGTAGGAAAGGCATTAAGGTCAGAAAGTCTTTAGCCTAAGTCTAAGACTGAGGTCGCTACTGCATCTGCAAAGGAGCCAAAGCCGCAAGCTGGCGGCGGAGGCAAGAATAATTCCCAGACTAAGAGGAAACAAGACCAAACCATGGATGGCCAAAGTAAGAAGAATAAGAAAGATGGCGAGTGCTTTAGCTGTGGCAAGAAGGGCCACTATGCCAGAGATTGTCGAGAAAAGCCTGGGGAAAGGAAGTGCTTTAATTGCGGCCAAGCGGGACATCACAAGAATGAATGCCCACAATCTCCTAGGGAGAAGCAGATCGTGAAAGCATATGCTATCAACGCTATTCCTTCTTCGTCGAATGCCCCAACTGCGGCGCAGAAGGAAAAAGGTGTTGTTATTCGAGGTATGCTTTCTATCTAAGATGTTTCTGTTCGAGTTTTGTTTAATAACAAGGTTTCTCATTCCTTCGTACCTAGTGACCTGGTAGATAGGTTGGAATTGGAACCCAAGATAGTCGATAGACCTTTAGTAGTGACAAACCCGATAGGTGGTTTGACTAGCCTTTGTTGGATTTGTCGTAATTTGGTCTTATCGAGTCATGGATGTATGTTTGTTGTGATTGCTTTATTTTGAGCTTTACTAGGTTTGGCTTGATTTTGGGAGCTGATTGACTCCAAAAGTATAGAGTGATAGTAGATTGTGAAGAGCTTTTGATGACTATTAGAGTGGATGATAGACGAAAGGTGGTATTGGATCGCCTACCTTATGATGAAGATGATAACGGGAGTTAGAGAAGCAAATGTACATTGGATGTACAGTAGTTTGTTCAGGACTTGGTCATGCGATCGACGATAGTTTCAAGCATGATTGGCGAGGATAGCCAAAGTCAGTTATGGATGCTTGAGTGTTCGGATGTTTTGCTCATATCATCTCACGTAGATTGTCTGAACTCGGAGGAGATGTTCCTTGGGTGCTTGTCTGATATTGGTTTAGGCCTTTGGGGCTTGTGCTTGGGGAATGTCGAGGTCGACTAGGATGGTTTGCGTGAGAGATAAGTGGTTGTTGTGATTCTCATTGGATGATATCTTGGTGCACTCGGGGAGTGATGTGCAGCTCATAACATGGTAGGAATGTTCGATGGTATAGATTTCCCGAGTTAGACTCAATAAGGGTATGTGATGACTCGAGTGGGACACGAGAAAGATGCAAAGTAATGGATTGTTTAGGACCCTATGTTGATGTTCTTTTTGAAAGAATAGGATGTGTTCATTGGTCAAGGAATATGCAACGAAGGTTAGGACGATTCAAGTTGGACTTGAACTCGTAAAAGAAAATAGATGTTCGATTGATCTTAGAGATGCAACGAATAGGGAGACGACTCACGTTGGACTAGAGTTTGTAGGTAATGGATACTCAAGACTGGGTCTTAGTATGGATGTGTAATAGATTGACTCGAGTTAGACTCGAGGAGGCTGCGAGGAATTGGATTGGCTCGAGTTGGACTCGAGAGGGCAGCAAGATAATGGATAGACTTGGGTGGGACTCGAGTGTTTCAGGCGGACTAAAAGCAGGGGTATCTGGGGACGCCCGTTACCTTGGATCCGTTGGACGTGATCTAGTTATCCTTGGAGGATAAACGTGCGTTGGACGTACGGTAGTCCGTTTGGAGGCTGGGCTTCCATTAGTTATTGATGTTGGTTGGACCAGACATATAGGTGTTGATGTATTCATGGCTTTTAGCAGGTGATAGATAGGACTTGTTTGATGGATGCTATGATTGTTATGTTTGTTCCTACCTTTCTTCTCTTGAGTAGACTATCACCTGTAGGATTCTGTTGAATGGAAATGGGACGAGTTCGTTAGTCATGGTGATATAACGGATACGAAGATACTTTACGTTAGACTTGAAGTATGCTTGGGAATTGTGGAGCGTCCGTTGGTCTTGGAGATTCAGTGGATATAGGAGTTTCAAGTGGGACTTGGACTCATAGGTAGGGTACCTAGATTCATTGGATGAGTCTAGTTCACCTTTGGAAGGTGAATGTACGTTGGACGTACAGTACAGATATAGGTGGAGTACCTGGATTCATTGGATGGGTCTAGTTCACCTTTGGAAGGTGAATGTACGTTGGACGTACAGTACAGATATGGATGTAGTGCCTAGGGTCATTGGATGGATCTAGTTTGCCTCTAGGAGGTGAATATACGTTGGACGTGCAGTATGGATGTAGGCAAGATTCGGGTTAGACTTGAAAGGACATTTGGAATGTAATTGGTAATTTGATGGATAGGGTTGGGTTACCTAAAAAGATGCCAAGAGAATATGACATATTTCATGTTTCTCAGTTAAGGAATTTATGCATGATTTTGATTTAGCTAGTTCGCCATACCGGTTGGACGATATCGAAATAGAACCCAAGGCGGTTGGGAACCGCGAGACCGATTCGCATTGTCGAGGACGATACGAAGAAATTACGAAGAGAGATGGCGAAATTAGTGAAAGTCCAAGGGGCGATGGTTCTTCCCTTGTTAGTAAACCGCATGCTAGGATATGCTTGTTGTGCTATCATGTATGTTTGATTGTTTGAAATTGGTTGATAGGCATGCGAGACCCATTGTTTGTTTCTTAGTTAAGGAATTTCGGGGGCGAAATTTCTTAAGGGGGGGAGAGTGTAACGACCCGCATTCTACACATCGGAAGATAGTAGAATATTTATTTCATTTTCATATGAAGTCGTATGGTCGTGTACTTGTGGGGAACGACTAGTAGGGTCATTTCCCATGTTCACGATTTTTGTCGATTTTTAAATGACTGTTTTGCCCCTAGTTGACCTTGTTTCGTCCATAACTTTTGACTGGAAAGGAATTTTGACCTGAAACCACTTTCATTAGCTCCGGATGATGGTTTCTCTTTCCGTAGAGTGGTCATAATAGCCAAACGGACTTAACGTTTGGGAGATATGGCTGAATTAAGGTTTAAAGGGTTAATTTCAGCTAATTGGGCTTAACCGGGTAATTAGCAGCTAGGCCCAATGGGGGATTTCGGGATTAAGAGTATTTAGGGACTGATAGGGTTAGAAATTTCGGTTTTTATTCATTTTTCCAGCCGCCACTTACCTCCTTAAGCTCTAGCCATGGCCTCCACTTGCTAAAAACACCCAAATCACCTTCTAATCACCGTTTAATCAAGTATTGGCTTAATCTACATCAAACCAAGGCGGATTAGCATAAGAATTGGGGTAGAGTTGCTGGAACACATAGGGATTGGATCCAAATCAGAGAAGTTTCAGAACTGAGAATTAATTTGTGGCTAAGGTGAGTGATTTGCATAGTTTTACACTAATTACGGCTAATTAGAGTAATTAGCAAAGATTAGCGAAATTATAACTCAGAAAAATCTAGAAAAATTCCTAAAATTCTAAAATAATAATTTACGGCTCTGATAAAAATTTGGGTTAATTTGGACATGTTTTGCTAATTGTATGGTTAGACCATGCTTTAGGGGATTAAGGGGTGATTAGTGTTAATTAGCGAAATTAAGCGTGATAAAATTCTGGAAAAATATTCAGAAATTCATAAATATTGTTTTATACCTCTGTTAGAAAATTTGGCTAATTTGGTTAAGTTTTACTAATCCTATCATTAGTTGTTCTTAAACATGCTTAAGGGGAAAATATGGATTTTTGGGTATGTTTGATCCGTTTTAACCTATCATATTATTGTTTTGGTGTTTGTGGTTGATTATGCATGTTGCTATGACTGTATGAAATGCTTTGTGATTGATTTCAATAGTTAGAATGGTCGAAAACGTCGTCGAATGGCGTAAACACTTGCTGGAACAGTCTCAGAAAACAGTGCAGGGTTCGGATCGGATCGGACATAGGGCTCGGATCAGATATGTTGAACTGAGCAAAGAATCCGACCGGATCGGAACCCAACACTTGGGGGAAAAATGGCAAAAAGGAAGGCCACGCTAGCTGAACTGGGATCGGATCGGATCGAGGAGGACGGATCGGATCGAGGAGGACAAATCGGATCGAGGAGGACGGATCGGAGTGAAGGCGTGAGGATGGATCAGATAGGAGCATGTGAAGGACGAGGGCACGGATCGGAACGGAGACACGAGCTGGAGGGGAGATGACACCCGACCCGACCCGAGGTAAAGCACCCGAACCGAACCGATGAAGGACAACCGACCCGAACCGCACTAGGAGAAGACCCGACCCGAACCGCACTAGGAGAAGACCCGACCCGAACCGATGGCTTGAGAAGGAACCCGACCCGACCCAGTATTGACCAATAACCCGAGATGCAAAGGTAGTCCAATATGGGAAGTTAGAGCTTAGGATCCAAATGGGAACCAATGAGTTCACTTCATGATTGGGCTTTGCTGCGGGACGTGTGCAAAGGAGTTGTCGGTATTCATAACTTTGGTTCACCACTGAGAGATGGATAGTGGGCTTGTAGTGATAGTTGTACGGGATTGGATTCCGCCATGGCCCAAAGGATTAGGTGACCAAAGTAGTGGATATCGTATGCTTTACGCACTGAGTGAGAGATGTGAGGATGGTTGTTATGCTTGATTGTTTGACATCACTATGACATACACACCCCCACCCCCGTATCTTTACACCATTTGAAAAGGGCACCTTAGAGTGTTGTACAGTATGTAGTGCTAACTCTTTGGTTGCAGGTCCAGGTTCAGGTATGATTGGATTATACCTGTTATTATTCTGTTTAGATGCTTATCGCTCACACCAGGCTTTATGTCTGACCCAGAGTTTTATGTGTCTTCTTATTACTCTGGGTGCTCCCACGAGCAGACTAGAGACAGGTTAGGTGGATGCACGGGTAGCTGTACTGGAGACGAGCAGGAGGCTTCCACGTATGATATTTATGTATTATCTCCCTGTGTTATCGATGGTCACTGCTTGGGCATTAGTAGTGTACCTTTTCCTTTCTTTTGTTTAGAGACAGTATCTTTAAAATTGTAATAAGGATGTTGGATCATAAGCTGTATTTTGGATTTCCGCTGCCATGTTAGACATGATTTAGTTTTTCAGCTTATGCACTGTCTCGCCTGTTTTATGTCAAAGTTATGTGATTATTATATTTTATTCCATGCGCTGTGAGACATTCTACAGGTTCCTTGATTTGTTCATTCCCTTCTTTCCTTTCTTTGGCGACCGTTCCGCGCTAACTGGACATGTGTACAGCGCACTTTTGGAGTAAATGTCGGTTGGTGCGGGGCGGGCCGTCACAAAAAAAAATCGATCGACTATGTAATATCTTCGAGCAGCCTTAAAGACAATGCAATTCAGCCTATCTTCACTATCCACACCTCTGAAATGCCCTGTCTCGATAACTCCCCCTAAACTAGCATCGTGACGGACCCATAACTCTGCAAACTGACCCCTTTCACGACAGTATATGCACCGGAACTCCACTGCGCTGCCACCCAAAAAGGCCACCCTCGCTTCGTTACCAAATTGGTTTACCTCCATCAATATTCAAACTAATCTCTTATTTTCTATTATCTAAACCGCTGTGGTGCCGCCATTGAACTGTTGTTATACTGACCGGTTCAGTGATTAGAAAACCATCATCAGCCTTCCTTAGTTGAATGTCAAACATCAGCAAATCCTCTCCAACATCCAATTGCCACTCTTCACAGTTCAACCCTTCCTATCGAACTCTAGTTTGAACGAATCCCACTGTCGAACTCATCATTCCACCCAATTCCTCTTCTCACCGTAACCAGAAATCCACCCCTCTTCCTCAGTTCGCGCCCCTGAGATGAACGCTACAACAAATCACATGCGGTCAGAAATAGCACCGCGACCCCAGAAAACCTCATACTAATCTCCGTCGAACCATGCCAAACCCCCAAATCACCATCGCAACTTCTAACTTGCGAGCCTCTTCAACGCTGAATTGAGCAACCCTAAATCGCGAGTCTCCAGAAGGTCTTCGAGCCACAAAAGGTTTTGGGATCTTTGATTTTGGTATATTGAGGAGAGGAGCCATCATTTTCTCTGGCTTGGGGCTTTCGATTTTGGTTTTTGCTGAGGAAATGGAAATGGCCAAAGGAAAGTTGCGATATATATAATAGTGGGAAGGAGACAATTTGTACTCGACATTAAAATTATGCTTTACATTGCAACGAAGCTGGGGAGCAGAATTTGTGGCTCTAGAAAAACATTATAGGTCTGCGCTGGGAAAGTGGAGGTCTGCGTGAAGGAAAGGGATAGGTCGGCTGAGGAACATTTGATTTAAACTTTGAAATGATTTTTATAAAATATAATACTCTAAAATATCTCTTGGTCCATACTTAACATTTTGAACCACTTTTTAATCGTATCGAACGGCATTCTCAGCGTTATTCGTTACCCTGAACTCAACGGGACGAGTTCTGAAATTACGTTCGACTGTATAGAAGAGAACAATTTTAAATTAACACTTTAATTTAAATTCGATTTAAAATATAAATAGATTTCAAGATTTAATTTCATCGATAATAAATTATTATTATCGTTTTAATTCAACATAGAATTTATATTAATTGACCGAAGTGTTTCGATTCAGTTTTAAATTCTGAATTCAATTATATTACGTTTTCGTATAACAACTATTCAATATATTCGAATTAGATTGTATATCGATTATTTAATCGATAACCAAATATAAAAATCATTTATATTATCAAATCAATATTTAAAATAAATATTAAATATTCAAAATAAACTGCTCAAATATCCGGGTCGTTACATCTGCTATTAATTCAGCATATACCAATGTCAACCCAATCAAACGCAAATCACTTTTATCTCCAACACAACCATTCGCTTATACACAAGTCGAATTCCGTTCTTAATCTCAAGTACCATTCTTGATTTTCAGATTCTTAACTCACCAATCCAATATACTTAACCTCGTTAAGTTCTATCCGTATATTTCATTAACTGGTTAATTTCAATAATCAGTTATCTTTATCTCATAACTCAAATCGGATTTTTATTTAAGAAATCAAACCATTTACTCAAACAAGTCTAATTATATACCAAATTCTAGTTCGACTCGATATTGCTCCATTTCAATACGGTTTCCACTTTACTGGCTTTAACTCAATTTCAATTTGTTTCCACAAATTTCTATTTAATTTGCTTTTAATTCAAACAGTCTCTTCCTGGGAGTTTTAAACAGCTTTGCTTTTCTCAAAAGTCAAACTTTCCTTTTTAGCATTCAAAACAACTTGTTTTTGTCAAAACAATTCAAAACAAAATCTTTGGTAGTAATCTGTCACTTACACACTCGAAAATGAACACGGATGATGTCATGATCATCATCGGAATCTATTTCCAGCTATCGAAGTGAGTTCAATACTATATCACTTTTCAAAACACATTCTTTAAACACTTCCATTTTGAAATCCATTCAAAATATCATTCTCAAAACAGTTTAAAATCTCCTAGGATTTTAAAATTCTCATATATTCAGTCCAAACTCATTTACCAAAACTTTTCAAATTCCCAGAAATTTTAAATCCAATTCTGATCAAATTTCAGATTTAATTCATCTGATTTCACGTATTTCACTTATACGAATTCTGATTGGCTATTTACATAACCATTTCTCTTTTTAATCTTACTCAATTGTAATAACAACCAACATATCCAATATATTATAAATTCAATATAAATCCTTTATGTCAAAATCTAATTTGGGTAAAATTATTTCATTTACCATCTTTTCAAAACATACAATGTCGGTTCATCGTATTCGAGTGTTTATAAATCCCTACGGATACAGTGGATCAAACTGATCATCCAGAACCCATAAACGACTCAACCAACAAATCTCCACAATATAAAAAAAATTACATCAATAACAAATACTTTCACTCGTATACATACACTCAACTCAATCTAGGGTATTGCTAACCCCATCTCTACCGAGTCACGCCACAGAGCCAAGGTAATTACTTAACATTAAGCTCTGATACCAACTGTAACGTCCCGGAAAAAGTCGACCTCGGTTATCCGATATACAACACATATGGAACATCCAAGGATCGAAAATACCGGTAGTTAATGAAAGAAATTAGAGGGTGAGGATAGATAAGACAAAAACATAGAATAGAAGAAGAAGAAGAACATACAACATCAAAGTAAACATGAATCTCACAACGGAACAAATAAATATATTTCATAACATAACTTTGAAATATAAATTTGTGCTTGAATATACATATCATTTCCAAAGTACAACACTTACAACACAGCGGAAAAACCATAGCTATATAATTCTGAATCCTCCTGCTCCAGCTCTTCAAGTATCTGTAAATCCCGACTACTTGACTGTCCGTACAAAATTGGGCACCCAAGAGTTTAGGGAAAACAAAACGAAATAAAGTCCAGGTCAATCATGTGACTGGTGTGAGTAAACTCAATTTATTTGATTTAAATTTCAAAATCCTTTTGAAACAAAGGATAATCATAAGACCGATCCACACACAAACACGCATGGTTTTTACCTTACGATAACCCAAATTTTTAGTAAAACAATATTGTTCTGATATTATAATAATGTCTAACACAAGTAATATCAATCTAGTAGAAACGCTGGCATCTAACGTTCTACATATATAATATACAATCAAAATCGCAGGCTCTTATTTGGGGAATGGATTCCAACTATGACAAGGTATGGATCCACCTTCTGCTCAGTGTACTCTAGAAGCGATACACTGGAGTTCAACAAGAACATCTTGTAACTCAGCCACACAGGACCGACCACTCATTTCACTTGAATGTATCGAATATATTGTCACCTTACAATTGGTAAACCAACATAATCATTCCCGGGAAACACAGAATTGAAAGAAGTAACAAATATGAATATTCTCTAGATGGTGACAATATACACTACTTGGTTGCGAACCACTTAGCCATGCTGCCTGCTCGATTTCTGTCATTTCCCAGTTGATGAGGTTGGAGGTCATAACATATCTTTCAATAGATTACTCATTCATTCACTTTGAATGCCACATTATCATACCCGTCAAATCACAAATTGATTTCCCCAAAAATTCCACGGGTATAAAATAAGAGAAACGAATTCCTCCACCACCAATGTAAATACTTTTGAAACGATCAACTTACGTGATCTACCAGATATACTCTATAAAACATTCGTCCATTCAAGTTGTTCTGGGACTGGACAAACCGAAGGCACTATTCCGTACATTCATCCTAGGTAATCTCTACCTAGGACTTATACAACAGCCCTCGCACTTTACTCCGTCTTCAATTTGTCTTCGATCTATTTGATTCGAAACGCTAACGTCCATACTGAGTGGTTCATTGGATAAGAATTCAACTGGTCTCTCCGTATTGACGACGGAAAAATGGTCAAAACTTTGATAGTCTATGATTTAACTACAAAGAAAAACAAGTGTGCAAACAACGATATTATTTCCAGATGGAAATTTTATCGATCAATCATCATTTAACATTTATCTCTATAGTTCATTAATTTACTTATCTCCTATTTCCGTATATTATAAATTCTTATTTTCTATTTTCAGAAAACATTTTTTATTCTTATTTGGAAAACATTTCCAAAACTCCTTCACTGGATTTAAACTGATGTTTAAATCAAACATCGCCATGCCAACTCAAACAACTTCACTCATTAAATAAATTCACTTAACCATCATTCACTATCAAACCTTACCATTCCTTAGTTAAGAAGGAAGTCAATCAAGTTGGTGTGTAATTACCTCTCAGACCTTAACTGGACAACGTTTTAACTTCGAAATAGTCAAATTTTATCTTTTAAATCTTTAACAAACCTCCTTACGTAACTCTCTTTCGAATAAATCTCTATTCGGTAACTCTATTCTTCGAATAAACTATATTCGATAATCTCTCTTCTTCGAATAACCTATATTCGAATAACTCTATTCAATTAACAATATTCGATTAACTCTAATCGAATTACTCTAATTCAATTAACTCTGTTTGAATAACAAATATTCGACTAACTCTTGTTCGATTAACTCTATTTGATTTACCCTACTGGATTAACTCTATTCAATTAACTCTAACTAATTTACTCTTATCAGTTAACTCCTTTCTAATAAACTATATTCGAGTAACTCCTTTCGAATAACTAATATTCGATTATCTCCTTTTGAATAACTAATATTCGATAAACTCCTTTCGAATAACTAATATTCAATAATCTCCTTTCGAATAACTAATATTCGATTATCTCCTCTCGAATAACTAATATTCGATAACTCCTTTCAAATAACTAATATTCGATTAACTCTTTTCGAATAACTAATATTCGATAAACTCCTTTCGAATAACTAATATTCGATTAACTCCTTTCGAATAACTAATATTCGATAACTCCTTTCTAATAACTAATATTCGATTAACTTCTTTCGAATAACTAATATTCGATAACTCCTTTCGAATAACTAATATTCGATTAACTCCTTTCGAATAACTAATATTCGATTGACTCATTTCGAATACCTAATATTCGATAACTCCTTTCGAATGACTAATATTCGATAAACTCCTTTCGAATAACTAATATTCGATTAACTCCTTTCGAATAACTAATATTCGATAAACTCCTTTTGAATAACTAATATTCGATTAACTCCTTTCGAATAACTAATATTCGATAACTCTTTTCGAATAACTAATATTCGATTAACCCCTTTCGAATAACTCTAGTTCAATTTAACTCAAATTGATTAACTCTAACTAATTTACTCTAACTGGTTAACTCTAACTCTAATCGATTAACTCTTACTCTAATCGATTAACTCTAACTCTAATCGATTAACTCCTTTAACTCATTTTGATTAACACATTTTGATTAACTCCTTTGATTTACTCTACGTCCATATTCAGTTTCAAACATCGATGTTGAAATCGATTCTTACTTTTCTATATAAGCCCTGACTTATATGTTGTATTAATCCAATGATAAATATTTTATTTAATTTAAAAAATATAATTTATAAATTAATCTTCTCAATCTATATTGTTTACAACAGATTCTATTTAAAATCCTTGCTTTAAACCCATATCATGTTAAACCCGTGTGCGAAGCATGGGTCTAAACTTTCCTGATTAAAATTCTATTCATTTGCCAAATATTTCCTTATTTGACATTCTTTTCCATTTCCCAATAATTCCCTTTTATAACTCTATTTATTTTCTAAATAAACATTTCCTTTTTAATTCTATTTGTAAATGTTTCTATTTGTAAATGGTTTACAAATACTCCCCTTTCTATTCTATTTGTAAATGGTTTACAAATATCTCCTTTTCAAATCTATTTGTAAAGGTTTTACAAATATCTCTTTTTAAAATCTATTTGTAAATGTTTTACAAATATCCCCTTTTCAAATCTATTTGTAAATGTTTTACAAATATTTCTCTTTCTATTTTATATGCAAATGTTTTACAAATGTTTCTCTTTCTATTTTATTTGTAAATGTTTTACAAATATTTCTCTCTTTCAAATCTATTTTTTTTTACAAATAATTTCCTTTATAAAATCCCTTGATTTTATAAATATTCCTTTATATAAAATCCTTTGATTTTATAAATATTCTATTTCAGTATACAGTTTGAAATCTTCCTTCTATATAAAATCTTTCGATTTTACATAATATTTCATTTCAATATAGTTATTGAAATTTTACTTTTTCATCCCATGGTTTTCTTACGGTAATTAAAATACCAAACAACGTTGATCGATATCATTCAAACACACATAATCAGCAACAGATTATATATCACATCATATATCACAATATATGAAAAACAGTAAACTAAATGTTGAGGAATCTAGTTGGATTCCTCCGACCTGTTTCCCTGCATCCACAGATGTTAAACAATATAATTAACACCGATTTCATTCAATATGAAATATTCTGCTAAACAGAATCAATATTTGATTAATGATATATATATATCGTTATCTATAATTTCAACCAATACACAAGCAATTCAACTGAACAGTTAACACAAAAATCAACAGATAATTATCAGTTTTGAGAATACATTATAAAAATATAACTGTTCAAAATTGGTGAGTTTTACTCACATTTCGCGTTAGCCGTTAAATAACGATTTGCGTCTGTTGATTCAGACGGACAATTTATTTCTCCATAAATTGTAACGAGCTCGAATCCACTTCCAGTCAGTTCCAGTGTGTAGTGCTCATCCATTCGATCCCATCGGATCAGACGGTTTGAAATTCTGATATCGTACGTAGAAGTTATCATATTTACAAGATTGTATATATTATTGAAATTAAAACTAAACTAATCTATGGTAATCGGGCCTCACCTTTGTCATTCGGCCCAACACCCCTTCCAAGCCCAAACCCGCTTAATTAGTCCTTCGTCCCCAAAAACGAAACACGAAGCTGCTCTAAGGCCATAGCCGCATCTTTGATGTAACGGCCCAGATTTTTTGACCATTTAGTTATTATTTAAAAATGTTTTTTTATTGTTTTGGAAGTTTAAATGGTTTAATTTCAATAATTTTGAATATTTTATGTTATTCCGAAATGGTAGAAATTTAGTGGATCTGCAATATAATGTGAACTGACAGTATAAAAGGATAAATTTTTAATTTAAAATAGTACGTTTACAAAGGATGTAGTAGCTAACGAACTCGGATTTCGATGAAATCAGTTTCATTAAATCCGAAATGATGAAATTAGGTAACCAACCAAGTTACGTCAAAAATGGCATCCGTATGTGGAAAAGAAAAAATAAAAGGCCAAAATTTGAACTAAATTTTGACGGTAATTGGAATTTGCTAATGCTAACGGCAAAACTGGAACCTGTGACCTATTCAGGAAAATTCTAAACATAGGATATTAGCTATATATGAAATCTGGGAAAATCCTGTAACGGATATAGAAAGTTATTAAGGAAACAAAATTTAAATAAATTATTTGAAAATCTAAACAAACTCAGATTTTTGATTTGAATACATAGGATTGAAGTACGTTAAAAACCGGACCAGATGGTGGAAGAATTTCTGAAAACCGTTATCGTTTGATACTCCAATATGAGACCGGAAGGTGTTGAAACTAACACAAAACACTATTTTGAATTTGAATTTAAATTATTTGAAAGTTCAAACGAATTCAAAATTTAAATATTTTTATATATTATTGAAGAGCAAGAAAAATTGAACAACATGGTTGAAAAAGATTTTGGATAAGGTATCAATAAGTAAGTCAAATTAACGTCCGAATAGGGTTGAGAAAACACACTTTACTATTCATAAATTATTAAATTTATTTATAATTTAATAAATTTAAGGATTAATCCTAGCCATCCATTTTCGACCGTTGGATTCGCGCCACCTCGGCAATCCATGTGACTCCTTCGGCTATAAATAGCCCCCCCCCCCCTCATTTTAAACTCACTCCTCCTCCTCCTCTTTCAAGCTTTGGCAATGACAGAAATAATAATAAAATATTAGGAAATAGGGAAAAGGGAAGGAAGGGAGAAAGGAGGGCAAGACGGGAAGCTAGGGACTCTTAGGCAGAGGCTTGGGCTTCGCGGGGTAAGTTTTTAAATAATATTTATTTATTTATTTATTTGTGTAATATATATATATTATAATTAAAATAGAATTTGTAAAAATAAATATCAGAACATTCTAAGGGTGACAGAGAGGATAGTGTCTAAGGCTTGAGTTTGGAAAATATAGTTTCCTGCTCTCCCTGGCTATCCCTAACTGATCCGACGAATGGGATGATTAATTTAAATTTTAAATTTTAAATTTAATTTGAATTTAAAACAGACCAGGGGCATTTTCGTAATTTTTAACCATAAACTTTAAAAGCTTATAACTTTTTCAAAACAAGTCGGATTTCCACGAAACAAGGACCGTTGGATTCTTATCGGAAAATACTTTAAAATGAGTGGAAGCAGATTTTTGATCCGGGTTAAAATTTTTAAGTTATAATTAAATGAATATTTTTTAATATTTTATTTGAAAATTAAATTTAATTAATATTAAAATGGTTTTTCAATTTTAAAGAAAAATTGGATATGGCTAGAGATGGGAAAGTAGGATTTTTTAGAAGGGAAGGGAAGGTAATTTGGCTTATAACGCAATTAGAAATTAATTAAGATAAAAATAATTTAATTAATTTAATTAAATATATATTCATTTAAATTAGGTAAATATTGTAAATAGCATAACTTTTGCATACATTAACGAAATTTAACGAAACAGGATCCGTTGGGATCGTATGGACAAGCACTACGCAATGGAACTGACCGCAAGTGGATTGGAGCTCGTTTGGATTTATGGCAAAATTAAACGTCTGAACCAAATCAATGACCGATTATCGTTATTCAACGATAAACCATCCAATGTGAGTAAATCTCACTAACTCTGAACACTTTATATTTCTCTAAAGTATTTTTAGAATTGGTAAATATTGGCTGATTTGCTGTGTATTGGCTGTTTGGTTGAACTGCTAGTCAGTTGATTGAAAATATCGATAACGATATATATAAATCGTATCGAAATATTGATTCTGTTTATCAGAATATTTTACCTCCATGTTATTTATGTTGACTGACATCTGTGGATGCAGGGAAACAGGTCGGAGGAATCCAACTGGATTCCTCAACATTTATTTACCGTTTTTCATATATTCTGATATATGATGTGTTATATCATCTGTTGTTGAACCTGTGTGTTTGGATGATGATTGAACCTTTTGATTTGGTATTTTTATACCATAAGTGATACTAGAAAGTGAAAAGGGATTTTCAAAGTTTATTTTGAAAATAAATTATTTATATAAAATCAATAGATTTTATATATAAAAGGAAGAGAATTTCATGAGAGAAAATGATTATAGAATCAAAGCCTTTGTTAAAAAAATAAATATTGGTGAAGTCAAATAGAAGGGAAAATATTGGTGAAATCAAATAGAAGGGAAAATATTGGTGAATCAAATAGAAGGGAAAATATTGGTGAAATCAAATAGAAGGGAAATATTTGTGAAACGATTACAAATAGAAATAAAAAGGGAAACATTCGTAAAAGTATTTACAAATGGAATTGAAAAGGGAATATTCATGTAGGGAATAAAGAAAAGTTGAAAGAAGTACTTATTTGTTAAATAAATAGAAAAGTTAAAAGAAATATTTATTTGTTGAATAAATAGAAAAGTTAAAGGGAATATTTATTTGTTAAATAAATAGAAGCGGAAAGAGAATAGTTATTTGTTGAGTAAAAGAATAGAAAAAGAATCTATTCAAGGGAAGTAATTCAAAGGAATTATTCCAAAGGAATTATTCAAAAAAAGAAAAGTCAAAGGGATTAATTCAAAAGAGTTAATCAACTAGAGTTAAACCGTTGGAGTTAAACTGTTAGAGTTAAACAGTTGGAGTTAAATTGTTAGAGTTAAACAGTTGGAGTTAAACTGTTAGAGTTAAACCGTTGAAGTTAAACTGTCAGAGTTAAACCGTAAAGTTAAACAGTTAGAGTTAGTTAGTTAGAGTTAACCAGTTAGAGTTATTCAGTTAGAGTTATCCAGTTAGAGTTATTCAGTTAGAATTAACCAGTTAGAGTTAATCAATTAGACTTAATCGTTTTGAGTCAAATCGAACTAGAGTTATTCAAATATAGTAATCGAATAAGGGTTAATTGAATATTAGTTATTCAATTAGAATTGATCGAATCTAATTATTCGAGATAGAGTTAAAAATAGACAAAGTTATTTAAGGATGAATTTCCATTTAGCACGACTACTAGCGTAATTCGCAGGGCTGCAGATAGCCTACGGCGGTCGGATGTTTCCTGAGGGAATCATGCGTAACCATTGTGATCGCTGCGATCTAGAGTCAAGCAAATGGTGTTAAATCAAATAGTAATTAATCAATAGAAGTTAATTAAGTCGAGTTAGTCGAGTATTAGTAAATTAAGTAGGGTTAGTCAAAAAGGGAATTAATCGAATATCACCTATTCGAAGTAGAGTTATCGAATATAGTTTATTCGAGAAGAGTAATCGAATATAGTTCGTTCGAAGTGTGTTAAATCGAATATAGTTATTCGAAGGAGAGAATTATCGAATATGGTTTATTCGAAGTGAGATTTTTCGAATATTAGTTATTCGAAGAAAAGGATTATCGAATATTAGTTATTCGAACAGGGGAATCGAATATAGTTTATTCGAAAGAGAATTATCGGATAGTGATTATTCGAGAGTGAATCATACATGAAAATTCGATTATATCGAATCAAGGGAAGTAATGTTTACTTTCCATTTCAACTCAAGTTTTAATTATCTGTTAATAAAGTAGTTGGTTGTTTATTTATCCAAATTAAGATATGGAAATATATTTAAGTTAACATATTTTGAAAGCATGGAATTATAACATTTACAGTTATAATCAAATGATTCAGTAAAGGAAGTGGATTCATAAATAGAATCCGAGAGTTCGCAAGGAAGTTTCTTAAAGAGTAATGTTTGAACTTTGTCTATTTCGAAGTTAGAAATGTTGTTCAGTTAAGGTCTGAGAGGTAATTATACCCCAACTTGATTGACTTCGTTTTAACTAAGAAGTGGATAAGGTTCGAGAGTGAAAGTGGTTAAGTGAATTTAGTTAATGAGCGAAATGGTTGGTGTTGGCATAGCGATGTTTATTCAAACATCAGTTTAAACCCAATGAAGGAGATTTGGAAATGTCTTCCAAATGAAAAATCAGAAATGTTTTCTGAATATAGAAAATGAGAAATGGAATTGTTTTCCATTGTTAATAACGTATATTTTCTAAATATAGTAAATAAGAAATATAGGAAACAAGAATAAGGAAAAGGGTAAATTTATGATAATTTGATGATGAATGATGATTGATCGATAGAATTTCCATCTGGAAATAATATCGTTGTTTGCACACAGACATGTTTTCATTTGATAGTTAAATCACCGACTATCAAAGTTTTTGACCATTTTATGTTGTTAATATGGAGAGACCGGTTGGATTATTATCCAGAGAACCACTCCGTATTGGCATAAGCGTTGCGAATCAAGTATGCTGAATATATTGAAGAGGGAGTTATGCAAGGGCTATCCTATTTACAGAATAGTGCCTTCGGTTTGTCCAGTCCTAGGACAAACGTGAATGGACGAATGTCTGACAGAGTATATTTAAAGGATCGTGTAAGTTGATCTCTTCAAACGTACTTACGTTTGGTGGCGGAGGAATTCGTTTCTCTTAGCTGTATACCCGTGGTATTTTTGGTGAAATCAATTTGTGATTTGGCGGGTATGACGATGTGGCATTCAAAGTAATGGAGGTGTGATCCGTCAAAAGATACGTTATGACCTCTAGCCTCATCAACCGGGAAATGACAAAAATCGGGCAGGCAGCATGGCTATGTGGGTCGCACCCATTAGGATGTATGATCACCTATCTAGAGAAATTCCTTTTGTTCTTAA
Source organism: Allium sativum (assembly GCA_030737875.1). NCBI lineage: Eukaryota > Viridiplantae > Streptophyta > Magnoliopsida > Asparagales > Amaryllidaceae > Allium > Allium sativum. The sequence goes on from JASFAX010000025.1 coordinate 17,127,753, forward strand.
ATCTATCGATGCTGTCCCTTATCGGGAGACGGTTGCTGATCCCAACCGTTGGTGATATACATTCGATACACTCAAGCGAAATGAGTGGTCGGTCATGTGTGGGCCGGGTTGCAAGATGTTCTTGTTGAACCCAGTGTATTTGCCTCTAGAGATACACGTTCGGAAGGTGGTCCCATACCTTGTCAAGTTGGAATCCAATCTCCGATAAGTGCCTGCGAGTTTGATTGTATATTATATATGTAGAGCGTGAGATGCAAGCGTTCTACTAGATTTTAATTACTTGTGATTAGACATTATTATAATATCAGATAATATATGATTTCCAAAGTGTTTTGGGTTATCGTAAGGTAAAAGCCATCCGTATTTATGAGTGGATTGGTCTTACGATTATCTTTTCTTTTGAAAAGGATTTTGAAAAGTTAAACCAAATGATTGGAGTTTACTCACACCAGTCCCATGACTGACCCAGAGTTTTATTTTGTTTTCCCTAAACTCTTGGGTGCCCAAATTTGTACCGGCAGTCAAGTAGTCAGGATTTACAGGTATGCTTGAAGAGCTTGGAGCAGGAGGCTTCAAGATTTTTCTAGCTATTGATTATTCCGCTGTGATGAAAGTGTTGTACTCTGATAATGGTATGATATACATATACTACTTTGATTTCAAGATATGTTGTCTATTATATTTTATTCGTTCCGCTGTGAGATTCGTGTTACTCTGATGTTGTTGTGTTCTTCTTCTTCTTCTGTTCTAATTTTCTATCTTATCTATCCTCACCCTCTAATTTCTTTCTTGGACTATCCGGTAATTTCGACTTTTGATTGTTCGATAGGTGTTATATATCGGATAACCAAGGTCGCTTTTCCCCGGGTCGTTACAGTTGGTATCAGAGCTGAAGGTTAAGTATTACCTTGGCTCTGTGGCGTGATTCAGTAGAGATGGGGTTAGTAATACCCTAGACTGAGTTTGAGTGTATATATACGAGTGAACGTATTTGTTATTTGATATAAAATGATTTTATATTGTGGAGATTTATTGGTTGAGTTGTTTATGAATTCTGGTCGATCAGTTTGATCCACTATATCGATAGGGGTTTCTAAACGCTTGAATACGATGAACCGACACAGTATGTTTTGAAAAAAAAGGGTAAATGAAATAATTTTACCCAAATTATATTTTGATATAAGCAAGTATAGATCTTTGAAATTATTATAGTATATTGAATGTGTTGGTTGTGATTATAATCGAAAAAGATTATAAAATGTGAAATGGTTATGTAAATAACAAAATCAAAATTCATATAAGTGAAATATATGAAATCAGATGAATTAAATCTGAATTTAAATCTGAATTTAAGTTCAGAATTGGAATTAAAATTGCTAAAATTTGAATAAGCGTTGTAAATGGAATTAAATTGAATATATGTGAATTTTAAAATCTTGGGAGATTTTAAATTTGTTATAAGCATTGAAAAGGGATATTTTGAAATGAATTTCAAAATGAAAATGTTTAAAAATGGTTTTGAAAGTGCTATAGTATTGAACTCACTTCGATAGCTGGAAAATAAATTCCGATGTTGATCCGGACATCATCGGTGCTCATTTTTGAGTTTGTAAGTGACGGATTACTACCAAAGATTTTGTTTTTAATTGTTTTGAAAAACCGAGTTGTTTTGATATTCCAAAGGGATATTTGATTTTTGGAAAAGGCAAAGCTATTTGAAACTCCCAGGTACAGATTATTGAAATAAACACAAATTAAATAGAAATTTGTGAAAGAAAATTTGAAATTGAATTGAAGGCAGTTCAGTGGAAATTGAGTTGAATTGAAATAGAATGGTATCAAGTAGAATTGGACTAGATTAGAGATAATCTGGGATAGAAATGGATGGTCGAGCAAGAAATTTGAATTGAGATTGGAATTGCAGTTTGATTGAAATTTGGCTTGGTTATAAGCGGATGGTCATGTTGAAGATAAAAGTGATTGGGAGTTTGATTGGGATGATAGTGGTATATGCTAAATTGATAGCAGAATTGAATGCCGACAAAAAGGTACACGTACATATTCATATGAGTTGGATGAGATTTATGAGCCTGTTTGGCAAGGCACTTGGCTCTTTGATTTTCTTTTGGGTTGAAGAAGGCCTAGAGAGGCGAGTTGGAGTTTGAGCTATTGACCAGTACAAAGGAGATGCTGGCGAAATTTTTCAGAAATTTCGAATGTTAGAAAATTTTCAAAATTTTTGAAATTTTCGTTTATAGAAATAAATTAATAAATTAATTAGAATTAATTGGTTTAGTGAAACCGGAGTAAATAAATAATTTTAACCTAGTTATAAAGTTCATTTTTCTACCTTAGCAATTTCGAGGACGAAATTATTTTAAGGGGGAAAGGATGTAACGGCCCAGATTTTTTGACCATTTAGTTATTATTTAAAAAAGTTTTTTTATTGTTTTGGAAGTTTAAATGGTTTAATTTCAATAATTTTGAATATTTTATGTTATTCCGAAATGGTAGAAATTTAGTGGATCTGCAATATAATGTGAACTGACAGTATAAAAGGATAAATTTTTAATTTAAAATAGTACGTTTACAAAGGATGTAGTAGTTAACGAACTCGGATTTCGATGAAATCAGTTTCATTAAATCCGAAATGATGAAATTAGGTAACCAACCAAGTTACGTCAAAAATGGCATCCGTATGTGGAAAAGAAAAAATAAAAGGCCAAAATTTGAACTAAATTTTGACGGTAATTGGAATTTGCTAATGCTAACGGCAAAACTGGAACCTGTGACCTATCCAGGAAAATTCTAAACATAGGATATTAGCTATATATGAAATCTGGGAAAATCCTATAACGGATATAGAAAGTTATTAAGGAAACAAAATTTAAATAAATTATTTGAAAATCTAAACAAACTCAGATTTTTGATTTGAATACATAGGATTGAAGTACGTTAAAAACCGGACCAGATGGTGGAAGAATTTCTGAAAACCGTTATCGTTTGATACTCCAATATGAGACCGGAAGGTGTTGAAACTAACACAAAACACTATTTTGAATTTGAATTTAAATTATTTGAAAGTTCAAACGAATTCAAAATTTAAATATTTTTATATATTATTAAAGAGCAAGAAAAATTGAACAACATGGTTGAAAAAGATTTTGGATAAGGTATCAATAAGTAAGTCAAATTAACGTCCGAATAGGGTTGAGAAAACACACTTTACTATTCATAAATTATTAAATTTATTTATAATTTAATAAATTTAAGGATTAATCCTAGCCATCCATTTTCGACCGTTGGATTCGCGCCACCTCGGCAATCCATGTGACTCCTTCGGCTATAAATAGCCCCCCCCCCCCTCATTTTAAACTCACTCCTCCTCCTCCTCTTTCAAGCTTTGGCAATGACAGAAATAATAATAAAATATTAGGAAATAGGGAAAAGGGAAGGAAGGGAGAAAGGAGGGCAAGACGGGAAGCTAGGGACTCTTAGGCAGAGGCTTGGGCTTCGCGGGGTAAGTTTTTAAATAATATTTATTTATTTATTTATTTGTGTAATATATATATATTATAATTAAAATAGAATTTGTAAAAATAAATATCAGAACATTCTAAGGGTGACAGAGAGGATAGTGTCTAAGGCTTGAGTTTGGAAAATATAGTTTCCTGCTCTCCCTGGCTATCCCTAACTGATCCGACGAATGGGATGATTAATTTAAATTTTAAATTTTAAATTTAATTTGAATTTAAAACAGACCAGGGGCATTTTCGTAATTTTTAACCATAAACTTTAAAAGCTTATAACTTTTTCAAAACAAGTCGGATTTCCACGAAACAAGGACCGTTGGATTCTTATCGGAAAATACTTTAAAATGAGTGGAAGCAGATTTTTGATCCGGGTTAAAATTTTTAAGTTATAATTAAATGAATATTTTTTTATATTTTATTTGAAAATTAAATTTAATTAATATTAAAATGGTTTTTCAATTTTAAAGAAAAATTGGATATGGCTAGAGATGGGAAAGTAGGATTTTTTAGAAGGGAAGGGAAGGTAATTTGGCTTATAACGCAATTAGAAATTAATTAAGATAAAAATAATTTAATTAATTTAATTAAATATATATTCATTTAAATTAGGTAAATATTGTAAATAGCATAACTTTTGCATACATTAACGAAATTTAACGAAACAGGATCCGTTGGGATCGTATGGACAAGCACTACGCAATGGAACTGACCGCAAGTGGATTGGAGCTCGTTTGGATTTATGGCAAAATTAAACGTCTGAACCAAATCAATGACCGATTATCGTTATTCAACGATAAACCATCCAATGTGAGTAAATCTCACTAACTCTGAACACTTTATATTTCTCTAAAGTATTTTTAGAATTGGTAAATATTGGCTGATTTGCTGTGTATTGGCTGTTTGGTTGAACTGCTAGTCAGTTGATTGAAAATATCGATAACGATATATATAAATCGTATCGAAATATTGATTCTGTTTATCAGAATATTTTACCTCCATGTTATTTATGTTGACTGACATCTGTGGATGCATGGAAACAGGTCGGAGGAATCCAACTGGATTCCTCAACATTTATTTACCGTTTTTCATATATTCTGATATATGATGTGTTATATCATCTGTTGTTGAACCTGTGTGTTTGGATGATGATTGAACCTTTTGATTTGGTATTTTTATACCATAAGTGATACTAGAAAGTGAAAAGGGATTTTCAAAGTTTATTTTGAAAATAAATTATTTATATAAAATCAATAGATTTTATATATAAAAGGAAGAGAATTTCATGAGAGAAAATGATTATAGAATCAAAGCCTTTGTTAAAAAAATAAATATTGGTGAAGTCAAATAGAAGGGAAAATATTGGTGAAATCAAATAGAAGGGAAAATATTGGTGAATCAAATAGAAGGGAAAATATTGGTGAAATCAAATAGAAGGGAAATATTTGTGAAACGATTACAAATAGAAATAAAAAGGGAAACATTCGTAAAAGTATTTACAAATGGAATTGAAAAGGGAATATTCATGTAGGGAATAAAGAAAAGTTGAAAGAAGTACTTATTTGTTAAATAAATAGAAAAGTTAAAAGAAATATTTATTTGTTGAATAAATAGAAAAGTTAAAGGGAATATTTATTTGTTAAATAAATAGAAGCGGAAAGAGAATAGTTATTTGTTGAGTAAAAGAATAGAAAAAGAATCTATTCAAGGGAAGTAATTCAAAGGAATTATTCCAAAGGAATTATTCAAAAAAAGAAAAGTCAAAGGGATTAATTCAAAAGAGTTAATCAACTAGAGTTAAACCGTTGGAGTTAAACTGTTAGAGTTAAACAGTTGGAGTTAAATTGTTAGAGTTAAACAGTTGGAGTTAAACTGTTAGAGTTAAACCGTTGAAGTTAAACTGTCAGAGTTAAACCGTAAAGTTAAACAGTTAGAGTTAGTTAGTTAGAGTTAACCAGTTAGAGTTATTCAGTTAGAGTTATCCAGTTAGAGTTATTCAGTTAGAATTAACCAGTTAGAGTTAATCAATTAGACTTAATCGTTTTGAGTCAAATCGAACTAGAGTTATTCAAATATAGTAATCGAATAAGGGTTAATTGAATATTAGTTATTCAATTAGAATTGATCGAATCTAATTATTCGAGATAGAGTTAAAAATAGACAAAGTTATTTAAGGATGAATTTCCATTTAGCACGACTACTAGCGTAATTCGCAGGGCTGCAGATAGCCTACGGCGGTCGGATGTTTCCTGAGGGAATCATGCGTAACCATTGTGATCGCTGCGATCTAGAGTCAAGCAAATGGTGTTAAATCAAATAGTAATTAATCAATAGAAGTTAATTAAGTCGAGTTAGTCGAGTATTAGTAAATTAAGTAGGGTTAGTCAAAAAGGGAATTAATCGAATATCACCTATTCGAAGTAGAGTTATCGAATATAGTTTATTCGAGAAGAGTAATCGAATATAGTTCGTTCGAAGTGTGTTAAATCGAATATAGTTATTCGAAGGAGAGAATTATCGAATATGGTTTATTCGAAGTGAGATTTTTCGAATATTAGTTATTCGAAGAAAAGGATTATCGAATATTAGTTATTCGAACAGGGGAATCGAATATAGTTTATTCGAAAGAGAATTATCGGATAGTGATTATTCGAGAGTGAATCATACATGAAAATTCGATTATATCGAATCAAGGGAAGTAATGTTTACTTTCCATTTCAACTCAAGTTTTAATTATCTGTTAATAAAGTAGTTGGTTGTTTATTTATCCAAATTAAGATATGGAAATATATTTAAGTTAACATATTTTGAAAGCATGGAATTATAACATTTACAGTTATAATCAAATGATTCAGTAAAGGAAGTGGATTCATAAATAGAATCCGAGAGTTCGCAAGGAAGTTTCTTAAAGAGTAATGTTTGAACTTTGTCTATTTCGAAGTTAGAAATGTTGTTCAGTTAAGGTCTGAGAGGTAATTATACCCCAACTTGATTGACTTCGTTTTAACTAAGAAGTGGATAAGGTTCGAGAGTGAAAGTGGTTAAGTGAATTTAGTTAATGAGCGAAATGGTTGGTGTTGGCATAGCGATGTTTATTCAAACATCAGTTTAAACCCAATGAAGGAGATTTGGAAATGTCTTCCAAATGAAAAATCAGAAATGTTTTCTGAATATAGAAAATGAGAAATGGAATTGTTTTCCATTGTTAATAACGTATATTTTCTAAATATAGTAAATAAGAAATATAGGAAACAAGAATAAGGAAAAGGGTAAATTTATGATAATTTGATGATGAATGATGATTGATCGATAGAATTTCCATCTGGAAATAATATCGTTGTTTGCACACAGACATGTTTTCATTTGATAGTTAAATCACCGACTATCAAAGTTTTTGACCATTTTATGTTGTTAATATGGAGAGACCGGTTGGATTATTATCCAGAGAACCACTCCGTATTGGCATAAGCGTTGCGAATCAAGTATGCTGAATATATTGAAGAGGGAGTTATGCAAGGGCTATCCTATTTACAGAATAGTGCCTTCGGTTTGTCCAGTCCTAGGACAAACGTGAATGGACGAATGTCTGACAGAGTATATTTAAAGGATCGTGTAAGTTGATCTCTTCAAACGTACTTACGTTTGGTGGCGGAGGAATTCGTTTCTCTTAGCTGTATACCCGTGGTATTTTTGGTGAAATCAATTTGTGATTTGGCGGGTATGACGATGTGGCATTCAAAGTAATGGAGGTGTGATCCGTCAAAAGATACGTTATGACCTCTAGCCTCATCAACCGGGAAATGACAAAAATCGGGCAGGCAGCATGGCTATGTGGGTCGCACCCATTAGGATGTATGATCACCTATCTAGAGAAATTCCTTTTGTTCTTAAATCTATCGATGCTGTCCCTTATCGGGAGACGGTTGCTGATCCCAACCGTTGGTGATATACATTCGATACACTCAAGCGAAATGAGTGGTCGGTCATGTGTGGGCCGGGTTGCAAGATGTTCTTGTTGAACCCAGTGTATTTGCCTCTAGAGATACACGTTCGGAAGGTGGTCCCATACCTTGTCAAGTTGGAATCCAATCTCCGATAAGTGCCTGCGAGTTTGATTGTATATTATATATGTAGAGCGTGAGATGCAAGCGTTCTACTAGATTTTAATTACTTGTGATTAGACATTATTATAATATCAGATAATATATGATTTCCAAAGTGTTTTGGGTTATCGTAAGGTAAAAGCCATCCGTATTTATGAGTGGATTGGTCTTACGATTATCTTTTCTTTTGAAAAGGATTTTGAAAAGTTAAACCAAATGATTGGAGTTTACTCACACCAGTCCCATGACTGACCCAGAGTTTTATTTTGTTTTCCCTAAACTCTTGGGTGCCCAAATTTGTACCGGCAGTCAAGTAGTCAGGATTTACAGGTATGCTTGAAGAGCTTGGAGCAGGAGGCTTCAAGATTTTTCTAGCTATTGATTATTCCGCTGTGATGAAAGTGTTGTACTCTGATAATGGTATGATATACATATACTACTTTGATTTCAAGATATGTTGTCTATTATATTTTATTCGTTCCGCTGTGAGATTCGTGTTACTCTGATGTTGTTGTGTTCTTCTTCTTCTTCTGTTCTAATTTTCTATCTTATCTATCCTCACCCTCTAATTTCTTTCTTGGACTATCCGGTAATTTCGACTTTTGATTGTTCGATAGGTGTTATATATCGGATAACCAAGGTCGCTTTTCCCCGGGTCGTTACATTTGATCTCTTCTACCTCCTCTTCCTCTCTATATTAAATCACATAAAAATACCAAAAGCCATCCTCTTCCAATTCCACTTCCATCCAACCCCTTTTCACTTCGTTCGACCACCCAAAACCTGGCGCGATGTCCTCCAGCACTACAGTGACCGCGTCACTTTTGGTCACCGAAATCCCCACAATAATGCACACAAGTTCCCTCTTTCCATTTTGAACTCAAAGCTATACTCGAATCCGAAGATTAATGCTCCAATTCCCCTCAAAGGTCAACCCTAGACCACACTCCAAACAGTCAAACCCCAGGAAAGTGCTTCGAGCTTCACCATTTCCATATCAGAATAAAGCTCTTCTGACAGTGGACAAACACACATATATAAATATATATTAGAATTTATCGGATTTGATTTATTTTCTTTGATTTTTTTTGAAGATCTCGAAATTGTTTGTAGAAAAGAAACTAGTGGTGGAGCATTTAGTTTGAGTAGAGAAAATACGAATTAGGTTTAGAAATCTGTAAAAAGTATTTATAGAAGATTTTAAATATTTTTATATTTATTATTATATCCAAATTTAAGAAATCGTTTTTTTATTTATCTTCAAAAATTCCTGTAATCACACATGACGTCCAAAAATCACGAAACTGGACATGCAGCTACAGTTTGACATTACGGACTAACAAAACTGGTTTCGTCGAATTCCGACTCCGTTCGCTCACACATCGTATTTTTAACCATCGAAATATTAACTGTTTTTCACATTAAATATCATTATAGCCACACAGTGACTCTAAAAATCACGAAACTTGGAATTTAACAATAATTTAACATTACGGTTCCAACAAAATTAGTTTCATTGAAAACGGAGGTCGTTTGCAAAACTGGCTATTTTTAAACCCCTAAATAACTCATTTAAATATATGAATATATTTAAATTAAATTAAATTAAATTAAATTAAATATAAATAAATTTATATTATCGTATATATTCACAGTGGAATACCATACAGCTCCAGAATAATCCTATCTGGATTTCTAACTTGATATTTCACCATCAGAGTTATATCGATATTTAATTAAAAATAGAAATAATTAAACAAACCATTATGGTCTTTAAAAGGTTATTGCGCTGTTTTTCTGAGAATTTGATTTGGACATAAATCAAAATCTACACGATGAAATCCCGATTTTTCTCTTCCACCAGAAAAATATACTTCACCAGCTCCATATGATTCTTGTTTCACAAAAATCCGATTTAAAACGGATCCTGTACATTCAATTGAAGTTCAAATCGCCAAATAGCGAACTGCCGCGACGTTACGGGCTCGATTAAAATTAAAATATAATTATACGTTCAAACGACCGTTATTTAAATATATTCGTTAATATAATTCAACTCTAACCTGAATTATATATTTTAAATAATCTAATTCACACTATTTTGTGAATTCCACTATTTTTGATTATTTATAAATTATATATATTATTCTATTAATTATATTGATTAAATAATCCATATAATTAAATTTAACGACCATTTAAATTTCTAATTCACTATTTAAATAATTAATTAAATTAATTATTATACTTAAAAATACGGGTCGTTAGACATGCATTAATTCATTTACTTTTACTTGTACTCAATCCAGTCTTGAATTCAAGTAAATTCCAGCAGCATGCAGTGTCTGCAAGAATTTCATGCACAATCAAAACTTATACCAACATAATAATGTAAATTCAACCCGAAAATATAAAACTGAAACCTAAAAAATATATTAAAATGATACTTAAAAACTGCTATGATGTAGATTCAACTAGAAAATATAAAACTGATACTTAAAAAAATATAGAACTGATAACTATAAACTGCTCTGATGTAAATTTAATAAGAAAATATAAAACAGATACCAAAAAAATATAAAACTGATACCTAAAAACTGCTATGATGTAAATTCAGCTACAAAATATAAAAATGATAACAAGAAAAATATAAAACTGATACCTAAAAACTGATATGATTTAAATTCAACTAGAAAATATAAAAATGATACCTATAAACATATAGAAATGATACCTAGAAATTGCTTTGATATTTTGAAGGAAAACGAGTACAAAAAATGTTTACATCCTACTTTGATTGATTAAAATGACATAATTTCGATTGAGTTGCAAATCTAATGCAACAGTACAAGTTCAAAACTGATATAGTATCAAAACTATGAACAAAACAACATAACACTATTAGTATAAGAAAAATGATCCCTAAAAAAGTAGTAAAATGTTACCTAAAAACTGGTACTAACTTCACTGTAAAAAAAAGTTTTTTCCAGCGATTTTTTTCTCGTTCATCTTTTTCGTTTGATTTTCTACGACGAATTCACGAATTCAAAAAATCACGAAATCATATTTACTGCAAAACAAATTATAGCAATCGAGTTTACCCTAATTTACCCTAATTTCGTGAATGATTTCAGCAATTGAATATGCGTGAGATCGAATTAATCAAAATTGAAAGTCGTGATTGATATACATGTTAGAATACGATTGCTGAATATCGAATCGGAGAAGAGAGAAAGGAGCGATGCACGGATTTGAAATCGAAGAAGAGAGAAAGGAGCGAAGGAAAGTTTTAGTTAGGTTTATGTCCATTTGGATAAATTTTTAAGCATGTGTCCTTATGGATAAAATTTAGTGGCCTTTTGTCCTTGTCGTTAATTGCCCTTTTAACTTTTACAAATAAAAAGAAATAGTTTATTTGTATATATTGTTTCCAATGTATAACATAACATATAAAAATGCCTCTTTACTTTGTACACAAATTCTAACGTAAAATTTGACAATAAAATGTCACTTTGATTTGCATACAAATACTATCGTACAATTTAACAATAAAAATGTCAGTTTAATTTACATACAAATTCTATTTCAACAAAAAGCATAAAAAGCGATACATTCATTTTTATTGACAATTCTATTTCAACAAAATGATTAAAAGCAATAATTTCATTTTGTTAACAATTCTAGTTTAATAAAATGAATATAATTGGTGATTGTTTTTATGTTGACAATTCTAGTTTAACAAAATGAATAAAAGTGATAATATCATTTTGTTAACTATTCTAGTTTAACAAAATGAATAAAAATGGTCTTTTCATTTTTGTTGACAATTCTGTTTCAATAAAATTAATATTTTTTCCCAAACACAAACCTATTTAACAAAAGTGTTACTTTTGTTTTACCTCAAATCTATTTAACAAAAATGAAATTTTTGTTTTCAATCATCATATTTTGACAAAATGTAAAATTTTGTTTCAACTATTAAATTTTGACAAAACTGAATACTTTGGTTTAGCTAGTCTATCTTGACCAAAATGCATATTTTATTTCAACTAATCTATTTTGACAGAAATGTATATTTTGTTTCAACTAATCTATTTTGACAAAAATGAATATTTTGAAAAAAATGTATATTTTGATTCAACTAATCTGTTTTGACAAAAATGTATATTTTGATAAAAATATTTATTTTGATTCAACTAATCTATTTGGAAAAAAATTTGTATTTCGACAAAAATGTATATTTTCATTCAACTAACCTATTTTGACAAAAATGTATATTTTGTTTTAACTAATCTATTTTGATAAAAATGTATATTTTGACAAAAATGTATATTTTGACAAAAAATTATATTTTGACAAAAAGGTATATTTTGTTTCAACTAATCTATTTTGACAAAAATGTATACTTTGACAAAAATGTATATTTTGATTCAACTAATCTATTCTGACAAAAACGTATATTTTGAAAAAAATGAATAAAATGACAAAAATGAAAAAAATGACAACTTCATTTTGTTAACAACTCTATTTTAACAAAATGAATAAAAGTGACATGTAACGGTAAGGAATTTCGCTCGATCCGAATCAGTCGTTAAACCGACAAAGACCGGCCAAAACCCCTGATCGTTTTGAGAACAGGACAAATTGGAACGCAAACGGAAGAACATTTCATTGTTATTACAACAATTCCATCAGATACAAAAATATACATAGTATAAATGAATAAATTACATTCGATAAATATCAGAGATTACAATAAATTACATAGCAGCGGAAAAACAATATAAAACACAACTGAAAGTAATGCACGGATATAGAGCTTTTCGAGCATTGTTCCAGCTGTAAATCAGGATCCTGTGAATATAAATCTGCAATACCAAAACTACTAGCTGCCCGTGTCGAAAATAGGGGCACCCAGAGTTTAGGTTAAAACAATAAACTCCAGGTCAGTCATGTGACTGGTGTGAGAACTATATTTAAAGCTTTACTTTAAAAGAGAGTAATTCAAGGGACCACGCCGTATAACACGGAACGGGTTCCCTCCCAAGAATACTAGTGCATATAACAAAACAGGGCAATGGTTTTTCAAAAAATGAAGCTATTATAAGACCCAGGTCCCATCACACAATGCAACGCAAGCCGGAGGATAGGGTTTTCCCTTATAATAGCCAAACATGCTTGGTACATTTTAAAAACAAATCATTTGATACTATAATAAGTGTGTAGTGTTAAAACAATTTCAATCATAAATATCAATCCTAGGCGGCATGGGTACCATCTATCACGTCGCCATACTAGGCTCTACAAATAAAACTGAAATACACGTATTGGAAATTGGATTTCCGTCATGAGTCGAGGCAAGGGGCAAGCTCCTGTCCGCTTTCGAGACACTCTAGCAAATGTCTCAGGACTACACACTCTAGGCAATCCTTGGATCTTCAGGGCCGGTCCTCTCTTACGTTTCAGGATTAATTATTCCCGAACACACGTTTCCCGGTCCTTACAGACCTATAATCGAGGCGCCTCATCCAACAACCACATAGGTGAAAAGTATATAAATGTCAGGGCTGGTAAGTCACTGACACCACCAAAGCTAGAAAGAAACGTCGTGCTCTCCTCACAGTCACTATCCCGTTTTTGACCCATACCGAGGTGTGAGACTCGCGAATTCACGTTATACACAAAGCTAAGCTGTATTAAAGCCGTGCTTCGATCATCAACCACAAGACTCTGCTTTTCAACAGAACCCTTGATCATTGCATCTCAGCGTGCCACATAGGCAATTCATGCTATGCCATTGATATCTATCATTATATAACCTCTGAGCTCGTACGTCTCAGAGAAGGGCGTTAAGCAAGAGAATAAATTCTCCACCGCCAAACAAATATATATTTAATAGAAATCTATCAACACAGAATAAAATTCAATGTAAGACACACAATCCATTTACACGTCCGTTATGGGTCTGAACGAAACCGGAGGCACTTTCCTCGCATATCCATCGATCTCCAAGTACGTCTGGACGATCACCAACTGATTCCCTCGTCTTGGGTGTACAGCCCAATCAAGATCATCAGTAATCACCCAAACGATGTGAAGACATCCTGTCTTCAACCACCGTCTTCATCTTCGACATATCGTCAAATCGGTTATTCAGAATAGGTATAAACCCGGCCTTTCCAAACAACCCGCGTATATTATAAACAATTGTTACACAAACACAACATACGCCTCATTCCAATTTAGCAGTCACTAACCGTAAATTAGCAAGAGAACAATTCCCCAAATATTAACCCCGAAGGCCGAAACCAACATTAGATCAATACCCAGGAAACCATTCCTCTTAACTAACCTATAGCTATTTTCTAAATTTCATATTCTTAGGGAAAGGTTCCCATTAATTTTATCAAAGATAATTTTTTCTAATTTATTCTTTACTCTTCCTTTGGATATCATTTCAAACCATATTATGGTTTTCCAAACTATTCGGGATTAGCGAACCACACCGAAGTAATTATTTATTTTATTTCCCAATCCCAACCTATTCATCCCATGGAGCAAAAGTGTTATTACCCCATAACTAACACCACGGTGTTATCAGTAAATTTAATTACCATTTCACGTTCAAATCTAATTAAAGATTTAACTATCGCTTGGAGCAAAACTGGCGATACTCCATTCTCGATCCTTTTCTAGACCTGATAATTTATATTATCAATCCATATTTCAATCTAATCAAAGATTCATTAAAACTCCTTTTACTGGGTTGAAGAATTAATGTCGTTTAAACACAGTTCACGATAAACCCAAATCACATTCTATTTATTATCGGGTTAAAGAACAAGTGTTATTTAAAAACACCCTTCACGATAAACCCACAAATCAATTCTATTTAAAACCCATTTCAAATCCAATTTATTTATTTAAAAATAAATGGGTTTTAATTTCAGTTCAAAACTAGTTCATTTCGGTAAAAATCTATTTTTACCTTTACAAATGTGGGATTTTTCACCCCAGTTCATCACAAATCATTTCTTATGATTTTACACAAATTATTACTATTTTTAATAATTTTATCTAGGCCCGTACAGTCGATTTCCAACAATGGCCATCGAACTGCACTTACAGCGACCTTTTCCAAATTTGATTTGGACGTATCTCCAAATCCAACCGTTAGATTTCAAATTTCTAATATTCATTAGAAATCCCTTTTCGATACGAACCCAACAGTTCCGGTTTCAGGAGAATCCGACGGTAGAATCTCCCGTAATGTCCGTTCGAAGTCAATGGTCGAAATTTTCGAACTGTGGCGACACGGCGCGTTCTATTCAGGCCATTATATATATTATATATATTTCGTCGATTTCCTTTTTAAAACAAATTTTATAAATTATTTCAAATTTGTTTCAAAAACAATTTCAACCTTTCTTTCAAATTCAAATCAAAATTGAATTTTCCCTCATAAATTCTTTTCCATTCAATTTAAATTCATTTTATATTCGAATTCCTTTTATATTCAATTAAATCCGAATTCGTTTTCTGTTCAGTTCAATTCAAATTTATTTTCTATTCGATTCAATTTGAATTCGTTTTCTATTCAATTCAATTCGAATTCGTTTTCTATTCAATTCAATTTGAATTCGTTTTCTATTCAATTCAATTTGAATTCGTTTTCTACTCAATTCAATTCGAATTCGTTTTCTATTCAATTCAATTCGAATTCGTTTTCTATTCAATTCAAATCAAATTTCTTGTTATAAATATTCGATTTTTATCTCTTTTCAATATTCATTATAAAAACGAATATAATCGATATAAATATCTGTAATAACCCGAAAATGCGAGCCAGTTTGAAATTTTTATTTTGGCAATTTTAGCGAATTTTGAATATTTAAAATAGATTATTTTAAATAATATCGACGAGAAATTTATTTTGAATATAAATCGAACGTATATATTATATACGTCGTCGTTAGAATATAAGTATTTATATATAATTATAAATAGAATTGAAAATGGCGCGGTAGTTCGATAATTCGATTTCAAACTTCAATTGAATGTACCGGGTGCAAAACAATCCGGATTTTAGTGAAACCAAAAACATTAGGATCTAATTGACGATATCTTTCCAACGAAGTTAACAAACTGAGATTTCACTTTATAAATGATAAGATATGTCCAGTTGAGAATTCTGAATAGTCGCTGTGGAATTCAGGCCCTTAAAAATGGACATTTTGCAAATGACCTCGGATTTCGACGAAACCAGTTTTGTTGGGTCCGTGATGTCAAATTATTGCTAGGTTTCAAATTTTATAATTTTTCGAATCAATATATGAGTGTGGCAAAGGAAAACGCGTTTGACCAGTTTCAGTTGATTTTAATCGACTGGAAATTGGCCATTTTTCTAACGGTCTTAGAATTCGACGAAACTAGTTTTGTTGGGACCGTATCGTCAATACCAAGCTAGAAAATATTTTTCGGGAATTTTTAGAGTTAGTATGTGACCCCGGTAATTTGAAATGTACGTTTAAAATTCAATATAGTGATTTAAATGTAAATTTAACGGAAACTGATTCAAACGATCAAATCAACTTGCGATACATATCCCATTGTGTTCGGAATGGGGGTAAAACGCTATGGGCGACAGTCGGTGGGTCTCGTTTCGAGTTCGAATTAAGAAGTTGCTTTATGGGTTAATTAAATATTAAATAAATAAAATATAAAAACCCTTTTCTCCTCCTTAACCAATCAGCCCCCCCCCCTCGTTGACCAATTCAACCGATTTATAAAAAGAAAAAAAAAAGAAAAAAAACCACATGATCTCGTCGACCGCCCTCCAGGATCCATCGCCAGAGCCACCCAACGCCGCCATCGCTGGCATACCCCACCCTCCGTCCTCCGCTTCGCTACAGCCCCTCGCAGAAGCCGCCTCTTCTCCAATCGACCGCCGTATTCCCCCAAATCGCCCACGAAACCCTAGGCGCCGCACTCGGCCACTTCCGCTCCCCGTTGATGACCCACTCCCTCCTAGCTCAGCGAGAAAAGGTGAGTTTTTGATTTTTGTTTTAATAAATAAAACTGATTTTTGTTTTAATTTAAAAAATGATTTTTGTTTTAATTTAAGAACTGATTTTTATGTTTTTAGATTCTGATTTTAAAGTGATTTAAAACTGATTTTTTTTTTAAAGAATTTTAAAAACTGATTTTTAAAGAAATAAATAAAACTGATTTTTTTTTTAAGGTTTAAACTTGAAATAGAAATGGTTTAAACTTTAAATAGAAAAAGGTTTTAACTTCAAAGTAAAAATCATATTTTTATATATTGAAAGTTGAAGTAAAAATCATATTTTTATATATTGAAAGTCGAAGTAAAAATCATATTTTTATATATTGAAAGTCGAAGTAAAAATCATATTTTTGTATATTGAAAGTCGAAGTAAAAATCATATTTTTATATATTGAAAGTCGAAGTAAAAATCATATTTTTATATATTGAAAGTCGAAGTAAAAATCATATTTTTATATATTGAAAGTCGAAGTAAAAATCATATTTTTTTATATTGAAAGTCGAAGTAAAAATCATATTTTTATATATTGAAAGTCGAAGTAAAAATCATATTTTTATATATTGAAAGTCGAAGTAAAAATCATATTTTTATATATATCGAACATCGATGTAAAAATATGATTTTTATATATGTAGTGGCTATGGGCGAAGAAACTAATTAGAGAGGAGAACAGTGAAGATTTCCTGCATTAGAAGTGCCGTGGAGTTAGGATAGCTTTCGGTGAGAACTTCTCACTCAAATTCTACTTTTCTAGTTATATATATATATATATATATATATATATATATACTAGGATGCAGACGGTGCTTATTAGAAGCACCCAACACCCGTCCACAGACCATGGACTTGTTTGGTTGGTTGTGTAGTTGGTTAGATTATTTGATTTGGATTGGATTGTTTTGGTGAAATTGAAATTGATATGATTGATGTGTGAATGGCGTGGGCCTTCACTAGACCGGGGATAAGGCTAGGCCTCGTCCCGTTTCTAGTATCGTGCCGTTATGCTGCCGAAATTTTCTAAAATATGTTAGAAAAATAAAAATATCATTTTTATTGTGTAAATGAAATGAATAGAAATTCATGTGTTAAAATAAAATATATTATCATTAAAAATATAGTTTTAACGTGAAAGTGAATAAAAAAATATTTATAAACAAATCGGCAGATTTGTTTATATACACTGATTTGACTGATATTGAATGGGTCGATAAATTTTACACATCGCCCAACTGCACAACTAAAAATCTGTGTCTGATTGTTTGAAACCCCACACGGGTGTTGGGATGAAATTTTAAGTTCACTCATCCTGATTGATTAAATATGTCGATCGATTGATTGACAGGCTGTTATAAGCGTAAGATATCTATATTTGATGCTTATACAGTGTATTGCACTTTGGTTGATGGTTGATTGTTTATTATTGCTATCATATACATGTGTTGTATGGAATCCATATAATTAACGTTATATGGTGATTGATTGGGCCTCATTCCAATCGGGAAAGTAATGAATATTGTAAAAGAAAATTCATGTGTTGAATATAAAAATAGTGATGTGTTGACAGTACTCATGTGTTGAGATTAGTCGTGTGTTGAAATAAATATAGATTCATGTGTTGAATGGGATAAATATTCATTTGTTGGATAGAATAAAGAAGTTTTGATAGTATAAAGCCGTGTTGATTAGATTGACGCCATTTTGACGTAAATGATATTTATATCGATTTTATCGATTTCCAAATGAATTGAATTGAAAACGATTTCGAAATGAATTGAATTGAAAACGATTTCGAAATGAATTGAATTGAAAACGATTTCGAAATGAATTGAATTGAAAACGATTTCGAAACGAATTGAATTGAAAACAATTTTGAATTGAATTGAAAACGATTTCGAAATGAATTGAATTGAAAACGATTTCGAAATGAATTGAATTGAAAACGATTTCGAAATGAATTGAATTGAAAACAATTTTGAATTGAATTGAAAACGATTTCGAAATGAATTGAATTGAAACCGAGTTCGAAATGAATTGAATTGAAAACAATTTCGAATTGAATTGAAAACGATTTCGAAATGAATTGAATTGAAACCGAATTCGAAATGAATTCAAATTGAATTGAATAGAAATGAATTTTAAAACGAATTTATAAAGAAGAATTCAATTTTGATTTGAATTGAAATGGAAGTTGAAATTATTTTGAAACGAATGTAGAACTATTTATAAAATTCGTTTTAAAAGGAAATCGACGAAATATATATAATATATATATATTATATATATAATGGCCTGAATAGAACGCGCCGCGCCGCGGCAGTTCGTGAATTTCGACCATTTGTTTCAAACGGACATTGCGGGAGATCCGACCTTCGGATTCTCCTAAAACCGGAACCGTTGGGTTCGTATCGAAAAGAGCTTTCCAATGAATATTAGAAATTTGAAATCTAACGGTTGGATTTGGAGTTATGTCCAAATCAAATTCGAAAAAGGTCGCTGTAAGTGCAGTTCGATGGCCGTTGTTGGAAATCGACTGTACGGGCCTTGGTAAAATTATTAAAAATATCTATAATTTGTGTAAAATCATAATATATGGATTGGAAAGAGTTGAGCTGGAAAATTCCACATTTGAAAAGATAAAAATAGATTTTTATCGAAATAAACTAGTTTTGAACTAGAATCGAAATCAATTTATTTTTGAAATAAATAAATTGAATGTGAAAGTGATTTTAAAAATAATCAATACTCCCAATACGTGGGTTGGACTGGAGTTGAATCGAAATTATTTTCGGGACATTTCGATGTTGGATTTCGTGACTATACAAATATTGTTATGGGGATTTGAAAGATATATTTTATATCGTTATTTCCAATACGATATATGTTGGTTTCAGAATTTGATATTGAATGTAAGCCGATATATTTTCTATTCAGAGCCTTGTATTTAATATCAAATGTGATTTGGGTTTATCGTGAATCGTGTTTTAGAAGACATTGGTTCTTTAACCCAGTTAAAGGCAAGATATCGATTTTTGAGAAGATTAAAACTAAGTGGGGTTTTAATGAATCTTTAATTAGATTGAAAAATGAAGTGATTATTTAAATTATCAAATCTGAAAGGTGATCGAGAATGGAGTACCACCAGTTTTGCTCCAAAGCGATAGTTAAATCTTTAATTAGATTTGAACGTGAAATGGTAATTAATTTTACCGATAACACAGTGGTGTTAGATGTGGAGTATTACCAGTTTTCTCCAGGGGACATATAGGTTGGGATTGGGAAATAAAATAATAATTACTTCGGTGTGGTTCGCTAATCCCGACTAGTTTGGAAAACCATAATATGGTCTGAAATGATATCCAAAGGAAGATTAAAGAATAAATTTAGAAGAATTTATCTTGGATAAAATTAATGGGAACCTTTCCCTAAAAATGTGATTTTGTGAATAAAAGATTATTCTGAATTGGAATGAGGCGTTTGATGTGTTTGTGTAACATTTGTTTATCATATACGTGGGTTATTCAGAAAGGCCGGGTTTACACCCATTCTGAATAACCGATTCGACGAGATGTCGAAGATGAAGACGGTGGTTGAAGACCGGAAGTCTTCACATCGTTTGGATAATTACTGACGATCCTGATTGGGCTGTACACCCAAGAGGATGGAAATAGTTGGCGGTCGTCCAGACGTACTTGGAGATGGATGGGTATGCGAGGAAAGTGCCTCCGGTTTCGTTCAGACCTAGAATGGACTTGTAAATGGATGGTGTGTCTGACATTGTATTCCTTTATATTGTATTTGTTGATCTCTGCTAAATATATATGTGTTTGGCGGCGGAGAATTTATTCTCTTGCTTAACGCCCTTCTCTGAGACATATGAGCTCAGAGGTTATATATTGGCAGAAATCAGTGGTACAATATGGATTGATAGTGTGGCATACTGAGATGCAGTGATCCAGACTTTTGTTGAAAAGCAAAGTTTGGTGGTTGATGATCAAAGCGCAGCTTGTAACACCCCGTATTTTGGGTTAATACTAAAATTCACTAATTACAGAATAAATAATCTCAGATGTGAGAATTGGGGGAAACGGGCTACGTCGTTGCGTTCGTCTCGGAAAAATACGCGAAATAGAGTCCGAGTTTTCGAAAATCGGAGTCCGTATGGCCCAGTTATGGCCCGATGAAGTTTGCAGAAAATTCAAAAACTAAAACAGATTTAATAAATTCAAATATTCGGATTAGGGATGGGCCAGGCGGGGTCAGGCGGGAAGGTTCCCGCCTAACCCATGTCGACAGGGCTGTCGACAGGCCTGTCGACAGGGGTGTCGACATGCCTGTCGACTTGCCTGTCGACAGGGTGGCACGTCCAGTGAACCTGGGTGCACCAGGTTGCACCAGGTTGAGTCTTGAGCTGGCTTGGAGGGCTGGTTCTGGAAGCTTCTTGGATCTGATGGTCCTAAATTAATCTAGGGTTAATCTAAGGGTCTAAAATGCAACCTAATCCTATAAATAACACCCTAACCCTACCCTAATTCATTCATAATTAAACCTAGTAACTAAACTATGGCAAAATGAAACTTGGTCATGGCCTCCACAAATCAATGAAGAGGAAAGCAAGCTCTAATCAATCTCTAATCCATTCTAAGTATCTTAATCTTCTTCATTAGCTTGCTAATTGTGTTTCGGTGAGTTTCTATGGCTCTAATAATCAATTGTTAAATTGATTATGGTAGGATGTGATAAGAAATGGTTATGTTTGTGGATAAGTGAGTTATATGCAAGTTGTATGATATGTGAATTGCAAGTTTTATGCCATATGCAAGTTTATTTCCATGTTTTATGATGTAAAATATTATGTTGAACATTTATGCATATGTAACATGTTATGCAAACTATATGTGAGAATATATGCAAGTTATATGTAACATGATATGCAAGTTATGCATGTGATTTTATGCATACTAAGTAGTTGGTGTTATGCATGTTAAGTATTTGATGTTGTGCATGCTAAGTATTTGATTGTATGCATGTTAAGTATTGGGTTTTATGCATGCTAAGTGTTTGGGTTTATGCAAGTTAAGTGGTATGTTTATGCATAATAAGAAATTGGTTCTATGCATGCTAAGTATATGATATTATGCAAGTTTAGTAAATGATTCTATGCATGCTAAATATATGATATTATGCAAGTTTAGTATGTGATTCTATGCATGCTAAGTATGTGATAATATGCATGATTAATAAGTTGTTTATGCATATTTAACAAGTGGGTTTATGCATGTTTAACAAGTTCATATGCAAGTTACATGTATGATAATATATGCTATGCAAGTTACATGTATGTTAATATGCAAGATATGCTATGCAAGTTACATGTATGTTATTATGCAAGATATGCTATGCAAGTTACATGTTTGATAATATGCAAGTTACATGTATGTTAATATGCAAGATATGCTATGCAAGTTACATGTTTGATCACATGTATGTTAATATGCAAGATATGTTATGCAAGTTGTGAGAATGCTTATATGCAAGTTCAACATGTCATGCAAGTTAGGTGTGCTTATGCAAGTGATGTGAATGCTTATATGCAAGTTTGGGTTAAATATAGTTGGGTTAATATATGCTCATATATGCAAGTTGACATCCTCTTAACCCATGACAAAGTTATATTCTAAGAATTGGTTAAACCCATGATATTTGTGATAGATCTTCCCTTGTTATTATGTCGTGAAATGAGAACGATTTGCGTGGGGAACGATGGGGTTAATAAATATGTTAATAAAAGTATGGTTGGGTATGATTAAGCATACCATAAAAATAAATTAACATAAGTGGGAATTTACCTATTGAGTTAGGTCTACCCCATGGGAATTTACCTATTGAGTTAGGTCTACCCATGTTATGAAAAACTTGATATTAATTAGGGATAATTAATATAAATTATGAGGGTGATTAATTAGGTGTAATTAATCGACTAAGACACGAGGTTGGACTCAGTTGTAGCGTAAAACTGCCCGGACCCAACCGGCTTAACCAGTTGCTACAAATGTTAGCCCAATGTGAGAGGTCTTAGGCACAAACTAAATACGTGATTAATGTAAAGACACGAGGTTAGACTCGGTTATGACATAAGGCTGCCCGGACCCAACCGGCTTAACCAGCGGTCATAAAAGATAGTCTAATGTGAGAGGTCTTTATGAGAATCACGGTCTTAATTAATTAAGAAACACTTAACCAAATTAGCATGTAGTGGGACATGAGGGTTAAGTGGGTACCTTGGGTGGCACGTAGTAACTAGTGTGGGTGCCTTGGGTGGCATGAGAAAACTAGTGGGTTGCCTTGGGTAGCAATAGAAAACACGATTAGAATACTTAACCAAAGTGGAACATGTAATTAAACATGATTAAGGGGTTAAGTAAGTGCCTCGGGTGGCATGTGGGAATTAAGTAAAGGACTTGGGTGTCATGTGGAAATCTAGTGGGTGCCTTGAAAGGTAATTAAAATATGATTAATGACTTAACCAAAGTATTTATAACATGTAAGTAGACATGGTTAAAGGGGTTAAGTGGGATACACTAGATAAAATTAACAAGCTTAAGTGGTAGCTTGTGGGGGCCCATCTCAACCAATATCCCAAACGTATCTTTGTGGGCTCGACCCAAGTCGAGTGACGGGACACGCATATTGGGCTTGACTATAAGAGGCCAAAAACGGGTTAGCGGTGGCAACGTAGGACCAACGGGTTTCATATGCGTGTGTGGACCCGGGCTGGTTAGTAAATCGTTGTTACATCGTGTAGATATAAAGCCGTGCACCGTTGATATTATCAGGTTGCCACTTTGGGGAAATGATACATCCTATTGTGGGACCAGCACGGGTATCTACGTTAGGGAGCCGATCGCTTGGGAGTAGTGGGTACACCTAGCAATGATAGGGGCAGACGGCACCTATGTAGGGGTACCAGAAACTACTGGGTAAAAATTACTAAGTACATTTAGTAGGATCAACCTTTAAGTAGGAATTAATCTTAGGTAGGTGAAACTGGTGTGGTGCAGTGTAGGAATTACCCTTGGGTGAATAAGTCTGGGGTGGGGTAAGAATTATCTTTGGGTGGATAAATGCGTCTTTTCGGTTATCGTAGTACATCCGGTGTTTAGTTGGCTACTTAGCGTAGTCATTATCCCTAGAGGTACCGTGCCTTGTTTATGTCATACCCTAATTACTTTAATGGTTGTATTGTTAGGGTTATAGGACTCACTCAGACTTATGTCTGACCCCGTTGTTTTTATCTTTTTCCCAACCCTCAGGTTATCAGAGTGGGCCTAGCACTAGTGGGCTTGGATCAGACCGCTATATCTATCCTTTGGGCTTGGATCGTAGAAGTATAGCTCGGTTTATCTTTTCTGTTATGGCTATTGTCTATGTAGTGGGATTATGTACTTCTATTTTATCAAGATGGATATTATGTACTTGACTCTGGTTTATGGTTTTGTGATGTAACCAAACATGTATTACTTTCCGTTGCATTTAAATGATGATTTAAATTTTCAAGTATTACTTATATCTGTCTTGCTGTAATTTTACTGTTCTATATTCACTTAAAATACTTCACCGAAACTAAGGCATTCCCCTGGTATGAGTGACCTTAGCGGACGTGGGGTGTTACACGTGGTATCAGAGCTTAAGGTTACCAGAACAGATAAAATTTTTAGAAAAACTATTTTTCTAAGAAAATTTTTGAAGGAGTATTTTCAAAAACATGT
Source organism: Allium sativum (assembly GCA_030737875.1). NCBI lineage: Eukaryota > Viridiplantae > Streptophyta > Magnoliopsida > Asparagales > Amaryllidaceae > Allium > Allium sativum. Next base: position 17,152,220 of record JASFAX010000025.1, read on the forward strand.
CTTTTAAGAGAAAAGTTTTTGAGAGAAAAGCATAATCCCCGATAGCCATATCTTTATCTTTCGAATTCTCCGTTTGAATCTCTTTCTCTCTCGGTTTGAGTTTCCCCTCCGTGTGTAGATGATCTTTCTAAGATAGATAAGAATGGAAAACCGCTTCAAGGGAATTAGACGTAAATCAGATTAGAAGTTGGTTCAAGAAGGAGGAGGACTTGTAAGTATCTATTGGATAAACGATGGGAGGAAGGCTCAAATAGTTGTTTGGTTAATGAAAGATGAAACCTCATTGGTGGGAGGTTACGAGTGGAGAATAGGGAAGAAGAAGGCAAGTGGTTATCCTTTTGAGAGGAATAGGACACCTTATTAGGATTGTCCAAAGAAGCAAGGGCAAGGTATGGAATTTTCTGGGGGTTAGTTGTATTCCCTCACGACTAGGGTACCAGATGGGGATAAGACCGTCTAGATTGGAGGTTGGATTTCTTTATCATCCAATTCGAACTTTATTTGATTCTGATGTATCGAGTTTGTTTATCCCACCATTGTTAGTTGAGTCACTGCACTTAGGCACCAGTTTGGTAGATGATCCCTTAGTTGTTTCAAACCCAATTGGGCTCCATAATGTGTTTGGGTTTGAAAGTTTCTATACTTAGCATTGAGTTTGGATGTGATGCTTGTTGGGCTTCACGGACTATGGGTTAGTTTTGAGGCATGGACTGGTTATCCAGTAGGGGTGCCGTTCTTGATTTTGAAGGGAGAGTTGTTAGGCTTATGACCCGCTTGGGTAACACTCTCGAGATCTCTTGTAATCCCATAGAATCTGTTATGCTAAGTTATCTAGAGTCGCTTGACACGTCGGTCGAGAGTTTGCGATCTGTTAGAAGTGGTCCGGGAACACTCAGATGTGTTTGAGAAGGTGAAGGACTTACCTCCGGAGCGGGAGATTGACTTCCGAATATATCTGGTAAATAATGCCAAACCAGTATCTTGGCCAGTGTGCCACACGGCCCCTCGTGAGAGGAGGGAACTCGATAAGCAAGTAGGTGGTTTGCTTGAGAAGGGGTTCATAAGAAGAAGTATATCGGAGTGGGGCGCTCCAGTAGTTTTTGCCATGAAGGCGGATGGGTCCCTCAGACTTTGTGTAGGCTAAAGAGAACTAAATAAACTCACAAAGAAGAATAGACACCCATTGCCAAGGATTGATGATCTCTTTGATCAGTTGGTTGGCGCCTCAGTATTTTCGCAGTTGGACTAAGCCACATGGGTTCGTCAGTTGAGAGTGGCTGACGATAGTATAGAGAAGATTGCCTTTAGGACTCCGGATGGTTTTATGAGTGGCTGGTGATGCTATTTGGTTTGACGAATGCCCCTGCATACTTTGTTGATTGGAAGAGAAGGGTGTTCAGGGAGTACCTAAATAAGTTTGTGATGGCCTTTGTAAATGACATCTTAGTCTTTTCAAGGAGCGTGATAAGTTTTCATATGTGCTCAATAGGGTGAGCAAAGCCAGTTATAGGATAAACGGTGGTTTTGGAGCGAGACTGGCGAGGACATCCAAAGTTGGTCAAAGGCTTAATTGTTTAGCCATTATTATTATTATTTTTAGTATCATCTCACGTAGGTTGCCTGAACTCGAAAGAGATGTCCCTTGGGTGTTTGTCTGATATTGGTTTCGGCCTTTGGGGCATGCATTTGGGGGATGTCGAATTTGACTAGGGTGGTCTGCGTGAGGAATGGACAGTTGTGACGATTTTGGATAGGATTCTTAGCATCTTATGAGTTGAGACAGCGTATACCCCTAACAAGGGAAACATGGTAGCAGACACCTTAAGAAGAAAAAGGTTGTCCTTGAGTTCATTGATTCGTTAAACGACGGAGCTTAGGGCTTATTTCTATATTTTGACTTTAGACCTTCCGTTGACTTTATATCCGGTTTGCTAGCCTCCTTGGAGGTTAGGCCTACTCTTTTGGGGCATATTGGCAGAGCACAGCGGGACGACCCACAATTGGTTGAGTTAGTAGAGAAGCTCATAAGGAGGGGAGTCGTCCAGCCATTTGAGTAGGTACACCCTGGATGGTAAGGGGTGGTTGCGTAAGAGACGATGGACTTTGTGTACCGCAAGACGAGGATTTGAGGAAGGCTATACTTGATGATGCACATCGATCGAAGATGACCATTCAACCCAGTAGGGACAAGATGTACCAAGGCATGAAGCAAGTTTTCTTTTTGGCCAATCTGAAGAAAGATGCGGCCAAGTATGTCGCTAGATGCTTGGTGTGCCAGTAAGTAAAAGCGGAACAGAAGAAACCCGAAGGGTTGCTTCATCCGTTAGAAGTTCCGTAAGAGGAAGTGGGATAGTGTCTCATTGGATTACCGAAATCAAGGAAGGGTAATACGGGGATTGGGCTTATGGTAGATGGACTTACTAAGTGTGCCCATTTCATACCCGTGAAGAGCAGGAGGACTATTACATGTCTAGCTTCAGTTTACCTTTGAGAGATTATCAGATTGCATGGTGTACCTTCCAGTATAGTGAGCGATCGAGATCCTATCTTCACTAGCGAGTTTTGGAAGAGGTTGCAAGAGGCGGTAGGGACTCAGTTGGGTTTGAGCACCGCGTAGCATCCTCAGACGGACGGTTAGACCGAGAGGGTGAACCGTATCTTAGAATATCTTTTGAGGTTATGTATTTTGGATTTTGGAGGTACATGGGAAGAGCATCTTCCATTGGTGGAGTTCGCATATAATAGCAGCTTTCAGTCCAGTATTGGTATGGCGCCTTTCGAAGCTCTTTATGGAAGGCCTTGTTGATCACCTACATGTTGGTAGGAATCTACGGATAAGATCTTGCTTGGGCCGATAAGGTTAGAAAGACTTTGGGAAAATATTGATTTGATTCAAAGAAGGATGAAAGCGACGCAAGATAAACAAGAATCTTATGCGGACAAGAGGAGATCAGAGCTTGAGCTTGATATTAGGACATGCTTTTTATCAAGATATCTCCGTTATGGAATGTGGTTCACTTTGGATCTGTTAGGAAGTGAGTACCAAGGTTTGTAGGGCCATTTCTCATTAAGGAAAGAATTGTACGGATGGCATATAGAATGGAGTTGCCTGATAGACTTAGTGGTGTACCGGATGTATTTCATGTGTCCCATTTGAAGAAGTGCTTACATAAGACCGCTGAGGTGGTAGAGCCGAGTTTGCTTAAAGAAGTAGAGTTAGAGCACGATGAGACGATTCGACGAGCTCCTACTCGCATCATTGGGTCAGAGACTAGGAAGTTGAGGAACAGAGAAGTTCTGCCAGCTAGAGAGCAATGGGGAGATGACGAAAGAAATGCTACTTGGGAGACGGAAGCGAAGATGCGTTCTTTGTATCCATTTCTTTTTGGAGAGTATGTCTTTTAACTTCTCCTTTATCGCTTGCCTAGTACTTATCTTATCTTTAGTATGTCCTCTCGATTAGTGCTGTTTGACCTTTAGATAGGGAAAACCTATGGTTGAAACATGTGTTTGAGACATGTTATGGTTGATGGATGCAAGTGGATGCAAGTGTTTGCTAGTGGTTGCTCGTGGATGCATATATACACACTCTAGGCACTAGATCGGCTCGATCACTTCATATTGCATATTGCATAAAAATTGGGTGTAGTTAGCTATATTTATGGATGTATAATGATTTTGTTATCATATGGATGATGCATTTTGGTGAATGATTGTGCACTCATATAGATACTGTATGTGTCGATAGGGTTATCTCGCATACATATTGGATGCATGGCACTATCATGGTTTGCATATGTTCGTACATTAGATAGGGAACATATACACACACTTTTCGCATATGCTCATACATCATTAGAAATGGCTTAAGGACAATGGGTGCTCGTGTTTGATGGTTTGGGTAGATGGTTGTTTGGATGGTAGGATATGCATTCTCCTTAGCTTAGAGATTTCGGGGACGAAATCCTTTAAGGAGGGGAGAATGTAACACCCCGTATTTTGGGTTAATACTAAAATTCACTAATTACAGAATAAATAATCTCAGATGTGAGAATTGGGGGAAACGGGCTACGTCGTTGCGTTCGTCTCGGAAAAATACGCGAAATAGAGTCCGAGTTTTCGAAAATCGGAGTCCGTATGGCCCAGTTATGGCCCGATGAAGTTTGCAGAAAATTCAAAAACTAAAACAGATTTAATAAATTCAAATATTCGGATTAGGGATGGGCCAGGCGGGGTCAGGCGGGAAGGTTCCCGCCTAACCCATGTCGACAGGGCTGTCGACAGGCCTGTCGACAGGGGTGTCGACATGCCTGTCGACTTGCCTGTCGACAGGGTGGCACGTCCAGTGAACCTGGGTGCACCAGGTTGCACCAGGTTGAGTCTTGAGCTGGCTTGGAGGGCTGGTTCTGGAAGCTTCTTGGATCTGATGGTCCTAAATTAATCTAGGGTTAATCTAAGGGTCTAAAATGCAACCTAATCCTATAAATAACACCCTAACCCTACCCTAATTCATTCATAATTAAACCTAGTAACTAAACTATGGCAAAATGAAACTTGGTCATGGCCTCCACAAATCAATGAAGAGGAAAGCAAGCTCTAATCAATCTCTAATCCATTCTAAGTATCTTAATCTTCTTCATTAGCTTGCTAATTGTGTTTCGGTGAGTTTCTATGGCTCTAATAATCAATTGTTAAATTGATTATGGTAGGATGTGATAAGAAATGGTTATGTTTGTGGATAAGTGAGTTATATGCAAGTTGTATGATATGTGAATTGCAAGTTTTATGCCATATGCAAGTTTATTTCCATGTTTTATGATGTAAAATATTATGTTGAACATTTATGCATATGTAACATGTTATGCAAACTATATGTGAGAATATATGCAAGTTATATGTAACATGATATGCAAGTTATGCATGTGATTTTATGCATACTAAGTAGTTGGTGTTATGCATGTTAAGTATTTGATGTTGTGCATGCTAAGTATTTGATTGTATGCATGTTAAGTATTGGGTTTTATGCATGCTAAGTGTTTGGGTTTATGCAAGTTAAGTGGTATGTTTATGCATAATAAGAAATTGGTTCTATGCATGCTAAGTATATGATATTATGCAAGTTTAGTAAATGATTCTATGCATGCTAAATATATGATATTATGCAAGTTTAGTATGTGATTCTATGCATGCTAAGTATGTGATAATATGCATGATTAATAAGTTGTTTATGCATATTTAACAAGTGGGTTTATGCATGTTTAACAAGTTCATATGCAAGTTACATGTATGATAATATATGCTATGCAAGTTACATGTATGTTAATATGCAAGATATGCTATGCAAGTTACATGTATGTTATTATGCAAGATATGCTATGCAAGTTACATGTTTGATAATATGCAAGTTACATGTATGTTAATATGCAAGATATGCTATGCAAGTTACATGTTTGATCACATGTATGTTAATATGCAAGATATGTTATGCAAGTTGTGAGAATGCTTATATGCAAGTTCAACATGTCATGCAAGTTAGGTGTGCTTATGCAAGTGATGTGAATGCTTATATGCAAGTTTGGGTTAAATATAGTTGGGTTAATATATGCTCATATATGCAAGTTGACATCCTCTTAACCCATGACAAAGTTATATTCTAAGAATTGGTTAAACCCATGATATTTGTGATAGATCTTCCCTTGTTATTATGTCGTGAAATGAGAACGATTTGCGTGGGGAACGATGGGGTTAATAAATATGTTAATAAAAGTATGGTTGGGTATGATTAAGCATACCATAAAAATAAATTAACATAAGTGGGAATTTACCTATTGAGTTAGGTCTACCCCATGGGAATTTACCTATTGAGTTAGGTCTACCCATGTTATGAAAAACTTGATATTAATTAGGGATAATTAATATAAATTATGAGGGTGATTAATTAGGTGTAATTAATCGACTAAGACACGAGGTTGGACTCAGTTGTAGCGTAAAACTGCCCGGACCCAACCGGCTTAACCAGTTGCTACAAATGTTAGCCCAATGTGAGAGGTCTTAGGCACAAACTAAATACGTGATTAATGTAAAGACACGAGGTTAGACTCGGTTATGACATAAGGCTGCCCGGACCCAACCGGCTTAACCAGCGGTCATAAAAGATAGTCTAATGTGAGAGGTCTTTATGAGAATCACGGTCTTAATTAATTAAGAAACACTTAACCAAATTAGCATGTAGTGGGACATGAGGGTTAAGTGGGTACCTTGGGTGGCACGTAGTAACTAGTGTGGGTGCCTTGGGTGGCATGAGAAAACTAGTGGGTTGCCTTGGGTAGCAATAGAAAACACGATTAGAATACTTAACCAAAGTGGAACATGTAATTAAACATGATTAAGGGGTTAAGTAAGTGCCTCGGGTGGCATGTGGGAATTAAGTAAAGGACTTGGGTGTCATGTGGAAATCTAGTGGGTGCCTTGAAAGGTAATTAAAATATGATTAATGACTTAACCAAAGTATTTATAACATGTAAGTAGACATGGTTAAAGGGGTTAAGTGGGATACACTAGATAAAATTAACAAGCTTAAGTGGTAGCTTGTGGGGGCCCATCTCAACCAATATCCCAAACGTATCTTTGTGGGCTCGACCCAAGTCGAGTGACGGGACACGCATATTGGGCTTGACTATAAGAGGCCAAAAACGGGTTAGCGGTGGCAACGTAGGACCAACGGGTTTCATATGCGTGTGTGGACCCGGGCTGGTTAGTAAATCGTTGTTACATCGTGTAGATATAAAGCCGTGCACCGTTGATATTATCAGGTTGCCACTTTGGGGAAATGATACATCCTATTGTGGGACCAGCACGGGTATCTACGTTAGGGAGCCGATCGCTTGGGAGTAGTGGGTACACCTAGCAATGATAGGGGCAGACGGCACCTATGTAGGGGTACCAGAAACTACTGGGTAAAAATTACTAAGTACATTTAGTAGGATCAACCTTTAAGTAGGAATTAATCTTAGGTAGGTGAAACTGGTGTGGTGCAGTGTAGGAATTACCCTTGGGTGAATAAGTCTGGGGTGGGGTAAGAATTATCTTTGGGTGGATAAATGCGTCTTTTCGGTTATCGTAGTACATCCGGTGTTTAGTTGGCTACTTAGCGTAGTCATTATCCCCAGAGGTACCGTGCCTTGTTTATGTCATACCCTAATTACTTTAATGGTTGTATTGTTAGGGTTATAGGACTCACTCAGACTTATGTCTGACCCCGTTGTTTTTATCTTTTTCCCAACCCTCAGGTTATCAGAGTGGGCCTAGCACTAGTGGGCTTGGATCAGACCGCTATATCTATCCTTTGGGCTTGGATCGTAGAAGTATAGCTCGGTTTATCTTTTCTGTTATGGCTATTGTCTATGTAGTGGGATTATGTACTTCTATTTTATCAAGATGGATATTATGTACTTGACTCTGGTTTATGGTTTTGTGATGTAACCAAACATGTATTACTTTCCGTTGCATTTAAATGATGATTTAAATTTTCAAGTATTACTTATATCTGTCTTGCTGTAATTTTACTGTTCTATATTCACTTAAAATACTTCACCGAAACTAAGGCATTCCCCTGGTATGAGTGACCTTAGCGGACGTGGGGTGTTACACAGCTGATATAGCATGGCTTTGTGTATAGCGTTGATCCGCGAGCCTCACAGCCCGGGATGGTGGTAAACTGATGGTTTGATCAGTATACATTTTTAGTGTAGTGGATTCGGTCGACCGATATTGAGCTTCGTGCTCGGAGGGATAGAGTAAGCGGTGTTTTCTCTTGCTGGGACGTAAGCCGCGGTGATACTTGAGTCCCAAAAAGTGCGGATGTGCATAGCGGTGTTTTCTCTCGCTGAGACGTAAGCCGCGGTGATTTGTACTACGCGATAGATCTTTCGAATCAGGATCCACCATGATGGAAATCCAATTTCCAATACGTGTATTTCGGCTTTATTTGTAGAGCCTAGTATGGCGACATAGTGGGATGGGGCACTCATGCCGTCTATGATTTATATTTATGATTGAAATTTTTTTTGACACTATACACTTATTATAGTATCAAATGATTTGTTTTAAACGTATCAAGCATGTTTGGCTGTTATAAGGTAAAACCCTATCCTCCAGCTTGCGTTGCATTGTGTGATGGGACCTGGGTCTTATAATAGCTTCATTTTTCGAAAAAGCATTGCGCTGTTTATTCTATGCACTAGTATTCTTGGGAGGAAACCCGTTCCGTGTTATACGGCGTGGTCCCTTGAATTACTCTCTTTTAAAGTAAAGTTTTAAATAACTGTTTTAGTTCTCACACCAGTCACATGACTGACCTGGAGTTTATTGTTTTAACCTAAACTCTGGGTGCCCTTATTTTCGACACGGGCAGCTAGTAGTTTTGGTTTTGCAGATTTATATTCACAGGATCCTGGTTTACAGCTGGAATGATATCCGGAAAGCTTTGTATCCGTATATCTCTTCTAGTTGTGTATTGTATTATTTTCCGCTGCTATGTACTTAAATGTAATATAAATCTCTATTATTTCTGTGTAATATTCATTTATGCTCTGTATATTCTTGTAATCTGATGCATTGTTGTAATATACAATGAAATATTCTTCTGTTTGTGTTCTGATTTGTCTTGTCCTCACAGTAATTCGTTCTTTCTCATCTCTTCGGAGACCGGGGAAGTTTCGGGTCGCTTCATTTGGTATCAGAGCTTTGGTTTACAGAGCTCGAGAACAAGACACATTAGAACCATACGAAAGAATTCATCAGATATTGGATTAGCAATATCCAATTAGAATGACTCGTTAGAGATGGGATCAGTAGTATCCTAGAACGAGTGTGAAGAGTATATTTTTCAAATGAAAGCAATTTTGTTTTGAAAATTTAAATCTCTTTATACGTATTTGATTATTTATTTATCTTGAATTTGGACAATCGAGTATATATAGATTTCGCGAATACGCGTCATGAACGTATAGTCGAAGTTTTAATATACTGGATAGATATAGCATCACACTCTAGTCGCCCGGAGATGATATTGATGATAGCGATCGCATCATCAACATTTATGTTCGAGTTTCGAAGGTGTGATTTTCTATATATTTCCATTAGACTGGTGTGAGAACCAAAACTTATATAGCTAGAATACATTGTTGTGAATTGGCATCAAAACATGATTTCTGTATATGTATCAAAATTATGAATTTGAAACTCTAATTCACTAATTGATTGCTGTTTGTGTTGTTTGTTTATTTGTTTGATAATTTTGAACCAGTTAGCCTAATTGAAACAAATATTGAATTATATTGAAAATTTGTCGCATTTGCTTGCATATACATATACTTACATTGAACAGGTCATAGCAAGGCGGCTAGAGCAGAGAATAAAATTTGTTTGCCCGACAAATAGGTACATGTTTACTACATAATTTCCTGTTTTGTTTGGGTGATGATGATTTTGTGAGCCTATTGGCTAGCCGCTTGGCTTTTTCTTTTTCTTTTTGAGATCTGAAGGACCGGGGAAGCTATTTGAAATTCCCCGATGCTCCCGGTGCAGGGGAGGTTATGGCGAAATTTTTCGAAAATTTAGGGTGTTAGCCAAATTTTTGAAATTTTTGAAAAGTTCTTAGAAACTGGAAAGTTGAAGAACTTAAGCCGTAATCAAAACAATGGAAGTTGAGTTGAATTGTTAAACAACTTTCGACTTTGTTCCTTTTCGGGGACGAAAAGTTTTAAGTGGGGGAGATTGTAATAACCCGAAAATGCGAGCCAGTTTGAAATTTTTATTTTGGCAATTTTAGCGAATTTTGAATATTTAAAATAGATTATTTTAAATAATATCGACGAGAAATTTATTTTGAATATAAATCGAACGTATATATTATATACGTCGTCGTTAGAATATAAATATTTATATATAATTATAAATAGAATTGAAAATGGCGCGGTAGTTCGATAATTCGATTTCAAACTTCAATTGAATGTACCGGGTGCAAAACAATCCGGATTTTAGTGAAACCAAAAACATTAGGATCTAATTGACGATATCTTTCCAACGAAGTTAACAAACTGAGATTTCACTTTATAAATGATAAGATATGTCCAGTTGAGAATTCTGAATAGTCGCTATGGAATTCAGGCCCTTAAAAATGGACATTTTGCAAATGACCTCGGATTTCGACGAAACCAGTTTTGTTGGGTCCGTGATGTCAAATTATTGCTAGGTTTCAAATTTTATAATTTTTCGAATCAATATGAGAGCGTGGCAAAGGAAAACGCGTTTGACCAGTTTCAGTTGATTTTAATCGACTGGAAATTGGCCATTTTTCTAACGGTCTCAGAATTCGACGAAACTAGTTTTGTTAGGACCGTATCGTCAATACGAAGCTAGAAAATATTTTTCGGGAATTTTTAGAGTTAGTATGTGACCCCGGTAATTTGAAATGTAAGTTTAAAATTCAATATAGTGATTTAAATGTAAATTTAACGGAAACTGATTCAAACGATCAAATCAACTTGCGATACATATCCCATTGTGTTCGGAATGGGGGTAAAACATTATGGGCGACAGTCGGTGGGTCTCATTTCGAGTTCGAATTAAGAAGTTGCTTTATGGGTTAATTAAATATTAAATAAATAAAATATAAAAACCCTTTTCTCCTCCTTAACCAATCAGCCCCCCCCCCCATTGACCAATTCAACCGATTTATAAAAAGAAAAAAAAAACCACACGATCTCGTCGACCGCCCTCCAGGATCCGTCGCCAGAGCCACCCAACGCCGCCATCGCTGGCATACCCCACCCTCCGTCCTCCGCTTTGCTACAGCCCCCCCAGAAGCCGCCTCTTCTCCAATCGACCGCCGTATTCCGCCAAATCGCCCACGAAACCCTAGGCGCCGCGCTCGGCCACTTCCGCTCCCCGTTGTTAACCCCCTCCCTCCTAGCTCAGCGAGAAAAGGTGAGTTTTTGATTTTTGTTTTAATAAATAAAACTGATTTTTTTTTAATTTAAAAACTGATTTTTGTTTTAATTTAAGAACTGATTTTTATGTTTTTAGATTCTGATTTTAAAGTGATTTAAAACTGATTTTTTTTTAAAGAATTTTAAAAACTGATTTTTAAAGAAATAAATAAAACTGATTTTTTTTAAGGTTTAAACTTGAAATAGAAATGGTTTAAACTTTAAATAAAAAAAGGTTTTAACTTCAAAGTAAAAATCATATTTTTATATATTGAAAGTCAAAGTAAAAATCATATTTTTACATATTGAAAGTCGAAGTAAAAATCATATTTATATATATTGAAAGTCGAAGTAAAAATCATATTTTTATATATTGAAAGTCGAAGTAAAAATCATATTTTTATATATTGAAAGTCGAAGTAAAAATCATATTTTTATATATTGAAAGTCGAAGTAAAAATCATATTTTTATATATTGAAAGTCGAAGTAAAAATCATATTTTTATATATTGAAAGTCGAAGTAAAAATCATATTTTTATATATTGAAAGTCGAAGTAAAAATCATATTTTTATATATTGAAAGTCGAAGTAAAAATCATATTTTTATATATTGAAAGTCGAAGTAAAAATCATATTTTTATATATATCGAACATCAATGTAAGAATATGATTTTTATATATGTAGTGGCTATGGGCGAAGAAACTAATTAGAGAGGAGTACAGTGAAGATTTCCTGCATTAGAAGTGCCGTGGAGTTAGGATAGCTTTCGGTGAGAACTTCTCACTCAAATTCTACTTTTCTAGTTATATATATATATACTAGGATGCAGACGGTGCTTATTAGAAGCACCCGACACACGTCCACAGACCATGGACTTGTTTGATTGGTTGTGTAGTTGGTTTGATTATTTGATTTGGATTGGATTGTTTTGGTGAAATTGAAATTGGTATGATTGATGTGTGAATGGCGTGGGCCTTCACTAGACCGGGGATAAGGCTAGGCCTCGTCCCGTTTCTAGTACCGTGCCGTTATGCCGCCGAAATTTTCTAAAATATGTTAGAAAAATAAAAATATCATTTTTATTGTGTAAATGAAATGAATAGAAATTCATGTGTTAAAATAAAACATATTATCATTAAAAATATAGTTTTAACGTGAAAGTGAATAAATAAATATTTATAAACAAATCGGCCGATTTGTTTATATACACTGATTTGACTGATATTGAATGGGTCGATAAATTTTACACATCGCCCAACTGCACAACTAAAAATCTGTGTCTGATTGTTTGAAACCCCACACGGGTGTTGGGATGAAATTTGAAGTTCACTCATCCTGATTGATTAAATATGTCGATCGATTGATTGACAGGCTGTTATAAGCGTAAGATATCTATATTTGATGCTTATACAGTGTAGTGCACTTTGGTTGATGGTTGATTGTTTATTATTGCTATCATATACATGTGTTGTATGGAATCCATATAATTATCGTTATATGGTGATTGATTGGGCCTCATTCCAATCGGGAAAGTAATGAATATTATAAAAGAAAATTCATGTGTTGAATATAAAAATAGTGATGTGTTGACAGTACTCATGTGTTGAGATTAGTCGTGTGTTGAAATAAATATAGATTCATGTGTTGAATGGGATAAATATTCATTTGTTGGATAGAATAAAGAAGTTTTGAAAGTATAAAGCCGTGTTGATTAGATTGACGCCATTTTGACGTAAACGATATTTATATTGATTTTATCGATTTCGAAATGAATTGAATTGAAAACGATTTCGAAATGAATTGAATTGAAAACGATTTCGAAATGAATTGAATTGAAAACGATTTCGAAATGAATTGAATTGAAAACGATTTCGAAATGAATTGAACTGAAAACAATTTTGAATTGAATTGAAAACGATTTCGAAATGAATTGAATTGAAACCGATTTCGAAATGAATTGAATTGAAAACGATTTCGAATTGAATTGAAAACGATTTCGAAATGAATTGAATTGAAAATGATTTCGAAATGAATTGAATTGAAACCGAATTCGAAATGAATTCAAATTGAATTGAATAGAAATGAATTTTAAAACGAATTTATAAAGAAGAATTCAATTTTGATTTGAATTGAAATGGAAGTTGAAATTGTTTTGAAACGAATGTAGAACTATTTATAAAATTCGTTTTAAAAGGAAATCGACGAAATATATATAATATATATATATATTATATATATAATGGCCTGAATAGAACGCGCCGCGCCGCGGCAGTTCGTGAATTTCGACCATTTGTTTCAAACGGACATTGCGGGAGAACCGACCGTCGGATTCTCCTAAAACCGGAACCGTTGGGTTCGTATCGAAAAGAGCTTTCCAATGAATATTAGAAATTTGAAATCTAACGGTTGGATTTCGAGTTATGTCCAAATCAAATTCGAAAAAGGTCGCTGTAAGTGCAGTTCGATGGCCGTTGTTGGAAATCGACTGTACGGGCCTTGGTAAAATGATTAAAAATATCTATAATTTGTGTAAAATCATAATATATGGATTGGAAAGAGTTGAGCTGGAAAATTCCACATTTGAAAAGATAAAAATAGATTTTTATCGAAATAAACTAGTTTTGAACTAGAATCGAAATCAATTTATTTTTGAAATAAATAAATTGAATGTGAAAGTGATTTTAAAAATAATCAATACTCCCAATACGTGGGTTGGACTGGAGTTGAATCGAAATTATTTTCGGGGCATTTCGATGTTGGATTTCGTGACTATACAAATATTGTTGTGGGGATTTGAAAGATATATTTTATATCGTTATTTCCAATACGATATATGTTGGTTTCAGAACTTGATATTGAATGTAAGCCGATATATTTTCTATTCAGAGCCTTGTATTTAATATCAAATGTGATTTGGGTTTATCGTGAATCGTGTTTTAGAAGACATTGGTTCTTTAACCCAGTTAAAGGCAAGATATCAATTTTTGAGAAGATTAAAACTAAGTGGAGTTTTAATGAATCTTTAATTAGATTGAAAAATGAAGTGATTATTTAAATTATCAAATCTGAAAGGTGATCGAGAATGGAGTACCACCAGTTTTGCTCCAAAGCGATAGTTAAATCTTTAATTAGATTTGAACGTGAAATGGTAATTAATTTTACCGATAACACAGTGGTGTTAGATGTGGAGTATTACCAGTTTTCTCCAGGGGATATATAGGTTGGGATTGGGAAATAAAATAATAATTACTTCGGTGTGGTTCGCTAATCCCGACTAGTTTGGAAAACCATAATATGGTCTGAAATGATATCCAAAGGAAGATTAAAGAAAAAATTTAGAAGAATTTATCTTGGATAAAATTAATGGGAACCTTTCCCTAAAAATGTGATTTTGTGAATAAAAGATTATTCTGAATTGGAATGAGGCGTTTGATGTGTTTGTGTAACATTTGTTTATCATATACGTGGGTTATTCAGAAAGGCCGGGTTTACACCCATTCTGAATAACCGATTCGACGAGATGTCGAAGATGAAGACGGTTGTTGAAGACCGGAAGTCTTCACATCGTTTGGATAATTACTGACGATCCTGATTGGGCTGTACACCCAACAGGATGGAAATAGTTGGCGGTCGTCCAGACGTACTTGGAGATGGATGGATATGCGAGGAAAGTGCCTCCGGTTTCGTTCAGACCTAGAACGGACTTGTAAATGGATGGTGTGTCTGACATTGTATTCCTTTATACTGTATTTGTTGATCTCTGCTAAATATATATCTGTTTGGCGGCGGAGAATTTATTCTCTTGCTTAACGCCCTTCTCTGAGACATATGAGCTCAGAGGTTATATATTGGCAGAAATCAGTGGTACGATATGGATTGATAGTGTGGCATACTGAGATGCAGTGATCCAGACTTTTGTTGAAAAGCAAAGTTTGGTGGTTGATGATCAAAGCGCAGCTGATATAGCATGGCTTTGTGTATAGCATTGATCCGCGAGCCTCACAGCCCGGGATGGTGGTAAACTGATGGTTTGATCAGTATACATTTTTAGTGTAGTGGATTCGGTCGACCGATATTGAGCTTCGTGCTCGGAGGGATAGAGAAAGCGGTGTTTTCTCTTGCTGGGACGTAAGCCGCGGTGATACTTGAGTCCCAAAAAGTGCGGATGTGCATAGCGGTGTTTTCTCTCGCTGAGACGTAAGCCGCGGTGATTTGTACTACGCGATAGATCTTTCGAATCAGGAGCCACCATGATGGAAATCCAATTTCCAATACGTGTATTTCGGCTTTATTTGTAGTGCCTAGTATGGCGACATAGTGGGATGGGGCACTCATGCCGTCTATGATTTATATTTATGATTGAAATTGTTTTTGACACTATACACTTATTATAGTATCAAATGATTTGTTTTAAACGTATCAAGCATGTTTGGTTGTTATAAGGTAAAACCCTATCCTCCGGCTTGCGTTGCATTGTGTGATGGGACCTGGGTCTTATAATAGCTTCATTTTTCGAAAAAGCATTGCGCTGTTTATTCTATGCACTAGTATTCTTGGGAGGAAACCCGTTCCGTGTTATACGGCGTGGTCCCTTGAATTACTCTCTTTTAAAGTAAAGTTTTAAATAACTGTTTTAGTTCTCACACCAGTCACATGACTGACCTGGAGTTTATTGTTTTAACCTAAACTCTGGGTGCCCTTATTTTCGACACGGGCAGCTAGTAGTTTTGGTTTTGCAGATTTATATTCACAGGATC
The DNA here is from genome assembly GCA_030737875.1 of Allium sativum. Taxonomy (NCBI): domain Eukaryota; kingdom Viridiplantae; phylum Streptophyta; class Magnoliopsida; order Asparagales; family Amaryllidaceae; genus Allium; species Allium sativum. Next base: position 17,167,970 of record JASFAX010000025.1, read on the forward strand.
CTGGTTTACAGCTGGAATGATATCCGGAAAGCTTTGTATCCGTATATCTCTTCTAGTTGTGTATTGTATTATTTTCCGCTGCTATGTACTTAAATGTAATATAAATCTCTGTAATTTCTGTGTAATATTCATTTATGCTCTGTATATTCTTGTAATCTGATGCATTGTTGTAATATACAATGAAATATTCTTCTGTTTGTGTTCTGATTTGTCTTGTCCTCACAGTAATTCGTTCTTTCTCATCTCTTCGGAGACCGGGGAAGTTTCGGGTCGCTTCTATATCGTTCGCGTCAAAATAGCGCATCTCTAATCAACACGGCTTTATATTTTTCAATAATTCCGTTATCCTATTCAACAAATGAATATTTATCCTATTCAATACATGAATATATATTTTTGTCAACACATGACTAATCTCAACGAATGAGTACTGTCCACGTGTGACTATTTTTGTTATTTAATATATTTTATAAAAATTATGGTATCTATCATTCGATTTCAAATCAGACTCCAACCGTAAAGTAGTAAGAGAATGATTCCTTGAATAGTAACCCCGAAGGCCGAAACTAACATCTGATCAACATCCAGGAGACCACTCATCTTATCTATTTTCCAGTTAGTTTCTAATTTTCTATATGATAAAGATGTAAATTTTATTGTTAGAATATTTCATTCAACACATGACTAATCTTAACGGATGAGTACTGTCAACACATGAACCTTTATTTTATAATGATAAAGATGTAAATTTTATGTTAAAATATTTCGTTCAACACATGACTAATCTTAACGAATGAGTATGCTCAACACATGAACCTTTATTTTATAATATTCTTTATTTTCTAAATTGGAATGAGGCCCAATCAATTACCATACAAAGTTAATTATATGGATTCCATACAACACATGTATATAATAGCATCGATACATAATCAACCATCATCCAAAGTGCACTACACTGTATAAGCATCAAATATAGATATCTAGCGCTTATAACAGCCTGTCAACCAATCGATTGACATACAACTAGTTATTGGGATTAGTGTATGTCATATATTATCCCAATACCCGTGTGGGGTTTCAAATCAACAAACACTGATTTTTATTTGTGCAGTTGGGCGATGTGTAAAATTTATCGTCCCAATCAATGTCCTTCAAATAGGTGTACATAAACAAACCGTCCGGTTTGTAAATGAATATTTATTTACTTATATTCACGTTAAAAATTATATTTTTAACGACCAAATTATTTTATTCAACCTATGAATATTCTATTCGGTTCATTTATTAAATAAAATGATATCTTTATTTTTCTAACTTATTTTATAAAATTTCGGCGGAATAACGGCTCGATACTAGAAACGGGACAAGGCCTAGCCTTATCCCCGGTCTATTGATGGCCCACACCATTCACATATCAATCAAATCAATTTCTAATTCCCCAAACAATCAAATTCAACTCAAATAATCTAACTAATCTATGCAACCAAACAAACAAGTCCATGGTCTGTGGACAGTGGTGTCGGGTGCTACTAAACACCGTCTGCATCCTAGTATATATTTCTAACTAGGAAGTAAAAGTTAAAGTGAGAAGTTCTCACAGAGGGTTCCACTCCGCCGTGCTTTGCTGTTGAACTGCTGAACCGACTGTAGCTGCTTGAAATTCTACTACAGTCCTTTTCACGCTGTTCAAATAAAAATTATATTTTTATCACTTCATTCAATAAATAAAAATCGTATTTCTATTTCTTCTTCTTTATATATTTACAATGCTTCTTTTCTATATAAAAATTATATTTTTATATTTTACTTCATAGATAAAGATCGAATTTTTATATCAACGCTATAAAAATCTCATTTTCGTTTCAACATATGTATACTAAAAATCATATTTTTATTTCGCTACATATATAAAGATAATATTTTTATATTCTCTATTATATAAAAATCATATTTCTAATACTTCTACCTTATAAAAATTATATTTTTATATTTATCATATGATAAAAATCATATTTTTATCGTTCCTATGATATAAAAATCATATTTCTAATACTTCTACCTTATAAAAATTATATTTTCCACTTATACCAAAATCATATTTTTCCCATTACGCTTTACATATAAATAAAAATCCAGTTTTTATAATGTTCCACATATAGGAAAAATCCAACCATTGATGTTAAAAATCTCATTTTTAATTCGCCACAAATATGAAAACCATATTTTTAATTCGCTATTTAGATTTTTAAAAATCATTTCCTTTACAAAGTAAAAATCACTTCTTTTAAAACTGATTTACTTAAATAAATTTAAATGAATAAAACTTACATTTCAAATTGGTAGAGGGGGCTACGGTGCGCTGCGTCGGAGGTGTGGCTTGGCGATTTCTGATGGCTTCAGGGTTCTCGCGCGACTTTGAAATAAAAGAGGAGAAGGAGGCTTAGGGTGAGGGCGGTTTTGAGGTGGAGGGAGGAAGCAGCGATGGCCCGACGGTTGCGGCATCGGAGTGCGGAGCCAAGGGTGGCGGTGGGTCCCCCCTGCGGCGGAAAGGTGGTGTCTTTCCTCGATCTTGGCTTGGGTTCGGGTTCTAGGGCTTCTCGGATGATTTGGGGATTGTTGAGAGGGAGAGCGACGGGGGGTGGCTCGCGTCGGACGAGGGTTGGCCGGAGTGGCCACCGTGGTGGCGGTGTCGATGGGACGGGGCGCGGCAGCTGACATGGGGCGAGGGCTATTTATTTTTCTGAGAAGTGTCGATGAAGAAAAGGATAGAGGAAGGGGGGTATATGAAAAAGGTTGTTAATATTTAATTTTCTCCTTACAGTTGACTTTTGTCCCGAACCCCGAATCGAACCCAACGACTGTCACCCCTAGCTATTTAACCCCATTCCGAACACAATGCGATATGAATCGTTGGTCAATTCGACTGTTTGAATCAGTTTCCATTGGATTTAAAATATAAATCTACATATATTCAATTTAAACGCACATTTCAATTTGCCGGGGTCACATACTAACTCGAAAAATTCCAGAAAAATATTTTCTAGCTTCGTATTGACGATACGGTCTTAACAAAACTAGTTTCATCAAATTCTGAGACCGTACGAAAAATGGCCATTTTCCAGTCGATTAAAATCAACTAAAACTGGTCAAACGCGTTTTCCTTTGCCACGCTCAAATATTGATTCAAAAAATTATGAAAATTGGAATCTAGCAATAACTTGACATCACGGATCCAACAAAAGTGGTTTCGTCGAAATCCGAGGTCGTTTGCAAAATGGCTATTTTCAAGGGCCTGAATTCCATAGCGACTATTCAGAATTTTCAACTGGACATTGTTAGATCAAAATTTGGATCTAACACCCAAATTTATCTGATTCTTAAAGAATTTTAACTGGAGAATGAAGAAAAAGCAGAAAACACACAGAATTTATAGTGGTTCGGCGTTAACGAGCCTATGTCCACTTTATATGTTATCGATTATACTTCGAATGCTAGTACAATCAATGATTTCTCTCAAGCTCACTTTTACAATTGTGATTTCTCTCAGTAATCTAGTAATAAAACTGATATGAAATGGTGGTATGACAATAATGGCGGAATCAGTGCTCAATATTGCCCAGAAGATCCTCAAAAATGCTAAGCTCTGGACTATTTATAGCTGATTTTGTCAGGAGGATCACGATCACACATGGCACAAATCCCGAGAATATCGGATCGTATCGCAGCCTGACGAAGAATTAGTCAAATTAGCCGTTGTGGACAGGTGTCGCGATCCCCTTAAATATCGGATCGAGCAGGGGGGAGGAATTAGTCAGAGTGACAGTTGAGGACACGTGTCGCGGGATTCGTGCATCTCGGATCGCCGAAGACTAGCTCGTGCTTGAACAGGTCAGAGGCTTCGCTGTGCATCAGGGTATCGGATCGGTCTGTGTTGTGTAGTAGTGTATGTACGGATCAAGTCGTGTAGAAGTAGTTGGATCGCTGTTGCAACGGGGGTTATCCGATGGGGGGCGATGCGGATCGCCAAGATACCATCGCGATCCGGTGAGGGGCGATCTATGAAGAGCGACTCTCTGGTGTGATCTGATCCTTCATGGTCTTAAGGAACGCAGTTTCATACTTTCTTCTTATGAGTGAGCCTTGGTGGCTTGGTCAAAAAGCTAGCCAACATTTTGCCCCCTCGAAGTATGTTTTATTGATGATGGAACATGCATCGAAACTATAGAAACGCCTTTGCATAAAGAGATGCAAATCAGTGGTAGCGCCTATCCGAAAGACCATATCATTTATGGAAAGTTGTTTCTTTGCTTGCTACAAATATCAGATGAATCTTTAATAGTTTCCCTGTTTATTGGACAATTCTTTTCTGGGATCTTTCAGAGTCTTCATCATTGAATCTATCAGGTGCATTTTTGAATTTTCATTCCTATTGGTCATTTATCGGTTCAGATCGCATATGCGAGTCATGGTCCGTTAGCAAGTCATTCGCCTCGTCCTTTGGTGAGCATTTGGGCCTCTTTACGGAACGAGGTGGGCTTCTCTTCGAGACGTGGTGGGCTTTTGGTTCGTGGCCCACCTATTTTCACGGATCAAATAGGACAAAAAGGGGGAGACTAATGGTCGCCCTTTTGCCTATATAAGTCGATCCTCACCCTCATTCTTCTCTTCTTCTTTCTTCTTTCACAGTCGCCGCCAATTTTCTTGAGAGAAAAACCCTAACTTCGATTTCCAAATTTCCAACCAATTTCAAACTTTAAGAAGGTAATTAAACAACTTTTCTTTAGTTTCTAGCGTGTTCGCACTGGTTTGATGACAGTAAACGCGAGCGTGCCAGGTGCGATTCCATGGATTTAAGGGTGGAGAGGAGAGTTGAGGAAGAAGGAAGGGATGACCAGGTCGGTTCGTGGGCGAGTCCCGAATTCGAAGCGATGATGAGGCGAGGGGAGAGGGAACGGAACTAGAAAGTTGATTTGGCTAGTGGATCGGATCGCGGAAACGGCAAGGCTACGGTTTGTAGGGAACCAGACTGCCAGATCGCGGAGATAGCGGTGCTTCGGGTCATGGAGGATGGGGGGCGATGCGGATCGCCAAGATAACATCACGATCCATCTGGATGAATTGGTGCACTTCACGATTCGAAGCCTTTCCATGATCTAATACTCTTCCGCGTACCGAGTCCTTCACCACGATCTGTCCACGTGTCGCAATCTGAACCTTCCCTGCGATTCGACTGAAGAACGATCTGATGCACACGCTGACTAAATAATATGATGCCACTCTAACAAATCGATGAACAGTTAGGTTAGGGCCTTTGAGACGAACATTCTGGACTGATCAAATGCATAATCTATCAACCGAACAACGACCAATGTCTAGATGATTCTGTTGACCTTTGTACTATTCTTTGATGAACGCACAAGCACACACACCGGCACTTTCACACACAGGGGGGACGAGTAGTTTTAATCTTATTTCTCATGTTTGTTCGCCTAAACAGTAATGTCGGATAATCACTCCTCTTCGAGATCTAACACCGAGACGGATCCCGAGGTGCCTGAGCACCATAACCCTGAGGTCCATCCAACTAACCCAAGGGGCGAGGATTCTGGTTCCGAATACGAAGCAATGGAATCGAATCCAACTGAAAGTACTTCACTTGACGAGGAGTCTGAAGTAGACGATCGAGCTCCTGACGAGATTCCTGATGCACTTGGGATAGAGAAATTTACTGATTCTTTAGCATCTAAACTCGATGACATAAAATTTAAAAGAATTTGCCTGAGATATGGGATCCCTTGGGATGATGTGAGGACACCCGTTAGCGAAGATAGACCCCACTTAGCTCCGGAAGGGTATATGGTAGTCAGTCGAATCATGTGCTTGGTAGGAGCTATTCCTCTGTTTCCTCCAATCGTCATTGAGACCTTAAAACGACTGGGTATCGCTACGATGCAGCTTCATCCTAACGCCTAAGCGGCTCTATACACTCTATATATCGCATACGCGGAGATCTTGCATACCGAGCTCACTTTTAAAGATTTAACATTCTTTTATCTTTTCAAGCATCGCTCCTCGGCAACCCCAAATTTCTATTTCTTCGAATCGGTGGCGAATAGGAAGGTTCTGTATGACGGATACAGCAATATAGGGGATCCCAAGTCTGATTGGTTATATATAAAGAGACAGGCTAGGTGCTCAAGAAGATGGCTTAAATCAAGTAAACTTTAATCTTTTGACTGAATATCTTGCTTAAGAAACCGAAGCATTAACATCCCCCCTTTTTTTGTTTTAAGCAGATCACGTCTTTCCCAAGATGGAAGGCTTGTTATACAATAATCGATTGTCTATTCTTCTACAAAGCAGATCCGATTTTCTAAGGATCAAGAAGTGCATCACTGACGAGAATCTTCATAAGCATCGCCTTCTGGATATAAGATTTGGACTTGGTGCTGGTGGCAAACCCTACAAATACGTGCCCCCAACGGAGGGAGAGGGAACATCACGGGCACCAGAAACAACCAAATTTCGTAAGAGTCCTTCCCCGATAATCATCCAGGACGACGAGGACCTAAACATATATAGAGGAGATGAGGCCCATGGTGACAAGTCCAAGGAAATCCCAGTTTCTCCGGGGGGTTTCCCCTCAAGGGCTTCTCTTCCGACCGAACCTGCTGCTCCCGATGATTTGACAGAAGAACAGCTATTTAAAGAGCTGAGCAAAATTCCTTTACCCGATGATGTATAAACAGAGGGGGACTTTGAAGGGGAGCCATTTTTCCCTGCTTCCGAGGAGACCACCGTTCCAATTAGAGGACAAGAAACTTCTCAGATGAGCCTGACTTCAGGCCTGGGTCTGTTAGGGGGAATTATATGGGATGCACAAATTACACGCACTGCCTGACCCTACACTTTTATATCAACAGTATCCAAGGTTTTAATATGCTCTTTTCTCCTTTGCAGGAAAGATGTCTCGTAGGCGGTCTTATTCTTATCGCTCTCTTCGTGAAGGCACACCCAGTCTTCATCCGAGTACCGAGCGCTCTCGCGGCCTTTCTCACAAGCCTATTTCTTCGCAACCCCGGTCTCCATCAAAATCGACTTCTGGCAAGCTTCCCAGTTATCCGGTAGCTCATACAGGGGGAAAACAACTTCCTAAAGAGTTAACTCCTCCGAAGAGTGCACCCTCTCACAGCAAGTCGTCAAAAAGACACTACGAGCCCAAGGATAAAAGCAAGGATCCAATCAAAGATTCTGAAAAAGAGAGAAGTGACATTGTCCCTTCCAGCCAGCCAGAGTTGGTTGCCCCCGGGTCGCGAGATTACATCCATGGTCCCGAGACTCAAGGTAGGCTGGAAAAGTTGCGGGAACAATTCCCCAACATCTTCTTCGAAAGGATGACGTTTGTTCCAGCCTTGGAACCAGTCCCTAGGAACTGGGATAATGAAGTCATCGGGCAGATTTGCCATGTAGCCAGGCAGTATGAAATGATGAAGAAACATGCTGCTAATCATTCAGAAGTCATCCGAACGCTTGAAATGGAAGCACATAGATCCAAGGTGAAGATTGATAACAACGAAAGGGCCAGGACAAAGATGGAGAAGGACTTGGAAGATGCTCAATCCCAACTTGCCTTAGCTCGGAGAGATGCTGAAAATTATAAGACCGAATTGGAGAGCGCTAAGAAACGCTTTCATTCGGAACTTGACTCAAATAGTCAAGAGAAAATGGCCTTAAAGAAGGAGGTAGAAGATCTTAAAATGGTCAACATTGAGTTGAAGACAGCACAAGGCCATTTTGAAGCTGAGAGAGCTGCCTGGGAGGCAGAAAAAGCAAGTTTGAAAGAAAGTCTAGCTTTGGCTGAAGCGGAAAAGGTGATTTTAAATGATCAATTCGCGGATGCGGAGAGGCGCGCGGCTCTTGCCGAAAAGAATGTTGAAAGTGCCATTGAAATGGCTACTGCTTCTAACAACAAGCTCCTCGAGAGAGAAAAGGATATCAAAGGGTTCGAAGAGATGATCTTTGACTTCCTCGGCCATGTCCTCAAAACCCGTAACATCTCGTGGATCCCGGATTACCACGTTACTTTAGCCAATTTATGGGATGCCATCATTGAGGGTGAGAAGCAGAGATTGGGGGTTGAAGAAATTGACGAAGATGAGCTGATGAAGACCATCCTGAGGGATAACGAGCCCGAGGATATGGCAGAAGGTCATCGTCTAATTCAAGAAGAAATGGAGAAGGAAAGAGCCCTGGCTAAGGGAAAAAGTAAGATTGACGAAGGTTCGAGCTCAGCTGTAGAGCCCAAATCCTCCGGAGTTGAGGAGTACCATCCTGATGATCCATTAATTCCTTTGGGCCTAACTCCTGTGGTCGTCGGAGCTTCTGCAGCTAGCCTAGATGGAGGATCAGCGGAAAGTATCTCCCTTTTTTCCCCACAATTTGTCAAAACAATTGTGAGTTGTCGTCGTCTGGTAGAGCAACCAATTTAATTAATAACATGTGTTCCCCATAATACGGGTGGCGAGCCCGTCGACAAGGATGTCGAGAAGAGGAAAGAGGCAGAGAAGGTTGTCTCGCCTAACGCCGGTGTTGAGATACCGAAGCAGGCCGAGGGTACAACAGCAGAGAAGGACGTCCTGGCACCCGGTGTTGATGCTCCCAAGGATGATGAAACCATCGAGGCCTTGAAAGATATGGATGGGCGCCATGTAGACGATGAGGAGGATATCATTAGCACCAAAGAAGCCGAAGACGATGACGACGAAACTTTGGCTAACAGAAAAGCTAGGCAGGAAAAGGAGATGGCTTTAAAGAAGGTGGGACGAGAGCCTTTGAACATAGTCCCCACCTCGGAGTTTAGTCCCAAAACTGGGATGGTTTTGAAACTCCAGCCCCAATCCATCAGCAAACAGCTTCATTTTGCGAACCCTGATGATTTCCCAGCTTCCCTTACTGATAAAAGAAAGAGAAAGGAGGTGGAGGAGGAATCTTCTGAAGAGTCGGACGTTCCTCTTATAGAAAAAAGGAAAAGAAAGAAGGGTGATCAATCCGATATTGACAAGGCGAGGCTGCAGAAGCAGAAACAGGATAAGAAATCCAAGCGTAAATAGGATATTGTTGCTCGTTTATATTTTTTTTAGGCTTCTTACTGGCCATGAAATGTAATTGTGAGACTGGCCCTCACTTTTGTTTTAGGTTGTTTTTTCGCTTTCTAGGCTTGCAGTTTATAAATAAAAGTTTATCTCTTTTTGCATCACCGTGTACCTGCATTTAATAAACTTTTCATGCTTAGTCATAGACCATCTGATTATAACTACAAATCAGTCAAGCAACAGAAAGAAAAATTTAAAAATTTCAGTGTTCATGTGTATATGTATATATGTATATGCCCCCAATCAATCGTTAATGTGGCGCCTGACTAGGGCTTATTAAGGATTGATTAGCATTGTCTGCACGTTGCCCCCTATTTCTGAATATGGGGGACTTAGAAAATTTAGCAAGATAATTGTCCTTATGGTGCTGAGTTTCCGGCACCTTTCTTAGTGCTTAACCATAGACTCTCTTATATTCCCCTGGCGGTCGCCGAGGTCAGAGTTTGAATTTAACAGTTCAATCGCTTCCCGATCCTTTAGCGGGGCAAGAGTTCTTTCTCAGCGCTCAGTCGGAGACGCTTTTATACTCTCTCTCTAGAGAGTTAGAGTTCGAGCTCAGCAGTTCAATCGCTCCCCGATCCTTCAGCGGGGCAAGAGCTCTTTCTCAGCGCTCTGTTGGAGACGCTTTTATACTCTCTCTCTCTCTCTCTCTCTGGAGAGTTAGAGTTCGAGCTCAGCAGTTCAATCGCTCCGCGATCCTTCAGCGGGGCAAGAGCTCTTTCTCAGCGCTCTGTCGGAGACGCTTTTATACTCTCCTGGCGGTCGCCGAGGTTAGAGTTCCGTCTAGGCGGTTCCGATCATGGTACACCGCCATGACTTACGGACATCGCCTTCATGTCCGTTATGCTCTCTCTTGGCTCTGGAGAGTTAGAGAGCTATCAATGATATGATTTACTTTATCACACCCTCAGAGTTTTGACTGTTGATTACATTCCATTCTGATGGAAGGCACCTATAATTATATGCTTCTGGGATCGTTGCATGATTCACAGCAATTTCCATAAAAATTGAAAGGCAGATAAATAATAGTGCAATAAAGGTAAACAACACACAATATTTTTATAGTGGTTCGGTCGAATCATGACCTACGTCCACTTTATAATTTTTTGCTTTAAGAAATCGGACTATTCTAGGCAAGTCGTGCCTTGTACGTGGTTCTTAACAAAGCAAAAGAACAGATCTGACATCTTTACGTTAGGTACGGCCGTTAATGTTGGGCATTCCACACTCTGGGGATTTCCTTTCCATCTACGGTTGCTAGCTTGAAGGTTCCATTATCAAGCTTGCACAGTATGGAGTACGGTCCTTCCCACTTCGCACCCATATGAGTTGGGGCTGGAAAGACACACTTCAGAACCAAGTCTCCGGGTTCCAAGGTTCGAGCTCGAACCTTTTTGCTGTAGTATCGGGCGACCTGTTGTTTGCATCTCAAGGCCCGCAGGTCTGCTTCGTCCCTCTTTTCTTCGATCATATCTAGGGATTCAAGGAGCAATTTGTTATTAGTCATCGGATCGTAATAAGTCGCTCGGTGAGAAGGTACTTTTATCTCAACCGGGATGACTGCTTCTGCTCCAAAAGCAAGGGAGAAGGAGGTATGTCCTGTTGCCGATTTATATGTTGTCCTGTAGGCCCATAGCGCTAAGGGTAATTCATCATCCCACATGGCTCTGGCCCGTTTCAGTCTTCTTTTCAGAATGGACTTAATCACTTTATTCGCCGCTTCGACTTGTCCGTTCGATTGCCGGTGTGCCACAGAGCTGTACCATTTCACAATGTGGTATTTCTGGCAGAAGTTTCTGAATTCAGTACTATCGAACTGTGTTCCGTTATCAGTTATAACAATCTTTGGAATCCCAAATCGACAGATGATGTTTCTAACGACAAAATTGATCACTCGTTTGGTTGTGATTGTAGTCAGTGGTTCAGCCTCGACCCACTTAGTGAAATAATCTATGGCTACAATAGCGAACTTCGCTCTGCCCCTAGCTATGGAGAGACTTCCGATGATATCAATTCCCCACATAGCGAAAGGCCATGGGCTCGTCATTGTTTTTAACTGATTAGGAGGTGCTCTATGTATCTTTGAAAATCTCTAGCACGCATCACTCCGTCGTGCGTATTTCGCCGCATCCTTATTTATGGTAGGCCAGAAATAACCATGCCGCAACACCTTTTTCGCCAATGTTTGCCCTCCAGTGTGATCGCCGCATTCACCTTCATGCACCTCCTGCAGCACACGCTTGATGTCGTCATGAGCTATACACCGAAGAAGGGGCATCGAAAATCCTTGTCTGTAAAGAACTCCGCCTTGCAGAACGTATCGGGCAGCTTTACGAATTACTTTACGCCTCTCGCTTTTCTTGGTCGGAAGCGCTCCATTCATCAAGAAATTCTTTAGAGGGGTCATCCATGACTCCCTTTCTGGTTTCGTATCTAGTACTGGATCAACTTCCATCAAATTTATACTAGGAGACCGAAGTACTTCAACTGGGGCTAGCCCGGTCTCTTCAGGATCGTCAGAGCTAGCCATCTTCGCCAACTTATCTGCCTGCTGATTCTCCGACCGCGGAATATGAGATATGCTGTAGTGATCGAAGCCGTTCAGCAACTCCTTCACTTTCTCCAAGTATAAGATCAATCTTGCACTTTTGGCTTGGAATTTTCCAGTAACCTGGCTCACAACTAACTTGGAATCGCAAAAGATGTCTAGCTTTGTGACTTCCAACTCCTTTGCGATCCTTAGTCCGGCTATCAGGGCTTCATATTCGGAGTCGTTGTTAGTGGCGTGAAACTCCATCCGGATAGCATAGGATATCAGCCGTTTCTCGGGAGTTTCAAGCACTACTCCAGCGCCGGCTCTCTTGTCATTCCTAGCGCCATCAGTATACAGTCTCCAAGCACTGGGATCGAGAAGTAATTTTGAGGGGTCAACTTCTTCGTTTGCTATATCCTCCTCCGGGACGGTAAACTCTGCTATGAAGTCGGCTATCACTTGCCCCCAAATTGACAGCCGGGGCTGAAAGTTCAGATCAAATTGACTCAACTCAATGTTCCACCTGAGTAGCCTTCCAAATGCTTCTGGTCTCTGTAGAACTTGCTTGAGTGGATGATCAGTGTATACGGTAATGGGATGCGCCTGAAAATAATGTCTAAGTTTTCTATAGGCGATCAGCAAACTATACACCAACTTTTCTACCCTTGGATAATTACGCTCTACTGCCATCAATTTTTTGCTCACGTAATACACAGGTCTTTAGACCTTATCTTCTTCTCTTACCAATGCTGAGCTGATCGCGTGGGACGACACTGCCAAGTACACGAATAAGTCCTCGTGATCCATCGGCTTAGATAATATCGGAGGTTTCTCCAGGTGTCTCAGCAAGTTCTGAAACGCTTCTACGCAGTCGGGCGTCCATTTGAAGTGGCGTTTTCCTCGCTTTATCAATTCGAATAATGGGATGCATTTGTCCGTAACCCTGGAGATAAATCTGCTTAGTGCGGCTACTTTTCCTGCAAGGCTTTGCACATCTTTAATTTGCCTAGGTTCCTGAATGTCTCTGATTGCTGCGATCTGGTCCGGATTAATCTCAATCCCATGAGAACTGACGATGAATCCCAAGAATTTTCCGGAAGCGACCCCAAATGAACATTTTGTTAGGTTGAGTTTCATCCCGTACTTTCGAAGAATGCCGAACATCTCGGCCAAGTCCGTAGTGTGATTGGAGGATTTCCTGGACTTAACCAACATGTCGTCGACGTATACTTCCATTGTTTTCCCGATCTGGTTATAGAACATTTTGTTCACTAACCATTGATATGTAGCGCCTGCTTTCTCCAAGCCAAAGGGCATTACTACATAGAAATATAATCCCAGATCCGTAATAAAGCTAGTGTGTTCTTGATCTGGAACATGCATTGGGATCTGGTTATATCCTGAATAAGCATCCATAAAGGAGAGGAGTTCATGACCTGCCGTTGAGTCCACCAACTGATCGATCCTGGGTAACGGAAAGCTGTCTTTCGGGCAGGCTTTATTTAAGTCCGAGAAATCGATACACGTTCGCCACTTCCCGTTAGCCTTCTTCACCAGAACTGGATTTGAAATCCAGTCTGGGTAAATTGAATCTCTGATAAATCCATTACTCTTTAGCTTTCCAACTTCTTCTTTCAAGGCAGCGTACCTCTCTAGACCCAACATTCGCCTTTTTTGTTTTACCGGAGGATGTTTAGGGTTAATGCTTAATGAATGGCTCATGATTGATGGAGATATCCCGCACATGTCTGCGTGGGTCCAAGCAAATACATCCAGGTTATTTTTTAAGAAATTCGTCAGTTCTTTAGCTACATTCGGATTTAACTGGGATCCAATCTTAAGGACCTTCTCTGGGTCGCTATCATCGATCGGTACATCCACAGTTGTCTCGTTGGGAGTCGCCATTCTCCCCCCAGTTTCTTTTTCCTCTCTGGGATCTATATCCTCGGGCAACTCTCTGGGCGACTCTCCTATGGTTATCCTCTTTATTTGCTATAAGGTCTCCGCCCTTATAGGGGGAGATGCGCCCTTGGTTTCAATGTCCCCTCCATTGCGGAGTAGCTTTAGCTCTGCAACATAACATGCTCGTGCGGCAACCTGATCTCCTCTGACAATACCAACACCAGCTTCCGTAGGAAATTTCAATAGTAAGCACCAGGGGGCTATACAGGCTCTAAACTTTGCGAGGGCCGGTCGGCCCAAGAAGGCATTGTAGGGTGATTCAATATCGAAAACCACGAAGGAAGGATTCTCACTCTCTGGCGTTCTCCTTCCCCAAGCGTAACTGGTAGCTCTACATAACCCATTGGAGCGGTGGATGCTCCGTTAAATCCACGGATCCATCCCTAACGGGGCTTCAAGTCTTTTATCTCGAGGTTCATTTGGTCGAATGTCCTTTTGAAAAGAATATTGATGGAACTCCCATTATCCACCCAAACTTTATGAACAGTGGCCGGGCCAATAGGTACTGTGATTACAAATGGATCTTCAGTCGGAGCATGGACTCCAATGCTTTCTCATTCTCGGAAAACGACATCGTCGGACATCATCTTTTGTTGCTTTATCGGGACATTATCCTCGGGGTTGCTACACTCCCCTACCTCGAGGTGTTGCTTGGCTGCATTAACATACTGATCCAATGCCTTGGAACCGTGTCCGGCGAGATAAAGCCCTCCGATTACGGTATTGATAACAAGGTCCTTTCCCTTTTGCTGGGCGGTTGGCCTGACAGCAGGTTGATTCTGGTTTTGGTTTGGGGCTTGTACGGCTTGCCCCTTGTCCCTGGGCGTTACTCTGTATTCATCCAATTTTCCTTCTTGGAGAAGCCTCTCAACTACATCTCTAAGGTGACGGCATTCATTTGTTGAATGTCCATGAATCTAATGAAAGAGACAAAACTTCCCCGTTTCGCGTTCTTTCTCTGTCGACTCTCTGGGAGGTGGCCTTTTATTTTGGAGGACGTTGTACGAATCCATGAAGATATTTTCCAAAGTATCGGTTATTGGCGTATAACTCTCAAAAGACCTGGGACGAGTCCTTCTATGGGAGTCGTTCCCTCGATTCCTCTTCCGGTTGTTGCCATTACTGTTATTATCATAGTTTCCTGACTGACGACCACCCTGATTCCGATTTCCGCCATTAACCTCGACCTTCCCCGAGCTGTTTACTGTCTGCTTGATGGTGACATTGCTCTGGATTTCCTCTTTATCGACCGTTTTTGCCTTTCGGTTAGCATATACTTCCTCCCGACGTAAATGTACGTTAGCTTTTTCGTAGAATAACTCTTTAGTATGGGGTGGCTTGTCGGCCAGGTATCTCCCAAATTCAGAGTCTTTATCTACCCCATCAATCAGGGCTACCACAACACTTGGCTCATGAGGATCTTTAACTTCAGTAGCGGCCAGGTTGAAACGGTCTAGATACACCCTCAAACTCTCGCTTGGTCGTTGCTTGACAGGGAACAAGTCAATCACACTCTTCGTCTTTTGTGCATAGATGCGGAACTATTCCACGAACCTTTCACTCAACTCCCTTAAGCTGGAAATTGATCTTGCTGGTAAGCGAGTAAACCATAATAATGCTACATCCTCCAAGAATATGGGAAATGCTTTGCACTTGACAGCGTCAGAGGCTGCGGCAGCGGTCATTGACCAAGAATATCTCATCAGATGTTGGATGGGATCAGATCTACCCGCGTAACGGTTCATCTGCGGCATGTTAAAGCGCCTCGGGAAAGTCACATCTAAAATTTCATCAGTGAAAGGGGTATGACTGCGGTCAATTCCCCAATCTTCATTCCGTTGTCCACGGCTATCTGCCAGAATTTGATGGATCATAGCTGCAACATTTGCACTGGTCAACGGAGGTTCGGGGTCAGCGCTTCTTGCTCGGTGGGGTTCTCTAATCTCTCTTCCGGGAGCAGTCACGAAATCCGGGGCTCGGATTGGGCTTCGTTGCCCCCTGTTACCATGAGCATTTGCACGACGACGGGGCTGAGGTAGTCTGTTCTGTACAGGGCTGTCCACACCTCGAGCTCTGGGAGTTGCGGCGTGATCGTTCATATTACGGTTTGAGGGCCCTGCACCCAGTGCCTCTTCTTCCCGTGATGGCAGGGTTCCAAATCGAAGCTGCTCAATGTTTTCGGGCCTCTCATACGGTCGTCGCGGAGGCCTCGGTGATTCCTCTGACGAAGAAGAGTATTCTGGGGTGAGCGGACGAACTGGTGGCGTCGTTTGCCTTACGAGATCATTAAGCCTTCTATCCATAGTGGTCAAATTCTGTCGCAGAACGGAGCTTTCCTACCTTTGAGCAGCCAATTTATCAAACAGTCTTTCCCACATTTCGGAAAAGCGAGAGAGAGCCCCCTTAGTAACGGGAGCAGAAGGGTCATATTGATCATCATCACTTTCTCTTATGCGCAAAGAGCTTGAGCCAGATCGAGCGGAGGGGCCAGGACGGTAGGAGCGAGCCATAGGCTCCTTTCCAGGTCGAGTTGTAGTCTGATCATCAATTCGGATCGCTGTGGATCAAGGATGGTGGCTCGCAGCGCCCCCCTGGGATCGGTTCGTGGTCACGGTACACGGAAGATTCGAGGCATTATCACGGGATCGAGTAACAACCCCTTCAACAGTCCGGATCGTCTCGTCCTCGTCGACTCGGAGCATGGCACCTTCATCGGATCGGTTCGCTCCTGGCGCTCCGCGATCCAAAGTTCCCTCATTGCCCAGCTCGTGCACACTTTCTTCAACTGCTTCATTCACGATTTCATTTGTTCTTGAAGCTCGTACTTCCTTAGACCTCTTTCCAGCCATGATATCAGATGTCGCTAGAATCTTCAAAAAAAAAACTGAATAGTGAAGTTTTGAGACTGTTTTCTCAGTGAAAGCACCAAAATGTTAGATCAAAATTTGGACCTAACACCCAAATTGTTCTGATTCTTAAAGAATTTTAACCGGAGAATGAAGAAAAAGCAGAAAACACACAGAATTTATAGTGGTTCGGCGTTAACGAGCCTACGTCCACTTTATATGTTATCGATTATACTTCGAATGCTAGTACAATCAATGATTTCTCTCAAGCTCACTTTTACAATTGTGATTTCTCTCAGTAATCTAGTAATAAAACTGATAAGAAATGGTGGTATAACAATAATGGTGGAATCAGTGCTCAATATTGCCCAAAAGATCCTCAAAAATGCTAAGCTTTGGACTATTTATAGCTGATTTTGTCAAGCGGATCGCGGTCACACATGACACAAATCCCGAGAATATCGGATCGTATCGCAGCCTGACGAAGAATTAGTCAAATTAGCCGTTGTGGACAGGTGTCCCGATCCCCTTAAATATCGGATCGAGCAGGGGGGAGGAATTAGTCAAAGTGACAGTTGGGGACACGTGTCGCTGGATTCGTGCATCTCAGATCGCCGAAGACTAGCTCGTGCTTGAACAGGTCAGAGGCTTCGCTGTGCATCAGGGGATCGGATCAGTCTGTGTTGGGTAGCAATGTATGTACGGATCGAGTCATGTAGAAGTAGTCGGATCGCTGTTGCAACGGGGGCGATCCGATGGGGGGCGATGCGGATCGCCAAGATACCATCGCGATCCGGTGAGGGGCGATCTGTGAAGAGCGAATCTCTGGAGCGATTCGATCCTTCATGGTCTTAAGGAACGTAGTTTCATACTTTCTTCTTGTGAGTGAGCCTTGGTGGCTTGGTCAAAAAGCTACCCAATAGACATATCTTTTGATTCCTGCTATGAAATTTCAACTATTCGGATTCGTTGGAAAGATATTCACGAATAGATTCTAATATTTTTGGTTTCACCAAAATCCGGTTTATTTTGCACCCGGTACATTCAATTGAATTTTGAAATCGAATTATCGAACTACCGCGCCATTTTTAATCCCTTTTATAATTATAAATAATTATTTATATTCTAACGACGACGTATATAAATATATACGTTTGAATTCCATTCAAAATAAATTGCTCGTTGTTTTTATTTAAAATAATTCATTTTAAATATTCCAAAATTCACTAAAATTGCCAAAATAAAAATTTTATATTGGCTCGCATTTTCTGGGTTGTTACATGACAACTTCATTTTGTTAACAATAACCTAATTCAACAAAAATGATATTTTGTTTTATCAATTCTAATACATCAGAAATGACATTTTATATTTTGACAATCCTAATTCAATTAAAAAGACAATTTCTATTTTGACAATTCTAATTCAATAAAAATGACAATTTTTATTTTGACAAAAACGTATTCTAACTAAATGATATTTTTATTAACAAAAACATATTCTTATCTAAATGACATATTTATTTACAAAATATGTTTTCTAACTAAATGACGTATTTATTTACAAAATATGTTTTCCAACATAGATGACATATTTATTTACATACATTTGTATTCTAATGACAAATAAAAGAATAATTTATTTGTATACATTTTTCTATATATTCTAATGACAAATAAAAAAAAATATTTGTATACATTTTCTATGTATTCAATGACAAATAAAAGAATGATTTATTTGCATACATTTTCTATTCAACATAACAAATAAAAATGATATTATTATTTTAACACAAATCTATTTAACAAAAAAGTTATTTTTGTTTTAACATAAATCTCCTTAACAAAAATGTTATTTTGTGTTTCGACACAAACCTATTTGACAAAAATGTAATTTTTATTCTAACTCAATTCTACTCAACAAAAATGTAATTTTTTGTTCTAACTAAATTCTAACGAACCAAAAATGTAATTTTTTGTTCTGACTAAATTATAACCAACCAAAAATGTAATTTTTTTGTTCTAACTAAATTCTAACGGACCAAAAATGTAATTTTTGTTCTAACTAATATATTTTGACAAAAAACCAATTTTGTTTCAACTATTACATTTTGACAAAAGTGAAAAATTTGATTTCAAATATTATAATTTGACAAAAGTGACAAATTTGGTTTCAACTTGTGATGACCCGTAACTTCCCCGGTAAGGAAAGCCCGGATTACCTTGAGAACACGACAAAATAAAACACAACTAGAAGAACATTTCGTTGTTATTTACAACAATTCCATCAGATTAAAAGAATATACAGAGTATGAGTAAATATTACGCAGAAGATATCAGAGATTTAAATTACATTTAAATACATTGCAGCGGAAAATAATACAAAACACAACTAGAAAGTAATACGCGGATACAAAGCTTTCCGAGCATCGTTCCAGTTGTAAATCAGGATCCTATGAATATAAATCTGCAAAACGAAAACTACTAGCTTCCCGTGTAGAAAATAGGGGCACCAAGAGTTTAGGTTAAAACAATGAACTCTAGGTCAGTCATGTGGCTGGTGTGAGAACTAAAATAGTTATTTAAAACTTTACTTTAAAAGAGAGTAATTCAAGGGACAATGCCGTATAACACGGAACGGGTTTCCTCCCAAGAACACTAGTGCATAAACAAAACAGCGCAATGCTTTTTCGAAAAATGAAGCTATTATAAGACCCAGGTCCCATCACACAATGCAACGCAAGCCGGAGGATAGGGTTTTCCCTTATAATAGCCAAACATGCTTGGTACGTTTAAAACAAACCATTTGATACTATTATAAGTGTATAGTGTCAAAACAATTCAAATCATAAATATCAATCATAGGCGGCATGGGTACCATCTATCATGTCGCCATACTAGGCTCTACAAATAAAACCGAAATATCTCGTATTGGAAATTGGATTTCCGTCATGAGTCGAGGCAAGGGGCAAGCTCCTCTCCGATTCGAGACAATCTAGCAAATGTCTCAGGACACCACTATGATCCTTTGGAACCTCCAAGGTCGGTCCTCTCTTACTTTTGAGGATTAGTTATTCCTGAACACACGTTTCCCGATCCTTACAGACCTATAACCGAGGTGCCTCGCATTCCAACAACCACACAGGTGAAAAGTATATAAATGTCAGCCAGTTTAAGCACTGACACCACCACTTGCTAGAAAGAAACGTCATGCACTCCTTGGGTCTTTATCCAGTTTTTGACTCATACCTAGGTGTGATGCTCGCGAATTCACGCTATACGCAATGCTACGCCACACAGGCCGTGCTTTGATCATCAACCAAAAGACTTTTCTTTTCAATAGAATTCTTGATCATTTGCCACTTAGGCGTGCCACACAGGCAATTCATTCCATGCGACTGATGTCCATCGATATACAACCTCTAAGCTTGTACGTCTCAGAGAAGGGCGTTAAGCAAGAGAATAAATTCTCCGCCGCCAAACAGATGTATATTTAATAGAGATCAATCAACACATAATAAAATCCAATGTCAAACACAAAGTCCATTTGCAAGTCCGTTCTAGGTCTGAACGAAGCTGGAGGCACTTTCCACGCATATCCATCGATCTCCAAGTACGTCTGGATGATCACCAACTGATTCCCTCATCTTAGGTGTACAGCCCAATCAAGATCATCAGTAATCACCCAAACGATGTGAAGACTTCCGGTCTTCAACCACCGTCTTCATCTTTGACTTATCGTCGAATCAGTTATTCAGAGTGGGTATAAACCCGGCCTTTCTGAATAAACCGCATATATAATAAACACGTGTTGCACAAACACAACATACGCCTCATTCCAATTCAGAATATTCTTTTATTCAGAAAATCACATTCTTAGGGAAAGGTTCCCATTAATTTTATCAAAGATAAATTCGTCTAAATTTAATCTTTAATCTTCCTTTGGATATCATTTTAAACCATGTTATGGTTTTCCAAACTTGTCAGGATTAGCGAACCACACCGAAGTAATTATTTATTTTATTTCCCAATCCCAACCTATTCATCCTATGAAGCAAAACTGGTCATACTTCATATCTAACACCACGGTGCTATCGGTAAAATTAATTACCATTTCACGTTCAAATCTAATTAAAGATTTAACTATCGCTTTGGAGCAAAACTGGTGGTACTCCAATCACGATCACCCTTCAAATTTGATAATTTAAATAATCAGTTCACTTTCAATCTAATTAAAGATTCATTAAAACTCCACTTAGTTTTAATCTTCCCAAATATCAATATCCTGACTTTAACTGGGTTAAAGAACCAATGTTATCTAAAACACGGTTCACGATAAACCCAAAATCACATTCTATTGTTAATCGGGTTAAAGAACAGGTGTTATTCAAAACAACGCTCACGATAAACCCAAAAACTAATTTAAATTCAATTCCAATTAATACTATTTAATTGGTACACTTCATTAAATCTAAATAGAAAGATTTAATATTTTTCTCAACTGGGCTTAAGAACAGTGTTAATGAAAACACCATTCACGACAAACCCAAAATCTCATTTGATATTAAATACAAGGCTGTGAATAGAAAATATACCGGCTTATATTCAATATCAAATTCTGAAACCAACAAATATCGTATTGGGAATAACAATATAAATATATCTTTCAAATTCCCAAAACCATGTCTGTATAATCACGAAATCCAGCATCGAAATATTCCAAAGATAATTTCGATTCAAATCCATTCCAATTCGTATATTGGAAATTCTGATTATTTTTAAAACCACTTTCAAATTCAATTTATTTATTTTAAAAATAAATTTATTTTAATTCTAGTTCAAAACTAGTTCATTTTGATAAAAATTTATTTTTATCTTTTCAAATTTGGAAATCTTCATCCCAATTCTTCACAAATCACTTCTTATGATTTTACACAAATTATTGATATTTTTAATAATTTTATCAAGGCCCGTACAGTCGATTTCCATTAACGGCCATCGAACTGCACTTACAATGACCTTTTCCAAATTTGATTTGGACATAATTCCAAATCCAACCATTAGATTTCAAATTTCTAATATTCATTAGAAAGCCCTTTTCGATACGAACCCGACGGTTCCAGTGTTAGGAGAATCAGACGGTCGGATCTCCCATAATATCCATTCGAAGTCAATGGTTGAAATTCACGAACTGCCGCGGCGCGTTCTATTCAAGCCATGATATATATATATATATATATATATATATATACAATATATATATATATATTATATTTCGTCCATTTCCTTTTAAAACGTATTTTACAAATTGTTTTAAATTCATTTTCGAAATGATTTCAACTTCATATTCATTTTCGAACCAAATTTGAATATTCCACATCATCGATATACAAATGATAATATTTTCCAAACCTTATATTTTGAAATCACTTCCTTTTCTATATTCATTATAAAAACGAACATAATCGATATAAATGTCGCTCACGTCAAAATGGCGCATCTCTAATCAACACGGCTTTATATAATTCAATAAATTCGTTATTCTATTCAACACATGAATCTATATTTCTTTCAACACACGAATATTCTCAACACATGAGCACTGTTAACACATGACTATTTTTGTTATTTAATATATTTTATAAAATTATGGTATCTATCGTTTGACTTTTAATCAGACTCCAACCGTAAAGTAGTAAGAGAATGATTCCCTAAGTATTAACCCCGAAGGACGAAACCAACATCAGATCAATACCCAAGAAACCACTCATCTTGTCTACTTTCCAGTTAGTTTCTAATCTTAAATATGATAAGGATGTAAATTTTGTTGTTAAAAATATTTTACTCAACACATAAATATTCTTTATTTTCCCAATCGGAATGAGGCCCAATCAATTACCATATAATGTTAATTATATGGATTCCATACACCACATGTATATAATAGCAATGATAAATAATCAACCATCATCCAAAGTGCACCACACAACTGCATAAGCATTAAATATAAATAATTAACGCTTACACAGTCTGTCGACTAATCGATCGACATACAACTAAATAATTGGGATTAGTTTACGCCAAATATCATCCCAACGCCCGTGTGGGGTTTCAAATCAACAAACACATTTTTTTTTATTCACAGACATGTTAAAAATTATATTTTTAACGATAAAATATTTTTAACTATATAAATATTTTATTTCATTTCACACCACACAATCAATTTTCACCACAACAAACAATCAAACATACAAGTCATCCATTGTCTGTGGACGACAGTTGTCAGGTGCTGCTAAGCACCGTCTGCATCCTAGTATATGTTTTAAATAAGAAAAAAAAATTAATGTGAGAAGTTCTCACCGAAGCTAAACCAAACGCCACGACTCTTCATATGTAGAAATCTTCGTCGTGCTCGCCTTTTGTCAATTTCATCGTCCGTAGCGACTACATATACAAAAATCACATTTTTATATTGTAGCTATGTATATAAAAATCTATTTTTACACTGCTACTACATAGATAAAAATTCTATTTTTACACGCTACTATATAGATAAAAATTCTATTTTTACACCACAACTATATAGATAAAAAATCTATTTTTTACAACGCTACTATATAGACAAAAATTCTATTTTTTTACACCGCCACTATATGGATAAAAATTCTATTTTTTACACCGCTACAATATAGATAAAAATTGTATTTCATTATTTATATAATATAAAAATCATATCTTTCCTACTTCAAAGATGTAATCTTTTCGCTATTTCATTGTAAAAATCATTTCTTTATCTCTTCTATAAATTAAAAATCGAATTTTTATCCTTTCTAAAATATAAAAATAATATTTTTAGAAATAAAATTATAATCTTTCTATATCAAATGCCTTATTTTTCACACATAGAAACGCCAAATCCCTATAGTTTAAAGATCACTCCTTTATCTTGTTTTCATTCGTATAAAAATCGCTCCTTTATTTTGTTTTCATTCAAATAAAATCTAAACTAAAACTAAAATTAAAATAAATGTAAATAAATAAATAAACCTCACAGTTGGAAGAAGAGGGGGGGGGGGGGGGCGGGGCCTTGCGTGCTTGTCGGAGGGGAAACCAGGCGAGGAGGAGGGTGGCGGATGGTCAGGGGCGGCGGCGATAGGCGGGGACACGGTGGCGTTGGGGGGTCTCATCGTTGGCCGAGATGGGTGCGTCCGTTTTTTTTCAGAGGAAAAATATGAAAAAGGAGAGGAGGAAGTGGAGGATGGCGGGGTGCGAGCTCGGGGAAGGCGGCGGTGGCCCACCCCTTGGCGGCGCGACGCGCTAGGGCTTCGCCTTTCTCTTTTTTTTCTTTAATCGAAATCGAAAATGACGGGGGGTGGGGAGCTGAAGGCATATAGGAGAGAGAGAGATATATATTTTTTTATTTTAATTTCAAAAAGCAACTTTTTATTTCGACCTCGAAATCGAACCCACCGCCTGTCGTCCATAGCTAATTATCCCCATTCCGAATAGAATGGGATATGTATCATAGGATGATTCGATCATTTCGATCAGTTTTCATCAAAATCCAATTATAACTCTATATATTGAATTTGAACGCACATTTCAATTTACCGAGGCCACAAACTAACTCCAAAAATTCCTGTAAAATATTTTCTAGCTTCGTATTGACGATACGGTCTTAACAAAACTAGTTTCATCGAATTTTGAGACCGTTTGAAAAATGGCCATTTTCCAGTCGATTAAAATCAGCTGAACTAGTCAAAACACGTTTTCCTTTGCCACGCTCAAATATTGAATTCAAAAATTATGGAAAATGGAATCTAGAAATAACTTGACATCCCTGATCCAACAAAAGTGGTTTCGTCGAAAACCGAGGTCGTTTGCAAAATTTCCATTTTTAAGGGCCTGAATTCCATATATAGCGACTATTCAGAATTTTCAATTGGACATAACTTTTTATCCCCGCTATGAAATTTCAATTTTTCGGATTCGTTGGAAAGATATTCTCAAATAGATTCTATTATTTTTGGTTTCGCTAAAATCCGGTTTATTTTGCACCCGGTACATTCATTTGAAGTTTGAAATCAAATTATCGAACTACCGCCCAATTTTCAATTCCTTTTATAATTATAAATAAATTTTTTATATTCTAACGACGACCTATATGAATATATACGTTCGAATTCATTCAAAATAAATTTCTCATCGTTATTATTTAAAATAATCATTTTAAATATTTAAAATTCTCTAAAATTGCCAAAATAAAAATTTTAAATTAGCCCAAATTTTCAGGGTTATTACATTCTCCCCTACTTAAAATTTTCATCCCCGAAAAGGAACAAAGCCGAAAGTTGTTTTACAAACCAACTCAACTTCCATTATCCTCAATACGGCTTAAGTTCTTCAACTTTTCAATTTCTAAGAACTTTTCAAATTTTTCAAAAATTTGGCTAACACCCTAAATTTCCGAATTTTTTTGCCATAACCTCCCCTGCACCGGGGACTTCGGGATATTTCATATAGCCTCCCATGGCCTTCTTCAATCCAAAAGAAAAAGAAAAAGCCAAGCGGCTCACAAAATCATCATCACCCAAACCAAACAGTAAATTATGGTAAACATGTACCTATTTGTCGGGCAAACAATTTTATTCTTCTTCTCTAGCCTCCTTGCTATGACCTGTTCTGTATAAGTACATGTATATGCATGCAATTGTAATCATTTTTCAATATAGTTCCATATTTGGTTCCATTAGGCTAAACGGTTCAAAATATCAAACAAATAAACAAACAACACAACCATCAATCAATTAGTGAATTAGCTTCTCAAATTCATAATTTTGACACATATATACAGAAAATCATGTTTTTGATGCCAAATCACAACAATAATTCTAAGTAAGTTTTGGTTCTCACACCAGTCTAATGGAAACATATAGATATCACACCTTCGTCACTCGAAAATAAATACTGGTGATGGCGCGCCATCATCAGAATCATGTCCGGGCGACTAGTGTGTGATTCTATATCTATCTAGTATATCAAAACTTCGAATATACATTCATGACGCGTATATGCAAAATCTTTATATACTTGATTGTCCAAATCAATGCAAATAAAATATTCAAATACGTATACTTGAATTTAATTTTCAAAACAAAGTTTGTTTTTAAATTTTTATTTCAAAAATTTCATTCTTTCCACTCGTTCTAGGACTCTACTGATCCTATCTCTAACGTGTCATTCTAATTGGATATTACTAATCCAATATCTGATGAATTCTTTTGTATGGCTCTAATGTACCTTGTTCTCGAGCTCTGTAAACCAAAGCTCTGATACCAACTGTGATGACCCGTAACTTCCCCGGTAAGGAAAGCCCAGATTACCTTGAGAACACGACAAAATAGAACGCAACTAGAAGAACATTTCATTGTTATTTACAACAATTCCATCAGATTACATGAATATACAGAGTATGAGTAAATATTACACCGAAGATATAAGAGATTTAAATTACATTTAAATACATGGCAGCGGAAAATAATACAAAACACAACTTGAAGGTAATACGCGGATGCAGAGCTTTCCGAGCATCGTTCCAGTTGTAAATCAAGATCCTGTGAATATAAATCTACAAAACCAAAATTACTAGATGCCGTGTGGAAAATAGGGGCACCCAGAGTTTAGGTTAAAATAATAAACTCCTGGTCAGTCATGTGACTGGTGTGAGAACTAAAATAGTTACTTAAAACTTTACTTTAAAAGAGAGTAATTCAAAGGACCACGCCGTATAACACGGAACGGGTTTCCTCCCAAGAACACTAGTGCATAAACAAAACAGCGCAATGCTTTTTCGAAAAATGAAGCTATTATAAGACCCAGGTCCCATCACACAATGCAACGCAAGCCGGAGGATAGGGTTTTCCCTTATAATAGCCAAACATGCTTAGTACGTTTAAAACAAATCATTTGATACTATTAGAAGAGTATAGTGTAAAAACAATTCAAATCATAAATATCAATCATAGGCGGCGTGGGTACCATCTATCATGTCGCCATACTAGGCTCTACAAATAAAACCGAAATATCTCGTATTGGAAATTGGATTTCCGTCATGAGTCGAGGCAAGGGGCAAGCTCCTCTCCGATTCGAGACACTCTAGCAAATGACTCAGGACCCCACTATGATCCTTTGGAACCTCCAAGGCCGGTCCTCTCTTACTTTTGAAGATTAGTTATTCCTGAACACACGTTTCCCCGTCCTTACAGACCTATAACCGAGGCGCCTCGCATTCCAACAACCACACAGGTGAAAAGTATATAAATGTCTGATAGTTTAAGCACTGAAACCACCACTAGCTAGAAAGAAACGTCGTGCACTCCTTAGGTCCTTATCCCGTTTTTGACTCATACCGAGGTGTGAGGCTCGCGAATTCATGCTATACACAAAGCTATGCCACACAGGCTGTGCTTTGATCATCAACCAAAAGACTTTGCTTTTCAACAGAAGCCTTGATCATTTTCCACTTAGGCGTGCCACACAGGCAATTCACTCCATGCGACTGGTGTCCATTGATATACAACCTCTGAGCTCGTACGTCTAAGAGAAGGGCGTTAAGCAAGAGAATAAATTCTCCACCGCCAAACAGATGTATATTTAATAGAGATCAATCAACATAGAATAAAATCCAATGTCAAACACACAGTCTATTTACAAGTCCGTTCTGGGTCTGAACGAAGCTGGAGGCACTTTCCTCGCATATCCATCGATTTCCAAGTACATCTGGACGATCACCAACTGATTCCCTCATCTTGGGTGTACATCCCAATCAAGATCACCTGTAATCACCCAAACGATGTGAAGACTTCCGGTCTTCAACAACCGTCTTCATCTTCGACTTATCGTCGAATCGGTTATTCAGAAAGGGTATAAACCCGGCCTTTCTAAATAACCCTTGTATATAATAAACACGTGTTACACAAACACAACATATGCCTCATTCCTATTCAGAATATTCTTTTATTCAGAAAATCACATTCTTAGGGAAAGGTTCCCATTAATTTTATCAAAGATAAATTCTTCTAAATTTATTCTTTAATCTTCCTTTGGATATCATTTAAAATCATTTTATGGTTTTCCAAACTATTCGGGATTAGAGAACCACACCGAAGTAATTATTTATTTTATTTCCCAATCCCAACCTATTCATCCCATGAAGAAAACTGGTCATACTTCATATCTAACACCACGGTGCTATCGGTAAAATTAATTACCATTTGACGTTCAAATCTAATTAAAGATTTAAATATCGCTTTGGAGCAAAGCTGGTGGTACTCCAATCTCGATCACCCTTCAGATTTGATAATTTAAATAATCAATTCCCTTTCAATCTAATTAAAGATTCATTAAAACTCAACTTAGTTTTAATCTTCCCAAAAATCAATATCCTGACTTTAACTGGGTTAAAGAACCAATGTTATCTAAAACACGGTTCACGATAAACCCAAAATCACATTCTATTGTTAATCGTGTTAAAGAACAGGTGTTATTCAAAACACTGCTCACGATAAACCCAAAAACCAATTTAAATTCAATTCCAATTAATACTATTTAATTGGTACATTTCATTAAATCTAAATAGAAATATTTAATATTTTTCTCAATTGGGCTTAAGAACAGTGTTAATGAAGACACCATTCACGACAAACCCAAAATCTCATTTGGTATTAAATACAAGGCTCTGAATAGAAGATATACCGACTTATATTCAATATCAAATTCTGAAACCAACAAATATCGTATTGGGAATAAAGATATAAATATATCTTTCAAATTCCCACAACCATATCTTTATAATCACGAAATCCAACATCGAAATATTCTGAAGATAATTTCGATTCAAATCCATTTCAATTCGTATAATGGAAATTCTGATTATTTTTAAAATCAGTTTCAAATTCAATTTATTTATTTTGAAAATTAATTGATTTTAATACTAGTTCAAAACTAGTTCATTTTGATAAAAATATATTTTTATCTTTTCAAATTTGGAAATTTTCATCCCAATTCTTCACAAATCACTTCTTATGATTTTACACAAATTATTGATATTTTTAATAATTTTATGAAGGCCCGTACAGTCAATATCCATCAACGGCCATCGAACTGCACTTAAAGCGACCTTTTCCAAATTTTATTTGGACATAATTCCAAATCCAACCGTTAGATTTCAAATTTCTAACATTCATTAGAAAGCCCTTTTTGATACGAACCCAACGGTTTCAGTTTTAGGAGAATCCGACAGTCGGATCTCCCGTAATATCCATTCGAAGTCAATGGTCGAAATTCGCGAACTGTTGCGGCGCGGCGCTTTCTATTCAGGCCATTATATATATAATATATATATTATATATATTTAATCGATTTCCTTTTAAAACGTATTTTATAAATCGTTTTAAATTCATTTTCGAAACGATTTGAACTTCATATTCAATTTCGAACCAAAATTGAATATTCCACAACATCGATATACAAATGATAATATTTTCAAAACCTTATATTTTGAAATCACTTCCTTTTCTATATTCATTATAAAAACGAATATAATCGATATAAATATCGCTCACGTCAAAATGGCGCATCTCTAATCAACACGACTTTATATATTTCAATAAATTCGTTATTCTATTCAAAAAATGAATATTTATTCTATTCAACACATGAATCTATATTTCTTTCAACACATGAATATTCTCAACACATGAGCACTGTCAACACATGACTATTTTTGTTATTTAATATCATTTATAAAATTATGGTATCTATAGTTTGATTTTTAATCAGATTCCAACCATAAAGTAGTAAGAGAATGATTCCCTAAGTATTAACCCCGAGGGCCGAAACCAACATCATATCAATACCCAGGAAACCACTCATCTTATCTAGTTTCCAGTTAGTTTCTACTTAAATATGATAAAGATGTAAATTTTATTGTTAAAATATTTTACTCAATACATAAATATTCTTTATTTTCCCAATTGGAATGAGGCCCAATCGATTAGCATATAATGTTAATTATATTGATTCCATACACCACATGTATATAATAGCAACGATAAATAATCAACCATCATCCAAAGTGCACCACACAACTGCATAAGCATTAAATATAAATAATAAACACTTACACAGTCTGTCCATCAATCGATCGACATACAACTAAATAACTGGGATTAGTGTATGCCAAATATCATCCCAACGCCCATGTGGGGTTTCAAATCAACAAACACATTTTTTTTTATTCGCAGACATGTTAAAAATTATATTTTTAATGATAAAATATTTTTAACTATATAAATATTTTATTTCATTTCATACCACACAATCAATTTTCAACACAACAAACAATCAAACATACAAGTCATCCATGGTATGTGGACGACGGGTGTCAGGTGCTGCTAAGCACCGTCTGCATCCTAGTATATATTTTAAATAAGAAAACAAAATTTAAAGTGAGAAGTTCTCACCAAAGCTAAACCAAACGCCACGACTCTTCATATGTAGAAATCTTCGTCATGCTCGCCTTTTGTCAGTTTCATCGTCCGTCGCCACTACATATATAAAAATCACATTTTTATATTGCAGCTATGTATATAAAAATCTATTTTTACACCGCTACTATATAGATAAAAATTCTATTTTTACACGGCTACTATATAGATAAAAATTCTATTTTTACACCGCTACTATATAGATAAAAATTCTATTTTTTACACCGCTACTATATAGATAAAAATTCCATTTTTTTACACCGCTACTATATAGATAAAAATTCTATTTTTTACACCGCTACTATATAGATAAAAATTCTATTTTTATAATTTTTATAATATAAAAATCATATCTTTCCTACTTCAATGATGTAATCTTTTCGCTATTTCATTATAAAAATCATTTCTTTATCTCTCCGATAAATTAAAAATCGAATTTTTATCCTTTCTAAAATATAAAAATCATATTTTTACAAATAAAAATATAATCTATCTATATCAGATGCCTTATTTTTCACACATAGAAATGTCATATCCCAATAGTTTAAAAATCACTCCTTTATCTTGTTTTCATTCGTATAAAAATCGCTCCTTTAATTTTTTTTCATTCAAATAAAATATAAACTAAAACCGGAATTAAAATCAATGTAAATAAATAAATAAAAACTCTCAGTTGGAAGAAGAGGGGGGCGGGGCCTTGCGTGCTCGTCGGAGGGGGAAACCAGGCAAGAAGGAGGGTAGCGGATGGTCAGGGGTGGCGGCGATAGGTGAGACGTTCCCAAACTCCGTACTGACGGTGGCAAGGGTAATCCTTGGAATATAACACATAAACAGATAACCGCAGAACAAGATTAAATAAATACACCAGATAATGAACAATAGAATATACTGGATAAACATAATCATCAGAGTTACACGGTATACAGGATCATACTTAGTACAAATACAGTTCAGCTATACATAAATGTTTACGGTGGAAAACAAACATAATGTACAATAGGAGCTGAACAGCATAAAAAGAGATAAATAATAGAATCCATCTTCAGCTCCAGCTATCCAGAGAAAGCCAGCTAAAAACCTGAATACAAGGCTGCCCGTGTAGAAAAAGGGGCACCCGAGTTTGAAAGTGAAACAAACTACGAGTCAGTCATGGGACTGGTATGAGAAATCTGCTCAACGCATTTAAAATATGGCTAATCACAGGACCACGCCACTTTCGTGGAACAGGTTTGCTCCATTGGATCGCCAGTGCTTTAAAACAAATAATTCTTTGAAACATCGCAATGCTTTTATAAAAATGAAGCCATTATAAGACTCAGTTCCCATCACACAATGCAACGCAAACCGGAGGATAAAGTTTTACCTTATTGGCCAAAATATGCTTGATACGAATAAAACAAAAGTATTTGATATTATTACTAGTGTTTATAAGTGTCAAAAACAATTTTAATCATAACTATCAATCATAGATGGCATGGGTACCATATATCATGTCGCCATATATATATATATATATATATATATATATATATATACACACAATCGAAACCGCACATTCACGTATTTGGAAATTGGATTTCCATCATAAACCAAGGCAAAAGATAGTCCTTACCGACTTCGATACTCTCTAGCCCGAGCCTCCGGAACAACCGCAACTGCCCCTTGGAGTGACAGGATCGGTCCATACGGAGTGGATTATAGTGCCTGTACAATACGTTTCCCCACCCTTTGGGGTATAAATGAGCCAACAAATGACTCCATCAGTCCCGGATCGACTGATATAACCGAGGCGCCTCGCAACAGCAACAACCACATAAGTCAATCTCATCAGGACGTGTAAAACCACTGACGCCACTTCTAGCTAGAAAGAAACGCATGTCCTCCCAGAGGTGCTCTCTCGTTTGTAGTTCATACCGGGGTGTGAGGTTCGCGATTTCACGTTATACATAAAGATACGCCACGCAGGCGGTGCTTTGATCATCACCACAAGACTTTGCTTTTCAACTGAAGCCCTGATCACTGCATCTTAGCATGTCACACAGACAATTCACACCGTGCAACGGATGGCTATCAATCACATAGAATAAATTCCAATGTCAGACACACTGTCCATTTGCAAGTCCGTTCTAGGTCTGAACGAAACCGGAGGCACTATATATCTCGCAAACCCATCGACCTCCACGTACGTCTGGACAATCACCACTCATTATCCATATTTCGGGATGCCTCCCAATCAGGACCTCAGTTACCATCCAAACGAGGTGAAGATCTCCGGTCTTCGACCACCTTCTTCATCTTCGATTTCTTATCGTCGATTCAGTTATTCAGAATGGGATAAACCCGGTCTTTCTGAGCAACTCGCGTATATAATAAACAATTGCTACGCAACCACTACCACGCATCATTTCAATTCATTAGTCCCTAACCGTCAATCAGTAAGAGAACGATTTCCCAAATATTAACCCCGAAGGCTGAAACCAACATCAGATCAACACCCAGGAAACCATTCGACTTAGCCAACCTTCAGTTAGTTTCTAAATTTCTCATCCATATCGTTTATAATATTTTATAACGATTTATCGCTATTTTTATTTATTTTAAAATAGCCAATTTATTCAAAATGACGCTTCGGGCCAAAACGCGGCCGTGGCGCTTTTTTTCTTCAAATTTGATTTACACAAATCTGAAAATATAACTGTTAGGTCTTCAAAAAATTTACATCATTAGAAATATCTTTTCAAAATGAATCCAACGGTTCCAGTTTCGGGAAATTCCGATGGTCGGATCTCCCGGTATAATCATTTGAAGTTTCGATTTCAAAATACGAACTGCAGCGTCGTTATTCGATTAAATATAATTATATATATATATATATAATCGATTCTGGCGCTGTTTTTCTTCATATTTGAATTAAACTTTCCGGACAATCCAACCATTGGATTTTTACAAAGTTGGTGCCATGGGAAAGATATTTCCAAAGTGAACCCAACAGTTGCGGTTTCGGGGAAATCCGATGGTCGGATCTCCCGCAATAATCGTTTGAAATCACAGTTTCAAAATACGCACTGCAGCTTCGTTATTCGATATATTTCGATTCTATATATATATATATATATATATATATCGATTCTTCGATTTCAAAAACTATATTCTTTTCATACATTTGATAAAAATGATATTTTTATCTAACTGTCTTATATTTCAACACTTCACTATTTTTAACAATTCATGTATAAAATAAAAATGTGATTTTAAATGTAAAACGATTTATTTCAAAACTCGACTATTTTATATAGTTAATATAGGTGATAAAAATAGGATTTTTATTATAAAACAATTTATTTCAAAACAAGATTATTTTCTATATTTCATATTGATGATAAAAATGGGATTTTTATTATAAAACAATTTCTTTCAAAATATGAATACCATTCAACACATGAATTTCAATTCAACGAATGAATATCGATTCAACACATGAAGGTTTTCTATAGTTTATATATAAATAAAAAGGTGATTTTTATATTTAAAACACGAATACCATTCAACACATGAATTTCAATTCAATGAATGAATATCGATTCAACACATGAAGGTTTTCTATAGTTTGTATATATAGATAAATGGGTGATTTTTATATTTAAAACACGAATACCATTCAACACATGAATTTCAATTCAACGAATGAATATCGATTCAACACATGAAGGTTTTCTATAGTTTATATATATAGATAAAAATGTGATTTTTATATTTAAAACATGTATACCATTCAACACATGAATTTCTATTCAACGAATGAATATCGATTCAACACATGAAGGTTTTCTATAGTTTATATATATAGATAAAAATGTGATTTTTATATTTAAAATACGTATACCATTCAACACATGAATTTCTATTCAACGAATGAATTACAGTTCAACACATGAGGGTTTTCTATTCAACAAATAAATATAGTTTCAACAAATGAAAATAATTCTAACACATAAATATTATTCGAAATTTCGGCAGCATAACGGCAGGGTAGTTAAAACTGGGACCGTCCCTAGTACGGCTCCTTGCTCTACCTTAAAACCTCGCGGTTTTTGACAATGGGGATTCATGCATCTAGTTCGCACGCAGGCGGCATGTATACTTTTTTCATTTCCACAAACTAAACCTATGTGGTTTCAGCCAAATATTTCTCAACCACAAACGGGTATTTTTCAAGCACAATCAATCAATTTCAACCACAAACAATTCCAATCAACCATTCACTATCAATCAATTTTCACACCAATCACAACCAATAAATATCGTCCATGGTTTGTGGACGAATGGCGTGTGTATATATGTATATATATATATATAAATATATATAGCATTTCACTTCTATTTCAACACATATATAATTTTTACAATGCATATATAACTTATACATCGAACGTACAACTTATACAATGCTTATACAAGAGGTGTTGAATGCTTATATAACTCATACGTCGATCATATAATTCATACATCATCGTTTTCCATATCGTTTATAAATTAGAAATCTCACATTGGGTTCCACTCCACCAAAAGTAGCAGAAGGCTTAGAAAAATATATGTTCTCTTCTAGAATGTAGAAGACGTCCACACGAGTCCACTGTCTCTTGTTTCACTGAATTTCGTCAAGAAACAAAAAAGATATGATTTTTCAAATTTTGCAACGGTTTAAAGGTGTTAAAATCAGATTAAATAAAACACAGGCGTTACCTTCAAAAATTCTTCAAAACTAGGTTTGCAATTTTCAACCAATCCATGTAGTTTGGACCCGATCATCCTACGCCATCTGGAAGAGGGTCGAGAGGCGCCTGAACGGGGGGTGGAGCGGTCAGACTCGGTGAACCCTAGGGCTCGT
Organism: Allium sativum; assembly: GCA_030737875.1. Taxonomy (NCBI): domain Eukaryota; kingdom Viridiplantae; phylum Streptophyta; class Magnoliopsida; order Asparagales; family Amaryllidaceae; genus Allium; species Allium sativum. Next base: position 17,202,903 of record JASFAX010000025.1, read on the forward strand.
GGTGGCGGCAGAAAGTCCAGATCTTCCTGGGCTCGAAACTCGAGGTATGGCGAACGATAAGGGGTGAGGTTGCTATGGATTTGAAGAGGATTCGAAGCTCTACAAAATCCCTAACTGGAGGTGGGGCTAATTCTTCCTGGATCGATCGGAAAATGAGGGGGAAGGTTGGAACTTCGAGCGCCGTTCGCGATCTGGGGATTTCGGAGAGAAACGAGGAGAGAGAGAGCTGAGTTTGACTAATGAATTTATTTATTTATTTATATATTTTTAAATTTCGAAAATACCATCTTTCACCCACGAACACAAATCCAAACCCAACGACTGTTGTCCCTAGCGTTTTACCCCCATTCCGAACACAATGGGATATGTTCCGTAGGCCCATTCGACTGTTTCAGTTAGTTTTCATTCAATTTAAAATATATAACATTCAATATTCGATTTGAACGTACATTTCAATTTGCCGGGGCCACAAACCGATTCGAAAAATTCCAGAAAAATAAATCTAGCTATGTTTTGACGATACGGTCCCAACAAAACTAGTTTCGTCGAATTATGAGACCAATGGAAAAATGGCCATTTTCCAGTCGATTAAAATCAACTGAAACTGGTACACGTTTTCCTTTGCCACGCTCACATATTGATTCGAAAAATTACGAATTTTGGAATCTAGCAATAACTTGACATCGCGGATCCAACAAAAGAGGTTTTGTCGAAATCCGAGGTCGTTTGCAAAATGGCTATTTTCAAGGGCCAAAATTCCATAGCGACTATTCTGAAATTTCAACTGGACAAAACTTTTTATCCCCGCTATGAAATTTCAATTTTTCGGATTCGTTGGAAAGATATTCTAAACTAGATTCCATTATTTTTGGTTTCACCGAAATCCGGTTTGTTTTGCACCCGGTACATTCATTTGAAGTTTGAAATCGAATTATCGAACTGAAGCACCATTTTCAATTCCTTTTATAATTATTTATATTTTATCGACGATCTATAAATATATACGTTCTACTCTATTCAAAATAAATTTCTCGTCGATATAATTTAAAATAATTCATTTTAAATATTCAAAATTCGCTAAAATTGCCAAAATAAATTTTTTTAAATTGCCTCGCATTTCCGGGTTGTTACAATAGGCGGGGACACGGTGGCGTTGGGGGGGTCTCTTCATTGGCCGAGATAGGTGCGTCGGTTTTTTTCAGAGGAAGAAGAAGAAGAGGAGGAAGTGGAGGAGGGCGGGGTGCGAGCTCGGGGAAGGCGGCGGCGGCCCACCCCCTGGCGGCGCGGCGCGCTAGGGCTCCCCCTTTCTCTTTTTTTTTTTTCTTTAATCAAAATTGAAAATAACGGGGGGAGGGGGGGAGGGGGGCTGAAGGCATGTAGGAGAGAGAGAGTTATATTTTTTTATTTTTATTTCAAAAAGCAACTTTTTATTTCGACCTCGAAATCGAAACCACCGCCTGTCGTCCGTAGCTAATTACCCTCATTCCAAACACAATGGGATATGTATCGTAGGCTTATTCGATCATTTCAATCAGTTTTCGTCAAAATCCAATTATAACTCTATATATTGAATTTGAACGCGCATTTCCATTTACCGGAGCCACAAACTAACTCTAAAAATTCCTGGAAATTATTTTCTAGCTTCATATTGACGATACGATCCTAATAAAACTAGTTTCATCGAATTCTGAGACCGTTTGAAAAATGGTCATTTTCCAGTCGATTAAAATCAACTGAACTGGTCAAAACTCGTTTTCCATTGCCACGCTCACATATTGAATTCAAAAATTATGAAAATTGGAATCTAGCAATAACATGACATCCCGGATCCAACAAAAGTGGTTTCATCGAAAACCAAGGTCGTTTGCAAAATTTCCATTTTTAAGGTCCTGAATTCCATAGCGACTATTCAGAATTTTCAACTGGACATAACTTTTTATCCCCGCTATGAAATTTCAATTTTTTCGATTCATTGGAAAGATATTCTCAAATAGATTCTATTATTTTTGGTTTCGCTAAAATCTGGTTTATTTTGCACCCGGTACATTCGTTTGAAGTTTGTAATCCAATTATCGAACTACCGTGCCGTTTTCAATTCCTTTTATAATTATAAATAATTTTTTATATTCTAACGACGATCTATATAAATATATACATTTGAATTCATTCAAAATAAATTTCTCGTTGTTGTTATTTAAAATAATCATTTTAAATATTCAAAATTCTCTAAAATTGCCAAAATAAAAATTTTAAATTGGCCAAATTTTCCTGGTTATTACACAACTTTTATAATTTGACAAAAGTGACAAATTTGGCTCAATAATCATATTTGATAAAAATGATAATTTTATTTTAACTATTCTAATTTGACAAAATAGTAAATTGTGTTTTAACTATTCTATTTTGACAAAATTGTAAATTTTGTTTTCACTCTTTTATATTTTGACAAAATTGTAAATTTTGTTTTCAACAATTTTATTTTGACAAAAGTTGATATTCTTATTTCAACTATTACATTCAAAAAAATTGATATTTTTGTTTTAACTATTTTATTCAACAAAAATTGATTTTTTTTGTTATAACTATTTTATTCAACACAACAACCATCAAATTAACAGATCTACATAGCAACATCAATCATCAATCCCAGATCAAATCACGTATGACATCAAATAGAATTTAACAGCGGATTGAAAGAAAGATCACAATCATAATTAAATAATTAATTTTAATTATATATATGTATAAAATAGAATTCTCACCTTGATCGGTTTAAAAATCGTTTATATAACGATTGGTTTTAATAAAATTGAACTTGCGTTTAATTTTATCTAAAATCCAACCACCTTTGTTTCAGTTCTGGTTTGTTCTAAAATGCAGTCCGTGTCAAGACGATCTCAACACATCTGACGGTTAGCAAAACGGACCTCGTATAAAAAAGATAAGAATTTATAAACATTACATTAATTAATTAATTAATCAATTCTAATTACATTGTTAATCACTGTTTTACCACTAATCGTCTTGCTCCCTTCTCGTTCTTTTACTATAACCGAAGAACCCATTCATTCAAATAAATGGAACGCCGCCACCACCCAAACGCCACGTCGTACCACGATCCACCTCAACCACGACGAAGCCCTTCGAAAACCACGCCTCCATCACCCCCACCTTGATGAACTCTACGCCCCTCAACTCGCCAAAGCCGGCCACGAACGCTGCCACTTCGTCATCCAATTCCGGCCAAATCGAAGCACGAAACCCCATCTCAACTGTTGGTCATAAAGGTCTCATCAAGCTCTTGCAACTTTATTTTATAAATCTATGAATTAGTGTGAGGATTGAGAGTTTTTGTTGAATGTAATTTGGAAAGCATCAACGGTTGCTTTAGAAGTTGAAATTGATGAGAAAAATTACGGTTAGGGTTTGATTTGAATGGTTATTTATAACCATTTTATTTTAATCAAATTAGTATTTAATGCTCCAATTATTTGTTTGACAATCCGAACTCCAAATCAAACCCAACGAATGTCACCCCTAGCTAAACACCCCCATTCCGGACACAATGGACTAGGTCCCATCAGCCCACTTTTCTTTGTTTTTAAATATAATTCATTTAATTATTTAATTTGATCGTACGTTTTAATTTACTAGGGCCACATATTGACTCAAAAAATTCCCAAAAAATAAATCTAGCTATGTTTTGACGATACGGTCCTAACAAAATTAATTTCATCAAATTTGGAGACCGTTTGAAAAATAGCCATTTTCTGGTCGATCCAATATGACTGAAATTGACAAAACACGTTTATATTTACTGTGCTCACATATTAATTCCAAAAATTATGAAAATTGGAATCTTGCAATAATTTGACATTCCGGATTCAATCAAAGTGGTTTTGTCGATAACGAAGGTCGTTTGTAAAATGACTATATATTATATTAAAAAGTATATATATAAATTCCATAACGACTATTCTGAAAATTTAACTGGCCATAACTTTTTATTCCCGCTATGAAATTTCAATTTTTCAGATTCGTTGGAAAGATATTTTTAAACAGATTTAGATATTTTTTGTTTTTACTGAAATTCAATTTATTTTGAATCTTGTACATCCAATGGAAATTTGAAATTGAATTTTCAAGCTACCACGCTATTTCTAACTCCTTTTATAATTAAATTAAATCATTACATTTTAACTTCGATTAAAATGAATTTTTAGTTGTTATTATTTAAAATAAATTATTTAAATTATTCAAAATATATTAAAATTGCTAAAATAAAAATTTAAAATTGGTTCAGAATTTCCGGGTTGATACAATCTCCCCCACTTATGATCTTTTCATCCTCGAAAAGGAACGGAGCTGAAAGTTGTTTAACTAACCAATTTACTTTTCATTCTTTTATTGGTTTTAATAACTTTATTAGTTGAACTAATAATCAAATAACACAATCATCACTCAATTAGTTGATTAGATTTCCTAATATATATATATATAACTTTTATATATTCAAAAATCATATTTTCTAAGATTGGATTATATATATAATCACAAATACGTTAGCTATGAACTTGTCGCTCTCAACTCACTCTTGGGCATTTCTAACCCCATCTCTAATGAGTTTTCTCATTCTAGGATGATACTAATCCTATATTTAATGAGTATTCTTTTATAGGATATTTCTAATCCTACCTCTGATGAGTCTATTGTTTAGTTCTAACAAGTTGTACCCCAAAGATTTGAATTAACCAATGCTCTGATAACACCTGTAATGACCTGAAAATGCCAGCCCTTTGAATCGACCTTAAACCACACAGGTCTTATCCAAAGGTTGGAAATCCTCGAATACACTAACCCTGGGCATACAACACATCAGAACAAATAACAGAAGACTTTTATAAACATCATAATAATGTTACATCAGAGTACAAAATATCAGAGTACATCTGTAAAGACCCGTAACTTCCCCGGTAAGGAAAGCCCAGATACTTTGAGGACAAGACAGTTCGGAACGCAAACAGAAGAACATTTCATTGTTAATTACAACAATTTCATCAGAATACAAGAATATATAGAGTATAAACAAATAAAATACATTCGATAAATATCAGAGATTACAATAAATTACTGCAGCGGAAAAATAATACAATACACAACTGAAAGAGATATACGGATACAGAGCTTTCCAGATATCATTCCAGCTGTAAACCAGGTTCATGTGAATATAAATCTACAAAACCAAAACTACTAGCTGCCCATGCGAAAAATATGGGAACCCAGAGTTTAGGTTAAAACAATAAACTCCAGGTTAGTCATGTGACTAGTGTAAGAACTAAAACAGCTATTTAAAACTTTACTTTAAATCAGATATATCAAGGGACCACGCCGTATAACATGGAACGGGTTTCCTCCAAAGAATACCAGTGCATATAACAAAACAACGCAATGCTTTATGGAAAAATGAAGCTATTATAAGACCCAGGTCCCATCACATAATGCAACACAAGCCGGAGGATAGGGTTTTCCCTTATAATAGCCAAACATGCTTGGTACGTTAAAAACAAATCATTTGATACTATTATAAGTTTATAGTGTCAAAACAATTTCAATCATAAATATCAATCATAGACGACATGGGTACCATATATCATGTCGCCATACTAGGATCTACAATCAAAACCGCAAAGGTCACGTATTGGAAGTTGGGTTTCCATCTGTGAACCGAGGCAAAGGATCGTCCTCTACTGATTCGAGATTGTCTAGCCCGAGTCTTAGGGACAGAACGCATCGACCCTTGGAGCATAAGGGATGGTCCACCGATGTGGATTAAAATGCCTAAACACTATGTTTCCCCGCCCTATGGGGCGTAAATGAGCCAACAAATGGCTCCATCGGCTCCACATAGTCACCGATATATCCAAGGCTCCTCGCAACCCAACAACCACCTAAGTCAAACTCGTTAAAGCGTGTCAAAACACTGATGCCCCTTCTAGCTAGAAGGAAACGCATGTCCTCCCTGAGGTCCTTCTCCCGTTTCTGGTTCACAACCGGGGTTTGAGGCTCGCGAATCCACAATACACAAAGATAAGCCACACAGGCCATGCTTTGATCATCAACCACAAGACTCTGCTTTTCAACAGAAGCCTTGATCATTTGCATCTTAGCATGCCACACACGCAAACCACTCCATGCAACCGATATCCATCAATCACACTGAATGATATCCAATGTCAGACACATAGTCCATTTAAAGGTCCGTTCTGGGTCTGAACAAAACCGGAGGCACCTTGTACCTCGCATATCCATCGATCTATAAGTACGTCTGGACGATCACAAACTGATTCCCTCCTCTTGGGTGTACGGCCCAATCAAGATCATCAGTAATCACCCAAACGATGTGAATACCTCTGATCTTCAACCACCGTCTTCATCCTGGACACCACGTCGAATCAGTTATTCAGATGGGATAATCCCGGTCTTTCTGAATAACTCGCGTATACAATAAACAAGTGTTACACAAACACAGCATACGCCTCATTCCAATTCAGAATATTCTTATACTTTGGGAAAGGTTCCCATTAATTTTATCAAAGATAAATTCTTTGAATTTATTCTTTAATCTTCTTTGAATGTCAATTCAACCAGTCGGGATTAGCGAACCACACCGAAGTAATCATTTATTTTATTTCCCAATCCCAACCTATTCATCCCATGAAATAAAACTGGTCATACTTCATATCTAACACCACGGTGTTATCGGTAAATTCAATTACCATTTCACGTTCAAATCTAATTAAAGATTTAACTATCGCCTAGAGCAAAACTGGTGATACTCCATTCTCGATATTTTCAATCTAATTAAAGATTCATTAAAACTCCACTTGGTTTTAATCTTCCTGTCTTTAACTGGGTTAAAGAATCAATGTTATTTAACACACGGTTCGCGATAAACCCAAAATCACATTCCACTCTATCAGCCTTTAACCGTAAAATAGCAAGTGAGCAAATCCCTAAGTATTAACCCCGAAGGCCGAAACCAACATCAGATCAATACCCAAGAAACCATTCAACCTAACTAATCTCTAGTTAGTTTCTGATTTTCTTAACTCAGTTGGGTCTAAGAATAGTATTATTGAAGATACCGTTCACGACAACTGTAACAACCCGCAAATTCTGAACCAATTTAAAAAATTTATTTTAGAAAATTTTAATGAATTTTGAGGATATAATATAATTTATATAAATAATAATGGCTAGGATTTATTTTAATCAGAGTTAAAACGAATAAATTTAATTTAAATATAAATGGAGTTAGAAATGGCGTGGTAGTTTAAAATTTTGATTTTGAACTTTAACTGAATGTAAAGGACTCAAAATAAATCAGAATTGAGTGAAACCAGAAATATTTAAATCTGTTTGACCATATCTTTCTAATGAATCTGAAAAATTGAAATTTCATAGTGGGAATCAAAAGTTATGGCCAAATCAATTTTTAGAAAGGTCGTTGTAGAATATATATATATATATATATATATATATATATATATATATATATATATATATTATATATGGCCCAAAAGGGCTACTTTTCACATATGAAGGAAATTAGACTCGAAACCACTTCCATTGAGTCTGGAATAATGTTTCTGCATTCAAAAAGTATAAACACTTATATATTTTGAGTTTCGGAATTTATTTGTTTAAAAATGTATTTTTAATATTAAATATATTAGCCTTGAAAATAGTCATTTTTCAAACGACCTCCGTTTTCGACGAAACCACCTTTGTTGGAACCGGAATGTCAAATTATAGCTAGGTTTCAATTTTCAGAATTTTTCGAATTAATATGTGAGCGTGGCAAAAGAAAATATGTTTTGACTATTTTAGTCAAATTTAAACGACTTGAAAATAGCCATTTTTCGAACAGTCTCAGAATTCGATGAAATTGGTCTTGTTAGAACCGTATCGTCATAAGAAAGCTAAAAATAAATTTTTTTGGAATTTTTATAGGTCATATGTGGCCCCGGCATATTTAAATGTACGCTCAATATTTAATTAATTAATTTTTAATGGAATTTTAAATAAATATTCTACAGATTTCAGAATTGGACCCCGAGACCTGTCCTATTGTGTTCAGAAGGCCTCAAAACATTAAGATCGACAGTAAGCAAGCCCAATTCTGAGACCGTCCATAAATCCACCTTTATAACACGTTTTTCAATGAATTTAATAAAAAAATAAATAAAAAGAAACCATAATTCTCTCAGCCGCCACCTATTCCAAACAATGGCCAGAACCATTCGAATTTGAAATGTTAATTTCTCTCAATCCGCTCAGTGAAAATCAACAAATTATATATCAAATCGAAGAGAATTCAGAGAGCTTCGAATATATATGGTTAAGATTGGGTTTTGGTTCACGGATTTCACGAATTTGGGCTGGGAACTCACGGCGGTCGAGGGCGGATTTCCAGCAATAGGCACCACCGAGTTGGCCGGGAACGGTGGCGCAGGGGGAGGCTTCGACCCCGGTCGTAGTGGCGAGCTCCGATTGTGGTACGGTGGCCGATGGTGCGTGCGCAGGGTTGTTGGAGGATTGGAATTTGGTTCGACCGAACGTGATCGAAGGAGGAAGAAGGTTATTAATTTAATATTATTTATTTATTTAATATTTAATTTATCCAATCTTTAAAATTCAATAACTCTTTCATACGAGGACCGTTTGACGAACCGTAAGTTGCATTGGACTCGCCTTTCCGAGATCTTCGCAATGGCGCGGACCAGAGCTCAAACCGAGACAATTGAATTTTCAGCCATATCGATGTGAGAATTCTGAATTTTATTATTTAATTAATTATAAATTATTTTTCCCACGTTAAAATAATTTTATAATGATGAAAATTCAGATCTGAAATGTTCTGTGATTGATGAATTGTTGATTGTTGTTGGTGGTATGTTTTGTCGTTCATGATAGGCTAGATCTGCATTGAATTTAATATATTGTTGAATTTATTGTGGTTAGAGAATTAGATCTAAAATTAGATCTAAATCTTATTTTATTCAGATTTAAATCATAATCTAGTTGCTCTAATTTATTTTAATTTATTAAAATATTATTTTTATTATTTTAAAATGAACAACGAAATTTGAACGACAAAAAAAATTTATTTTTATTTGTTGATGTTACAATAAAATTTGAACGACGAATAAAATGTATCTTTATTTGATGACACTACAATAGAATTGGAACGACGAATAAAAACTCATTTTTGTTTGTTGATATTACCGTAGAATTTAAACAACTAATAAACCTTATTGGTATTTGTTTATTTTAGAACAGGATTTGAACGACAAATAAAATATTATTTTTATCTGTTTATTTACTGTAGAATATATTTTTATTTGTGTCCATTACAACAGAATTTGGCTAACGAATAAAATCCTATTTTATTTGTTTACATTTAGAACACGGTTTATGAATTACTGTGAAAATTTCCTTCTTATTGTTACCTTAACATAAGAATTTATAGAATAAGAATAACAATAAAAAATAAATTTTATTGTTGACATAAAAACATATTTTTAAAATAAAAGTTTATTTACATTATATCTGTAAATTATAAGTTATATTTGGAAACCACCTTTTTTACATTTTTATGTAAATAAAAATACATGTTTTGGAAATCACAATTTTGTTTACATTTTATATGTAAATAAGAAATTATTTTCAGAAGTTACATTTTTTTGTTTGCAAATATGTAAATATGCTAATAAACTTTAAAAACAAAATTTATTCTTTTATTTACATTCAGCAATGCAAATATATATAGAAAATAGAAATTGTTCTTTATTTGCATTTACCAGTGCAAATATATATATATATATATATATATATATATTGAAACAAATTATTCTTTCATTTGCACTCACTAATGCAAATACATATATTAAAAATAAAGTTTATTTCTTTCATTTGCATTTATCAATACATATATGCATTGAAATTAAGGTTTATTCTTTTATTTGTATTTATCAATGCAAATGTTCAATGAAACCAAAGTCTATCTTTTTAACTACATTCACTAATACAAATATACACATTTTTATACATTGAATAGAATTTGTTAAAAATATACTTTGAAATAAAATATACTTTGGAAATAAATGTTGTTCTTTTATTTGCATTCACAAATGCAAATATTCATTTAAAATAAATGTTGATCTTTTAATTACATTCACTAATGTAAGTACACATTGGAAATGAGTTCCTTTTCACATTCACTCAAATATACTTTTAAAATAAAAAGTTACATTTGTTATTTGCATTCCTTGTTGCTAATAAAACCTTAAAATAAAGTTCATCTTTGTTTGCAATTCATTAATGCAAACAAACCATCGGAATGAAAATTATATTCTTGATTTATAATTTTGATATGAAAAAAAGATCGTCTTAAAGTTATATTTTTATTTGCATTCTTTAATGCAAACAAAACATGAATTTAAAGTTTCATTTTACTTTCAAATTTAAGGGTTACCTGTAACGGCGGGATTTTCGACCCAGAAAATCAACATAAAAACACACTGTTGACTATTCAAGCATCGAAAACACCAGGACATTAATAGAAGAATTTAGAGGGTGAGAAAGAAAAGATAGAACTAATAGAATAGAAGAAGAAGAAGATCACAACTGAACAGAATCAGAGTAACACGAAACTCGCAGCGGAACAAAATAAGAAGTATTATATAACATAACTTTGAATACAAAACTGTATTGTATATACATACCATTATCAGAGTACAATACATCATATCACAGCGGAAATAACTCTACATAACTAATGGTGAAGCTTCCTGCTTTTGAGCTCCTCCAAGTAAATCTGCAAAGCCTGAAACACTTGACTGCCCGTACAAATTTGGGCACCCAAGAGTTTAGGGAAAACAAACAAAATAAACTCTGGGTCAGTCATGGGACTGGTGTGAGTAAATTCCAACTATACGGTTTTACTTTGAAGAAAATCCTTTTGAAACAAAAAGATAATAGTAAGACCAGCCCACACATAAACATGGACGGCTTTTACCTTACTATAACCCAAATTACTTTGATATCAAAAACAGTGATATTATGATAATGTCTAAACAAATAATTATCCAAGTAGCAGAACGCTTGCATCTCACGTTCCACATATATATAGTATAAAATCATAAACCGCAGGGCGCTTATCGGAGAATGGATTCCAATAGACAACGTATGGGAGCACCTCCTGAATAGTGTACTCTAGAGGGGATACACTCAGGGTTCAACAAGAACGTCATGCAACCCGGCCACACATGACCGCTCACTCATTTAGCTTGAGTGTCGCGAATATATTGCCACCACGGTTGCAGGCCATCCAACCGTCATCCGAAGATACATAATCGAAAAGAAGTATAAATATGGATTTTCTCTAGATCGGTGACAATACACCCTGCTTGGGGATGACCCAACTAGCCATGCTTCCTAGCCCAACTTCTGTCATTCCTGGTTGTGAGGCTAGAGGCTACGTCTATCTTCAGAACATCTGATCATCATTCACTTTGAATGTCACATCGTCAAATCCGTAATCACATATTGATTACACAAATGAACAATGGGTGTAGAATAAAGAGAAGTTACCTTCTCCCCACCAACTTGGTATATTCGTACAAATCAACGGCGTGACCGTTGGAAATACTCTGTCACACACTCGTCCATGCAAGTTGTCCTGGGACTGGACAAACAGAAAACACCATTCTGGAACTGGACGATCCTTGCATTTAACTCCGTCTTCAATTATCTTCAGCATATCAAATTCGCAACGATTATGCCTATACGGAGTGGTTTTCGGGTAATACCCCAACCGGTCTCTCCGTATTGACAACCACGGTCAAACACTTCGATAGTCGGTTATTTAACTACCGGAGTTAAAACAATATCCATTCTAAAGTATAACTAAACATCATACAATCACGGGCGCTTTTTATTTAACATTCGTTATATTTTCAAATTCCCATATCTCACTAGATATTTCTCAAACTCTGTTTTTGCCTTTAACACTTTTGGAAAACATTTCCAATTATTATAAACTTTTATTCTTTCATGTTTCAAAAAATATCCGTTATTAACGTTCGAACTATTTCCCATTACTTTCACATTCTTTATTCCCATACTTGGGTAATCTACCTTATTTACACTGGAAAATATTTCTAAATTCATCTTAACCTTTTAATCGGCCCAACGTTCACTTTTAAAACATTATTCCCTTTGAAATGGGAATACCATCCCTTCTTATAGAAATCTAAACACCTTGACCATATAACTCTTTATTCACGCAATAATCTCCCTTATCTTATTTACCGAAATCTCTTTCATACTTTTTCACTCCTATTCCACTTTATAAACTCTGTCTCTAAGTCAACTTCTTATCTAATTGATATCAAGCTTATAACTAAATACTGACTCCTATCCTGTTAACATTTATTTGTTTAAAACTAAATGTTAATTATTCTATCAGATTATAATCCCTAAAAATAGTTACTTTTAATACATTCGACATCGTCGAATTCTAGTTCCAAACCCTAACGGTTTAATTCTAATCACATTTCGAACATCGAAATGCTGTCATCAGTTTCTAATACGATTCCCCAATTCTTTTTCTAAACTCTTTCTTATATTTCTTTGAACAAACGTCGTTACTTATTACTTTAGAATAAGTGGATTCCAAACCAACTGTTACATTTCCTAGGAAGTGCTGCTATATATAAAAGTCTCGCTTAAGTCAAATTAACAGCAGTTAATTTGTCGCTATAGTTCTAAACTTGTCATACGCTGTAATATTCTCCTTATAACTAATTACAGTCACACTTACCTTATCAACAGCGTTATTTTATTGCTATAGTTCAACTTATCATATGCTGTAATATTCTTTGTTATAACTAATCTTGACATAACAGTCACACTTATCTTATCAACAGCGTTATTTTATTGCTATAGTTCTAAGACTTGCATACGCCGCCATATTCCTTTCATACTAATCTTGACATCTATTTCCGTCACAAAAATCTTGACATCTCTTTCTGTTACAAAAATCTTGACCTCTCTTTCCGTTACAAACTGATATCGTACCTCGGTAATAGCGAAGCCGTTCAAGTTGGGGTATTTTATTTACCTCTCAGACCTTGATCGACAACGTTCTTACCTTAGAACCGATACAAGTCTGTATTCAAATTCCTTATTACTTAATATATTTATTAAATCGTATTTCCTTGTTGTATTTGGAATATTGGTTTACAACACCATATTCATACTTTGGAATCTCTGTGGTTTATGAATATTTAATTTAAACATGAACTCTTTGCTTTCTCCATTCCCCAGTTCTTATCTATAACTTCTTAAATGGTAATTAACTCTCATTAATTTCGATAAACTTATTTCTAACCTATTTTCATTAGATTAATTAAAGACCAATTAATCTAATAATCATGTTCCCAAATAACAGTTGATTAAATCAACATATTTCCATCAGTAAATTCATTAACTGATTTTAATTACTTCTTAACATTAGATTAATCTAATTAATCTAATAATATTATTATCCAAATATTTAATCGTCGGATAATTTCTGCTTTATAAACTCATTTAAATGTCAACAATCGTTTTTATTTATTTTATAAAAACGAACTCTAAAATACTGGTTTATAATAGAACTTCTATTATAAATTTAAATCTTCTTTTTAATTATAAAAATATAATTTTTTATAATTAACCTCGTTGATTTGCCTGACGGCCAATCAACTCTTTAACAAAACGATGGTTTTACGGTTGACTGTCACCACTTTCTAAATCGATATCATTTATTTATTTATCGAACAGATGTTGAATTTCCGTTCAATATCAATATTCACATGGGGTTTTAAATATAATTCGGGTTCATACAAAACAAACAGTACATATAATTATCAAGGAATCCGGTCGAATTTCTCCAACCGGTTTCCGCATCCACAGATGTCAGTCAACACAATTTACACTAACTCTATACTAGGGGGTATTCTAATCGGTGGAATCAGTGTCCAACTGATGATGTGTACATATATATAACGGTATATAATATTCAACCAAATTGATTGTAATCAACCTAATCAACCATCACACAGCATTCAAACAACATTAAAATATAATTGCAATATTTTAAAATAGATCAGAGTTAGTGATTTTACTCACCTTGAATCCTGAAGCGGTTCGGTTTCCATAAAACGATTGTTTAATCTAACCGAAAGCTCCTACTGCTACCGAAATCATCAAAACTGTTTCTAGAATGAAGCGTTCAACCAGGCGATACCCACGTCCTCTGTTTTTAAATCGTTCTTTTCTTCTTTAAGCCTCCTGAATGTCGAGACTCCCAAACATCCATACATCCACCCTCGACAGCTAACGGCACGCCCACCACCTTGATGCTTTACCCCGGCTTCGCATATCTGCGCAAATCCCTCAACTCACATCCCATCGCATGCAAAAACTTCCATTCCTCTCCTGATCCTTACGCCCTGCTAAAGCACCACACACACCACCATCTGACACCGGACTCAGACCCTCACGTTGGACACACGAACCCATCCACTAATTTCTAACTCCAACCGCACCATTACAGTATTCAGCTTCACCACCGTGAACTCGCACCAAGCCTGGCGCCGATGATCTCTCCACAAACTTCATACGCCACCAGATCTGCTTCAAACAAACCTGGTCTGCGACTGCCTCCCAGTGCCACACTGTTTCCCCATTTTGCATACTTCGAATTTTCTCCAGCCTTTCACAGAAGCTCGGCCTCCTCTCTTGCTCACACACCACCGAGAATCAGCACCAAGAAAACCACTTTTGCTCAATCCATCTCGCATGCTCCTTATTTTCACTAACAAACATCCTATTGTTGTTTTCCGTGAGAAACACAGAAGAGATATAGTTCAAATACATTGATACATATGCGGTGATAGTGGGACTTTTATCCTTATTTATGGATGGAGGAACCTTCAGTAAGAAGGTATTGGCGGTAGGGTATTGATGATAGGTTAGGTACACTGTACTAGAGAATGGTCTATGTTGAAATTCCCAAGTATACACTGAATTTCAAAACGTAGAATGCCAGTTTTTCTCTTCTTTAGGCATGTGTGAAGGAACGTTACTAGCTAGGTAGGTAATGGTTCGATTTATATAATGAAATAAGGAAGATGTCACCTTCTATTCGTACAACTAGGTGGCATATTTTTCAACGTAGCATGTAGGATGTCACTGATTTTTCTTATCAGCTTGGGTAGCGCATTTAATTCCTAGGGTGATGGTGTTAAATAGCTAGCTGCAAGGAATTTTAATTTGATTAGCAATATAGATGTACGTCCCCGAATTTTCATGAAGATAGTGCATTTATATAGAAGAAAAGGAACCGTATGAGATAACGTAGGGGTGTATAGCCATACCGATAGCCTTGTATGGTCATATATCTAAGTTGGTAGGCTTTGACATGGGTTTCGATGGTATGGTTAGCCATACTGCATAATATATATTGGATAGACGCTCACCACCTTTGTATCCATATTGTATGTGCATTTTGAATTGATTATGAGTATGTAGTACTGGCTTTCTATTCTGCTTTTAAGCTTAACTTTCATACATATATATAAATATATTTTTACATACACATATATTGGTTACTTACATTTTCATTCATATCTGAACTGCTACGGACAGAAGTAAAGAAACAGTTGTGCTTAACGAGGTGTCACGATCTCAAAAATATAATAATACCGGTAGATTGTCTCATTCTGTGAAACCCCGAAATACCGATACAGGGTGCACAATACTCCAAATAAAAAGTTGCGTATTTAATTTATTAAAAATTACAGTAAAATTCTAAAAATTAAATTATCGCTGCGCCTCAAAAGAACCTTGTCCAGATTCGCAACCGATATCAAGTTATATTCAAATAACCGTTTCGGTCGATAAACGATTTCACAGCGACTTTTCGAATATTTGATTTGGACATATCTTGTAATATATTCGACGAAATCTCGATTTTTCACTTCTGTTAGAAAGGTATAGTTCAATAGATTCCAACGTTTCTCGTTTCGAAGAAATCCGATTCAAAACGAGTTCGGTACACTCAGTTGAAGTTCATAACGTTAAATTACGAACTACCGCGATATTTCAGGCTCGATTATATTTAATATATACTTTTATACGTTCAACTTCGTTTTTAATTAATTTATATATCCATTTATATTTCGAATTCAATATTTAAACTGATTTAAATAATCAAATTCAAACCGACAAAAATGCAGGACGTTACATTACCCTTTTATTCACATTTTCAGATAAATAAAGAAGAGATTTTAGAGTTGCATTCTTATTGTAATTTTATATGAAAAAAGAAGAGTCATTTTGTCAAATTGATTAGTTAAAATGAAATAAACACTTTTGTCAATTTATACTAGTTAATAACAAAATATTCACTTTTATTAATTTAATTAGTTAAAACAAATTATTCATTTTGTTAATTTACATTAGATAAAAACAATTATTCATTTTAGTCAATTCATACTAGTTAAACCGAAATAGAGATTTGGTCAAAAATATTCATTTTTGTCAAAAGGAATTAGTTAAAGCAATATATATATATATATCTTATGTTTGGCAAGATATATACTTGTCAAGATAAGTTGGTTAAATCAAAATATTTATTTTGTCGAAACAAAATTACCATTTTTGTCGCATTAGAATTGCCAAAAACCATTTTGGTTTAGGGTTTAAATTATCAAAATAGAAATTATCAATAGAGACGAAGTTATTATGCTTATTCATTCGTTGCAATAGAGATATTTTCTTGTTGTGATTATATATTGTGTATTACACTTCCATTCACAAGTTACCCGATTTGTTTATGTGATTGGGACGATAATTTTCACACGTCGTCCAAGTGCACAAATCAGTTTATCATTTGTTTGTTGGTTGAAACCCCACACGGGTGTTGGGATGAAAATTTGCATACACCAATCCCAATATTCAGTTGTATGTTGATCGTTAGATCGATAGGCTGTGATGAGCGTTATTATTTAATTTTACCGCTTACACAGTGGAAATTACACTTTGGATGTAGATGGATGATTTGATGATTATACTGTTATTATCACACATATGATGTGTTTGTGAAACCCATATAATCCAAATTATTGGTAAATGATTGAGTCGCATTTCGATTCAGGTGTTCTTTTAAGTAAGAATATTCCTACATTAGAAATCCTTTTTATATAAAGTATATATTTTCATAAAATATATTTTTAATAAAGTATATGTTAAAACAAAGAATGTTTGTAAAAGACAAAAAAATTGTAATATAAAGAATACTTCTGAATTAGAATCTTTTATATAAAGAATATTTTTAATGATCATTTTTAAATATATTTTTTAAAGATTACTACGATTTGCAATTATATTTTGTGATATGAAGTAAATTGAGAGTTGAAGTGGATTTATCGTGGACGGTGTTTTAAACGACATTTGTCCTTTAATCCAATTTACATTGAAATTATTATTTGGAATTTATAAATCTATTTTATAGATTTAAAAAGACATTTTCTAAAAATCAACTTTCTAATTTAATATATTAAATTGGAATTAAGTGGAAATTCGATTGGTAATGATCAAAATGGGCTTCTGTAAAAGAAGACCGATAATATATATGGAATTTAAGAGGCTTTGCCGTTATTCCAGGTATATTATTAGTCCGATACAGAAATTTGTATCGATTATGTATTGATTTGATTTCTGTGGAATTCCATATTTTGGAAATTGATTTGTAGATTTATTGTGAACTATGTTTTAAAGAACACTAGTTCTTTAACCTGTTTAAGACATGATTTATTGCTTAAAATAAATGGTCTTGTAATAATGATTTTTGATATCAAATCAAAACTGGAGTTTTAATAAATCTTTTAAGGAAGATTTAAGATTTTATTTTCAGAGTTTATCATTGATAAAATTAATGAGAATCTTTTAACACGAATATCTTATTAAAAGAATACTCGGAGTTGGAATGTGGCATAATGTGTAATCTTCCAATATTTGCTTTTTAATCACAAAATACGCGAGTTATTCAGAAAGACCAGGTTTAACCCATTCTGAATAATCATCACGACGATCAAGAGTCGAAGATGAAGACGGTGATTAAAGACCGAAGGTTTTCACATCGTTGGGATGATGATGACTGGTATCTTGAATTGGGATTGGCCTTCCAAGGCAAGGTATTTGGTAATGATCGTCCAAACGCATTTGGAGATCGACAGACACGTTGTTTCGCTCAAACCCAGAGCGGACTTGTAAATGGATTGCGTGGCTAACATTGTATTCCTTCCTGCTGTATTTGTTGAACGCTACTGATTATATATTTCTGTTTGGTGGTGAATAATTTATTCTTTACCTATCACCCTTCTCTAAGACGTATGAGCTTAGAGGTTATATATATATTGGTAGATGATCAACAATATGGTAGGGTCTGACAATGTGACATGCTAAGATGCAAATGATCAAGGCTTTGTTGAAAAGAAGGCCTTGTGGTTGATGATCAAAGCACAGTCTATTTAGGCATAGCTTTGTGTATATCGTGACTTCGCAAGCCTCACACACTGGTTGAGTCTAAAATGGGAGAAGGGAACGCAGGGAGTGCACACATTTCTTTCTAGCTAGAAGTGGTGATGGGCTTTAACATGGCCCGACATTTGCTTATGTGGTTGATGGAATTTTTGCGAGGCCTCGGTTTATTCTTATCGGTCGCCAAGGCTGATTTGTAGGTCCAATAGGATCGGGGAGCATGTGTTCAGGCATAACTAATCCACTAAAGTATTTGTGGACCGGCCCTGCTGTATCCAAGGGTTCGCCAACGTCCGAATCCTGAGACATTGCTAGAGTGTCTCGAATCGGTCAGGAGATCCTCCCTAGCCTTGAATCAATATTAAAACCCAATTTCCAAGACGCCCTTGCAGTTTTGATTGTATAACTAGTATGGAGACATAGTAGATGGTAGCTATGCCGTCTAGGATTGATATTATATTTGAAATGTTTTAAATATCTGTATATACACACTAATAATAATATCGTTTCTACGTATCAAACATATTTTGACCATTATAAGGTAAAACCCTATAGTCCGGTTTGCGTTGCATTGTGTGATGGGACCTGGGTCTTATAATGGTTTCATTTTTCTAAAAAGCATTACGTTATTTGACGATTTACTTTATTTATGCACTGGCAATCCAATGGAGTAAATCCGTTCCGCGTTAGCGGCGTGGTCCTGTGATTAGCCTACTTATTAGATAAGTTAAGTTAAGAATTCTCACACCAGTCCCATGACTGACCTGTAGTTTGTTTCACTTTGAAAACTCGGGTGCCTTCTTTTCACACGGGCAGTCGAGTAGCTTTTTGCAGATATATTTTAAGCAGGATCCTGGATTGAAGCCTGTAGCTAGGTCCAGAATATTGATAGCCTTCCGCTGAGATTAGTTCCGCTGCATTATATTTCTATGTTGTAATTTATCTTCCACTGTATTTTATTCCGATGTACTCTGATATATTTTGCACCCTGATGTAACATTTATTATTGATTTTATAAAAGTCTGTGTTGTTGTTCTGATGTTGTAACACCCCGTAATTCTATTAATGTTAATATTCACAAATTAAAGAATAACTAATCTCAGACATGAGAATTGTAGGAAACGGGTTGCGCCATTGTGTTCGTCTCGGAATTCTGGTTGAAATAGAGTCCGAGTTTGCATGATTTGGACTTCGTATGAAGAAGTTATGGCCATCGGAAGTTTCTGAAAATTCAAATAGCTCGCAGAAAATTTAAAATTCAAAACAGAAAGTGCAGAAGCGGGCTGGGCGGGAATTTTCCCGCCCAGGCAGGTCGACCAGGGGGTCGACACTAGTGTCGACCTCCCCCCCCCCAGGTCGACTACCATGTCGACCTGCCCCCCCCAGGTCGACTATAGTGTCGACCTCGGTCTGGCGGCTAGGGTTTTGGCTGACCTGTTTTTAATTGACTAATGACCCATTAGGGTTTCTGACCTAATCTGGTTGGCTGGGATTAGTTCTGAGATGATCTGACGGTCTAAAATAAATCGTAACTCTATAAATACCTAGGTAGTCTCTCACCCTAATTCATATGAAAAATAGAGTAGCTACCGTCATACCGCTGCCATGGAATTCAGTCTAGCCGCCGACAACTAAGAAAGAAGAAAGGCTAATTCAATTCTAATTCTCTCAACCATAAAGCAAAGCAAAACTCTCTTTTCTTCTCTAAATTGTGAGTATGATAATCTTAACAAGATTATTATCATTTTAATTAGGTTAAGTCATGAATGGTTATGAGTAGATGATGTGAATTATCATATATGTTGTTGTAAAACCCTTTTCCTATCATGTATATTGTAAATCCCATGTTATGTGATGATGATATCTTATATGTTGTAAATCATGCTATGGTGATGTTACGTATGTTGAAAGTTTCTATGCTAAGTTGTGATAAATCATACATGTTAAAAGCCATGATGTTACCATCTATGCTAGTTAGTTCATATTAATTAAATCATCATGTTTGGGCTATGTTGATCTATATGACAAGTCACATATGCAAGTTAGATTGATTAGAAAAGTTATGAACATATGCCATGACATCTAGAACTATGCTATGACATATGTGATATCCTATGCTAGTTCACACCATCATTATGTTGCCTATAAACCCCATATGCAAGTTTATGTATAGATTTGGGCTATGATCATATCATGTAAATTGTGACATTTAACAAGTTGACACCTTTTGATCCTTAACATGTGTAGTTTATGCAAGTTTCACACCTATTATGATTAGATTTATTTTAATTGTCTATATGTTGTGATAATTTATTTTTGTGCTATGTGTTAGACTATTCAAGTCTAGCCTATATTATGCGTTGAATAAGCGAACGTATAAACGTGGGGTAGGCGTAATATTAAGGATTTAATATTAAGATGTTGGGGTGCAATTGATATGATTTTGCATGCCATGAGTGGATGACCATAATTGAGTCAATTATGGACATCATTAAAATTGGAAGTAATTAATAATTTGAATAGGGAATTATTAAAACTGGGGTAAAAGATTATAAGTGTTAATCAATGCTTAGGACACGAGGTTGGACTCGTTTGTGACGTAAACCTGCCCGGAACCGCCCGGCAAATCCAGTGGTCACAAGTGTCAGCCCAATGTGAGAGGTCCTAGGCCTAAACTAAAGCATAACAGTTGTAAATACATGAGCTTAGACTCTTTTATGGTGTAATACTGCCCGGACCCGCCCGACAAATCCAGCCGCCATAAATGCCAGTCTAATGTGAGAGCTCTTTATGAGGTTATGGCCTGAATGAATTAAGAAATACTTAACCAGATAAACATGTAAGGTGGGACATGGGGGTTAAGTAGGTGCCTTGGGTGGCATGAGGAATAGTGGGTGCCCTTAGTGGCATGTGAAATACGATTAGTAAGACTTAACCAAACACACATGAAAATGAACACGACTAAGAGGGTTAAGTGGGATATACTAGTGACAAGCTTAGATGGGTAGCTTGTGTGGGCCCATTTCAGCCAGTATCCCAAACATATCTTTGTAGGCTCGACCCAAGTCGAGGACGGGACACGCATGCTGGGTTTGACTATAAGAGGACAAAACGGGGAGCGGTGGCAACGCAAGTCCAACGGGTTTCATATGCGTGTGTGGACCCGGGCCGGTAGGTAAGACGTTGTTGCATCGTGTAGGTATAAGCCGTGCATTCTCAAGTTGCATCGGGTTGCCACTTTAGGGGAGTGATACACCCCACTGTGGGGCCAACACGGGTATCTACGAGTAGGGAGCCGATCGAAAGTGGGTAGTGGGTTACACCTAGTGGAGATAGGGGCAGACCACACCTATGTAGTCAGCTAGGGGTACGTAAGGCTATTTATATTGTTTCTGTGTGAAGCAAGTGGGATCAACCTTTAGGGTGACTGGTGCGGTGCAGTGTAGTAATGTGCGTTGCAGTGTAGTAATTATTCGTTAGAAGTTAGGTGTGCCTTTACCGTTATCTTTAACGTTATCTTTCACGTTATCTTTATCTGCTCATTCCATACCTAATAGTTCATAGACATTTACTTGTCTTCCAGCTTATGCCTTAGTCTCATTATTTTGATAGTAGTATTGTTAGAATTATCATACTCGCCAGACTTTATGTCTGACCCCCTCTATTTCTATCCTTTTTCCCCCTCCAGGTCCTTAGGTTGGGCCCAGCTCTAGTGGAGTTTGATTGGATTGCTTTATCTCTCTTGGAAAGCTTGGACCGTTGAAGTAAAGTCCAGCTTGTTATCTTTTTAAATGGTTATTTGTGTAATGGGATTATGTATTTTGTTTTTACGAAGATGGATATTGTACTTGGCTATGATCTATGGTTTTATGATGTAACAAACATGTTTTAATTTCCGCCGCAATAAAATGAAGTTTTAGATTTCCAAGTACTATTTATTATCTGTCTTGTTGTAATTTTTCTGTTCTATATTCACTTATAACCTCCATGGAAGTTAATGCATTCCCTTTGTGAGTGACATTAATGGACGTGGGGTGTTACACGTGGTATCAGAGCTTAAGGTTACCAGAACAGATAAAAATACTTTAGAAAAATAGTTATTTTTGGAAGAAGTGTTTTCAAAAGCATGTCTTTTTGAGTTATTTAAAGAGGAAAGTTTTTAAGAAAAACATAATCCCTAATAGCCATATATCTTTATCTTTCAAATTCTCCATTTTGAATTTTTCCTTTTTCGTTTCAGCATGGCTGAAGATCTTAATCTACCCGACGGTGTACCGATACCCGGATGGTATAGGAGGTTATTAGAGGCTAGGGCCGCTACAGGTCCAGCTAATGTTCCTCCACCACCAATTGCACCCGTTCCTCCTCCTCCTCGCGTAGATACTTTTGCAAAGACGTGCAAGGAATTTAGTCTATGGGAGGAAAACCCTTCCAAGGGTCAGAAACGTTTGTGGAAGCTAGAGATTGGCTTAAGGAGGTGGAAGAATTGCTAGAAATCTTTGAAGTAGAAGAAGGGAGGAGAGTTCGTTTAGCAGCTTGGTTAATGAAGGGAGAGGCCTCGTTTTGGTGGGAGGTCACTAATGGGGAGCATCCTGTTGATTCTTAGGCAGATTTTAGGCGTAGGTTTGAGGCGAAGTTTCTCTCAAGGGCATAAGAGAATCTATATATGGAAAAGTTCTTGACGTTGAAGCAAGGAAGCTCATCAGTGAAGTAATATGTTAACAAATTTAATCAGTTAGCAAGGTTTGGCTTGGACTTAGTAAACACGCCAGAGAAGAAGGCACTAAGGTTCGTGAATGGCTTGAATGAACCATTGCAGGGGTTGGCTACGACCCACATCCCTATGGGGGCCACCTTTGAGAAGTTAGTAGAAATGGCGCTTATGCATGAGGAGAAAAGCGCTAAAGCTGATAAGGCACCCGAGAAGAATGGGGATCAGAAGAAACCACAACAGCAAAACAAGAAGGGTGGCAAAGACAATAACGACAAGGGAAAGAAGAAATTCTTTAACTGTGGAACACCAGGCCATCTCAGCAAGGATTGCCGAAACAAAAAGAAGACTGGCTGCTTTCATTGTGGCTATGCGGGACATTTAGTGAAGGACTGCCCAAAGAAGGGGCAGAGGGCAGGAGCTACCTCGGGAGGACAGGTGCAGGCTCTTATGGCACCAGGGCAGGCAAGGGGACAAGTTCAGGCTCTCATGGTCCCACCGCTGCAAGAACGAGGTAGAACCATTTCTGTTGAAAGCTTAGTTTTTCTGTTTGATCACCATGTCCGTACCTTATTCGATTTGGGCGCATCGCATTCGTTTATCTCTACATCATTAGTTGAATCACTGCACTTAAACACCAGTTTAGTACAGGATCCCTTAGTTGTTTCGAATCCAATTGGGGGCTCAGCTCATTTGTCCATGATGTGTTTGGATTTGAAAATTTCTATACTTAGCGTTGAATTTTGATGTGATGCTTATGTGTTGGGCTTCACGGGCTATGGGCTAATTTTAGGAATGGATTGGTTATCCAGAAATGGGGCCGTTCTTGATTGTGAAAGGAGAGTAGTTAGGCTCGTGGATCGCCTTGGCAATACTCTCAAAATCTTTTGTAATCCCATAAATTCGGTTATGCTAAGTTATCTAGAATCGCTTGACGCGTCTAAGGAAAATCTACAATCTGTTAGAGTGGTTCGAGAGTATTCGGATGTGTTTGAGAAGGTGAAGGGCTTGCCTCCGAAGCGGGAGATAGATTTTCGAATATATCTTGTGGATAATGCGAAACCAGTATCTTTGTCGGTACGCCACATGGCTCCACGTGAAAGGAGGGAACTCGATAAGCAAGTGAAGGAGTTGCTTGAGAAGGGGTTCATAAGACGAAGTATATCAGAGTGGGGTGCTCCAGTAGTATTTGCAACGAAGGCGGATGGGTCCATTAGACTTTGTGTGGACTATAGAGAACTAAATAAGCTTACTAAGAAGAATAGACACCCACTGCCGAGGATTGACGATCTCTTCGATCAGTTAGTTTGCGCCTCAGTGTTTTCGCGGTTGGACTTAGCCACTGGTTTCCATCAGTTGAGAGTGGCTGAGGATAGCATTGACAAGACTGCTTTTAGGACTCCGGAAGGTTTCTATGAATGGCTAGTGATGCCCTTCGGTTTGACAAATGCCCCCGCATACTTTGTTGATCTGATGAGTAGGGTGTTTAGGGAGTACCTTAACAATTTCGTGGTAGTCTTTGTAGACGACATCTTGATCTTTTCTAAGGATGAAGAAGAGCATGCTCTACATCTTAGGGAAGTGTTGGAGACCCTACGAGCGCATAACCTAAAAGCAAAATTTTCTAAGTGTCACTTTTGGCGGAAAGAAGTGCGATTCTTAGGGCACATGGTTTCCAAAGAAGGGATAGCCGTGGATCCCGCGAAGGTGGTTGCCATCCAAGATTGGAAGGTCCCTAAAAATGCTACCGAGGTGAGAAGTTTCTTGGGGTTGGTTGGCTACTATAGGAAGTTTATCAAAGACTTCGCAAAGATATCAGCTCCATTGACACGCGTGACGAAGAAGAACCTAGTTTTCACATGGGACGTAGATTGTGATGATGCGTTCCAACGTTTGAAGAGAGCTTTGACTTCAGCCCCAGTCTTAGTATTGCCAGATGGGAGTAAGCCATTTACCGTTTATACTGACGCTTGTGGGACAGGACTAGGCGCAGTCTTAATGTAGGAGGGTAGGGTAATAGCCTATGGTGGAAGGCAGTTGAGAGAGCATGAGAAAAATTACCCTACACATGACCTAGAGTTGGCCGCTATTGTTTTCGCGCTTAAGTCTTGATGTCATTATCTTCTTGGCGAGAAATTCAAATTATTCACTGACCACAAATCTTTAAAATACTTATTCTCTCAGAAGGACTTGAACTTAAGGCAACAAAGGTGGATGGAGTTCTTAGCGTCCTACGACTTTGAGATAGCATATATCCCTGGCAAGGGTAACGTGGTTGCCGATGCCTTAAGTAGATAAAGATTATCCTTAAGTCCTTTGTTTGTTGGGCGGCGAAGTTTAGAATTCATTTCGATGTTTGACTTTAGACCTTCCATTGACTTTGTACCCGGTTTGCTAGCATCCTTGGAGGTCAGACCTACTCTTTTGGGACGGATTGGCGAGGCACAGCGAGACGACCCGCAGTTGGTTGAGTTAGTAGAAAAGCTCAAAGGAGGGGAGTCATCAAGCCATCTTCGTAGGTATACCCTAGATGATAGGGGTTGGTTACGTAGGGACGTTAGACTTTATGTACCAAAAGACGATGACCTAAGGAAGACTATTCTTGACGAAGCACATCGTTCGAAGATGACCATTCATCCCTGCGGGGACAAGATGTACAAAGATATGAAGCGAGTTTACTTTTGGGCCGGTATGAAGAAAGATGTGGCCGAGTATGTCGCTAGATGCTTGGTGTGCCAACAAGTAAAAGCGGAGCAAAAGAAACCCGGTGGATTGCTTCACCCATTGGAGGTTCCACTATGGAAGTGGGAGAGTGTCTCGATGGATTTTGTGGATGGATTACCGCGATCGAGGAAGGGTAATACGGGGATTTGGGTTATAGTAGATAGACTTACTAAGATCACCCATTTCATTCCCGTGAAAAGTAAGAGGACTGCTCCATGGTTAGCTTCTGTATACGTCCGAGAAATAGTTCGTTTGCACGATGTTCCTTCTAGCATAGTGAGCGACCGCGATCCTATTTTCACTAGCGAATTTTGGATAAGCTTACAAGAGGCGGTAGGGACTCAGTTATGTTTGAGCACCGCATATCATCCTCAGACGGAAGGCCAGACCGAGAGGGTGAATCGCATTCTAGAGGATCTTTTGAGGCTGTGTATCCAAGACTTTGGGGATACATGGGAAGAGCATCTTCCATTGGTGGAGTTCACATATAATAACAGCTTTCAGTCCAGCATTGGCATGGCACCTTTTGAAGCTCTTTATGGACGACCTTGTCATTCACCTACATATTGGTGGGAATCTACGGATAAGATCATACTTGGGCCCGATATGATTAGGGAGACTTCGGAGAAAATCGACTTGATTCGAAGGAGGATGAAAGCAGCACAGGATAGGCAGAAATCTTATGCGGATAAGAGGAGGACAGATCTTGAGTTCGATGTTGGGGACATGGTCTTCGTCAAAGTATCTCCATTACGAAATGTTGTTCGCTTTGGGTCCATTGGGAAATTAGCACCAAGGTTCGTAGGGCCGTTTCCTATTAAGGAGAAGATTGGACAGATGGCGTATAGAGTGCAGTTGCCCGAGAGACTTAGTGGTGTACATGACGTATTCCATGTGTCACATTTGAGGAAGTGCTTGCACGAGACCGCGGAAGTGGTAGAGCCGAGCTTGCTTAAAGAGGTGGAAATAGAGCGTGATGCGACGATTCGACGAGCTCCTATGCGCATTCTTGGGTCGGAGATCAAGAAGTTGAGGAATCAAGAGGTCAGACTAGTCAAAGTGCAATGTGGAGATGATGAGAGCAACACTACTTGGGAGACAGAAGAGAAGATGCGTTCGCGATACCCTTTTCTTTTTGAGGGTATGTCTTTTAATTTCTCATTTATCGCTTATCTTGTACTTATCTTACCTTTAGAGTATCCTCTCGCTAGTATTCTTGACCTTTAGTTAGGATAATCCTATGGTTGAAACATGTGTTTGAGACATGTTAAGTATGATGGATGCAAAGTGGATGCAAGTGTTTGCTAGTGGTTGCTCGTGGACGCATATACACACACTATTAGGCACTAGATCGGCTCAGTCACTTCATACTGCATATTGCATATATATGGCTGTACTTAGTAAAATGGATGTATGAGGATTTGTTTTATCATATGGATGTTGCATTCGGATGATCATTGTGCACGCATATAGAGATAATATGTTGCATTAAGGAACTTTTGCATACATAATTGACGCATGGCACTATCATAAATTGCATTAAGGAGGTCGACTGAATCAGTGGACCGCCTGATTTTGCATTAGATAAGGACATATACACACACTATGCATTTAAACATGAAAGCATTAGAAGTCTATAAGGACAATGGATGCATGTGTTTGATGGTTGAGTAGATGGATGATTGGATGATAGGATATAACATTCTTCTTAACTTGAAGATTTCGGGGACGAAATCCTTTAAGGAGGGGAGAATGTAACACCCCGTAATTCTATTAATATTAATATTAACAAATTAAAGAATAACTAATCTCAGACGTGAGAATTGTAGGAAATAGATTGCACCATTGTGTTCGTCTCGGAATTATGGTTGAAATAGAGTCCGAGTTTGCGTGATTTGGACTTCCTATGAAGAAGTTATGGCCATCGGAAGTATCTGAAAATTCAAACAGCTCGCAGAAAATTTAAAATTCAAAACAGAAAGTGCAGAAGCGGGCTGGGCGGGAATTTTCCCGCGCAGGCAGGTCGACCAGGGGGTCGACACTAGTATCGACCTCCCCCCCAGGTCGACTACCATGTCGACCTGCCCCCCCCCCCCTCGGTCGACCTGGGTGTCGACCTGGGTCTGGCGGCTAGGGTTTCTGGCTGACCTGTTTTTAATTGACTAATGACCCATTAGGGTTTCTGACCTAATCTGGTTGGCTGGGATTAGTTCTGAGATGATCTGACGGTCTAAAATAAATCCTAACTCTATAAATACCTAGGTAGTCTCTCACCCTAATTCATATGAAAAATAGAGTAGCTACCGTCATACCGCCGCCATGGAATTCAGTCTAGCCGCCGCCAACTAAGATAGAAGAAAGGCAAATTCAATTCTAATTATCTCAACCCTAAAGCAAAGCAAAACTCTCTTTTCTTCTCTAAATTGTGAGTATGATAGTCTTAACAAGATTATTATCATTTTAATTAGGTTAAGTCATGAATGGATTATGAGTAGATGATGTGAATTATCATATATGTTGTTCTAAAACCCTTTTGCTATCATGTATATTGTAAATCTCATGTTATGTGATGATGATATCTTATATGTTGTAAATCATGCTATGGTGATTTTACGTATGTTGAAAGTTTCTATGCTAAGTTGTGATAAATCATACATGTTAAAAGCCATGATGTTACCATCTATGCTAGTTAGTTCATATTAATTAAATCATCATGTTTGGGCTATGTTGATCTATATGACAAGTCACATATGCAAGTTAGATTGATTAGAAAAGTTATGAACATATGCCATGACATCTATTATGACATCTAGAACTATGCTATGACATATGTGATATCCTATGCTAGTTCACACCATCATTATGTTGCCTATAAACCACTATGCAAGTTTATGTATAGATTTTGGCTATGATCATAACATGTAAATTGTGACATTTAACAAGTTGACACATTTTGATCCTTAACATGTGTAGTTTATGCAAGTTTCACCCCTATTATGATTAAATTTATTTTAATTGTCCGTATGTTGTGATAATTTATCTTTGTGCTATGTGTTAGAGTAATCAAGTCTAGCCTATATTATGCGTTGAATAAGCGAACATATAAACGTGGGGTAGGGGTAATATTAAGGATTTAATATTAAGATGTTGGGGTGCAATTGATATGATTTTGCATGCCATGAGTGGATGACCATAATTGAGTCAATTATGGACATCATTAAAATTGGAAGTAATTAATAATTTGAATAGGGAATTATTAAAACTGGGGTAAAAGATTATAAGTGTTAATCAATGCTTAGGACACGAGGTTGGACTCGTTTGTGATGTAAACCTGCACGGAACCACCCGGCAAATCCAGTGGTCACAAGTGTCAGCCCAATGTGAGAGGTCCTAGGCCTAAACTAAAGCATAACAGTTGTAAAGACGCGAGGTTAGACTCTTTTATGGTGTAAGATTGCCCGGTCCCGCCCGGCAAATCCAGCTGCCATAAATGCCAGTCTAATGTGAGAGGTCTTTATGAGGTTATGGCCTGAATGAATTAAGAAATACTTAACCAGATAAACATGTAAGGTGGGACATGGGGGTTAAGTAGGTGCCTTGGGTGGCATGAGGAATAGTGGGTGCCCTTAGTGGCATGTGAAATACGATTAGTAAGACTTAACCAAACACACATGAAAATGATCATGACTAAGAGGGTTAAGTGGGATATACTAGTGACAAGCTTAGGTGGGTAGCTTGTGGGGGCCCATTTCAACCAGTATCCCAAACGTATCTTTGTGGGCTCGACCCAAGTCGAGGACGGGACACGCATGCTGGTTTTGACTGTAAGAGGCCAAAACGGGGAGCGGTGGCAACGCAAGTCCAACGGGTTTCGTATGCGTGTGTGGACCCGGGCCGGTAGGTAAGACGTTGTTGCATCGTGTAGGTATAAGCCATGCATTCTCAAGTTGTATCGGGTTGCCACTTTAGGGGAGTGATACACCCCACTGTGGGGCCAGCACGGGTATCTACGAGTAGGGAGCCGATCGAAAGTGGGTAGTGGGGTACACCTAGTGGAGATAGGGGCAGACGACACCTATGTAGTCAGCTAGGGGTACGTAAGGCTATTTATATTGTTTCTGTGTGAAGCAAGTGGGATCAACCTTTAGGGTGACTGGTGCGGTGTAGTGTAGTAATTTGCGGTGCAGTGTAGTAATTATTCGTTAGAAATTAGGTGTGCCTTTACCGTTATCTTTCACATTATCTTTCACGTTATCTTTATCTTCTCATTCCATACCTAATAGTTCATAGACATTTACTTGTCTTCCAGCTTATGCCTTAGTCTAGTTATTTTGATAGTAGTATTGTTAGAATTATCATACTCGCCAGACTTTATGTCTGACACCCTCCATTTCTATCCTTTTTTCCCACTCCAGGTCCTCAGGTTGGGCCCAACTCTAGTGGAGTTTGATTGGATTGCTTTATATCTCTTGGAAAGCTTGGACCGCTGAAGTAAAGTCCAGCTTGTTATCTTTTTAAATGGCTATTTGTGTAATGGGATTATTTATTTTGTTTTTACGAAGATGGATGTTGTACTTGGCTATGATCTATGATTTTATGATGTAGCAAACATGTTTTAATTTCCGCTGCAATAAAATGAAGTTTTAGATTTCCAAGTACTATTTATTATCTGTCTTGTTGTAATTTTTCTGTTCTATACTCACTTATAACCTCCATGGAAGTTAATGCATTCCCTATGTGAGTGACATTAATGGACGTGGGGTGTTACAGATGTGTTGTATGCCCAAAGTTAACGTATGCGGAATTTGAACGGTCTTGATTGATCTTGCGATCGATTGGGGTCGGGCAAAATCCGGGTCGTTACTGCTGGTATCAGAGCCAGTTAGCTCAAATCTTTGGGGTATAACTCATTAGAACTAAACAGGAGACTCATCAGAGGTTGGATTAGTAATATCCAATAAGAATACTCATTAGAGATAGGATCAGCAGTATCTAGAATGAGAATACTCATTAGAGATGGGGATAACAATGCCCTAGAATGAGTCAGAGTGGAAAGTTTATAATTAACGTACTTGTAACTATATATAATTCGATTTTATAAAATATGATTTTGAAAATTTAATCAACTAATTGATTGATGATTGTGTTGTGTGATATGAATTCAACTAATAAAATGATTAAACAATTAAAGAATGAAAATTAAATTAGTTAAATAAACAACTTTAGCTTTATTTCCTTTTCGAGGACGAAAAGATTTTAAGTGGGGGAGATTGTAACAACCCGCAAATTCTGAACCAATTTAATAAATTTATTTTAGATAATTTTAATGAATTTTGAGGATATAATATAATTTATATAAATAATAATGGCTAGGATTTATTTAAATCGGAGTTAAAATGAATAAATTTAATTTAAATATAAATGGAGTTAGAAATGGCGCGGTAGTTTAAAATTTTGATTTTGAACTTTAACTGAATGTACAGGACTCAAAATAAATCAGAATTGAGTGAAACCAGAAATATTTAAATCTGTTTAACCATATCTTTCTAACAAATCCGAAAAATTGAAATTTCGTAGCGGGAATCAAAAGTTATGGCCAATTCAATTTTTAGAAAGGTCGTTGTAGAATTTATATATATATTATATATGGCCCAAAAGGGCTACTTTTCACATATGAAGGAAATTGGACTCGAAACCACTTCCATTGAGTCTGAAATAATGTTTCTGCATTTAAAAAGTATAAAAAATTATATATTTTGAGTTTCGGAATTTATTTGTTTAAAAATGTATTTTTAATATTAAATATATTGCCTTGAAAATAGTCATTTTTCAAACAACCTCCGTTTTCGATGAAACCACTTTTGTTGGAACCAAAAGGTCAAATTATAGCTAGGTTTCAATTTTCAGAATTTTTCGAATTAATATGTGAGCATGGCAAAACAAAATGTGTTTTTACTATTTCAGTTAAATTTAAATGACTTGAAAATTGCCATTTTTCAAACAGTCTCAGAGTTCGACGAAATTGGTCTTGTTAGAACTATATCATCATAAGAAAGCTAAAAATAATTTTTTGAATTTTTAGAGGTCATATGTGGCCCTGGCATATTTAAATGTACGGTCAATATTTAGTTAATTAATTTTTAATGGAATTTTAAATAAATATTCTGCTAATTTCGGAATTGGACCTCGAGACCTGTCGATTGCGTTCAGAAGGCCTCAAAACGTTAAGATCGACAGTAAGCAAGCCCAATTCTGAGACAGTCCAAAAATCCACCTTTATAACACGTTTTTCAATGAATTTAATAATAAAAAAAATAAAAAGAAACCCTAATTCTCTCAGCCGCCGCCTACTCCAAACAATGGCCAGAATCATCCGAATTTCAAATGTTAATTTTTCTCAATCCGTTCAGTGAAAATCAACAAACTATATATCAAATCGAAGAGAATTTAGAGAGCTTCGAATCTATATGGTTAAGATCGGGTTTTGGTTCAAGGATTTCACGAATTTGGGCTGGGAACTCACGGCGGTCGAGGGCGGATTTCCGGCGATAGGCACCACCTGGTTGGCCGCGAACGGTGGCACAGGGGGAGGCTTCGACACCGGTCGTAGTGGCGAGCTCCGATTGTGGTACGGTGGCCGATGGTGCGTGCGCGGGAGGGGGGGTTGGAGGATTGGAATTGGGTTCGACCGAACGTTATCGAAGGAGGAAGAAGGTTATTAATTTAATATTATTTATTTAATATTTAATTTATCCAATCTTTAAAATTCAATAACTCTTTCATACGAGGACGTTTGACGAACCGTACGTTGCGTTGGACTCAACTTTCAGAGATCTTCGCAATGGCGCAGACCAGAGCTGAAACCGAGACAGTTGAATTTTCAGCCATATCGATGTGAGAATTCTGAATTTTATTATTTAATTAATTATAAGTTATTTTTCCTGCGTTAAAATAATTGTATAATGATAAAAATTCAGATCTGAAATGTTCTGTGATTGTTGATTTGTTGATTGTTGTTGGTGGTATGTTTTGTTGTTCAAGATAGGCTAGATCTGCATTGAATTTAATATATTGTTGAATTTATTGTGGTTAGAGAATTAGATCTAAAATTAGATCTAAATCATATTTTATTCAGATTTAAATCGTAATCTAGTTGCTCTAATTTATTTTAATTTATTAAAATATTATTTTTATTATTTTAAAATGAACAATGAAATTTGAACGACAAATAAAATTTATTTTTATTTGTTGATGTTACAATAAAATTTGAACGACGAATAAAACATATCTTTATTTGACGATACTACAACAGAATTGGAACGACGAATAAAAACTCATTTTTATTTGTTGATATTACCATAGAATTTAAACAACTAATAAACCTTATTGGTATTTGTTTATTTTAGAACAGGATTTGAACGACAAATAAAATATTATTTTTATCTGTTTATTTACAGTAGAATATATTTTTATTTGTGTCCATTACAACAGAATTTGGCTAACGAATAAAATCCAATTTTATTTGTTTACATTTAGAACACGGTTTATGAATTATAGTAAAAATTTCCTTCTTATTGTTACCTTAACATAAGAATTTATAGAATAAGAATAAAAAAAAAATTAAATTTTATTGTTGACATAAAAACATATTTTTAAAATAAAACATTATTTACATTATATCTGTAAATTATAAGTTATATTTGGAAACCACCTTTTTGTTTACATTTTTATGTAAATAAAAATACATGTTTTGGAAATCACAATTTTGTTTACATTTTATATGTAAATAAGAAATTATTTTCAGAAGTTACATTTTTTTGTTTGCAAATATATTTTAATATACAATTGATTCTTTTATTTGAATTTAATAAAGCTAATAAACTTTAAAAACAAATTTTATTCTTTTATTTTACATTTAGCAATGCAAATATATATAGAAAATAGAAATTGTTCTTTATTTGCATTTACCAATGCAAATATATATATATATTGAAACAAATTATTCTTTCATTTGCACTCACCAATGCAAATACATACATTAAAAATATAGTTTGTTTCTTTCATTTGCATTTATCAATACATATATGCATTGAAATTAAGGTTTATTCTTTTATTTGCAATTATCAATGCAAATGTTCAATGAAACTAAAGTCTATCTTTTTATCTACATTCACTAATACAAATATACACATTTTTATACATTGAATAGAATTTGTTAAAAATATACTTTGAAATAAAATAAACTTTGGAAATAAATGTTGTTCTTTTATTTGCATACACAAATACAAATATTCATTTAAAATAAATGTTGATCTTTTATTTACATTCACTAATGTAAATACACATTGGAAATGAGTTCCTTTTCACATTCACTCAAATATACTTTTAAAATAAAAAGTTACATTTGTTATTTGCATTCCTTGTTGCAAATAAAACCTTAAAATAAATTCATCTTTGTTTGCAATTCATTAATGCAAACAAACCATCGGAATGAAAATTATATTCTTGATTTATAATTTTGATATGAATAAAACATCGTTTTAAAGTTGTATTTTTACTTGCATTCTTTAATGCAAACAAAACATGAATTGAAAATTTTATTTTACTTTCAAATTTAAGAGTTACCCTTTTATTCACATTTTCAGATAAATAAAGAATAGATTTTAGAGTTGCATTCTTATTGTAATTTTATATGAAATAAGAAGAGTCATTTTGTCAAATTGATTAGTTAAAATGAAATAAACACTTTTGTCAATTTATACTAGTTAATAACAAAATATTCACTTTTATTAATTTAATTAGTTAAAACCAATTATTCATTTTTGTTAATTTACATTAGACAAAAACAATTATTCATTTTATTCAATTCATACTAGTTAAACCGAAATAGACATTTGGTCAAAAATGTTCATTTTTGTCAAAAGGAATTAGTTAAAGCAATTTATATATAGATATATGGATATATATCTTATGTTTGGCAAGATATATACATGTCAAGATAGGTTGGTTAAATCAAAATATTTATTCAAAATTACCATTTTTGTCACATTAGAATTGCCAAAAACCATTTTTGTTTAGGGTTTAAATTAGCGAAATAGAAATTATCAATAGAGACGAAGTTATTATGCTTATTCATTCATTGCAATAGAGATATTTTCTTGTCGTGATTATATATTGTGTATTATACTTCAATTCACAAGTTACCCGACTTGTTTATGTGATTGGGACGATAATTTTCACACGTCGCCCAAGTGCATAAATTAGTTTATCATTTGTTTGTTGGTTGGAACCCCACACGGGTGTTGGGATGAAAATTTACATACACTAATCCCAATATTCAGTTGTATGTTGATCGTTAGATTGACAGGCTGCGATGAGTGTTATTATTTAATTTTAACGCTTACACAGTGGAAATTACACTTTGGATGTAGATGGATGATTTGATGATTATACTGTTATTATCACAAATATGATGTGTGTGTGAAACCCATATAATCCAAATTATATGGTAAATGATTGAGTTGCATTTCGATTCAGGTGTTCTTTTAAGTAAGAATATTCCTACATTAGAAATCCTTTTCATATGAAGTATAAATTATCATAAAATATATTTTTAATCAAGTATATGTTAAAACAAAGAATGTTTGTAAAAGACAAAAAATTTGTAATATAAAGAATACTTCTAATTTAGAATCTTTTATATAAAGAATATTTTTAATGACTATTTTTAAATATGTTTTTTTTAAGATTATTAGGATTTGCAATTATATTTTGTGATATGAAGTAAATGAGAGTTGAAGTGGATTTATCGTGGACGGTGTTTTAAACGACATTTATCCTTTAATCCAATTTACATTGAAATTATTATTTGGAATTTATAAATCTATTTTACAGATTTAAAAAGACATTTTCTAAAAATCAAGTTTTCTAATTTAATATATTAAATTGGAATTAAGTGGAAATTCGATTGGTAATGATCGAAATGGGCTTCTGTAAAAGAAGAACGATATTATATATGGAATTTAAGAGGCTTTGCCGTTATTCCATTTATATTGTTTGTCCGATTTAGAAATTTATATCGATTATGTATTGATTTGATTTCTGTGGAATTCCATATTTTGGAAATTAATTTGTAGATTTATTATGACCAGTGTTTTAAAGAACACTAGTTCTTTAACCTGTTTAAGACATGATCTATTGCTTAAAATAAATGATCTTGTAATAATGATTTTTGATATCAAATCAAAACTGGAGTTTTAATAAATCTTTTAAGGAAGATTTAAGATTTTATTTTCAGAGTTTATCTTTGATAAAATTAATGAGAATCTTTTAACACGAATACCTTATTAAAAGAATACTCGGAGTTGGAATGTGGCATAATGTGTGATCTTCCAATATTTGCTTTTTAATCACAAAATACACGAGTTATTCAGAAAGACCTGGTTTAACCCATTCTGAATAATCATCACGACGATCAAGAGTCGAAGATGAAGACGGTGATTGAAGACCGAAGGTTTTCACATCGTTGGGATGATGATGACTGGTATCTTGAATTGGGATTGGCCTTCCAAGGCAAGGTATTTGGTAATGATCGTCCAAACGCATTTGGAGATCGATGGACACGTTGTTTCGCTCAGACCCAGAGCGGACTTGTAAATGGATTGCGTGTTTGACATTGTATTCCTTCATGCTGTATTTGTTGAACGCTACTGATTATATATTTCTGTTTGGTGGTGAAGAATTTATTCTTTACTTATCATCCTTCTCTAAGACGTATGAGCTTAGAGGTTATATATATATCGGTAGATGATCAATAATATGGTAGGGTCTGACAATGTGACATGCTAAGATGCAAATGATCAAGGCTTTGTTGAAAAGCAGGCCTTGTGGTTGAGGATCAAAGCAAAGTCTATTTAGGCATAGCTTTGTGTATATCGTGACTTCGCGAGCCTCACACACTGGTTGAGTCTACAACAGGAGAAGGGAACGCAGGGAGTGCACACGTTTCTTTCTTGCTAGAAGTGGTGTTGGGCGTTAACACGACCCTACATTTACTTATGTGGTTGATGGAATTTTAGCGAGGCCTCGGTTTGTTCTTATCGGTCGCCCACGGCTGATTTGTAGGTCCAATAGGATCGGGGAGCGTGTGTTCATGCATAACTAATCCACTAAAGTATTTGTGGACCGGCCCTGCTGTATCCAAGGGTTCGCCAGCATCCGAATCCTGATACATTGCTAGAGTGTCTCGAATCGGTCAGGAGCTCCTCCCTAGCCTTGACTCATGATGGAAAACCAATTTCCAATACGCCCTTGCAGTTTTGATTGTATAACTAGTGTGGCAACATAGTAGATGGTAGCTATGCCATCTAGGATTGATATTATATTTGAAATGTTTTAAATATCTATATATACACACTAATAATAATATCGTTTCTACGTATCAAGCATCTTTTGACCACTATAATGTAAAACCCTATCCTCCGGTTTGCGCTGCATTGTGTGATGGGACCTGGGTCTTATAATGGTTTCATTTTTCTAAAAAGCATTACATTGTTTGACGATTTACTTTATTTTTGCACTGGCAATCCAATGGAGTGAACCCGTTCCGCGTTAGTGGCGTGGTCCTATGATTAGCCTACTTATTAGATAAGTTAAGTTAAGAATTCTCACACCAGTCCCACGAATGACCTGTAGTTTGTTTCACTTTGCAAACTCGAGTGCCCTCTTTTCACACGGGCAGTCGAGTAACTTTTTGCAGATATATTTTAAGCAGGATCCTGGATTGAAGCCTGTAGCTGGGTCCAGAAAATTGATAGCCTTCCGCTGAGATTAGTTCCGCTGCATTATATTTATTTATTGTAATTTATCTTCCGCTGTATTTTATTCCGATGTACTCTGATATATTTTGTACTCTGATGTAACATTTATTATTGATGTTATAAAAGTCTGTGTTGTTGTTCTGATGTGTTGTATGCCTAAAGTTAACGTATGCGGAATTTGAACGGTCTTTATCGATCTTGCGATCGATTGGGGTCGGGCAAAATCCGGGTTGTTATCAACCCAAAATCATATTCCATTAATTATCAGGTTAAAGAATAAGTGTTATTCAAAACACCATTCACGATAAACCCAAAAAATCAATTCAAATTCAATTCCAATTAAATACCATTTAATTGGTATACTTCATTAAATCTAAATAAAGGATTTAATCTTTTTCTCAACTGGGTTTAAGAGCAGTGTTAATGAAGACACCATTCACGACAAACCCAAATCACATTTGATATTATATACAAGGCTTTGGATAGAAAATATATCGGCTTATATTCAATATCAAATTCTACGACCAATAAATATCGTATTGGAAATAACGATATAAATATATCTTTCAAATTTCCATAACAATATCTGTATAATCACGAAATCCAACATCGAAATATTCCAAAGATAATTTCGATTCAAATCCATTCCAATTCAATTATTGGAAATTCTGGTTACTTTTAAAACCATTTCAAATCCAATTTATTTATTTAAAAATAAATAAATTATTATTCTAGTTCAAAATTAGTTCATTTCGATAAATATGTACTTTTATCTTTTCAAATTTGGAGTTTTTCATCCCAATTCTTCACAAATAATTTCTTATGATTTTACACAAATTATTACTATTTTTAATAATTTTATCAAGGCCCGTACAGTTCCATCAACGGCCATCGAACTGCACTTACACCGACCTTTTCCAAATTTGATTTGGACATAATTCCAAATCCAACCGTTAGATTTAAAATCTCTAATATTCGTTAGAAAGCTCTTTTCGATATGAACCCAACGGTTCTGGGTTTAGGAGAATCCGACGGTCGGATCTCCCGTAATATCCATTTGAAGTCAATGGTCGAAATTCGCGAACTGCCGCGGCGCGGCGCGTTCCATTCAGGCTATTATATTATATATATAATATATATAATATATACTTAGTCGAAAACCGAGGTCGTTTGAAAATTTCCATTTTTAAGGGTCAGGATTCTAGAGCGACTATTCAGAATTTTCAACTGGGCGTATCTTTTGATTCCCGCTATGAAATTTCAATTTTTCGGATTCGTTGGAAAGATACTCTCAAATAGATTCTAATATTTTCGGTTTCGCTAAAATCGGGTTTATTTTGAATCCTGTACATTCATTTGAAATTTGAAATCGAATTATCGAACTACCGCGCCATTTTCAATTCCTTTTATAATTTAAAAATAAATATTTATATTCTAACGACGATTCAAATAAAAATATACGTTCTATTTCTATTCAAAATAAATTTCTAAACGTTATTATTTAAAGTAATTCATTTTAAATGATCAAAATTTGCTAAAATTGCCAAAATACAAATTTTAAATTGTCTCAGATTTCCGGGTTATTACAACATCGATAAATAATAATACAGCAGAAGATTATTTACAATGATTGTAATATAATGCACATCAGAACAATTAAACTAACACAGTGGAAGGCTATCATTGCTCTGGACACAACTTTAAGCTTCAATCTAGAATCCTGCTCAAAATAAATATCTGCAAAACAAGCTTCTCGACTGTCCATGTGGAAAATAAGGGGCACCCGATTTTGCAAGTGAAACAAACTACGGGTCAGTCATGGGACTGGTATGAAAAATCTTACTTAGCTTATCTAATATTAAGGCAAATCACAGGACCACGCTGCTAACGCGGAACGGGTTTACTCCATTGGATTTCCAGTGCATACATAAAGTAAATCGCTAAACAACGCAATGCTTTTTAGAAAAATGAAACCATTTTAAGACTCAATTCCTATCACACAATGCAATGCAAACCGCATGATAGAGTTTTACCTTATAATGGTCAAAAATTCTTGATATGATAAAAACAGATTTGATATTATTATTAGTGTATATATGTTTCAAAAACATTCCAATCATAATGTATCAATCATAGACGGCATAACTACCATATACTATGTCGCCGTAATAGTTTTACAATCAAATCTGTATAGTGTCATATTGGAAATTGGGTTTCCATCACGAGTCAAGGCTAGGGACGATCTCCTTACCGATTCGAGACACTCTAGCAAATGTCTCAGGATCACACCTACGGGCAACCCTTGGATCCTACAAGGCCGGTCCACAAACACTTTACTGGATTGACAATTCCTTAATACATGCTTCCTGGTCCTATTGAACCTATAAATTGGTCACTATCGACCAATATAACCGAGGCCTCATAATCCATCATCCAAATAAGTAAAATGTCAGGGCTTGCAAAACCCCTAGTACCACTTATAGCTAGAAAGAAACGTGTGCACTCCCTACATTCCCTTGTCCCGTTTCTGACTCATGCCGGTGTGTGAGGCTCATGAAGTAACGCTGTACACAAAGCTACACCTAAACAGGCCGTGGGTTGATCATCAACCACATGCCCCTTCTTTTCAACAAAAGCCTCGATCATTTGCATCTTGGCATGCCACATTGATAATTCACTCCATGCGATCGATAACTATCGATATATGACCTCTGAGCTCGTTCATCTCAGAGAAGGGTGTCAAGAAAGAGAATAAATT
The DNA here is from genome assembly GCA_030737875.1 of Allium sativum. NCBI lineage: Eukaryota > Viridiplantae > Streptophyta > Magnoliopsida > Asparagales > Amaryllidaceae > Allium > Allium sativum. The sequence goes on from JASFAX010000025.1 coordinate 17,243,569, forward strand.
CTCCGCCACCAAACAGATATATATTAAATAGAAATCAATTCACATAGAATGAAATCCAATGTCAGACACACATCTATTTACATGTCCGTTTAGGGTCTGAACGAAACCGGAGACACCTTATTCCTCGTCCCGTATATCCAATACGGAAGAGATGTACTCGCTTATCCGGACAATCAACAAGTATGTCCGGACAACTAACACAGTAACCCTTTCCTGGGAGCAAATCAGTTCAGGGCATCAGTAGTTATCCATTCGATGTGAAGATCGCCGGTCTTCAATCACCATCTTCAATGTCTTCGACTTTAAATCGTCGTATAATTATTTGAAATGAGATTGAACTCAGTCTTTTCAAATAATTCTCAAATATATATAATTTAAAATCATTTCATATCGTTATTATTATTTTATAACGATTTATCGCTATTTTTATTTATATAACAATACCCGAATTTAATTTAATGACGCTTTCGGGTCAATAGGCGGCCTTGGCACTGTTTTCACCCAAATTTGATTTACACTTTTCTTGAAATCTAACTGTTAGATTTTAACAAATTTTATATCGTTGGGAAGATCTTCCCAAAGAGGACCTAACGATTCCTCTTTTGGGAAAATCCGACGGTCGGATCTTTCGGTATCACAGTTTAACGTTACGATTTCGAAACGTGAACTACCACGCGCGATTCATTTAATTTTAGTTTATATTTTATGTATATATATATATAATTATATATAAATATCAACTATTTGACGATTCCTCAAATGTTTTTTTGGCATGTCATACCTACATATTCATAATATCAAGTAAATATGTGTTTTATTTGCATTCATTTCTACGTGTTTCTTGTGGCAAACAAGTTTGTATTTTATTCACATGACATCTTCACTAAAGAAAAATAAATAGATAATTTTTATTTTCATTATTTGAATGCAATTTCTATTTTTAACTTTAACAAATAAAAAAGAAATATTTTATTTGTATATATAGTTTTCAATATATAACATAACATATAAAAATGCCTCTTTACTTTGTACAAAATTCTAACGTATAATTTGACAATAAAATGTCACTTTGTTTTGCATACAAATACTATTGTACAATTTAACAATAAAAATGTCACTTTAATTTACATACAAATTCTATTTCAACAAAATGTATAAAAGTGATACATTCATTTTTGTTGACAATTCTATTTCAACAAAATGATTAAAAGCAACAATTTCGTTTTGAAAATTCTAGTTTAACAAAATGATTAAAAGTGATAATTTCATTTTATTAACAATTCTATTTTAACAAAATGAATAAAAATGGTCATTTCATTTTTGTTGACAATTCTATTTCAGCAAAATTAATATTTTGCCCAAACACAAACCTATTTAACAAAAGTGCTACTTTTGTTTTACCTCAAATCTATTTAACAAAAATGAAATTTTTGTTTTGAACCATCATATTTTGACAAAATATAAAATTTTATTTCCAGTATTATATTTGATAAAAATGAATATTTTGGTTCAACTAATCTATTTTGTCCAAAAATGCATATTTTGTTTCAACTAATCTATTTTGACAAAAATGAATATTTTAAAAAAAAATGTATATCTTGTTTCAACTAATCTATTTTGACAAAAACGAATATTTTGACAAAAATATATACTTTGATTAAACTAATATATTTTGACAAAAATGTATATTTTGACAAAAAATATATATTTTGATTCAACTAATCTATTTCAACAAAAATGTATATTTTGACAAAAATGTATATTTTGATTCAACTAATCTATTTTGACAAAAATGTATATTTTGTTTGAACTAATCTATTTTGACAAAAATGTATACTTTGGCAAAAATGTATATTTTGTTTCAACTAATCTATTTTGACAAAAATGTATATTTTGATTCAACTAATCTATTTTGACAAAAATGTATATTTTGACAAAAATGAATAAATGAATAAATGAATAAAATGACAACTTCATTGTGTTAACATGTAACAACCCGTATTTTAATAACGTGTTATAACCATAAATCTAGGCAGAATTAAATTTTAAAATAATAATCAAGGGAAACGGGTTGCGCCATTGCGTTCGTCTCGGAATTCTGCTTGGAAACGAGTCCGAGTTTGCAAAAATCGGAGTCCATATGAGGGAGATATGACCCTCCAAAGTTTCAGGAATTTTCATAATCGAAAACAGCTCGAAATTCGAATTCAAAATTCGAATTCAAACCCAGAAGCGGGCTGGGCGGGAAATTTCCCGCCCAGGACCCCGGTCGACTGGGGAGTCGACTGGGTAGTCGACCCCCCCCCCCCCCGACCAGGTCGACTGGGGAGTCGACTGGGTAGCCGACCCCCCTGATCAGGTCGACAGGGTAGTCGACCTGGGGGTCGACCTGCTCCCGAAATCCAGTTTTTGAACCTGGTTCGTTCTGATGTATTTGATCACGTTTTCTGCCTAGGTTCGTCCGCCTAACCCTATATAAACAGCCCCTGACCCTAGACTTTCTATCACATTCTTGTCCAACCATATGCAGCTGAAGTTCTGACTGGAAGATAGAGAGTAAGGAGGCTATTCAGGACTTTGTTAGTGCTACGTTGGTTTGGAATTTGCTAGAGATTCTGCTTTTACTCTTTTTGCTTTCTCATTCTCTAGACTACGATCTGTAAGCCCTTTGTCACTCTTAGATTTAAACTGTAAACTTAACCTGAACATGATGTAAACTGAAATTATGCCTAAACATGATAACTAAGTTGGATCTACTCTTGTCTATCTTGGATCTATGACTATCACTTTTAAATCTGTTATTTTGGACCTAGTTTTGTACACTCCAGATCTATTCATCTAAAACGTTGAATTGTGGAATATCAGTATGAACTTGATTTGGATATATTCATGTTTAATCTAAAACCACTTTTCGATCTATATCTTGCCATGCCTGTGATGTTGAAACTATTATTGGGGTACTATTTTATGTCAATCCTTTACCATGTCTATCACCATGTCTTCTCAAGTTGATGTTGAGACCCTATTTCATATGCCTGTAATGTTATAATCATCATGCTTAACTTATGAACACCTTTGCCATTCTATGACTATCATGTTTGTGTTATTCCCTATTTTGACATGTTGTATTAATGCGAATTCACGTACGTTGGGGATACATTTTGTGTAGATTAGGCAAACTTGAAAATTGGCTATGGAATTGACATGATATGACAAGAAAATATGACATGAAAACTTGACATGAGAATAAGCTTGAAAACATGAATTTGGGAGATGACAATTAGATAACTTGAGAATGGCCAACTCGAGGTTGGGTTGAATTTGCAACGTAAATCTGCCCAGAACCGCTCGGCAAATCCAGTAGTTGCAAATAATAGGACCCAATGTGGGTAGTTGGTCATATAGCACCTTAAACCTGAGGTTAGACTAGGTTATGGTGTAAATCTGCCCGGAATAGCCCGGCACATCCAGTAACCGTAACCAAGTCTAATGTGAGAGGTTGGGGTGCGTTATGTGAATTAATGCCACATGGTAAGGTTAATTCATGGACCCCTTGAATATACTTAACCAATTTGACACATCGATTTGATAGGGTTAAGTCTTGAACTGCTTGTATATATACTTAACCAACTAGATACATGTTTGGGTAGGGTTAAGTCATGATATTTTTAATGACAATACTTAACCCATTAGAAATCCTAGCCACGTGGTCCCTTTCAGCAGTAACCCGCTTAGAAGTATCACGATACCCTGGGGACTAGGCAGGGTGGGGCACGATTACTGGGCTGATTGTAAGCGACCAAGAATAACGGCGGAGTAAGGTGCGCCAGTCTAGGTTCAGGCGGACTAGGGTCGTGCACTTAGTCCGGAGTTGAAAAAGTAGGCATGGGCACCCATAGTACCACATTGTGCGTGCTTGAATTGTGTCAGTGGTTGACACCCTAGGACCTGATACACCCTAGGTTGGACCTAGCACATGTGACTACATTCCGCAATTGGGCCGTATGACACCGATACACGACGAGTAAAGCCGATCAACTAGGATGGACTGTTGGACCCCGTATTGGGTCATTTCATGTTATTGGGTTTAGGGATCATTTCTGGATTTATACTTGACATGGATTTGGACACTAGTACAGTTAGTGCAGTAAACCTTGTATATGTGATGCCACTCTTATCTTGTTACCTTTTGTTATCATGCCAGTCCAGTTATTATCTTTATGTCTAATCTCATTTTCTCATGTCTAGTTAACTTTCCACTTCTTTTCTTTCGTTCCCCCCCAGGTTCTCAGGGAGGAAACTCTAGCTCTTAGCTTGGACTTTGCTTGCTTTCTGACAGCTCATGTACGGTTTGGTCTTGAGCTATGCTATGGCTGCACTCATGCTCTTTTTGGGGAATAATATTGGACTTATGTTATTTTAAGTACTTTTCTTCTTTATAACTTGATGTAATGAAATAATGACTTGGTATTTTGATGTAAGAGGTTTTGACTCTATTTTCCACGTAATAAGATCTGGTTAAATTTATATCCACTGCTTTATACACTCTGTTTAATTTACGTTCTATCTTATGTTATCTCTGTGCCTGTTTACTAGATAATACCCCTCCAAAACTAGTGCATTCCCTTGTGAGTGACCCTAGCGGAGGTGGGGTGTTACATTTGGTATCAGAGCAGAAGGTTACCAAACTGGGCAAAAGTTTTAAAAACTTTTTGAAAATTATTTTCGAAACCATTTATAAAGAAGCATTTTTCAAGAAAAGTTCTATTTTTAAGAAAAGGCTATTCCCCAAAAGCCATTAGCACTTTCCTTGTTTCCTCGTTTGAATCTTTTTCTTTTCGTTTTTCAGCATGGCCGATCTTAACATTCCCGAGGGAGTACCCATACCGGGATGGTTCCGAAGGTACTTGGAAGCTAGGGCCAACGATGCAAAGACTTTATAGGAATGGGTGGCTCCTCCAGTAGTCGTGGCTCCTCCTCCTCCTCCCGGCACCGCCTTCGCCAAAATATGCAAAGACTTTATAGGAATGGGCGGCAAAAACTTCCTTGGAACTAAGACCTTCGCTGAGGCACGAAACTGATTAAAGGAGACTGAAGACCTGTTCGTTATCTTCGAGATGGAGGATCATAGGAAAGTTCAGTTGGCAACATGGTTGTTGAAAGAGGAAGCTGCATTTTGGTGGGAAGTCACCAATGCTACCAGACCAATTGAGACTTGGGCAGACTTTAGAGAGAGATTTGGGCTTAAATTCTTATCGTCGGCAGAAGCGAACCTTCAGATGGAGAGGTTCCTGGCACTCAAGCAAGGGGACATGTCTGTTAGGGAGTACGTGAATAAGTTTAATCAGCTTGCTCGGTTTGGTTTGGACTTAGTCAACATGGCTGAGAAGAAGGCTCTACGATTTGCTCGAGGATTGAGCGAGCCACTCCACACTATGGCCATGACTCATGTGCCCATGGCGGCGACCTTTGAAAGCTTGGTGAATATGGCCTTACTTCATGAGGAAGACAAGGGTGACAAAAAGGAGGTTAATTTTAATGAGACTCAGAACAAGAAGGTTGACTTCAAGAAGGGAAGCAACAAGAATAACAAGAATAACAAGGGCAACAACAACAATGCTAACAAGCCACGTGAGACGAGGAAGTGCAACTTTTGTGGTATCACGGGACATATAGCTAAAGTCTGTAGGAGGAAGAAAAGAAAGTTGGGTGAATGCTTTCACTGCGGGGATACTGGACACATCAGTAAGGATTGCCCTAAGAAGCAAGGATAGGGGCTAGGGCAGACACAGCGAGCAGGACCTTCTGGAGGGCAGTTGCAGGCTCTCAACGCCACTCCAGCTCTTGACCGAGGTAGCAATATTTCTGTAGAAAGCCTTGTTTACATTTCTGAATTTCTTGTTCGAACCTTATTTGACTCTGGCGCATCGCATTCTTTTATCTCTTCTGATATTGTTGAAAATCTGCACTTAAGTACTAGTCTAGTTGATGATCCCGTTATCGTTTCAAATCCGATTGGGGGCTACGCCCATTTATCTATGATTTGTGTTGATTTAAGGATTTCCATCTTAAGCGTGGAATTCACGTGTAATGCTTATGTTCTCAGATTCATGGGATATGGTTTAATTCTGGGCATGGATTAGTTGTCCAATTATGGAGCTATCCTTGATTGTGAACAAAGGGTACTGAGGCTCATGACACGCCTTGGTAATACCCTTGAACTTTCTGTAACCCGAAGGGTCCGGTCATGTTATGTTATCTTGAATCTCTCGACTCGTCCGTCGACAATCTTCAATCTGTGAGGGTGGTCCGAGAATATCCAGATATCTTTGATAAGGTGAAGGGTTTACCCCTTAAACGCGAGATAGACTTCCAAATTTATCTTGTTGATAATGCCAAGCCAGTTTCATTGCCCGTTAGGCATATGGCCCCGCGAGAAATAAGAGAGTTCAACAAACAAGTCAAGGAGTTGCTCGAGAAAAATTTCATAAGGCGAAGCATTTCTGAATGGGGTACTCCGGTAGTATTCGCTACCAAGGCGTATGGTTCGCTTCGTATGTGCGTAGATTATCGTGAGTTAAACAAGCCGACGAAGAAGAATAGGCACCAACTACCAAGAATCGATGATCTTTTTGACCAGCTTGTGGGAGCATCTGTTTTCTCTCAACTCGATCTAGCCATAGGATTCCATCAACTTAGAGTGGCTGAGGATAGCATTGACAAAACTGCGTTTAGGACTCCAGATGGGTTCTTCGAATGGCTCGTCATGCCGTTTGGGTTAACAAATGCACCCGCGTACTTTGTAGACCTGATGAGTAGGGTGTTTCGGGAGTTCCTTAACAAGTTCGTGGTGGTTTTTGTGGATTATATTCTAATCTTATCAAAGGATGAAGAAGAGCATGCTAGACACCTCAAGGAAGTCATGGATATGCTTAGAGCACACTAGTTAAAGGCTAAGTTCTCCAAATGCCATTTTTGGAGGGAGGAAGTTCGGTTTCTTGGGCACGTAGTTTCTAAGCAAGGTTTAGCCGTGGACCCCGCAAAAGTGGTTGCGGTGCAAGACTGGAAAACTCCTAAGAATGCAACAGAGGTGAGAAGCTTTCTTGGTTTGGCGGGCTTTTATAGGAAGTTCATTAAGGACTTCGCTAAGATTTCAGCCCCTCTTACTAAGTTAACGAAGAAAACCTAGCGTTTGCATGGGACATAGAATGTGAGATTGCTTTTCAGAGACTCAAGAGAGCCTTCACCAAAGCCCCTGTTTTAGCATTACCCGATGGAGGAAAAATGTTTACAGTGTACACGGATGCGTGCGGCATGGGATTAGGCGCTGTCCTAATGCAAGAAGGAAGAGTGATATGCTATGGGGGTAGACAACTTAAAGTTCATGAGAAGTACTATCCCACACATGACTTGGAGTTAGTCGCGATTGTTTTTGCACTTAAAGCTTGGCGCCATTATCTCCTAGGGGAGAAATTCGAGCTGTATATCGACCACAAATCACTTAAGTATCTCTTTTCGCAAAAAGATTTGAATCTGAGACAGCAGCGGTTGATGGATTTCTTGGCCTCATATGACTTTGATATAACTTATACCCCTGGCAATTGTAACGTGGTGGCGGATGCGCTAAGTAGAAAAAGGTTAACTTTGAGCCCCTTATTTGTTGAAAGAAAAAGTCTAGAGTTTATAGCGACCTTTGATTTTATGCATGTTGTTGAGTCATTGACTGGTACGTTAGCATCTCTTGAGCTGAGACGTACGCTTCTAGATCAAGTAGGGACTTCGCATAAAGAAGACCCATAGATAGTCGAAATCATGAACAGGTTAATCAGTGGTGAGACGTCAAGTCACCTTGGTAGGTATGCCATTGATGACAAAGGATGGCTAAGGCGCGATGGACGGCTATGTGTTCCACTAGTGGGAGACTTAGTAAATAAAGTTCTCAAAGAGGCGCATCACTCGAAGATGACTATACATCCCGGAGGGGATAAGAAGTACAAAGATATGAAACGCATTTTATTTTGGGCCGGAATGAAAAATGACGCGGCAGAATTCGTCTCAAAGTGCATGGTGTGCCAACAAGTCAAGGCCGAATCTAAGAAGCCATGTGGGCTATTACATCCTTTGGAGGTCCCGCAATGGAAGTGGGAAAGTATCTCGATGGATTTCGTGGATGGGTTGCCTAGGTCGAGGAAGGGGAATACTGGCATATGGTTCATTGTTGATAGACTCACGAAGAGTGCTCACTTCATTCTGGTGAAAAGCAAAAGGACTGCATCATGGCTAGCATTTATTTACCTTCGAGAGATAGTACGGTTGCACGGGGTTCCTTCTAGCATAGTCGGTGACCGTGACCCAATTTTCACTAGCCAGTTTTGGAATAGTCTGCAAGAAGCAATGGGTACGCAACTTAATTTAAGTACAGCCTATCACCCTCAGACGGATGGACAGACCGAGAGGGTAAATAGAATACTAGAGATCTTTTGAGGCTATGCGTTCTTGATTTTGGTGGTACTTGGGAAGACCATCTCCCTCTCTTGGAGTTTGCTTATAATAATAGCTACCAATCTAGCATAGGGATGGCACCGTTCGAAGCCCTGTATGGAAGACCGTGCAAGTCACCAACTTGTTGGCGAGAGACGACTGACAGACTTATACTTGGGCCCGACATGATACGAGACACTTATGAGAAGGTGGAGTTGATATGAAGACGAATGAAAGCGGCCCAAGATAGACAGAAATCTTATGCGGACAAGAGAAGGATAGACCTAGAGGTCGAAGTCGGAGATATGATTTTCATAAAAGTCTCTCCTTTGCGCAATGTGGTTCGTTTTGGAGCAATAGGAAAGCTAGCACCGACATTCGTAGGACCGTTTCCTATCACTGAGAGGATTGGGCAGATGGCCTATAAGGTAGAGTTACCTGAGAGGCTGGCCGGAGTACACAATGTCTTTCACGTCTCGCATCTCCGAAAGTGCCTACATGAATCAGCTGAGGTGGTTGAGCCAAGCATCCTCGAAGGCGTAGAAGTGGAGAAAGAAGCAACGTTGAGGCGAGCTCCTATTCGTATCTTAGGGACGGAGATCAAGAAGCTAAGGAATCGCGAAGTCAAGCTAGTGAAAGTACAGTGGAGTGAAGCCCAAGAAGACGCAACTTGGGAAACCTCGGAGAAGATACACGCGCTTTACCCATTTCTTTTTTAGGGTACTTTCTCGATCTCTTTTTCCTTTGAGCTTGTAAACCTTTCGTATCGTGCTACCTATGTTTGTCTTGAGAACCTTAGAACCCTCTTTGGATGTAAACATGTATTTGAAACATGTTATGGTTGATGTTTGCAAATGGTTGCAAGTGTTTGCAAGTGATTTCTAGTGGTTGCATGACACACATTAGGCACTAGATCGGCTCAGACACCTTTTCATGTTGCATTTGCATGGGTGCTTATACTTGTACATGGATGAACTTGTTATGCTATAACGTGGATGTTGCATATGGATGATGTTTGTGTACTCATGTAGAAATTTTAAGTTATGTTAGGAATTTGCATACATGTTGGACTCATTACACTAACATATCTTGCAATAAGGAGGTTTACTGAATCAGTAACCGCCTGATCTTTTGCATTAGATAAGTACATATACACACACATGCTGCATATGTTCATACAGCATTAGAGATCTTTTTAAGGACAATGGTTACTCGTAAATGATGTTGTGAGTAGATGGATGTGGATGGTAGGATGCGTTCTTCCTAACTTAGAGATTTCGGGGACGAAATCCTTTAAGGAAGGGAGAATGTAACAACCCATATTTTAATAACGTCTTATAACCATAAATCTAGGCAGAATTAAATTTTAAAATAAGAATCAAGGGAAACGGGTTGCGCCATTGCGTTCGTCTCGGAATTCTTCTTGGAAACGAGTCCGAGTTTGCAAGAATCGGAGTTCGTATGAGGGAGATATGACCCTCCAAAGTTTCAGGAATTTTCAGAATCGAAAATAGCTCGAAATTCGAATTCAAAATTCGAATTCAAACCCAGAAGCGGGCTGGTCGGGAAATTTCCCGCCCAGGACCCAGGTTGACTGGGGAGTCAACTGGGTAGTCGACCCCCCCTCCAACCAGGTCGGCTGGGGAGTCGACTGGGTAGTCGACCCTCCATGACCAGGTCGACTGGGTTGTCGACCTGGGGGTCGACCTGCTCCCGAAATCCTGTTTTTGAACCTGGTTCGTTCTAATGTATTTAGTCACGTTTTCTGCCTAGGTTCGTCCGCCTAACCCTATATAAACAGCCCCTGACCCTACACTTTCTATCACATTCTTGTTCGACCATATGCTGCTGAAGTTCTGACTGGAAGATAGAGAGTAAGGAGGCTATTCAGGACTTTGTTAGTGCTACGTTGGTTTGGAATTTTCTAGAGATTCTGCTTCTACTCTTTTTGCTTTCTCATTCTCTAGACTACGATCTGTAAGCCCTTTGTCACTCTTAGATTTAAACTGTAAACTTAACTTGAACATGATGTAAACTGAAATTATGCCTAAACGTGATAACTAAGTTGGATCTACTCTTGCCTATCTTGGATCTATGACTATCACTTTTAAATCTGTTATTTTGGACCTAGTTTTGTACACTCCAGATCTATTCATCTAAAACATTGACTAGTGGAATATCAGTATGAACTTGATTTGGATATATTCATGTTTAATCTAAAACACCTTTTCGATCTTTATCTTGCCATGCCTGTGATGTTGAAACTATTATTGGGGTACTATTTTATGTCAATCCTTTACCATGTCTATCACCATGTCTTGTCAAGTTGATGTTGAGACCCTATTTCATATGCCTGTAACGTTATAATCATCATGATTAACTTATGAACACCTTTTCCATTCTATAACTATCCTGTTTGTGTTATTCCCTATTTTGACATGTTGTATTAATGCGAATTCATGTACGTTGGGGATACGTTTTGGGTAGATTAGGCAAACTTGAAAATTGGCTATGGAATTGACATGATATGACATGAAAACTTGACATGAGAATAAGCTTGAAAACATGAATTTGGGACATGACAATTAGATAACTTGAAAATGGCCAAATCGAGGTTGGGTTGAATTTGCAACGTAAATCTGCCCGGAACCGTCCGACAAATCCAGTAGTTGCAAATAATAGGACCCAATGTGGGTAGTTGGTCATATAGCACCTTAAACCCGAGGTTAGACTAGGTTATGGTGTAAATCTGCCCGGAACCGCCCGGCACATCCAGTAACCGTAACCAAGTCTAATGTGAGAGGTGGGGGTGAATTAAGTGAATTAATGCCACATGGTAAGGTTAAGTCATGGACCCCTTGAATATACTTAACCAACTTGACACATCGATTTGATAGGGTTAAGTCTTGAACTTCTTGTATATATACTTTACCAACTAGATACATGTTTGGGTAGGGTTAAGTCATGATATTTTTAATGACAATACTTAACCCATTAGAAATCCTAGCCACGTGGTCCCTTTCAGCAGTAACCCACTTAGAAGTATCACGATACCCTGGGGACTAGGCAGGGTGGGGCACGATTACTGGGCTGATTGTAAGCGACCAAGAATAACGGCTGAGTATGGTGCGCCAGTGTAGGTTCAGGCGGAATAGGGTCGTGCACTTAGTTCGGAGTTGAAAAATTAGGCATGGGCACCCGTAGTACCACACTGCGTGCTTGAATTGTGTCAGTGGTTGACACCCTAGGACCTGATACACCCTAGGGTGGACCTACCACATGTGACTACATTCCGCGATTGGGCCGTATGACACCGATACCCGACGAGTAAAGCCGATCGACTAGGATGGACTGTTGGACCACGTATTGGGTCATTTCATGTTATTGGGTTTAGGGACCATTTCTGGATTTAAACTTGACATGGATTTGGATATTAGTACAGTTAGTGCAGTAAACCTTGTATATGCGATGTCACTCTTATCTTGTTACCTTTTATTATCATGCCAGACCAGTTATTATCTTTATGTCTAATCTCAGTTTCTCATGTCCAGTTAACTTTATTAGTTTTTATGCTGATAGTCACTAGGGCTTACCAGTCTTTTTAACTGACTCGTTTTCTTCCACTTCTTTTCTTTCGTTTACCCCCCCAGGTTCTCAGAGAGGAAACTCTAGCTCTTAGCTTGGACTTTGCTTGCTTTCTGACAGCTCATGCACGGTTTAGTCTTGAGCTATGCTATGGCTACACTCATGCTCTTTTTTGGGAATAATATTGGACTTATGTTATTTTAAGTACTTTGCTTCTTTACAACTTGATGTAATGAAATAATGACTTAGTATTTTGATGTAAGAGGTTTTGACTCTATTTTCCACGTAATAAGATATGGTTAAATTTATATCCGCTGCTTTATACACTCTGTTTAATTTAAGTTCTATCTTGTGTTATCTCTGTGCCTGTTTACTAGATAATACCCCTCCAAAACTAGTGCATTCCCTTGTGAGTGACCCTAGCGGAGGTGGGGTGTTACATAACAATTCTATTTTAACAAAATGAATAAAAGTGACAACTTCATTTTGTTAACAATAACCTAAATCAACAAAAATGATATTTTGTTTTATCAATTCTTGTACAACAAAAATTACATTTTACATTTTGACAATTCTAATTTAATAAAAATGACAATTTCTATTTTGACAATACTAATTCAATAAAAATGATAATTTCTATTTTGACCAAAACATATTCTAACTAAATTATATTTTTATTAACAAAAACATATTCTCATCTAAATGACTTATTTATTTACAAAATATGTTTTCTAACTAAATGACATATTTATTTACAAAATATTTTTTCCAACATATATGACGTATTTATTTACATACATTTGTATTCTAATGACAAATAAAAGAATAATTTATTTGTATGCATTTTTCTACGTATTCTAATGACAAATAAAAGAATAATTTATTTGTATACATTTTCTATGTATTCTAGTGACAAATAAAATAATGATTTATTTGTATACATTTTCTATTCAACATAACAAATAAAAATGATATTATTGTTTTAACAAAAATCTATTTAACAACAATCGATTTAACAAAAATGTTATTTTTGTTTTAACATAAATCTCCTTAACAAAAATGTTATTTTGTGTTTTGACACAAATCTGTTTGAAAAAAATGTAATTTTTATTCTAACTCAATTCTAATTAACAGATATGTAATTTTTTATTCTAACTAAATTCTAACCAACCAAAAATGTAATTTTTTGTTTTAACTAAATTCTAACCGACCAAAAATGTGTTCTAACTAATATATTTTGACAAAAAGCCAATTTTTTCTCAACTATTACATTTTGACAAAAGTGATAAATTTGGTTTCAAATATTATAATTTAACAAAAGTGACAAATTTGGTTTCAACTTTTATAATTTGACAAAACTGACAAACTTGGCTCCATAATCAACTTTGACGAAAATGATAATTTTAATTCAACTATTCTAATTTGACAAAATTGTATATTTTGTTCTAACTATTCTATTTTGACAAAAAAGGTGGTGCTTGGCGCAATGGTAAGGTTACCCAGCTGGTAATCTGGAGCGCGCAGGTTCGAGTCCCGGCCTCTTCACATATGTGAGGGAAAGGCTGTGCGCATTAATCGACCACCAACAGAGCCCGGAAAGCAGAGATAATAGCACCAGGACGGGAGGCTGACTTGGGAAGTCCTCTCGCGCTTGAGTACGGGAGCCTTTGGCACTGGGTATCCACCTTTATTCTATTTTGAAAAAAATATAAATTTTGTTTTAACTATTTTATATTTTGACAAAATTGTAAATTTTGTATTCAACTATTTTATTTTGACAAACACTGATATTCTTGTTTCAACTATTACATTCAACAAAAATTGATATTTTTGTTTTAACTATTTTATTCAACACAGCAATCATCAAATTAACAGATCTACATAACAACATCAATCATCCATCCCAGAACAAATCACATATAACATCAAATAGAATTTAATAGTGGATTGAAAGAAAGATCACAATCATAATTAATTAATTAACTTTAATTATATATATAAAAAATTGAATTCTCACCTTGATCGGTTTCAGAAATCGTTTATATAGAAATTGGTTTTAATAGAATTGAACTTGCGTTTAATTTTATCAAAAATCCAAATGCCTCTGTTTCAGTTTTGGTTTGTTCTGAAATGCAGTCCTTGTAAAGACGATCTCAACACATCTGACGGTTCGCAAAACGGACCTATTATCAAAAAGATATGAATTTATAAATATTCCATTACATTAATTAATTAAGTAATCAATCAATTCTAATTACATTGTTAATCACTGTTTTACCACTAATCTTCTTGCTCCCTTTGCCACGCTCACATATTGATTCGAAAAATTACGAATTTTGTAATCTAGCAATAACTTGAAATCACGGATCCAACAAAAGTGGTTTCATCGAAAACCGAGGTCGTTTGCAAAATTTACATTTTTAAGGGCCAGAATTCCATAACGACTATTCTGAAGTTTCAAATGGACATAAATTTTGATTCCGCTATGAAGTTTCGATTTTTCGGATTCGTTGAAAAGATATCCTCAACTAGATTCTAATACTTTTGGTTTCGCTAAAATCCAGTTTATTTTGCACTCGGTACATTCATTTGAATATTGAAATCGAATTTTCAAACTATCGCGCCATTTTCAATTCCTTTTATATTTTAAATTAAATATTTATATTCTAACAATGATTTATATAAATATATATGTTCTAATTCCATTCAAAATAAATTTCTCTCCGTTTGTATTTAAAATAATCATTTTAAATATTCAAAATTCATCAAAATTGCCAAAATAAAAAGTTTGAATTGGCTCAAATTTCCAGGTTATTACATTCCTTATCAAATCCTAATCAAAATTCTAGATCTGAATCTAGATCTGAGAATATGGATCTAAACGCAGCTTCAAATCCAAAGTCGAATCCATATCTGTCTTCAAACTTGAAAAGCAGAAAGCTCGAATTCATAAAACCTTCGCTGAATTATGTTTTTGTACGCGAAAAAGTGTATAATCTATCAGAATCTTCAGGGGTTAATACGATTGCTTTGATTCCAATCTTTTTCATACTTTCAACGATCAAACTAAAGTAGTATATAACGAAGGTATGGAAACCATCGGGGTTTTTTAACATCCATGTTTCACCTAGTTATGATTTTATTGTTCAGTTTGAAAGCAATGAAGATTTCCAGCTTATTATAGAAAGTAATACATATTCATATTTTTGGAGATTATTGTATGTTGAACCATGGCATCCTGGTTTTGTTTTTAAAGGAAAACAGAGTAATTTGGTCCAGATCTGGATTAGATTAGCTGATTTACCTTTAGAACTATGGACAAAAGAAGCATTTCAATTACTAGCTAGTTTTATCTCAAAACCACTATTAATTGATGAGAGTACAACAGAGAAAAAGTTCACTAAATATGCGAGAGTTCTTATTTCAATTGATACCCAAACAGAGTTGAAAACTAAAATTCCTATATTGTTTCATAATGGAGAGGTGATTAAAATAAATGTTGAGTACGAATTCATAACATTAAAGTGCTCTCAATGTAATCTTTTTGGACATGATGATGAGTATCATGAAGTTGTAAAAGATTCAAGATGGATTCCTCCTGATACACAAGAAGAAAATCAAGAGAATAATGATGGATCTAAACAAACTGAAAATGTGGACAATTCAAATTCAGATAATGATATTTCAAATAATCAATCTCACACTAAGGAACCTGACACAGCTGATATATTATCAAATAATCCAGATCCATCTAGTTCAAGAGCTCAAGATGATTTAGATTTTTTGAATTCCAAGCTTCCTGAAAAAGTCATACCTGATGATATTAATAACATAGCAGATGTTATTGCTGAGAATGATAAAGTTAATAATCTGGACAAAGGCAAACAGGTGGATGTTTCTTCTTATATCAATCAGAACACAAGTTATTTACAAGCTGCAAAATCAAAAATTCCTACTCCTGCTAAAAGAAATACAAGGAGTTCTTCATCTATTAAATGACTTTATTAGCATGGAATGCAAGGGGAATGAACACTTCTTTTAGAATGAAGTGATCAAACTCCTTAATTCTACTAAATCAACTCTTGTTGGTTTAGTAGAAACAAAGTTAAATTCAGCTAATTTAGGTTTATTTTCTTCTCTTCTCCCAAATGATTGGAAATTCCTTACAAATAATTCATCAATTTCTTCTGGAAGAATATTATTGATTAGCGATTCTAAGGTATGGGAATTGAATGTGCTATTTTTGTCCCCATAACATATGATAGTTAATGCAGGTAATAGAGGTGAATATATAATGACATTTACAATGATATATGGTAGTAACACTTTTGGTGAAAGAATAAATCTATGGAATCAACTGATTACTGAATCAAGTTCATATTCAAATGCATGGATTTTAATGGGAGATTTTAATAATGTGTTATCCCCAAATGATAAAAAAGAGGGACTTCTTGTTCCTTATAGCCAAATCAGAGAATTTCAAAAATTCTTAATTCAAACTGGTCTGTCAGAGATAAAACCATTGGGTTTTCAATTTACTTGGCGTAGAAGAGGAATAGCTATACATATTTAAAAAATACTGGTGAATAATATATGTATGCATCAATTCCTTAACATGAAGGCTCTCTCTTTTCCTCAAAAGTACAATGATCATAACCCTATTTTGCTAGATATAATCCCAACTCCAGAAATTAAAGGATTCCCTTTCAGATACAGAAAAGATTGGCTACACATAGAAGGATACCATGATGCAATTCAAAAAGGTTTGAATGGTACTTGTTGGGGCTTTCACAATTATCAATTTTTACAAAAACTTTGCAATTGTAAAAGAGAATTGAAAAATTGGAATAAAGCAAGAAATAGGAATACAACTAACCTTGAGCATGCTGAACAGTTAGTTTCCCAATTGGAAGTTGATGCAGATCTAATCCATATGATGTCCATGTATATGATGATTATCTACAAGCTAAAAGAAATTTTCAGAATTTGCAACTATCTTACTTTAGTGGTTTAAAGCAACAATCTAAAGTTTCTTGGCTTCAGTAAGGTGATACAAATTCTAAATTTTTCTATTCTAGAATGTCCAACAAAAGGTATTTCAATCATATCAGAGCTCTAATTGATTCAAGTGGAAGTTTGCTGTTTAAATCAGAAGAGTTTGAAAATGAGGCAATCAACTATTTCTCATCAATGTTTAATGGTCTATGTGTAACCTACTTCCCCAATTTTCAGCCAATATCAACTATTAATGTGCGATGTCAGAATTTTATACTAAGAGAAATTGATTTGTTAGAAATTAAAGATGCAGTTTTCTCTATTCATGATGACTCTAGTCCTGGTCCAGATGGTATGAGTGCAATTTTTTTTAAATATCATTGGGTTGAATTAAAAGATGATTTACATGCTGCAATATCTGATATATTTCAATCTGGAAAACTTCCTAAAGCATTAAATCATACTTTTATAACTTTAATCCCAAAGAATGAAAGACCATCTGAAATTGCTTATTACTGACCAATCTCATGCTATAATGTCTATTATAAAATTTTATGCAATAGACTAAAACCTTTTCTTCCATCACTGATTTCTTTTAATCAGAGTGTATTTATTCAAGAGAGGTATAGTGGGATACTATACTTTTGGCCCATGAATTGTTGAGAGATTTCAGAAAAGTAGGTATGCCAAAGATGTGTGTGAAGGTTGATTTACAAAAAAGCATATGATAAAGTCAATAGGAGGCTTATATGTTTTTTAATTTCAAAGATAAATTTTCCTAATCATTTTATCAATTTGATATTTGAGTGTATGTCTATGCTACTTTTTCTGTTATAATTCAGGGAGTCCCTAAAGGTTTCATTTCATCTACAAGGGGATTGAGGCAAGGTGATCCACTGTCTCCATACTTGTTTGCAATAGCAATGCAATATTTCACTTTTTTGATGGATGAAGCAATAAGTTCTAAAGTATTTCAACCAAGTAGCCCAGTGCAGCCTATGATTTCACACCTATTATATGCAGATGACCTGATGATTTTTGGCAAATCTTCAATTCAAAATGCAAATACTCTCAAGGATATATTTCAGAATCTAAGTAAATATGCAGAACTGAATGTGAATGCAACTAAAACAAAGATATTTTTCAGCAAATCTATTGAAATTGCATCAGAAATTTTAAATATATTGAGGTACGAGCAAGGTTCTCTTCCAATTTAATACCTTGGTGTTCCTTTGTCATCAAATTATCTACATTATTCAGAATGTAACTCCTTGATTCAAAGGGTACAAAGTAAAATTCAAGGGGGGGAAACAAAACTTCTTAGTTTTGTAGGTAGAGAATAATTGATAAATTCAGTAGTAACCCCAATAGTTTTATATTGGTTATTAATTTATCAAATTCCTGAATATACCTTAAGCAAACTACAGACACTGTGTGCTGATTTTTTCTAGGGTGGGACTTCACAAAAAATTGCATGGGATTCAGTGTGTAAACCTAAAGAAGAAGGTGGAATTGGTTTGAAGAAATTTAGTGATCTCAAGAAGGTTTACTGTATCAAACTAATTTGGAATTATCTTTCTAATTCTTCTTTATGGAGCAAATGGGTTCAAAATAGATATTGCAAACAAATTTTTTTCTAGGCTATGGCAGTAGACGTAAATGCATCAAGTACACGGAAATCTATATTAAAACTTAGATCTAGATCCAAACAATTTTTTAATAAGATAATATCCAAAGATCAAAACACTTATCTTTGGATGGAGCCTTGGATAAATTGTAAATGTATGGTTGATCTGCCTGGTTTTGATAGATTGCATATAATTGGCCAACCTAAAGAGAAAGTTGCTGAAATTATCAGAAATGAAGTTTTCTATCCTCAAGTCTACCCTGCAAAAAGAGAACTACTTAATGAAATAAATGAAATTAAGTGTTATCCTGAAATAAATCATGACAGATATGAATGGTGTAAAGGTGGTGATTTTTCTTTTCATAAAGTTTGGGACTTTATTCGAGTTTGTGAGGTTTCAGATCCACTTTATTCAGTTATTTGGCATAAAAGGAATAGTAGAAGAATGTCATGTATATCATACCTTGCGGTTTTGGGGAGATTGAGCACTAAAGATAGAATCTTGCGATATAACTCTGAAGTAAATCCTATTTGTCCATTTGTGAAAACCATCCAGAATCTATAAATCATTTGTTTTTCTAGTTTGATTTTTTAGGTTTCATCTGGTTGACGTTGAAGCAAAAACTGGAACCTTCATTGAATAGTTCACCGGATCTGCAGGAAGAAGCAAGACAGTTGTTTTTAAACTTTCCAACAGCAGAACAATTGAGAAATTTAGCGTATCAATCTTTTACAACAGCTATTTACTTCATTTGGAGAGAGAGGAATTTGAGAGCTTTCAGGGAAAGAAGAATCTTGCAGCATCAACGCTCTTTAAAATTGAACGTGAAATTGTTTTTCTTGTCCAAAATAATGGATCCAGATCTGCTCGAAGTTCGAGGAATGAGAGAGTTCTCGAGAAGTGGGGCATTGAATTAACAGATACAGGATGAAGTGAAGATAAGCTTTTGAACTGAAGAAGTGGATGGGCCTGTTTCTTGGACAGAGAAGAGCTGGACTTGATTTTTAGTTCTAAATTGAAACCCTTCTATGTATTTTCTTTTGATCATGACATATGTAATCTTCAAGTAGTATACCAATTTTATGAGTACTCTTTTTCCCTATAAGGTACCCACTGGATGATTATGGGGTTTAACGAGGCTCATAAAGGAGGTTTTTTATTGGTTTCAAGCAATAAAGTGAACCAATTTTCAAAAAAAATAAATTATTTTATATATGTAGCGAAATAGAAATCTGATTTTTATTATATATATAGTGAGATAAAAATGTGATTTTTAATGTGAACAACGTGAAAAAGATTGCATTGGAATTTCGGGAAAATTAAAGACATTCAGAAATGAAACGGCGGAGTGGAACCCAAAGGTGAGAACTTCTCACTTTCTATTTTAATTTTCTAGTTAAAATATATACTAGGATGCAGACGGTGCTTAACAACACCCGACACCCGTCGTCCACAGACCATGGACGATTGTTTCTTTGATTGATTTTGTTGTGAAAATTTGATTGTGTGATGTGGAATAGAATAAAATATTTTATTGTTAAAAATATAATTTTTAACGTGTACATGAATAAAATGAATATTCTTAAATAAATCGGATGATTTGTTTATGTACACACATTTGACTAATATTGATTGGGATGATAAATTTTACACATCGCCCAACTCCACAAATAAAATTCATTATTTGTTGATTGAAACCCTACACGGGTATTGGGATGATATATGACATACACTAATCCCATTAATTAGCTGTATGTCGATCGATTGATTGACAAGCTGTTATATGAGTTAAATATTTATATTGATTGCTTATACAGTGTAGAATGCACTCTGGATGATGGACTATTGTTTTTGTTGTTTTTATACACCTTTGTTGTGTGAAATCCATATAATCACATTATATGGTAATTGATTGTGTTTGATTCCATGTAACACCCCGCATTTTTAATATAATTAAAAATATGTAAATATATGTGTATATGTATAGATAGGTAAATAATGGTGATGTATAATGAAAAATTAATCTGATAACAGTGTACATAAAAGAGAAGACAATAAAATAAGGATACTTAATTTAAATATCAGGAATTAAGTAAACGGATATCACCATTGCGTTCGTCTCAGAATTCTGCTTGGAATAGAATCCAAGTTTTCGAAAATCAGACACCGTATGAAAGAGTTATGGTCTTCGGAAGATTCAACAAAAATTCAGAATTTACATAGGAAAATACCTAGGAAGGTCAACCTGGGGGTCGACCTACCCAGGGAGGTCAACCTGGGTGTCGACCATAGTGTCGACCTCCCCCATGATTTTTCCAAATCTGGGCAGTGACGAATTTTGATGTGCTGGACGGACCATATGGCTTCTAGGGCGATCTAATGGCTCTAAAACACTCTTTACACCTATAAAATAGTGCCTAGACCTAACCTAATTAAAAAACAATTCCTTCTGATGCTTCCATGCTACTAAACTTCAGCCAAACATGGCCGCCGCCTCAAAACCCTAAATTAATTTGCAAGTTCTTCATCAACTTTGGAGTTTAATCAAATCAAGAAGCAAAGTTCTTCATCAACAATTCATGCTCTTCACCAATAATAAAATAAGAAGATTAAATCAGCGTTCTACATCAATAACAAATCGCCTATTTCTCTAATCCAGTCAAAATGAGTGGATTTGAAATATATTTGTTGTATAATGTTGCTTCTATCGTTTAGCATTCCCTATAATGAATATGATGTTAATTTAATAAGATCTGTTATTTTATTTATGCCTATGTTTGAGTTCTATCCTTTTTATCCTTTCCCCTTTTTATTTTTGGATCTAGGTTATCTCGAACCTAGACGAAATCCTATTATACAATACGCACGATTGGAATATGGGGATATTGGAATATAATCTGTAATTTTGGGGTTTATGGCATAATAATTGTTATTGCATATATTGGGCATAATCTATTTTATGCAGTCGAGGTATATAATCTATAATGTTGAATTTATGTAAGTTTGACATAATTGTCATTGGATGGAATTGGTATAATTCAATATTAACAACATGAAGTTGGATAACATGGATTGGTGAAATTTATTCGTGACTTGAGAAGTAAGCCTAGAGGGTGAATTAGATTATATGTATGAACGAGGGAATGTTGGGATATATATTGGGAAAATATTGAATATATGAAATTGGGTAAAATTGGATATTGGAAATTGGCATGTTTGGGTATGAATAACATGGAATGGCCGAATTTGGCTATAATCGGATAATTTGGGTAATATGATATTTGACTAACTATTATGTAATTGGTATAGTGAATGACAAATTGAAAATAGGCATAAAAATGAAATGTAATTAAGTTGAATTTGGAACATATGACATGAATTTGGGGTTTGTGTAACAACCCGAAAATCTGGGCCAGTTTAAAATTTTTATTTTGGCAATTTTAGCGAATTTTGATAATTTAAAATGAATTATTTTAAATAATATGGACAAGAAATTTATTTCGAATAGAATTCGAACGTATATATTTATACGCGTCGTCGTTAGAATATAAATAATTATTTATAATTATAAAAGGAATTGAAAATGGCGCGGTAGTTCGATAATTTGATTTCAAACTTCAAATAAATGTACCGAGTGCAAAACAATCCGGATTTTAGTGAAACCAAAAATATTAGAATCTATTTGTGAATATCTTTCCAACGAATCTGAAATATTGAAATTTCATAACGGGAATCGAAAGATATGTCCAGTTGAAAATTCTGAATAGTCGCTATGGAATTCAGGCCCTTAAAAATAGCCATTTTGCAAACGACCTCGGATTTCGACGAAACCACTTTTGTTGGGTCCGTGATGTTAAAATATTGCTAGATTCCAAATTTCATAATTTTTCGAATCAATATGTGAGCGTGGCAAAGTTAAACGTGTTTTGACAGATTTCAATTAAATTCGGGTCGACCAGAAAATGACCAATTTTCAAACGGTCTCAGAATTTGACGAAACTAGTTTTTTTAGGACCGTATCGTCAATACAAAGCTAGAAATAATTTTTCGGGAATTTTTAGTGTCCGTATGTGACCTAGGTAAATTAAAATGTATGTTCAAATTGAATATATATAGAATTATATTTTAATTTTGATAAAAACTGATCGTAACAAGCGAATTGGTCCACGAAACATATCTCATCGTGTTCGGGATGGGGGTATTTGGCTAGGGGCGACGGTCGTTGGGTTCGATTTGAAGCGGGTTGCAACGAACAAACATTTTTCAAGTTAATGGAATTAAAAATAAAATAAAATATTTATATAATTAACATCGGCCAATCACAAATCAGAAAACCCCCGTCTCTTTCTTCCGCAGGCCCTAGCTTTCAACGGGCGATTTGCTCAGATTTTGCTCCTTTATTTTCTTCAAATCTCCACAATAAAAATCAAGAATTTCTAGAGAAAACTCAAGAGCTCTTTACCCTCTTTGAATCAAGGCAACTTTCAGAAATTATCGTTGCGTAAGGAGTTCAATTCTCGAGCTTGAAGTGGAGCTGATCAGAGGCGTATTCCGATCGCCTGACGCTGTCGAGTTGGGCCCCACTCCGGGCCGCGGCGGCGCTCCCCAAGCGCTTCGATATGACGCCTCCCAATGGACTCCAGGACGTTCCAGGCGACGATGATTTCGAAACCCTAGTGGCGAGCTATTGCGTGGGTTCCTGGTAGAAAGGTTCTGCCTCTTTTTAATTATTTTTACTTAAGCTAATTATTCTGTTTAAAACAGAAATTAAAAATATAAACAACATTGGCTTTTAAAAATATAAATAACATTGGTTTTTAAAATATAAAATATCTTTGTAAATTAAAAATATGGTTTTAAAAAGAATATATATATAGATAGCAATATATAAAAATAGCAATATATTTTGAAAATATAAAAATAGCATTGTTTAAGATAAAAATAAAAATTGACTTTGTTTTTAAAAAATATCGTTTTATAAAATAAAAATAGCAAGTGTTTTAAAATAAAATAAAATTGGCATTGGTTTTAGGATAGAATTAGCATTGTTTTATTTTCAGTTTTAAAAACATAATTTTCCTTTGCTTTGAAATATAAATTTCCTGTGATTTGAAATTTAAATTTCCTTTGATTGGAAGATATACAATACTTTGATTTGAAAATATAAAATAGCGATATGAAAAATATGATTTTTATATATTGAATAGCATAGTAAAAATTCGAATTTTTATATATTGAATAGCATAGTAAAAATTTGATTTTTATATATTGAATAGCATAGTAAAAATTCGATTTTTATATATTGAATAGCATAGTAAAAATTCGATTTTTATATTTTGAATAGCATAGTAAAAATTCGATTTTTTTTATATATTGAATAGCATAGTAAAAATTCGATTTTTTTTATATTGAATAGCATAGTAAAAATTCGATTTTTATATATTGAATAGCATAGTAAAAATTCGATTTTTATATATTGAATAGCAAAGTAAAAATTCGATTCTTATATATGTAGTGGCTACGGGCAACGAAAGTGAAGAAAGGCGAGCACGGTTGAAATGTTCTACATAGGAAGTGTCATGGAGTTAGGATAGCTATCGGTGAGAACTTCTCACCTTTCAATTTCCTTTTCTAGCTATATATATATACTAGGATGCAGACGGTGTTTAGTAGCACCCGACACCCGTCATCCACAGACCATGGATGGCTTGTTTGTTAAATTGTTTAGTTGAGTTGTTAGTTAGAATATTTGGTTTGAATTGAATTGTTAGGTGAAATGGAATGGATTTGATTGATGTGTGAATGGCGTGGGCCTTCACTAGACCGGGGATAAGGCTAGGCCTCGTCCCGTTTCTAGTATCGTGCCGTTATGCCGCCGAAATTTTCTAAAATAAGTTAGAAAAATAAAAATATCATTTTATTTAAAGAATGAACGGAATAGAAATTCTTGTGTTGAAATAAAATATTTTATCGTTAAAAATATAATTTTTAACGTGGAAGTGAATAAATAAAATATTCATTTACAAACCAGACGGTTTGTTTATGTACACCTATTTGAAGGACATTGATTGGGACAATAAATTTTACACAACGTCCAACTGCACAAATAAAATCTGTGTTTGTTGATTTGAAACCCCACACGGGTGTTGGGATGAAATTTGAAGTTCACTCATCCTGATTGATTGAATATGTCGATTGATTGATTGACAGGCTGTTATAAGCGTTAGATATCTATATTTGATGCTTATACAATGTAGTGCACTTTGGTTGATGGTTGATTATTTTTCAATGCTATTATATACATGTGTTGTATGGAAACCCATATAGTTAGCGCTATATGGTAATTGATTGGGCCTCATTCCAATTTAGAAAATAAAGAATATTATAATATAAAGGTTCATGTGTTGAGTGTACTCATCCGTTGAGACTAGTCATGTGTTGAACGAAATATTTTAATAATAAAATTTCCATCTTTATCAATATAGAATAAAGGTTCATGTGTTGACTGTACTCATCCGTTGAGATTAGTCATGTGTTGAACGAAATATTTTAATAATTAAATTTACATCTTTATCAATATTAAATAAAGGTTCATGTGTTGACAGTACTCATCCGTTGAGATTAGTCATGTGTTGAGCGAAATATTTTAATAATAAAATTTCCATCTTTATCAATATAGAATAAAGGTTCATGTGTTGACTGTACTCATCCGTTGAGATTAGTCATGTGTTGAACGAAATATTTTAATAATAAAATTTACATCTTTATCAATATTAAATAAAGGTTCATGTGTTGACAGTACTCATCCGTTGAGATTAGTCATGTGTTGAACGAAATATTTTAATAATAAAATTTCCATCTTTATCAATATAGAATAAAGGTTCATGTGTTGACAGTACTCATCCGTTGAGATTAGTCATGTGTTGAACGAAATATTTGAAAAGGAAATATTTGAAATATAATTTGAAATAGAACGTTTGAAAATAGAAATATATGAAGCCGTGTTGATTAGATTTACACAATTTTGACGTGAACGATATATATATCGATTTTAATCATTTTAAAATGAATATTGAAAAGTGATTTCGAAACCGAATATTTTGAAGTGGAATTCGAAATGAATGGAATATAAAACGATTTCGAAATGAATCGAATTGAAAACGATTTCGAAATGAATCGAATAGAAAACGAATTTGAATTGAATCGAATAGAAAACGAATTTGAATTGAATCGAATAGAAAACGAATTTGAATTGAATCGAATAGAAAACCAATTTGAATTGAATCGAATAGAAAACGAATTTGAATTGAATCGAATAGAAAAACAATTTGAATTGAATCGAATAGAAAACGAATTTGAATTGAATCGAATAGAAAACCAATTTGAATTGAATCGAATAGAAAACCAATTTGAATTGAATCGAATAGAAAACGACTTTGAAATCGAATTAAATTGAAAACGAATTCAAATTGAATTGAAAGTGAAATGAAATGAATTCAAATTAAATTAATATTTGAATTGAATAGAAATGAATGTTAAAACAAATTTATAAGGAAAAATTCAACTTTGATTTGAATTTGAAATAAAGGTTGAAATGTTTTTGAAACGAATTCAAAACTATTTATAAAATTCGTTTTGAATAGTAATCGAAGAAATATATATTATATATATTATATATATAATATAATGGCCTGAATAGAACGCGTCGCGCCGCGGCAGTTCGTGAATTTCGACCATTTATTTCAAACGGACATTACGGGAGATCCGACCGTCGGATTCTCCTAAAACCGGAACCGTTGGGTTCGTATCGAAAAGAGCTTTCTAATGAATATTAGAAATTTGAAATCTAATGGTTGGATTTGGAGTTACGTCCAAATCAAATTTGAAAAAGGTCGCTGTAAGTGCAGTTCGATGGCCATTATTGGAAATCGATTGTACGGGCCTTAATAAAATTATTAAAAATAGTAATAATTTGTGTAAAATCATAAGAAATGATCTGGGAAAAATTGGGCTGAAAAACTCCATATTTGAAAAGATAAAATGGATTTTTATCGAAATGAACTAGTTTTGAACTAAGTTTAAAACCCAATTATTTTTAAATAAATAAATTAGATTTAAAAAGGGGTTTTAAATAATAGCAATTTCTAATATATTTGATTGGATTTGAAATGGGTGTATCGTGAACGGTGTTTTAAATAACACTAGTTCTTTAACCCGATAACAAATAGAATGTGATTTGGGTTTGTCGTGAACTGTGTTTTAAATAACACCTAGTTCTTTAACCCAGTAAAAGGAGTTTTAACGAATCTGCAATTAGGTTGAAATGTGAATCTATAATCTAAATTATCAAATTTAGAAATGAGCGAGAATGGAGTATCGCCAGTTTTGCTCCAAAGCGATAGTTAAATCTTTAATTAGATTTGAACGTGAAATGGTAATTAATTTTACCGATAACACCATAGTATTAGGTATGGAGTATTACCAGTTTTGCTTCATGGGATGAATAGGTTGGAATTGGGAAATAAAATAAATAATTACTTCGTTGTGGTTCGCTAATCTCGACTAGTTTGGAAAACCATAATTTGGTTTGAAATGACATCCAAAGGAAGATTAAAGGATAAATTTTAAAGAATTTATCTTGGATAAAATTAATGGGAACCTTTCCCTAAAAATGTGATTTTGTGAATAAAAGAATATTCTGAATTGGAATGAGGCATATGTTGTGTTTATGTAACATTTGTTTTAATATATGTGGGTTGTTCGGAAAGGCCGGGTTTATACCCATTCTGAATAACCGATTCGACGATATGTCGAAGATGAAGACGGTGGTTGAAGACCGGAAGTCTTCACATCGTTCGGATAATTACTGACGATCCTGATTGGGCTGTACACCCAAGAGGATGGAAATAGTTGGTGGTCGTCCAGACGTACTTGGAGATGGATGGATATGCGAGGAAAGTGCCTCCGGTTTCGTTCAGACCTGGAACGGACTTGTAAATGGATGGTGTGTCCGACATTGTATTCCTTTATATTGTATTTGTTAATCTCTGCTAAATATATATCTGTTTGGCGGCGGAGAATTTATTCTCTTGCTTAACGCCCTTCTCTGAGACATATGAGCTCAGAGGTTATATATTGGCAGAAATCAGTGGTACGATATGGATTGCTAGTGTGGCATACTGAGATGCAGTGATCCAGACTTTTGTTGAAAAGCATAGTTTGGTGGTTGATGATCAAAGCGCAGCTGATATAGCATGGCTTTGTGTATAGCGTTGATCAGCGAGCCTCACACCCCGGTATGGTGGTAAACTGATGGTTTGATCAGTATGCTTTTTCTTGGATGGGCACCTTAGTGGTGTCGTGGATTCGGTCGACCGAGATGAGCCTAGTGCTCAGGGATATATAGAGTAGGCGGTGTTTTCTCTCGCTGGGACGTAAGCCGCGGTGGTACTCTGGTCCCAAATGTGCGGATGTGCAGACGGTGTTTTCTCTTATGGGGACGTAAGCCGTGGTGAATTGCATTACGCGATCGATCCTTCGAATCAGGAGCCACCATGATGGAAATCAATATCCAATACGTGTATTGCGGTTTTAATTGTAGAATTAGTATGGCGACATGATATATGGTACCCATGCCGTCTATGATTTATATTTATGATTGAAATTGTTTTGACACTATACACTTATTATATTATCAAATGATATGTTTTAAACGTACCAAGCATATTTGGCTATTATAAGGGAAAACCCTATCCTCCGGCTTGCGTTGCATTGTGTGATGGGACCTTGGTCTTATAATAGCTTCATTTTTCGAAAAAGAATTGCGTTGTTTATTGATATGCACTGGTATTCTTGGGAGGAAACCCGTTCCGTGTTATACGGCGTGGTCCCTTGAATTACTATCTTTTAAAGTCGAGCTTAAAATAACTGTTTTAGTTCTCACACCAGTCACATGACTGACCTGGAGTTTATTGTTTTAACCTAAACTCTGGGTGCCCCTATTTTCCGCACGGGCAGCTAGTAGTTTTGGTTTTGCAGATTTATCTTCACAGGATCCTGGTTTACAGCTGGAATGATATCCGGAAAGCTCTATATCCGTATATCACCTTCAGTTGTGCTTTGTATTATTTTCCGCTGCTATGTAACTTATTGTTAATCTCTGACATTTATCGAATGTAATTTATTCATTTATACTCTGCATATTCTTGTATCTGATGGAATTGTTGTAATAGCAATGTAATGTTCTTCTGTTTGTGTTCTGATTTGTCTTGTCCTCACAGTAATTCGTTCTTTTTCATCTCTTCGGAGACCGGGGAAGTTTCGGGTTGCTTCATTTGGTATCAGAGCTAGGTCTACAGGGCTCGAGAACAAGGCACATTAGAACCATACGAAAGGATTCATCATATATTGGCTTAGTAATATCCAATTAGAATGACTCGTTAGAGATAGGATTAGTAGTATCCTAGAACGAGTGTGAAGAGTATATTTTCCAAATGAAAACAATTTTGTTTTGAAAATTTAAATCGTTTTATACGTATTTGATTATATATTTATTTTGAATTTGGACAATCCAATATATAAAGATTTCGCATATACGCGTCATGAACGTATAGTCGAAGTTTTAATATACTGGATAGATATAAAATCACATTCTGGACACCCGGAGATGGTTCTGATGATTGATATATCATCATCAGAATTTGTGTTCGTGTTTCGAAGGTATGATTCCTATATATTTCCATTAGACTGGTGTGAGAACCAAAACCAAGATAGCTAGAACACGTTGTTGTGAATTGGCATCAAAAACATGATTTTTTGTATATGTATCAAAATTATGAATTTGAAACGTTAATCCACTAATTGATTGATGTTTGTGTTGTTTGTTTATTTGTTTGCTAATTTTGAACCATTATGCCTAATTGAACCAAATATTGAATATTATTGCAATTGGTCGCATTTGCTTGCATATACATATACTTACATTGAACATGTCATAGCAAGGAGGCTAGAGCAGAGAATAAAATTTGTTTGCCCGACAAATAGGTACATGTTTACTACATAATTTACTGTTTTGTTAGGGTGATGATGATTTTATGAGCCTACTGGCTAGCCGCTTGGCTTTTTCTTTTTCTTTTTGAGATCAGAAGGCCTATATGGCAATTTCGGGATTTTCCCGTGTCTCCCGGTGCAGGGGAGGTTATGGAGAAATTTTTTGAAAATTTAGGGTGTTAGCCAAATTTTTGAAGAATTTGAAAATTATCAGAAACTGAAAAGTTGGAGAATGAAAACCAGATCGAGCATAGAGTTGATTAAGCAAACCACTTTCGACTTTGTTCCTTTCCGGGGACGAAAAGTTTTAAGTGGGGGAGATTGTAACAACCCGAAAATCTGGGCCAGTTTAAAATTTTTATTTTGGCAATTTTAGCGAATTTTGATTATTTAAAATGAATTATTTTAAATAATATGGACAAGAAATTTATTTTGAATAGAATTCGAACGTATATATTTATATGCGTCGTCGTTAGAATATAAATAATTATTTATAATTATAAAAGGAATTGAAAATGGCGCGGTAGTTCGATAATTTGATTTCAAACTTCAAATGAATGTACCGGGTGCAAAACAATCCGGATTTTAGTGAAACCAAAAACATTAGAATCTATTTGTGAATATGTTTCCAACGAATCCGAAATATTGAAATTTCATTATGGGAATCGAAAGATATGTCCAGTTGAAAATTCTGAATAGTCGCTATGGAATTCAGGCCCTTAAAAATAGCCATTTTGCGAACGACCTCGGATTTCGACGAAACCACTTTTGTTGGGTCCGTGATGTTAAATTATTGCTAGATTCCAAATTCCATAATTTTTCAAATCAATATGTGAGCGTGGCGAAGTTAAACGTGTTTTGACAGATTTCAATTAAATTCGGGTCGACCAGAAAATGACCATTTTTCAAACGGTCTCAGAATTTGACGAAACTAGTTTTGTTAGGACCGTATCGTCAATACGAAGCTAGAAATAATTTTTCGGGAATTTTTAGTGTCCGTATGTGACCTCGGTAAATTAAAATGTATGTTCAAATTGAATATATATAGAATTATATTTTAATTTTGATAAAAACTGATCGTAACAAGCGAATTGGTCCACGAAACATATCTCATCGTGTTCGGGATGGGGGTATTTGGCTAGGGGCGACGGTCGTTGGGTTCGATTTGAAGCGGGTAGCAACGAACAAACATTTTTCAAGTTAATGGAATTAAAAATAAAATAAAATATTTATATAATTAACATCGGCCAATCACAAATCAGAAAACCCCCGTCTCTTTCTTCCGCAGGCCCTAGCTTTCAACGGGCGATTTGCTCAGATTTTGCCCCTTTATTTTCTTCAAATCTCCACAATAAAAATCAAGAATTTCTAGAGCAAAACTCAAGAGCTCTTTACCCTCTTTGAATCAAGGCAACTTTCAGAAATTATCGTTGCGTAAGGAGTTCAATTCTCGAGCTCGAAGTGGAGCTGATCAGAGGTGTATTCCGGTCGCCTGACGCCATCGAGTTGGGCCCCACTCCGGGCGGCGGCGGCGCTCCCCAAGCGCTTCGATATGACGCCTCCCGATGGACTCCAGGACGTTCCAGGCGACGGTGATTTCGAAACCCTAGTGGCGAGCTATTGCGTGGGTTTCTGGAAGAAAGGTTCTGCCTCTTTTTAATTATTTTTACTTAAGCTAATTATTCTGTTTAAAACAGAAATTAAAAATATAAACAACATTGGCTTTTAAAAATATAAATAACATTGGTTTTTAAAATATAAAATATCTTTGTAAATTAAAAATATGGTTTTAAAAAGAATATATATATAGATAGCAATATATAAAAATAGCAATACGTTTTGAAAATATAAAAATAGCATTGTTTAAGATAAAAATAAAAATTGACTTTGTTTTTAAAAAATATCGTTTTATAAAATAAAAATAGCAAGTGTTTTAAAATAAAATAAAATTGGCATTGGTTTTAGAATAGAATTAGCATTGTTTTATTTTCAGTTTTAAAAATATAAATTTCCTTTGCGTTGAAATATAAATTTCCTTTGATTTGAAATATAAATTTCCTTTGATTGGAAGATATACAATACTTTGATTTGAAAATATAAAATAGCAATATGAAAAATATGATTTTTATATATTGAATAGCATAGTAAAAATTCGATTTTTTATATATTGAATAGCATAGTAAAAATTCGATTTTTATATATTGAATAGCATAGTAAAAATTCGATTTTTATATATTGAATAGCATAGTAAAAATTCGATTTTTATATATTGAATAGCATAGTAAAAATTCGATTTTTTTTATATATTGAATAGCATAGTAAAAATTCGATTTTTTTTATATTGAATAGCATAGTAAAAATTCGATTTTTATATATTGAATAGCATAGTAAAAATTCGATTTTTATATATTGAATAGCAAAGTAAAAATTCGATTCTTATATATGTAGTGGCTACGGGCAACGAAAGTGAAGAAAGGCGAGCACGGTGGAGATGTTCTACATAGGAAGTGTCGTGGAGTTAGGATAGCTATCGGTGAGAACTTCTCACCTTTCAATTTCCTTTTCTAGCTATACATATATACTAGGATGCAGACGGTGTTTAGTAGCACCCGACACCTGTCACCCACAGACCATGGATGGCTTGTTTGTTAAATTGTTTGGTTGAGTAGTTAGTTAGAATATTTGGTTTGAATTGAATTGTTTAGTGAAATGGAATGGATTTGATTGATGTGTGAATGGCGTGGGCCTTCACTAGACCGGGGATAACGCTAGGCCTCGTCCCGTTTCTAGTATCGTGCCGTTATGCCGCCGAAATTTTCTAAAATAAGTTAGAAAAATAAAAATATCATTTTATTTAAAGAATGATCTGAATAGAAATTCATGTGTTGAAATAAAATATTTTATCGTTAAAAATATAATTTTTAACATGGAAGTGAATAAATAAAATATTCATTTACAAACCGGACGGTTTGTTTATGTACACCTATTTGAAGGACATTGATTGGGACGATAAAATTTACACATCGCCCAACTGCACAAATAAAATCTGTGTTTGTTGATTTGAAACCCCACACGGGTGTTGGGATGAAATTTGAAGTTCACTCATCCTGATTGATTGAATATGTCGATCGATTGATTGACAGGCTGTTATAAGCGTTAGATATCTATATTTGATGCTTATACAATGTAGTGCACTTTGGTTGATGGTTGATTATTTTTCAATGCTATTATATACATGTGTTGTATGGAAACCCATATAGTTAGCGCTATATGGTAATTGATTGGGCCTCATTCCAATTTTGAAAATAAAGAATATTATAATATAAAGGTTCATGTGTTGACTGTACTCATCCGTTGAGATTAGTCATGTGTTGAACGAAATATTTTAATAATAAAATTTCCATCTCTATCAATATAGAATAAAGGTTCATGTGTTGACTGTACTCATCCGTTGAGATTAGTCATGTGTTGAACGAAATATTTTAATAATAAAATTTACATCTTTATCAATATTAAATAAAGGTTCATGTTTTGATAGTACTCATCCGTTGAGATTAGTCATGTGTTGAACGAAATATTTTAATAATAAAATTTCTATCTTTATCAATATAGAATAAAGGTTCATGTGTTGACTGTACTCATCCGTTGAGATTAGTCATGTGTTGAACGAAATAATTTAATAATAAAATTTACATCTTTATCAATATTAAATAAAGGTTCATGTGTTGACAGTACTCATCCGTTGAGATTAGTCATGTGTTGAACGAAATATTTTAATAATAAAATTTCCATCTTTATCAATATAGAATAAAGGTTCATGTGTTGACAGTACTCATCCGTTGAGATTAGTCATGTGTTGAACGAAATATTTGAAAAGGAAATATTTGAAATAGAATTTGAAATAGAATGTTTGAAAATAGAAATATATGAAGCCGTGTTGATTAGATTTACGCCATTTTGACGTGAACGATATTTATATCGATTTTAATCATTTTAAAATGAATATTGAAAAGTGATTTCGAAACCGAATATTTTGAAGTGGAATTCGAAATGAATGGAATATAAAACGATTTCGAAATGAATCGAATTGAAAACGATTTCGAAATGAATCGAATAGAAAACGAATTTGAATTGAATCGAATAGAAAACGAATTTGAATTGAATCGAATAGAAAACGAATTTGAATTGAATCGAATAGAAAACGAATTTGAATTGAATCCAATAGAAAACGAATTTGAATTGAATCGAATAGAAAATGAATTTGAATTGAATCGAATAGAAAACCAATTTGAATTGAATCGAATAGAAAACGAATTTGAATTGAATCGAATAGAAAACCAATTTGAATTGAATCGAATAGAAAACCAATTTGAATTGAATCGAATAGAAAACCAATTTGAATTGAATCGAATAGAAAACGACTTTGAAATTGAATTAAATTGAAAACGAATTCAAATTGAATTGAAAGCGAAATGAAATGAATTCAAATTAAATTAATATTTGAATTGAATAGAAATGAATGTTAAAACGAATTTACAAGGAAAAATTCAACTTTGATTTGAATTTGAAATAAAGGTTGAAATGTTTTTGAAACGAATTCAAAACTATTTATAAAATTCGTTTTGAATAGTAATCGACGAAATATATATTATATATATTATATATATAATATAATGGCCTGAATAGAACGCGCCGCGCCGCGGCAGTTCGTGAATTTCGACCATTTATTTCAAACGGACATTACGGGAGATCTGACCGTCGGATTCTCCTAAAACCGGAACCGTTGGGTTCGTATCGAAAAGAGCTTTCTAACGAATATTAGAAATTTGAAATCTAACGGTTGGATTTGGAGTTATGTCCAAATCAAATTTGAAAAAGGTCGCTGTAAGTGCAGTTCGATGGCCATTATTGGAAATCGATTGTACGGGCCTTAATAAAATTATTAAAAATAGTAATAATTTGTGTAAAATCATAAGAAATGATCTAGGAAAAAGTGGGGTGAAAAACTCCATATTTGAAAAGATAAAAATGGATTTTTATCGAAATGAACTAATTTTGAACTAAGTTTAAAACCCAATTATTTTTAAATAAATAAATTAGATTTAAAAAGGGGTTTTAAATAATAGGAATTTCTAATAAATTTGATTGGATTAGAAATGGGTTTATCGTGAACGGTGTTTTAAATAACACTAGTTCTTTAACCCGATAACAAATAGAATGTGATTTGGGTTTGTCGTGAACTGTTTTTTAAATAACACCTAGTTCTTAAACCCAGTAAAAGGAGTTTTAACGAATCTGCAATTAGGTTGAAATGTGAATCTATAATCTAAATTATCAAATTTAGAAATGAGCGAGAATGGAGTATCGTCAGTTTTGCTCCAAAGCGATAGTTAAATCTTTAATTAGATTTGAACGTGAAATGGTAATTAATTTTACCGATAACACCATAGTATTAGGTATGGAGTATTACCAGTTTTGCTTCATGGGATGAATAGGTTGGGATTGGGAAATAAATTAAATAATTACTTCGTTGTGGTTCGCTAATCTCGACTAGTTTGGAAAACCATAATTTGGTTTTAAATGACATCCAAAGGAAGATTAAAGGATAAATTTTAAAGAATTTATCTTGGATAAAATTAATGGGAACCTTTCCCTAAAAATGTGATTTTGTGAATAAAAGAATATTCTGAATTGGAATGAGGCGTATGTTGTGTTTATGTAACATTTGTTTTAATATACGAGGGTTGTTCAGAAAGGCCGGGTTTATACCCATTCTGAATAACCGATTCGACGACATGTCGAAGATGAAGACGGTGGTTGAAGACCGGAAGTCCTCACATCGTTCGGATAATTACTGACGATCCTGATTGGGCTGTACACCCAAGAGGATGGAAATAGTTGGTGGTCATCCAGACGTACTTCGAGATGGATGGATATGCGAGGAAAGTGCCTCCGGTTTCGTTCAGACCTAGAACGGACTTGTAAATGGATGGTGTGTCCGACATTGTATTCCTTTATACTATATTTGTTGATCTCTGCTAAATATATATCTGTTTGGCGGCGGAGAATTTATTCTCTTGCTTAACGCCCTTCTCTGAGACATATGAGCTCAGAGGTTATATATTGGCAGAAATCAGTGGTACGATATGGATTGATAGTGTGGCATGCTGAGATGCAGTGATCCAGACTTTTTTTGAAAAGAAAAGTTTGGTGGTTGTTGATCAAAGCGCAGCTGATATAGCATGGCTTTTTGTATTGCGTTGATCCGCGAGCCTCACACCCCGGTATGGTGGTAAACTGATGGTTTGATCAGTATGCTTTTTCGTGGATGGGCACCTTAGTGGTGTCGTGGATTCGGTTGACCAAGATGAGCCTAGTGCTCAGGGATATATAGAGTAGGCGGTGTTTTCTCTCGCTGGGACGTAAGCCACGGTGGTACTCTGGTCACGAATGTGCGGATGTGCAGACGGTGTTTTCTCTTGTGGGGACGTAAGCCGTGGTGAATTGCATTACGCGATCGATCTTTCGAATCAGGAGCCACCATGATGGAAATCCAATTTCCAATACGTGTATTGTGGTTTTAATTGTAGAACTAGTATGGCGACATGATATATGGTACCCATGCCGTCTATGATTTAAATTTATGATTGAAATTGTTTTGACACTATACACTTATTATAGTATCAAATGATCTGTTTTAAACGTACCAAGCATATTTGGCTATTATAAGGGAAAACCCTATCCTCCGGCTTGCGTTGCATTGTGTGATGGGACCTGGGTCTTATAATAGCTTCATTTTTCGAAAAAGCATTGCGTTGTTTATTGATATGCACTGGTACTCTTGGGAGGAAACCCGTTCCGTGTTATACGGCATGGTCCCTTGAATTACTCTCTTTTAAAGCCAAGCTTAAAATAACTGTTTTAGTTCTCACACCAGTCACATGACTGACCTGGAGTTTATTGTTTTAACCTAAACTCTGGGTGCCCCTATTTTCCGCACGGGCAGCTAGTAGTTTTGGTTTTGCAGATTTATCTTCACAGGATCCTGGTTTACAGCTGGAATGATATCCCGAAAGCTCTGTATCCGTATATCACCTTCAGTTGTGCTTTGTATTTTTTTCCGCTGCTATGTAACTTATTGTTAATCTTTGACATTTATCGAATGTAATTTATTCATTTATACTCTGCATATTCTTGTTTCTGATGGAATTGTTGTTATAGCAATGTAATGTTCTTCTGTTTGTGTTCTGATTTGTCTTGTCCTCACAGTAATTCGTTCTTTCTCATCTCTTCGGAGACCGGGGATGTTTCGGGTCGCTTCAGTTTGGGTGAAAGACGATTATTAATGAACGCCTATGACATGAGGTTAGGCGCGTTTGTGGTGTAAGACTGCCCGGAACCGCCCGGCAAATCCAACAACCACAAGAGGACGTCTAATGTGAGAGGTCAACGGCAAGAACTAGAGGCGTAACGGTTTATGACAAGAGGTTAGGCGCGTTTATGGTGTAAGACTGCCCGGAACCGCCCGACAAATCCAGCAGCCACGAACGGACGTCTAATGTGAGAGGTCATACATCGTTACGGCATTATAAATAAATTAAGAAATACTGACCATAATAAGACATGTTGGTGACATGGGTATGGTTAGAGGGTTAAGTGGGTGATATAAATGACATGTAAAGCATAACAAATGTTGACTTAACCATTGCGAGACATGTGATGTAAGACATAACCAAGGTAGACTTAACCATAGCAAACATGTGTGGGAATGATAACTACCTATTATAAACCAGAGTTGCGGTAATGGAAAAATTAAATAATAGGTAAACTTGTCCTAGGGACAAGGGAAGGTTAAGACTTAAGATGTAATACAAGACTTGAAGGGTGGGATGACTTATACTATGTAATAAGTTAATCTAAACTTTACGACAAGGAATTGGGAATGAAGATAATAAGCTATTGTGAATGAACTTAAGAAATGGGAATGATAATAGGTAGGCTTGTCCTAGAGACAAGTGGGGATTAAAACTTATGGAATGAGGTAAGTTGCAAAGAACGATAATGGAAGATGAAATAACTTATGTAATAAGGAAAGTTGCACTTAATTGAAGATTTAGTAATCTGTAAAGGCAAGAATAAATCTTCAAATAAAGTTAACATAAGTTAAATGAATGACATAACATAAGATTTGTTGAGTTGAGTAATTCTCTAAGTGTCAATCTGATGTTGATTTTGGTCTTCGTGGTTGATACTTAGGGTGTTATTCTCTTAACCAATGTAAATGTGAATTAAGATGTACATAATTGTAAATTAAGTAGGACATGTTATTATAACCATAAGAGAGATAATCATTAGATTATGAGAATAACATGTCGTATGCTTATTAATGAACTTAAATGGGTAAAGTTATAAATGGAATTAATAAGCAAAGATAAATTGGTAAACTTGAAAAGGAAGAAAATGTGAATAACCAAGTTAAATGAGAAAACTGACAAGGTGGTGCAAGTGCGTAATTAACGATTGGACGTAGGGTCTAAAGACAGATAAAACTAAGGCGCTTGAAGCAGTCCGTACGTTCTAGGATGAATAACCCAACGAGGTAGATCATGATGGTGTCACAAGGCACGAGGAGAGCGCACGTTAGCTATTTTGGCGGCTCCAACGGACTGGAAGCGGAAGCACGAGGCTTCCTGAGACGTTAAAGGTGCTCCTGGTAGTCCTCCTCTGTAGTGGTTTAGCTTCGGGCTAGGATTACAGAGGTAGGGTCTATGTGGAACTACCAGGTGGGTGGGCCATGACTGCACTAGTAGGGGGCACTTAGAATGCTGTACGCGGTGGCATTTTGGTTCGGCGATTGCCTCAGGCGGAGGTGGAGGGTCAAGACCAAACGATAGCAAAATCGTCGGGTGCCTGTCACCAGCAGCCTAAGGAATGCGAAAAGACAAGAGCTAACCCCTAGAGATCGTTAACCTTTGCTATAAAGGGACGGGTGCGGGGAGACCCAACATGGATGTTTAAATTGTTTGCTTGTTTGGGGTGGTCGCTTAGCTTGTGTAGTCTTTACTAGTTGAGGGAGGGGCCGAGGTGGGCCATAGCCACCATAGAAAAACTAGACCCGAGGGATATCTGTACATTGGACACTCTTAGAGGCGGGCCCGTACAGATATAGAAAAGCTCCCGACCAAGTTCCTTGTTTTCTGGTGTAGCCCTGCCACGAAACTTGGGTGCACAAGTAGAGGTTATGTGCAGTAGAAAAATCGAGTACGATTGATGATACGTACGTGGGAAAGTCTAGATAAAACCATGTCTGCTATGGGTGGTGTATCGTAGACTAGAGGGAATTATTCAGTTATGGAACCAAACTCGATCGAATTGTTCGAGGATAGCAGTCAGTACACTTACGTAGCACAGCGATGGTGGTTCTATGCGGATGTAGTGTTGTACGTTACTATGGCATAGGATGAGGGACTGTGCATATTACTATGGCGATACAGAGGAGACCGTGTGAGTGAGGTATCACGGGGTGTACCTCAGTTTGGGGGTAGCTACATATACACTATATTAGGTTAATCTATTAGGGGGTTGATGGGTGTGACGTATGTGTAAGCTTTGAGTGCTAATAACACGTATAACCTAATAAATAAGAAAGTGTAATTGAACGGTATATGTAAGATTATTCAAGAAGTGTTGTTTAAATTCATTCGCACAGAACATATGTTCTGACCCCCTCCTCACAACATTCGCAGGTTAGACAAAGACATACAGCTTTGGGAACACTGATTTAGCAGTATTGTGATTAAGGTAAAGCTATGTTTTAAATATATTATATTTTACTCCTTCCGCCGTGAGGTGTTTTC
This sequence comes from Allium sativum, assembly GCA_030737875.1. Taxonomy (NCBI): domain Eukaryota; kingdom Viridiplantae; phylum Streptophyta; class Magnoliopsida; order Asparagales; family Amaryllidaceae; genus Allium; species Allium sativum. Next base: position 17,283,164 of record JASFAX010000025.1, read on the forward strand.
CGAACTCTGACATATCTCTTTTCTTTGTCTTTTCTGCAGCATACCAGAGCAACCAACTCGGGTTTCGGTGGATTGGATTTTTAAAGAAAAAAATTCGGCCCGTCGGAATCTGGGTTGTTACATCTGGTATCAGAGCCTCGGTTTAGGGATCTTAGGGAGATAATGAGTGAACGTATTTGTATTTTCTAAAATATAAATATATGACATATATAAACCCAATCCATATAATATCCCACTAGACATGAAAGAGTTGGGATATCTAGTTTGTACATTCAAGGAATGAACATAGGAATTTGGAAACCATTAGGTGGTTGGGGAAGTGTACAATATGACTTGAAGCTAGAGAAAGAAAAATATCCCATAGGATGGAAACTGAAATATTAGTATTTCAGAGTGGTGGGTTTAGAAGTGTAACCTTAGAAACTAGAAAAGGTTGAAATATGGAAAATGGATTAGGAATATATGTAGTTAAGAGCGAATTGAACTCAAGAAAGTGCCTAGGAAAAGTCTAGTGAGTTGAAGACCCGCTTTGAGTCTAACCCAATAATAAACTTTTAAGAACTTAAATTTGTAAAAAAGTTTGTGGTGTTTTTCAAAGTTCTAATCTTTAAAGTATTTTTGATGTTTGAGAAATTATTTAGTGCATGTTGGTTTTTTTTAAAGTAAAGCAGGGTATATTTTGTAAAACAATGATTTCTTATTTTAAAAGAATTCTCTCATTAAAAAGGTGCAGAATATAGAGCATATATAGCACGCTAGTTTTCATATTATAGTATATGAAAGGATTGAAAAGAAAGTGTTGCGTTTTTTAAAAGAAATTCTATTCTGTTAACAATAAAATCTGATTATTGTTTTAAAAAAGGAATTTTTGTTAGGTGAACAAAAAAAGCGGTAGTGTGTAGGAATAGAATAGATGCCTGCACTTTATAGTGAGTAATCTAATTAACAATTGTAAATAGGAACAATGTGACCTCAATAGTTATCCTTGTCTACTCCAGTTTCGTGATTTAAAGAAAATGTTATGCATTTTATTTTGTGACATGTTTTTTTATGGTTTGGCAAAAGCAAGTTTTTAAGAAAAGAATAAAAGTTTTACCACTTTTAGTTTTTGGAAGGAGAATGTAATAAAAAGAAAGAATTCCAAACCATGTTTTAAAAATGGAGTAGTTAAGGATTAAGTCCTAGAAAGAACGAGATAAAGTTAAAGCTATCATAACCAACTGGGAATTGGTTGAGATGAGAAATTCTCTGAGTATCAATCTGATGTTGATTTCGGTCTTCGGGATGGGAATTCCATGCAGCTTAACAATTTCTTTGAAATATATCTGAGCTAGACTTTGGGCAGTTCGATTGGAATATAACACATTAATCATATAGGAAACTGAAAAGTGATAGAGATCCCCTATTTACTAGCAAATTCTGGGAGGCTTTCCAGACAGAATTGGGGACAAAACTGAATATGAGCACCGCTTATCACCCCCAAACAGATGGCCAAACTGAGCGGGTGAATAGAATTCTAGAAGATTTATTGCGGGCTTGTATAATCGATTTTGGTGGGTCATGGGAAGATCATTTGCATTTGGCAGAATTCTCATATAACAATAGCTATCAAGCAAGCTTGAAAATGTCACCATTTGAAGCATTATATGGCAGACCCTGCAGATCTCCAGCATGTTGGGTAGAACCTGGCAACAGACTTGTACTAGGACCCGATATGATTAGGGAAGCATCTGATAAAGTGGACTTCATCAAGAAGCGATTGAAAACCGCCCAAAGCCGACAGAAAAGTTATGCAGACTCTAGAAGGAGAGATTTGACATTTGCTGTTGGTGATCATGTTTATTTAAAGGTTTCTCCGATGAGAGGAGTAATCAGATTTGGTAAGACTGGGAAGTTGGCACCGAGATTTATTGGTCCCTTTCCTATACTTGAACGAATTGGAACTCTTGCTTATAGGGTTCAATTACCAGATTGGTTGCCTGGAGTGCACAATGTATTTCACGTATCTCAACTTAGGAGACATGTACATGATCCGGATCTTGTTGTAGAAGAAGCAGCGCAACAGGATGTGGAGATAACTCCAGAATTGGCACTCAGAAGAGAGCCATTAAAAATAGTTGGCAAAGAAACTAGAGAACTCAGGAGGAAAAAGATTCATCTAGTCAAAGTGCAGTGGTGCAGTGATCCTAGAGACTGTACTTGGGAAACTGAGGAAAGCATTAAGCAAGCTTACCCCAACTGCAGAGTGGATATCTCTGACTAACTCCGGTGCAAGGTACCTTCATCATACTTTGCATTTACATTTTATTTCCTACTTTACTGTTGTTTCCTTTTCGAGGACGAAAAGTTTTAAGTAGGGGAGATTGTAATAACCCTAAAAATACGAGCCAATTTAAAATTTTTAAATTGATGATTTCAAAGCAATTTGAAGTACTGAAATAGAATATTTCAATAAATTAGTGAATTAGAAATAGTAAGTCAGTTTGAAAATTGATATTTTGCAAATGGCCTCGGAATTCGACGAAACCACTTTTGTCGGGTCCGGGATGTCAAACTATTGCTAGGTTTCAAATTTCATAATTTTTCGAATCAATATGTGAGCGTGGCAAAAGAAAACGCGTTTGACCAGTTTCTGTTGAATTAAATCGACAGGAAATTGGCCATTTTTCAAACGGTCTCAGAATTCGACGAAACTAGTTTTGTTAGGACCGTATCGTCAATACGAAGCTAGAAAATATTTTTCTGGAATTTTTCTAGTTAGTATGTGACCCCGGTAATTTGAAATGTACGTTTAAAATTCAATATAAAGATTTAAATGTAAATTCAACGGAAACAGATTGTAACGATCAAACCAGCTTACGATACATATCCCATTGTGTTCGGAATGGGGGTAGAACGCTATGGACGACAGGCGGTGGACCTCGTTTCGAGGTCATATGTAAAAGTCAACCCTAATGCAAATTTAATAATTAAATAATAATAATAAAAAAAAAAAAAAAAAAAAGAATTCCCTCCCCTTTTCTTCTGCCTTGGCCCCCCCCCCCCCCCCGATCATTTATCAGAAACAAATAAAAAAAAAAAAAAAAAAAAAGGAGAAAACCCTAACCTAAATCGCCGCCGCCCCCTGACCTGGAAGCCCACCACCAGACCGCCGACGCTCGAGCCGCCGACCAACCTTCTCCTCCCACCGAACGACACCTCGGAGTCCCCACTACCCTCGCGACATCCAATCGAGCAACCCCCTGAACCACCGACGCACCCTGCCGCGAACGCCTCATCGCGACGCCTCCCTGAGCCGCCAGAACCCCTCGACTTCCCTCCTCCCCTTCACATACCACGGTAAGCATTTACTTTATATTTATTTTTATTTTTGTTTTATGATTTCTGATTTATAAAACGATTTAAAATTAAAACTGTATATTTCTTTTAGTTTTAAAAACAGTATTTTTAAGAGCAGAATTTTTTTAAAACAGAAATTTTTTTTTTTAAGTAAATAAAAACAGAATTTTTAAAGTAAATAAAAACAGATTTTTGTTTTAAGATTTTAAAAACTGAAATTATATAAAAGAAAGTAAAACTGCATTTTAAGAAAACAAAAACTGTTTTTAAAAGATTTTAAAAACTGCATATTTTTAAAAGAAGAAAAACTGCATGTTTTTAAAAGAGGCAAAACTGCATTTTTTTTTAATAGAAGAAAAACTGCATTTTTTTTATAAAAGAGTTTTAAAAACTGTTTTGAAAAGAAAATAAAAACTGATTTGAAAAAGGAAAAAAAAAACTGATTTTATTTTAAACTTGGAAATAGAAAAGGATTTGATCTTTTAGTAGAAAAAGATTTGAACTTTTAAAAATAAAGATCATATTTTTAAAAATAGAAAAGACGGAATTTTTGTTAAGTAGTAAGATGTGATTCTTATATTTTTTAAAGCAATAAAAATATAACTTTTGCATCAAAGGAATATTAAAAATATAATCTTTGTTTTTAAAATATGATCTTTATATATTGATTAACATAGTAAAAATTCGATTTTTACTTATGTAGAGAATACGAGAAACGAAAGCGACAAGAAGACGAAATAGACGAAGATTTCTAGAAAAGGAAGAGTTGTGTTATTGGATAGCTACTGGTGAGAAATTCTCACTCTTAAATTTCTTTATTTATATATATGTGTGGAAAATAAAAGTGAATTGCTATATATAAATATTTATATATATATATATATACGCCCCCTCGTCCACAAACCATGGACGATATTTATTGGTTGAAATTGTGGTGAAAATTGGTTGACAACAAATTGTTGTTTGGGATTGTTTGTGGTTGATATTGAATTGATTGAGGTTGAAAAATACCCGTTTGTGATTGGAAAAATATTTGGTTGAAACCACATAGGATTAGTTTGTGGTAATGAAATAAATATAAACATGCCGCCTGCGTGCGAATTAGATGCATGATCCCCATTGTCAAAAACCGCGAGGTTTTAAGGTAGAGCGAGGAGCCGTACTAGGGACGGTGCCGGTTTAACTACCCTGCCGTTATGCTGCCGAAATTTTGAATAATCTTTGTGTGTTAGAATTATTTTCATATGTTGAAATTATTTTACATGCATTGAAATTAAAACCATATATTGAAACTATGTCCATGTGTGGAAATATTCATGAGTTGAAAAGTGTTGTGTGAAAATAAAATTCATTTGTGAATGAATGAAGTGAATAAACAATAAAAATCACATTTTTATATATATGTGAAGTATGAAAAATATTCGCCTTATATAAATAGTTTCAATCATAAAAATCCCATCTTTCTAATATGAACAACATAAATAAATTGTCCATGTGTGGAAATGCTCATTTGTTGAGAAATGTGTGTAGTGGAAAAGATTCATGTGTTGAATAAAAAGATTGAACAATAAAAATTACATTTTTATTTAAACTATGAAGTGTTGAAACCATACATTGGTTGAATAAATATTTTAAATGATAAAAATATGATTTCTATCATATGTGTGATATGCTAAAGATATGCAGACGATGAAACAAATATTTGTGATAGAAATATTATTTCTAACATGCATAGGAACTAAATAAAATAGTCATGTGTTGAAATCTATTTTAGTTCGCCAAAATTATCATCTTTGAAATGTGAAGTGTTAAGAATATCCACTTGTTCAAATAAACGTGCATGAGTTGAAATATACATTAACTAGCTAATGATATGATTTTAGCCTATGCATGCGATATTAGAATGAGTGGTGTTTTTAAACCAAAGCAAATCAAATGTGAAGTTGAATAGAAAATGATAAATGTTAGAAATTGTATATATGTGCATGCATATCTGTTGAACAGGTTATAGCAAAGGGGCTAGAGAAGAGGAATAAAATTTTGTGCCCGACAAATAGGTACACGTTTACAGATTTGTTTGGGTGATGATTTTGAGCCTGTTGGCTAGCCGCTTGGCTTTTTCTTTTTCTTTTTGAGATTAGAAGGACCGGGAACGCTATTTGCGATTTCCCGATGCCCCCGGTACAGGGGAGGTTATGGCGAAATTTTCCAAAAATTTAGGGTGTTAGAAAAATATTTGAAGTGAAACGATATAGGAAATATTGAATGGACTATATTTATATGAATATATAAATATAAATATAATTAGAACGAAACGTGGCCGTGCAGTTCATATTTTGAAACCGTGATTTCAAATGAATAGTGCGGAAGATCCGACCATTGGATTTTCCCGAAACCTCAACCGTTGGGTTCGCCTTGGAAATATCTTTCCAACGGCACCAACTTTGTGAAGATCCGACGGTTGGATTGTCTGGAATGTTTAAAACAAAATTAAGGAAAAACAGCGCCAGAAACGATTATATTTATATATATATATAAATATAATTAAATTAAATCGAACAACGACGCTGCAGTTCGAAAATTGAAATCGTAACTTCAAATGGTTAGTGTGGAAGATCCGACCGTCGGATTTTCCTAAAACTGGAACCGTTGGGTTCGTTTTGAAAAGACCTTCCTAATGGTGTAAAATTTGTGAAGATCCAACGGTTAGATTTTCCTATATGTGTAAAACAAAATTAGTGGAAAGCAGCGCCAGTGCGTCGATACGACCTGAAACGTCGTTTAATTAATTATGGCCGTTTTAAATTAAATTAAAATGGCGATATATCGTTATTAAGTGCTATAGACGATATAGAGTGAAAATAAACCAATTTTGTTGTGTTTGCTTGAAGTGTGATGGTTGAATATATTTGACGTGAAAATTATAACTAAACAACTGAAATGTGAATATTGAATAGTTCAACCCTGTGATTAATTGGTTTGAAAATCTAAATATACGTGGGTTATTTGAAAAGGCCGAGTTTATCTCATTTCAAATAATCGATCGACGTTGAGAAGTCGAAGAGTCGAAGACGACTGAAGACCGACGATCTCCACGTTGGATGGATGGGCGCTACTGATGCTCGTGATTGGAGTAGCTACCATGAAGGAATTGAAGTAGTAACCGTCCAAACATAGTGTTGATTGTACGGATATGCGAGGAATTGGTGCCTCCGGTTTCGTTCAGACCCAGAACGGACTTGTAAATGGACTGTGTGTCTGACATTGGATTTTGTTCTGTGTTGATTGATCTCTGTTAAATATATATCTGTTTGGCGGCGGAGAATTTATTCTCTTGCTTAACGCCCTTCTCTGAGACGTACGAGCTTAGAGGTTATGTATTGACAGAAATCAGTCGCATGGAGTGGATTGCCTGTGTGGCACGCCTAAGTGACATGTGATCAAGGCTTCTGTTGCAAAGCAAAGTCTTGTGGTTGATGATCAAAGCATGGTCTGTGTGACTAGCTTTGTGTATAACGTGAATTCGTGAGCCTCACACCTCGGTATGAGTCAAAAACGGGAGAGTGACTGCAGGGAGAGCACGACGTTTCTTTCTAGCTAAGGTGGTGTCAGTGACCTACCAGCCCTGACATTATATATACTTTTCACCTGTGTGGTTGTTGGAATGCGAGGCGCCTCGATATAGGTCTGTAAGGACCGGGAAACGTGTGTTCAGGAATAACTAATCCTCAAAAGTAAGAGAGGACCGGCCCTGAAGATCCAAGGATCATAGTGGGGTCCTGGGACATTTGCTAGAGTGTCTCGAATCGGAGAGGAGCTTGCCCCTTGCCTCGACTCATGAAGGAATCCAATTTCCAATACGAAATGTGCGGTTGTGATTGTATTACTAGTACGGCGACATAGTAGATGGTAGCTATGCCGCCTAGGATTGATATTTATGATTGAATATGCTTTTGAAACATATATGCACTAGTAATAATATCAAACACCTTTGTTTATTCGTATGAAGCATCTTTGACCATTATAAGGTAAAAACTCTATCCTCCGGCTTGCGTTGCATTGTGTGATGGGACCTGAGTCTTATAATGGCTTCATTTTAGAAAAAGCATTGCGTTGATTTAATCGTTTGTTTTATTTCATGCACTAGCACTCATTGGAGTAAACCCGTTCCGCGAAAGTGGCGTGGTCCTTTGATTTGCCTTATTATTGTTGTTAATAAGTTGAATAGATTTCTCATACCAGTCCCATGACTGACTCGTAGTTTGTTTCACCTTGCAAACTCGGGTGCCCTTATTTTCACACGGGCAGCCTAGTTACAGGTTTCTGGTGCACCTTTTGGCTCATGGCGAGGCTTGACTACACCGTGCTGACTTGGATTTTCTCCGCCATTATTGTATCTATATTATGATTCCGCCACTGGCGATGTAGACTGATATTCCTTTTGTGTACTCTTTATGTATGATTCCGCCTCAGGCGATGGTGACTGATTATGTATCATTATGTACTAAGTGGTATCCTGTACTGTGCTTCTCTGATGTGATGTTATCTATATGATTCCGCTGTCATATGTGTGTAAATTATTCTAAATTCTGTTTATGCTATTATCTGTGATCTGCTAATGATGATTAATGTGTTATATTCCAATGATTATCCTTAACACCGTGTAACGGGGTTTTGGGATCGTCACAAATGAATATTTCAACTCGTATATGTTTATTTTGAACAAGTGGCTATTTTTAACACTTCATATTTTAACGATTTATGCATACAATAAAAATGTGATTTTTATTGTAAAACAACTCATTTCAAAACACTATATATTTTTTTTCTATATAGTTCATGTAGGTGATAAAATAGAATTTTTATCATAAAACAATTTATTTCAAAATATGAATACCATTCAACACATGAATTTCTAAGCAACGAATGAATATCAATTCAACACATGAATGTTTTCAATAGTTTTTAGATATAGATAAAAATGTGATTTTTATTATCTAACAGTTTATTTCAAAATATGAATACCATTCAACACATGAATTTCTAAACAACGAATGAATATCAATTCAACACATGAATGTTTTCAATAGTTTTTAGATATAGATAAAAATGTGATTTTTATTATCTAACAGTTTATTTCAAAATATGAATACCATTCAACACATGAATTTCTAAACAACGAATGAATATCAATTCAACACATGAATGTTTTCAATAGTTTTTAGATATAGATAAAAATGTGATTTTTATTATCCAACAGTTTATTTCAAAATATGAATACCATTCAACACATGAATTTCTAAACAACGAATGAATATCAATTCAACACATGAATGTTTTCAATAGTTTAAGCATATGAAATTAATTCAAACACACAAATATTATTCAAAATTTCGGCAGCATAACGGCAGGGTAGTTACACCGGCACCGTCCCTAGTACGGCTCCTCGCTCTACCTTAAAACCTCGCGGTTTTTGACAATGGGAATCATGCATCTAGTTCGCACGCAGGCGGCATGTATATATATTTATTTCAATTCCACAAACTAATCCTATGTGGTTTCAACCAAATATTTCACAACCACCAATGGGTATTTTTCAACCACAATCAACCAATATCAATCACAAACAATCCCAAACAACTATTCGCTATCAATCAAATTTCCACAACAATTTCAACCAATAAATATCGTCCATGGTTTGTGGACGAGGGGCGTATATATATATATATATATATTTATATATAGCAATTCACTTTTACTTCACACATATATATATAAATTTTAAATCAGAAATCTCACCAATAGCTATCCAACTGCACGACTTCACTTATAGAAATCTTCGCCTTTTGTCGCTTTCGCCCGTATTCTCTACACATGTAAAAATAGAATTTTTACTATGCTATTCCATATATAAAAATCGAATTTTGACTTCGCTATTCAACATATAAAAATATGATTTTTACTTTTGCTTTCAACATATAAAAATATGATTTTTTACTTTTGCTTTCAACATATAAAAATATGTTTTCTACTTTTCTAAAAGAAATCAGTTTTATTCTTTTACAAAATCAGTTTTTATCTTTATAAAGAAATCAGTTTTCACTTTTAAAACAATTCAGTTTTCATTTTTAAAACAATTCAGTTTTCACTTTTAAAACAATTCAGTTTTCTACCCTTCTAAAAGAAATCAGTTTTAATTTCTTTTTAAAACATCAGTTTTAAAATTCCTTAAAAGAAATCAGTTTTAAAAATTCTTTTATAAAAATCTGTTTTACACTTTTAAAAATATTCAGTTTTTACTTTATAAAAATTTCTGTTTTCTATATTCTTTTAAAAATTTCTGTTTTTAAAATCTTTTAAAAAATTTCTGTTTTTAAAATCCTTTTAAAAATTCTGTTTTAAAATTCTTTTAAAAATTTCTGTTTTAAAATTCTTTTAAAAATTTCTGTTTTTAAAATCTTTTAAAAATTTCTGTTTTTAAAATCTTTTAAAAATTTCTGTTTTTAAAATCTTTTAAAAATTTCTGTTTTTAAAATCTTTTTAAAAATTCTGTTCTGTTTTTTTTTTTTATAAAAATATTCAGTTTTAAACTTTATAAAAATTTCTGTTTTCTACTTAATAGAAATTTCTGTTTTAAACTTATAAAAAAAAATTCAGTTCTAAACTTTATAAAAATTCAGTTTTCAATTCTTTTATAAAAAACCTGTTTTTAATTCTCAGTTTTTAAACCTAATTTTATAAATTCAGTTTTTAAATTACGTTTAAATAAAATAAAATAATAAAAATAAAGGAAATACTTACAGGGGGGGATACCAACTGTATATTACATTCACGGTTATATAATTTTTATTTCGAAATGAATTGAATTGAAAACGATTTCGAAATGAATTGAATTGAAAACGATTTCGAAATGAATTGAATTGAAAACGATTTCGAAATGAATTGAATTGAAAACGATTTCGAAATGAATTGAATTGAAAACGATTTCGAAATGAATTGAATTGAAAACGATTTCGAAATGAATTGAATTGAAAACGATTTCGAAATGAATTGAATTGAAAACGATTTCGAAATGAATTGAAATGAATTCAAATTGAATTAAAATTTGAATTGAATAGAAATGAATTTTAAAACGAATTTATAGAGAAGAATTCAATTTTGATTTGAATTGAAATGGAAGTTGAAATTGCTTTTGAAACGAATTCAAAACTATTTTTAAAATTCGTTTTAAAAAGGAAATCGACGAAATATATATTATATATATTATATATATAATATAATGGCCTGAATAGAACGCGCCGCGCCGCGGCAGTTCGTGAATTTCGACCATTTATTTCAAACGGACATTGCGGGAGATCCGACCGTCGGATTCTCCTAAAACCGGAACCGTTGGGTTCGTATCGAAAAGAGCTTTCCAATGAATATTAGAAATTTGAAATCTAACGGTTGGATTTGGAATTATGTCCAAATCAAATTCGAAAAAGGTCGCTGTAAGTGCAGTTCGATGGCCGTTGTTGGAAATCGAATGTACGGGCCTTGATAAAATTATTAAAAATATCTATAATTTGTGTAAAATTATAATATGTGAATTGGAAAGATTTGGGCTGGAAAATTCCACATTTGAAAAGATAAAAATGGATTTTTATCGAAATGAACTAGTTTTGAACTAGAATTGAAATCAATTTATTTTTAATAAATAAATTGAATAGGAAAGTGATTTTGAAAATAATCGATAATTTCCAATACGTGGATTGGACTGGAGCTGAATCGAAATTATCTTCGGGATATTTCGATGTTGGATTTGGTGACTATACAAATATTGTTATGGGGATTTGAAAGATATTTTATATCGTTATTTCCAATACGATATTTGTTGGTTTCAGAATTTGATATTGAATATAAGTCGATATATTTTCTATTCAGAGCCTTGTATTTAATATCAAATGTGATTTGGGTTTGTCGTGAATCGTGTTTTGATGACATTGGTTCTTTAACCCAGTTAAAGGCAGAATATTGATTTTTGTGAAGATTAAAACTAAGTGGGGTTTTAATGAATCTTTAATTAGATTAAAATGTGAATTGATAATTTAAATTATCAAATCTGAAAGGTGATCGAGAATGGAGTACCACCAGTTTTGCTCCAGAGCGATAGTTAAATCTTTAATTAGATTTGAACGTGAAATGGTAATTAATTTTACCGATAACACAGTGGTGTTAGATGTGGAGTATTACCAGTTTTCTCCATGGGATATAGGTTGGGATTGGGAAATAAAATAAATAATTACTTCGGTGTGGTTCGTTAATCCCGACTAGTTTGAAATGATATCCAAAGGAAGATTATAGGATAAATTTAGAAGAATTTATCTTGGATAAAATTAATGGGAACATTTCCCTAAGAATGTGATATTGTGAATAAAAGAATATTCTGAATTGGGATGAGGCGTTTGTTGTGTTTGTGTAACATTCGTTTATTATATACGTGGGTTATTCAGAAAGGCCGGGTTTATACCCATTCTGAATAATCGATTCGACGAGATGTCGAAGATGAAGACGGTGGTTGATGACCGGAAGTCTTCACATCGTTTGGGTGATTACTGATGATCTTGATTGGGCTGTACACCCAAGATGAGGGAAACAGTCGGTGATCGTCCAGACGTACTTGGAGATCGATGGATATGCGAGGAAAGTGCCTCCGGTTTCGTTCAGACCCAGAACGGACTTGTAAATGGACTGTGTGTCCGACATTGGATTTTAGTCCGTGTGATTGATCTCTATTAAATATATATCTGTTTGGCGGCGGAGAATTTATTCTCTTGCTTAACGCCCTTCTCTGAGACGTACGAGCTCAGGGGTTATATATTGATGGATATCAAACGCATGGAGTGAATTGCCTGTGTGGCATGCGTAAGTGGCAATTGATCAGGGCTTCTGTTGAAAAGCAAAGTCTTGTGGTGGATGATCAAAGCACGGCCTGTGTGGCGTAGCTTTGTGTATAACGTGAATTCGCGAGCCTCACACCTCGGTATGAGTCAAAAACGGGATAGTGACTGCAGGGAGAGCACGACGTTTCTTTCTAGCTAGGGTGGTGTCAGTGACCTACCAGCCCTGACATTTATATACTTTTCACCTGTGTGGTTGTTGGAATGCGAGGCGCCTCGGATATAGGTCTGTAAGGACCGGGAAACGTGTGTTCAGGAATAACTAATCCTCAAAAGTAAGAGAGGACCGGCCCTGAAGATCCAAGGATCAAAGTGGGGTCCTGGGACATTTGCTAGAGTGTCTCGAACGCGGAGAGGAGCTTGCCCCTTGCCTCGACTCATGATGGAATCCAATTTCCAATACGTGTATTGCGGTTTTAATTGTAGAACTAGTATGGCGACATGATATATGGTACCCATGCCGTCTATGATTGATATTTATGATTGAAATTGTTTTGACACTATACACTTATTATAGTATCAAATAATGTGTTTTAAACGTATCAAGCATGCTTTGGCTGTTATAAGGGAAAACCCTATCCTCCGGCTTGCGTTGCATTGTGTGATGGGACCTGGGTCTTATAACAGCTTCATTTTTGTTTATTTAGCATTGCGCTGTTTGTTCTATGCACTGGTATTCTTGGGAGGAAACCCGTTCCGTGTTATACGGCGTGGTCCCTTGATTTACTGAACTTTAAAATAAAGAATATTAACTGTTTTAGTTCTCACACCAGTCCCATGACTGACCTGGAGTTTATTGTTTTGACCTAAACTCTGGGTGCCCCTATTTTCCGCACGGGCAGCTAGTAGTTTTGGTTTTGCAGATTTATATTCACAGGGTCCTGATTTACAGCTGGAACGATGCTCGGAAAGCTCTGTATCCGTGTATCACTTCTAGTTGTGATTTTGTATTATTTTCCGCTGCTATGTAATTTATTGTAATCTCTGATATTTATCGAATGTAATTTATTCATTTATACTCTGTATATTCTTGTATCTGATGGAATTGTTGTAATAACAATGAAATGTTCTTCCGTATGGTTCTAATGTGTCTTGTTCTCGAGCTCTGTAAACCAATGCTCTGATACCAAAATGAGACGACCCGAACTTCCCCGTGAAGGAAAGCACGGATAGAATTGAGTACAAGACAAAATAGGACGCATACGGAAGAACATTAGAACCATACGAAAATGCGATTTCGGAATAGGATTGAAAGTTGGAGAATGAAAACGAATTGAATTGAATTGAAAACGATTTCGGAATAGGATTTAAATTGAATTGAATTGAATTGAAAACGATTTCTATAAAATGAATTGAATTGAATAGGGGCACCCAGAGTTTAGGTTAAAACAATAAACTCCAGGTCAGTCATGTGACTGGTGTGAGAACTAAAACAGTTATTAATCTTTATTTTAAATCATTAGGTAAATCAAGGGACCACGCCGTATAACACGGAACGGGTTTCCTCCCAAGAATACCAGTGCATAAAACAAACAGCGCAATGCTAAATAAAGAAAGATGAAGCTGTTATAAGACCCAGGTCCCATCACACAATGCAACGCAGTCGAGGATAGGGTTTTCCCTTATAACAGCCAAAGAATGCTTGATACGTTTAAAACAAATCATTTGATACTATAATAAGTGCATAGTGTATAAAACAACTTCAAATCATAAGTATCAATCATAGGCGGCATAAGCGCCCCATCCCACTATGTCGCCATATATAGGATTACAAATAAAACCGCAAAGTCACGTATTTGGAAATTGGATTTCCATCTATGAACCGAGGCTAGGGGCAAGATCCTCAACCGATTCGAGACGCTCTAGCCCGTGTCTCAGGATCAGAGCTCGAGTGACCCTTGGAGCGACAGGGCCGGTCCACCGATGTGGATTAAAATGCCTGAACACTGCGTTTCCCCACCCTTTGGGGTGTCAATGAGCCAACAAATGACTCCATCGGTTCGAGAACGACCGATCAATCCGAGGCGCCTCGCAACAGCAACAACCACATAAGTCAATCTCGTCAGGGCGTGTAAAACCACTGACGCCACTTCTAACTAGAAAGAAACGCAAGTCCTCCCTGAGGTCCGTCTCCCGTTTTTGGTTCATACCGGGTGTGAAACACGCGAGGTAAACGTTACACAAAGCTACGCCACAAAGGCCGTGCTTTGATCATCACCACAAGACTTTGCTTTTCAACAGAAGCCTTGATCATTTGCATCTTAGCATGCCACACAGGCAAACCATCCTATGCAACCGATATCAGTCACACAGAATGAAATCCGATGTCAGACACACAGTCCATTTACAAGTCCGTTCTGGGTCTGAACGAAACCGGAGGCACCTAGTACCCCGCATATCCATCGATCTCCAAGTACGTCTGGACGATCACTAACTATTTCCATCTTCTTGGGTGTACAGCCCAATCAAGATCATCAGTTATCACCCAAACGACGTGAAGACCTCCGGTCTTCGACCATCGTCTTCATCTTCGACTTATCGTCGTATCAGTTATTCAGAATGGGATAAACCCGGACTTCCCGAATAACTCGCGTATATTTTATAAAAGTGTTACACAAACACAACATACGCCTCATTCCAATTCATTAGTCACTAACCGTAAATTAATCAAGAGAATAATTCCCCAAATATTAACCCCGAAGGCCGAAACCAACATCAGATCAATATCCAGAAAACCATTCTGCTTGGCTAACCGCCAGTTAGTTTCTAAATTTCACATTCAAATCTAATTAAAGATTTAACTATCGCCTGGAGCAAAACTGGTGATACTCCATTCTCGATCTTTTCAATCTAATTAAAGATTCATTAAAACTCCACTTAGTTTTAATCTGTGACTGGGTTAAAGAATCAGTGTCATTTAAAATACGGCTCACGATAAACCCAAAGTCACATCCCATTAATTATCGGGTTAAAGAACAAGTGTTATTTAAAACACTGTTCACGATAAACCCAAAAATCAATATCAATTCAATTCCAATTAAATATTATTTAATTGGTACACTTCATTAAATCTAAATAAAAAGATTTAATCTTTTCTCAACTGGGTTCAAGAACAGTGTTAGTGAAGACACCATTCACGACAAACCCAAATCACATTCATTAATTATCGGGTTAAAGAACAAGTGTTATTTAAAACACTGTTCACGATAAACCCAAAAATCAATATCAATTCAATTCCAATTAAATATTATTTAATTGGTACACTTCATTAAATCTAAATAAAAAGATTTAATCTTTTCTCAACTGGGTTCAAGAACAGTGTTAGTGAAGACACCATTCACGACAAACCCAAATCACATTCATTAATTATCGGGTTAAAGAACAAGTGTTATTTAAAACACTGTTCACGATAAACCCAAAAATCAATATCAATTCAATTCCAATTAAATATTATTTAATTGGTACACTTCATTAAATCTAAATAAAAAGATTTAATCATTTCTCAACTGGGTTCAAGAATAGTGTTAGTAAAGACACTATTCACGACAAACCCAAATCACATTCGATATTCAATACAAGGCTCTGAATAGAAAATATATCGGCTTATATTCAATATCGAATTCTACGACTAACAAATGTCGTATTGGAAATAACGATATAAATATATATCTTTCAAATTTCCATAACACCACTTGTATAATCACGAATTCCAACATCGAAATATTCCGAAGACAATTTCGATTCAAACCCACCCCAATGCAATTATTGGAAATTTTGGTTATTTTCAAAACCCTTTTCGAATTCAATTTATTTATTTAAAAATAAATAGAATTATAATTCTAGTTCAAAACTAGTTCAATTCGATAAAAATCTATTTTTATCTTTTCAAATATGGAGTTTTTCATCCCAAATCTTCACAAGTCATTTCTTATGATTTTACACAAATTATTACTATTTTTAATAATTTTATCAAGGCCCGTACAGTCGATTTCCATCAATGGCCATCGAACTGCACTTACAGCGACCTTTTTCAAATTTGATTTGGACATAATTCCAAATCCAACCGTTAGATTTCAAATTTCTAACATTCATTAGAAAGCTCTTTTCGATACGAACCCAACGGTTCCGGTTTTAGGAGAATCCGACGGTCGGATCTCCCGTAATGTCCATTCGAAGTCAATGGTCGAAATTCGCGAACTGCCGCGGCGCGGCGCGTTCTATTCAGGCCATTATATTATATATATAATATATATAATATATATTTCGTCGATTTCTATTCAAAACGAATTATATAAATAGTTTTGAGTTCGTTTCAAAAACATTTTCAACTTCTATTTCAATTCAAAGCAAAATTGAATTCTTCTTTATAAATTCGTTTCAAAATTCATTTCTATTCAATTCGAATTTCAATTCAATTTGAATTCATTTCAATTCGCTTTCAATTCCATTTGAATTCGTTTTCAATTCATTTCGAAATCGTTTTCAATTCAATTCATTTCGAAATCGTTTTCGATTCATTTTGAATTCGTTTTCAATTCAATTCATTTCGAAATCGTTATAAATATCGTTCACGTCAAAATGGCGTCCATACACGGCTTCATAAATTTCTATTTTCAAATATTCTATTTCAAATATTTCTTTTTCAAAATAGTTGTTATTATCAAAATATTTCGTTCAACACATGACCAATCTCAATGAATGAGTACTGTCAACACATGAACTTTTATTTTATAATATTCTTTATTTTTCAAATTGGAATGAGGCCCAATCAATTACCATATAAAGTTAATTATATGGATTTTCATACAACACATGTATATCATAGCATTGAAAAATAATCAACCATCAACCAAAGTGCACTACACTGCATAAGCATCAAATACAGATATTCAACGCTTATAACAGCCTGTCAATCAATCGATCGACATATTTAATCAATCAGGATGAGTGAACTGCATATTTCATCCTAACACCCGTGTGGGGTTTCAAACAATCAAACACAGATTTTATTTGTGCAGTTGGGCGATGTGTGAAATTTATCGACCCAATCAATATCATTCAAATAAGTGTACATAAACAAACCATCTGGTTTGTAAATGAATATTTATTTATTCACTTCACTATTTTCATATTCACGTTAAAAATTATATTTTTAACGATAAAACATTTTATTTCAACCTATGAATTTCTATTCAATTCATTTATTCAATAAAATGATATTTTTATTTTTCTAACATGTTTTAGAAAATTTCGGCGGCATAACGGCACGATACTAGAAACGGGACAAGGCCTAGCCTTATCCCCGGTCTAGTGAAGGCCCACGCCATTCACACATCAATCAAATCAATTTCATTATTCAAACCACAAAATTTGGAGTAAGGGTCTAACCTAGCCTTACTCCTTCGCCTTATAACGGCGCACGTCTAATCCTAACCAATTTATCGATTCGATTTTTCACACCACAAACCACATTCAAACCAATATCACAATCAATAACCAAACAGCCAATCAAACAAGTCCATGGTCTGTGGACGATTGTGTCGGGTGCTACTAAGCACCGTCTGCATCCTAGTATATATATGTATAACTAGAAATAAAATTGAAAGGTGAGAAGTTCTCACTTTATAGCTATCCTAGCTCCACGGCTCTTCTTTTGCAGAAGTCTTCGTCGTTTCGCCTTTTTGTCACCTTTGTTGCCCAAGGCCACTATATATATAAAAATCGAATTTTTACTTCGCTATTCAATATATAAAAATCGAATTTTTATTTCAAAGTTCAATATATAAAAATTCTATTTTTCTATCGAAGTTCAATATATAAAAATCCTATTTTTCTATCGAAGTTCAATATATAAAAATTCTATTTTTCTATCGAAGTTCAATATATAAAAAATCTATTTTTCTATCGAAGTTCAATATATAAAAATTCTATTTTTATATCGAAGTTCAATATATAAAAATTCTATTTTTATATTCTCCATTATATTTTCAAAAGTGATGTCTTTTTATTTTCAAATCAAGATTGCTTGTATTTTTGAATCAATGACCATTTCAGTTTCTTTTCTTTTTAACAATGTAAAAATCAACTTTTAATCATTTTAAAAAAACTCGTCTTTAACATTTTTAAAAGTCTGTTCTTTAATATTTAAAAAAAAATCTCTTCTCTGGTTTTAACATTAAATAAAATTCTGGTTTTAAACTAAATAAAAATTCTGGTTTTAAACTAAATAAAAATTCTGGTTTTAAACTCTTATAAATTCTGGTTTTAAACTCTTTTAAAAAAAACAACTGTTTTTAATCTTTTTTAAAAAAAACAATTCAGTTTTAAAGTAAAACAAGAAAATCAGTTTTCATATTCTTAAAATTCAAACAGTATTTAATCCCCTTTTTTCTTTCTTCAGTTTTTTTTTTTTATATAAACAAAAATAAAATAATAAATAAAAAGAAAAGGAAGACTTACCGAGAGGGGGGCTTCGGGTAGAAAGAAGAGGGGCAGAGGAGGAGATCGGCGAGGGGGGGCGTGAGGCTAGGCGGCGCGGCGAGCTCGAACCCCCAGAGGCGGCGGCGCGAATGGATTCTTCGGCTAGGGTTTGCTGCCCCTTCGATTTGGAGTACTTCGCGTTGGAGGGGGGGCGATGTGGAGGAGGTTAAGAAGGAGGAGAGACGAAGGATCGGATAAGGGAGGGGCTAGCGGATGGACGACGCTGGCCTGCGCCGACGATGGCAGCGGCGGTGAAGGGGGGGGGGGAAAGCGGAATCGCGATGCACTCCAGCGTTTTTTTTTTTTTTTTTTTTTTTTTGATTCTGGAATAAACGAACAGGGGGGGGGCCTGTACGAAGGTAAAGGGGGGAGAAAGAATTTATTTTATATTTTTTTTTTATTTAATTATTTAATTATTCAAAAAGGTTGACTTTCACAAACGACCCCTAAACGAGGCCCACCGCCTGTCGTCCATAGCTAATTACCCCCATTTCGAACACAATGGGATATGTATCGCAAGCTGATTTGATCGTTACAATCAGTTTTCTTTGAATTTACATTTAAATCACTAAATTGAATTTTAAACGTACTTTTCAAATTACCGGGGTCACATACTAACTAGAAAAGTTCTAGAAAAATATTTTCTAGCTTCGTATTGGCGATACGGTCCTAACAAAACTAGTTTCGTCGAATTCTGAGACCGTTAGAAAAATGGCCAATTTCCAGTCGACTAAAATCAACTGAAACTGGTCAAACGCGTTTTCCTTTGCCACGCTCACATATTGATTCGAAAAATTATGAAATTTGAAACCTAGCAATAACTTAACATCACGGACCCAACAAAACTGGTTTCGTCGAAATCCGAGGTCGTTTGCAAAATTGCTATTTTTAAGGGCCTTATATTATATTAAAATATATATAAATTCCACAGCGACTATTTCTAAATTTCAACTGGACACATCTCATCATTTATAAAGTGGAATCTCCGTTTCCCAACTTCGTTGGAAAGATATTCACTATTAGATTCCATTATTTTTGGTTTCACTAAAATCCGGATTGTTTTGCACCCGGTACATTCAATTGAAGTTTGAAATCGAATTATCGAACTACCGCGCCATTTTCAATTCCTTTTATAATTATATATAATTATTATTTATTCTAACGACGACGTATATAATATATACGTCGAATTCTATTCAAAATAAATTTTCTCGTCGATATTATTTAAAATAATTCATTTTAAATAATCAAAATTCGCTAAAATGGCCAAAATAAAAATTTTAAACTGGCCCAGATTTTCCGGGTTGTTACAATCTCCCCCACTTAAAACTTTTCGTCCCCGAAAAGGAACAAAGTCGAAAGTGGTTTGATTAATCAACTCTACGTTCGATCTGGCTTCCATTCTCCAACCTTTCAGTTTCTGAGAATTTTCAAAATTTCAAAAATTTGGCTAACACCCTAAATTTTCGAAAAATTTCGCCATAACCTCCCCTGCACCGGGAGCATCGGGGAATTTCAAATAGCTTCCCCGGTCCTTCAGATCTCAAAAAGAAAAAGAAAAAGCCAAGCGGCTAGCCAATAGGCTCACAAAATCATCATCACCCAAACAAAACAGGAAATTATGTAGTAAACATGTACCTATTTGTCGGGCAAACAAATTTTATTCTCTGCTCTAGCCTCCTTGCTATGACCTGTTCAAGGATATATATGTATATGCAAGCAAATGCAACCAATTTTCAATATAATTCAATATTTGATTCAATTAGGCTAAATGTTTAAAAATTAGCAAACAAATAAACAAACAACACAAACATCAATCAATTAGTGAATTAGAGTTTCAAATTCATAACTTTGATACATAGTCAAAAATCATGTTTTTGATGCCAAATCACAACAATAGGCCCTATCTAATTTTGGTTCTCACACCAGTCTAATGGAAATATATAGATATTACACGTTCGTCACTCGAATATAAATTCTGATGATGATATATCAATCATCAGAATCACTCCCGGGCGACTAGAGCGTAATTCTATATCTATCCAGTATATTAAAATTTCGAATACACGCGGATCAGACGTATACGCAAAATCTATATATACTGGATTGTCCACATCAATATAATTAGATAATCAACTACGAATAATTGGTTTAATTCTTCAAAACAAAATTTGTTTTCACTTTAAAAATATACTCTTCACACTCGTTCTAGGATACTACTGATCCTATCTCTAACGAGTCATTCTAATTGGATATTACTAATCCAATATCTGATGAATTCTTTCGTAAGGTTCTAATGTGCCTTGCTCTCTGAGCTTTGTAAACCAAAGCTCTGATACCAACTGTGACGGCAAGTTCGAAACGCCCTTTCGTTTGAGAACACGACAAAACAGAACGCATATAAAAGAACATTTCACTGTATATTACAACAATGCATCAGAATACAAGAATATACAGAGTATAAAGGAATAAATATTACACAGAAATATCAGAGTTTTAAATTACATTTAAATACATAGCAGCGGAAAAATAATAATATACACAACTAGAATGAGATATACGGATACAAAGCTTTCCGGATATCGTTCCAGCTGTAAACCAGGATCCTGTGAATATAAATCTGCAAAACCAAAACTACTAGCTGCCCGTGTCAAAAATAGGGGCACCCAGAGTTTAGGTTAAAACAATAAACTCCAGGTCAGTCATGTGACTGGTGTGAGAACTAAAACAGTTATTAATCTTTATTTTAAATCATTAGGTAAATCAAGGGACCACGCCGTATAACACGGAACGGGTTTCCTCCCAAGAATACCAGTGCATAAAACAAACAGCGCAATGCTAAATAAAGAAAGATGAAGCTGTTATAAGACCCAGGTCCCATCACACAATGCAACGCAGTCGAGGATAGGGTTTTCCCTTATAACAGCCAAAGAATGCTTGATACGTTTAAAACAAATCATTTGATACTATAATAAGTGCATAGTGTATAAAACAACTTCAAATCATAAGTATCAATCATAGGCGGCATAAGCGCCCCATCCCACTATGTCGCCATATATAGGATTACAAATAAAACCGCAAAGTCACGTATTTGGAAATTGGATTTCCATCTATGAACCGAGGCTAGGGGCAAGATCCTCAACCGATTCGAGACGCTCTAGCCCGTGTCTCAGGATCAGAGCTCGAGTGACCCTTGGAGCGACAGGGCCGGTCCACCGATGTGGATTAAAATGCCTGAACACTGCGTTTCCCCACCCTTTGGGGTGTCAATGAGCCAACAAATGACTCCATCGGTTCGAGAACGACCGATCAATCCGAGGCGCCTCGCAACAGCAACAACCACATAAGTCAATCTCGTCAGGGCGTGTAAAACCACTGACGCCACTTCTAACTAGAAAGAAACGCAAGTCCTCCCTGAGGTCCGTCTCCCGTTTTTGGTTCATACCGGGTGTGAAACACGCGAGGTAAACGTTACACAAAGCTACGCCACAAAGGCCGTGCTTTGATCATCACCACAAGACTTTGCTTTTCAACAGAAGCCTTGATCATTTGCATCTTAGCATGCCACACAGGCAAACCATCCTATGCAACCGATATCAGTCACACAGAATGAAATCCGATGTCAGACACACAGTCCATTTACAAGTCCGTTCTGGGTCTGAACGAAACCGGAGGCACCTAGTACCCCGCATATCCATCGATCTCCAAGTACGTCTGGACGATCACTAACTGTTTCCATCTTCTTGGGTGTACAGCCCAATCAAGATCATCAGTTATCACCCAAACGACGTGAAGACCTCCGGTCTTCGACCATCGTCTTCATCTTCGACTTATCGTCGTATCAGTTATTCAGAATGGGATAAACCCGGACTTCCCGAATAACTCGCGTATATTTTATAAAAGTGTTACACAAACACAACATACGCCTCATTCCAATTCATTAGTCACTAACCGTAAATTAATCAAGAGAATAATTCCCCAAATATTAACCCCGAAGGCCGAAACCAACATCAGATCAATATCCAGAAAACCATTCTGCTTGGCTAACCGCCAGTTAGTTTCTAAATTTCACATTCAAATCTAATTAAAGATTTAACTATCGCCTGGAGCAAAACTGGTGATACTCCATTCTCGATCTTTTCAATCTAATTAAAGATTCATTAAAACTCCACTTAGTTTTAATCTGTGACTGGGTTAAAGAATCAGTGTCATTTAAAACACGGCTCACGATAAACCCAAAGTCACATCCCATTAATTATCGGGTTAAAGAACAAGTGTTATTTAAAACACTGTTCACGATAAACCCAAAAATCAATATCAATTCAATTCCAATTAAATATTATTTAATTGGTACACTTCATTAAATCTAAATAAAAAGATTTAATCTTTTCTCAACTGGGTTCAAGAACAGTGTTAGTGAAGACACCATTCACGACAAACCCAAATCACATTCATTAATTATCGGGTTAAAGAACAAGTGTTATTTAAAACACTGTTCACGATAAACCCAAAAATCAATATCAATTCAATTCCAATTAAATATTATTTAATTGGTACACTTCATTAAACTAAATAAAAAGATTTAATCTTTTCTCAACTGGGTTCAAGAACAGTGTTAGTGAAGACACCATTCACGACAAACCCAAATCACATTCATTAATTATCGGGTTAAAGAACAAGTGTTATTTAAAACACTGTTCACGATAAACCCAAAAATCAATATCAATTCAATTAAGTGTACATAAACAAACCATCTGGTTTGTAAATGAATATTTATTTATTCACTTCACTATTTTCATATTCACGTTAAAAATTATATTTTTAACGATAAAACATTTTATTTCAACCTATGAATTTCTATTCAATTCATTTATTCAATAAAATGATATTTTTATTTTTCTAACATGTTTTAGAAAATTTCGGCGGCATAACGGCACGATACTAGAAACGGGACAAGGCCTAGCCTTATCCCCGGTCTAGTGAAGGCCCACGCCATTCACACATCAATCAAATCAATTTCATTATTCAAACCACAAAATTTGGAGTAAGGGTCTAACCTAGCCTTACTCCTTCGCCTTATAACGGCGCACGTCTAATCCTAACCAATTTATCGATTCGATTTTTCACACCACAAACCACATTCAAACCAATATCACAATCAATAACCAAACAGCCAATCAAACAAGTCCATGGTCTGTGGACGATTGTGTCGGGTGCTACTAAGCACCGTCTGCATCCTAGTATATATATGTATAACTAGAAATAAAATTGAAAGGTGAGAAGTTCTCACTTTATAGCTATCCTAGCTCCACGGCTCTTCTTTTGCAGAAGTCTTCGTCGTTTCGCCTTTTTGTCACCTTTGTTGCCCAAGGCCACTATATATATAAAAATCGAATTTTTACTTCGCTATTCAATATATAAAAATCGAATTTTTATTTCAAAGTTCAATATATAAAAATTCTATTTTTCTATCGAAGTTCAATATATAAAAATCCTATTTTTCTATCGAAGTTCAATATATAAAAATTCTATTTTTCTATCGAAGTTCAATATATAAAAATTCTATTTTTATATCGAAGTTCAATATATAAAAATTCTATTTTTATATTCTCCATTATATTTTCAAAAGTGATGTCTTTTTATTTTCAAATCAAGATTGCTTGTATTTTTGAATCAATGACCATTTCAGTTTCTTTTCTTTTTAACAATGTAAAAATCAACTTTTAATCATTTTAAAAAAACTCGTCTTTAACATTTTTAAAAGTCTGTTCTTTAATATTTTAAAAAAAATCTCTTCTCTGGTTTTAACATTAAATAAAATTCTGGTTTTAAACTAAATAAAAATTCTGGTTTTAAACTAAATAAAAATTCTGGTTTTAAACTCTTATAAATTCTGGTTTTAAACTCTTTTAAAAAAAACAACTGTTTTTAATCTTTTTTAAAAAAAACAATTCAGTTTTAAAGTAAAACAAGAAAATCAGTTTTCATATTCTTAAAATTCAAACAGTATTTAATCCCCTTTTTTCTTTCTTCAGTTTTTTTTTTTATATAAACAAAAATAAAATAATAAATAAAAAGAAAAGGAAGACTTACCGAGAGGGGAGCTTCGGGTAGAAAGAAGAGGGGCAGAGGAGGAGATCGGCGAGGGGGGGCGTGAGGCTAGGCGGCGCGGCGAGCTCGAACCCCCAGAGGCGGCGGCGCGAATGGATTCTTCGGCTAGGGTTTGCTGCCCCTTCGATTTGGAGTACTTCGCGTTGGAGGGGGGGCGATGTGGAGGAGGTTAAGAAGGAGGAGAGACGAAGGATCGGATAAGGGAGGGGCTAGCGGATGGACGACGCTGGCCTGCGCCGACGATGGCAGCGGCGGTGAAGGGGGGGGGAAAGCGGAATCGCGATGCACTCCAGCGTTTTTTTTTTTTTTTTTTTTTTTGATTCTGAAATAAACGAACAGGGGGGGGGCCTGTACGAAGGTAAAGGGGGGAGAAAGAATTTATTTTATATTTTTTTTTTTATTTAATTATTTAATTATTCAAAAAGGTTGACTTTCACAAACGACCCCTAAACGAGGCCCACCGCCTGTCGTCCATAGCTAATTACCCCCATTTCGAACACAATGGGATATGTATCGCAAGCTGATTTGATCGTTACAATCAGTTTTCTTTGAATTTACATTTAAATCACTAAATTGAATTTTAAACGTACTTTTCAAATTACCGGGGTCACATACTAACTAGAAAAGTTCTAGAAAAATATTTTCTAGCTTCGTATTGGCGATACGGTCCTAACAAAACTAGTTTCGTCGAATTCTGAGACCGTTAGAAAAATGGCCAATTTCCAGTCGACTAAAATCAACTGAAACTGGTCAAACGCGTTTTCCTTTGCCACGCTCACATATTGATTCGAAAAATTATGAAATTTGAAACCTAGCAATAACTTAACATCACGGACCCAACAAAACTAGTTTCGTCGAAATCCGAGGTCGTTTGCAAAATTGCTATTTTTAAGGGCCTTATATTATATTAAAATATATATAAATTCCACAGCGACTATTTCTAAATTTCAACTGGACACATCTCATCATTTATAAAGTGGAATCTCCGTTTCCCAACTTCGTTGGAAAGATATTCACTATTAGATTCCATTATTTTTGGTTTCACTAAAATCCGGATTGTTTTGCACCCGGTACATTCAATTGAAGTTTGAAATCGAATTATCGAACTACCGCGCCATTTTCAATTCCTTTTATAATTATATATAATTATTATTTATTCTAACGACGACGTATATAATATATACGTCGAATTCTATTCAAAATAAATTTTCTCGTCGATATTATTTAAAATAATTCATTTTAAATAATCAAAATTCGCTAAAATGGCCAAAATAAAAATTTTAAACTGGCCCAGATTTTCCGGGTTGTTACATTAGGGAATTATTTTCATGCCAATTTACAGTTAAGGATTAAATAATATTGAACTAATGGAAAATTTCCACTATAATGCATAAACATTGAGAAACCGAGGTTTGTTTCTTGAGAAAAAGAAAAAGTATTGTTGCTTGAAAGAGAAGTATAGGCTAGTAATACACGGCATTGACTAGTAGTGACTACTAGGTAGTGAAGGGCAAGCAAGTGTATAGATCCTGTTGAGCGGACTCGTGACATAAGTCCTAAGATTCTTGGCCTATAGTAGTAGCTGTGTAGGATGCTGTTTGAGTTGAAAACAAAAAGGCTTATTTGAAAATAATAAACTTAAGTAATTTGATTAAGTCAGATAAGCTAAGAAAGAAACTAGCCTAACTAAAAAGAAAACAACAGAATCAATCAAGCAGCAAAACGAGACGGGAAAAGAAATTGGAAATCCTAAGAAAAAGATAAATAAATATGAAATTTTTCCAATATAAATGGAAAAAGAGAAGAAATTTTCTTATGTGGTTGTACTTGGATAGGAAAATAGGAAATCTTTATAGAATAGTTATGTTAAAATCCAAGTGCAATTAGAAACGAAAAATGGAGGACGTAAAATTTTCCATTTTCGTAACATAAGAAATCGAATTTGGAAAATTAGATTTTTCTAAATTTCTAATTTAATGACAGTTGGTAGGGTTTTGGATGCGAAAATTGGATGAACTATGCTCTTACTCTGTAAGAGTGTAGGAAAATTTGGATGAAAAACGTTTTGAATTTTCAAAAATATTGCATTCATATAGAACTGCAAGTATATTTAGGATGTGAGCATCATGTTTTGAAAGAGTTTTTAAAGTTTGCATACACATAGGTAGATCCAAATTAGGCATACATACTTTACTATGATGTATCTCACTTTGCACATGTGCACAATGTTTGCAACAATTGGATGCACACTTGATGGATGGATATTGTGAGGGTTATCTATTTTACTCTTATCGAATTTCGGGAACGAAATTCTTTAAGGGTGGGAGAATGTAAGACCCCTCATTTTTAACATAATTAAAAATATGTAAAAATATAGGAAAATTCATAGATATGTTAATAATGGTGATGTATAATGAAAAATTAATCCGATAACAGTGTACGTAACAGAGAAGACAATAAAATAAGGAAACTTAATCTAAATATCAGGAACTAAGTAAATCAGACATCACCATTGCGTTCGTCTCAGAATTCTGCTTGGAATAGAGTCCAAGTTTTCAAAAATCGGACTTCGTATGAAAGAATTATGGACTGCGGAAGATTCAACAAAAATTCAGAATTTACATAGGAAAATACCTAGGCTAGTCGACCTGGTGGTCGACCTGGGGGTCGACCTACCCAGGGAGGTTGACCTAGGGCTCGACCTACCCAGGGAGGTTGACCTGGGGGTCGAACTTAGTGTCGACCTCCCCCCTGATTTTTCTAGATCTGGGCAGTGATGATTTTTGATGTGGTGGACAGAACGGATGGCTTCTAGGGTGATATAATGGTTCTACAACACTCTCTACACCTATATAATAGTGCCTAGACCTAACCTAATTCGTAAACAATTCCTTCTGACACATCCATGCCGCTAAACTTCAACTAAACATGGCTGCCGCCTCAAAACCCTAAATTAATTTGCTAATTCTTCATCAACTTTGGAGTGTAATCAAATCAAGAAGCAAAATTCTTCATCAACAATTCATGCTCTTCACCTATAATCAAATAAGAAGATTAAACCGGCGTTCTACGTCAACAACAAATCGTTTATTTCTCTAATCCTGTCAAAGTGAGTGGATTTGAACTATATTTGTTGTATAATGTTGTTTCTATCGTTTACCATTCCCCATAATGAATATGATGTTAATTTAATAAGATCTGTTATTTTATTTATGCCTACGTTTGGGTTCTCTCCTTTTTATCCTTTCCCCTTTTTATTTTTTGATCTAGGTTATCTTGAACCTAGACGAAATCTTATTATACAATACGCACGATTGGAATATGGGGATATTGGAATATAATCTGTAATTTTTGGGTTTGTGGCATAACAATTGTTATTGCATATATTGGGCATAATCTATTTTATGCAGTCGAGGAATATAATCTATAATGTTGAATTTGTGTAAGTTTGACATAATTGTCATTGAATGGAATTGGTATAATTCAATATTAACAACATGTAGTTGGATAACATGGATTGGTGAAATTTATTCGTGACTTGAAAAGTAAGCCTAGAGGGTGAATTAGATTATATCTATGAATGTGGGAATGTTGGGATATATATATATATTGGGAAAATATTGAATATATGAAATTGGGTAAAATTGAATATTGGAAAATGACATGTTTGGGTATGAATAACATGGAATTGGCGAATTTGGCTATAATTGGATAATTTGGGTAATATGAAATTTGACTAACTATTATGTAATTGGTATAGTAAATGGCAAACTGGAAATAGGCATAAAAATGAAATGTAATTAACTTGATTTTGGAACATATGACATGAAGTTTGGGGTTTGGGTGAAAGACAATTATTAATGAACGCCTATGATACGAGATTAGGCGTGTTTGTGGTGTAAGACTGCCCGTAACCGCCCGGCAAATCCAGCAACCACAAGCGGACGTCTAATGTGAGAGGTCAACGACAAGAACTAAAGGCATAACGGTTTATGACACGAGGTTAGGCACGTTTGTGGTGTAAGACTTCCCAGAACCGCCCGACACATTCAGCAGCCACAAACGGACGTGAGAGGCCATAATAAGACATGTGGGTGACTTGGGTATGGTTAGAGGGTTAAGTGGGTGATATAAATGACATGTAAAGCATAACAAATTTGGACTTAACCGTTGTGAGACATGTGATGTAAGACATAACCAAGGTAGACTTAACCATAGTAAACATGTGTAAGACATGGAAACTGTAATAAAAGGGGGGTTAAGTGCGACACGTGTGACATGTGAAACAGAATTTAGATATGCTTAACCAAATGGGACCCATAATGGTATCATTAATTAATTGAATTGGGTAAAGTTTAAGTAACGGGTTAAGTAAAAGGAAGGGTTAAGTCAAATCTAAAATTAATGACACAGTAATGAGCGAATGATAATTACCTATTATAAACCAAAGTTGCGGTAATGTAAAAATTAAATAATAGGTAAACTTGTCCTAGGGACAAGGGAAGGTTATGACTTAAGATGTAATACAAGACTTGATGGGTGGGACGACTTATACTATGTAATAAGTTAATCTAAACTTTATGACAAGAAATGGGTAATGATGATAATAACTTATTGTGAATGAACTTAAGAAATGGGAACGATAATAGGTCGGCTTATCCTAGAGACAAGTGGGGATTAAAACTTATGGAATGAGGTAAGTTGCAAGGAATGATAAGGGAAGATGAAATAACTTATGTAATAAGGAAATTTGCACTTAATTGAAGATTTAGTAATCTGTAAAGGCAAGAATAAATCTTCAAATAAAGATAACATAAGTTATATGAATGACATAACATAATATTGGTTGAGTTGAGTAATTCTCTGAGTGTCAATCTGATGTTGGTTTCGGTCTTCGGAGTTGATACTTAGGGTGTTATTCTCTTAACCAATGTAAATGTGAATTAAGATGTACTTAATTATAAATTAAGTAGAACATGTTATTATAACCATAAGAGAGATAATCATTAGATTATGAGAATAACATGTTGTATACTTATTAATGAACTTAAATGGGTTAAGTTATAAGTGGAATTAATAATCAAGGATAACTTGGTAAACTTGAAAAGGAAGAAAATGTGAATAACCAAGTTAAATGAGAAAAAGGAAGAAAGCGCGTAATTAACGAGTAGACATAGGGTCTAAAGACAGATAAAACTAAGGCGCTTGAAGCAGTCCGTACGATGTAGGATGAATGAACCAACGAGGTAGATCATGATGGTGTCATAAGGCATGAGGAGAGCGAACGTTCGCTATTTTGGTGGCTCCAACGGACTGGAAGGGGAAGCGCGCGGCTTCCTGAGATGTTAAAGGTGCTCCTGGTAGTCCTCTGTAGTGGTTTAGCTTCGGGCTAGGATTACAGAGGTTGGGTCTGCGCGGAGCTACCAGGTGGTTGGGCCTTGAACGCTCAAGTAGGGGGCAATCAGAATGATGTACGCGGTGGCATTAAGGGTGGTTTGGTGATTGTCTTAGGTAGAGGTGGGGGGTCAAGACCAAACGGTAGCAAGATCGTTGGATGCCTGTCACCAGCAGCCTAAGGAATGCGAAAAGACAAGAGCTAACCCCTAGAGATCGTTAACCTTTGCTATCAAGGGACGGGGGCGGGGAGACCCCACATGGATGTTTAGATTGTTTTCTTATTAGGGGTGGTCGCTTAGCTCGTGTGGTCTTTACTAGTTGAGGGAGGGGCTGAGGTGGGACCATAACCACCATAGAAAAACCAGACCTGAGGGATATCTGTACATTGGACACTCTTAGAGGCAGGCCCGTACAGATATAGAAAAGCTCCCGACCGAGTTCCGTGTTTTCTGGTGTAGCCCTGCCACGGAACATTGGTTCACAAGTAGAGGTTATGTGCAGTAGAAACATCGAGTACAATTGATGATACGTACGTGGGAAAGTCTAGGTACAATCATGTCTGCTCTAGGTGGTGTATCGTAGACTAAAGGGCATTATTCGGTGATGGAACCAAACTTGATCGAATAGTTTGAGGATAGTAGTTAGTATGCTTTCGTAGCACAGCGATGGTGGTTCTATGCGGATGTAGCGTTGTACGTTACTATGGCATAGGATGAGGGACTGGGCATTTTACTATGGCGATACGGAGTAGACCGTGCGAGTGGGGTATCTTGGGGTGTGCCTCAGTTTGGGGGTAGCTGCATATACACCATATTAGATTAATCTACTAGGCGGTAGATGGGTGTGACGTATGTGTAAGCTTTGAGTGCTAATAACACGTATAACCTAATAAATAAGAAAGTGTAATTGAACGGTATATGTAGGATTATTTAACAAGTGTAGTTTAAATTCATTCACACAGAACTTATGTTCTGACCCCCTCCCCATAACATTCGCAGGTTAGACAGAGACTTACAGCTTTGGGAATACTGATTTAGCAGTACTGTGATTAAGGTAAAGCTATGTTCTAAATATATTATATTTTACTCCTTCCGCAGTGAGGTGTTTTCCGAACTCTGACATATCTCTTTTCTCTGTCTTTTCTGCAGGATACCAGAGCAACCAACTCGGGTTTCGATGGATTGGATTTTTAAAGAAAAAATAATTGATCCGTCGGAATCTGGGTTGTTACATTCAAGTTCAGAAAGAATGAATATTATAAAATAACGATTATTTTAAAATAACGAATATTTTCAAATAATATTCGGTAAAAGATCAAAATACGATTTTGATGTCCAATTTGAGATGGACATGATTATATTAAAATATATATAGCTGTGTTGATTAGATTGACGCCATTTTGACGTGAACGATATTTATATCGATTTTATTCATTTTTATCATGAATATTGAAAAGGAATTGATATCAAAATATAATGTTTTTGAAATATTTTAATTTATATATCGATGATGTGGAATATTCAATTTTGATTTGAAATTGAATATGTAGTTGAAATCGTTTTGAAAACGAATTTAAAACGTTTAATAAAATACGTATGAAAAGGAAATCAACGAAGTATATGTTATATATATTATATATTTATAATATAATGGTCTGAATAGAACGCGTCGCGCTGCAGAAGTTCGCGAATTTCGATAATTGACTTCGAATGGATATTACGGCAAATCCGACCGTCGGATTCTCCTAAAACTGGAACCATTGAGTTCGTATAAAAAAGGGCTTTCTAAGGATATTAGAGATTTAAAATCTAACTGTTGGATTTGGAATTATGTCCAAATTGAATTTGGGAAAGGTCACTATAAGTGCAGTTCGATGGCTTTTTATGGAAATCGACTGTACGGCTTTTGATAAAATTATTAACAATATCAATAATTTGTGTAAAATCATAAAAAATGATTTGGAAAGAATTGGGATGTAAAATTCCATATTTTAAAAGATAAAAATAGATTTTTATCAAATTGAACTAGTTTTGAACCAGAATTATAATTCAATTACTTTTAAAATAAATAAATTGGTTTTGAAATGGTTTTAAAAAATAAACAGAATTTCTAATATATAAATTGGAATGGATTTGAATCGAAATTGTCTTCGGAATATTACGATGTTGGATTTTGTGATTATACAGGTATTGTTATGGAAATTTGAAAGATATATATATATATATATTATTATTTCCAATACGATATCTATTAATTTCAGAATTTAATATTGAATATAAGCCAATATATTTTCTATTCATAGCCTTGTTTTTAATATCAAATTGGATTTTGGGTTCGTCGTGAATGGTATCTATAATAATAGTGTTCTTGAACTGAATGGAGTTAAGAAAATTATTGACTGACTGGAGATTAGTTAAGCTGACTGATTTCCTGGGTATTGACCTGATGTTTGTTTCTGCCTTCGGGGTTAATACTTAGTGGATTTTTCTCTAACTAATTTATGGTTAGAGGCTAATGCGAATTGGGTTTATTGTGAACTGTGTTTTTAACGACATTCGTTCTTTAACCAGATTTACAGTGAAATGTGATTTGGAATTTATAAATCTTTTTATTAAGATTTAACAGGAAGTTTCCAAAGTAAAGTTTTCCAATTTATTATATATTAAATTGGAATTGAATGGAATTCGATTTGATAATAATCGAAATGAAATTCTGTGGAAGAAAACTGTTAATACAGATGGAATTTAAAAGACGTTGTCGATATTCCACTTAAATTATTGGTCGGATACAGAAATTGATATCGATTATATATTGATTTGTTATTCCGTGAAGATTCCATAATTAATGGATTGTGATTTCGGTTGTCGTGAGTGGTATCTTTAATAATACTATTCTTAGAGCCAACGGAGTTAAGAAATTCAGAAACTAACTAGAGATTAGTTAAGTTGAATGGTTTCCTAGGTGTTGATATGATGTTGGTTTCGGCCTTCGGGGATAATACATAGGGAATTGTTCACTTGCTAATTTACGGTTAAAGGCTGATGGAATGGAATGTGATTTTGGGTTTATTGTGAACCGTGTTTTAAAGGTCATTGGTTCTTTAACCCAATTAAAGACGGGATATGATTTCCCAAGTTAAACAATCATTGATATTGATTTTTAGGAAGATTAAAACCAAGTGGAGTTTTAATGAATCTTTAATTAGATTGAAATGATATCCAAAGGAGGATTACAGAATAAATTTAAAGAATTTATCTTTGATAAAATTAATGGGAACCTTTCCCAAAGTATATGAATATTTGGATAAAGAAATATTATGGATTGGAATGAGGCATATGTTGTGATTTTATAACACTTGTTTATTATATACGCGAGTTATTCAGAAAGACCGGGTTTATCCCATTCTGAATAACTGATTCGACGATGTATCGAGGATGAAGACAGTGGTTGAAGACCGGAGGTCTTCACATCGTTCGGATAATTACTGATGATCTTGATTGGGCTGTACACCCAAGAGGAGGGAATCAGTTGGTGATCGTCCAGACGTACTTGGAGATCGATGGATATGCGAGGAATAAGGTTCCTCCGGTTTCGTTCAGACCCAGAACGGACTTGTAAATGGATCTGTGTCTGACATCGGATTTTATTCCGTGTGATTGATATACATCGGTTGCATAGCCTGAATTTATTGTGTGGCATGCTGAGATGCAAATGATCAAGGCTTCTGTTGAAAAGCAGATTCTTGTGGTTGATGATCAAAGCATGGCTTTAATACAACATAGCTTTGTGTAGCGTTAATTCGCGAGCCTCACACCCCGGTGTGAACCAGAAACGGGAGAGGACATCAAGGAGGGCATGCATTTCCTTCTAGCTAGGAGTGGTGTCAGTGTTTTTATATGGCCTGACATTTTACTTATGTGGATGATGGATTGCGAGGCGCCTCAGTTATATCGGTCGATCCGGGGCCCATGGAGTCATTTGGCTCATTTATGCCCCATAGGGCAGGGAAACTTAGTGCTCAGGCATTTTAATCCACATCGAGTGGACCGGCCCTGACAAACCAAGGCTTGCCTGAGGCTCGGTCTAGACAGTCTCGAAGCGGTAAGGACGATCCCTTGCCTTGGTTTACAGATGGAAATCCAACTTCGAATACGTGATATTTGCGGTTTTGATTGTAGAGCCTAGTATTGGCGACATGATATATGGTACCCATGCCGTCTAGGATTGATACATTTATATTTGAAGTTGTTTTATGCAGTATGCACTTATAATAGTATCAAATGATTTGTTTTTAACATACCAAACATGTTTGGCTATTATAAGGGAAAACCCTATCCCCCGGCTTGCGTTGCATTGTGTGATAGGACCTGGGTCTTATAATAGCTTCATTTTTCCAAAAAGCGTTGCGCTGTTTTTTTATATGCACTGGTATTCTTGGGAGGAAACCTGTTCCGTGTTATATGGCGTGGTCCCTTGATATATCTAATTTGAAGTAAAGTTTTAAATAACTGCTTTAGTTTTCACACCAGTCACATGACTGACCTGGAGTTTATTGTTTTAACCTAAACTCTGGGTGCTCTTATTTTCGACACGGGCAGCTAGTAGTTTTGGTTTTGTAGATTTATATTCACAGGAATCTGGTTTATTGCTGGAATGATATTCGGAAAGCACTATATCTGCATATCTCTTTCAGTTGTGTTTTGTATTATTTTCCGCTGCTGTAATGTAATTTGAATCTTTGATATTTTCTAATGTATAATATTTATTCATACTCTGCCTATTCTTGTATTCTGATGAAATTGTTGTAATAAGCAAGGAAATGTTATTCTGTTTGTGTTCTGATTGGTCTTGTCCTCAATTCAATCCGTTCTTTCCTTCATAGGGAAGTTCGGGTCGTCTCAGTTTGGTATCAGAGCTTTGGTTTACAGAGCTCAGAGAACAAGACACGTTAGAACCAAACGAAAGGATTCAACAGAAATTGGATTAGTAATATTCAATGAGAATGACTAGATAGAGATGAGATCAGTCGCATCCTAGAACAAGTGTGAAGAGTGTTTTTTTTTAAATAAAAGTGAAAATAAGTTTTGTTTTGAAAATTTAAAGCAATTATACGTATTTGATTATTTATTTTATATTGAGTTTGGACAATCAAGTATATAAAGATTTTGCATATACATCTGATCCATATGTATTCGAAGTTTTAATAAACTGGATAGATATAGAATCACATTCTAGTCGCCCCGAATGGTTCTGATGATGGCATGTCATCATCAGCACTTGTGTTCGAGTTTCGAAATTGTGATATCTATATATTTTCTTTGACTGGTGTGAGAACCAAAATATAGTTAGAATATATTGTTGTGACTTAGCATCAAAAACATGATTTTCCGTATATATGTTAAAATTATGAATTTGAAACATTAATTCACTAATTGATTGATGGTTGTGTTGTATGATTATTTGTTATCTAATAAAACCTTTATGTGAGAGAACGGTACATATAATCAAATTGAACCAAATATTGAACTGCATTGATAATTGTTTGGAAATGCATGCATATCTCTCCCTGTTGTCTTCCCCAAGGTTAACTGTACATGCATATAACGACCCGCATTCTACGCATCATAGGATCGTAGGATATTTATTTCTTTCACATAAGAAGTCGTACGGTCATGTAACTTTGGGAGACGACTATTGGGGTCATTTCCCATGTTCATGATTTTTCCCGATTTTTAAATGACCATTTTACCCCTAGTTGGCACTGTTTTGGCCATAACTTTTGACTGGAAAGGAATTTTGACCTGAAACCACTTCCATTGGCTCCGGATGATGGTTTCTCTTTCCTTAGAGTGGTCACATTAGCCAAACGGACCCACCGTTTGGGAGATATGGCCGAATTAAGATTTAGAGGGTTAATTTCAGCTAATTGGGCTTAACCGGGTGGTTAGCAGCTAGGCCCAGAGGGGAATTTCGGGTTTAGGGGTATATAGGGGCTGATTAGGGTTAGAAAACATTTCTTTAGACATTTTCCAGCCGCCACTTTCATCCTTAGACACTCTAACAATGGCCTCCTACATCTAAAACACCCCAAATCACTTTCTAATTAAAGATTAGGCTTAGCAAAATCAAATTAAGAAGAAAAAGCACCAAAGCAAGGTTAGAGCTGCTGTTGGACATTAGTATTCGCCCCAAATCAGAGGAGTTTCAGTTCTGAGAATTTTGTTTGTGGCCAAGGTGAGTGATTTGCATAGTTTTTGCACTAATTACGGTAATTAAGGGTAATTAGTGAAGATTAGCGAATTTATACACTAATAAATTCTGGAAAAATGTTTAGAAATTCTTAAATAATATTTTATGCCTTTTTTAGAAATTTGGTTCGATTTGATTAAGTTTTGTTAATTCCATGATTAGATTTACTTAAACATGCTTAAGGGAAAATTTGGGGTTTTGACCATGTTTGATCCACTTTACATGCTATGATTTGTGTTATGGTGTTCGTGGTCGATACTATACGTTACTATGACTGTACGAGATGTTTTGTGATTGTTTAGAAGTGTTAGTTTGGTCAAAAACGCCGTCGAATGGCGAAAGACTCTCGCTGAAATGAAATGCAGGAATTTACCCGGATCGGATCGCCCCTCTATGAGCACGATCCGATGGAAGCTCACGCCACCATGCGCCACGATCCGTTCCACTTCGAAGGCCACGAACCGATGCAGCGCCGTGTCAAAACTAAAGTAGCTCGATCCGAATCGCTCCAGCTTGGTGGACCACGAACCGATCAGAAGGTGCGATCCGAGATGAGGCGCGACGATCCAAACGAGGTAGCACAACCCGAACCCAATGGGTTGCCAACGCCACGAGCTGTTGAGGCGCGATCCGTATGACGCGACACGATCCGATGGAGCTGGAGCACCACGAGCCAGCAGGAACTCGATCCGATCCGATTGGGGAGGCGCATCACGAACCGAACCATCCAAGGGAGCACGACCCGAGGAGAAGACTGAATGAAGACCGATCCGGAAGTGAAGACTACAACTTGAGATGCAAAGGAAGTCCAAATGAGAAGTTAGAGCTCAAGATTCAGATGGGAATCAACGAGTTCGCTTCATGGTTGGGTTTTGCTGCAGGACGCGTGCCAAGGAGTTATCGACGTTTATAGCTTTGGAGCACTATGGTAGGAGGTACGAAGGCGGATTCAGGGCCACTATGGCATAGGTAGGACCAAGGGCTACAACCAATGAAGTGGGTCATTGAAATGTTTGGTCATGACTCCATATGTTTAGCTTGGTCATAGCAGGGTTTCTACAAGTCGGGATTCGTCGTTACCTCAGTTTGTCTAGTGTTCCAAAGTGGTAGATATCGTATGCTTTACGCACTGAGTGAGAGATGTGAGGATGGTTGCTATGGATGATTTGTTTGCTATCATTGTGACATGCACACCCCACCCCCGTATTATTACACTATTTATTATGGCACCTTTGAGTATTGTACGGTATGTGGTACTAACTCTTTGGTTGCAGGTCCAGGTTCAGGTATGGTTTGGTATACCTGTTATTATTCTGTTTAGATGCTTATCGCTCATACCAGGCTTTATGTCTGACCCAGAGTTTTATGTCTCCTCTTATTACTCTGGGTGCTCACACGAGCAGACTAGAGACAGGTTAGCTGGTGATGCACGGGTAGATGATCCGGAGACGAGCAGGAGGCTTCCACGTAATATATATAATATTCCCCCTGTGTTGTTGAAGATCACTGCTTGGGCATTGGTGG
The DNA here is from genome assembly GCA_030737875.1 of Allium sativum. Classification (NCBI taxonomy): domain Eukaryota; kingdom Viridiplantae; phylum Streptophyta; class Magnoliopsida; order Asparagales; family Amaryllidaceae; genus Allium; species Allium sativum. The sequence continues at coordinate 17,321,203 of JASFAX010000025.1, forward strand.
TGCATCTTCTACTTTAGCTTTCTTTTGTTTAGAGACAGTAAATTTGGAAAAATTGTAATAAGCTGTATATGGATTTCCGCTGCTCTGATGATTGATGTTGATTTTAGTTATCAGCTTATGCACTGTCTCACCTGTTTTATGTCACGTATGTTGTTAATATATTTTATTCCATGCGCTGTGAGACATTCTACAGGTTCCTTGTTTAGTTCATTCCCTTCTTTCCTTTCTTTGGCGACCGTTCCGTGCTAATCGGGAACGCGTACAGCGCACTTTCGGAGTAAATGCCGACTGGTACGGGGCGGGCCGTCACACTTGGTATCAGAGCTCTAGGTTGCGTAGTTAACCTAGGGTAGTTATCAGGGAGAGATAATATACGTATACGAGAGAGCGTATTTGTGATTATTTTGATTTTTAAAAGCTATATATATACTATTATTAGTATAAAGGTGAATTCGTACTGCACTAGCACCACTATGGGGTCGTTAATCGTTTCCTTTTTCAGATTGACGATGAGCCGATATGTTAGAGGTACCGGTAGAGGGGCCAATAATGGGAATGCTGCTGACATGAGGACGATGTTTACTGACCTCATGAGAGAGATGCTTAGAGATGTACAGAGGGCAGCTCCCAATGGTGGAAATGGTGATGGTCCAATAGTGCAGGCACCAAGAGTCGACTTCGCCAAGCTGAATAAGGATTATACTAGCCTTGGTGGGAAGCCGTTCCATGGAACGGAGTCGGCTACGGATGTTCAGGATTGGTTGGATAGTTGCGAACGTATCTTCGAGGATTTGGGTATCGAGGATACGATGAAGAGAAAGCTAGCGTCCCGTCAGCTGCAAAGGCGGACAATGAATTGGTGGAATGCTATAAAGGCAGCTACTCCCGAAGATCAGATTACTTGGGAGCAGTTTAAGGCTCGCTTTAGCGAGAAGTTCATTCCGGATGCTAAGAAGTCAGTGCTGTTTAAGAAATTCTTGGAGCTCAAGCAGAATGGCAGAGCTGTCTCGGAGTATATTGCTGAATTTGACACTTTGTCAAAAGATGGGTTATCTCTTATTGATACTGCCGAGAAAAAGAATGAGAAATTCATAACTGGTTGGATCAGTACTTGGGGGAAAAACTTATTAACCACATCGATGAGACGTTTGAATCGATTGTGGGGAAAGCGTTAAGGTCAAAAAGTCTCTACCCTAAGTCGAAGACTGAGGTTGCATCTGCAGAAGAGCCAAAACCACAAGCAAGTGGTGGAGGCAAGGGTGGTTCCCAGAATAAGACAAAGCAGAACCAAGCCAAGGATGGCTAGAAGAAAAAGAATAAGCAAGATGTGGAGTGCTTCAGTTGTGGTAAGAAGGGCCATTATGCTAGTAATTGTCGGGCCAAGCCAGCGGATAGGAAGTGCTTCAACTTTGGCCAAATGGGACATCACAAGGACAAGTGTCCGCAACCCCTTAAAGAAAAGCAAATGGTGAAAGCATATGCCCTTAATGCTATTCCTTCTTCGTCGAATGCCCCAACTGCGGCGGAGAAAGGAAAGAATGTCGTCATTCAAGGTATGCTTTCTGTTTATGATGTTCCTGTTAGAGTTTTGTTTGATACCGGAGCTTCCAGTTCTTTCATATCTAGTGACCTGGTAGATAGGTTGGGATTGGAACCCGAGATTGTCGATAGACCTTTAGTAGTGACGAACCCGATTGGTGGTTCGACTAGCTTTAGCATGATTTGTCGTAATGTGGTCTTATCGAGCCATGGATGCATGTTTGTTTGTGATTGCTTTGTTTTGGGCTTTACTGGGTTTGGCATTATTTTGGGAGTAGATTGGCTCCGAAGGTATGGGGTGGTGGTAGACTGTGAGGGCTTTTTGGTGACAGCTAGAGCGGATGATGGGCGGAGGATAGTGTTTGGTGGTCTACCCAGTAAGGGGGTATTGGCTGGTTTTCTAAACTCCCTCGACATTATGCATAGTGAGTTGTCAGGTTTGCCCGTGGTTGGCCAGTATCCGGATGTTTTCGTAGAAGTGACCGGACTTCCACCACACCGAGAGACTGAGTTTCGTATTGATTTGGTAAAAGATGCCAGACCTATAGTAATGCCACTTCGTCGTATGGCACCAAGGGAGCAGCGAGAGCTCGTGGTGCAAGTCAGCGATCTTTTGAAGAAGGGATTTATCAGAAGGAGTGTTTCTGAATGGGGAGCACCAGTTGTGTTTGCTACCAAGGAGGATGGTTCCCTTCGTTTGTGTGTAGACTACCGCGAGTTGAATAAAGTGCCGAGGAAGAATAAGTATCCTCTACCGCGGATAGATGATTTGTTCGGTCAGTTGAGTGGCGCGAGAGTGTTCTCCCAGTTGGATCTCGCAACAGGTTTTCATCAGCTTAGAGTGGAAGCTGAGAGTATAGCTAAAACGGCATTTCGAACACCGTCTGGATTTTATGAATGGTTGGTTATGCCATTTGGGCTGACTAATGCCCCGGCATATTTTGTGGGTCTTATGAATAGGGTATTCAGAGATCAGTTGAATAAGTCTGTCCTTGTGTTCGTTGATGATATTTTGGTCTATCCGAGGACAGAGGAAGAACACAAGGAACATTTAAGAGTAGCGATGGAGGTGTTGAGAAAACACCAATTGAAAGCAAAGTTTTCTAAGTGTCACTTCTAGAAGAGGGAAGTGAGGTTCTTGGGCCATGTTGTATCAGAGAATGGTATTGCCGTGGACCCGACAAAGGTGGCTACGGTACAAGATTGGCCTACGCCCCAGAACGCAACAGATGTAAGAAGTTTCTTGGGATTAGCTGGATATTATCGTAAGTTTATCCCAAGGTTTCTCCAAGATAGCAGCACCATTGACCCAGTTGACCAAGAAGAATCAAACTTTTGTCTGGGATGAAAGGTGCGAGAATGCATTTAAAAATCTAAAAGACAAGTTGACAAGCGCACCAGTGTTAGTCATTCCTAAGGGGGATGAAAAGATGACGGTATACACGGATGCCTGTGGTACCGGACTGGGTGCTGTATTGATGCAAGGCGGTAGGGTTGTAGCTTACGCAAGTCGGCAATTGAAACCGCACGAGGGAAGATACCCTACCCATGATTTAGAATTGGCAGCGATCGTGTTCGCGTTAAAGATGTAGAGACACTATCTCTTGGGAGAAAGATTTGAGCTGTTTACAGATCATAAGTCGTTGAAGTATCTATTCTCCCAGAAGGATTTAAATCTCCGTCAGCAGAGATGGTTAGAGTTCTTAGCTTCCTATGATTTTTACATCGCATATACACCGGGAAAGGGCAATGCGCTGGCTGATGCATTGAGTAGAAGACATGCCATCTTAGGGGCTACGTTCCTTGAATGGAAGCAACTGGAGTATATCGCGGGGTTTGATTTCAGACCAAAGTGCGAATTGGATCCAGAAATGTTAGCAAGTTTGACGATCAGACCCACTTTGATTGGACGGATCGGCTCTTGTCAGAGGGACGATCCTAACCTATTGGAAATCATCTCCAAGTTAGAGATGGGTTTCGATGAGGAGATGAACAAGTATGGGCCTGATCGAGATAGATGGCTTAGAAAGAATGGAAAGCTTGTTGTACCCAATGTCAATTGATTGAGGGATGAAGTGCTTAGAGAATGTCATCACTCAAAGCTGACTATACACCCCGCTGGTAACAAGATGTATCGAGATATGAAGCAGACTTACTACTAGTAAGGGATGAAAAGAGACGTTGGGAAGTTTATATCCAAGTGCATGAATTGCCAGCTAGTTAAAGACGAGCAAAAGAAGCCTAGTGGGTTGTTACAGCCCTTAGAAATTCCCGAATGGAAATGGGAGCAAGTCTCGATGGATTTCATCGATGGGTTACCAAGGACAAGATCGGGATATGACAGCATTTGGGTAATTGTAGATCGACTGACTAAAAGTGCAAGGTTTATACCAGTCAAATCGACCAGAATGGCAGCTAAGTTAGCAGAATTGTATATGAAGTGGGTAGTGTGATATCATGGAGTACCTAAAGGCATTGTGAGCGACCGAGACTCGTTGTTCACCAGTGAGTTTTGGAAGAGCTTACAAGAGGCTCTAGGGTCAGAGTTACATCTCAGTACCGCATATCATCCTCAGACCGACGGTCAGACGGAGAGGGTGAATCGTATTTTGGAAGATCTCTTGAGAGCATGTATATTGGATTTTGGTGGATCATGGGATGACCATTTGCATCTAGTAGAGTTTGCATATAATAATAGCTACCAATCCAGTATCGGTATGGCTCCGTTTGAAGCTTTGTACGGAAGACCGTGTATCTCACCATCAAGTTGGATAGAGACTGGCGAGAAGTTTATGCTTAGACCAGATGTGGTGAGGGAAATTTCAGATAAGATCAAGATCATTCAACAACGAATGAAGGCAGCCCAAGATAGGCAGAAGAGTTATGCCGATAAGAGAAGAAGAGACTTAAAAATTCTCCGTTGGTGACTTGGTGTTTGTCAAGATTTCTCCGTTAAAGAGCATAATACGATTTGGCAGGAGAGGCAAGTTGGCACCAAGATTTGTCGGCCCATTCCCTATTCTTGAACTAGTCGGGAATTTGGCATACAGAATTGACTTACCTGAGAAGATGGCGGGAGTTCACAACGTATTTCATGTTTCCCAACTAAGGAAGTTCGTTCACGACTCAGATATGACTATTTCACCTGATCAGTTAGAGGACTTCGAAGTAGAATCCGAGGCGGTTGGGAACCGCAAGTCGGCCCGTATTGTCGCGCACGACATAAAGCAACTTCGAAGGAAGGCGGTGAAGCTAGTCAAGGTACAGTGGAGCGAGGACGAGAATGATTGTACTTGGGAGACAGAGGAGGACATTAGGAAGACACACCCAGAACTCTTTGCCTGGTAAGATTTTGACTTCGATTTAGTTTTCCGCATGCTAGGATAAGCTTGTTTGCTTGTTTTGCATGTTTGATTGTTGTATGTGGTTGTTAGGCATGCGGGATCCTTAGTGTGTTTAGGGTTAAGGAATTTCGGGGACGAAATTTCTTAAGGGGGGGAGAGTGTACCGACCCGCATTCTACGCATCATAGGATCATAGGATATTTATTTCTTTCACATACGAAGTCGTATGGTCATGTAACTTTGGGAGACGACTATTGGGGTCATTTCCCATGTTCATGATTTTTCGCGATTTTTAAATGACCATTTTACCCCAAGTTGGCACTGTTTTGGCCATAACTTTTGATTGGAAAGGAATTTTGACCTGAAACCACTTCCATTGGCTCCGGATGATGGTTTCTCTTTCCTTAGAGTGGCCACATTAGCCAAACGGACTCACCGTTTGGGAGATATGTCCGAATTAAGATTTAGAGGGTTAATTTCAGCTAATTGGGCTTAACCGGGTGGTTAGCAGCTAGGCCCAGAGGGGAATTTCGGGTTTAGGGGTATATAGGGGCTGATTAGGGTTAGAAAACATTTCTTTAGACATTTTCCAGCCGCCACTTTCATCCTTAGACACTCTAACAATGGCCTCCTACATCTAAAACACCCCAAATCACTTTCTAATTGAAGATTAGGCTTAGCAACATCAAATTAAGAAGAAAAAGCACGAAAGCAAGGTTAGAGCTGCTGTTGGACATTAGTATTCACCCCAAATCAGAGGAGTTTCAGTTCTGAGAATTTTGTTTTTGGCCAAGGTGAGTGATTTGCATAGTTTTTGCACTAATTACGGTAATTAATGGTAATTAGTGAAGATTAGCGAATTTATACACTAATAAATTCTGGAAAAATGTTTAGAAATTCTTAAATAATATTTTATGCCTTTTTTAGAAATTTGGTTCGATTTGATTAAGTTTTGTTAATTCCATGATTAGATTTACTTAAACATGCTTAAGGGAAAATTTGGGGTTTTGACCATGTTTGATCCACTTTACATGCTATGATTTGTGTTATGGTGTTCGTGGTCGATACTATACGTTACTATTACTGTACGAGATGTTTTGTGATTGTTTAGAAGTGTTAGTTTGGTCAAAAACGCCGTCGAATGGCGAAAGACTGTCGCTGAAATGAAATGCAGGAATTTACCTCGATCGGATCGCCCCTCTATGAGCACGATCCGATGGAAGCTCACGCCACCATGCGCCACGATCCGTTCCACTTCGAAGGCCACGAACCGATGCAGCGCCGTGTCAAAACTAAAGTAGCTCGATCCGAATCGCTCCGGCTTGGTGGACCACGAACCGATCAGAAGGTGCGATCCGAGATGAGGCGCGACGATCCAAACGAGGTAGCACGACCCGAACCCAATGGGTTGCCAACGCCACGAGCTGTTGAGGCGCGATCCGTATGACGCGACACGATCCGATGGAGCTGGAGCACCACGAGCCAGCAGGAACTCGATCTGATCCGATTGGGGAGGCGCATCACGAACCGAACCATCCAAGGGAGCACGACCCGAGGAGAAGACTGAATGAAGACCGATCAGGAAGTGAAGACTACAACTCGAGATGCAAAGGAAGTCCAAATGAGAAGTTAGAGCTCAAGATTCAGATGGGAATCAACGAGTTCGCTTCATGGTTGGGTTTTGCTGCAGGACGCGTGCCAAGGAGTTATCGACGTTTATAGCTTTGGAGCACTATGGTAGGAGGTACGAAGGCGGATTCAGGGCCACTATGGCATAGGTAGGACCAAGGGCTACAACCAATGAAGTGGGTCATTGAAATGTTTGGTCATGACTCCATATGTTTAGCTTGGTCATAGCAGGGTTTCTACAAGTCGGGATTCGTCGTTACCTCAGTTTGTCTAGTGTTCCAAAGTGGTAGATATCGTATGCTTTACGCACTGAGTGAGAGATGTGAGGATGGTTGCTATGGATGATTTGTTTGCTATCATTGTGACATGCACACCCCACCCCCGTATTATTACACTATTTATTATGGCACCTTTGAGTATTGTACGGTATGTGGTACTAACTCTTTGGTTGCAGGTCCAGGTTCAGGTATGGTTTGGTATACCTGTTATTATTCTGTTTAGATGCTTATCGCTCATACCAGGCTTTATGTCTGACCCAGAGTTTTATGTCTCCTCTTATTACTCTGGGTGCTCACACGAGCAGACTAGAGACCGGTTAGCTGGTGATGCACGGGTAGATGATCCGGAGACGAGCAGGAGGCTTCCACGTAATATATATATATATAATATTCCCCTTGTGTTGTTGAAGATCACTGCTTGGGCATTGGTGGTGCATCTTCTACTTTAGCTTTCTTTTGTTTAGAGACAGTAAATTTGGAAAAATTGTAATAAGCTGTATATGGATTTCCGCTGCTCTGATGATTGATGTTGATTTTAGTTATCAGCTTATGCGCTGTCTCACCTGTTTTATGTCAAGTATGTTGTTAATATTTTTTATTCCATGCGCTGTGAGACATTCTACAGGTTCCTTGATTAGTTCATTCCCTTCTTTCCTTTCTTTGGCGACCGTTCCGTGCTAATCGGGCACGCGTACAGCGCACTTTCGGAGGAAATGCCGACTGATACGGGGCGGGCCGTCACAATGCATATACATTGAATAGGTCATAGCAAGGAGGCTAGAGAAGAAGAATAAAATTGTTTGCCCGACAAATAGGTACATGTTTAATAATTTGTTGGGCTTTGGATGATTTTATGAGCCGATTGGCTAGCCGCTTGGCTGTTTCTTTTTCTTTTTGGATTGGAGAGGCCTGTATGGCAATTTCAGGATTTTCCCGGTGCTCCCGTGCAGGGGAGGTTATGGCAAAAAATTTCGAAAATATAGGGTGTTAGCCAAATTTGAAAAGTTCTTAGAAATTGAAAAGTTGAAGAACTTAAGCCATAATGAAAATAATGAAAGTTGAATTGGTTAGTAAAACAACTTTGAGGTCCTTTCCTTTGCGGGGATGAAAAGAATTTAAGTGGGGGAGATTGTAATAACCCGGAAAATCCGAGCCAATTTAAAATTTATATTTTGGTAATTTTGATGAATTTTGATTATTTAAAATGAATTATTTTAAAACATAGCGATGAGAAATTTATTTTGAATAGAAATAGAACATATATATTATATTTGAATTGACGTTAGAATATAAATATTTATTTTTAAATATAAACGGAATTGGAAATGGCGTGGTAGTTCGAAAATTTGATTTCAAATTTCAAATGAATGTACAGGATACAAAAAAACCGAATTTTAGCGAAACCAAAAATATTAGAATCTATTTGAGAATATCTTTCCAATGAATCCGAAAATTTGAAATTTCATTGCGGGAATAAAAAGTTATGCCCAGTTGAAAATTTAGAATAGTCGCTATGGAATTTTGTCCCTTAAAAATGGAAATTTTGCAAACGACCTCTGTTTCCGACAAAACCACTTTTGTTGGATCCGAGATGTCAAGTTATTGATACATTCCAAAATTCATAATTTTTTGAATTAATATATGAGTGTGGCACAAGAAAACGTGTTTTAACCGTTTTAGTCAATTTCAATCGACTAGAAAATGGCCATTTTTCAAACGATCTCAGAATTTGACGAAATTAGTTTTGTTAGAACCGTATCGTCAATACGAAGCTAGAAAATATTTTTCAGGAATTTTTAGAGTCCGTATGTGGCCCCAGTAAATAGAAATGTTCATTCAAATTCAATATATAGATTTATATTTTGATTTTGACGAAAACAGATCTAAAGGATCGAATCAGCTTACGATACATATCCCATTGTGTTTGGAATAGGGGTAATACGCTAGGGACAATAGCTGTTGGGTTTGATTCTGAGTTCGAAAGAAAAAGTTACTTTTTGTGGATTAAAATAAATTAAATATTTATAATATAACCCCCCTTTTTATTTCTCTCTCCTCTCCCTTCCCACTTCAGCCGTTCTAAATCGAATTGAAAAAGAAAAGAAAAAAACCGTTGATCTCGTTCGACCCCCCCTCCGTCGACGCGTCAACGCCCTCCGCCACGCTCACCCAAACGCCACGCCTCCCCCTCCTCTCTCACCTTCCACCGTTCATCGCTCAAACGCCCCCCCCCCCCAAACCCTAAACTGCCACCCAAATGCAACTGCCTCCGCTGCTGTAGGCTCCACTGCGCCTACACCAACCACCCCTGCGTCGCCTACTGCCTCCAAACATCCGGCGTCGGACTCTAGCATCCCTCCTCCAACCGATTTATAGTGAGTCCCCCCTCTTTCATTTCTTTTTTTTATTTTATAACGAGATTAACTTGATTTTTAAACTGAAATTAACATTGAACTTTATTTATATTTATATTTTAATTTAGCCTTTTTATATATATGTATTAATGAAAAGCTAAGGTATGAAAATATCATCTTTATATAAGAATTAAAGAAATGATTTTTATCTATGCAAAGCGATGAATAAAAAGATATGATTTTTAAATTGAAAAAGACAAGATTTTTATTTTTTATTTTAAATGAAAAAGATTATATCTTTTTTTATATAAGGAAAGACTCTATCTTTATATAAGGAAAATCTGATTTTTATCATATAAGAGGCAAAGTAAAAATTAGATTTTTATAACTAGTAATGGTTAGATTTTTATAATTTAAAATATTTGATTTTTAGAATAATAAAAATATGATTTTATATTATAGAGGTAATAAAAATATGAATTTTATATTATAGAGATAATAAAAATATGATTTTTTATAAGACAGAGAATATAAAATACAAATTTTATATACGTTGTAGCTAAGTAAAAATTCCATTTTTATACGAGTAGCGGATTGAAAATAGAATTTTTATATAATAGAGAATATGAAAATATAATTTTTTTATATGTAGCGAAATAAAAATCTGATTTTTATTATATATATATAGTGAGAAAAAAAATGTGATTTTTAATGTGAATAGCGTGAAAAAGATTGGATTGGAATTTCGGGCAAATTCAAGTCATTCAGAAATTCAGAAATGAAACGGTAGAGTGGAACCCAAAGGTGAGAACTTCTCACTTTTTATTTTAATTTTATGGTTAAAATATATACTTGGATGCAAACAGTGCCTAGCAGCACCCGACACCCGTCGTCCACAGACCATGGACGACTTGTTTGTTTGATTGATTTTGTTGTGAAAGTTTAATTGTGTGATGTGGAATGGAATAAAATATTTATAGTTAAAAATATAATTTATAACATGTATATGAATAAAATGAATATTCATAAACAAATTGGACAATTTGTTTATGTACACACATTTGACTAATATTGATTGGGATGATAAATTTTACACATCGCCCAACTGCACAAATAAAATTCATTATTTGTTGATTGAAACCCCACACGGGTATTGGGATGGTATATGACATACACTAATCCCAGTAATTAGCTGTATGTCGATTGATTGATTTACAGGCTATTATAAGCATTAAATATTTATATTTAATGCATATACAGTGTAGAATGCACTCTGGATGATGGATTGCTGTTTTCATTGTTGTTATACACTTTCGTTGTGTGAAATCCATATAATCACATTATGTGGTAATTGACTGTGTCTGATTCCAGTTCAGAAAGAATGAATATTTTAAAATAACGAATATTTTCAAATAATATTCAAGAAAAGATCAAAATATGATTTTGATGTCCGATTTGGGTGGGGCACGATTATATTTAAATACATATAGCCGTGTTGATTAGATTGACGCCATTTTGACGTGAACGGTATTTATATCGATTTTGTTCATTTTTATAATGAATATTGAAAAGGAATTGATATCAAAATATAAAGTTTTTGAAATATTGTCATTTATATGTCGATGATATGGAATATTAAATTATGATTTGAAATTGAATATGTAGTTGAAATCGTTTTGAAAACGAATTTAAACGATTTATAAAATACGTTTAAAAAGGAAATCGACAAAGTATATATTATATATATTATATATATAATATAATGGCCTGAATAGAACGCGCCGCGCTGCGGCAGTTCGCGAATTTCGACCATTGACTTCAAATGGATATTGCGGGAAATCCGACCATCGGATTCTCCTAAAAGCGGAACCATTGAGTTCGTATCGGAAAGGGTTTTATAAGGATATTAGAGATTTAAAATCTAACGGTTGGATTTGGAATTATGTCCAAATCAAATTTGGAAAAGGTCGCTATAAGTGCTGTTCGATGGCCGTTTATGGAAATCGACTGTACGGGACTTGATAAAATTATTAACAAAATCAATAATTTGTGTAAAATCATAATAAATGATTTGGAAAGAATTGGGATGAAAATTTCCATATTTGAAAAGATAAAAATAGATTTTTATCAAAATGAACTAGTTTTGAACCAGAATTATAATTCAATTATTTTTAAAATAAATAAATTGGTTTTGAAATGGTTTTAAAAATAAACAGAATTTCTAATATATAAATTGGAATGTATTTGAATCGAAATTGTCTTCAGGATATTTCAATGTTGGATTTCGTGATTATACAGATATTGTTATGGAAATTTGAAAGATATATATATTGTTATTTCCAATATGATATTTGTTGATTTCAGAATTTGATATTGAATATAAGCCGATATATTTTCTATTCAGAGCCTTGTATTTAATATCAAATTGGATTTTGGGTTCGTCATGATTGGTATCTTTAATAATATTGTTCTTGACCCGAATGGAGTTATGAAAATTAGAAACTGGCCGGAGATTAGTTAAGTTGAATGGTTTCCTGGGTATTGATTTGATGTTGGTTTCGGCCTTCGGGGTTAATTCTTAGTGGGTTGTTCTCTTACTAATTTACGGTTAGAGGCTAATGTGAATTAGGTTTATTGTGAACTGTGTTTTTAACGACATTCGTTCTTTAACCCAATTTACAATGAAATGTGATTTGGAATTTATAAATCTTTTTATTAAGATTTAACAGGAATTTTCCAAAGTAAAGTTTTCCAATTTAATATATATTAAATTAGAATTGAATAAAATTCTATTTGATAATGATCGAAATGAAATTCTGTGGAAGAAGACTGTTAATACAGATGGAATTTAAAAGGCGTTGCCGATATTCCATTTATATTATTAGTCGGATATGGAAATTGGTATCTTTAATATATATTGATTTGTTCTTCCGTGAAGATTCCTTAATCAGTGGAATGTGATTTGGGTTGTCGTGAGTGGTATCTTTAATAATACTATTCTTAGACCCAACAGAGTTAAGAAATTCAGAAATCAACTGGAGATTAATTAAGTTGAATGGTTTCCTCGGTGTAGATCTGATGTTGGTTTCGGCCTTCGGGGTTAATACTTAGGGAATTGTCCACTTGCTAATTTATGGTTAAAGGCTGATGGAATGGAATGTGATTTTCGGTTTATCGTGAACCGTGTTTTAAAGGACATTGGTTCTTTAACCCAGTTAAAGATTAAAACTAAGTGGAGTTTTAATGAATTTTTAATTAGATTGAAAAGATCGAGAATGGAGTATCACCAGTTTTGCTCCAGGCGATAGTTAAATCTTTAATTAGATTTGAACGTGAAATGGTAATTGAATTTACCGATAACACCGTGGTATTAGATATCAAGTATTACCAGTTTTACTTCATGGGATGAATAGGTTGGGATTGGGAAATATAATAAAAGATTACTTCGGGGTGGTTCGCTAATCCCGATTAATTTGAAGTGATATTCAAAGGAAGATTAAAGAATAAATTTAAAAGAATTTATCTTTGATAAAATTAATGGGAACCTTTCCCTAAGAATGTGAAATTTAGAAACTAACTGTAGGTTAGCTAAGAAGAATGGTTTCCTGGGTATTGATCTGATGTTGGTTTCGGCCTTCGGGGTTAATGTTTGGGGAATTATTCTCTTGCTAATTTATAGTTAGTGACTGATGAATTGGAATGAGGCATATGTTGTGTTTGTGTAACACTTGTTTATTATATACGGGAGCTATTCAGAAAGACCAGGTTTACCCCATTCTGAATAACTGATTCGACGATGATTCGAAGATGAAGACGGTGGCTGAAGACCGAAGGTCTTCACGTCGTTGGGATAATTACTAATGATCTTGATTGGGCCGTACACCCAAGAGGAGGGAATCAGTTGGTGATCTTCCAGACGTACTTGGAGATCGATGGATATGCGAGGTACAAGGTGCCTCCGGTTTCGTTTGGACCCAGAACGGACTTGTAAATGGACTGTGTGTCTGACATTGGATATCATTCTGTGTGATTGATGGATATCGGTTGCATGGAGTGGTTTGCCTGTGTGGCATGCTAAGATGCAAATGATCAAGGCTTCTGTTGAAAAGCAGAGTCGTGTTGTTGATGATCAAAGCACAGCCTATGTGGCATAGCTTTGTGTAGCGTTAATTCGTGAGCCTCACACCTCGGTTGTGAACCAGAAACGGGAGAGGACATTAGGGAGGGCATGCGTTTCTTTCTAGTTAGAAGTGGCTTCAGTGGTTTTACATGCCCTGACGAGTTTGACTTATGTGGTTGCTGCTATTGCGAGGCGCCTCAGATATATCCGTGACTATGTGGTGCCGATGGAGTCATTTGTTGGCTCATTTACGCCCCAAAGGGTGGGGAAACGTAGTGTTCAGGCATAATAATCCACATCGGTGGACCGGCCCTGATGATCCAATGGTCAATCGAGCTCTGACCTGAGGGGCAGACTAGAGGCTCTCGAATCGGTAAGGACTATCTTTTGCCTTGGATCACAGATGGAAATCCAACTTCCAATACGTGATATTTGCGGTTTTGATTGCAGAGCCTAGTATTGGCGACATGATATATGGTACCCATGCCGTCTATGATTGATACTTATGATTTGAAGTTGTTTTATACACGATACACTTATAGTAGTAATAAAGATGAAATTTAGCGTATCAAGCATTCTTTGCCTATTATAAGGTAAAACCCTATCCTCCGGCTTGTGTTGCATTGTGTGATGGGACCTGGGTCTTATAATAGCTTCATTATTCTTTATTTAGCATTGCGTTGTTGTTTTATGAACTGGTATTCTTAGGAGGAAACTCGTTCCGTGTTATACAGCGTGGTCCCTTGATTAACCTAACTTTAAAATAAGGATTAATAACTGTTTTAGTTCTCACACCAGTCCCATGACTGACCTGGAGTTTATTGTTTTAACCTAAACTCTAGGTGCCCCTTATTTTGACACGGGAAGCTAGTAGTTTTTGGTTTTGCTGATTTATATTCACAGGATCCTGATTTACGGCTGGAATGATATCCGGAAAGCTCTGTATCCGTATATCTCCTTCAGTTGTGTTTTGTATTATTTCCCGCTGCGATGTATTTAAATATAATTTAAATCTCCATTATTATCTGTGTAATATTTATTCATACTCTGTATATTCTTGTATTCTGATGAATTGTTGTAATAAGCAATGAAATGTTCTTCTATTTGCATTCCAATTTTTCGTGTTCTCAAAACAATCAAGGGTTTCGAACGGTCTTCGTTGGTTTAGCGACTGATTCAGATCGAGCGAAATTCCCGATTGTTACATTTGGTATCAGAGCTTTGGTTTACAAAGCTCGGAGAACAAGACATGTTAGAACCAAATGAAAGAATTCTTCAGAGATTGGATTAGTAATATCCAATGAGAATGACTCGTTAGATGGGAGACTCGTTAGATGGGATCAGTAGTGTCGTAGAACGAGTGTGAAGAGTATATTTTTAAAATGAAAAAGAGTTTTGTTTTGAAAATTTAAACTTTATTTGACGTATTTGAATATTTATTTGTGTTGAATTTGGACAATCCATTATATAAAGATTTTGCCTATACATCTGATCCGCGTGCATTTGAAGTTTTAATATATTGGATAGATATAGAATCATATTCTAGTCGCTTGAAGGTGATTCAGATGATTGCTCGAGCATCATCAGAAGTTATTTTCGTGTTTCGAAGGTGTGGTATCTATATATTTCCAATTGAATGGTGTGAGAACCAAAATTAGATAGGGCTTATTTTTGTGATTTGGCCTCAAAAATCTAATTTTTGGACTATGTATCAAAATTATGAATTTGAAAAGCTAATCAACTAATTGATTGCTGATTGTGTTGTTTGATTACTATTTTGATTAATTGGATGTTGAACCTTTAGCCAAATTGAACCAAATGTTGAACTGTATTGAAAATTTGTCACATTTGCATACATATACGTATACTTACATTGAACAGGTCGTAGCAAGGAGGCCAGAGAAGAGGAATAAAATTGTTTGCCTGACAAATAGGTACATGTTTATTGTATTTCTTGGGTTTTAGATGATTTTATGAGCCTATTGGCTAGATTCTTGGCTTTTTCTTTTTCTTTTGGATTGAAGAAGGCCATGGGAGGCTATATGGAATATCCCGAAGTCCCCGGTGCAGGGGAGGTTATGGCAAAAAAATTCGAAAATTTAGGGTGTTAGCCAAATTTTTGAAAATTTTGAAAAGTTCTTAGAAACTGAAAAGTTAAAGAACTTAAGTAGTAAAGAAAATAATGGAAGTTGAGTTGGTTTGTTAAACAACTTTCGTCTTCGTTCCTTTTTGGGGATGAAAAGTTTTAAGTGGGGGAGATTGTAATAACCCGGAAATCTGAGCCAATTTAAAATTTTTATTTTGGCAATTTTAGTGAATTTTGAATATTTAAAATGAATTATTTTAAATAATATCAACGAGAAATTTATTTTGAATAGAATTAGAATGTATATATTTATATAGATTGACGTTAGAATATAAATAATTTATTTATAATTGTAAAAGGAATTGAAAATGGCGCGGTAGTTCGATAATTCGATTTCAAAGTTCAAATGAATGTGTAGGATTCAAAATAAATCGGATTTTTGCAAAACCAAAAATATTAGAATCTAATTGAGAATATTTTTCCAACGAACTTGAAAAATTGAAATTTCATAGCGGGGATAAAAAGATATGCCCAGTTGAAAATTCAGAATAGTCGCTATGGAATTCTGGTCCTTAAAAATGGCCATTTTGCAAACGACCTCGGTTTTCGACGAAACCACTTTAGTTGGATCCACGATGTCAAGTTATTGCTAGGTTTAAAAATTTGTAATTTTTCGAATCAATGTTTGAGCATGGTAAATGAAAACGCGTTTGACCAGTTTCAATCAATTTCGATTGACTGGAAATTGGCATTTTTCAAACGGTCTCGGAATTTGACGAAATTAGTTCTGTTAGGACCGTATCGTCAATACGAAGCTAGAAAATATTTTTTGGGAATTTTTCTAGTTAGTATGTGGCTCCGATAAATTGAAATGTGCGTTCAAATTGAATATATAGAGTTATATTTTGATTTTGATGGAAACTGATCGAAACGACCGAACTAGCTTGCGATACATATCCCATTGTGTTCGGAATGGGGTTAATTAACTAGGGACGACAGTCAGTGGGTTCGATTTCAAGTTCGAAATAAAAAGTTGCTTTTTGAAATTTTAAAATAATAAAATATATATTATTTATATAAACCCCCTTCTATGATTTCTCATTTCCACGATCCCTCCCACCCTCTTCTATTTCGTTCTAGGAAAAAAAGTAAAAAAAAAAAAACCGATTCGATCTCGTCCCCCCCCCCCCATTAGCCGTCGCGCCGCCCGCCGATCTCCCCTGGGCCGCCTCCCCAGATAACGACGCTCCCCCTTCCACCAAATCGGCTGACATGAGGCCCAACACCCCTCCGCCGTGATCGAGCCCGCAACCCTAAAAACCGCGCCATTTTGCAAGCGCCCACCGCCGCCTGACCGGCACAGCTCCGACACCGGCGTGACCGCCTCCACCGTGAACCCCAACAGCGAAAAACAAACCCTAGGTAAGTTTTTGATTTCCTTGAAAGTTTTTTATTGCTGATGTGAATTTATGATTTTTGTTTATATGAATACCTACAGTTTTTAGAAAAATAAAAAATAAATCTTAGGATGATAATATGATTTTTCATATGATAAAATTATGATTTATGATATAGGAAAAATATGATTTTTCTTTAATGTTAAAGATATGGTTTTTAATAATGAAAAGTTAAGATTTTTATGAATATAAAAGTACGATTTTTTTGTTATGTAAAAATTGGATTTTTAGTTATGTAAAAATGGGATTTTTAGTTATATAAAAATCTGATCTTTAGCTTATAAAGATATGATTTTTAGTGAGATCTAGATTTGATTTCTATCGTATGGAAAATATATTTTTATGAAGTTAGAAATGTGATTTCTTTAACAAGGGTATGATATGAAAATATTTTTAGAAAGCTAAAAATATAATTTTTAGCCTAGGTATGCTATTTAAAAAATAGTAGAGTTATGAAAATATTTTTAGAAAGCTAAAAATATGATTTTTAGATTATGTACGTTATTTATAAAATAGACGTACGAGTGAATAAATATTGATTGGTTAAAAATATGATTTTAACGTAGGTATGCGATATAAATTTGCAATCGAAGGATGGCAGAGTGGAACCCCAAGGTGAGAACTCCTTACTTTTATTTTTATTTCCAGTTGAAATATATACTAGGATATAGATGGTGCTTAGCAGCACCCGACACCCGTCGTCCACAAACCATGGATGACTTATTTGTTTGATTGTTGTGTAGTGAAATTTTATCGTGTGATGGTGAATGAAATAAAATATTTTATAGTGGAAAATATTTTACAGTTAAAATATGATTTTTAATATATATATAAAATAAATATTTATAAACAAATCAGATGATTTGTTTATTTACACTGATTTGACTGATATTGATTGGGACGATAAATTTTACACATCGCCCAACTGCACAAATAAAATATGTGTTTGTTGATTTGAAACCCCACACGGGTATTGGGATGATATTTGACGTACACTAATCCCGATTGTTTAGTTGTATGTCAATCGATTGGTTGACTGACTGTGTAAGTATTAATTATTTATATTTAATGCTTATGCAGTTGTGTGGTATACTCTGGATGATGGTTGATTATTTATCGTTGCTATTACATACATGTGTTATAGAATATCCATATAATTAACATTATATAGTAATTGATTGGGCCTCATTCCAATTTAGAAAATAAATTCATGTGCTGAATTGAAAATAAATATTCATGTGTTGAATAGAATAAATATTCATGTGTTGAATAAAAGCCGTGTTGATTAGATTGACGCCATTTTGACATGAACGATATTTATATCTATTTTATTCATTTTACAATGAAGATTGAAAGTGATTTCAAAATTCGAAATAAAATGAAATGAATTGAAATTCGAATTAAATTGAAATGAATTGAAATTCGAATAAAATTGAAATGAATTGAAATTCGAATTAAATTGAAATGAATTAAAATTCGAATTGAATTGAAATTGAATTGAAATCGATTTGAAATAAATTAAAACGAATTTATATTGAAAAATTCCATCTTGATTTGAATTTGAAAAGGAAGTTGAAATCATTTTGAAAATGAATTTAAACGATTTATAAAATACGTTTTGAAAGAAAATCGACGAAATATATATAATATATATATTATATATATAGAATGGCCTGAATAGAACGCGCCGCGCCGCGGCAGTTCGTGAATTTCAACCATTGACTTCGAGTGGACATTGCAGGAGATCCGACCGTCGGATTCTCCTAAAACCAGAACCGTTGGGTTCGTATCAAAAAGTGCTTTCTAACGAATATTAGATATTTGAAATCTAACGGATGGATTTGGAATTATGTCCAAATCAAATTTGGAAAAGGTCGATGTAAGTGCAGTTCGATGGCCGTTGATGGAAACCGATTGTACGGGCCTTGATAAAATTATTAAAAATAGTAATAATTTGTGTAAAATCATAAGAAATGATTTGGGAAAAATTGGGATGAAAAACTCCATATTTGAAAAGATAAAAATAGATTTTTATCGAAATGAACTAGTTTTGAACTAGAATTATAATTCTATTTATCTTTAAAAAAAATAACGTGGATTTGAAATGTTTTTGAAAATAAACAGAATTTCCAATAATTGAATTGGAATGGATTGGAATCGAAATTATCTTTGGAATAATTCGATGCTGGATTTCGTGATTATACAGATATTGTTATGGAAATTTGAAAGATATATTTATATCGTTATTTCCAATACGATATTTGTTGGTCGTAGAATTTGATATTGAATATAAGACGATATATTTTCTATTCAGAGCCTTGTATTTAATATCAAATGTGATTCGGGTTTGTCGTGAATGGTGTCTTCATTAACAATGTTCTTAAACCCAGTTGAGGAAAAGATTAAATCTTTTTATTTAGATTTAATGAAGTGTACCAATTAAATAATATTTAATTGGAATTGAACTGGGATTGATTTTTGGGTTTATCACGAACGGTGTTTTAAATAACACTGGTTCTTTAACCCGATAATTAATGGAATGTGATTTTGGGTTGTCGTGAATGGTATCTTCAATAATACTATTCTTAAACCCAAAGGATTTAAGAAAATCAGAAATTAACTGGAGATTAGTTAAGTTGAATGGTTTCTTGGGTATTGATCTGATGTTGGTTTCGGCCTTCTGGGTTAATACTTAGGGAATTGCTCACTTGCTATTTTACGGTTAAAGGTTGATAGAATGGAATGTGATTTTGGGTTTATCGTGAACCATGTTTTAAATGACATTGCTTCTTTAACCCAGTTAAAGATTAAAACTAAGTGGAGTTTTAATGAATCTTTAATTAGATTGAAAAGATCAAGAATGGAGTATCACCACTTTTGCTCCAGGCGATAGTTAATTCTTTAATTAGATTTGAACGTGAAATGGTAATTGAATTTATCGATAACACTGTGGTGTTAGATATGAAGTATTACCGGTTTTACTTCATGGGATGAATAGGTTGGGATTGGGAAATAAAATAAAAGATTACTTCGGTGTGGTTCGCTAATCCCGACTAGTTTGAAGTGATATTCAAAGGAAGATTAAAGAATAAATTTAAAAGAATTTATCTTTGATAATATTAATGGGAACCTTTCCCTAAGAATGTGAAATTTAGAAACTAACCGTAGGTTAGCTAAGAAGAATGGTTTCCTGGGTATTGATCTGATGTTGGTTTCAGCCATTGGGGTTAATGTTTGGAGAATTATTCTCTTGCTAATTTACGGTTAGTGACTGATGAATTGGAATGAGGCGTATGTTGTGTTTGTGTAACACTTGTTTATTATATACACGAGCTATTCAGAAAGACCGGGTTTACCCTATTCTGAATAACTTATTTAACGAAGAGTCAAAGATGTAGATGTTGGTTGAAGACCGGAGGTCTTCACGTGTGTTGGGATAATTACTGATGAACTTGATTGGGCCGTACAGCCAAGAAGATGGAATCAGTTGGTGATCTTCCAGACGTACTTGGAGATCGATGGGTATGCGAGGTACAAGGTGCCTCCGGTTTCGTTTGGACCCAGAACGGACTTGTAAATGGACTGTGTGTCTGACATTGGATATCATTCTGTGTGATTGATGGATATCGGTTGCATGGAGTGGTTTGCCTGTGTGGCATGCTAAGATGCGAATGATCAAGGCTTCTATTGAAAAGCAGAGTCTTGTGGTTGATGATCAAAGCAAAGCCAGTGTGGCACAGCTTTGTGTAGCGTTAATTCGCGAACCTCACACCGCGGTTGTGAACCAGAAACGGGAGAGGACATCAGGGAGGGCATGCGTTTCATTCTAGTTAGAAGTGGCGTCAGTGGTTTTACATGCCCTGACGAGATTGACTAATGTGGTTGTTGCTGTTGCGAGGCACCTCAGATATATCGAGGACTATGTGGAGCCGATGGAGTCATTTTTTGGCTCATTTACGCCCCAAAGGGCGGGGAAACGTATTGTTCAGGCTTAATAATCCACATCGGTGCACCGGCCCTGACGATCCAAAGGTCACTCGAGCTCTGACCTGATAGGCAGACTAGAGGCTCTCGAATCGGTAAGGACTATCTGTTGCCTTGGTTCACAGATAGAAATCCAACTTCCAATATGTGGTATTTGCGGTTTTGATTGTAGAGCCTAGTCTTGGCGACATGATATATGGTACCCATGCCGTCTATGATTGATACTTATGATTTGAAGTTGTTTTATACACTATACACATATAGTAATAATAAATGATGAAATTTAGCGTATCAAGCATTCTTTGGCTATTATAAGGTAAAACCCTATCCTCCGGCTTGCGTTGCATTGTGTGATGGGAGCTGGGTCTTATAATAGCTTCATTATTCTTTATTTAGCATTGCGCTGTTGTTTGATGCACTGGTATTCTTGGGAGGAAACCCGTTCCGTGTTATACGACGTGGTCCCTTGATTTACCTAACTTTAAAATAAAGATTAATAACTGTTTAAGTTCTCACACCAGTCCCATGACTGACCTGGAGTTTATTGTTTTAACCTAAACTCTGGGTGCCCCTTATTTTGACACGGGCAGCTAGTAGTTTTGGTTTGGCAGAATTATATTCACAGGATTCTGATTTACGGCTGGAATGATATCCGAAAAGCTGTGTATCCGTATATCTCCTTCAGTTGTGTTTTGTATTATTTTCCGCTGTGATGTATTTAAATATAATTTAAATCTCTATTATTCTGTGTGTAGTATTTACTCATACTCTGTATATTCTTGTATTCTTATGAATTGTTGTAATAAGCAATGCAATGTTCTTCTTTTTGCGTTCCAATTTGTCGTGTTCTCAAAACAATCAGGGATTTCGAACGGTCTTGGTCGGTTTAGCGACTAATTCAAATTGAGAGAAATTCCCGATCGTTACAACAACCCAAAATCACATTCCATTAATTATCGGGTTAAAGAACAAGTGTTATTTAAAACACTGTTCACGATAAACCCAAAAATCAACTCAAATTCAATTCCAATTAAATACCATTTAATTGGTACACTTCATTAAATCTAAATAAAAAGATTTAATCTTTTTCTCAACTAGGCTTAAGAACAGTGTTAATGAAGATACCATTCACGACAAACCCAAATCACATTCCATTAATTATCGGGTTAAAGAACAAGTGTTATTTAAAACACTGTTCACGATAAACCCAAAAATCAATTCAAATTCAATTCCAATTAAATACCATTTACACTTCATTAAATCTAAATAAAAAGATTTAATCTTTTTCTCAACTGGGTTTAAGAACAGTGTTAATGAAGACACCATTCACGACAAACCCAAATCACATTTGATATTAAATACAAGGCTCTGAATAGAAAATATATCGGCTTATATTCAATATCAAATTCTACAACCAACAAATATCGTATTGGAAATAACGATATAAATATATCTTTCAAATTTCCATAACAATATCTGTACAATCACGAAATCCAACATCGAAATATTCCACAGACAATTTCGATTCAAATTCATTCCAATTCAATTATTGGAAATCCTGGTTACTTTTAAAACCCTTTCCAATCCAATTTTTATATTTTTTTAAATAAATAAATTATTATTCTAGTTCAAAACTAGTTCATTTCGATCAAAATCTATTTTTATCTTTTCAAATAGGGAAATTTTCATCCCAATTTGTAACACCCCACCTCCGCCAGGGTCACTCTTGCAAGTACACTGGCTTTGGAGGGGTGTTGGACAAGGTAAACATGCATAAAGATATCACAAGACAGAACATATGAGTAAAACAGAGTAAATAAAGCAGCGGATAAAATTACAATTTCAAAACCATAGTCAACTTACATCAAAGTACTTAGTCATCATTTTCCAACAAAACAAAGTCTAGAAAACATAAAATGAAAAATAACATAAGTAAAGTATTCCCCAAAGATAACAGTAGTATCGCCATAGCAAAGCTCAAGTCCAAACCGTACATGAGCTATCAGAGAAGCAAGCCAAATATCCAAGCTAGGTGTTAATGTTCCCACCCTGAGAACCTGAGGGGAGGAGGGGAAACGGAAGAAAAGAGGCGAAAGGAAAACAGGTCAGTCAAAAAGACTGGTAAGTCCTACCTACTATTAGTATAAAAACTAATAAAGTTATCTGGACTTGTAAAACAGAGATGAAACATAGGATGATAACTGGCATGGTGAAAAGTTAACAAGAGTGGCATCGCATATACAAGGTTAAGTTGCACTAAGTGTACTAGTATTCTAATCCATGTCAAGTATAAACAAGAAGTGATCCCTTAGCCCGATATTGGCCCAAACTCATGAGATGACCTAAATCAAGGTCCAACTACTCGGTCTAGTCGATCGGCTCCCTAAAAGCCTAACTCGTCAAGTGTCGGTGTCATACGGCCCAATCACGAAGTGTAGTCAAACTGTGCTAGGTCCACCCTAGGGTGTATCAAGCCCTAGGGTGCCAACCACGGACACAAATCAAGCACGCACAGTCTAAACCTACTGGTGACCGTGTTTGCTTTTTCAACTCCGGAATATGTGCACGACCATATTCCGCCCTGAACCTACACCGGCGCACCTACTTAGCCGTCGTTTTGGTCGCTTACATGTCAGCCTAGTAATCGTGCCCCACCCTAGCCTAGTCCCTAGGGTATCATGATACTACCAAGAGGGTTACTGGTGAAAAGGACCACGTAACTAGGGTTTCTAACGGGTTAAGCGTGGTTAACCCTATCCAATCAAGTATCAAGTTGGTTAAGTGTACCCAAGGTTCATGACTTAACCCTATCAACCCATCGTGTTTAATTGGTTAAGTATTCAAGTGGTCCATGACTTAACCATATCTTGTGGCATTAATTAATTTAATGCACCCAACCTCTCACATTAGACCTTGTTGTGGTTACTAGTTAAGCCGGGCGGGTCCGGGTAGCTTTACACCACAACTTAGTCTAACCTCGGGTTTCAAGTGCGACATGACCAACTACTCACATTGGGTCCTATTGCTTGTAGCCACTAGTTAAGCCGGTCGGTTCCAGGTAGATTTATGCTACAAACTCAACCCAACCTCGAGTTGGCCATTCTCATGTTTTCTAGAAGTCATGTCCAAGTTCATGTTCATGTTTCAAGCATAATCACATGTCATATTTCGTGTCGTCTTTTCAAGTCATGTTTTTATGTCATTTTAGTTTACACATAACGTAACCCCATCGCATGTAAGTTCGCATAAACGCACATAGATCTCAAAGAGGGAACATAGAAGCATGACATAATTAATAAGGTTTGGCCACAAGTTAAACATGGTGGCATATGAGGCAAATGTGCTCATAAACTTGCATATTACATTATAAGCCTCAAAACATGCATGATATCAAACTTTAGCAAAATAGGTGAAACATGGTCATAAATGACATAGGATGATAGCTAGTGATTCGCATATAACATCATATGCAAGATAACATAAGGGTTATGAGAGTTTCTATGTTGCTTTATGCAACATTTCCAATCAAAGCTCATAGCTTTCTATGCACAAAGTCAAGGTGATAGCTTTACAAACATGCATAGAATAAATCTATGCATAACATGATAGAATCAAAGCACAAATCATATTTAGGCCCAAACTCAAACTTGCAACATGTCATATTTAACTTCATAGTTAGAATCTAAGAGTAGAATAGGGCTTACAATGCTATGAAGACTTATAAAATAAAATGAGATTGAGACGAAGCCACTAGCAACTCTAAAAACCCCCAAATAACAAGCTCCAATGAAAACCCTTGAGAAATAAGAAGAAGATCCTTGCTTTTATGAAGAAAGATTGAACTTTGGCCTTGAATCAAACTTAGAAACTCTCAAACAAGCTTAGAAACTCTCATATGAATGAAGATGGAGACTATGACAAGAGGGTGGAGGCCATGATTAAACATTTTGGAATAACCTAGTTGTAGGATTGATTTATGATGGTTTAGGCTAGGTATTAGGGTCCTTTTATAGAAGTTTAGGTTAGTTTAGGCCATAGGATTAACCCTAATTCAGATCCGAGCCATTAAAATCCGTCACCATCCCTAAAGCACGTCTTGAGGAACAAGTCAGGTACACCCAGGCCAAACTGGCCAACCACCCAAGTCTACAGGGGTGTCGACTGGGCAGTCGACACCACCTGGGGTGTGTCGACTCCCAAGTCGACTCCCCAGTCGACTTGGGGGTGGCGAGAATTTTCCCGCCTGTCCTGCATGGCTGAATTTGAATTCTGAATTCAAATTTGAACTGTTTTTGAACTTGAAATTTTCTGAAAACTATGACGGGCCATAACTTGGTCATACGGACTCCGATTTTCGAAAACTCGGACTCTATTTCGCGTATTTTTCCGAGACGAACGTAATGGAACATCCCGTTTTCCTTGATTCAGATTTTATCATTTAATTCTGCCTTTATGTTATAACATGTTATTCAAAATACGGGTTGTTACATTCTCCCTCCTTAAAGGATTTCGTCCCCGAAATCCCTAAGTTAGGAAGAACGTAACCTACCATCCATCATCCATATACTCACAACATCATCCACAAGTAACCATTGTCCTTAACAAATTCTAAATGCTGTATGATCATATGCAAAGGTGTGTGTATATGTACTTATCTAATGCGAAAATCAGGCGGTTACTGATTCAGTAAACCTCCTTAATGCATATGTATGTTAGTGTAATGAGTCCAAATGTATGCAAATTCCTAGCATGATTCATAATATCTACATGTGTGCACATAACATTCATCCATATGCAACATCCACGTGATAAAATAACAAGTTTCATCCATGAATAAGTATGAGCACTCATGCATATGCAATATGAAAGTGTGTGAGCCGATCTTAGTGCCTAATGTGTATCATGCATCCACGAGTATCCACTTACAAACACTTGCAACCACTGGCAAACATCAAGCATAACATGTTTCAAGTACATGTTTCATCCGAAGGGTTTCTACCTAAGGTTCTTAAGACAAGTTTAACGAGATAACAAGATAAACATGGATAGCAAAGGAAAGATATGCTAAAAAGGAAAAGAGATCGAGAATGTACCCTCAAAAAGAAATGGATAAATCCCACGCATCTTCTCCTCGATTTCCCAAGTTGCATCCTCTTCGGCCTCACTCCACTAAACCTTCACCAATTTGACTCCTCGATTCCTTAGCTTCCTGATCTCCGTTCCTAAGATACGAATCGGAGCTCTCCTCAAGGTTGCCTCTTTCTCTACCTCCACGTCTTCAAGAATGCTAGGTTCAACCACCTCAGCGGACTCATGTTGGCACTTTCGAAGATGTGAGACATGAAAGACATTATGCACTCCGGCCAGCTTCTCGGGCAATTCCACCTTATAAGCCATCTTCCCAATTCTCTCTATGATAGGAAAGGGTCCTACGAACCTTGGTGCCAGCTTCCCAACTGCTCCAAAACGAACCACATTACGCAAAGGAGAAATCTTCACGAAAACCATATCTCCAACTTCGAATTCCAAATCTGTCCTTCGCTTGTCAGCATAGGATTTCTGTCTGTCTTGGGCCGTTTTCATCCGCTTTCTCACCAATTCAACTTTCTCGGATGTGTCCCGTGTCATATCGGGCCCAAGTATAAGCCTATCCGTTGTCTCCCACCAACAAGATGGTGACCTACACGGCCTCCCATACAAAGCTTCAAATGGTGCCATCCCTATGCTAGCTTGATAGCTATTATTATAGGCAAACTCTGCAAGAGGAAGGTGGTATTCCCAAGTACCACCAAAGTCAAGAACACAAAGCCTCAAAAGATCTTCTAGCACTCTATTCACCCTTTCGGTTTGGCCATTCGTCTGGGGGTGTTAGGCTGTACTTAGATTCAATCGCGTACCCATCGCTTCTTGCAAACTATTCCATAACTGGCTAATGAAGATTGGGTCACGATCGCTAACTATGCTAGAAAGAACTCCATGCAATCACACTATCTCTTGAAGATAAAAAGATGCTATCCATGATGCGGTCCTCTTGCTCTTTACTGGAATGAAATGAGCACTCTTCGTAAGTCTATCAACTATGACCCATATGTTCGTATTCCCTTTCCTTGACCTAGGCAATCCATCCACAAAATCCGTAGAGATACTTTCCCACTTCCATTGCGGGACCTCCAATGGATGTAATAGCCCACCGGGTTTCTTCGACTCGGCTTTCACTTGTTGGCACACCATGCACTTTGAAACGTACTCTGCCACATCCTTCTTCATTCCAGCCCAAAAGAAAATGCGCTTCATATCCCTATACATCTTATCTCCTCCAGGATGTATAGTCATCTTCGAGTGATGCGCTTCTTGGAGAACTTTATGCACCAAGCCTCCTACTTGTGGAACGCATAGCCTTCCATCACGCCTTAGCCAACCCTTGTCATCAATAGTATATCTAGCAAGGTGACTAGATGTCTCACCACGAATCAACTTGTCCATGATCTCGACTATCTGCGGGTCTTCCTTTTGCGAAGTCCCTACTTGATCAAGAAGTGTGGATCTAAGCTCAAGAGATGCTAACGAACCCGTCATCGACTCAACAGCCGTTGTGAAATCAAAGGTTGCCAAGAACTCTAGCCTCTTCATCTCAACAAACAAGGGACTCATAGTCAACCTTCTTCTGCTTAGTGCATCTGCCACAACATTACACTTGCCAGGGGTATAAGCTATCTCGAAGTCATATGATGCCATTAATTCAATCCACCTTTGCTGCCTTAGATTCAGATCTTTCTGCGAGAAGAGGTACTTGAGCGACTTGTGATCAGTATATAACTCAAACCTTTCGCCTAGAAGATAGTGGTGCCAGGATTTGAGTGCAAAGACAATCGCCGCCAACTCCAAATCATGAGTGGGATAGTTCTTCTCATGAACTTTAAGTTGCCTACCCCCATAACATATCACTCTTCCTTCTTGCATCAGAACAGCACCTAACCCCATGCCACATGCATCGGTGTACACGGTAAACCACTTACCGCCATCGGGTAATGCCAAAACTGGAGCTGTGGTAAGAGTCCTCTTGAGCCTTTGAAAAGCAAGCTCACACTCTAAGTCCCATGCAAAGACTAAGTTCTTCTTCGTAAACTTAGTAAGAGGGGCTGAAATCTTAGCGAAGTCCTTAATGAACTTCCTATAGTAGCCTGCTAGACCGAGAAAGCTTCTTACTTCGGTTGCACTCCTAGGAGTCTTCCGGTCTTGAACCGCAACCACTTTCGCGGGATCCACAGCTATGCCTGGCTTAGAAACTATATGTCCAAGAAACCAAACTTCCCTTCTCCAAAAATGGCATTTGGAGAACTTGGCTTTCAACTGATGAACTTTAAGCGTATCCATCACTTCCTTGAGATGTCTAGCATGTTCTTCCTCGTCCTTTGAGAAGATCAGAATATCATCCACGAAGACAACCACAAACTTGTTAAGGAACTCCCTGAACACCCTACTCATCAAATCTACGAAGTAGGAGGGTGCATTAGTCAAACCGAATGGCATGACAAGCCATTCAAAGAATCCATCTGGAGTCCTAAACGCTGTCTTATCAATACTATCCTCAGCCACTCTAGGCTGATGGAACCCGGTGGCTAGATCGAGCTGAGAGAAAACAGAAGCACCAACAAGCTGGTCAAAAAGGTCATCAATTCTCGGTAATGGGTGCCTATTCTTCTTTGTCAGCTTGTTCAACTCTCGATAATCAACACGTAGAAGAAGCGAACCATCCGCCTTAGTAGTGAACACCACAGGAGCACCCCATTCAGAAATGCTTCGCCTAATAAAATTCTTCTCAAGCAACTCCTTGATTTGCTTACTGAGCTCTCTTCTTTCTCGCTGGGCCATGTGCCTAATGGGCAATGAAACTGGCTTGGCATTATCAACAAGATAAATGCGGAATTCTATCTCTCGTTTAGGGGGTAACCCCTTAACCTCTTCAAAGACATCAGGATATTCTCGGACCACCCTTACCGATTGCAGATCATCGATGGACGAGTCAAGAGATTCAAGATAACATAACATGATGGGATCCAGCGGGTTGCAAGAAATCTCTAGGGTATTACCGAGGCGAGTCATGAGCCTCACCACCCTATGCTCGCAATCGCGAATGGCTCCATAACTGGACAACCAATCCATGCCCAAAATCAACCCGTATCCCATGAACCCGAGAACATAAGCATTACACGTGAATTCTACGGTCAAGATAGAAATCCTCAAATCCATACAAATCATAGATAGATGGGCGGAACCCCCAATTGGATTTGAAACACTAACGGGATCCTCAACTAGACTAGTACTTAGGTGCAAACTTTCAACAATGTCAAAAGAAATAAAGGTATGCGATGCGCAAGAATCAAATAAAGTGAGAACAGGAAAATCAGAAATGTAAACAAGGCTTTCTACAGAAATACTACCTCGGTCCTGAACTGGAGCAGTGTTGAGAGCATGCACTTGCCCTCCAGAAGGTCCTGCACGCTGAGTCTGCCCTTGCCCTTGTCCTTGCTTCTTAGGGCAATCCTTTCTAAAGTGTCCAGTCTCTCCACAATGAAAGCATTCCCCCAACTTCTTCTTCTTCTTCCTACAATCTTTGGCTATGTGTCCAACAATTCCACGGAAGTTGCACTTTCTTGGGTCCTTTGCCTTGTTGTTGTTGGCCTTGTTACCCTTGTTGTTCTTGTTGTTCTTGTTGTTCCGATTGCTCTGATTTACTCCCCACTTGGAGTCCGCCTTCTTGGTTTGAGTTTCATTAGGCTTGACTTCTTTCTTGCCATTCTTATCGTCTCCCTGAAGCAATGCCATGTCCACTAGGCTTTCAAAAGTGGCCCCCATGGGTATATGAGACATGGCTAAACCTTGTAATGGCTCATTCAACCCTCGTGCAAAGCGTAAAGCCTTCTTCTGAGCTGTGTTAACCAAGTCTAGACCGAATTGAGCAAGTTGAATAAACTTATTCACGTATTCTCTCACGGTCATGTCCCCTCGCTTTAGTGATAGGAACCTGTCCATCTGAAGGTTCTCCTCTGTCGATGATAGAAACCTCAGTCCAAACCTTCTCCTAAAGTCATCCCAAGTCTCAATTGGCCTAGTAGTGGTGGCGACTACCCACCAATATGCAGCTTCCTCTTTCAATAACCATACCGCCAACAGAACTTTCCTACGATCATCCACATCAAAGATAGCAAAAAGGTCTTCAGTTTCCTTTAACCAGTTTCTTGCCTCCACATAAGTCTCTGTCCCGATAAAATTCTTGCCACCCGTCGCCTTAAAGTCCTTGCAAATCTTCGTGAAATCCGCTTGTGGATGCTGAGGAGGAGGAGGAGGAACCTCAGCTACGGGAGGAGGAGGAATGTTAGCCACGGGGGGAGGAGGAGGAATGTCTGCGGGGCCGGCTTCATTTGCCCTTGCCTCCACTTACCTTCTAAACCAAATAGGTACTGATACGCCCTCCAGAATGGCAAAATTATCGGCCATACTGAAACGAAGAAAAGAGATAGATTGAGAACAAGGAAACAAAGGATAGTGCTAATGGCTTTTGGGGAATAGCCTTTTAAAATAAACTAGACTTTTCTTGGAAAATACTTCTTTATAATCGGTTTTGAAAATAGTTTTTCAAAGGTTCTTCAAAGATTTTTAAAAGGTAAGTTTTAAAAACCTTTTGTTCAATCTCGTAAACCTTATGCTCTGATACCAAATGTAACACCCCACCTCCGCCAGAGTCACTCTTGCAAGTACACTGGCTTTGGAGGGGTGTTGGACAAGGTAAACATGCATAAAGATATCACAAGACAGAACATATGAGTAAAACAGAGTAAATAAAGCAGTGGATAAAATTACTATTTCAAAACCATAGTCAAGTTACATCAAAGTACTTAGTCATCATTTTCCAACAAAACAAAGTCTAGAAAACATAAACTGAAAAATAAAATAAGTAAAGTATTCCCCAAAGATAATAGTAGTGTCGCCATAGCAAAGCTCAAGTCCAAACTGTACATGAGCTATCAGAGAAGCAAGCCAAATATCCAAGCTAGGTGCTAATGTTCCCACCCTGAGAACCTGGGGGGCGGGGGGGGGGGGGGGGGGTGGGACGGAAGAAAAGAGGTGAAAGGAAAACAGGTCAGTCAAAAAGACTGGTAAGTCCTACCTACTATTAGTATAAAAACTAATAAAGTTAGCTGGATATGTAAAACAGAGATGAAACATAAGATGATAACTGGCATGGTGAAAAGTTAACAAGAGTGGCATGGCATATACAAGGTTAAGTTGCACCAAGTGTACTAGTATTCTAATCCATGTCAAGTATAAACAAGAAGTGATCCCTTAGCCCAATATTGGCCCAAACTCATGAGATGACCTAAATCAAGGTCCAACTACTCGGTCTAATCGATCGGCTCCCTAAAAGCCTAACTAGTCAAGTGTCGGTGTCATACGGCCCAATCACGAAGTGTAGTCAAAGTGTGCTAGGTCCACCCTAGGGTGTACCAAGCCCTAGGGTGCCAACCACGGACACAAATCAAGCACGCACAGTCTAAACCTACTGGTGCCCATGTCTGCTTTTTCAACTCCGGACTATGTGCACGACCATAGTCCGCCTGAACCTACACCGGCGCACCTACTCAGCCGTCGTTTTGGTCGCTTACATGTCAGCCTAGTAATCGTGCCCTACCCTAGCCTAGTTCCTAGGGTATCATGATACTACCAAGAGGGTTACTGGTGAAAAGGACCATGTAATTAGGGTTTCTAACGGGTTAAGCGTGGTTAACCCTATCCAATCAAGTATCAAGTTGGTTAAGTGTACCCAAGGTTCATGACTTAACCCTATCAACCCATCGTGTTTAATTGGTTAAGTATTCAAGTGGTCCATGACTTAACCCTATCATGTGGCATTAATTAATTTAATGCACCCAACCTCTCACATTAGACCTTGTTGTGGTTACTAGTTAAGCCGGGAGGGTCCGGGTAGCTTTACACCACAACTTAGTCTAACCTCGGGTTTCACGTGCGACATGACCAACTACTCACATTGGGTCCTATTGCTTGTAGCCACTAGTTAAGCCGGTCAGTTCCGGGTAGATTTATGCTACAAACTCAACCCAACCTCGAGCTGGCCATTCTCATGTTTTATAGAAGTCATGTCCAAGTTCATGTTCATGTTTCAAGCATAATCACATGTCATATTTCGTGTCATTTTTCAAGTCATTTTTTTATGTCATTTTAGTTTACCCATAACGTAACCCCATCGCATGTAAGTTCGCTTAAACGCAAATAGATCTCAAAGAGGGAACTTAGAAGCATGACATAATTAATAAGGTTTGGCCACAAGTTAAACATGGTGGCATATGAAGCAAATGTGTTCATAAACTTGCATATTACATTATAAGCCTCAAAACATGCATGATATCAAACTTTAGCAAAATAGGTGAAACATGGTCATAAATGACATAGGATGATAGCTAGTGATTCGCATATAACATCATATGCAAGATAACATAAGGGTTATGAGAGTTTCTATGTTGCTTTATGCAACATTTCCAATCAAAGCTCATAGCTTTCTATGCACAAAGTCAAGGTGATAGCTTTACAAACATGCATAGAATAAATCTATGCATAACATGATAGAATCAAAGCACAAATCATACTTAGGCCCAAACTCAAACTTGCAACATGTCATATTAACTTCATAGTTAGAATCTAAGAGTAGAATAGGGCTTACAATGCTATGAAGACTTATAAAATAAAATGAGATTGAGACGAAGCCACTAGCAACTCTAAAAACCCCCAAATAACAAGCTTCAATGAAAACCCTTGAGAAATAAGAAGAAGATCCTTGCTTTGATGAAGAAAGACTGAACTTTGGCCTTGAATCAAACTTAGAAACTCTCAAAAAAGCTTAGAAACTCTCATATGAATGAAGATGGAGACTATGACAAGAGGGTGGAGGCCATGATTAAACATTTTGGCATAACCTAGTTGTAGGATTGATTTATGATGGTTTAGGCTAGGTATTATGGTCCTTTTACAGAAGTTTAGGTTAGTTTAGGCCATAGGATTAACCCTAATTCAAATCTGAGCCATTAAAATCCGTCATCAGCCCTAAAGCATGTCTTGAGGAACAAGTCATGTACACCCAGGCCAAACTGGCCGACCACGCAAGTCGACAGGGGTGTCGACTAGGCATTCGACACCACCTGGGGTGTGTCGACTCCCAAGTCGACTCCCCAGTCAACTTGGGGGTGGCGTGAATTTTCCCGCCTGTACTGCTTGGCTGAATTTGAATTCTGAATTCAATTTTGAATTGTTTTTGAACTTGAAATTTTCTGAAAACTTTGACGGGCCATAACTTGGTCATACGGAATCCGATTTTCGAAAACTCGGACTCTATTTCGCCTATTTTTCCGAGACGAACGCAATGGCACAACCCGTTTTCCTTGATTTAGATTTTATCATTTAATTCTGCCTTTATGTTATAACATGTTATTCAAAATACGGGTTGTTACAATTCTTCACAAATCATTTCTTATGATTTTACACAAATTATTATTATTTTTAATAATTTTATCAAGGCCCGTACAGTCGATTTCCATCAACGGCCATCGAACTGCACTTACAGCGACCTTTTCCAAATTTGATTTGGACATAATTCCAGATCCAGCAGTTAGATTTCTAATTTCTAATATTCGTTAGAAAGCTCTTTTCCATACGAACCCAACGGTTCTGGTTTTAGGAGAATCCGACGGTCGGATCTCCCGCAATGTCCATTCGAAGTCAATGGTCGAAATTAGCGAACTGCCGTAGCGTAGAGCGTTCTATTCAGGCCATTTTATATATAATATATATATTATATAAATTTCATCGATTTCCATTTAAAACGTATTTTATAAATCGTTTTAAATTCGTTTTCAAAATGATTTCAACTTCATATTCAATTTCGAATCAAAATTGAATACTCCACATCATCGATATACAAATGATAATATTTTCAAAATGTTATATTTTGAAATCACTTCGTTCTCTATAATCATTATAAAAACGAATATAATCGATATAAATAACGTTCGTGTTAAAATGGCGCATCTCTAACCAAACGGCTTTATATATTTCAATAATTTCGTTATTCTTTTCAACAAATGAATATTTTCGTCAACACATGAATATATATTTTATTCAACACATGAATTTATATTTCTATTCAACACATGAATATGTATTTTATTCAACGCATGAATATATATTTTATTCAACATATGAATTTTCTTTCTATTCAACACATGAATTTTCTTTTGTAATATTCCTTATTTTCCAAATTGGAATGAGGCCCAATCAATTACCATATAATGTTAATTATATGGATTCCCTACAACACATGTATATAATAGCAATGATAAATCATCTACCATCATCCAGAGTGCACCGCACAACTGCATAAGTATTAAATATCAATAATTAAGTCTTACATAGTCTGTCAATCCATCGATTGATATACAACTAAACAATCGGGATTAGTGTACGTAAATATCATCCCAGTACCCGTGTAGGGTTT
This sequence comes from Allium sativum, assembly GCA_030737875.1. NCBI lineage: Eukaryota > Viridiplantae > Streptophyta > Magnoliopsida > Asparagales > Amaryllidaceae > Allium > Allium sativum. The sequence goes on from JASFAX010000025.1 coordinate 17,355,558, forward strand.
CAAATCAACAAACAATGAATATTACTTGTGCAGTTGGGCGATGTGTAAAATTTATCGTCCCAATCGATATCCTTCAAATAGGTGTACATATACAAACCGTCCGGCTTGTAAATGAATATTTATTTATTCACATTCACGTTAAAAAATATATTTTTAACAATAATTAATTTATTTCAACACATGAATATTTATTTTCAATCACCCCACATCACAATTAATTTTCACAATACGTGAATCAAACAAACAAGCCATCCATGGTCTGTGGACGACGTGTGTCGGATGCTGCTAAGCACCGTCTGCATTCTAGTATATAATTTTAACTAGAAAACAAGATTTAAAGTGAGAAGTTCTCACCGACTAGCTAAACCAAATTCCACGACTCTTCATAGGTAGAAATCTTCGTCGTGCTCGCCTTTTGTCACTTTCATTGTCCGTAGCCACTACATATATAAAAATCACATTTTTATATTATTGCTATGTATATAAAAATCACATTTTTATAATCACTCTATATGGATAAAAATTCTATTTTTACAACGGTGTTCATATAATAAAGATTATATTTTTATCACACTATTCTCTATATAAAAATTATATTTTTATATATAAAGATCGTATTTTTATAGCACTGCTACATAAAAATCACTCCTTTACAATGCTACTTCCATGATAAAAATTATATTTTTATCTTGCTAACAATATTATAAAAATTATATTTTTACTACTCTACATGAATAAAAAATATATTTTTATTCTTCCTACATAATAAAGATCGAATTTTTATTATCTATCTAATATAAAAATCATATTTTTAATTCAACTTTAAGTTATAAAAATCAAATCTTTTCGGTATATAAAAATTACATTTTTGATTCACTACTTATATAAAAATTATATCTTTATCCTTGCTATGAACATATAAAAATTATATTTTTTACTTCGCCATTCCAACAATAAAAATCTCACCTTTCTTACGTTAAAAATCTCGTCTTTACACGGTTAAAATTTACGTATTTCTACTAACAAAATTTTGTATTCTTATATAACCAAAAATTATATTTTTCCTTCATCAAAATCATACCTTTTCCAACTTAAAAATATAATCTTTCCTAAGGTAAAAATCATATCTTTGCTGTTATAAAAGTGTGATCTTTTTGTCTAGAAAAATATAATCTTTTCATTTAAACAATGTGCTTATATAATTAAAATAAATAAAACCAAAAAAGATTACCTTTTTAACGCTATAATTCCTTTTGAAATCTTACACCTTTCGTATACTGCCTCCGCTATGAACAAACCGACCTCGACATCCATTTTTGCCTTCGCCATTGCCTGGGAGTCGTCGGAGTGGGGCTGCAAGTCAGGGGGAAGTCGGCGTCAGGTCTTCTGCGGTGGCCCAGTGTGGCGTGGGGGTGTGCCCCTTGGGCGGCGGCTTGGGTTAAAAAGGGGGTTGGGTGCTTGCGGCGAGAGGAGGAGAGGGGGGAGTCCACGCCAGAGGCGGCGGGGTGAAGAGCGCTGTGGCGCTCACATCGGAGGAGAGATGGCTCCTCCTTCCTCTTCCTTTTTTTGCATTTGAAATCGATCTGTTAATCGATGTGAAGGGGGAAAGAGTATGGTTGGCTGAGGGAATATATAATAATATATATTATTTTATTTAATTAATTTCAAAAAGCAACTTTTTATTTCGACCTCGAAATCGAACCCACCGACTGTCTCCCATAGCTAATTATCCCCATTCCGAACACAACGGGATATGTATCGTAAGCTGATTCGATCGTTTCAACCAGTTTCCGACAAAATCAAAATATAACTCTGTATATTGAATTTGGACATGCATTTCAATTTACCGGGGCCAAATACTAACTCTAAAACTTCCCGAAAAATATTTTCTAGCTTCTATTTACAATACGGTCCTAAAAAATCTAATTTCATCAAATTCTGAGACCGTTTAAAAAATGACCATTTTCCAATCGATTAAAATCAACTAAAACTGGTCAAACGCGTTTTCCTTTGCCACACTCACATATTGATTCGAAAAATTACGAATTTTGAAACCTAGCAATAACTTGACATCACGGATCCAACAAAGCGGTTTCGTCGGAAACCGAGGTCATTTGCAAAATTTCCATTTTTAAGGGCCAGAATTTCATAGCGACTATTCTGAATTTTCAACTTGGCATAACTTTTTATTCCCGCCATGAAATTTCAATTTTTCGGATTCGTTGGAAAGATATTATCAATTAGATTCTAATATTTTTGGTTTCACTAGAATCCGGTTTATATTGAATCCTGTACATTCATTTGAAATTCGAAATCGAATTTTCAAACTACCGCGCCATTTTCAATTCCTTTTATAATTGAAATAAATATTTATATTCTTACGACGATTCAAATATATATATGTTCTATTCTATTCAAAATAAATTTCTCGTCGTCATTATTTAAAATAATTCATTTGAAATATTCAAAATTCAATAAAATTGCCAAAACAAAATTTATAAATTGGCGCAGATTTCCGGGTTATTACACACGGTCCCAATTTTTTTTTTTACCTTCATCTTTGCCCTTTCACCAACATGATCAAAGAAAATGGACCGAATAACTTTCGTTACTCCTCTGTTTCATCTTTCCCTCAGCAAAACGAGGCCGATTATAACTGTTTCTAGTTTCAGAATTCGTCACTGGCCGACTGTAATACTTCCCAATTGTTTTTAAAGTACATGTTACTTATTTTAAAATGCAACATGCCGACCTCATTCAAACTGAATAGACCAACCCATTTATACATTTTCGTTTCCCAATCCATGTTAGAAGAAAAAACTGAATTTTCTTTTTTACTTCTTCCCAAATCGCGATGGCTCATCTCAGATCCCATGCCGTCCTCATCTACGTGTCGCACTTCCATTCACCACCATACGCCCATCAAATGTCAGCACCGCCGTCTCCTTATCCCATGCCTCAATCCCCACTTTCCTCTCTCCACTTACACCAACTTGTCGTAGTTCGTGGTCGGCCATCCTACTGTACCCGAGCGAACACAAATAACATCGTTTCCCTCCAAACTACCGCACAAGCATCTTCTCACCACCACGAGCGTCACGCTGACCTCAGAAATCTTTCTTGCAACCCCAGTTCCGACAGTACCCTTCCCTTTGGCGACTCTTCTAAATTAGTGTGACATTTATCGGCGTGGAACCCAGAAGCTTACATATGGGGTTAAAGCAATCCTTTCGGGATTTAAATGGATCCAAAACTGAATCTTCTTATTGAGTAGTTGGTTTTTGCAATATTTTCAAAGTGGACGATCTCTTTATTTTGTTTATTTCTGAAAGAAATAGAAGAATGGTACGGAAAGAGAACTTGGGGTTTTTTCCCAAATTTTCATTTCGCTTGTCTGTAGGTTTTTGAAATCTCATTTTAGTTGCTGAATGGGAAAGAACGAATGGGAAAGTTGCATTTTTATAAGTGGAGAAGCATTGAGAACACAGTGAGTTAGTGTGGCCGCCAAGAAAATTAATTTGGATTATTCTATTGTTGCTTTGTCTGCACGGTTCATTCTAGCTATGCAAACAGGGTATAGGCACGTGCGTTGTTTACTTAGCCTATGAGGCACTAAAGTTCGGTAGCATTTTGGTTTAATTTCCTTAAGCCGAACATTTTTTACTTTTGATAAGGTAGGATTTTCTCTTATTTCTATACGGTTAAAATATTCTTCCCTTATTTATGTTGAACGGTAATATTCATGTCGCTGCCTGCGATTTCCAAATGCAACAAAAAGGGACAATGCGCTATGACTTGATGTTATGGATCCAATGGTATTAATTTATTGAGTTCTGATTCTGTTTGCAAAATGGCTATTTTAAAGGCCTATAATTTAAATAACGATTTACATAGCGACTATTATAAATTTTGATTTAGCCATAACTAACAATCTATAATATAAAATCTCCATTTTTTCCCTTTCCTATGAAAACTATAGTTAACACGATTACAGCGTTTCTTGTTTCGCAGAAATCCGACTTATATCGGATCCTATATATCCAATTAAAGCTCAAAACTCCATATTACGAACTACAACGCCATTTCGAGCTCGATTTATAATTATATAAATGTATAACGTACAAACTTCTTTTAAATAACGAACTAAATATTAAAATCCATTAATATTCCAAATATAATATTTAAAATAATAAATTAAATTAAATATTTGACTGTCAAAAACACAGGTCGTTACATTCTTCCCCGCTTAAAATAATTTCGTCCCCGAAATTGCTAAGGTAAGAAAAATGCTACAAATCCCATTAAATTCCAAATCTACTTTATTTTAACTCAAAAACCCATTCAATATCATAAATAAATGTTTTTCAAAAATATCGAGAATTTTCTAACATATTAAATTCCCGAAAAAATTCGGCAGAGTCTCCCTTGCAAGGAGTGAGATTTGCGATATCCAGGAACAAATAATATATATACATCGACTCACGCGGTCGGAAAAAAAATACCAAAATCCAAAATTTATATTTTCGCGTAGGCGTACCTTTTACGAGTGCTATTGAGCATACTTGCTCAACATATATGCGATTTATTCAACCAATATCAGTCTGCCTAGCCCTCTGGCACCTGTACTGAACTAAATCCACATGTAAGCAATAAATACATGAATTTCTCGCTAATACTTCACTAATCAACAAGTATGACTGTAACACCCCGTATTTCAGTTAATGCTAAAATTCACTAATTGCAGAATAAATAATCTCAGATGTGAGAATTGGGGGTAACGGGCTGCGTCATTGCGTTCGTCTCGGAAAAATACGCGAAATAGAGTCTGAGTTTTCGAGAATCGGAGTCCGTATGGCCCAGTTATGGCCCGATGAAGTTTGCAGAAAATTCAAAGCTAAAAACATATTTAAAAATTTAAAATTCAGATTTTGGAAAGGAACAAGCGGGGTCAGGCGGGAAAGTTCGCGCCCTAACCATGTCGACAGGGCTGTCGACAGGCCTGTCGACAGGGGGGTCGACTTGCCTGTCGACTTGCCTGTCGACATGGGCGCGGCGTCCAGAGAACCTGGGTGCACCAGGTAGGGTTTTAGGCTGGCTTAGAGGGCTGTGTTCTAGAGATATCCAAAATCTAAGGGTCCTAATCTAATCTAGGGTTAATCTAAGGGCCTAAAACACTCACCTAATCTATTAATACACCCTAAACCTACCCTAATCCATACTAAAAATAGGAATGATGGCCTCATGCCGCCAAATTAAATCTTAGAAGGAGCCTCCACTTATTTATGAAGGAAGTTGCAAGCTAATCAACCTCTAATCATCATCTTCTTCATATTTAGCAACTAATTCCACTTCATAAGTTTGCTAATCTTGGGTTTGGTGAGTTTCTATCACTTTAACATCAATTGCTAAAGTAAGTAGATTGGGTGTAATGAGACTTATGGTCTTAAATGCGGATTAGTGAGTTTGAATCATTTGTAATGATATGCTACTCTATGTTTTCCTATGTTTATGCATGTTTAACAAGTGGGTTTATGCATGTTTAATAAGTTGGTTCATGCATGTTTAACAAGTGGGTTTATGCATGTTTAATAAGTGGGTTTATGCATATCTAATAAGTGGGTTTATGCATGTTTAACAAGTGAGTTATGCAAGTTCATATGCAAGTTATGTGTATGATGTTATGTAAGTTATGTGTAGGTTGTTATGCAAGTTCATATGCAAGTTATGTATATGCTTAAATGAAAGTTTAACATGATATGCAAGTTAGGCATGCTTATGCAAGTATGTGAATGCTTATGCAAGTATGTGAATGCTTATGCAAGTTATGTATATGCTTAAATGCAAGTTTAACATGATATGCAAGTTATGCATGCTTATGCAAGTATGTGAATGCTTATGCAAGAATGTGAATGCTTATGCAAGTTATGTATGCATGTTTAACATGTTATGCAAGTTATGAGAATGCTTATATGCAAGTTCAACATTGCTATGCAAGATATGTGTATGATAATATGCAAGTTGGGTTAAATGTAGTTGGGTTAATATATGCTCATATATGCAAGTTGACATACTCTTAACCCATGACAAAGTTATATGCTAAGATTTGGTTAAACCCATGATATTTGTGATGGATCTTCCCTTTATTATGTCATGAAATGAGAACGATTTACGTGGGGAACGATGGGGTTAATAAATATGTTAATAAAAGTATGATTGGGTATGATTAAGCATACCATAAAAATAAATTAACATAAGTGGGAATTTACCTATTGAGTTAGGTCTACCCCATGGGAATTTACCTATTGAGTTAGGTCTACCCATGTTATGAAAAACTTGATATTAATTAGGGATAATTAATATGGGGGTGATTAATTAGGTGTAATTAATCAACTAAGACACGAGGTTGGACCCTTTTGTAGCGGAGGTCTGCCCGGAACCGACCGGCCATCCAGCAGCTACAAATGATTGGCCCAATGTGAGAAGTCTTAGTCATAAATTAAATATGTGATTAAAGTAAAGACACGAGGTTAGACCCTTTTGATGACAAAAGTCTGCCCGGAACCAACCGGCATATCCAGCAGTCATAAAAGACGGTCTAATGTGGGAGGTCTTTATGAGGTCATGATCTTAATTAATAAATTAAGAAACACTTAACCATATTAGCATGTAGTGGGACATGAGGGGTTAAGTGGGTGCCTTGGGTGGCATGTGGAAATCTAGTGGTTGCCTTGGGTGGCAATAGAAAATACGATTAGAATACTTAACCAAAGTAGAAACATGTAATTAAACATGATTAAAGGGTTAAGTGGGATGCACTAGAAAAAGGGACAAGCTTAGGTGGGTAGCTTGTGGGGGCCCATTTCAACCAGTAACCCATATGTATCTTATTGGGCTCGACCCATGTCGAGGATGGGACACGCGTACTGGGCTTGACTATAAGAGGCCAAAACGGGTTAGCGGTGGCAACGCAAGTCCAACGGGTTTCATATGCGTGTGTGGACCCAGGCTGGTAGGTAAGACGTTGTTGCATCGTGTAGATATAATCCGTGCACCGTTAGTATTGGGTTGCCACTTTGGGAGAGTGATACACCCCACTGTGCGACCGGCACGGGTATCTACGGTAGGGAGCCGATCAATGGGGAGTAGTGGGGTACACCTAGTGGAGATAGGGGCAGACGGCACCTATGTGGTCAGCTAGGGGTACATGAAACTACTAGTTATATCTTTCTTTTAAGTCCTTGGGTGGGATCGATCTTTGAGTAGGAATGACTGGTGTGGTGCAGTTAGTAATTATCCTTGGGTGGGTAGATGCGTCTTTACAGTTATCTTAGTTTATCCTAAGTCTACCAAGCTGCTTAGTGTAGCCATTCATCCCCAGACATTACCGTTGGTCAAGTTTATGTCTTCTCTGGTTACTTTAATGATTATATTGTTAAAGTTATAGGACTCGCTCAGACTTATGTCTGACCCCGTTGTTTTTATCTTTTTCCCAACCCTCAGGTCCAGCGGTGGATCCTAGCAGTAGTGGAGCTTGATCGGATTGCTGTTCCAGTCTTTAGGAGCTTGGATAGATGTAAAGCTCCAGTTACCCAGTTATCTTTTCTTTTGTCCTGGCTATTGTATGAGAGAGTGGGATTATGTACTTCTTTATTTTGATGGATATTTTACTTGACTTTTATTGTGGTTTTATGATGTAACCAGACATGTTTATTTTCGCTGTTATGAGATGATGTTTTAAATTTCAAGTACTATTTATCTGTCTTGTTGTAATTTTTCTGTTCTATATTCACTAAAATACTCCACCGATGCTATGGCATTCCCTTAGAGAGTGACCATAGCGGGCGTGGGGTGTTACACGTGGTATCAGAGCAAAGGTTACCGGAACAGATAAAATTTTTAGAAAGCTATTTTTCTAAAACATTTTTGGAAGAAATATTTTCAAAGACATGTCTTTTAAGAGAAAAGTTTTTGAAAGAAAAGCATAATCCCCAATAGCCATATCTATATCCTTCGAATTCTCCGTTTTGAATCTTTCCTTTTTGGTTTCAGCATGGCTGAGGATCTTAACTTTCCGGAGGGTGTGACGGTACCAGTATGGTATAGGAGATTGATGGAGGCTAGGGCCACCACTGCGGGTCCAGCAAATGTTCCTCCACCAACCGTAGCACCCGATCTTCCTCCTCCCCCTCCTCCTCGCACGGATACTTTTGCTAAGACTTGTAAGGAATTTAAAGCTATGGGAGGGAAACCTTTTCAAGGATCTGAAACTTTTGTAGAGGCTAGAGATTGGCTTAAGGAGGTGGAAGAGTTGATAGATATCTTTGAGATGGAAGAAGGAAAGAAAGTCAAGTTAGCTGCTTGGTTAATGAAAGGAGAGGCCTCATTCTGGTGGGAGGTCACTAATGGAGAACGCCTCGTTGACTCTTGGGCGGATTTTAGGCAAAGATTTGTGGCAAAGTTTCTCTCAAGGGCGGAGGAAAACTTGTATATGGAAAGATTCTTGACTCTAAAGCAAGGAAATCTCTCAGTGAAGGAATATGTCAACAAGTTTAATCAATTGGCAAGGTTTGGCCTAGACATGGTGAATACACCGGAGAAGAAGGCTTTGAGGTTTGTGAAAGGCTTGAATGAACCGATGCATGGGTTGGCTATGACTCATATCCCTATGGGGGCCATCTTCGAGAAGCTAGTTGACATGGCACTCATGCATGAAGAAGGGAAGGGTCCCAATGCTAGTCAGGCGCCCGAGAAGAAGGGAGATCAAAAGAGACCTCAGCAACAACAACAAAACAAAGGTGGGAAAGGCAACGGTGGCAAGGGCAAGAAGAAGAAGTGTTTCAATAGTGGGACACCTGGCCACCTAAGCAAGGATTGTCGCAAGAAGAAGAAGACTGGCTGCTTCAACTGTGGCGAAGCAGGGCATCTAGTGGAAGACTGTCCTAAGAAAGGGCAAAGGACGGGGTCTACCTCAGGAGGACAGGTGCAAGCTCTGATGGCACCAGGTCAGGCTATGGGGCAAGTACAGGCTCTCGCGGTTCCACCGATTCAGGAAAGAGGTAGAACTATTTCCGTTGAAAGTCTGGTTTTTCTATTTGATCATCCTGTCCGTACATTGTTTGATTCAGGCGCATCGCATTCGTTTATCTCATCATCATTAGTTGAGTCACTGCACTTAGACACCAGTCTGGAGATGATCCCTTGGTTGTTTCAAACCCAATTGGGGGCTCCACTTTTTTGTCCATGATATGTTTGGGTTTGAAGATTTCTATACTTAGCATTGAGTTTAGATGTGATGCTTTTGTGTTGGGCTTCACGGGCTATGGGTTGATTTTGGGCATGGACCGGTTATCCAGAAATGGTGCTGTTCTTGATTGCGAAAGGAGAGTTGTTAGGCTCATGACCCGCTTGGGTAACACTCTCGAGATCTCTTGTAATCCCATGGATTCTGTCATACTAAGTTATCTTGAATCGCTTGACGCTTCGGTCGAGAGTTTGCAATCTGTTAAAGTGGTCCGGGAATATCCGGATGTGTTTGAGGAGGTGAAGGGCTTACCTCCGAAGTGGGAGATTGACTTCCGAATATATCTGGTGGATAATGCTAAACCTGTATCTTTACCAGTGCGCCACATGGCTCCTCGTGAGAGGAGGGAACTCCATAAGCAAGTAGGGGAGTTGATTGAGAAGGGGTTCATAAGACGAAGTATATCGGAGTGGGGTGCTCCAGTAGTATTTGCTACAAAGGCGGATGGGTTCCTCAGACTTTGTGTAGACTATAGAGAACTCAACAAGCTCACAAAGAAGAATAGACACCCATTGCCGAGGATTGATGATCTTTTCGATCAGTTGGTTGACGCTTCAGTATTTTCTCAGTTGGACTTAGCCACGGGGTTTCATCAATTGAGGGTGGCTGAGGATAGCATAGACAAGACTGCCTTTAGGACTCCGGATGGTTTCTATGAGTGGCTGGTGATGCCATTTGGGTTGACGAACGCCCCTGCATACTTTGTTGATTTGATGAGTAGGGTGTTCAGGGAGTTCCTTAATAAATTCGTGGTCGTCTTTGTGGATGATATCTTAGTATTTTCTAAGAGTGAAGAAGAGCATGCCCTACATCTTGGGGAGGTATTGAAGACTCTTCGAGCACATAGCCTTAAGGCTAAATTCTCTAAATGTCACTTCTGGAGGAGGGAAGTACGGTTCTTGGGGCATGTGGTCTCTAAGGAAGGGATAGCTGTGGATCCCGCGAAGGTAGTATCAATTCAGGATTGGAAGGTTCCGAAGAATGCTACCGAAGTAAGAAGTTTCTTGGGGTTGGCGGGTTACTATAGGAAGTTTATCAAAGACTTCGCGAAGATATCAGCCCCATTAACCCGCTTAACGAAGAAGAATCTTGTTTTCGCATGGGACATAGATTGTGATGATGCGTTCCGACGGTTAAAGAGAGCTTTAACCACTGCTCCAGTTTTAGTGTTGCCAGATGGGAGCAAGCCATTTGTTGTCTATACCGATGCTTGTGGGACTGGACTAGGCGCAGTCTTAATGCAAGAGGGAAGGGTGATAGCCTATGGTGGAAGGCAGTTGAGAGTGCATGAGAAAAATTACCCTACCCATGATTTAGAGTTGGCCGCTATTGTTTTTGCGCTTAAGATTTGGCGCCATTATCTTCTTGGTGAGAGATTTGAATTGTTCACTGACCACAAATCATTGAAGTACTTGTTTTCTTAGAAGGATTTGAATTTGAGACAGCAAAGGTGGATGGAGTTCTTAGCATCCTATGATTTCGAGATAGCGTATACCCCTGGCAAGGGTAACGTGGTGGCGGACGCCTTGAGCAGAAAGAGGTTGTCCTTGAGTCCATTGTTTGTGGAACAACGAAGCTTGGAATTTATCTCGATGTTTGATTTCAGACCTTCCATTGATTATGTACCCGGTTTGCTAGCTTCCTTGGAGGTTAGACCTACTCTTTTGGGACGGATTGGAGAAGCACAGAGGGACGACCCACAGTTGGTTGAGTTGGTGGAGAAGCTCATAAGGGGGCAGTCGTCCAGCCATTTGAGTAGGTACACCCTAGACGATAGGGGGTGCTTGCGTAGAGACGGTAGACTTTGTGTACCGCAAGACGAGGGTTTGAGGAAGGTTATTCTTGATGATGCACACCGTTCTAGGATGACCATTCATCCCGGTGGGGACAAGATGTACCAAGACATGAAGAGGGTTTTCTTCTGGGCCGGTATGAAGAAAGATGTGGCCGAGTATGTCGCTCGATGCTTGGTGTGCCAGCAAGTAAAGGCGGAGCAAAAGGAACCAGGTGGGTTGCTTCACCCATTGGAAGTTCCGCAATGGAAGTGGGATAGCGTCTCGATGGATTTTATTGACGGGTTACCCAGATCGAGAAAGGGTAATACGGGAATTTGGGTGGTCGTAGACAGACTTACTAAGAGCGCCCATTTCATACCTGTGAAGAGCAAGAGGACCGCTCCATGGCTAGCTTCTGTATATCTTCGAGAGATAGTTCGATTGCATGGGGTACCCTCTAGCATAGTGAGTGATCGAGATCCTATCTTCACTAGCGAGTTCTGGAGAAGTTTGCAAGAAGTAGTGGGGACTCAATTGTGTCTGAGCACCGCATATCTTCCTCAGACGGACGGCTAGACTGAGAGGGTGAATCGTGTTCTAGAAGACCTTTTGAGGCTTTGTATCTTAGATTTTGGAGGTACATGGGAAGAGCATCTTCCATTGGTGGAGTTCGCATATAATAACAGCTTTCAGTCCAGTATTGGTATGGCTCCTTTCGAAGCTCTCTATGGAAGGCCTTGTCGATCACCTACATGTTGGTGGGAATCTACGGATAAGATCTTGCTTGGGCCTGATATGATTAGGGAGACTTCTGAGAAGATTGACTTGATTCGAAGAAGGATGAAAGCAGCGCAGGATAGGCAAAAATCTTATGCGGACAAGAGAAGGACGGATCTTGAGTTTGAAGTTGGGGACATGATCTTTGTCAAAGTGTCTCCGTTACGAAATGTGGTTCGCTTTGGATCTGTTGGAAAGTTAGCACCAAGGTTCGTAGGGCCATTTCCCATTAAGGAAAGAATTGGACGGATGGCATATAGAGTGGAGTTGCCCGACAGACTTGATGGTGTACATGATGTATTCCATGTGTCCCATTTGAGGAAGTGCTTACATGAGACCGCAGAGGTGGTAGAGCCGAGCTTTCTTAAAGAAGTGGAAGTAGAGCGTGATGCGACTATTCGACGAGCTCCTACCCGCATCCTTGGGTCAGAAACTAGGAAGTTGAGAAACAGAGAGGTTCAACTAGTCAAAGTGCAATGGGGAGAAGAGGAGAGCAACGCAACTTGGGAAACGGAAGTGAAGATGCGTTCATTGTACCAGTTCCTTTTTGAGGGTAAGTTTTTGACTTCTCCTTTATCGTTTGTCTAGTACTTATCTTATCTTTATTATATCCTCTCGTTAGTACTGAGTGACCTTTAGATAAGGTAAACCTATGGTTGAAACATGTGTTTGAGACATGTTATGGTTGATGGATGCAAGTGGATGCAAGTGGTTGCTAGTGGTTGCTCGTGGATGCATATATACACACTCTAGGCACTAGATCGGCTCAATCACTTCATATTGCATATTGCATAAAATTGTGTGTAGGAAGCTATATTTATGGATGTGTAATGATTGTGTTATCATATGAATGATGCATTTTGGTGAATGATTGTGCACTCATGTAGATATTGTATGTGTCGATAGGGTTCTCTCACATACATAATGGATGCATGGCACTATCATGGTTTGCATATGTTCATACATTAGATAGGGAACATAAACACACACTTTTTGCATATGCTCATACATCATTAGAAACTGTTTTAGGACAATGGATGCCCGTGGTTGATGGTTTGAGTAGATGGTTGTTTGGATGGTAGGATATGCATTCTCCTTAGCTTAAAGATTTCGGGGACGAAATCCTTTAAGGAGGGGAGAACGTAACACCCCGTATTTCAGTTAATGCTAAAATTCACTAATTGCAGAATAAATAATTTCAGATGTGAGAATTGGGGGTAACGGGCTGCGTCATTGCGTTCGTCTCGGAAAAATACGCGAAATAGAGTCCGAGTTTTCGAGAATCGGAGTCCGTATGGCCCAGTTATGGCCCGATGAAGTTTGCAGAAAATTCAAAGCTAAAAACAGATTTAAAAATTTAAAATTCAGATTTTGGAAAGGAACAAGCGGGGTCAGGCGGGAAAGTTCCCGCCCTAACCATGTCGACAGGGCTGTCGACAGGCCTATCGACAGGGGGGTCGACTTGCCTGTCGACTTGCCTGTCGACATGGGCGCGGCGTCCAGAGAACCTGGGTGCACCAGGTTGGGTTTTAGGCTGGCTTAGAGGGCTGTGTTCTAGAGATTTCCGAAATCTAAGGGTCCTAATCTAATCTAGGGTTAATCTAAGGGCCTAAAACACTCACCTAATCTATAAATACACCCTAAACCTACCCTAATCCATACTAAAAATAGGAATGATGGCCTCATGCCGCCAAATTAAATCTTAGAAGGAGCCTCCACTAATTTATGAAGGAAGTTGCAAGCTAATCAACCTCTAATCATCATCTTCTTCATATTTAGCAACTAATTCCACTTCATAAGTTTGCTAATCTTGGGTTTGGTGAGTTTCTATCACTTTAACATCAATTGCTAAAGTAAGTAGATTGGGTGTAATGAGACTTATGGTCTTAAATGCGGATTAGTGAGTTTGAATCATTTGTAATGATATGCTACTCTATGTTTTCCTATGTTTATGCATGTTTAACAAGTGGGTTTATGCATGTTTAATAAGTTGGTTCATGCATGTTTAACAAGTGGGTTTATGCATGTTTAATAAGTGGGTTTATGCATATCTTATAAGTGGGTTTATGCATGTTTAACAAGTGAGTTATGCAAGTTCATATGCAAGTTATGTGTATGATGTTATGTAAGTTATGTGTAGGTTGTTATGCAAGTTCATATGCAAGTTATGTATATTCTTAAATGAAAGTTTAACATGATATGCAAGTTAGGCATGCTTATGCAAGTATGTGAATGCTTATGCAAGTATGTGAATGCTTATGCAAGTTATGTATATGCTTAAATGCAAGTTTAACATGATATGCAAGTTATGCATGCTTATGCAAGTATGTGAATGCTTATGCAAGAATGTGAATTCTTATGCAAGTTATGTATGCATGTTTAACATGTTATGCAAGTTATGAGAATGCTTATATGCAAGTTCAACATTGCTATGCAAGATATGTGTATGATAATATGCAAGTTGGGTTAAATGTAGTTTGGTTAATATATGCTCATATATGCAAGTTGACATCCTCTTAACCCATGACAAAGTTATATGCTAAGATTTGGTTAAACCCATGATATTTGTGATGGATCTTCCCTTTATTATGTCATGAAATGAGAACGATTTACGTGGGGAACGATGGGGTTAATAAATATGTTAATAAAAGTATGATTGGGTATGATTAAGCATACCATAAAAATAAATTAACATAAGTGGGAATTTACCTATTGAGTTAGGTCTACCCCATGGGAATTTACCTATTGAGTTAGGTCTACCCATGTTATGAAAAACTTGATATTAATTAGGGATAATTAATATGGGGGTGATTAATTAGGTGTAATTAATCAACTAAGACATGAGGTTGGACCCTTTTGTAGCGGAAGTCTGCCCGGAACCGACCGGCCATCCAGCAGCTACAAATGATTGGCCCAATGTGAGAAGTCTTAGTCATAAATTAAATACGTGATTAAAGTAAAGACACGAGGTTAGACCCTTTTGATGACAGAAGTCTGCCCGGAACCAACCGGCATATCCAGCAGTCATAAAAGACGGTCTAATGTGGGAGGTCTTTATGAGGTCATGATCTTAATTAATTAATTAAGAAACACTTAACCATATTAGCATGTAGTGGGACATGAGGGGTTAAGTGGGTGCCTTGGGTGGCATGTGGAAATCTAGTGGTTGCCTTGGGTGGCAATAGAAAATACGATTAGAATACTTAACCAAAGTAGAAACATGTAATTAAACATGATTAAAGGGTTAAGTGGGATGCACTAGAAAAAGGGACAAGCTTAGGTGGGTAGCTTGTGGGGGCCCATTTCAACCAGTAACCCATATGTATCTTATTGGGCTCGACCCATGTCGAGGACGGGACACGCGTACTGGGCTTGACTATAAGAGGCCAAAACGGGTTAGCGGTGGCAAAGCAAGTCCAACGGGTTTCATATGCGTATGTGGACCTGGGCTGGTAGGTAAGACGTTGTTGCATCATGTAGATATAAGCCGTGCACCGTTAGTATTGGGTTGCCACTTTGGGAGAGTGATACACCCCACTGTGGGACCGGCACGGGTATCTACGGTAGGGAGCCGATCAATGGGGATTAGTGGGGTACACCTAGTGGAGATAGGGGCAGACGGCACCTATGTGGTCAGCTAGGGGTACATGAAACTACTAGTTATATCTTTCTTTTAAGTCCTTGGGTGGGATCGATCTTTGAGTAGGAATGACTGGTGTGGTGCAGTTAGTAATTATCCTTGGGTGGGTAGATGCGTCTTTACAGTTATCTTAGTTTATCCTAAGTCTACCAAGCTGCTTAGTGTAGCCATTCATCCCCAGACATTACCGTTGGTCAAGTTTATGTCTTCTCTGGTTACTTTAATGATTATATTGTTAAAGTTATAGGACTCGCTCAGACTTATGTCTGACCCCGTTATTTTTATCTTTTTCCCAACCCTCAGGTCCAGCGGTGGATCCTAGCAGTAGTGGAGCTTGATCGGATTGCTGTTCCAGTCTTTAGGAGCTTGGATAGATGTAAAGCTCCAGTTACCCAGTTATCTTTTCTTTTGTCCTGGCTATTGTATGAGAGAGTGGGATTATGTACTTCTTTATTTTGATGGATATTGTACTTGACTTTTATTGTGGTTTAATGATGTAACCAGACATGTTTATTTCCGCTGTTATGAGATGATGTTTTAAATTTCAAGTACTATTTATCTGTCTTGTTGTAATTTTTCTGTTCTATATTCACTAAAATACTCCACCGATGCTATGGCATTCCCTTAGAGAGTGACCATAGCGGGCGTGGGGTGTTACAATGACTACCCCAATTCCAAAATCAAATAGATAGCATCAATTCATTATCAGATATAAGGTTAAATCATAAATTCCAATTCATATGCAGTTTCATTCCAATTTAATTATACCAGAAATTATCCTTTAGTTTATAATTCATTTAGCTCCATTAAATTGTTGATTTTTTCATTCAAACAAAATACAATTCACAATCAACAACCAATATACAACCATATCAACCAAATTAATTGAATTTGCATTCACTATTAATATTCTATTTTAGTTTCACGTATTTGAACATAAATGGGTTAATATCCGATTGATTTCTATTTGATAGTCATTCATTCATATTCTAATTTTCAAATTGATTTAATTTTGATATTATTATTACTTTAATTACACTTAACCAGGTTTAGTTTCAATTCAAATTTTCAATTCGATTTGAATTCCATTCAAATCGATCAAACACACTAATATCTCAACATTTTAATAAAATTATTCTTTTCTATAAAAAAATATGATTTGGGTAAAATTATTTCATTTACCCTCTTTTCAAAACAATATTGTATCCATTGCCAGTTCAACACTTCTCAACACTTGAACCGATCAACCAACATAATACAAAACCTTTGGATATGAAATTTAAAATCACGCTCTCATATATATATATATATATACACTCAATCTCGATCTAGGGTATTACTAGCCCAATCTCTATCGAGTTATAACACAGAGCCAAGGTTATTACTAAACCAATAGCTCTGATACCACTGTAACACCCAAGGATTTTCGGCATTGAAAATCGACATAAATACCTTTACCGTAACTCATGCCGATCTTCCAAATACCAAAAACATAGGAACGTTATTAGAAAAAAATTAGAGGGTGAGATAAGGAAGAAAGAAATATTAGAATAGAAGAAGAAGAAGCAGGACCAACGCAACACAGAATCAGAGTCTCACATCGCAGCAGAACAAAATATAATACAGAAATAAATCTTTTATTGAGAGCTAAAAAATACTTACAATCATCAAAGCACATCACACATCGGGACAGTTATAATAACCTGTCCTCATATACAACACACATCGGAATAATAACTATATGATATCATACGTCTGAACACCTCCAGCACGTCTCTTCACAGCATTCGATAACCTGAACCTGTACACCCCGGGCTAACCCGCGCATTTACAAAATACCGGGTCAGTCTGGTGAACCAGAGTGAGATAAACACACTAAGTGTAAGGGTATCACACAACCTGATTTTAAAGTTAAAATCTTTTCGAAAGAAAAGGATAATCGTAAGACCAAATCCACACATAATTACGGACGGTTTCTACCATACGATAACCCAAAACGTTTTTGATATCAATATCTTTTCTGATATTGTAATAGTGTCTAAATACGAGTAAATAACAATCTAGTAGAACGCTTGCATCTGACGCTCCACATATATAGTATACAATATGAAACAGCGGGCGCTTATTGGAGATTGGATTCCGACTATGACAAGGTATGGGACCACCTGCCGATAGTGTATCTCTAGAGGCGAATACACTAGGTTCAACATGAACGTCTTGCAACCCGGCCCTAACATGACCGACCACCCATTTCGCTTGAGTGTATCGAATGTATATCACCAACGGTTGGGTTCAAACAACGGTTTCCCGAAAAGGGACAGCATTGAAATAGATTAAAGAAGCAAAAGGATTTTCTCTAGATTAGTAATTATACACCCAAATGGGAGCGACCCACTTAGCTATGCTGCCTGCCCGATTTTTGTCATTTCTCGGTTGGTGAGGCTTGAGGTCAGAATATACTTTCTGGAACATCTGGTCACCATTCACTTTGAATGCCACATTATCAGATCTGCCAGATATCACTAATTGACGTCTACAAAAAATACTGGGTTAGGAGTGACCCAACTATGGTACGTTTGAAGAAATCAACGTACGCGATACCTTTGGAAATACTCTGTCAGACATCCGTCCATACGAGTCATCCAGGAACAGGATGAACCGAAGGTACTCTCCTACCACATCCCATATAGGAATCACCCCATGGATCAGTAGCGTGAAATCCCTGCAATCCATAGATTCCAACAACGATAGAACCACAGTACATCTTTGGCTGTAGACCGAAGATTATTAGCAGTCCTTCCATTTATGAAATTCTACGGTCTTCAGTGCTCCATCTCGATCATCTTTTAATATCTTCATGTATTTGTTGGTTGGAATGGTTTTCGAATATAAATTCGATCTCGGTCTTTCCGTACCAACAATTGTATTGCACAGATTTGATAGTCGGTGATTTAACTATCAAAATAATTAGTGCTTCAATCATGATAAACAAATGAGTTCACTGGTTTGGTATTCAGTACCACTTGGCCTTTTAATTAAAACAAAATATAAATTTAAAACTCTTAAATATTTCGATATTATAAATATAGTTTCTCGCTTCTTTATTTACCATAAGATTATACTTTAAACAAATTCACTTTAATACTTAGTAAAATCCTATATCATATCATGTTATCTATTTGTTCCTTTGAAACAACTCGTAAACAACATTACGAAATATCTTTAATTTTATTTACTACTTGACAGAACCCAGTGCTTATTCCAGCTGGATAAAACCCGTTCGTAATGCTCTGTAACACCCCATGTCCATTAATGTCACTCACAAAGGGAATGCATCAATGTCCATGAAGCGTTATTGTTGTATAGAACAGATAAATTATAAGAATAAATAAATAAAACAACACAGCGGAAGATAAAACTTATTTCGAGCATCATAACACAAAACAAGCTTACATAAGTAGTTCCCAAAACCATTACAAATGGATCAATAGTCTTTTCCAAAAAACTTCAAAGTACATAAAGAAGCAAATGCTTAAATAACATAAATGCATAAATCCCCACTGAGCATATGCAAAGCCATAAAGATGAGACAGTCCAAAGCGATACATCTACTCTTTTCAAGCAACTGAAAGAAACTGGAACTAAGCTGTAGTATTCCCTCCTTGTAAACCTGAGGGGAGGGGGAAAGGAAAGAAAAGAGGTGGAAACAAATGGGTCAGACATAAAGTCTGGCGAGTCCAGTAATTTTAACAAATAATAGGTAAGGTAAATGATCAAGACATAAATAGGCATCATGATATGGCTATAACTTAGATAAGGTAGATAAAAAGGATGGACAAGATGATTTCGTTCCTAAGTACTAAGACAATCCTACACCTTGGCTAAGCGAACAACCCTCCAAGTACTAACCCCGAAGACCGAAGTCTACATCAGACTAGCACCCAAAGGACTATCCAACTCAAGAAACATGTATTTCGTTACACCGTACTTTTGCTAAGTTGCACCACATTACTTAATTACACCGCACATCTACGAGTCTCTTTTTACTAGAGGTTTATCCCTTCCCACTAACTGTACCCACATGACAAACTTGGTTGTTACTTGTACCTAGCTGCTATCGTAGGTGCCGGCTTGCTCCTACCACCGTTAAGGTACCCTTAATCTACCCATTCGATCGGCCCTCTCAACCCCGTAGGCACCCTTGCTGGCCCCAAAAGTGGAGTGTTTCACTCCCCAAAGTGGCAACCCCGATACCAACATAAAATGCACGGCCATACCTACACGATGCAACAACATCTTACCTACCAGCCCGGACCCATGCACGCACATGAACCCGTTGGACTCGCGTTGCCATCGCTATTCACGTTTTGACGTCTTACATTCAATTCCAGTAACCGTGCCCCAACCCCGGCCTAGTACCGGGCCCAATAAGATACTCAAACGGGTTACTGGTTGAAACGGGTCCCCCATTCAACACAAGCCTCCCACCTATGCTTGGTCCCCACTAGGTTTTTCTCCCACTTAACCATTTTAAGTTAAATGTCCATGTCTTACACATGCTATGGTTAAGTCCATACTTACATGTCATAATTTACATGTCTTATGTTATACCGGTTAAGTCCATATTTACATGTCACCCCACTTAACCCTCTAACCATGCCCATGTCTTATTATGGTCTGTATTCCTTAATTCATTCCTTATGACGAACGGTGCCCACATTAGACCGAACGATTTGTGGCCGCTGGATTTGCCGGGCGGTTCTGGGCTGTCTTACGCCACAAACTGGGTCTAACCTTGTGTAATTAACCGTTGCGCCTACAATTCATTCCTTTGACCTCTCACATTAGACGTTCAATTGTGGCAGCAAGATTTGTCGGGCGGTTCCAGGCAGTCTTACGCCATAATTGCGCCTAACCTCATGTCAAAGGTTTATTAATAATCGTATTTCACCCATACCTAATTTTCATGTCATGTATATCCAATTAAACATATAATCATGTTTATAATATTGCCTATTCCAAATTGTCACAAATTACATATTAATTAGCCTCAATTACAAATTTACAATTATAGGCAATTTCATCAATTCCATATAATTCATACCTAAATATGCGTAATTACATATTATCCAATTATCCAAAATATCCAATAGTATACAATTTTCCAAATTTCCCATATTCCCAATATTCCACATCATATTTTTAATATAGGCTAAAAGGTAGCCTAGATCCACAAATAAAAGGAATAGGGGTAAGAAGAGAGAATCAATTCATAGAAAATTGGAATAAAACAACATCATGAAATACAGAGGCATATAGACTGGCATAGAGGCATAATAAAGATTCAACATGAATAAACTGATAAAAGGTATGAACTTTACATAGAAACATAGGCATATGATGACATGAATCAAAAAGGTGAAGACTTGGTGAGATTTTCATTACAAACATATATATGAATCCTTTTTACAACTTTTCATGTTACTTTAATCCCATTAAATTTGTGAAAATAACTGTACTCACCTTTCGTGGCTTAAGAAAAGGTTTAACGAATTGAAATTGGTGTAGAAACGTTGCGGTGATGTTGATTGATCTTGTTGAAGCTCTAAACTTTGATTTGAATTGTGTATGAACACTTGAGATTTAATTTAGAGGCGGCGGCTAGGGTTTAAGAGAGAGCTTGATAGAATAATGGAGTCATAGATAATTATGGTGTCATAGATAATATTTTATGAATTAGGGTTAAGTCTTAGGGTGTATATATAGATGTCTAGGATCGATTAGAGCTCTTAGATTAACCCAGAAATCATCAGGACCACTCAGATGCAACATTAGCCCTTAGCGCGAATCGGGCCACGGGTTAATAGCCAAACACCCTGGATCGACCCCTAGTCGACCCAGTAGGGCTGGGTCGACTCCAAAAATAGTGTGGTTTGGCTATTCCCCCCCCCCCATTTGCTATTTTGAACTTTTTTTTGAATATTTATTTATTTAATTTATATATATATATATATATCATATGCATACAAACTTTAAGGCTTAATAACATCTTCATGAGGTATCCGTTTTGTGCAAACCAAATATCTACCTTGGCCCAAAATTTTGAGACGCACATAATAGCGCAACCCATTTCACTTAATTCTTCTTCTAAAAATTAAGTATACATTAATTTGTGAATTTTAATGTTATAAAATTATGTGGTGTTACATTCTCCCCTCCTTAAAGGATTTCATCCCCGAAATCTCCAAGCTAAGAAGAATGTGTCCTACCATCCAATCATCCATCTACTCCACCATCATCCACAAGAATCTATTGTCCTTAAAAGATTTATAATGTTATATGAACATATGCAAAAGTGTTTTTATATGTTCCTTATCTAAGGCAAAGATCAGGTGGTCCACTATCGACCTCCTTAATGCAAATAATGATAGTGCCGTGTATCCACCATGTATGCGAAGGACACTATACATATCATTACTACATGTGTGCACAACCATTCATTCAAATGCAACATCCATATGATACGTCCATTTATTATAAATCCATTTAACTAAATACATCCATTTATATGCAATACGAAAGTGACTGAGCCAGTCTAGTGCCTAAAGTGTGTGTATATGTATCCACGAGAAACCACTAGCAAACACTTGCATCAACATGCATCCATCAATCATAACATGTCTCAAACACTTGTTTCAACCATAGGACTACCCTATCTAAAGGTCAAAGACTTAAACGAGAGGATATACTAAATATAGGACAAGTACAAGCTAAGCGATAAAGGAGAGATTAAAAGACATACCCTCGAAAAGAAAAGGGTACAATGAACGCATCTTCTCTTCCGTCTCCCAAGTAGCGTCGCTCCCATCATCTCCCCATTGAACTTTGACTAGCTTGACCTCTCGATTCCTCAACTTCTTAATCTTCGACCCAAGAATGCATGTAGGAGCTTGTCGAATCGTCGCATCATGCTCTATCTCCACCTCTCTAAGCAAGCTCGGCTCTACCACTTCCGCGGTCTCATGCAAGCACTTCCTCAAATGCGAAACATGGAACACGTCATGTACACCACTAAGTCTTTCCGGCAACTCTACTCTATATGCCATCTGTCCAATCCTCCCCTTAATAGGAAACGGCCCTACGAACCTTGGTGCTAACTTCCCAACGGACCCAAATCGAACAACATTCCATAATGGAGAGACCTTGATAAAGACCATGTCCCCAATATTAAATTCACGATCTGTCCTCCTCTTGTCCGCATACGATTTCTGCCTATCTTGCGCTGTCTTCATCCTCCTTTGAATCAAATCAATCTTTTCTGAAGTCTCTCTAATCATATCAGGCCCAAGTAAGATCTTATCCGTAGATTCCCACAACATGCAGGTGAATGACAAGGCCTTCCATAAAGAGCCCCAAAAGGTGCCATGCCAATGCTAGACTGAAATTTTTTATTATTCGCGAACTCCATTAAAGGAAGATGCTCCTCCCATGTATCTCCGAAGTCTAAAACACAAAGCCTCAAAAGGTCCTCTAGAATACGATTCACCCTCTCGGTTTGGCCGTCCGTCTCAGGATGATATGCGGTGCTCAAACATAACTGAGTCCCTACCACCTCTTGCAAGCTCTTCCAAAACTCGCCAGTAAAAATAGGATCGTGATCGCTCACTATGCTAGAAGGAACACTGTGCAAACAAACTATCTCTCGAATGTACACGGAGGCTAACCATGGAGCAGTCCTCTTACTCTTCACGGGAATGAAATGGGCGCTCTTAGTAAGTCTGTCCACCATGACCCAAATCCCCGTATTACCCTTCTTCGATCTCGGTAACCCATAAACAAAGTCCATCGAGACACTCTCCCACTTCCATTGTGGGACCTCCAATGGGTGAAGCAACCCACCGGGCTTCTTTTGGTCTGCTTTTACTTGTTGGCACACCAAGCATCTAGCGACAAACTCGGCCACATCCTTCTTCATACCGGCCCAAAAGTAAACTCGTCTCATGTCGATGTACATCTTGTCCCCGCTGGGATGAATGGTCATCTTCGAATGATGTGCATCATCAAGAATGGTCTTCCTCAAGTTCTCGTCTCGTGGTACACAAAGTCTACCGTCCCTA
Source organism: Allium sativum (assembly GCA_030737875.1). Classification (NCBI taxonomy): domain Eukaryota; kingdom Viridiplantae; phylum Streptophyta; class Magnoliopsida; order Asparagales; family Amaryllidaceae; genus Allium; species Allium sativum. Next base: position 17,379,168 of record JASFAX010000025.1, read on the forward strand.
CGTAACCAACCCTTATCATCTAGGGTATACCTACTGAGATGGCTCGATGACTCCCCCCTTATGTGCTTCTCTACCAACTCAACCAACTGTGAGTCATCTCGCTGTGCCTCACCAATCCGTCCTAAAAGCGTAGGTATGACCTCTAAGGATGCTAGCAAACCGGGTACAAAATCAATGGAAGGTCTAAAGTCAAATGTAGAGATGAACTCTAAGCTTTGCCGCTCAACAAACAATGGACTCAACGACAACCTTTTCCTACTTAAGGCGTCTACTACCACTTACCCTTGCCAGGGGTATATGCTATCTCGAAATCGTAGGACGCTAAGAATTCCATCCACCTTTGCTGCCTTGAATTCAAGTCCAGAGAGAACAATTATTTTAGCGATTTGTGGTCTGGGAACAATTCGAATTTCTCGCCAAGAAGATAATGGCGCCAAGACTTAAGCGCGAAAACAATAGCGGCCAACTCTAGGTCATGTGTAGGGTAATTTCTCTCATGCACTCTCAACTACCTTCCTCCATAGGCTATTACCCTCTCCTCTTGCATTAAGACTGCGCCTAGTTCTGTCCCACAAGCATTGGTATGAACGGTAAATGGCTTACTCCCATCTTGCAACACTAAGACTAGGGTTGTGGTCAAAGCTCCCTTTAAACATTGGAACACATCATCACAGTCTACGTCCCACGTGAAAACTAAGTTCTTCTTCGACAAGCGTGTCAATGGGGTTGATATCTTTACGAAGTCCTTGATAAACATCTTATAGTAGCCTGCCAAACCTAAGAAACTCCTAACCACGGTAGCATTTTTATAGACCTTCCAGTCTTGGATGACCACCACCTTCGCAGGATCCACAACAATCCCTTCTTTGGAAATCACGTGCCCTAAGAATCGCACTTCCTTCCTCCAAAAGTGACATTTAGAAAATTTAGCTTTAAGGTTATGCGCTCGAAGGGTCTCTAATACTTCCCTAAGATGTAATGCATGCTCTTCCTCGCTCTCAGAAAAGATCAAGATGTCATCCGCAAAGACCACCACGAATTTATTAAGATACTCCCTAAACACCCTACTCACCAAGTCAATAAAGTATGCGGTGGCGTTTGTCAAACCGAAGGGCATTACAAGACACTCATAGAAACCGTCCGGAGTCCTAAAGGCAGTCTTGCCTATGCTATCCTCAGCCACTCTCAACTGATGGAAATTAGTGGCTAAGTCCAACTGCGAAAATACTGAGGCGCCAACTAACTGATCGAAGAGATCGTCAATCCTCGGCAGTGGGTGACTATTCTTCTTAGTAAGCTTATTAAGTTCTCTATAGTCCACACAAAGTCTAAGGGAGCTGTAACAACCCGCATTCTACGTATCTAGGATCGTAGAATATTTATTTCTTTTTCGTATGAAGTCGTATGGTCGTGTAACTCTAGGAGACAACTATTGTGGTCATTTCCCATGTTCACGATTTTTGACGATTTTTAAATGACCATTTTGCCCCTAGTCGATATTGTTTTGGCCATAACTTTTGATTGGAAAGGAATTTTGACTTGAAACTACTTCCATTAGATTCATTTGATGGTTTACCTTTTCGTAGTGTGGTCACATTAGCCAAACGGACTCACCGTTTGGGAGATATGGCTGAAACAAGTTTCAGATAGTGAAAAACAGCTTAATTGGGCTTAACCGGGTGATTAACAGCTAGGCCCAAAGGGGAATTTCGGGATTAGGGTTATGAGAGGGCTGGAAGGGTTAGGAAAATCATTTTATTTCAGTTTTCTCAGCCGCCACAAACCTTCCTTAAGCTCTAGCAATGGCCTCCATCTTCTAAAACACTCCAAAACACCTTTTTTGTCATCTCTAATCACATATTAGCCTAATCTACATCAAATCAAGGCGGATTAGCATAAGGATTGGGATAGAGCTGCTGGAACACATAGAGATTGTATCCAAATCAGAGATTATTTCAGATCTATAGTTTACTTTGTGGCAAAGGTGAGTGATTTGCATTGTTTTTCACAAATTACGGCTAATTATGGTAATTAGCGAATATTAGCGAAATTATAACTCAGAAAAATCTAGAAAAATTTCTAAAATTCTAAAACATCATTTATGTCTCTGATATGAATTTGGGTTAATTTCGACCAATTTTGCTAATCCCGGAATTTTGGGGATTAGTGATAATTAGCGAATTTATGCATGTTAAAAAACTGAAAAATATTTATAAATTGCTAAATATTATTTTAGGCCTCTGTTAGAAAATTTAGCTGATTTGGTTAAGTTTTGTTAATCCTATCATTAGATTTGTTTAAATGTGATTAAGAGGGATTAAGGGAAAATTTGGGGTTTTTGGCTATGTTTGATCCATTTTAACATACAATATTGTTGTTTTGCTGTTTATGGATATTTATACATGTTGTTATGACTGTATGGTATGCTTTATGATTGATTAGAAAAGTTATAATGGTCGAAAACGCCGTCGTATGGCGTAAACAGTCGCTGGAAAAGTTGCAGAAAAACATTGCAGGTTTTCGGATCGGATCGGAGGAATGGGCTCGGACCGAAGAGAGGACTGTGCAAGGGATCACCGAACCGAACCGAGGCTTGGCGCAAGGGGAAAGTTTGGCAAAAAGGAAGGCCAAAATGGTTGAACTGGGATCAGATCGAGTTAGAGAATGGGGGATCGGATCAGAGCGGATGGGAATAGGAATGGGGATCGGATCGGACCAGAAGATCAAGCAAGGGACGGAAGGAAGACAGTTGGCGAACCGACCCGATGCAACATGGAGGACGTGAACCGACCCGACGCGACATGGAGGACGCGAACCGACCCGATGTGACATGGAGGACCCGAACCGACCCGATGTGACATGGAGGACCTGAACCGAACCGACGTACTACTAAGGGACTTGGAGACCCCCGACCCGAACCGAAGCACTTGGAGGATACCGATCCAAACCGACAGAGAAAAAGGACAGAGAACCGAACCGATCCAGTGATGACCAATAACCCGAGATGCAAAGGTAGTCCAAATGGAAGTTAGAGCTCAGGATCCAGATGGGAACCAATGAGTTCACTTCATGATTGGGCTTTGCTGCGGGACGTGTGCAAAGGGGTTATCAGTATCCGTAACCTTGGTTCACTATTGACAGATAGATTAGGGGCTTATAGTGATAGTTGTATGGGATAGGATTCCGTCATGGCCCAAAGGATTAGGTGACCAAAGTAAAGGATATCGTATGCTTTACGTACTGAGTGAGGGATGTGAGGATGATTGCTATGCTTGATTGTTTGACATTACTATTACTTGCACTTCCCCACCCCCGTATTTCTTACACTGTATGTTAGTGGCACCATAGAGTATTGTACGGTATGTAGTGCTAACTCTTTGGTTGCAGGTCCAGGTTCAGGTATGACTGGATTATACCTGTTATTGTTTTGTTTGTTGCTTATCGCTCATAATAGACTTTTTGTCTGACCCATAGTTTTATGTGTCTTCTTATTACTCTGGGTGCTCACACGAGCAAACTAGAGACAGGTTAGCTGGGTATGCACGGGTAGCGGATCTGGAGACAAGCAGGAGGCTTCCACATATGATATATATAGTATTCTCCCTGTGTTGTTGAAGATCATTGCTTGGGCATTAGTCATGCATCTTCTACTTTAGCTTTCTTTTGTTTTAGAGACAGTAAATTTGGAAAGTTGTAATAAGCTGTATTTGGATTTCCGCTGCTATGTTGGTTTAGTTTTCAGCTTACGCATTGTCTCTCCTGTTTTATGTCAAGATTATGTTATTACTATATTTTATTCCACGCGTTGTGAGACATTCTACAGGTTCCTTGATTAGTTCATTCTCTCCTTTCCTTTCTTTGGTGACCGTTCCGTGCTAGTTGGGCATGTGTACAGCGCACTTTTGGAGGAAATGCCGGCTAGTGCGGGGCGGGTCGTCACATTTGGTATCAGAGCTCTAGGTTGCGAAATTAACCTAGGGAAGTCATCAGGGAGAGTTAGTGTACATATACGAGGGCGCGTATTTGTGATTACTTTGGTTTTCAAAAGATATATATATATATATATATATATACTATTAGTAGTATAAGGATGAAGTAGTACTGCACTTGCACCACTATGGAGATGGTTAATCGTTTTCTCTTTATAGATTGAACGATGAGCCGATACGCAAGAGGTGCCGGTAGGGGAGCTAATAATGGTAATGTTGCTGACATGAGGATGATGTTTACTAACCTCATGAGGAAGATGCTTAGGGATGTTCAGAGGGCAGCTCCCAATGCTGGTAATGGTGGTGGTCCAGTAGTGCAGGCGCCTAGGGCCGATTTCGCCAAGTTGTGCAAGGATTACACTAACCTTGGTGGGAAGCCGTTCCACGGAACGGATTCGGCCACTGATGTTCAGGATTGGTTGGATAGTTGTGATCGTATCTTCGACGACTTGGGTATCGAGGATGCGATGAAGAGAAGGCTAGCGTCTCGTCAGCTGCAAGGGCGAGCGATGAATTGGTGGAATGCTATTAAGACAGCCACTCCAGAGGATCAGGTTACTTGGGATCATTTTAAGGCTCGCTTTAGTGACAAGTTTATCCCAGCTGCTCAGAAATCGGAATTGTTTAGGAAGTTCTTGGAGCTTAAGCAGAGTGGTAGGGCAGTCTCGGAGTATATTGCTGAGTTCGACACATTGACGAATTATGGATTATCCCTTATCGATACTCCCGAGAAGAAGAACGAGAAGTTTATAACAGGCTTGGATCAGTACTTGGGGGAAAAGCTTATTAACCACATTGATGAGACGTTTGAATCGATTGTGGGGAAAGCGTTGAGGTCAGAGAGTCTTTACCCTGAGCCAAAGACTGAGGTTGCTATTGCATCTGCATGGGAGCCAAAGTAGCAAGCAGGCGGTGGAGGCAAGAATAATTCCCAGGACAAGAGGAAACAAGACCAAACCATGGATGGTCAGAATAAGAAAAATAAGAAAGATGGCGAGTGCTTTAGTTGTGGTAAGAAAGGCCACTATGCCAGAGATTGTCGGGAAAAGCCTGGGGAAAGGAAGTGCTTTAATTGTGGCCAAGCGGGACATCATAAGAATGAATGTCCACAACCTCCTAGGGAGAAGCAGATCGTGAGAGCATATGCTATCAATGTTGTTCCTTCTTTGTCGAATGCCCCAACTGCGGCGCAGAAGGAAAAAGGTGTCGTTATTCGAGGTATGTTTTCTATTTAAGATGTTTTGATCGGGTTTTGTTTGACAAAACCCGAGTTAGTCAATAGACCTTTAGTAGTGACGAACCCGATTGGTTGTTCGATTAGCCTCAGTATGATTTACCGTAACGTGGTCTTATCGAGTCATGAATGTATGTTTGTTTGTGATTATTTTGTTTTGGGCTTTACTGGGTTTAGCATTATTTTGGGGAGTCGATCTACTCTAAAGGAATGGGGTGGTATTAGGTACCTACCTAGAGATGGTGGTAACAACTGGAGTTAGGGAAGCTGAGAGGTTATCGTTGTCTCTGGGAGGTAAATGAGTGCTCCAGTGCTTAGTTGTTTCGCTTGTATCACTTCACGTGGATTGTCCGAATTTGGAGGAGATGTTCCTTAGGTGCTTGTCTGATATTGGTTTAGGCCTTTGGGGCTTGTGCTTGGGGAATGTCGAGTTTAACTAGGATGGTTTGCGTGAGGGATAAGTAGTCGTTGTGATTTTCATTGGATGATACCTTGGTTTACTCGAGGAGTGATGGGTAGCTGTGACAGGATAAGACTATTCGATGGTATGGACTGCCCCGAGCTGGACTCGATAAGGTTATGAGATGACTCGACTGGGACTCGGGAAAGATGCAAAGTAATGGATTGTTTAGGACCCTATGCTGATGTTCTCTTTGGATAGTAGAACTTTGAAGGAATAGGATGAGTTCGTTGATCATGGAAGATGCAACGAAGGTTAGGACGATTCAAGTTGGACTTGAACTCGTAAAAGAAAATAGGTATTCGTTGATCTAGGAGCTGCAACGAATAGGGGGAGGACTCATGTTGGACTAGGTTTGGTAGGTAATGGATACTCAAGAATGGGTTTGAGTTTATGGGTAATAGATTGACTCGAGTTGGACTCGAGAAGGTTGCAAGGAATTGGATTGACTCGAGTTGGACTCGAGAGGGCAGCAAGATAATGGATAGACTTGGGTGGGACTCAAGTATTTCAGACGGACTAAAAGCAGGGGTATCTGGGGACGCCCACTTACCTTGGATCCGTTGGACGTGATCTAGTTATCCTTAGAGGATAAACGTACGTTTGACGTTGTCCGTTTGGAGGCAGAGTTTCCATTAGTTATTGATGTTGGTTGGACCAAACATATAGGTATTGATGTATTCATGGCTTTAGCAGGTGATAGATAGGATTTGTTTGATGGATGCTATGGTTGTTGTGTTTGTTCTTACCTTTCTTCTCTTGAGTATCACCTGTAGGATCCTGTTGAATGGAAATAGGGTAAGTTCGTTGATCATGGTGATATGACGAGTGTAAGATACTTTACGTTAGACTTGAAGTATGTTAGGCAATGTGGAGCGTCCGTTGTCTTGGAGATTCAACGGATATAGGAGTTTCAGTTGGACTTGAACTCATAGGTAGAGTACCTAGATTCATTGGATGAGTCTAGTTCACCTTTGGAAGGAGAATGTACGTTGTACGTACAGTACGGATATAGGTAGAGTACCTAGATTCATTGGATGAGTCTAGTTCACCTTTGTAAGGTGAATGTATGTTGGACATACAGTACGGATATAGGTAGAATACCTAGATTCATTGGATGAGTCTAGTTCACCTTTGGAAGGTGAATTTACGTTGGACGTGCAGTATGAATATGGGTAGGGTACCTGGGTTCATTGGATGAATCCGGTTCACCTTTAGAAGGTGAATGTACATTAGACGTACAGTGCAGATGTTGGTGTAGTGCCTAGGGTCATTGGATGGGTCTAGTCTGCCTCTAGGAAGTGAATGTACGTTGGACGTGCAATACGAATGTAAGAAGGACTCAAGTTGGACTTGAAAGGACATTTGGAATGTAGTTGAAAATTTGGCATATAGGTTTAGGATTACCTAAGAAAATGACAGTATAGACTAATGCCATAGTATCGGACTGGGTGCGATAGCTGATGCATTGAGTAAGAGACGTGCTAGTTTAGAGGCTATTCTTCTGGAATGGAAGCAACAAGAATATATCACGGGATATGACTTCAAACCTAAGTGTGATTTGGATTCAGAAACGCTAGTAAACTTGACGATTAGATCGACCTTGATTAAGTGGATCGGTTCCAGTTAGAGGGATGATCCCAACCTATTAGAAGTTACCTCTAGGGTAGAGATCGGAATCGATGGCGAGAGAACGACTGTACTTGGGAAGTAGAGAATGACATAAGAAAGTTGTATCCAAAGCTCTTTGCCTGGTAAGATTTTAGCGGCGATGATTCTTCCCTTGTTAGTAAACCACATGTTAGGGAAGAATGGTTTTTTTTTTTTTGTATGTTTTGGGTTAAGGAATTTCGGGGACGAAATTTCTTAAGGGGGGGAGAATGTAACAACCCGCATTCTACGTATCTAGGATCATAGATTATTTATTTCTTTTTCGTATGAAGTCGTATGGTCGTGTAACTCTGGGAGACAACTATTGAGGTCATTTCCCATGTTCATGATTTTTGCCATTTTTAAATGACCATTTTGCCCCTAGCCGATATTTTTTTGGCCATAACTTTTGATTAGAAAGGAATTTTGACCTCAAACCACTTCCATTAGATTTGTTTGATGGTTTACCTTTCCGTAGAGTGGTCATATTAGCCAAACGGACTCACCGTTTGGGAGATATTGCTGAAACAAGTTTCAGATAGTGAAAAACAGCTTAATTGGGCTTAACCGGGTGATTAACAGCTAGGCCCAAAGGGGAATTTCGGGATTAGGGTTATGAGAGGGCTGCAAGGGTTGTGAAAATCATTTCATTTCAGTTTTCTCAGCCGCCACAAACCTTCCTTAAGCTCTAGCAATGGCCTCCATCTTCTAAAACACTCCAAAACACCTTTTTTGTCATCTCTAATCACATATTAGCCTAATCTACACCAAATCAAGGCGGATTAGCATAAGGATTGGGATAGAGCTGCTGGAACACATAGAGATTGGATCCAAATCAGAGATTATTTCAGATCTATAGTTTACTTTGTGGCAAAGGCGAGTGATTTGCATTGTTTTTCAATAATTACGGCTAATTATGGTAATTAGCGAAGATTAGCGAAATTATAACTCAGAAAAATCTAGAAAAATTTCTAAAATTCTAAAACATCATTTTATGCCTCTGGTATGAATTTGGGTTAATTTCGACCAATTTCGCTAATCCCGGAATTTAGGGGATTAGTGATAATTAGCGAATTTATGCATGTTAACAATCTGGAAAAATATTTATAAATTGCTAAATATTATTTTAGGCCTCTGTTAGAAAATTTGGCTGGTTTGGTTAAGTTTTGTTAATCCTATCATTAGATTTGCTTAAACGTGATTAAGAGGGATTAAGGGAAAATATTGGGTTTTTGGCTATGTTTGATCCGTTTTAACATACAATATTGTTGTTTTGCTGTTTGTGGATGTTTATACATGTTGTTATGACTGTATGGTATGCTTTATGATTGATTAGAAAATTTAGAATGGTTGAAAACGCCGTCCTATGGCGTAAGCAGTTGCTGGAAAAATTGCAGAAAAACATTGCAGGTTTTCGGATCGGATCGGAGGAATGGGCTCGAACCGAAGAGAGGACTGGGCAAGGGATCACCGAACCGAACCGAGGCTTGGCACAAGGGGAAGGTGTGGCAAAAAAGGAAGGCCAAAATGGTTGAACCGGGATCGGATCGAGTTAGAGAAGGGGGGATCGGATCGGAGCGGATTGGAATAGGAATGGGGATCAGATCGGACCAGAAGATCAAGCAAGGGACGGAAGGAAGACAGTTGGCGAACCGACCCGATGCAACATGGAGGACGCGAGCCGACGCGATGCGACATGGAGGACACGAACCGACCCGATGTGACATGTAGGACCCGAAACGACCCGATGTGACATGGTGGACCCGAACCGAACCGACGTACTACTAAGGGACTTGGAGACCCCCGACCCGAACCGAAGCACTTGGAGGATACCGATCTGAACCGACAGAGAAAAAGGACAGAGAACAGAACCGATCCAGTGATGACCGATAACCCGAGATGCAAAGGTAGTCCAAATGGACGTTAGAGCTCAGAATCCAGATGGGAACCAATGAGTTCACTTCATGATTGGGCTTTGCTGCGGGACATGTGCAAAGGGGTTATCGGTATCCGTAACCTTGGTTCACTATTGACAGATAGATTAGGGGCTTATAGTGATAGTTGTATGGGATTGGATTCCGTCATGGCCCAAAGGATTAGGTGACGAAAGTAAAGGATATCGTATGCTTTACGCACTGAGTGAGGGTTGTGAGGATGATTGCTATGCTTGATTGTTTGACATAACTATGACATGCACTTCCCCAACCCCGTATTTCTTACACTGTATGTTAGTGGCACCATAGAGTATTGTACGGTATGTAGTGCTAGCTCTTTGGTTGCAGGTCCAGGGTATGATTGGATACCTGTAATTGTTTTGTTTGTTGCTTATCGCTCATACCAGACATTTTGTTTGACCTAGAGTTTTATGTCTCTTCTTATTACTCTGGGTGCTCAGACGAGCATACTAGAGACAGGTTAGCTGGGTATGCATGGGTAGCTGATCTGGAGACGAGCAGGAGGCTTCCACGTATGATATTTATAGTATTCTACCTGTGTTGTTGAACATCGCTGCTTGGGCATTAGTCGTGCATCTTCTACTTTAGCTTTCTTTTGTTTTAGAGACAGTAAATTTGGAAAGTTGTAATAAGCTGTATTTGGATTTCCGCTACTATGTTGGTTTAGTTTTCAGCTTACGCACTGTCTTGCCTAATTTATGTCAAGATTATGTTATTACTATATTTTGTTCCACGCGCTATGAGACATTCTACAGGTTCCTTAATTAGTTCATTCTCTTCTTTCCTTTCTTTGGCGACCGTTCCGTGCTAGTTGGGCATGTGTACAACGCACTTTTGGAGGAAATGCCGGCTAGTGCGGGGCGGGTCGTCACAGGAGCCATCCGCCTTCGTGTAAAATACTACTGGAGCACCCCACTCCGATATACTACGTCTTATGAATCCCTTCTCAAGCAACTCCCCTACTTGCTTATTGAGCTCCCTCCTCTCACGAGGAGCCATGTGGCGTACTGGCAGAGATATCGGTTTTGCATTGTCTACAAGATAAATACAAGAGTCTATCTCACGTTTTGGGAGTATACCCCTCACCTTATTGAAGACATCAACATATTCACGGACTATACGAATATAATGTAAATCATCATTGGATGCGTCAAGTGACTCAAGATAACTAAGCATCACCGATCCTATAGGGTCATAAGAACTATCAAGGGTCTTTCCACTATGAGTCAACGATTTTACTACCCTTCGTTCACAATCTAGGATGGCACCCTATCTGGCTAGCCAATCCATTCCTAGAATCAACCCATAGCCCATGAAACCAAGCACAAAAGCACTACATTCAAAATCAACGCCTAAGATAGACAATCTCAAATCCCTACAAACCATGGATAAATGAGCCGACCCACCAATAGGATTTGAGACTACAATGGGATCTACAATGTGACTAGTATTTAAGTGCAGTGCTTCAACTAATGATGTAGCGATAAACGAATGTGATGCGCCAGAATCAAATAAAGTACAGAAAAGATGATCAAACAAGAAAATCAAACTTTCAACAGAATTTTTTCTTCCTTCTTCCTGTCCCGGAGCCATGAGAGCATGAACCTGCCCTCCCGAAGTTGAACCTGCCCTATGCCCTTGCTTCTTAGGACAGTCCTTCACAACATGACCCGCATCACCACAATGATAACAAGCGAACTTCTTCTTCTTCCTACAGTCTTTCTTCAAATGGCCGGGTTTCCCACAGTTGTGACACTTCCTCTTTTCTTTACCACCTTTCTTTTGTTGTTGGGCTTTCTTTGCATCCTCCTTCTTATCTTGCGGCCTAAAAGTACTTACACCCTTCTCTTCTTCATGCATGTATGCCATATCAATAAGCTTTTCATACGTAGCCCCCATTGGAATGTCGGACATAGCCAAACTGTGAAGTGGTACATTTAGGCCCTTTGCAAACCTCAAGGCCTTCTTGTGAGGCGTATTCACCAACTCTAGCCCAAATCTCGCTAACTTATTAAATTCGGTCACATACTCCTTCACGGTCAAGTTTTTCTGATTCAGTGTCAAGGACCTCTCCATGTACATACTCTCCTCAGCTTGAGAAAGGAATTTCAACTCAAAACTTCCCCTAAAATCTGCCCACGTCTCCACAGCACGCTTTTCATTAGTAACCTCCCACCAAAATGAAGCTTCGTCATTTATAAACCAAGTAGCCAATTGGACCTTCTTACAGTCGTCCAAATCGAAAATGCCAAATACATCCTCCACTTCTTTCAACCAATTTCTAGCTTCAACGAACGTTTCAGACCCACTAAACGGTTTTCCACCCATCGAACGAAAGTCTTTACATATCTTGGAGAAAGCATCTCCACGCGAAAGAATGACTGCAGCCGGGGGAGGAGGAGGAGGAACGTTGGCCGGACCCGCGGTAGCGGCCCTAGCCTTGAGATATTGACGAAACCAATCGGGTACATGAACACCCTCTGGTATCTCAGATGCTCCAGACATGCTGAAAAGGAAAAGAAAGAGTTTCAAAACAAGGGAAGCGAAAGAGAGATGTATGGCTTGCGGGGATTATGCTCTTTAAAGTAAACTTTCCTTGAAAATAGCTTCTTTAAAACAAGTTTTTGAAAATACTTTCTAGGAAAATAATACTTTTGAAAACACTTTTCAAAACTTTTTATCTGTTCTTGTAACCATAGCTCTGATACCATGTGTAACACCCCATGTCCATTAATGTCACTCACAAAGGGAATGCATCAATGTCCATAAAGCGTTATTATTGTATAGAACAGATAAATTACAACAATAAATAAATAAAACAACACAGCGGAAGATAAAACTTATTTCATAGCATCATAACTCAAAACAAGCTTACATAAGTAGTTCCCAAAACCATTACAAAAGGATCAATAGTCTTTTCCAAAAACTTCAAAGTACATAAAGAAGCAAATACTTAAATAACATAAATGCATAAATCCCCATTGAGCATAAGCAAAGCCATAAAGATGAGAGAGTCCAAAACGATACATCTGCTCTTTTCAAGCAACTGAAAGAAATCGGCACTAAGCTATAGTATTCCCTCCTTGCAAACCTGAGGTGGGAAGGAAAGAAAAGAGGTGGAAACAAACGGGTCAGACATAAAGTCTGGCGAGTCCAGTAATTTTAACAAATAATACATAAGGTAAATGATCAAGACATAAATAGGCATCATTATATGGCTGTAACTTAGATAAGGTAGATAAAAAGGATGGACAAGATGATTTCGTTCCTAAGTACTAAGACAATCCTACACCTTGGCTAAGCAAACAACCCTCCAAGTACTAACCCCGAAGACCGAAGTCGACATCAGACTAGCAATCAAAGGACTGTCCAACTTAAACAACATGTATTTCGTTACACCGCACTTTTGCTAAGTTACACTACATTACTTAAATACACCGCACATCTACTAGTCTCTTTTTACTAGAGGTTGATCCCTTCCTACTAATTGTACCCACATGACAAACTTGGTAGTTACTTGCACCTAGCTGCTATCTTAGGTGCCGGCTTGCTCCTACGACCGCTAAGGTACCCTTAATCTACCCATTCGATCGGCTCCCTAAACCCCATAGGCACCCGTGCTGGCCCCACAATGGGGTGTATCACTACCCAAAGTGGCAACCCCGATACCAACATAAAATGCACAGCCATAACTACACGATGCAACAACGTCATACCTACCAGCCCGGACCCATGCACGCACATGAACCCGTTGGTCTCGCGTTGCCACCGCTATTCACGTTTTGACCTCTTACATTCAATTCCAGTAAGCGTGCCCCAACCCCGTCCTAGTACCGGGCCCAATTAGATATTTAAACTGGTTACTAGTTGAAACGGGTCCCCCATCCGACACAAGGCTTCCACCTATGCTTGGTCCCCACTACGTTTTCTCCCACTTAACCATTTTAATTTAAATGTCCATGTCTTACACATGCTATGGTTAAGTGCATACTTACATGTCATAATTTACATGTCTTATCTTATACCGGTTAAGTCCATATTTACATGTCACCCCAATTAACCCTCTAACCATACCCATGTCTTATTATGGTTAGTATTCCTTAATTCATTCCTTATGACGAACGGTGCATGACCTCCCACATTAGACCGAACGCTTTGTGGTCGCTGGATTTGTCGGGCGGTTCCGGGAAGTCTTACGCCACAAACCTGGTCTAACCTCGTGTAATTAATTGTTGCGCCTACAATTCATTCATTTGATCTCTCACATTAGACGTTCAATTGTGGCAGCTGGATTTGCCGGGCGGTTCCGGGCAATCTTATGCGACAATTGCGCCTAACTTCGTGTTAAAGGTTTATTAATAATCGTATTTCACCCATACCCAATTTTCATGTCATGTGTATCCAATTAAACATATAATCATGTTTATAATATTGCCTATTCCAAATTGTCACTAATTACATATTAATTAGCCTCAATTACAAATTTACAATTATAGGCAGTTTAATCAATTCCATGTAATTCATACCCAAATATGCCAATTTCACATATTATCCAATTATCCAAAATATCCAATAATATCCAATTTTCCAAATTTTCCATATTCCCAATATTCCACATCGTTCCCCCGTATTCGCATTCGCGCGTATTTTTAATATAGGCTCGAAGGTAGCCTAGATCCACAAATTAAAGGAATAGGGGTAATAGAGAATCAGTTCGTAGAAAATTGGAATAAAACAACATCATGAAATAAAGAGGCATATAGACTGGCATAGAGGCATAATAAAAGATTCAATATGAATAAACTGATAAAAGGTATGAACTTTACATAGAAACATAGGCATATGATGACAAGAATCAAAAAGGTGAAGACTTGGTGAGATTTTCATTACAAACATATATATGAATCCTTTTTACAACTTTTTCATGTTACTTTAATCCCATTAAATTTGTGAAAATAACTGTACTCACCTTTCGTGGCTTAAGAAAAGGATTAATGAATTGAAATTGGTGTAGAAACGTTGCGGTGATGTTGATTGATCTTCTTTAATTGTTGTTGAAGCTCTAAACTTTGATTTGAATTGTGTATGAATGCTTGAGATTTAATTTAGTTAGCGGCAACAGCTAGGGTTTAAGAGAGAGCTTAATAGCATAATGGTTTCATAGATAATATTTTATGAATTAGAGTTAGGTCTTAGGTTGTATATATAGATGTCTAGGATCGATTAGAGCTCTTAGATTAACCCAGAAATCATTAGGACCACTTAGATGCAACATCAGCCCTTAGCGCGAATCGGGCCACGGGACGACAGCCAAACACCCTGGATCAACCCCAAGTCGACCCAGCGGGGCTTGGGTCGACTCCAAAAATAGTGCGGTTCGGCTGTTCCCCCTCCCGATTTGCTGTTTTGAACTTTTTTTGAATAATTATTTATTTATTTTATATATATATATATATGTATATATATTTCTCTCATATGCATACAAACTTTAAGGCTTAATAACATCTTCATAAGGTATCCGTTTTGTGCAAACCAAATGTCTATCTTGACCCAAAATTTTGAGACGAACATAATAGCGCAACCCATTTCACTTAATTCTTCTTCTAAAAATTTAGTATACTTTAATTTGTGAATTTTAATGTTATAAAATTATGGGGTGTAACATTCCCTTTCACCATTCAATTGGATTCCATTTCAATTTCAAGTACTTTTTAAATGAATCTCAATTAAAAAATATTTCTTTAAATTAAAATAATAATTTACTTTAGTAGTTAACCACTTTCGTAGTTAATTCCTTTATTTACTAAAATAAATAATAAATTTCCCTTTAAAACCTTATTAAAATTAAAACAATATCATTAAACTATTTTATTCAAAACACACTAATTTAAAAATCAATTAAAAACGGTCGATTTAATTAACTCAAACGTCGTTGTTCCATTAACCGATTCCAATTAGTTTTCACTCAATAACATAACTAATTTAGATAATTCCATTAAATTATTTCTTAACAAAACAATTATCCAAGCTTAACCATTCGATTTATTTCTCATTCTCGTACTTATAAATCTGATTAACCTCAGAGTTGACTTTGTAAAATTAATTAATAATAAATCAAATCTTAATCAAACCATTTATTTCCCTTTTTATAAGCTTTTAATCAAAATAATATGTTTCAAAATCTATCCCCACTTATAAAATAATTTTTATAACTTCGTCTCTGTCGATTTCCCTGACGGTAAATCAACATCTATAAAACGATTGATTTTATAGGCCATATGTTGCCAAATACTCAACCAATACCTCCTATTAGTTTAAACTACAAAGATGTTGAAATTTCAGTCAACAACCAATACTCAAATCAATTACCCCATCGGATCAGTTCTTATATGATAATATGAAAACAAATAATATATTTGAGGGATCCGGCTGGATCCCTCCAACCTGTTCTTCTCTGTAAATAAGTTATCTCAAATCAGATCATCAAATCCAATTTAACTGATAATTTTGATAATAATAAATAATGACCATTTAACATTAACCAATAAACAAAACAATTCAAGCAGTTTAAACAATTCAAACCATTAAACACGTTTATTTTATAAACATGACCAACAAGGTAAGTTACCTTCATTGGATCAAAACATTAAAATAACGATTTGATTTTAATACTGAAATTAAACAACGGTTTAATTCCATTGGTTAAATCAACAAATAAATATATAACTAGCAAACAGTCAACCATCAGCAACTAGAGCACATAAAATAAAAACCCAATGTAAAATATGAATGGGGAGAACTGGGTGAGTTTAACTCACCTTGATTTGATTCATTGTTGAAACAGTCCGTTTTTAGTTAAATTGAACAACCGTTTGATTTAACCGATTGCTGCTTCCAGTGCTGTTCAAATTAGCTTCAAAATCTTAATGCTCAGTCCCACCGCTTTTTTTGTTTCATTCCATTCTGTCAACGTATGTACGAGTTGTAAATATTATAAGTATATGTTAAGTAATTAAATTAATTTTCCAAATTAAAATCTAATCACTAGTTAACTACTCTGTTAGATAGTTTGATCAGTCGCCTTTCTTGGTCATTCTTCTTTCCGGGAGGCTGTTCACAATCAAACCCTGTCATGAATTATAACATTCATACGTTATATAATTTAATTATATAATTAACTCTAAATTAATAATAATCATTTAAAACTAATTATTTTTATTATAGAAAATTAGTTAATTACTTTTACCATTTCAAACATCAGGGCCGACTCTTCTGAAAATAACGAGCCTGGACTATTTTGTTTGCATCCGTTCAAAACTCTGATACTCCATCAAAACAATTTGATTATGTCCAATCCTCCATTTGTCTTCGTTTACATTTTAAACAACAGCCCGATCAGCTTTTAATAATGAAAACATGGTCCCAAATTTATTTTTTTTACTTTCATCCTTGCCCTTTCACCAACATGATCAAAGAAAATGGAACGAATAGCTTTCGTTACTCCGCTATTTCTTCTTTCGCTCAGCAAAACGAGGTCGATTATAACTGTTTCTAGTTTCAGAATTCCTCACTGGCCGACTGTTATACTTCCCAATTGTTTTTAAAGTATATGTTACTTACTTTAAATCGCAAAAGGCCAACCTCGTTCAAACTGAATAGCCCAACCCACTTATACATTTTCATTTCCCAGTCCATGTCAGAAGAAAAACCCGAATTTTCTTTTTACTTCTTCCCAAATCGCGATGGCTCATCTCAGATCCCATATCGTCCTCATCTACGCGCCGCACTTCCATTCACCACTGTACGCCCATCAAATGTCAGTTGTCGCCGTCTCCTCATCCCACGCCTTAATCCCCTCTTTCCTCTATCCACTTGCACCACCTTGTCACAGTTCGTGGTCGGCCATCCTACTTTACCCCAGCGAACACAAATAACATTGTTTCCCTCCAAACTACCGCACAAGCATCATCTCACCACCGCGAGCATCATGCTGACCTGAGAAATCTTTCTTGCAACCCCAGTTCTGACAGTACCCTTCCCCACGGTGACTCTCCTAATTTAGTGCGACCGTTATTGGCGTGGAACCCAGATGCTTACATATGGGGTTAAAGTAATTCTTTCCAGGATTTAAATGGATCCAAAACTAAATTTTCTTATTGAGTAGTTGGTTTTTGTAATATTTTCAAAGTGGACTATCTCTTTATTTTGTTTATTTCCAAAAGAAATAGAAGAATGGTACGAAAAGATAACTTGGGGTTTTTTCCCAAATTTTCATTTCACTTGTCTGTAGGTTTTTTAAATCTCATTTTAGTTGCTGAAGGGGAAAGAATGAATGGGAAAATTGCATTTCTGTAAGTGGAGAAGCGTGGAGAACACGGTGAGTTAGTGTGGCCGCCAAGAAAAGTAATTTGGATTATTCTATTGTTACTTTGTCTGCACGGTTCATTCTAGCTGTGCAAACAGGTTATAGGCACGTTCGTTGTTTACTTAGCCTATGAGGCACTAAAGTTCGGCAGCATTTTGGTTTAATTTTCTTAATCCAAACATTTTGTATGTTTTGTACTTTTGATAAGGTAGGATTTTCTCTTATTTCTTTACTGTTAAAATATTCTGCCTTTATTTATGTTGAACAGTAATATTGATGTCGCCACCTGCGATTTCCAAATGCAACAAAAATGGACAATGCGCTACGACTTGACGTTACGAATCCAATGGTATTAATTTTATTGAATTCCGATTCCGTTTACGAAATGGATATTTTAAAGGCCTATAATTTAAATAACGATTTCCATAGCGAGTATTTTAAAATTTGATTTAGTCATAACTAACATTCTATAATATGAAATCTCCATTTTTTTTCCTTTGATATGAAAATTATAATCAACACGACTACAGTGTTTCTTGTTTCATAGAAATCCGACTTATATCGGATCTTGTATATCCAATTGAAGCTCAAAACACCATATTACGAACTGCAGCGCCATTTCGTGCTCGATTTATAATTATATAAATATATAACGTTCAAACTTCATTTAAATAACAAATTAAATATTAAAATCCATTAATATTCCAAATATAATATTTAAAATAATAAATTAAATTAAATATTTGACTGTCAAAAAAAGGGTCGTTACATCCAATACGTGACATTTGCGGTTTTGATTGTAGATGGTGACATGATATATGGTCTATGCCGTCTAGGATTGATACATTTATATTTGGAGTTGTTTTATACAGTATGCACTTATAATAGTATCAAATGATTTGTTTTTAACGTACCAAGCATGTTTGGCTATTATAAGGGAAAACCCTGTCCCCCGGCTTGCGTTGCATTGTGTGATAGGACCTGGGTCTTATAATAGCTTCATTTTTCCAAAAAGCATTGTGCTATTTTCGTATATGCACCTGTATTATTAGGAGGAAACCCGTTCTGTGTTATACGGCGTAGTCCCTTGATATATTTGTTTAAAGTAAAGTTTTAAATAACTGTTTTAGTTCTCACACCAGTCACATGACTGACCTGGAGTTTACCGTTTTAACCTAAACTCTGGGTGCCTTTATTTTCGAAACGGACAGCTAGTAGTTTTGGTGTTGATGATTTATATTCACAGGAACCTGGTTTACAGCTGGATTGATATTCGGAAAGCTCTGTATCCACATATCTCTTTCAGTTGTGTTTTGTATTATTTTTTGCTGCAGTAATGCAATTTGAATCTCTGATATTTTCTGATGTATAATGTTTATTCATACTCTGTGTATTCTTGTATTATGATGAAATTGTTGTAATAATCAATGAAATTTTATTATGTTTCTGTTCTGATTGGTCTTGTCCTCAATTCAATCCGTTCTTTCCTTCTTGGGGAAGTTTATGTCGTCTCATAAATCTTATAATTAAGATTGTGAGAGTTTCTAATTATATTTAATAAATTGGAATAAAATGGAATATGAATTGTGTTTATCGCGAACTTTTTTTAATGACATTCGTTCTTCACCCCGATTTACAATGAAATGTGATTTGGAATTTATAAATCATTTGTTAGGATTTAAAGGAGATTTTCCAAATTAAAGTTTTCCAATTTAATAAAATAAATTGGAATGTAATGGAATTCGATTTGGTAATAATCGAAGTGAACATCTGTGGAGGAAGACCACTAATATATATGGAATTTAAAATGGCTTTGCCATTATTCCATTTATATTACTAGTCGGACATGGAAGTTTATATCGATTATATATATATATATATATATATATTGATATGTATTCCATGAAGATTCCATAATTAATGGAATGTGATTTTGGGTTTATCGTGAGCTATGTTTTAAATGACATTAGTTCTTTAACATAGTTAAAGGCAAGATTTATTTCCTGAATTTGACTAATCATTAAAAAATGATTTTTAGAGATTAAAACTAAATGTAGTTTTAATGAAT
The DNA here is from genome assembly GCA_030737875.1 of Allium sativum. Taxonomy (NCBI): domain Eukaryota; kingdom Viridiplantae; phylum Streptophyta; class Magnoliopsida; order Asparagales; family Amaryllidaceae; genus Allium; species Allium sativum. Next base: position 17,398,889 of record JASFAX010000025.1, read on the forward strand.
CTTTGATTAGATTGAAAGTTTAATCTGATAACTAAAATTATCAAATTCGGTAAATGATCGAGAATGGAGTATCACTAGTTTTGCTCCAAGCGGTAGTTAAATCTTTAATTAGGTTTGAACGTGAAATGGTAATTAATTTTACCGATAACACCGCGGTATTAGATATGGAGTATTACCTATTTTGCTTCATGGGATGAATAGGTTGGGATTGGGAAATATAATAAATGATTACTTCGGTAAGATTCGCTGATCCCGACTAGTTTGGATAAACCTTAATTTAGTATGGATTGATATCCAAAGGAAGATTAAAGAATAAATTTAAAGAATTTGTCTTTGATAAAATTAACGGGAACCATTCCCAAAGGACATGAATATTTAAATAAAAGAATATTCAGAATTGGAATGAGGCGTATGATGTGTTTTTATAGCACTTGTTTATTATATACGTGAGTTATTCGGAAAGACCGGGTTTATCCCATTCTGAATAACTGAATCGACGATGAGCCGATGATGAAGACGGTGGTTGAAGACCGGAGGTCTTCACATCATTTGGATGATTACTGATGTCTTGATTGGGTTGTACACCCAAGACAAGGTAATAAGTGGTGATCGTCCAGACGTATTTGGAGATCGACCGGACATGTGAGGACCTCTCTCCTATATTGGACATACGAGACGAGGAATAAAGTGCCTCCGGTTTCGTTCAGACCCAGAACGAACTTGTAAATGGATGTGTGTCTGACATTGGGTTTCATTCTGTGCGATTGATAGACATTAGTTGCATAGCGTAAATTGCCTGTGTGGCATGCTGAGATGCAGATGATCAAGGCTTCTGTTGAAAAGTAGAGTCTTGTGGTTGTGAACAAAGCACGGCTTTAATATAGCATAGCTTTGTGTATAGCGTTATTTCGCAAGCCTCACACCCCGTTGTGAACCATAAATGGGAGATGTTAGACCAAAAAGTGGTTCTAACACCCAAATTGACTGAAATCGAAATAAATTAAGATCAAAAGTAAAATGGAGACACAGAATTTATAGTGGTTCGGCGTTGAAAAGCCTACGTCCACATTATAATCACTATTCTCGATGATATAGATGCAATTACAATGAGATACTCACTCAATTTCACTCACAATTCATGTACATTCATTCAATTATCTCAAAACAAATGTTGAATGACGATTTGGATTATCTGGGAATGCTGGAATTCAGTTTTTTGAAAGTGTTTGAGCTCTCAAAGTGCCAAAAAGAAGATCCCTTTTTCTGTCTCTTGACGGGGTATTTATAGGTGGAAATTCACTCAGATTCAGTCCGGTTCGGAGCCACGTGTCTTTCATCCCATCATACTCAGGGTCAGATGGATTCCAGTGCTGACAGCGCATCAGAGTAGTGGTCATCGTGGGTAGGAAATGGTCATAAACGCTCCGAATATCCAGGCGATCGTGGGGTGAAGTGATATGGAATGAGGGTTCGGTTCGGAGGAGAAAGCAGAAGGGGTTCGGATCGGGGCATCCGATCCGACCCGACCAGAACTGAAAATGAGTCCTTATCCATTTTTCTCTGCTCCGTTCCGAACTGGTAGTAGCCCTCCGATCTGACTGGTGGTAGCTCTCCTATCCGACTGGTGGTAGCTCTCTGATCCGACCCGATGCTTTCTAAGAAGAAACGTTCTTTAACGCTTGACATCTCTACTTTGTATTGCCTATTTCACAAAGTAGGCTAACATTTTTCCCCCTCAAAGGATGCTTCTGTTGGAAACGGAGCATGCTTTGATTGTCGTTGCACAGCGCCTTCCTGGTAATCTTCCTTTTGATTTTGCTTGTGCTTTCATCTTTCTCTTCGAATTTTAGTTTAATTCAAATGTCATGCTGACATACGAAATTCTGTTCGGTTCGGGTTTCGACCCGAACGGATCCTCTTCTTTTTCTATTTCACATTGGACTATTAGGCCAAGCTGTGCTGCTGGGCTTTCGAGCTGGTCCGAGCGGGGATACGAATAGCCACCATGTATTTATATAAATCCAGCCTTCATCTTCCTCTCACTTTCTTTTTCTTTCATTGTTTTATAAGTTTTGCTCCGAAACCCTAGGTCTCAAAAAAGGAAAACTCTTACAATTCTCGTGCTAATCTCCAAATTAAACACCTTGTTAGGTTTAAATCCTTGGTTAATTTCATGATAGTTGGTTTTAATTGAAATTTATTGTCAATTCGACCGATTTGGGTGTGGCTTCAATGCTACAGCATCCTCTTCCTTCGCTATCGTCGTTGGTGGCTCCGTTGCCACTTCGAGGCATTGGAAGAGGGAGTCGTAGCTTGTTCGATCATAACTGGGGTTTCAGAGACGAGATTGGGTTTAAAATTAAAGAAGAGGAAGAAGAAGGAGATTATAGGGGATTGGTTCAGGCGATGGAGTATGGAAAATGGAGGAAAAGAAAAGGAAGAGAGATCCAGAAGGCCGGATCGGGTCGGGGCAAACAGTTGAAGAGGGAAATAGAGCTCACCTAACCGGATCGGGTCGGACTGTAAAATGAAGGAGGAGAGAGGCATGACTGCCTAATCCGATCCGAATTGTTCGGGGAATCTACTTCCGAACCGATCCGACTTTGATTCTTGGGCTTCAATGTTTGTCCGAGTCCAAGGCAGGGCTACGCCCCCGATCCGATCCCAATGAATGCACCCGAACCGAAACGAAGAGCAATCCAACTTAATGCATAAAAACTTGTTTAACTGGACCAATCAACTCTTGGCATAATCTTCAACTTAATGGACAGTTAGGATAGTGCCCTGCGAACATAAATGGACATCAAGAACTGCCTTGATCCTTATTACTTTGCCAAGATTTTGCGTTGCACTTTCAAACGTTAACTTTACACTTTCTGCATACACTGCTCACACTGCTCACACTTTAGTTTGTACACATGCACGGGGGGATATGGGCTAATTTACTCTAACTTGTGCTATTGCTTCTTCAATGGTTTTGTGACCATGACATTCAGACGCTCCTCTAGACTAGCAGAGAAGAAGGAGGTCCCAGAGACATCCAACAAAATTACTCTTGAGGACATATCTTCTTCCTTGGATCCAGAATGGGATGACGAGGGCTCAGACTACGAGGTTGAAACTCGCGAAAGCGACAATGTGTCTTCGGGGGGTGGAGTTTCCCTAGGTTGTGAAGAGGAAGGAGGGATTGGCGATGACCGAGCTCTTGATGAATTTGAGTCTGCCATCATATTGGAATCCCCTCAAGATTCCGTTGAATCGACGATCGACAATAACAGACTTATCCGAATACGACTAAAGTACGGGATACCCAAATGGGATACGTTGTTGCCATCCAAATCTGACCGTCCCCACAACCCTCTAGAGGTGTATGTGGCGATCACTCGGTTGATGTGCATGGTCGGGGCTATCCCTCCATTTTCTCCTTTCATCGTCGATTTTCTAAGACAAATGCGGATTGCCCCCATGCAGCTCTATCCCAATTCCTATGCTTACTTGTGCACATTATATGTAGCGTACCGTGAGATCTTAGGCATAGAGCTCACTTTTGACGACGTTCACTTCTTCTATAACTTCAACCACCGGACTCGAGAAACCCCTTCTTTTTGTTACTTCGAGTCTGTCCCTAAGAGGAAAATAATTCCAGCACCATTCAGTAGTAAAGCTGGGGACTCCAGGGTGGAATGGTTTTATGTAAAGCAACAACCAGGGTGTGCTAGGAGGTGGACGAAATCAAGTAAAGCACTGGTTTTCTAAATCTTGACTCTGTACATTCAAACCACCGCATTAATTCGTTTTTCTTTTTTATTGCAATTGATAACCCAAAACAAATATCGGACCAAGTATTCTTTGATCGGATGCACCAGCTCCTTAATGGTGATCAGAAGTTTTTAACTATTGATGAAGTCCTTAAAGACGAATATCTTCATCTCCATGGGTTGCTGTCCATTACCCGTAGCATCGGTCATGGGACGGGTCCATATGTATATATTCCTCCAGTGGACGTAATCCCAGAAACGGGCGAAGGTTCGAGAGCTCCTACAGTGCCTCTTCAGGCTTCACCCTCTCCATCTTCTACTCAAGATGATGAATTGGCTAACATGGCCGAAAAGCATCGCGAAGGGTATACTATTCCCGAGGATGCCATTTCTCCGGAAAGGTCAACGTCTTCCAAAGAGTCGCCGATTGATGCTTCTGAGGGAGATGTCCCAAGTACCGATGACCCACTATTTCAGGGTTTGGGGGATCTCTCCTTACCTGAAACTATTTACACTTCAGAGGATTTTGGGAAGAATCCTTTAGTTTTCACTTCTTCCGAAGAAACCACTCCTGCTAAGGCCAAAGGGCCCGCTCATACTAGTCTAGCTTCGGACTCGGGTTTGTCGGGGGGAAAACACCACTTAGGACGCACTTAACACAATAGCACCACAACTCACAGCATCTTTCTCTTTATGAAAATATTGATCCTGAATTTCATTTGTCTTGTTGTGCAGGCACGATCTCCCGATCCTATTATGACATCAGGAAACTCCGCCGCAGCATGTCTAATCCGCCCTATGATCCTGAGCATGATCGCCGTGAAGATCGCAGTAGGGAGGATAGAAGGCCCTATGACCCTTATCGTTCGCAACCTCGCATTCTCGCTCTCCTGTCCGGACAGACCCAGAGCGATATAAAGGTTACCAAGGTCGTCGGGAAGAGGACAGGCCGCAATCAAAAGACTCGACCTCTTCTCAAGAAAAGCGAAGTAGGGAGAGGAGTCCGCCAAAAGATACCGAATCACGAAGCAAGCGTAAGATTCCCGCTAAACGGCCTAGAACGGATAAAGAGGCCATTGAGCCCTCCACGAATAGGAATATCGAGCTGACATTCCCCGCCCCTCCACCGCTAGATGCTGAAACTGCAGTTAAGCGGGCGTATCTGGAGGAGCAATTTCCTGAACATTACTTTGAAAACTTGACTTTTTTAGTTGCTCTTGAGCCTATTTCTTCAAGGTGGGAAGATGAGGCCAAAGCAAAGATAGATGCGGTTGAAAAACAGTATTCAGAAATGTTCAAGTATTCGCGCAGCCTTTCCAGAATCATCTGCACTTTAATCACGAATGCTGACTCGGTGCCAAAAACCGCAGAAGACGATGCAAAGGCCTTAAATAATCTGGGAAAAGACTTGGAGGATATACAGGCCCAACTTGTTGTTGCTCAACGGGATGCTACTAGCTTCAAATAACAATTTGATGATCTGCAAAAACACTACCATGATATGCTTGAGTCCCATACCCAAGAGCGTTCGGAATTGAAGAAACAAGCCGAAGATGCCAAGTCAGATGCTGCCAAAACGCGACTCGCTTACGTTAACCTTGAACGGGAGAAGGCCGAGTTAGTGAGGAAGAATGCTGAATTGGAAAAGAAAAATGCTCACTTGGCTTCTAAGCTAGCGGAGGCATAAAATAGGGCTGCCCTAGCGGAGGGTAACGTCGAATGTGCTATCAAGTCCGCTGAAGAGGCCTGCAAACATCTGTCGGAGCCTGAGGGAGAGGTACATGGTTTCGGCGAATTAATGATTGAATTCTTTGCGCATATCATCCGCCGCCGGAACATTTCTTGGATTGCAGATTATCCATCTACCCTAGTCCATGTATGGAGTCAGATCGTTGAATGGGAAAAAGAGGAGCTCAAGGTTGATTCCATTGACGAGGACAAGCTGATGGAGAAATATTTACGATATGATGAACCAGAACGCCTAGCCGAAGAACGCCGCCTCATTGTTGCTGTTATGGACGAAGAGAGGCGGAAGGCTAAGCAAAAGAACATTCCTGAAGCTGTTTCTTCCTCTACTGCCTCTGAAACTTCTGAAGTTGAGGGATATGATCCTGAAAACCCGGGGATCCCTCGGACAACTCTTTTATCCCCCATACCCGAAACGGCATCGGAGACGGCAGTCACTCCAGCCGAGAAGTCTTCGAAAGGTATCTCTACATTTTCACCTCAATTCGTCAAAGCTATCTCTACCTTTCGTCATGTTATTGAGCAATCGATGAAGAACCCAATATTTTCTCCTCAGTTGATAACTGTTGCTTCTCACTCTGTAGGTATTGAACCGTCCGAAAAGACAGATGTGTCCCAGGGAACCGCCTCTAGAGCAGAGCCTATGGAAAGGGCAAAAGGGGGAAAAGACAAGGCTGCCCCTATAGATTCGGGAGAAGGAAATGAATCGTTTAAGGCTGACACTCCTCATGATGACGAAATGATAGATGCCTTAAAGGACGATGGCGGCAACGGGGGACATGAGGAAGACCCTGAGGTGGCTATAGTCGGGGAGTCGAAGAGCGCTGATGATGTTACCTTAACTGCACTGAAAGCTGACCAAGATAAATGCCTGCAGCTCAAATCTGAAGACTTAGACCCTGAAAGCCTTAAGCCCCTCGCAATAGTGGATGCGGGATCAAGGTTAGTTGTTAAGCTTTCGACTAGATCCATTACAGAGGAACTTGTTAAAAAGTCTTCTCGTTATTCCAGCGCTCCGCCTTCCGGGAAGAAGTCAACTGATTCCAGCACTTCAGCTTCAGGGAAGAAAAAGTCAAAGCGCATCTTGACGGAGGCCGAAAAAGAGGCAAGGGATGCGGAGAAGGCTGCTAAGAAGTCCAAGCCCTCTTCGAAGTCTAAATGACGGAGTGTCTTGCGTTATTTTAGCATTTGATTGACCCATAACTGTTGCTGCAAGGGTGGCCCTTGCACCTTCTTTTTGCCTGTTTTCCTGTACAAATTCGTTCATTTGTGAATAAAAAATAATTCGTTTTCTGCAATGTCTGTTAGTCGTTAGTTTTGCACTTATGTAAGAATGCATGTCCTACTATAGTTGGGTAATGAAGTTATGGTGGGGGGAAACATGTTTGTACATATATGCCCCCTGTCAATCTTGAAAAACTATTCAAGATTTAGTCAAGTAGTCTGAATGTCCCCGATTCTCCGATGGGGTTACATTCTCTGTGTCGTTAATGCCTGTCGTTTTTTCTGGCATTTTTTTTTATACTCTCCTGTCTTATACTCAGGCTAGAGTTCTTGCTGAGGCGGTCTCTTGTCTGGGTGCACCTTCACGCCTCAGAGGACATCGTCTTCCCGTCCTTTATACTCTCTCTCAATTCTCAAGAGTTAGAGTTAAGAATGTCGTCTTCCCATTCTTTTATTTCTTATCGCACAAACAGTCGTTGTGCTTTTTCCTGCGTATAAACTATTTTCAACCTTTTAGGTTTTAAATCATCTTATATTCCATAATCACAACAGAATAGTAGTTGAAGGTATATATAATGCAGGAAAATAAATGACACACGATATTTTTATAGTGGTTCGGCTAAGTCGTAGCCTACATCCACTTTATAGTTCTTTGTTCATATCAACATACTTTTCTAAGGCAAGTCGTGCCTTTTTATAGAATTCATAAGAAAAACAGCAAAGAGTACAACATTTCTAATTCAAATATTGCATCAAGTGTTGGGCATTCCATGCCCTAGTTACCTCTTCACCATCTACGGTCGTTAACTTGAAGGTTCCTGTTTCAAGTTTCCGTTGGATGACAAAGGGTCCTTCCCACTTTGGACCGAGGTGAGGAAGGGATGGGAAGACTCTCTTTAGCACCAAATCTCCCGGTTCAAAAGTCCTAAGACGAATTTTTTGTCATAATAGCGTGTCATCTGACGTCGATGTCTTGATGTGCGCAAATCTGCTTTGTCCCTTTTTTCTTCGATTTCATCAAGAGACTCGAGTAAGAGTGCCCGATTCGTCATCGGGTCATAATATGTCACCCTGTGGGAGGGAACCTCAAGCTCTGCTGGAATTACCGCTTCTGAACCAAATGAGAGAGAGAAAGGAGTATGACCGGTAGCTGTCTTAAACGTTGTCCGATATGCCCACAAAGCTAAGGGCAATTCGTCAACCCATTTTGCCTTTGCGCGTTCTAACTGTTTCTTGAGGATGGATTTTATGACTTTGTTTATTGCTTCTACTTGCCCATTCGACTGCGGATAAGCAACCGCAGTGTACCGTTTGTCGATCTTATATTTCTGGCAGAAATTTCTGAATTCCGCACCATCGAACTGGGTTCCGTTATCAGTTATAATGGTCCTTGGGATCCCGAATCGACATATAATATTTCTAACCACGAAACTTATCACCTTTCTCACCGTGATTTTGGTTAGGGGCTCAACTTCCACCCACTTCGTAAAATAGTCCACAGCGACTATTGCATATTTCGCTCCTCCTTTAGCAATTGGCAGAACTCCGATGATATCAATTCCCCATATGGCAAAAGGCCAAGGACTCACCATCGATTTGAGTCGGGTCAACGGTGCTCTGGAGATTTTGGCGAATCTCTGGCACTTGTCGCAGCATCGTGAATAAACAGCTGCATCTTTATTAATTGTGGGCCAGAAGTATCCATACCACAATATCTTTTTCGCTAAAGTCTGACCTCCTGTATGATCTCCACACTCACCTTCGTGTACTTCTCTTAGTACACATTTGATGTCGTTGTGTGCTATACATCGTAACAGGGGCATAGAAAATCCTTGTCTATAAAGAATACCATCTTGAAGGATGTATCTGGTGGCCTTGCGAACTATAGCCCGTCTCTCACTCTTCTTTGATGGGAGTATCCCATTACTAAGGAAATTCTTAATTGGGGTCATCCACGATTCCTTTTCCGGTTCTGCTTCGAGAGCGAATTCAATTTCCATCGACTCAAAACTTGGCGATTCCAATGTTTCAATTGGAATTATTTCGGTTTCTTCCGGGTTGTCAGAACTAGCTAGCTTTGCTAGCCTGTCTGCCTTCTGGATTTCGGCTCTTGGGATATGTGTTATGTTGTACTGCTCCAGGTTGCTCAACAGCTTTTCCACTTTCCCGAGGTAGGCGATAAGTCGAGGTCCCCGAGCCACAAACTCCTTTCGCACTTGGCAAACAACTATTTTGGAGTCGCAGAATATGTCCAATGTCTTTACTCTGAGGTCTTTAGCGAGCTTCAGCCCGGCAATCAGGGCTTCATATTCAGAGTCATTATTAGTCGCTGAAAATTCTAATCGTAGAGCGTAATATAACGACCGTCCCTCAGGAGTGACTAAGACGATTCCAGCTCCGGACCTTCGGTCGTTCTTGGCTCCGTCTGTGTACAGCTTCCATGGATCTAATTTTAACTCGTCTTCTGACTTGACCACTCTGTCATCGATCACTTCCTCCTCTGGGATTGTGAATTCTGCTATAAAGTCAGCCAGGGCTTGCCCCCTGATCGACCTCCGCGGCTGAAAATTTAAATCAAACTGACTTAATTCAATATTCCATTTTATCAAACGCCCCGATGCTTCGGGTCTCTGCAACACCTGCCTTAGAGGCTGGTCAGTGTATATGGTTATTGGGTGAGCTTGGTAATAGTGACGAAGTTTTCGGGAGGCGATTAGGAGACGGTAACCGAGCTTCTCAATCCTTTGGTAGTTGCGTTCTACCGCTACCAATTTCTTGCTTACATAATATACTGGCCTTTGCACTTTGTCTTCTTCTCGGACCAAGGCCGTGCTAACAGCGCGAGCCGAAACCGCTAAGTAAACAAATAACTCTTCATGATCCACGGGCTTTGAAAAAATCGGTGGTTTTTCTAGCAATTCCAATAAATTTCGAAAGGCCTCAACACAGTCCGGAGTCCATTCGAAGTTCTTCTTTCCCCTTTTTATCAAGTCAAAAAATGGGATGCATTTGTCCGTTGCTTTGGAGATAAATCTACTCAATGCGGCTACTTTCCCTGCAAGACTTTGGACATCTTTGATTTTCCTTGGTTCTTCAATGTTTCTAACCGCTGCTATTTGGCTGGCATTGATTTCAATCCCTCGAGAGCTCACAATGAAGCCTAGAAACTTTCCCGATGCCACTCCAAATGAACATTTCAAAGGATTCAACTTCATCCGATACTTTCGCAGGATACCGAACTTTTCTGCCAAGTCCTGTGTATGGCTGGAGAACTGTTTCGATTTGACAAGCATATCATCCACATAAACTTCCATAGTCTTCCCTATTTGGTTATAAAACATCCTGCTCACCAAGCGCTGATAAGTGGCTCAAGCGTTTTTCAATCCGAATGGCATGACCACATAACAGTATAACCCCAAATTTGTAATGAAGCTCGTGTGTTCTTGATCTGGCACGTGCATAGGAATCTGGTTGTACCCAGAATATGCGTCTATGAAAGAAAGAATTCCGTGTCCCGCTGTCGAATATACAAGCTGGTCGATTCTGGGGAGTGGGAAGCTATCTTTCGGGCAAGCTTTGTTCTAATCTGAAAAATCAATGCAAGTCCGCCACTTTCCATTTGGCTTCTTTACTAAGACGGGATTCGATATCCAGTCGGGATATGTTGAATCTCTAATAAATCCGTTCTGTTTCAGCTTCTCCACTTCTTCTTTCAGAGCTGCCGACCTCTCTGGACCTAGCACACGTCTCTTTTGCTTTACAGGCAGGTGTTTTGGGTTTATATTTAGTGAATGACTCATGACGGATGGAGATATCCCACACATATCGGCGTGGGTCCAGGCAAACACATCTAGGTTTGCCTTCAGGAAGTCAGTTAATTCTTTGGCTCGATGTGGATCCAACTGGGATCCAATCTTCAAAACTCTTGTTGGATCAGCTTCGTCAATGGGTATGTCCACTCTCGCTTCGTTAGGAGTCGCATTTCTAGCCTCTGGTTCCTCATCTTTTCTGGGATCCAAGTCTTCGGGCGTTCCTTTGGGCAACTCCTTCGGGGCCGATCCCTCTAATTGCTACGTCGAACCCTCCTTTGGAGGGGGCGAGGCACCTTTACTCTCAATGTTGAGTCCCTTCATCAACATCTTTAATTCGGCAACATAGCAAGCCCGTCCGAAGACTTGATCTCCTCTCACTACTCATGTTCCGGCTTCGGTTGGGAACTTAAGCAATAAACACCAAGGGGCGATGCAAGCCATGAACTCTGCAAGGGAAGGCCTTCCCAAAAATGCGTTGTAAGGAGAACTACGTCCAACACTACGAACTGAAGCATCCGTACTCTTCGGCGTTCCCCTTGCCCCAATGTTACGGGCAATTCTATATACCCCATCAGAGCTGTCGATGCTCCGTTGAAGCCTTAGATCCAACCTTCGCATGGCTTCAAATCTTCAGACTCAAGTTTCATCTGATCGAATGATTTTTTAAATAAAATATTAACAGAGCTTCCGTTGTCCACTAGCACCTTATGAACCAATGCCCGTCCAATGGTGGTTGTAATGACAAACGGATCATCGGTGGGTGATTGGATTCCGGTATTGTCTCTGCTACGGAATACCACGTCATCTAACATTGTCCTCTGCTGTTTCACAGGGGCGACATCTTCCAAATCATCACATTCATCCACATCTACGTGCTTAGCTGCATTAACGTATTGATCCATTGATCTAAAACTGTGGATCGCTGGGTGGGGTCCACCTACTATGGTGTTAATAACAATTCCCTTGCGTTTCTGTTGCGTTGTTGGCTTGGGAGCAGATTGATTCTGGTTGGGAGCCTGTTCTCCTTGCCCCCTGTCTCTTGGGGCAACCTTATATTCGTCCAACTTTCCTTCGCGCAGCAGCTTCTCAATCACGTCTCTCAAATGTCGACATTCATTGGTTGAATGCCCATGAGTTCCATGAAACAAACAAAATTTTCCTGTTGCGATTTCTTTCTCCGTTGAGTCTCAAGGTGGCGGTCTTTTATATTGCAAAACATTGTATGTATCCAAGTAAATGTTCTCCAGAGTGTCGTTCAGCGGTGTATAATTCTCATAAGTCTGGAACCGGGGTCATTTGTTAGGATCACCTCCTCTATTCCTATTTCTTCCATTATCGTTCGCGTTACGGTTGTTGTTGTTGCCCCCATTTCCATTATTGTCGTTTCCTCTCTTATTTCCCAGATTCACCTCAACTTTCCCGGAACTTCCTCCAGACTGCTTCACGGCGACATTATTCTGAACAGTTTCTTTTGAAGCCGCTTCAGACTTTCTCTTTCGGTTTGCCCTTGCCTCCTATCGTCGAATATCGGCCTTTTCATAGAATAACTCTCTCGTGGGAGGTGGCTTCCCAGAAAGATAATCGCCAAACTCGGAATCAGGATCGACTCCTTCCATCAAAGCCATCAAGATGGTGGGCTCGTGCGGGTCACTGACTTCTGTCACCGCTAAGTTGAAACGGTCGAGATATGACTTCAAAGACTCTCTCGGCGCTTTCTTTTTTCTTGATAATTCAGTAACATTTTTATACTTTCGGGTATGAAGTCGGAACTGATTCATAAAACGTTCACTTAATTCCCTAAAATTCGATATCGACCGAGGAGGGAGTCGGGTAAACCATAACAGCGCCACGTCTTCTAAATAGATCGGGAAGGCTTTACACTTCACTGCATCAGGGGCAGCAGCAGCATTCATGAGCCATGCTTATTGCATCAAATGTTGTCCCGGATCGGTTCTCCCTGTTGTACTTGTCCATCTGTGGCAGGTAAAAGCGTCGAGGAAACTGAAAGTTGAGGATGTCATCAGTAAAAGGAGTATGGCTTCGCTCAATGCCATAATCTTCATTGGTGTAGTTCCGACTTTCAGACATAATCTGGCGTACCATAGTCCATACGTCAGCATTGGTCAGAGGTCGTTCAGGCTCTCTGGCTTTGATATTTGGGTTCCCTCTGGGCTCTTGATCAGGAGACGCCCTCCTTCTGATGTTCGGGTTTCCTCTGGGCTCCTGATCAGGGGACGCCCTCCTTCTTCGAGCCGCTTCTGCTCTGCTTCGTTCCCTACGCTCCCGGTCGATCTCGGGAGGAAGGGGCTGGAGCATTTGTCCCTGAGTGGGATTATTAAGGTTAGGGTGTATAGGTAATACATGGGATCCCTGCATCGGTAACAACATAGGCTCTCTCAAGCTTGGATCGTTGGGTCCTAATACCCGTGCAGCGTCCTCGCGGGACCCCAATGATCCGAACGTCAGCTGCTCCAAATTCTGAGGTCGTTCGAGCGGCCTTCTTTCACGGGGCCGTTCTTCCTCAGAAGAAGAAGACTGATCCGTTGGTGTGTGACGAACCGGGGATGGGGTTCTCTGTCTACGGAGTTTGCTAATTTCCCTGCTCATGAGTCTCATGTTTTCTTGCATCATGAGATTGGTGCGCTTGTAGATTTTCATAGCCTCCCTAGTACTCTCAAGCATGTCAAGTAGGCGCGAAAAATCACCTTGAGTAATAGGCGCAGATGGATTGACCTGATCATTGACCCTGGTGGCTAGAGTCGGAGCATTTGGAGGGGCTCGAGTAGAGGTTCCAACATCACCAAGCGACGGATCGGATCGGAGCTGGGCAATCAGGTCGGGTCGGAGCTGGGAGACTTGTTCGGGTCGGAGCTGGGAAGCTTGTTCGGATCGGTGCAGTGCGATTTGTTCGGTTCGGTTCAGGTTGGGGGAGTGCACTGCTTCTCCTACTCGGATCTGATCGGAGCTCTCTCCTTGAGTGCGGTTCGGATTTCCTGTATCTGTCCGATCCACTCCCGAGCTCTGCCCACGAGACCTTGTCACAATCGCATTTTGCTGATCTTCACCAACTCCGTTCCCTCGACTGGTTTGAACTTCCTTGCCTTTTCCTTTGGCCATAGTTCTTCAACAATCAACCAATAAGTATTCAAGAGCGTCGAAATTTGAGGATTAACTTCTTTGAACTCAACGGTCCAAAATGTAGAACGATAATCCGAAAAAACAGAGAATTCAAATGTTCTCAGTGAAAGCACCAAAATGTTAGACAAAAAAGTGGTTCTAACACCCAAATTGACTGAAATCGAAATAAAATAAGATCAAAAGTAAAATGGAGACACAGAATTTATAGTGGTTTGGCGTTGAAAAGCCTACGTCCACTTTATAATCACTATTCTCGATGATATAGATGCAATTACAATGAGATACTCACTCAATTTCACTCACAATTCATGTACATTCATTAAATTATCTCAAAACAAATGTTGAATGACGATTTGGATTATCTGGGATTGCTGGAATTCGGTTTTTTGAAAGTGTTTGAGCTCTCAAAGTGCCAAAAAGAAGATCCCTTTTTCTGTCTCTTGACGGGGTATTTATAGGTGTAAATTCACTCAGATTCAGTTCGGTTCGGAGCCACGTGTCTTTCATCCCATCATACTCGGGCTCGGATGGATTCCAGTGCTGACAGCGCATCAGAGTAGTGGTCATCGTGGGTAGGAAATGGTCATAACCGCTCCGAATATCCAGGCGATCGTGGGGTGAAGTGATATGGAATGAGGGTTCGGTTCGGAGGAGAAAGCAGATGGGGTTCGGATCAGGGCATCCGATCCGACCCGACCTGAACTGAAACTGAGTCCTTATCCATTTTGCTCTGCTCCGTTCCGAACTGGTAGTAGCCCTCCGATCTGACTGGTGGTAGCTCTCTGATCCGACTGGTGGCAGCTCTCCGATACGACCCGATGCTTTCTAAGAAGAAACGTTCTTCAACGCTTGACATCTCGACTTTGTTTTGCCTATTTCACAAAGTAGGCTAACAGGAGAGGACATCAGGGACGACATGCATCCTTCTAGCTAGGAGTGGTGTCTGGGCTTTGCACACCCAAATATTTTACTTATATGGATGATGGATAGGGAGGCGCCTTGGATATATCGGCACAGCGGGGCCGATCGATGGTATGGTCATTATACAGACCAGGTTGACATCCCATAGGGGAGGGAAACATAGTATTCAGGCATTTTAATCCACATCGAGTGGACTGGCCTTAAGATCCAAGGGTCACTCGAGCTCTGATCCTGAGGGGCGGGCTAGAGCGTCTTGAAGCGATAAGGACGATCCCTTGCCTTGGTTTACAGATGGAAATTTAACTTCCAATACGTGACATTTCAGTTTTAATTATAGAACCTAGTATGGCGACATAGTGGGATGGGGCACTATGCCGTCTATGATTGATACATTTATATTTGAAGTTGATTTCTTCAATTGTAGTAAAAATATAGATGAAATTTCATGTACCAAGTATATTTGGCTATTATAAGGTAAAACTCTATCCTCTGGCTTGCGTTCCATTGTGTGATGGGACCTAATTCATATAATAGCTTCAATGTTCTTTATTTAGCATTGCGCTGTTTGTTTTATGCCCTGGTATTCTTAGGAGGAAACCCGTTCCATGTTATACGGCGTGGTCCCCTGATATATCTGATTTTAAAGTAAAGTTTTAAATAACTGTTTTAGTTCTCACACCAGTCACATGACTGACCTAGAGTTTATTGTTTTAACCTGAACTCTTGGTTCCCCTATTTTACATAAGGGCAGCTAGTAGTTTTGGTTTTGTAGATTTATAATCACAGGATCCTGGTTTATAGCTGGAATGATATTCGGAAAGCTCTGTATAAGTTTATCTCTTTTAGTTGTGTTTTATATTATTTTCCGCTGCATTGTAATTTGTAAATCTCTGATATTTATCAAACGTATATTATTTATTCATACTCTATATAGTCTTGTATTCTGATGGAATTGTTGTAATAGGCAATGAAATCTTCTTCTGTTTGTGTTCTGATTTGTTGTGTTCTCAACTCAATCTGGGGTTTCCTTCATGGGAAAGTTCGGGTCGTCTCAAAGTGGGTCGACAGTACAGCTCACGGTTGGAGTTGGCGCGTGTGTCAGATGCAGGTGATCTCGATATTGGAGGGGAAGTTAGTGGTAAAAGTTGGAGACTGGAGAGAGAGTGGGAGGTCCGGCATATATGGGTGGCAGGCGCTAATGTCTTAGATAGCGAGTCAGGGGGTTGGAATGATAGGAGGTGGGGTTGCTATTTGGTGGATCAATGGGTGGGTCATGGAATGGATGTGATCCGGTGGTGCTCCAGAATGAAAGAACAGGAGAAAAAAGAGATGGGAAATAGGAACAGTGGAAGATGGTGTCAATGGAGTTGTGGGTTTCTATCTGGAAGAAAGGGGCGCCTCATTTCAAATTATGGACTGGAACAGTGAGGTGAAGACGTTGGAGTTGCATGGACTCTCGTTTACTAGAAAGGAGCACTGGGGAGAAAGTGTAATGGATTGAATAATACAGTAGCAAGGTACAAGAGATGATAGAAGGGAATACTGGACTGCCATTTCAGAGCTAAATAATGTAAAATCAGCTTTATAATTAACATAGATTATTGTTTAATTAGGGCAAGTTAATTAATAACTAAATTAAATCATGGGCAGATGGATGGCTCATGATGAATGGCGGAGGAACATAGCAAGAAGCCTGAAAAGGAGATGGAAACATTATCACATACAATGGAACAGAACAAACTGTCGGCGTGTGAAACGTAATTAGTTTTGTTTAATAATAATTCAAACAAGTGATTGAAGATTTTAATGCATAAATTAAGTTGTGCAGGTTAATTTGAATACATCGTGAAATGTTGAAGCACGAGCCAGACATATGGAAACGATGTAACTTAAAATGGAATCGGACCCATCGGAACTAACGCTGTAATTTTGTTTCGTTAAACTTTAAATAAAGTAATTAGATTATAAGCCTATATAATTACTTATCATATATTAATAACTAAACATGGATTTGTTGCAGTATATGTAACGACCCGTATTTTTTGCCGTCAAATATTTAATTTAATTTATTATGTTAAATGTTATATTTTGAGTATTAATGGATTTTAATATTTAATTCGTTATTAAAAATGAAGTTTAACATTAATTTTAATTATAATATAAAACAAGCTCGAAATCGCGCGACAGTTCATAATATGGAGTTTTGAACTTCAACTTGATATACAGGATCTGATATAAGTCGGATTTATATGAAACAAGAAACGTTGAAAACGTATTGATGGTAATTTTCATATGGAAGAGAAAAATTCAGATTTCGTGTTATGGTTTGTTAATTATGGCAAAATCAAATTTTGAAATAGTCGCAATGGAAATCGTTATCTAAAATATACGCGTTAAAATAGCCGTTTTGCAAACGGACTCAGATTTCGACGAAATCAGTTTCATTCAGACCGTAGCATTAAATTATTGTACGGTGTTGAATGGCGTGGCAAACCGATGTCGTATGTGACCACGGCAGCCATAAACTCTCATTCAATTTCTATAGCATGTAATTCATTTAATAAATGGTTATTTGGGTACATCTTGAACAGATGATCGAATTAGGCCGCAAAACCAATTCCGTTAAGTTCGTATCATCGAATATAGTCAGGATAGGTATATATTTGTTATTTTTGGAGACCGGCTAAATTGGTGTCCAAAGGGACATTGCGGTGCGCGTAAAACTAGCCTACCAGGGAAACAATCTCAGAATGCAACGAAATTAGTGTCGTTGGGTTCGTGTTGAAGAATTATTATTGGATTGCAAGGTTTCAAGTTGATTTGATTTATCTGGCGATTGTGGAAAAATTAAATGCGTGTTTATTTATGGTTTTATAAAGGAAATTCTTTCAAAAGATGTCGTATTTCGACAAAACTTGTCTCATCGGGTCCGGAATACCTTTTTACACCAAGATTAGCATTTTTATCAGTAAACAGAAATCGTTGGTGGTTAGTTTTACTTGTTACTTTGCGACAAAGTTTCATATAATAATAAAATAGTATATCCTCTCCTATATAAATAACAACACATCACTAAACCCAATAGAAAAGTCTCCCTATCGTCTTTCTTCAAGCCGCCAATACTGCTCTTCTTCAAGCAGTAAAATGAAAGTTTAGAAATCCACCACAAATGAGAAAAAAAATCCTAAAATCACAACGTTTATCTCTTTGAATCCTTAAGACCGTGAGCTTCTACTGGAACCACTTCTACTTGATGCAATAACTACCGGAGACGGCTTTAACACGCATCTGTCTAGGGTTCCCATTACCTTCGATTTCGTGGCGTATAAGTGCGATTCAAGCATATGATTGAGCTTAGCATAGGAATTGACAATTTTTATGGGTTTTTTGTGAATCTTGGTGACGGTTTCTGTCGTGGGTTCACTGTCTTGGCGGCTGATGGTTGAACGACGCTGTGAAGTGGTGGGCCGGTGTTTGAAAGTGGTGGTGGAAGCATTTTTCTGCGATTTGAAGGTCCAAAGCATTTCATAGAACAGTGGGTTAAGGGGTTTGTCATGTAACAGGAGGAGAAGCCTCAATGTGAAAATTCGAACAGGATTAAAAGAAAACGCATGGAGGGGGGAGAGGCATACAGCAACATTATTTTGGGCAAAACGTGTTGGGTATGGGAACAAAGGAAAGGGAAGTATCGGCCCTTGATCAAAGTGAAATCTGGGATGAGGAAATGTGCAAACTGGAATAACGAAAAACAAAGGATCGGCCTGGGTGCAAACCGAATGGAATTAATATGGACAAATAAAGTGGTTCAAAACAGTAGAAGAAGCATCTGCTCTTGTTTTATGTGGAAATAGAACAGGCATGCAGTACACAACAATTCGGCCAAAGTGTAAGCACAATCAATCTTACACTAATTAATAATTTAAATAAAGTGATTTAGTAAACAATAAGTAATTTGTTTATATTAAGACTTTAATTAGAGAAATAAAATACTTTAAATAGTGATTTGTTTAAATGTTAACAACAGGTGCAATAGGATCCAAACAAAGAAAGTGTGGCAGGGGATATCCAATAAGGTCAAAGTGATGCACAAGGAAATGTGGCCTGATAGTGATTAACTTAAAGTAAAGTAGTTAATTTAATTAATTTTCTAAATGAGGAATTTAATTAATAATTAAATTATATTACACATAATATTTATTACCCGTTAACATCTTATCAGAATTGGACTTCGTTGGAATCATGGGAATGATCTCTACATTTTGGAACTAGATTTGGACCAAGCTAGAAGCAGTTGAGAATTTTGGTTAAATTAAACATTTGTCTAATTTAACTGAAACAGTATCGTTTCAACGACGAACGGAATCAACGTGAGTTAAACTCACACAGTATTTTTCCCATTTATATTTTATATAAATTGGGTTTTTATTTTGTGTACTCTATTTGATAATGGTTAGTCGTTTGCCAGTTATATATTTATTTGTTGATTTGACTGATGAAATTAAACCATTGGTTAATTTTAGTAACATACCAAATCGTTATTTTAACGATTGGTTCCAATAAAGGTAACTTACCTTTTTGGTCATGTTTATCAATAAACGTGTTTAATGGTTTGGATTGTTTGATATGTTAGAATTGTATGATCTGTTTGAATTGGTTTAAACTGTGTGGGGATAACCGTTTTTATACAGGGAAGAGAAGGTTGGAGGTATCCAACGGAATTCCTCAAATATATTATTTGTTTTCATATTATCATATGAACTGTCATGATTGGGTTATTGATTTTAGTAGTGATCAATGACTGATAAGTCAACATGTGTTCTGTTTTAACCAATGGGCTATATTGGTTGAGTAATCGGAAGTAAATGGCCTAAAAGTAAATTGTTTTGTTTATATTGATTTACCGACAGGTGAGCTGATAGAAGTGAAGTTATAAAATTAATTTTTATAACTAAAGATAGATTTTGAAATATATATTTTTGAATAAAACTTATTTAAAAGGAAATAAATATTTATGGTTATAATTAAGTGTAAATTGATTTTATGAAGTCAATTCGGATGTTAATCCGATTTGTAATTGTGAGAATAAGGAAATTAACCTAACATTTAAATTTGGATAATTGTGATGTTGAGAAACAATTCGATGGAATTATTTAAATTAATTAATTATATTATTAATTAATTTAAAGAGAAAACGAATTGGATTTGGTTAAATAGATAATCGTGTTTTGAGTGAATAGATCAAATTCGTAATTGGAATTGATTTTAAATTAGTTTGATTTGAATTAATATAATAGAATAGTTAATGAATATTATTTAATTTTAATAAGATTTTAAAAAGGGATTTACTATTTAGTAAATAAAGAAATTAAATACTGAAGTAGTTAATTATTGAAGAAAATTATTATGTTTAATAATAATAATTTAGAGAATTACTTTTTAATAGAATTCATTTAAATGGTAAATCGAAGTTGAAGAGAAATCCAATTGATTTGTGAAAGATGTTTGAGAACATGTTTTATTTTAAACCTGGGTTTTACAACGAAACGATAAAAAGAATTTTAAGCGAACATGAAATCTTAAAATAAATGTTGCATAATTATTTAAATTAAGTAAAAGGAAATTAAGAGAAAGGGTTTATCATAAACGAGGATTTTTATGAGTGAGGATTAAGATGTTAACGCATTAATTTCACATTAACGTTACTTAATAATGGGATTAAGTAAAGGTGGGGATTTGAGAATAAGATTCAAAAGTGGAAAATGGTGTAATGAATTTGGGAAGGGATTGATAATAGTAAATATGGTAAAAGAAGTGGATCTTAGGATTTGATAGAAAAATCTGAATTATGGAATAAAATTGTTTAAGAAAGGTAAAGATTAAAAGTGGTGTTTTTATAAGGAATTGCTTGATTATTAACTTAAGGAATAATGATATATTCGAGAAGAGATTTTCAAAGAGATAAGAAGGTCTTATGAAACCACATTTTAAGTAAAATAGTTTAATGGTATTTGTATTGGGATTGAAATGAAATATTGGTTTTGGATTACAAGTTATATTTATTGTAAGGTATGAACGTTGTTGATCAAGGTCTGAGAGGTAACTAAAATATCCCAACTTGAACGACTTCGGGATTATCGTAGAATGATATGAGTTGGAATGGTAAATGTGGTTAATAAACTTTATTATTTCATTAGTGAAATGATAACGAAATATTTTTGGTGTAAATATATATAAAGTGATGATTTCAAAGAAAAGGGGAAATAAAGGAGATTGAGTCAAATTATAATGATATCCACAAGGATAAAAAGAAATGTATAGTTGAGTATTTGAAATAGATTGACTCTATATTAATAAGCATTTGTTATCATTGTCAAGTAATGAAAGAAGATGTTTCGTAAAGTTATGGTATGAGTAATAAGTTGAATTGATTTCCCAATATTATATGATAATGTGGTAAATGGTTTGAAAGTAAAAATAGAAAACTAAATATGATATAGGGTTATCCTAACCAATGAATTGGTTTAAAGAAGAATCTCATGTTAAATAAAGAGGCAAGAAAACTATATTTATAATATCGAAAGATTTAAGAGTTTGAATTTACATTTATTTTTAATAAAAGGCCAAGTGATGCTGAATAGTGAACCAGTGAACTCATTGGATTGTCATGATTGAAACACTGTTTATTTTGATAGTTAAATCACCGAATATCAAATCTATCCAATACGATTGTTGGTATGGAAAGACCGGGATCGAATCTATATTCAAAAATCATTCCAACCAACAAATACGTGAAGATATTAGAGATGATCGAGATGGAGCATTGAAGACCGTTGATTTGTGTAAACAGAAGAACTGCTAATAATCTCTGGTTTGCAGCCAGGGATGTACTGTGGTTCTGTCGTTGTCGGGATCTATGGGTTGCAAGGACTTCTCGCTACTGATCCATGGGGTGATTCCTATATGAGATGCAGTAGGAGAGTACCTTCGTTTCATCCTGTTCCTGGATGACTTGTATGGACGAGTGTCTGACAGAGTATTTCCAAAGGATCACGTACGTTGATTTCTTCAAAACGTGCTATAGTTGGTTAGCTCCTAACTAGAGTATTTTTGTGGACGTCAATTGGTGATATCTCGCGGATCTGATGATGTGGCATTCAAAGTGAATGGTGGCCAGGTGTTGTAAAGGAAATTCAAACCTCAAGCATCATCAATCGGGAAATGACAGAAATCGGGCAGGCAACATGGCTATATGGGTCGCTCCCATTAGGGTGTATAATCACCTATCTAGAGAAAATCTATTTACTTCTTTAATCTATTTCGATGTTGTCCCTTTTCGGGAGATGGTGGCTCGCTACCACCGTTGGTGATATACATTCGATACACTCAAGCGAAATGAGTGGTCGGTCATGTGAGGGCCAGGTTACAAGATGTTCTTGTTGAACCCAGTGTATTTGCCTCTAGAGATACACTTCAGCAGGTGGTCCCATACCTTGTCATAGTCGGAATCCAATTTCCAGTAAGCGCACGCGGTTTTGAGTGTATAATATATACGTAGAGCGTGAGATGCAAGCGACATTTGAGCCATGCTAAAGCATCGTGGCCACTCGGCTTCATTTACTCTTCTTGTGAAGGGGTTGTGCCTAATGTAAGCTTCCCACGAGCTGTGCACGTTCTACTAGATTTCTATTTACTTATATTTAGACATTATTATAATATTAGGCAAGATATTGATTTCAAAAATGTTTTGGGTTATCGTAACGTAAAAACCATCCCTTTTTATGTGTGGATTTGGTCTTACGATTACACTTTTCTTTGAAATATTTTAACTTTAAAATAAGGTTGTGTGATATCCTTAATACTGTGCGAGTTTTTCTCACTCTGGTTCAACAGACCGACCCGGTGTTTTGTAAATGCTCGGGTTAGCCCGAGGGGTACAAGTACAGGTTATCGAATGATGTAAAGTGACGAGCTGGAAGAGTTCAGACGTATGATACAATGTAGCAACCATTCCGCTGTGTGTTGTATATGGGAACAGGTTATTATAACTGTCTCGTTGTGTGATGTACTCTGATATTGTAAGTTTTACTTAAAGCTTTCAATACAGTTATTTCTGTATTATATTTTGTTCCGCTGCGACGTGAGACTATGTGTTGTGTTGGTTCTTCTTCTATTCTAATATTTCTTTCTTTCTTATCTCACCCTCTAAATTCTTTCTAGTAATGTTCCAGTGTTTTCAGTGGTTGGAAGGTCGGCATGAGTTACGGTAAAGGTATTTATGCCAATTTCCGGGGCCGAAAATCGTTGGGTCGTTACCATGGTATCAGAGCTATTGGTTTAGTGATAACCTTGGCTCTGTGGTGTAACTCGATAGAGATAGGGTTAGTAATATCCTAGATTGAGTTGGTTATATATACATGAGAGAGCGTATTTGTAATTTGATATAAGATTATTTTTGAATTTAATTTTGCCCAATTAATTTTATAATACAAGTAATGATTTTCTCAATTTATTATAATATGGGAAATCGATTGATATGTCAATGTTGATTTGAATGATATGTTTGGATTGTGTTGTTGATTGCTTGAATAAAAATTTGAAAATGATAGATTTGGTTCAAAACCAATATGAAATAAATATATTGGATAAATCAATCCAGGTTAAAAAACCTGAATGGATAATTAAAGAAATAAATGAAATGATTATAAATAATTATAATCTCATGTGGATTAAATTGTGTGTAGAACTGGTTGGATCATGTGATATGGATATTTGAACCTGATTGATGTTGTTTTAGGGACTAGTGAAATTTATTTGAGTTGAGAACAGGTGCAGAAGTGCCAATTCAGCTTTAAAATCCATCCAAGAGAAAATTCTGGAGTTAATTAAATCTAGTTTGAATAGAGCTACATAATAACTATGCGAGCTCGATATAAAATACTGCTTATCGTGTAATAACGCCCGCAAAAAAGTACGCCTATGCTAAATATGAAATTTTGGTTTTTATTTGGATTTTGAGTTTAGTTTTTGAATTTTTCCGACCCTATTTGTCGATGGATATATATTTCTTGAACCTGTGATATTGCAGATGTCCTCCGTACAGGGGAGACTCTGCCAAAAAATTACCAAAATTTAAGGTGTTAGAAATTTTTGAAGATTTTTGGAAAATTCTTTTATTTGGAATAAATTGCCTTTAAAACCAATTAGATTAGTTTTGAAAATAAAAATCGAGTTTTAAATTATTTTTATAAAGATAATGGGTTTGTAACGTTCTTTCTTACCTTAGAAATTTCGAGGATGAAATTATTTTAAGGGGGGGGAAGAATGCAACGACCCATATTTTTGGTCGTCAAATATTTAATTCAATTTATTATTTATATATTGTATTTTGAGTATTAATGGATTTTAATATTTAATTCGTTATTTAAAACGAAGTTTAACATTAATTTTAATTATAATATAAAACGAGCACGAAATCGCACGACATTTCGTAATATGGAGTTTTGAACTTCAACTTGATATACAGGATCTGATATAAGTCGGATTTATGTGAAATAAGAAACGTTGAAACCGTATTGATGGTAATTTTGAGGAAAATTCAGATTTCATGTTATAGTTTGTTAATTATGGCCAAATCAAATTTTGAAATATTTGCTATGGAAATCGTTATCTAAAATATACGCGTTAAAATAGCCGTTTTGCAAACGGACTCAAATTTCGATGAAATCAATTTCATTGGGACCGTAGCATTAAATTTTTGCACGGTGTTGAATGGCGTGGCAAACCGATGTCATATGTGACCACGGCAGCCATAAACGCTCGTTCAATTTCTATAGCGTGTAATTAATTTAATAAAGGGTTATTTGAGTACAACTTGAACAGACGATCGAATTAGGCCGTGAAACCAATTCCGTTGAGTTTGTATCGTCGAATATAGTCAGGATAGGTATATAGTTTGTTATTTTTGGAGACCGGCTAAATTGGTGTCCAAAGGGGCGTTGCGGTGCACGTAAAAATAGCCTACCAGGGAAATAGTCTCAGAATGCAACGAAACTTGTGTCGTTGGGTTCATATTGAAGAATTATTATACGATTGCAAGGTTTCAAGTTGATTTGATTTATCTGGCGATCGTGGAAAAATTAAACGCGTGTTCATTTCTGGTTTTATAAAGGAAATTTTTTCAAACGATGTCTGATTTCGACGAATCTTGTCCCATCGGGTCCGAAATACCTTTTTACACTAAGATTAGCTTTTTTATTAGTAAACACAAATCGTTTGTGGTTAGTTCTACTTGTTAATTTGCGACGAAGTTTCATATAATAATAAAATAGTATATCCTCTCCTATATAAATACTAGCACATCTCTAAACCCTACAAAAAAGTCTCCCTATCGTCTTTCTTCAAGCCGCCAATACTGCTATTCTTCAAGCAGTGAAACAAAAGTTTAGAAATCCACCACAAATGAGAAAAAAATCCTAAAATCACAACATTTATCTCTTTTAATCCTTAAGACCGTGAGCTTCTACTGGAACCACTTCTACTTGATGCGATAACTACCGAAGACGGCTTTAACACGCATCAGTCTAGGGTTCCCATTACCTTCGATTTCGTGGCGTGTGAGTGCGATTCAAGCATATGATTGAGCTTAGCATAGGATTTGACAGGGTTTTTGAGACGACCCCAAACCCAGTACTGACGGTGGCAAGGGTAATCCTTGGAATATAACACGTAAACAGATAACAGCAGAACAGAATTAAATAAGTACACCAGATAATGCACAATAGAATATACTGGATAAAAGTAATCATCAGAGTTACACAGTATACATGATCATACTTAGTACAAATACAGTTCGGCTATACATAAATGTTTACAGCGGAAACAAACATAATATGTACAATAGGAGCTGAACAGCATAAAAAGAGATAAATGATGGAATCCATCTTCAGCTCCAACTATCCAGAGAAAGCCAGCTAAAACTTGAATACAATGCTGCCCGTGTAGAAAAAGGGGCACCCGAGTTTGAAAGTGAAACAAACTACGAGTCAGTCATGGAACTGGTATGAGAAATCTACACAACACATTTAAAATATGGCCAATCACAGGACCACGCCACTTTTGTGGAACAGGTTTATTTACCAGTGCTTTAAAACAAATCATTCTTTTAAACAACGCAATGTTTTTTATAAAAATGAAGCCATTATAAGACTCAGTTCCCATCACGCAATGCAACGCAAACCGGAGGATAGAGTTTTACCTTATAATGGCCAAAATATGCTTGATACGAATAAAACAAAAGCATTTGATATTATTAATAGTATTTATAGGTTTCGAAAACAATTTCAATCATAACTATCAATCATAGACGGCATGGGTACCATATATCATGTGGCCATATATATATACACAATCAAAACCGCACGGTGTCGTATTTGGAAATTGGATTTCTGTCATGAACCAAGGCAAAAGATAGTCCTTACCGACTTCGAGACGCTCTAGTCCGTGTCTCAGGCAAGTGCGCAGGCAAGCCTTGGATCGTCAGGGCCGGTCCACCGATGTGGATTATTATGCCTGAACAATGCGTTTCCCCGCCCTATGGGGCATCAATGAGCCAACGAATGACTCCATCAGTCCCGGATCGACCGATATAACCGAGGCGCCTTGCAACAGCAACAACCACATAGGTGAAAATAATATAAATGTCAGCCAGTTTAAGCACCGACACCACCTCTAACTAGAAAGAAACGCATGTCCTCCCTGAGGTCCTTTCTCCCGTTTCTGGTTCATACCGGGGTGTGAGGCTCGCGAATTAATGTTATACCCAAAGCTTTGCCACACAGGCCGGGCTTTGATCATCAACCACAAGACTTTGATTTTCAACAGAAGCCCTGATCACTGCATCTTAGCATGCCATACAGGCAATTCACACAATGCAACTGATGACTATCAATCACACAGAATAAATTCCAATGTCAGACACACAATCCATTTACAAGTCCGCTCTGGGTCGGAACGAAACCGGAGGCACTATATACCTCGCAAACCCATCGATCACCACGTACGTCTGGATGATCACCACTCATTATCCATATTTCGGGATGCCTCCCAATCAGGACATCAGTTACCATCCAAACGAGGTGAGGATCTCCGGTCTTCGACCACCGTCTTCATCTTCGATTTCTTATCGTCGGTTCAGTTATTCAGAATGGGATAACCCGGTCTTTCTGAACAACTCGCGTATATAATAAACAAGTGCTACACAAACACACATACACATCTTTTCAATTCATCAGTCACTTACCGTAAATCAGTGAGAGAATGATTTCCCGTTTATTAACCCCGAAGGCCGAAACCAACATCAGATCAACACCCAAGAAACCATTCGACTTAGCCAACCTTCAGTTAGTTACTAATTTCACATCCATATCGTTTATAATATTTTATAATGATTTATCGTTATTTTTATTTATTTTAAAATAGCCAATTTATTCAAACGACGCTTCGGGCCATAACGCGGCTGTGGCGCTGTTTTTCTTTAGATTTGATTCACACATATCTGAAAATCTAACCATTGGATCTTCACAAAATTTACATCATTAGAAAGATCTTTTCAAAACGAATCCAACGGTTCCAGTTTCGGGAAAATCCGACGGTCGGATCTCCCGGTATAATTGTTTGAAGTTTCGATTTCAAAATACGAACTACAGCGTCGTTATTCGATTAAATAAATATATATATATATATATAATCGATTCTGGCGTTGTTTTTCTTCAGATTTGAATTAAACATTCCAGACAATCCAACCGTTGGATTTTTACAATGTTGGTGCCATTGGAAAGATATTTCCAAAGCGAACCCAACGGTTGCGGTTTCGTGAAAATCCGATGGTCGGATCTCCCGCACTAATCATTTGAAATCACGGTTTCAAAATACGAACTGCAGCTTTGTTATTCGATATATTTCAATTCTATTTATATATATATATATATATATATATATATCGATTCTTCGATTTCAAAACTATATGATTTTCATACATTTGATAAAAATGACATTTTTATCTTACTATCTTCTTTTTCAACACTTCGCTATTTTTAACAATTCATGTATATAATAAAAATGTGATTTTTAATGTAAAACAATTTATTTCAAAATACGACTGTTTTATGTAGTTCTTGTAGATGATAAAATTATGATTTTTAATATAAAACAATTTCTTTCAAAATATGAATACCATTCAACACATGAATTTCAATTCAACGAATGAATTTCGATTCAACACATGAAGGTTTTCTATAGTTTGTATATATAGATAAAAAGGTGATTTTTTATATTTAAAACACGAATACCATTCAACACATGAATTTCAATTCAACGAATGAATTTCAATTCAACACATGAAGGTTTTCTATAGTTTGTATATATAGGGTAAAAATGTGATTTTTATTGTTAAAACAATTTATTCAAAACATGAATACCATTCAACACATGAATATGATTCAACGAATGAATTTCTATTCAACACATGAAGGTTTTCTATTCAACAGATGAATATAATTTCAACACAGGAAAATAATTCTAACACATGAATATTATTCAAAATTTCGGTAGCATAACGGCAGGGTAGTTAAAACCGGGACCGGCCGTAGTACGGCTCCTCGCTCTACCTTAAAGCCTCACAGCTTTTGACAATGGGGAATCATGAATCTAGTTCGCACGCAGGCGGCATGTATATTTTTTTTCATTTCCACAAACTAATTCTATGTGGTTTCAACCAAATATTTCTCAACCACAAACGAGTATTTTTCAACAATAATCAATCAATTTCAACCACAAACAATTCTAATCAACCATTCGTAATCAAACAATTTTCACACCAATCACAACCAATAAATATCGTCCATGGTTTGTGGACGAGAGGCATATATATATATATATATATACATTTCACTTCTATTCAACACATATATAATTTTTACAATGCATATATAACTTATATATCGAACGTACAACTTATACAACGCTTATACAAGAGGTGTACAACGCGTATATAACTCATACATCGACTATATAATTTATACATCGTCGTTTTCCATATCGTTTATAATTTAGAAATCTCACATTGGGTTCCACTCCACCAAAAATAGCAGAAGGCTCAGAAAAATATGCGGTCGCTTCTAGAATGTGGAAGACGTCCACACGAGTCCACTGTCTCTTGTTTCACTGGATTTCGACAAGGAACGAAAAAGATATGATTTTTACAAGATTGCAACACTTAAAAGTGTAAAAATCAATTCAAAATAAATTAGCCGTATACCTCTCAGTTTGGTTCAAAACTAGGTCACGAATTTTCGTGAAATCCGAGCAGCGTGGAGACGATCGGCGGGTACAACGTCGAAGGGGGAGGAGAGGGCTTCGCGCGCATGGTGGTGGGGGTCCACTCGGTGGTCTGATGTGGGAGATCGACGGCGGTGAAGTCGTCGAATTCCTAGGGCTCGTGCTCGTCGAGGCGGCGACGATGGAGGGTGGTGGTTGGTCGGATTTAAAGAGGGAAGGGAGGGCTCTCGAATTCTGGTGGCGGCAGAGCTCAGTTTGGTCGGAGGCGGCGGGAAAGTGAGCTGGAACGAGGGACTATGAGGATCGTCGAAATCGCTGGACACGGGGGGGGGGGGGGGGGAGGGGGGTTCGATTTTTATTTTATTTTAATTTATGAAAGGAAATTCCTGATTGGTCCGTTATACAATTAATCTTAAAAATAGTGTTTTCACCAACAGACTCCAATTCAAACCCAATGACTAGGCTCGTGCTCGTCGAGACGGCGACGATGGAGGGTGGTGGTTGGTCGGATTTGAAGAGGGAAGGGAGAGCTCTCGAATTCTGGTGGCGGCAGAGCTCAGTTTGGTCGGAGGCGGCGGGAAAGTGAGCTGGAACGAGGGAGTATGAGGATCGTCAAAATCGCTGGACACGGGGGGGGGGGGGGGGGTTCGATTTTTATTTTATTTTAATTTATGAAAGGAAATTCCTGATTGGTCCGATATATAATTAATCTTAAAAATAGTGTTTTCACCAGCAGACTCCAATTCAAACCCAATGACTGTCGTTCCTATCGTTTCACCCCCATTCCGAACACAATGGGATATGTTTCGTAGGCCCATTCGACTGTTTCAGTCAGTTTTCCTTCAAATTAAAATATAAAACATTCAATATTCGATTTGAACGTACATTTTAATTTGCCAAGGCCACAAACTGATTCGAAAAATTCCAGAAAAATAAATTTAGCTATGTTTTGACGATACGGTCCCAACAAAACTAGTTTCGTCGAATTCTGAGATCGTTTGAAAAATGGCCCATTTCTGTTTGATCCAATTTAACTATATTTGACCAAAACACATTTTCCATTGCCACGCTCACATATTAACTTCAAAAATTATGAAATTTGAAACCTAGCAATAGTTTTACATCCCGGATCCAACAAAAGTGGTTTCGTCGAATTCCGAGGTCGTTTGCAAAATGGCCATTTTCACGGGCTATATAAATTCCATAGCAACCTTTCTGAAAATTCTTTTGGCCATAACTTTTGCTTTCCGCTATGAAACTTCGATTTTTCAGATTTTTTAGAAAGGTGTTCACTTACTGATTTAAATATTTTTGGTTTCACTCAAATCCGTTTTGTTTTGCACCCGGTACAGTCAGTCGAAGTTTGAATTCAAATTTTGAAACTACCGCGCCATTTCAGGCCTTGTTTATAATTCAAAGTAACTATATTTATTTTCAAACGTCGATTCAAACTCACTTTTCATTGCTATTATTTAAAATAATTATTATAAATATTTAAAATAGACTATTTTAGCCAATTTAAAATTTTTAAATTGGTTCATATTTTCTGGGTCGTTACAATCTCCCCCACTTAAAACTTTTCGTCCCCGAAAAGGAACAAAGTCGATAGTGGTTTGATTAATGAACTCTATGTTCAATCTAGCTTCCATTCTCCAACTTTTCAGTTTCTGAAAATTTTCAAATTCTTCAAAAATTTGGCTAACACCCGGAATTTTCGAAAAATTTCGCCATAACCTCCTTTGTACGGGGAGAGGTTTGGAAATTTATTGGGCCGTATTAGGTACCCAATAAATCCTATAAAGCATACACATATTTATAGTGATATATTCTGGTGTTTACAGGGGTGCGTGTATAGATAATAACTCCAGAGAATAAATTCTCGTCACCCTGTCAAAGCCTGAGGGAGTGTGTATTTTAATTGCTCCAGAGGATAAATCCTTGTCTCCTCGTCCCGTGTGCGAAATAAATAGTCCATGTGCCGTATCTAATGACTAGAGAGACGTGATTATTGTCAACTCCAGACCCGTGTGGGGTTTTTTTATAAATCTGGCAATTTATCGTTACAAATTTTATATGGTCATATCAGTCATCAGTCCAACCTGTAAAATATAGTCACCTCCATACAAGCCTCTCGCTCGTATGGTAAATCTTCCACCTCGTCACACAAGCTCCAAATGCTTATGTGGTATATGATGAAGTATGCCTATCTTCCATAAGTATGCCATATAGTGTAGTTCAAAATTAATTGTTACTATCCTATGGCGATGTTTATTATTACACACAGAATAACCAGCACTCCGCATCCAATGGAACTCACAGGAGTTGATATAATAATATTTCGCATCCAACTCATTAAGGTTTACCTATTTGTCAGGCACGCAAATAAAATCTTTACTCAAAAGCTATCCATTTTCCTGTTCAAACATATATAATGAACAAGTATATATTTCTATCTATTTTCTAATCAGTTCAATGTGTGATTTAAATGAATAAATTCTACCATTATTCTCTTATCGATTAAATTAACTATCGTTTTAGTAATTTAATTAATCAAATCTACTATCACATAACACAAACAATCAATCAAATTGTTTTTAACTTTTCAAAAAAAATTACTAATCTATTTCTATACTCTTTTAAAATCATTCAGACTATAGAATTAAAAGTGCACATCCATGGAAAGAAAATAACAACAGAGTAGAGAACTAATTGGTAATGCAAAGTATGGTAAATGCACCTTGCACCGGAGTCAATCAGAGATATCCACTCGGCATCTAGGATAGGTTTTCTGAATGCTCTCCTCAGTTTCCCAAGTACAATCTCGCGGATCTCCACTCCATTGCACTTTGACTAAGTGAACTTCCTTGTTCCTCAGCTCTTTGGTTTCTTCGCCGATGATCTTTAGCGGCTCTCTCCTCACAGCCAATTCTGGGGTAATTTCAATATCCTATTGAGCTGCTTCTTCCATGGTCAAGTTTGGATCATGAACGTGCTTTCGAAGTTGAGATATGTGAAATACATCATGCACTCCAGGCAACCAATCAGGCAATTGAACCCTATAAGCGAGAGTTCCAATCCGTTCAAGAATAGGAAATGGACCAATGAATTTGGGCGCCAAGTTCCCGGTTTTACCGAACCGGATAACTCCTCTCATCACCGATACTTTCAAATATACATAGTCGCCAACAACAAACGATATATCTCTTCTTCTCCTATCGGAATAGCTCTTTCGTCGGCTTTGAGCGGCAAGTAATCGTTTCTTAATAAAATCGACTTTGTCGGAAGCTTCTCGGATCATATCAGGCCCTAACACAAGTCTATTACCGGGTTCGACCCAACAAGCAGGGGATCGGCACGGTCTACCATACAATGCTTCGAATGGCGACATTGTCAGGCTCGCCTAGTAGCTGTTGTTATATAAGAATTCATCCAAATACAGATGGTCTTCCCATGATCCACCAAAATCTAGAACACAAGCCCGTAATAGATCTTCTAAGATACAATTCACCCTCTCAGTCTGACCATCTGTCTGAGGATGATAGGCGGTGCTCAAGTTCAGCTTTGTTCCCAGTTCTACTTGAAATGCCTCCCAGAATTTGCTAGTGAATATTGGATCTCTATCACTAACTCTACTGACCGGCACTCCGTGTAGTCTAACAATTTCCTTGAAGTATATCTGCGCCAGACTCTGAGCAGTTCTGTTTGATCTGACAGGTATGAAATTTGCGGTCTTCGTGAAGCGATCTACGATCACCCAAATACTATCATTCCCTTTTCAGGTTCTGGGCAAAACCGTCTATGAAGTCCATGGAAATATGTTCCCACTTCCAACCAGGAACGTCTAGCGGTTGCAATAATCCAGCAAGTTTTTGTTGGTTGCTTTTTACTAGTTGGCAAGTAGGGCATCGACTAACATATAAAGAAATGTCCCTCTTCATCGACTTCCACCAGAAAGTGCATTTGATGTCATTATACATTTTTCTTACTCCCGGATAGGTACTAAGTTTTGACTTGTGGCATTCATCCAGTACTTCATTTCGGAGCTCAGCAATGTTAGGAACACAGATTCGACCTTTTAGCCTTAGGACCCCATCATTATCAACCTGAAAACTCGAGTGTTTGCCTTGCTGAATTATCTCTCTGATCTTCTGAATGAAGTGATCATCCTTCTGAAGAACAGATATTTTATCTATCAACGAAGTCATGATAATAAAATTGGCGATCATTTCATTCTTTCGGCTTAACGCATCGGCCACGACATTGGCTTTCCCTGGAGTGTAAATAATCTCAAAATCATATGCTGCAAGGGACTCTAGCCAACGTTGCTGCCTCAGATTCAAATCTTTCTGGGTGAACAGATACTTTAACGATTGATGGTCTGTATACAATTCGAATTTCTCACCCAGAAGATAGTGTCTCCAGATTTTCAAAGAGAATATGATAGCCAACAACGCAAGATCATGAGTTACGTAGTTTTTCTCGTGCGGCTTCAGCTGAGGGCAAGCATAAGCAATCACTTGACCCCTTTGCATTAACACTGCGCCAAGGCCTTCTCTAGAGGCATCTGTCCAGAATTTTAAATCCTGATTGCCGTCAATAATGGTTAACACTGGAGCAGTCGTTAATCTTAACTTTATCTCTTCAAAAGCCTCCTCACATTCTGGAGTCCATTTGAATTTTGAGTGCTTCTTTGTAAGCTTCGTTAAATGATCAGATATCTTCGAAAAGTTTTTAACGAACTTCCAGTAATAACTAGCCAATCCGAGAAAACTGCGGACTACTGTAGGAGTGCTAGGCAGCTTCCAGTTTTGAATAGTTGTGATTTTACTTGGATCCACAGCAATTCATTCTTTCAATACGACATGGCCTAGAAATTTCACTTCATCTTGCCAGAATATACATTTGGACAGTTTGGCTTTCAATACATTCTTTCTCAGAATTTCTAGAACCTGTTCCAAATGCTTTTCATGTTCGGCTTTTGATTTAGAGAAGATTAGAATATCGTCAATAAAAACCAGAACAAACTTATTCAGAACCCCTCTGAACACTTGATTCATCAAATCGAAGAAGTATGCTGGAGCATTACATAAGCCGAACGACATTACTAACCACTCATAGAATAAGTCTGGACCTCTGAATGCTGTCATTGGAACACACTCTTCGGCAATTCGAAGCTGATGGAAGCCTGTAGC
This sequence comes from Allium sativum, assembly GCA_030737875.1. Taxonomy (NCBI): domain Eukaryota; kingdom Viridiplantae; phylum Streptophyta; class Magnoliopsida; order Asparagales; family Amaryllidaceae; genus Allium; species Allium sativum. The sequence goes on from JASFAX010000025.1 coordinate 17,433,014, forward strand.
TAGGTCCATCCTTGAGAATACTTGTGCTCCATTCAGATGATCCAATAAATCATCGATTCGCGGCAATGGATATTTGTTCTTTATTGTCTGCTTGTTCAAATCACGATAATCCACACATAGCCATAGAGTACCGTCAGATTTTGGGACAAACACCATTGCTGCACCCCAATCAGAGAAAATAGGCCTGATCAGACCCTTCCATACAAGCTGTCTTGTTTGATTGTCTAATTCCTCTTTCTCTTTCAAGGACATTCTTCGAATAGCGTGAACTACCGGCCTTGCATTCAGAATTAAAGCAATTTTGAAATGTATTTCTCTCTGTGGAGGTAAGCGAACAACTTCTTCAAACACATCCGCATAATTCTTGACGACAGGAATATCTTTTATGAGGTCGGCAATATTCTCTATGACTTCAGGGATATTTTCTATTTGAGCAGGAGAAACATCCAAAGCTGCCCAGAAGTCTTTTCTATTAGAATTCTGGCCTTCACAGGGAATGGTTATATAATCACCTAATTTTATCTTTGCCTTAACGACTCTGTCGGCACATTTAACCTCAGCTTCATATTTGGTCAACCAGTCTAACCCAAAGATAAGATCAAATTATGTAAAATTCATTACGACTGCGATGGTAGGGAACCGATAATGAGAAAAAGAAACTGGCATTCCACAAACCCAACTGAGATCGATGGAACCCCCGACCGGATTTTGGACAGTCATTGGTTCTTTGAGTTTCTACAAATTCAAATCCAGTTTCTTCACCGCATTCTTTGTAACAAAGCTTCGCGACGCGCCTGTGTCAAACAGTACTTTAACTGGGATATCTTTGACAATTAGCGTGCCTTCTAAAACATCTGGCCTTTCCTGAATAGACGAGGATGCAGGCACTTCTGCCACTTCATTTACCTGAGCCTCTTTGGTCTTTTTTAACAGCCAGCAATCTCGCTTTATATGATCGGACTGATGACAAAGATTGCACTCTCGAGTCACAGGAAACTTGACCTTAGATTTAGACTCATGCTTTTTTCGTTTCTTTAAGGGTCCGCAGTTTATCGACAAATGCCCTTTTTGATGGCAGTTATTGCATACGGCGGTCGTTACAGGTTCATTCTCAGATCTGGCCCTCTTCCGATTGACTTTAGGTTTTTTACTGACCTAAGACATCGTACTGGCCTTAGGAATATCGGCTTCCGACACTTCTTTTTTACTAGAATAGACTTCCTCTTCGTCGCGTAACATACCTTTCTTATGGAGATCTTCATACTAATTAGCCATATAAATCATTTCTGAGAAAGGAAGCTTTACATTACTCATCACAGTATTCTGATATTTTCTTTGCAGTCCATGAATAAACCTCAGATTTTTCCTCTTTGGATCTTGAATCAGATGAGGAGCAAAGTGAGAAAGTTCGTTTAATTTCTTATGATATTCTGGGATGGTCATATCCCCTTGTATCAGATAAGAAAATTCATCACATAATTGCTCGGTTGCTTCGAGAGGAGTAAATCTTTCTAGTAAAATCACTTTGAATCTATCCCAGGTGATATCACCTTCTGGATTATCTTTAATAACCGAATCCCACCAGAACAAAGCTTCTTCTTTGAGTGCTCAAGACGCCAGTAATCTTTTCTGGTCATCTCTCAGCTTTAAACCTTCAAAGATTTTCTTAGCAGAAAAAATCCAAGCTTGCATTTCCATAATGGACTCTTTGCCTAAGAATGGTGATCCACCCAGATTTCGAAAACTCTTGAATAGAACTTCTATATCTGATTCTGGCTGCGGGAGCATAACTAGCTCATTAGCTGGTCGAGCCACACGATTATTCCTTCTGTTCCTGTCACTCAATTTCTATTGCGTCTGCAATTAGCAGACAAAGTGTCAGGTCAACAGAAAAGATATTTCAAAATATAGAGACAAATACTTGAATGTAAATGCCTCTACTGGGGTGTATTTCATTCTGCTTTACTCATACTAGGATATTACCGATCCTGCCTGTAATGAGTTACCCATCCTAGAACAATACTGGTTCTATTTCTGACGAGTTCGTTAATATGTTATATTCCAGAACTAAGAATAACCAATGCTCTGATAACAAATGGGACGACCCCAAACCCCGTACTGACGGTGGCAAGGGTAATCCTTGGAATATAACACGTAAACAGATAACAGCAGAACATAATTAAATAAGTACACCAGATAATGCACAATAGAATATACTGGATAAAAGTAATCATCAGAGTTACACAGTATACAGGATCATACTTAGTACAAATACAGTTCAGCTATACATAAATGTCTACAGCGGAAACAAAAATAATATGTACAATAGAAGCTGAACAGCATAAAAAGAGATAAATGATAGAATCCATCTTCGGCTCCAGCTACCCAGAGAAAGCCAGCTAAAACCTGAATACAAGGCTGCCCGTGTTGAAAAAGGGGCACCCGAGTTTGAAAGTGAAACAAACTACGAGTCAGCCATGGGACTGTTATGAGAAATCTACTCAACACATTTAAAATATGGCCAATCACAGGACCGCGCCAATTTCGTGGAAAGGGTTTATTCCATTGGATTGCCAGTGCTTTAAAACAAATCATTCTTTTAAACATCGCAATGCTTTTTATAAAAATGAAGCCATTATAAGACTCAGTTCCCATCACACAATGAAACGCAAACCGGAGGATAGAGTCTTACCTTATAATGGCCAAAATATGCTCGATACGAATAAAACAAAAGCATTTGATATTATTACTAGTGTTTATAGGTTTCGAAAACAATTTCAATCATGACTACAAATCATAGACGGCATGGGTACCATATATCATGTCGCCATATATATATATACAATCAAAACTGCACGGTGTTGTATTTGGAAATTGGATTTTCGTCATGAACCAAGGCGAAAGATAGTCCTTCCCGACTTCGAGACGCTCTAGTCCGTGTCTCAGGCAAGCGCACAGCAAAGCCTTGGATCGTCAGGGCCGGTCCACCGATGTGGATTATTATGCCTGAACAATGTGTTTCCACGCCCTATGGGGCGTCAATGAGCCAACGAATGACTCCATCGGTCCTGGATCGAACGATATAACCGAGGCGCCTTGCAATAGCAACAACCACATAGGTGAAAATAATATTAAAGTCATCCAGTTTAAGCATCGACACCACCTCTAACTAGAAAGAAACGCATGTACTCCCTGAGGTCCTTTCTCCCGTTTCTGGTTCATACAAGGGTGTGAGGCTCGCGAATTAACGTTATACACAAAGCTCTACCACACAGACCGGGCTTTGATCATCAACCACAAGACTTTGCATTTCAACAGAAGCCCTGATCACTGCATCTTAGCATGCCACAAAGGCAATTCACACCATGAACTGATAGTTATCAATCACACAGAATAAATTCCAATGTCAGACACACAATTCATTTACAAGTCCGCTCTAGGTCGGAACGAAACCGGAAGCACTATATACCTCGCAAACCCATCGATCACCACGTACGTCTGGACGATCACCACTCATTATCCATATTTCGGGATGCCTCCCAATCAGGACATCAGTTACCATCCAAACGAGGTGAAGATCTCCGGTCTTCGACCACCGTCTTCATCTTCGATTTCTTATCGTCGATTCAGTTATTCAGAATGGGATAAACCCGGTCTTTCTGAACAACTCGCGTATATAATAAACAAGTGCTACACAAAGACGCATACACATCTTTTCAATTCATCATTCACTAACCGTAAATCAGTAAGAGAACGATTTCCCATATATTAACCCCGAAGGCCGAAACCAACATCAGATCAACACCCAGGAAACCATTCGACTTAGCCAACCTTCAGTTAGTTACTAATTTCACATCCATATCATTTATAATATTTTATAACAATTTATCGTTATTTTTATTTATATTAAAATAGCCAATTTATTCAAACGACGCTTCGGGCCATAACGCGGCCGTGGCGCTGTTTTTCTTCAGATTTGATTTACACATATCTGAAAATCTAACCATTGGATCTTCACAAAATTTACATCATTAGAAAGATCTTTTCAAAATGAATCCAACGGTTCCAGTTTCGGGAAAATCTGATGGTCGGATCTCCCGGTATAATCGTTTGAAGTTTCGATTTCAAAATATGAACTGCAGCGTCGTTATTCGATTAAATATAATTATATTTATATATATATATAAATATAATCAATTCTGGCGCTGTTTTTCTTCAGAGTTGAATTAAACATTCCAGAAAATCCAACCGTTGGATTTTTACAAAGTTGGTGTCTTGGAAAGATATTTCCAAAGCGAACCCAACGGTTGCGGTTTCGGGAAAATCCGATGGTCGGATCTCCCGCACTAATCGTTTGAAATCACGGTTTCAAAATAGGAACTGCAGCTTCGTTATTCGATATATTTCAATTCTATATATATATATATATCAATTCTTCGATTTCAAAACTATATGATTTTCATACATTTGATAAAAATGATATTTTTATCTAATTATCTTCTATTTCAACACTTCACTATTTTAACAATTCATGTATATAATAAAAATTTGATTCTTAACGTAAAACAATTTATTTCAAAACATGAATATTTTATATATTTTATATATTTCATATAGATGAAAAAAATATGATTTTTATTATAAAACAATTTCTTTCTAAATATGAATACCATTCAACACATGAATTTCAATTCAACGAATGAATTTCGATTCAACACATGAAGGTTTTCTATAGTTTGTATATATAGATAAAAAGGTGATTTTTATATTTAAAACACGAATACCATTCAACACATGAATTTCAATTCAACGAATGAATATCGATTCAACACATGAAGGTTTTCTATAGTTTGTATATATAGGGTAAAAATGTGATTTTTATTTTTAAAACGATTTATTCAAAACACGAATACCATTCAACACATGAATATGATTCAACGAATGAATTTCTATTCAATACATGATGGTTTTCTATTCAACAGACGAATATAATTTCAAAACAGGAAAATAATTCTAACACATGAATATTATTCAAAATTTTGGCAGCATAACGGCAGGGTAGTTAAAATCGGGACCATCCCTAGTACGGCTCCTCGCTCTACCTTAAAGCCTCGCAGCTTTTGACAATGGGGAATCATGCATCTAGTTCGGATGCAGGCGGCATGTATATTTTTTTCATTTCCACAAACTAATCCTATATGGTTTCAACCAAATATTTCTCAACCACAAACGGGTATTTTTCAACCACGATCAATCAATTTCAACCGCAAACAATTCTAATCAACCATTCGTAATCAACCAATTTTCACACCAATCACAACCAATAAATATCGTCCATGGTTTGTGGACGAGGGGCATATATGTATATACATATATATATATATAAGCATTTCACTTCTATTCAACACATATATAATTTTTACAACGCATATATAACTTATATATCGAACGTACAACTTATACAATGCTTATAAAAGAGGTGTACAACGCTTATATAACTCATACATCGACTATATAATTTATACATTGTCATTTTCCATATCGTTTATAATTTAGAAATTTAACATTGGGTTCCACTCCACCAAAAATAGCAGAAGGCTCAGAAAAATATGCGGTCTCTTCTAGAATGTAGAAGACGTCCACACGAGTCCATTGTCTCTTGTTTCACTGGATTTCAACAAGGAACGAAAAAGATATGGTTTTTTTTTCAAGTTTGCAACACTTAAAAGTGTAAAAATCAATTCATAATAAAGTAGCCGTATACCTCTCAGTTTGGTTCAAAACTAGGTCACGAATTTTCGTGAAATCCGAGCAGTGTGGAGGCGATCGGCGGGTACACCGTCGAAGGGGGAGGAGAGGGCTTCGCGCACATGGTGGTGGGGGTCCACTCGGTGGTCTTACGTGGGAGATCGACGGCGGTGAAGTCGTCGACTTCCTGGGGCTCGTACTCGTCGAGGCGGCGACGATGGAGGGTGGTGGTTGGTCGGATTTGAAGAGGGAAGGGAAGGCTCTCGAATTCTGGTGGCGGAGCTCAGTTTGGTCGGAGGCGGCGGGAAAGTGAGCTGGAACGGGGGAGGACGAAGATCGTCGAAATCACTGGACACGGGGGGGAGGGGGGAGGGGGGTTCGATTTTTATTTTATTTTAATTTATGAAAGGAAATTTCTGATTGGTCCGTTATATAATTAATTTTGAAAATAGGGTTTTCACCAATGGACTCCAATTCAAACCCAACGACTGTCGTTCCTAGCGTTTTATCCCCATTTCGAGCACATTGGGATATGTATTGTCGCCTGTTTCAGTCAGTTTTCCTTGAAATTAAAATATAAAACATTCAATATTCAATTTGAATGTACATTTCAATTTTCCACGGCCACAAACTGATTCGAAAAATTCCAGAAAAATAAATTTAGCTATGTTTTGACGATACGGTCCCAACAAAACTAGTTTCGTCGAATTCTAAGACCGTTTGAAAAATGACCCATTTCCGGTCGATCCAGTTTAATTATATTTGACCAAAACACATTTTCCTTTGCCACGCTCACATATTAACTTCAAAAATTATGAAATTTGAAACCTAGAAATAGTTTTACATCCCGGATCCAACAAAGGTGGTTTCGTCGAATTCTGAGGTCGTTTGCAAAATGGCCATTTTCACGGGCTATATAAATTCCATAGCGACCTTTCTGAAAATTCATTTGGCCATAAATTTTGCTTTCTGCTATGAAACTTCGATTTTTCAGATTCGTTAGAAAGGTATTCACTAACAGATTTAAATATTTTTCGTTTCACTCAAATCCGTTTTGTTTTGCACCCGGAACAGTCAGTCGAAGTTTGAATTCAAATTTTGAAACTACCGCGCCATTTCAGGCCTTGTTTATAATTCAAAGTAACTATATTTATTTTCAAAAATCGATTCAAACTCACTTTTCATTGCTATTATTTAAAATATTTATTTTAAATATTTGAAATCCACTATTTTAGCCAATTTAAAATTTTAAAATTGGTTCAGATTTTCCGGGTCATTACAGTTTATGGGTTTTTGGTGAATCTTGGTGACGGTTTCTGTCGTGGGTTCACTGTCTTGGCGGCTGAGTGTTGTACGACGCGGTAAGGGGGAGGGCCGGTGTTTGAAAGTGGTGGTGAAAGCATTTTTCTATGGGTTGAAGGTCCAAAGCATTTCGTAGAACAATGGGTTGAGGGGTTTGTCACGTAATAGGTGGAGAAGCCTCAATGTTAAAATTCGAACAGGATTAAAAGAAAACGCAAGGAGGGGAAGAGGCATACAGCAGCAGTATTTTGGGCAAAACGTGTTGGGTATAGGAACAAAGGAAAGGGAAGTATCGGCCCTTGATTAAAGTGAAAACTGGGATGAGGAAATGTGTGAACTGGAATAACGAAAAACAAAGGATCGGCCTGGGTGCAAACCAAATGGAATCAACATGGACAAATAAAGTGGTTCAAAACAATAGAAGAAGCATCTGCTCTTGTTTTATGTGGAAATAGAACGGGGATGCAGTACACAACAATTGGCCAAAGTGTAAGCATAATCAATCGTACAGTAATTAATAATTTAAATAAAGTGATTTAGTAAACAATAAGTAATTTGTTTATATTAAGACTTTAATTAGAGAAATAAAATACTTTGAATAGTGATTTGTTTAAATGTTAACAACAGGTGCAATAGGATCCAAACAAAGAAAGTGTGGCAGGGGATATCCAATAAGGTCAAAGTTATGCACAAGGAAATGTGGCCTGATAGTGATTAACTTAAAGTAAAATAGTTAATTTAATTGATTTTCTAAATGAGGAATTTAATTAATAATTAAATTTTATTACACATAATATTTATTACTCATTAACATCTTATCGGAATTGGACATGGTTGGAATCATGGGAATGATCTCTACATTTTGGAACTAGATTTGGACCAAGCTAGAAGCAGTTGAGAATTTTTGTTAAATTAAACATTTGTTAAATTTAACTGAAACAGTATCGTTTCAATGACGAACGGAATCAAGGTGAGTTAAACTCACTCAGTATTTTTCCCATTTATATTTTATATAAATTGGGTTTTTATTTTGTGTACTCTATTTGATAATGGTTAACCGTTTGCCAGTTATATATTCATTTGTTGATTTGACTGATGAAATTAAACCATTGGTTAATTTCAGTAACATACCAAATCGTTATTTTAACGATTGGTTCCAATAAAGGTAACTTACCTTATTGGCCACGTTTATCAATAAACGTGTTTAACGGTTTGGATTGTTTGATCTGTTTGAATTATTTGATCTGTTTGAATTGTTTTAAATTGTGTGGAGATAACTGTTTTTATACAGGGAAGAACACGTTGGAGGGATCCAACTGAATTCCTCAAATATATTATTTATTTTCATATTATCATATGAACTGTCATGATTGGGTTAATGATTTTAGTAGTGATCAATGACTGAAAAGTCAACATGTGTTCTGTTTTAACCAATGGGCTATATTGGTTGAGTAATCGGCAGTAAATGGCCTAAAAGTAAATCATTTTTTTTATATTGATTCACCGTCAGGTGAGTCGATAGAACTGAAGCAATAAAATTAATTTTTATAACTAAAGATATATTTTGAAATATATATTTTTAAATAAAACTTATTTAAAAGGAAATAAATATGTATGGTTATAATTAAGTGTAAATTGATTTTATGATGTCAATTCGTATGTTAATCCGATTTGTAAATGTGAGAATAAGGTAATTAACCTAATGGTTAAATTTGGATAACTGTGTTGTTGAGAAACAATTTAATGGAATTATTTAAATTAATTAATTATATTATTAATTAATTTAAATAGAAAATGAATTGGAATCGGTTAAAAAGATAATCGTGTTTTGAGTTAATAAATTGAATTCGTAATTGGAATTATTTTAAATTAATTTGATTTGAATTAATATAATCGAATATTTAATGAATATTATTTAATTTTAATAAGATTTTAAAAAGGGATTTACATTTTAGTAAATAAAGAAATTAACTAATGAAGTATTTAATTATTGAAGAAAATTATTATGTTTAATAATAATAATTTAGAGAATTTCTTTTTAATTGAATTCATTTAAAAGGTAAATCGAAGTTGAAGAGAAATCCAATTGATTTGTGAAAGAGTTTGAGAACAGGTTTTATTTTAAACCTAGGTTTTACAACGAAATGATAAAAAAAATATTAAGCGAACATGGCAGCTTAAATTAAATGTTACATAATTATTTAAATTAAGTAAAAGGAAATTAAGATAAAGGGTTTATCATAAACCAGGATTTTTATAAGTGAGGATTAAGATGTTAAAGCATTAATTTTACATTAACATTACTTAATAATGGGATTAAGTAAAGGTGGGGATTTGAGAATAAGATTCCAAAGTGGAAAATGGTGTAATGAATTTGGGAAGGGATTGATAATAGTAAACATGGTAAAAGAAGTGGATCATAGGATTTGATAAACAAATCTAAATTATGGAATAAAATTGTTTAAGAAATGTAAAGACTAAAAGTGGTGTTTTTATAAGGAATTACTTGATTATTAACTTAAGGAATAATGATATATTCGAGAAGAGGTTTTCAAAGAGATTAGGTCTTATACAATCGTATTTTAAGTAAAATAGTTCAGTGGTATTTGTATTGGGGTTAGAATGAAATATTGGTTTTGGTTTACAACTTATATTTATTGTAAGTTATGAATGTTGATGATCAAGGTCTGAGAGGTAACTAAAATTCCCCAACTTGAACAACTTCGGGATTATCGTAGAATGATATGAGTTGTGATTGTAAATGTGGTTAATAAACTTTATTATTTCATTCGTGAAATGATAACGAAATATTTTTGGTGAAAATATATATAAAGTGATGATTTCAAAGAAAATGGGAAATAAAGGAGATTGAGTCAAATTTTAACGATATCCACAAGGATAAAAAGAAATGTATAGTTGAGTATTGAAATAGATTAACTCAATATTAATAAGCATTTGTTATCATTGTCAAGTAATGAACGAAGATGTTTCGTAAAGTTATGGTATGAGTAATAAGTTGAATTGATTTCCCAATATTATATTATAATGTGGTAAATGGTTTGAAAGTAAAAATAGAAAACTAAGTATCATATAGGATTATCCTAAGCAATGAATTGGTTTAAAGAAGAATCTCATGTTAAGTAAAGAAGCGAGAAAACTATAATTATAATATCAAAAGATTTAAGAGTTTGAATTTACATTTGTTTTTAATTAAAAGGCCAAGAGATGCTAAATAATGAACCAGTGAACTCACTAGATTGTCATGATTGAAACACTGTTTATTTTGATAATTAAATCACCGACTATCAAATCTGTCCAATACGATTGTTGGTCTGGAAAGACCGGGATAGAATTTATATTCGAAAACCATTCCGACCAACAAATACGTAAAGATATTAGAGATGATCGAGATGGAGCATTAAAGACCGTGGATTTTTGTAAACGGAAGAACTGCTAATAATCTATGGTCTGCAGGCAGAGATGTACTGTGGTTCTGTCGTGGTCGGGATCTATGGGTTGCAAGGACTTCTCGCTACTGATCCATGGGGTGATTCCTATAAGAGATGAAGTAGGAGAGTACCTTCGTTTCATCCTGTTCCTGGATGACTTGTATGGACGAGTGTCTAACAGAGTATTTTCAAAGAATCACGTACGTTGATTTCTTCAAAACGTGCTATAGGTTGTTAGCTCCCAACTAGAGTATTTTTGTGGACGTCAATCGGTAATATCTGGCGGATCTAACGATGTGGCATTCGAAGTGAATGGTGGTCAGGTGTTATAAAGGAAATTCAAACCTCAAGCCTCATCAACCGGGAAATGACAGAAATCGGGCAGGCAGCATGGCTATGTAGGTCGCTCCCATTAGGGTGTATAATCACCTATCTAGAGAAAATCTATTTGCTTCTTTAATCTATTTTGATGTTGTCCCTTTTCGGGAGATAGTGGCAAGCTTCCACCGTTGGTGATATACATTCGATACACTCAAGTGAAATAAGTGGTCGGTCATGTGAGGGCCGGGTTACAAGACGTACTTGTTAAACCCAGTGTATTCACCTCTAGAGATACACTTCAGTAGGTGGTCCCATACCTTGTCATAGTCGGAATCTAATTTCCAATAAGCGCCCGCAGTTTTGATTGTATAATATATACCTAGAGCGTGAGATGCAAGTGTTCTACTATATTTCTATTTACTTGTATTCGGACATTATTATAATATTAGACAAGATATTGATTTCAAAAATATTTTGGGTTATTGTAACGGCAAGGAATTTCGCTCGATCCGAATCGATCGTTAAACCGACTAAGACCATTCGAAACCCCTGATCGTTTTGAGAACAGGACAAATTGGAACGCAGACAGAAGAACATTTCATTGTTATTACAAAAATTCCATCAGATACAAGAATATACAGAGTATAAATGAATAAATTACATTCAACAAATATCAGAGATTTAAATTACATCTAAATACATCGCAGCGGAAAATAATACAAAAGCACAACTAGAAATAATGCACGGATACAGAGCTTTCCGAGCATCGTTCCAGCTGTAAATCAGGACCTGTGAATATAAATCTGCAAAACCAAAACTACTAGCTGACCATGTCGAAAATAAGGGCACTCAGAGTTTAGGTTAAAAACAATAAACTCCAGGTCAGTCATGTGACTGGTGTGAGAACTAAAAACTGTTATTATTTTAACTTTAAAGAAGAGTAATTCAAGGGACCACGCCGTATGACACGGAACGGGTTTCCTCCCAAGAACACTAGTGCATATAACAAAAAAGCGCAATGATCTTTGGAAAAATGAAGCTATTATAAGACCCATGTCCCATCACACAATGCAACGCAAGCCGGAGGATAGGGTTTTCCCTTATAATAGCCAAACATGCTTGGTACGTTTAAAACAAATCATTTGATACTATCATAGGTGTATAGTGTCAAAACATTTTCAATCATAAATATCAATCATAGACGACATGGGTACCATATATCATGTTGCCATACTAGTTCTACAATTAAAACCGCAATATCACATATTGGAAATTGGATTCCGTCATGAGCCGAGGCAAGGGGCAACCTCCTCTCCGATTCGAGACACTCTAGCAAATGCCTCGGGACCGCACACAGCAATCCCTGGATCCTCCAAGGCCAGTCCTCTCTTACTTTTGAGGATTGGCAATTCCTGAACTCACATTTCCCGGTCCTTACAGACCTATATCTGAGGCGCCTCGCATTCCAACAACCATACCGGTGAAAAGTATATAAATGTCAGGGCTGGTAGGTCACTGACACCACCCTAGCTAGAAAGAAACGTCTTGCACTCCTTGGGTCCGTATCCCGTTTTTAACTCATACCGAGGTGTGTGGCTCGCGAATTCACGTTATACACAAAGCTACGCCACACAGGCCGTGCTTTGATCATCAACCACAAGACTTTTCTTTTCAACAGAAGCATTGATCAATTGCCACTTACGCGTGCCACACTGGCAATTCACTCCATGCGACTGATGTCCATCGATATACAACCTCTGAGCTCGTACATCTCAGAGAAGGGCGTTAAGCAAAAGAATAAATTCTCCGCCGCCAAACAGATGTATATTTAATAGAGATCAATCAACACAGAATAAAATCCAATGTCAGACACACAATCCATTTACAAGTTCGTTCTGGGTTTGAACGAAACCGGAGGCACTTTCCTCGCATATCCATCCATCTCCAAGTACGTCTGGACGATCACCAACTGTTTCCCTCATCTTGGGTGTACAGCCCAATCAAGATCATCAGTAATCACCCAAAAGATGTGAAGACTTCCGGTCTTCAACCACCGTCTTCATCCTCGACATCTCGTCGAATCGGTTATTCAGAATGGGTATAACCCCGGCCTTTGTGAATAACCCACGTATATGATAAACAAATGTTACACAAACACAACAAACGCCTCATTCTAATTCAGAATATTCTTTTATTCACGAAATCACATTCTTAGGGAAAGTTTCCCATTAATTTTATCCAAGATAAATTCTTCTAAATTTATTCTATAATCTTCCTTTGGATATCATTTCTAACTAGTCAGGATTAGCGAACCACACCGAAGTAATTATTTATTTTATTTCCCAATCCCAACCTATTCATTCCCTGGAGCAAAACTGGTAATACTCCATACCTAACACCACGGTGTTATCGGTAAAATTAATTACCATTTCACGTTCAAATCTAATTAAAGATTTAACTATCGCTTTGGAGCAAAACTGGTGATACTCCACTCTACTTTTCAGATTTGATAATTTAAATTATCAAATCACATTTTAATCTAATTAAAGATTCATTAAAACTCCACTTAGTTTTAATCCTTTCAAAAATCAACATCTTGCCTTTAACTGGGTTAAAGAACCAATGTCATCTAAAACACGATTCACGATAAACCCAAATCACATTTTATATTAAATACAAGGCCCTGAATAGAAAATATACCGGCTTATATTCAATATCAAATTCTGAAACCAACAAATATCGTATTGGAAATAACGATATAAAATATATCTTTCAAATTCCCATAACAATATCGGTATAGTCACGAAATCCAATATCGAAATATTCCGAAGATAATTTCGATTCAACCCCAGTCCAATCCACGTATTGGGAATATTGATTATTTTTAAAATCACTTTCAAATTCAATTTATTTGTTTCAAAAATAAATTGATTTTAATTCTAGTTCAAAACTAGTTCATTTCGATAAAAATCTATTTTTATCTTTTCAAATATGGAATTTTTCAGCCCAATTTTTCCCAAATCATTTCTTATGATTCTACACAAATTATAGATATTTTTAATAATTTTATCAAGGCCCGTACGGTCGATTTCCATCAACGGCCATCGAACTGCACTTACAGCGACCTTTTCTAAATTTGATTTGGACATAATTCCAAATACAACCGTTAGATTTCAAATTTCTAATATTAATTGGAAAGCTCTTTTCGATACGAACCCAACGTTTCCAGTTTTAGGAGAATCCGACTGTCGGATCTCCCGCAACGTCAATTCGAAGTTAATGGTCGAAATTCACGAACTGTCGCGGCGCGGCGCGTTCTTTTCAGGCCATTATATATATATATATATATGTGTGTGTGTGTAATATATATTATATATATTTCGTCGATTTCCTTTTAAAATGTATTTTATAAATCGTTTTAAATTCGTTTTCAAAACCATTTCAACTCTATATTCAACTTCAAATCGATTTGATTTCAATTCAATTCGAATTCATCTCAATTTTATTTAATTCGAATTCAAATTCGTTTCAATTCAATTCAAATCCTAATTCGTTTCAATTCAATTTGAATTTACCTTCTATTCAATTCAATTCAAATTCATTTCAAATTGATTTCAATTCAATTTCAGTTCGTTTTAAATTTCATTCAAAACGATTTCAATTCGTTTTTAATTCAATTTCAATTTAATTCAATTTGAATTCATTTCTATTCAGTTCGAATTCAAATTCACTTTCTGTTCAATTCGAATCGAATTCATTTTCTATTTGATTCAAATTCATTTCAAATTGATTCAATAAAATTTCAATTTGAATTTTAATCTAATGTAATTTGAATTTCGTTTCAAAATATTAAATTTTGAAATCACTTTCAATATTCATTATAAAACGAATAAAATTGATATAAATATCGTTCGCGTCAAAATAACACAACTCTAATCAACACGACTTTATATTTTCAAAAACTTCTTTATTCTATTCAACAAATGAATATTTATTCTATTCAACACATGAATCTATATTTCTTTCAACACACGACTATTTTTGTTATGTAAAATATTTTATAAAATTATGGTATCTATCATTTGATTTTTAATTAGACTCCACCGTGAAGTAGATTCTAATTGTAAATACGATAAAGATGTAATTTTTATTATTTAAAATATTTTACTCAACACATGAATAGTTTCAACACATGATCATCGTCAACACATGACTATTTTTATATTCAACACATGAATTTTCTTTTATAATATTCATTATTTTCCCGATTGGAATGAGGCCCAATCAATCACCATGTAATGTTAATTATATGGATTCCATACAACACATGTATATAAAAGCAATGATAAACAATCAACCATCATCCAAGGTGCACCACACAACTGCATAAGCATCAAATATGAATAATCAACACTTACACAGTCTGTCGACCAATCGATCGACATACAATTAAATAATTGGGATTAGTGTACGCCAAATTTCATCCAAACACCCGTGTGGGGTTTCAAATCAACAAACACAGATTTTTATTTGTGCAGTTGGGCGATGTGTAAAATTTATCATCCCAATCAATATCAGTCAAATCGGTGTATATAAACAAATTGGCCGATTTGTTTATAAATATTTATTTATTCACATTCACTTTAAAAATTATATTTTTAACGGTAATTAATTTATTTCAACCATCTAAAATTTTATTATAGATTTCACATCAACATCACAAACAATTTTCACAACACATCAATCAAACATACAAGCCATCCATGGTCTGTGGATGACGGGTGTCGGGTGCTGCAAAGCACCGTCTGCATCCTAGTAAATATATATATATATATATATAGAAAAAGAAATTCAGAGTGAGAAGTTCTCACCGATAGCTATCCCAACTCCACGACACTTCATTTAGAGAAATCTTCATCGTTCTCGCCTTTTTGTCACCTTCGTTGCCCGTATTCTCTACATATGTAAAAATCGAATTTTTACTTCGCTATTCAATATATAAAAATCGAATTTTTACTTCGCTATTCAATATATAAAAATCGAATTTTTACTTCGCTATTCAATATAAAAAAATCGAGTTTTTACTTCGCTATTCAATATATAAAAATCGAGTTTTTACTTCACTATTCAATATATAAAAATCGAGTTTTTACTTCGCTATTCAATATATAAAAATCGAATTTTTACTTCGCTATTCAATATATAAAAATCGAATTTTTACTTCGCTATTCAATATATAAAAATCGAATTTTTACTTCGTTGCCATGTATATAAAAATCCCATTTTTATAATCACGCTATATGGATAAAAATTCTATTTTTACATCGATACTATATAGATAAAAATTCTATTTTTACCATGCTATTCTCTATATAAAAATTTCGCATTTTCTATTTAAATCTCTCGCCTTTTCACTACTAAAAATCGCATCTTTACCGTATAAAAATCACGTCTTTTACCATATAAAAATCACGTCTTTTACCATTTTAAAATCTGATAATTTTCAGTTTTAAAGTCATGTAATTTTCAGTTTTAAAAATCATATAAAAATCATTTTTAAAAATCATATAAAATCAGTTTTAAAAATCCAAAAAAACAGTTTTTACATAACCAAAAGGTTATAAAATTTACCTTGAATCGAAGGGGAGGAAGCCGGGGCGCTGGAGTGTCGGGTAGCCGAGGGTTTGGCCTGAGGTGGCATCGGTTTTGGGTTGGACGGATTGGGGGGGGGGCTGCGGTGGCCGTTCGATAGGCTGAGGGGGAAGAGAAGGGGAACGAGGGGAAGAAGGAGGGGCGGCGGATGGAGGCGGGGCGCCCTGCCCTGAGCGGCGGCGGCGATTAGAGGGGAGGGGCGATTGCGCCCCCCCCACCCCCCTCGTTCTCCTCTTTCCCTTTTTCTGAATAAAACGATGAAAGAAGGGGAGGCAGCGAGTGATTAAGGAAGAGAGGAGAGAGATTTTAAATTTTAATTTATTTATTTATTTATATTTCAAAAAGGCAATTTTTCATTTGACCTCTAAACGAGGCCCACCGCCTGTCGTCCCTAGCGTTTTACCCCTATTCCGAACACAATGGGATATGTATCGTAGGCTGATTCGATCGTTACAATCAGTTTTCATCAAAATCAACATATAACTCTATATATTGAATTTGAACGTGCATTTCAATTTATTGGGGCCACATACTAACTTTAAAAATTGCAGAAAAATATTTTCTAGCTTCGTATTGACGATACGGTCCTAACAAAACTAATTTCGCCGAATTCTGAGACCGTTGGAAAAATGGTCATTTTCCAGTCGATTAAAATCAACTGAAACTGGTCAAACACGTTTTCTTTTGCCGCGCTCACATATTGATTCGAAAAATTATGAAATTTGAAACCTAGCAATAATTTGACATCACGGATCCAACAAAAGTGGTTTCGTCGAAATTCGAAGTCATTTGCAAAATTCCCATTTTTAAGGGCCTGAATTCCATAGCGACTATTCAGAATTTTCAACTGAACATATCTTTTGATTCCCGCTATGAAATTTCGATTTTTCGGATCCGTTGGAAAGATATCATCCAATAGATCCTATTATTTTTGGTTTCACTAAAATCCGGTTTATTTTGCACCCGGTACATTCAATTGAAGTTTGTAATCGAATTATCGAACTACCGCGCCATTTTCAGTTCTATTTATAATTATATATAATGATTTATATTCTAACGACGACGTATATAATATATACGTTCGAATTCCATTCAAAATAAATTTCTCGTCGTTATTATTTAAAATAATTCATTTTAAATGTTCAAAATTCGCTAAAATTGCCAAAATAAAAATTTTAAATTGGCCCACATTTTCGGGTTGTTACAGTTATCATAAGGTAAAAACCATCCGTGTTTATGTGTGGATTTTGTCTTACGATTACCCTTTTCTTTGAAAGATTTTAACTTTAAAATCAGGTTGTGTGATATCTTTAATACTGTGCGAGTTTTTCTCACTTTGGTTCACCAGACTCACCCGATGTTTTGTAAATGCGCGGGTTAGCCCGAGGTGTACAGGTTCAGGTTATCGAATGATGTAAAGTGACGAGCTGGAAGAGTTCAGACATATTATATTATATAGCTACCATTCCACTATGTGTTGTATATGGGAACAGGTTATTATAACTGTCCCGTTGTGTGATGTACTATGATATTGTATGTTTTACTTAAAGCTTTCAATAAAGTTATTTCTGTATTATATTTTTTTCTTCTGTGACATGAGACTCTGTGTTGTGTTGGTTCTTCTTCTTCTATTCTAATATTTCTTTCTTTCTTATCTCACCCTCTAAATTCTTTCTAATAACGTTCCAGTGTTTTCGGTGTTTGGAAGGTCGGCATGAGTTACGGTAAAGGTATTTATGTTGATTTCCAGGGTCGAAAATCGTTGGATCGTTACAGTATACCAAGGACATAGAATATAAAAGTTGGGCAAGATTAAGGGGAGAAACGACGAGGAACAGTACAATTGAAAGTTGCCTTGTTCTCTTTTGGAAATCTGGAGCGAAGTATCGGCTTAATTTATAAAATAAAGTATATTTTTTAAACTAATTTTATAACTAAAAGATGTTAATTTATAAAATCGTATATTGTTTATAACATGTGGCCATATTACCAGAATTGGACGAAACATGGGCGTTGAACTCGCATCGACGGACACTAAGCTATGGAATAAGACTGAATGCATTTGGAATGAACTAGATTTTTCATTTAAATTAAACACTGGTTTAATTTAACTGAAATAAACTATTTTCAACAGTGAATCAAGTCAAGATGAGTTAAACTCACTCTTTTTTTCCTACTTATATTTTATATAAGCCAGGTTTTCTGATTGTGTACTATGGTTGCTAGTGGTTGATTATTTCTTATTTATATATTCATATATTGATTGAATTTCTGAAATTAAACGTTGTTTAATTTCAATGAAAAACCAAATCGTTATTCTAACGATTGGAACCAACAGAGTTAACTTACCTTGCTAGTTACGTTTATAAAATAAACATGTTTAATTATTTGAATTGTTGTATTAATTGGTTAATGTTAAATAGTTGTCATTTACTATTATAAAAATTATCAGTTAAATTGAATTAAATGAACTGATTTGAGATAACAAATTTGGATACGGGGAAGAACAAGGTGGAAGGATACAACCGGATTCCTCAAATATATTTAATGTTATTTACTTTCATTATATGAACTGTTCAGATTGAATGATAGACTGGATTGTAGATCATTGACTGAAATATCAACATTTGTTTTGTTTTAAACTATTGGGCGGTATTGGTTGAATAATTGGCAATATAAGGCCTGAAAATACATCGATTTCTAAATATTGATTTACCGTCAGGCGAATCGATATAAATGAAGTTATAAAATTTATTTTTATAACTAAATATAGATTTTTAAATCTATTATTTTGAATAAAAGTTATTTAAAGAGAATAAATAATTATTATTTATTATTTAAGTTTATAATTAATTATTAATTGATATTATTAAATAAATGTTGTTTTTAATCACATTAAAAAGCAAGAGAGCAGAAAGTTTTACGTAACGGTTAATATTTGGATAATTATTTTTAAGAACCAATTAAAGGGAATTATTTAAATTAATTGTATTATTAATTAATTTAAAGGAAGGAGTAATTGGAATCACTTAACGAAATAACTGTATTTTGGGTTGAATAAGTCAACAGTTTAAGTAAGAACGATTATAAATCAGTTTGTTTTGATTTAAGCTAAGGAAAAGATTTAACATATATTTGATTTAAATTTTTATAAGATTTTTAAAAGGGGAATTTATTAATAAACTTAGTTAATAAAGAAATTAACTACTTCTACAGTTTTTAATAATTGAAGTAAATAATTATTTTAATTAATAATAATTTAGGAGATTAATTTTATTTGAATTCTGGAATTGAGTTGAATTGTGAAAGGAGCTTATGAACGGGCTTTATATTAAAACCCGAATTTTTATAACAAAGTTATAAAAGGGAATTTAAGCAGATACGATAGCTTAAGTTAAATGTTTACTTAATATTTGAATTATGTAAAAGGAAATTGAGAATTAAAGGTTTATATTAAACCACAGTTGTATAAATAAAGTTTATAAAAAGAGGTGAGGTGTGAAAATGTAAATTTTAAATTAACGTTGCTTAATAGTAGAACTAAGAGAATGAACGGAAATTGAATAAGATTTTCAAAGCGGGAAATAGAGAAAAGGAATTGTTAGAAGTGAATTTAGTAAAGAAGTAAATAATCGAATTTTGGAACAAAGTTCAAGCTATAAAATGAATTGTTAAAGGAGTAGAAGTTAAAGAGTGATGTTTTTAATAATAAATTACTTAATCAAAGAATCGAAGAATAATGATTATATTTGAGAAGAGATTTCCAAAAGCAAGAAGTTTTATAAAACCATATTTTAAATAAAATAGTAAAAGGGGTTTGTTTTGATATTAGATTGAAATATCGGATTTTGAAATTACAACTCATATCTATCTTAAGATAGGAATGGTGTTGATCTAGGTCTGAGAGATAATTAAAATACCCCAACTAGAACGACTTCAGGAGTATCTAAGCTGATATTAGTTGTAATGGTAAAGAAGAGTATTAAATTATTATTTCCATTAGAGAAACAACAATGCAATATTATTTGTAAAAAATGTAAAGAATATGTAATATGAATTCCGAAGTAAAGGAAATAAAAAGGATTTGATGATTTGAATGATGTTTCCAAAGTTAAAGAAAAATAAAGGGGATTGTGTGAAAATATAACAATATTTTCGAGTAAAGGGAAATATAAAGTTGAGTTTTAAAATAGGTTTATTCTATAAGAATAAGCATTGGATATTGTTTCCAAGTAATGAAACAAAAGGAATTTCATAATGTTGTTTTACGGGTGAAAAGTGAATAAATTTCCCAATTATAGATAATAAAGAATGATGGAGCAAATGTTAGAAAGAGAGTTAAATGGAAATTGAATAAAGTTATAAGATATTTTTCTTAAGTATTAAAATGAAATGGTCTTGAGAATCATTAGTATGTTAAAATAAGAATTAAATACGGGATTTTAACCACCACATATATATTGATTAGTTTACCCATCAATCCCCATTTTTTTACGAAAATATGTTGTGTGCGAGGCACGTGTCTTAGTTATTAATTAACTATACGTTAATTATTTTTAATTAAAAAGGCCAAGTGATGTTGAATATTGAACCAGTGAACTCATTTTATTTCCATGATTGAAAACCTGTTTTATTTTGAAAATTAAATAAACAACTATCAAATCTGGCCAATACGATTGTTGGTATGGAATGACCGGGATTGAATATATATTGGAAAACCATTCCGACCAACAAGTACGTGAAGATATCAGAAGATGATCGAGATAGAGCATTAAAGACCTTAGATCTTCATAAACATAAGAACAACTAATAATCTCTAGTTTAGCGGCTATAGATATACTATGATTCTGTCGTGGTTGAAATCTACAGATTGCAAGGACTTCTCGCTTCTGATCCATAGGGAGATACCTAGGATGTAGTAGGAGGTTGCCTTTGGTTCATCTTGTTCCTGGATGACTTTTATGGATGAGTGTCTGACAGAGTATTTCAAAAGGAGTCACGTACGTTGATTTCTTCAAAAGTACCAAGTTGGGCGGAGAAGAGCGCACTACTCTTAGCTTAACAATCAGGGTATTTTCGTGGACGTCAATTAGTGATTTTATGGCGAATCTGACGATGTGGCATTCAAAGTGGATGGAGATGTGTTGTTCAGAAGGATAATCATAACCTCTAGCCTCATCAACCGAGACATGGCATAACAATCGGGTAGGTCGCATTGCTATGTGGATCGCACCCATCAAAAGGGTATATCATTACCTGATCTGGTGAAATCAAATGCCTTCTGTCATCCCATTTTATTTATGTATGTATGCTATCGGTTCGGTTGGCTGGCCCCCAACCGTGGTAATGATATATTTGGTACTCTCAAGAGAAAGTGAGGGGTCGGTCATGTTTAGCCTAGGTTGCAAGATGTTTTTGTTGAACCCCAATATATTCATCTCTAGAGGTACATTGTCGAGAAGGTGGTCCCATACCTTCCCAGGAAATCCATTCTCCGGAGGTACATCCGTTGTGTGGTTGTATATGAGGACAGACTATTATAACTATCCAGATGTGTTGATGTACTCTGATGACTGTAGGTTTTAAATTTTCAAGCTCCCGGTAAAGATTATTTCTATATTATATTTTATTCCGATGCGATGTGAGACTCTGTTTCTGATGCATTTCTTCTTCTACAATTCTAATATTTCTTTCTTTCTTAACTCACCCTATGATTTCTTTCTAATAACTATCTGCTTTTCTATATATTTTGAGTTGAAATGGTCTGATAAATGTTAGCTTAAACTATGCTAAAAAGTGCGTCGTTACCAAATCATTCTAAAGTTGCTATTCCTTCCATTGACGTCGCAAATCACATGCTCCAAACCTCATAATCAATCCACTTCTATGACACAAAATCCATTGTCTAACCCAATTTTTTTCCCTCTTTCTAACTACGTTGGCCTCCCCTAAATTACCATTGTTCGAACATCGCACCTTCTCAAATCAACATCACAGGTCCAACTCCAGTCCTCACCCCCATCGTGGAGTTCCAGTCCACCATACCGCACCCAAAACTAGAGCTTCCACTTCCACAAAAATCACTTACTGACGAACTCCTAGTCCATCCTCGTTTCAATCAAAAAACGTGAACTCGCACACGCTTACAACCATCGCGACCTCCTCCATAACTACGTTGAAGTCCTTCTCTGCGACCTCGAACAAACCATACCGAAACCCCATCTCTTTTCTAAAATCGCGAGCGCTGCTTGCTTTGGTCGAGCTCCAGGAAATGATTTGCACACAACTTGTGGAGTATAGGATTAAAGCCCTAAAAGCTAGAAGTTAAACCGATCGTGCTTCGCTCGATTTCGATTTCTTCGAATTGGGGAAAAAGCTGAAGTTTCGATTTATTTTCCTTTC
This sequence comes from Allium sativum, assembly GCA_030737875.1. Taxonomy (NCBI): domain Eukaryota; kingdom Viridiplantae; phylum Streptophyta; class Magnoliopsida; order Asparagales; family Amaryllidaceae; genus Allium; species Allium sativum. The sequence goes on from JASFAX010000025.1 coordinate 17,455,888, forward strand.
TGTTCGAAGAGGCCATTTTCACTGTGAATGATGTATGAAAAAGAATGAGCTGAGGAGCGGAAAATGGAATGGAATGAGGTGACTTTATAGACGTGGTGGGGAGACAAGAAGTACCACCATTAATTTATTTTTCTTAGCTATAGAAGTGGGGAGAAAGAAGATGGTGCTCGAGAAAATCATGTCTGCGGGGATGAATAAAGAGGTTGGCTCTCGATTGATATATATATATATATATATATGTTATTTTTATTTATCTATTTTTAACTTGAAATAATGTGGATTTCTTTAATTAAATTATCCTTTGTGTTCAAACTCTGATTTTAGCATAGCAACCAACATCCCTAGGGTTATAACATTATTCTGGACATAATGGAACAGACTGCGAAGCCTGATTCGGTTGTCTGGAAAAGATATCAATTTAAACTTACTATTATATTCAATTGACTAAAATATAATCGATTCCAACAATTAAATTTATCGAAAATAAATAATTAGCATTGTTCTAATTTAGTATAGAACTTAAACTAATCGACTGAATTGTTTCGATTCAATTTTAACTGTGAATTCAATTATTATCATTTCGCATTACGATATTCGATATCAATTCATATATCGATTATTAAATCGATAAATTCAAATTATAAATCCATTTATTATTCTAATTCAATGTTTAAAATAAATTTAAATATTCAATATTAAATGGCTAAAAATCTAGGACATTACACAAAGACTGAAATTTCAGTCTTTTTTAGTTTTTAAATAATTTATGATGACCGAACTGTTTAAAACTGAATTTTTCAGTTTCTGACTTGATTTTTTTGTAGTGTAGTCATGGAGTGTTAAATAGATCCCAAGGAATTAATTACATTCACGACTGGAATATTATCGTATCGAATATTGTACTTGTTTCTTTCATTTCACATTTGGTCTTATTACTGCTAACATATTTCGTTAAAGCTGTTGTTTATCTTCATTGCGCTAATACTCAATTGGCTTAATTCATAGTTGTTGACTCTAAGCTATTTTCATACCTTTTTAAAGTAAATTAACCATCAAGCAGCACATTTTTAAGTAATTTCAACTTCAGTTACATAAGTGATATAGATAAAATTGCTTCCTAATAAACTACAAAATCATCGCCAATCCGAAGCCTACAATCTAGTGTGGCAACTTATGTGCATTAAAAAAACTCTAGTTTACACAAAAGAATTAAGCATATGGAATGACATGTACTTCGTTCATGCATAGGTAAACAAAGGGAGGCTTATCATAAATCATATGCCTACTGTATATCGGCAAAAAGACATACTTACCAAAGCCCTTTCGGCTAGAAGCTTCTGTAAATTTGGAGATGTTCTACAGGTCAGAACCATCAGAGAGGAAGAAAGCAATTCAGATCCAAAGTTTGTCCCAAATCAGGAATTCTAAGTGGGCAAAGATCAAAATCCAGGCCTAAAATTAACTGAATCTGGCTTCACAAAGAAAATTTCTCTCATCAATTGAAGAATTTCTAGATGTTTGAAAGGCTAAAAATGATAAGAGAAAGTAAGAAGATATATCCTAGATCGGCTTAAAGGAGATAAGAGAGATAATCCTTCACTAATTCATATTATCTTTTATATTAGGGTTTCAGGGGTACTTTTGTACATTCGTACATCTGAATAGTTGGATAAGTCAAAACCAATAGTGTATATATAACAATATATAGTATAAAGTATGTACCATTCAAATCAATTTATATTTTCATTGCAATAGAGAAATTTTACATTTGCATTCAATATCCCTTTTCTCAATTCATAAAAGCAAACAAAGACTTTAGTTAGACTTAATACAACAGATCTAAGACCTATGACAAACTTATTTCATAAACCAGGTCGATGTAGGTCACCAACATGATCTAGGGCACAAGCAGCATCAAAAAGAAGGAAAAGCTACGAAACTTGAAATAATAAACATGTAAAAAGATTTAAATCAAGTTCTATCTTACACGAAAAGAGACGAGTCTAGTAAAACAGTAGAGTAACAAAAGTTTTTTAGTAATTAATTATGGAGTATCTTTATAGAATACTATCGCTGAAGTAGAATGATGTAAAACATGTTGGCAATTGTGAAAAATAAAGAGAAGCTTAGATGAACTATGCGTCCTAATTAGGCTAGGGGTTGAGATACTATGTTGCAAGAGAATCTCCAGAAGTAGGTTATAAATCAAATTTTGTAACATGTAACCCCAAAATGTTGTCTAATGGAATATAGAAATTGTTATTAGGTATAAATTCAAGTTTCAAATTTTATTTTATTAATCTTTATTAGTAATGGACTTGGAAGCGTAATCTTTTGGTCGACCTTGAACTTTTGAAAATGCCCTTCATTTGTATCACTACAACAAAAATATCCTTTTAAAACAGGCATTGGTTGTCCGTTCTAATTGATGGCCATTACAACTAGAAGTGAACAATATTCGGTTCAAACCGAATTAAACTACCAAACAAGAGGTTTATTTCAGTCAATTCGGTTGTATTTTAAAATTAAATCGGTTGGTAAAACAATTTTAATCATCAAAGAATTTCAAACTTATGATTTCAAATATATATTTCCTAATTTATAAGTTTCTTATTTTTATAATTATATATATACACACTAAATCATTTATATAAACATTTTATATACTAAGTTTATATTTGATTATAATTTCAAATATTCTTATTTAACTCTAAAATTGTCATAAAACTCTTTATGTTTATATAGTTTATACATATATATATCTTTAAAATCCTATATATATGCATATATATGTGCATGTGTGTGTTTATAATTATATTATGTAGTTTTTATGTCACTTATATGTATATATGTATATTGTTTTTAATCATATGTTTAGTTAATATTTATTATGCTTTTACTTAAAAAATAAAATATTTTAACAACTAGTTTTATTTCAAAAATTTCCATAATACATATATTAGTTTAAATACTTTAAAAATTGATTTAAATTTAAATTTACATGGTGTATGTCGAGATACACAAACAAGTATGTCGAAACATAACAATAATATTTTTAAATTTAAAAATTGTGTCTTTTCAATTTAAAACGTTTCAGAAACGGTTACACCCTTTGGAACAATATAAAAAGGGCTCAAAATCGAATTTTTTAATTTCTTACATCTTCTTCCTCCCTTAACAAACCATCATTATAAATCATTACAACCGAATTGACTGAAATAAACCTCTTGTTTATGATATATGGAAAACCTTGCAACTTACTCATGAGGGAACAAATAAAGTTAAACAAACAAAAATATCTATTTTAACTAATTAAATTAAGTTATTTAAAATGAATCAGAATGAATATGTCTTTGATATGTACTACAGGTGCCAAGAAATTGTAACTTCATTAATGGCTTTGGGAAAAACTTGTTCTTAATGGGACCAAGATAGAAAAATCCTTAGTTCTTTAACTTCAGATTGGGATTAGAAAACACGACAATTGAAGAGGTCAATGATACTAGTGAAATGAAGATTGAGGAGTTAATCGGCAATTTGATGTCATTCGAAGCATATTTACAAAGAAGAAAAGAGAATGACTCCATAGAAAAGAAATCTATAGTGTTCAAAGCGACAACTAATGGTTCCGATTCAAGCAGTAAGGATGATGAAGAAATTGCCTTAATGACAAGAAATTTCAAAAAAAATGAGATATGAACGGAGAAATAATTTTCAAAAAAATAATCAAGGAATTTCGGGGAAAATATACTAAGAATGATAGATGCTACAACTGTAATGAACTAGGCCATAAAAAGATTTTGTTAATATCTTGAAAGATTGAATCAACAAACAAATGACACTTCGTCAAAGAAAAGGAGAAGAGCATAGGAAGCAACTTAGATGATTCAGATTCATCATCCAGTGACAAAGAGCCAGAAATCGGAAATTCAAATATATGCTTCACAACAATTCAGAATTAGTAAATATCGAAGGAAAGAATCTAAAAACCAAGTATGCCTTAATTACTAATTTTTGATTGAAATGATTCAATGGATACTTGTTTGCTTGCCTTGTTTAAAAATTTGAATTCCAAAATTCAAATTCAAATTTTGGTTTTTGAATTCGAAATAATAATAAAATAATAAATAATAATAAAAATAAATTTAAAAGGTTTTTTTAAATTAACATCATATCAGGAAATAACTAAACAGAGAATATAAAATATTAAAATAACATAACAAAATCAAATAGCAACTTGAATTTTGAATATGCACATATATGTCGACATACATAAATGTGCATGCCGACATATGCACCAGTTTTTGAAATTCAAACTTTGAATTTCAAATGTTTAAACTTTCAAACCTCCCGCTATCTTTTCACCAACTCCCAAGGTCTGAAAGGTGTCCTATTCGAAATAGATGTGTCCTTATGAGCTTTATTTAATTACCTATTAAATACTACTCATTCTACCTCTCATTCAAAATTCAAAACTATACTCTTCATTATATACTCTAAAAACCTATTCTCTAATGGTATCCTCAAGTACTCCAAAGACCATGAGACTAACCACGACTCTCAAAGGTTATCTCTATAACAACCTTGTGCTGACCCAAACCCCCATGCCATGGAAGCAAGGATAATCATTGGAATATAACACATAAACTGTAACAGCAAAACAGAAATATATCATTACACCAGATAATGTACATCAAATTACACTGGAAATAATATCAACCTTAGAGTTTTACAACATAACAGGATCATACTTAGTACAAAATATGGTTTTAGCTTAATATACAATGTCTACAGCAGAATCAAACATAATATACATAATAGTTTCTGAAACAGTAGAATAGAAATGATAAAGGACCATCATCAACTTCCACTGCTTCCATCCATCGCCAAAATGAACCAAGCTATAACCTGAATACAAGGCTTCCCGTATAGAAAATAGTGGCACCTGAGTTTTCAAAGTGAAACAAACTACGACTCGGTCATGGGACTGGTATGATAAATCTTACTTAAACAATTTAATAATATGGTCATTCATAGGACTACGCTGCTAACGCGGATCGGGTTTACTCCATTGGATTGCCAGTGCATGAAATAATGTAAATCATTAAACAACACAATGCTATTTAGAAAAATGAAGCCATAATAAGACTCAAGTCCCATCACACAATGCAATGCAAACTGAAGGATAGAGTTTTACCTTATAATAGCCAAAATACGCTTGGTACGAATAAAACAAGATCATTTGATATTATCAATAGTGCATATATGTTTCAAAAAAAAATTCAATCATAATGTATCATTCATTGACGGCATGGGTACCATATATCATGTCGCTATATATAGGTTTACAATCAACACTGCACAATGTCACATATTGGAAATTGGATTTCCGTCAAGAACCAACGCAAGGGATCATCCTTCACGAATCCGAGACAATCTAGCCCTATGGCTTGGTCCTCTCCTACATTTGAGGATTAGTAATTCCTGAACAATATGTTTCCCCGCCCCACGGGGCGTAAATCAGTTCAATATGTCAACCATATCATCCATCGGCCCCGTAGTGACCAATATATCCGAGGCGCCTCGCTTTCCATCATCCACATAAGTAAAAATGTCTAGGCTCCATACCATGACACCACTCCTAGCTAGAAAGAACCGCATGTTCTCCCTGTAGTACTCTCCCGTTTCTGGTTCATACCGGGGTGTGAGGCTCGCAAATTAAAGTTATACACAAAGCTATGTTAATTAAAGTCGTGCTTTGATCATCAACCACAAGGCTCTGCTTTTCAACAAAAGCCTTGATCACTTGCATCTCAGCATGCCACATTGACATTCCATGCCATGCGACTGATGTCTATCTATATATAACCTCTAAGCTCGTACGTCTTAGAGAAGGGTGTTAAGTAAGAGAATAAATTCTCCACCACCAAACAGATATATATTTAGAGATCAATCAACACAGAACGAAATCCAATGTCACACATCCATTTACTAGTTCGTTCTGGGTTTGAACGAAACCGAAGGCACCTTATTCCTCATCCCATATGTCCAATACAAGAGAGAGTCCCTCACACATCCGAACAATCAACAAAAACGTTTGGACAACTACCATTGTAGCCCTCTCAAGGAAGCAATTCCAATCAAAGGCATCAATAGCCATCCATTTGATGTGAAGATCATTGTTCTTGCACCATCTTCATATCTTCGACTTCTAGTCATCGTTTGATTATTTGAATTGAGAATTAACTCGGCCTTCCCAAATAATCCACATATATACGGAATTCAAACCAGTTCGTTCCTAGATTAGATTATTTGACATTCACGTTTCAATTTATTATTATCATTTCATGTTAAATACATCTAACCATCAATATATACAATAAACCAAGTAAAATCGGTTTATTTCCATTCCACATCGTTTATAATATTTTATAACAATTTATCGCTATTTTTATTTATAAAAAATAACCCATTTTAATTAATCGACGCTTCAGGTAATTACGCGGCCCTAGCGTTGTTTTTCTTCAGATTTGAATTACACATTTCTCAAAATCTAACCGTTAGATCTTAACAAATTTAATGTCATTGGAAAGATCTTTCCAAAACAAACACAACGGTTCTGGTTTCGGGATAATCCGACGGTCGGATCTCAAGGTATAATCATTTAATGTTACGATTCCAAAACATGAACTACCGCGTGTGATTCTTTTATTTTAATTTACATTTGTATATATAAAATTCATTCAACAATTTCCAAACCATTTTCACTTCAAAATTTTGGCTAACGCCTTTAAATTTCAAAAAAATTCGCCATAACCTCCTTTCTACAGGGAGGGGTTTGGAAATTTATTGGGTTATATTAGGCACCCAATATATCCAGAAACAGCAAACACAATTTTTAGTGACTTATTCTATGCCCAAGGGAGTGTGTAAAGATCATAACTCCAGAGATAAATCTCGTCACCTTATCCAGTGTTGGAAAATAAATAATCCATGTGCCGTATCTAAAAACGGGAGGGACGTGAATTATTGTCAACTCCAGACCCGTGTGGGGTTTTTATTAGTCTTTCTATTTACCATTATATTTTATTTAGTCCATATCAGTCCTCAGTTCAACCTATAGTTCAATCATCGCCATACGAGCGTCTTGCTCGTATGGTAATCTCAACATTGTTATACAAGCTCCAAATGCTTATATGGAATATGATATGCTATGACATCAATAGTTCGTCTTCGGTTCAACCAGAAATGCAGTCATTGCAATACAAGCCTCACGCTTGTATGGTAATTCCAACCTCATCACGTAAGCTCCAAATGCTTATATGGTATATGATAGAGTATGTTTTCTTCACGAAGTATGTCATGTAGTGTAGTTCAAAATTAATTGTTACTATCATATGACGTTGTTTATAATCTCACACAGAACAACTAGCACACCACATCCAATGTCATTCACAGGAGTTTATATAATAAATAAAATTGCGTAGCCAACTCATTAAGGTTTACCTATTTGTCGTGCATGCAAATAAATTCTTTATTCAACATCAAATCCATTTACCTGTTTAGTGTGTGTGTGTATGCATATCTAAGTTAAAAATAATTTTTTAGCGAACATATAATTATTTCCATACGTGGTTATTTTTAACACGTCATATACATGTTAAAAATAATAATTTCAATGAACAATCATTTATTTCAACCCATGGTTATTTTATACTCCTCATACATGTGATAAAAATAATATTTTCAATGAATAAACATTTATTTCAACACACAGTTATTTTTAACACTTCATATACATGTTAAAAACATTATTTTTGGCGAACAAAAATATATTTCAACTCGTGATTATTTTTGTTACTTCACATACATGATAAAAAAAATATTTTTGGTGAACACAAATATATTTCAACACGTGATTATTTTATTTAGTTCATACATACATTAAAAATGTTATTTTTACTGTTCAAACAATTTATTTCGAACACGAATATTTTACATACTTCATACATACAACAAAAATGTTATTTTTATTGTTTAAACAATTTATTTCATACAACAACTATTTTATATATGTCATTACAGAAAATTTCAGCATTACAATGGCAGGGTATTTAGCACCAGCACCATGTTTGAGCACGGCTCCTCTGCTAACCTTGGCCTTGCAGCATTACAATAATTTCATTTCCATAATTTCCACAATACCATTCATTTTCAAAACACAAGGAATTTACCACAAACACAACCAATTTTGTTGTAACCACAATCAACCATTCACAATTACAATCAATTTCACACCACAATCATCACACAATCATCCATGGTTTAACAGAAAGTAGTGACAGGAGCTACTAAGATCCATCTGCAGCCTATTATATTTTTCTCTAATTTATTTGAATTCAAAAATCTCACATTGGGTTCCACTCCTACTAATTTGATGGCTAGCTCTAAAATTTCTCCGGTCACTTCTAGAATGTAGTGTACGATGTCACAGTCCCAACGCTTCTTGTTTCATCGGATTTCGACGTCGTATCAAAAAGATATGATTTTTATAAACCAATCAAATTGGCAATGGTTTTAAAATGTTGCCAATCCTTAAATAGTTACCTCGTTTAAACTCGGGCCTTGATTCGAAACTAGGTTAGCAAATTCTGCGAAAAATGAAGCACTTGAAGACGATCGGCTTGCGCCACATGAAAGAGATTGGAAAGCCGCGCTACCCCCCCCCCCCCCCACAACCGCGCTCAACTCGATCTCAGCACGGTGGCAGAATCGGATGACGAACGGTGGACCTTTGATGTACGAGAATGAACCAAATACTCCACGATAGAAGCCAGGCTTAATGGATTTGAAGATGGGACTGAGTTCTACAAAATTCTCTAAAGAAGCAGGCGATTTCATTGAGTGGATGGAGAGTTATTTAAGGAGAAAGAATTTAAAGGGAGCTACCATTCGATACGGGAGGGTTACGGGTTTCAGAAAAGTGAAGATGAATTGTGATTGGCTCGTTTATTTATATTTTAATTTTTAATTCTTTTAATTCCAAAAATACCTATTTATCCATAAGAACTCCAAATCAAACCCATTGACAGTCGCCCCTAGCTAAATACCCCCATTCCGGACTCAATGGAACATGTTTCATAAGCCCATTCGATTGTTTCAGTTATTTTTTCCCCAAATTAAAATATAAAACATTCAATGTTAGATTTGAATGTACATTTTAATTTACCGAGGCCACATAATGATTCCAAAAATTCCCGAAAAATAAATCTAGCTATGTTTTTATGATACAGTCCTAACAAAATTAATTCAATCGAATTTGGAGACCGTTTGAAAGAAGGACTTTTTTGGTCGATCCAATTCAAATTGAAATTACCAAACGCGTTTTAATTTACCATGCTCATATATTAATTCCAAAATTATGGAATTTTAAACCTAGCAATAAATTGACATTCCGGATCCAACCAAAATGGTTTCGGCGAAAACAGAGGTCATTTACAAAATGGCTATTTTTAAGGGCTTTATTATTACTTAAAACGGAATTTTTAAATTTGTCTACCAAAATTACTCAAAATAATTTTTTTAAACCGGTTCTGATTTTCCGGGTTGTTACAAACACGGAGTTTATCCAAGCGTACATCGACTATGTTACGAATGGAAAAGTCAATATGGGAACATTTGCAATTTTTAAAGATTTTTCATCTTAAGATCTCCATAATCTTTTCAATCAAAATGGTGTCTTAAGTTTGAATGATTCTCTGGATAACGATAAAGTATGTTAACCTAATCTTGTCAAAATGTTTTATGCAAATTTAAATCACGGATTTTATGAACGGAGTGAAAACCAAGTTTGGAGTATCGTCAGAGGCACTCAAATTATTTTGAATTATGAAATTTTGGGAACTATTTTGAATTGTAAGAAAACGGGTGCGGACTTTTTGGATTTTGAAATTGATGAACATGATTTGCAAACTTTTCACTATATTTTTGAAAGTGATGAATATATGGAATTCAAAAATCTCTTTTTCTGCCCAAAAGCAAGAATTGTCAGTCTTCTTCTTCAACACTCTTACTCCTCGTTTCAGAAATTTTAATAACCCTACCATCAAGGAACAAAAAGCTCTTTTTGCCATCTTTGGCGCTTACGATATAAATTGGGCCGAAGTGATTTTAAGAGAATTCAAACCCAAAGAGATGTCATCAAAAGAAAACACTCTCTACCATGGAATTTACCTTACCCAAATCCTTAAATATTTTGGAGTAGATTTCAATGGAGAGGAAATTATTTCTAGAAAGATTTTTAATCCGAGAAATATATCCCTCATGCGAATTCCAACCTTTTTTAAACCTTATAAGACATATGCCGAAAAGCAAGCTAGAATGGAACAAGGAGGAAATCGAATGGATATCGACGAATTGAATCATCCATGGAAAGCATAGAATTTCCCACTTCACCTAAAGCCATATCCAAAGAAGCAATTCTTCAAAACCAAGTCAAACTAGCCAAAAACCAAAAGAAAAACAAGAAACTCTCAATCAAATATCATCCAAAATGAACAAGTTTTTCGGAAAAGTTGGAAGAAAAATTGGATTATCATCTTCCTTGTCTTCATATGTTGTCTTATCATATTAGCTTATATTTCCTTTTTGTATTTCGTATCTCGTAATATGTATCATTTGAACATATCCTTAGTAGTAATGAATATTGTTGTTTTCTGTCAAATCAACCTTTAAACACCAGTAAAAACAAATTATAACTAAACAAATTAATACATTATAATAAGAAATATTTCAAAATTATGTAAAAAATCAAAATACCCAAATATTATATGGGGTATGTCGACATACAAGTTTATGTGTGCCAACATATAACTACCAGAAAATTCAAATTCACTCAAATTTGAATTTTTAATAACTACCTTTTGCATATCCAGTTTTTAGCGAATTCAGTTCTCTATATATATCATTTTCTTCCAGAAAAACTCATTTTTACTTCTCCATTTCTTCTTAAATCACCCTCTTTACATAATCAAATTAATGGCTACTGCTATTCATAATCTAAGGGAAAATCTTAATGAGTCTCTCTCAACACTTTCAAGAATATCCAATCTATCATCCTCCGCAATCAATGTCATTCAGAATTAAGCTAGATAAAAATGATTAAACAAGAAGACAAACATTTTGATGTTATCCATTGGATAATCTCTTCTCTTTCCAGAGATGAAGATAACAACATCACTGAAGTGCCTCTCACCCGAGACAACGAAGACTGGGATGTCATAAAGGCGAATCCAATCTTCAGTGGAGATCATTGGGTGGAAGTTTCAAGAAATGTATGAATGAATAACTTATTTGATTTGATTTATGTGGTGTGCTTTTAAATTTAAAGTTGAAAATTTGTATATAATTGATTTACCTTGAAAATATTGTTTGATTTAAAAAATATGAAATAATTATATTAATTGTACGCTTCAATAGTAGTATAGCCATAAATTTCATGGGAGTTATAAAATTATAGATTCAAGGAAAATTATAGATTTAGGGAGAGTTATATATTTAGGGGGAGTTATATATAGAATAGGTCACTAGGATTATTCTAAGTTCAGATAGATATAATTTTTGTTGATGGCAAAGGGGGAGAAATTATAAAGTAGGTATAGTTTAAGGGGGAGTTAGAAGGAATTCATGGTGAAATGGGGAGTAACTGAAGAATCAGATTAACAGGTAATATCAGGTATGAATATTTTACAATCCAAGGTTGTCATCATAAAAAAGGGGGAGATTGTTGGGGAATGTAATGTTGATGATGTTTTGATAACAACAACGGTGTTTCAATTATTATCATTATTGATTATAAAATATATACTAACACATTTATCTAGAATATGTATATACACACACATGCAGGGATTATATGTAGGTAATAGTTATTGAAGACTGTACAGTAAAATGACTCAAGATTTAAAAGGAGAATCAAGATTCATGAGTATCAAGATATCAAGATTTCAAGAGTCCAAGACTATTAGAGTAATAGAGTCTAGATATTATGTAAAACACTGAATAGCACTCAAACTCTGTTTTCAAATTATCTCATTTCAAATTGATTTCAAACTCCTCCCAAAATGATTTTTAATCATCTAAGAATTTCAAACTTATGATTTCGAATATATATTTCCTAATTTATAAATTCCATATTTTTATAACTTTATATATATTAAATCATTTGTATAAACATTTTATATACTGAGTTTATATTTTATTATGATTTCAAATATTCTTATTTAACTCTTAAGTTTTCATAAAACTCTTTATGCTTATATAGTTTATATATATCTCTTTAAAATCATATATATATATATATATATCTGTGTGTGTGTGTGCTTTTATAATTATATTATATAGCTTTTATATCATATATATATATATTATTTTTAATCATATGTTTAACTAATGTTTTATTATGTTTTATACTTGAAAAATAATATTTTAACAACTACTTTTGTTTCAAAATTTTCCAAAATACATATATTAGTTTAAATACTTTAAAAATGATTTAATATACAAGGTGTATGTTGACATACACAAACATGCATGCCGACACATAATATTAATATTTTTCAAATTTAAAAAGTTGTCTTTTCATTTTAAAACGTTTCAGAAATGGTTACACCCTTTGGAACACTATAAAAAAGCTTCAAATTTGAATTTTTAGTAACTTATTATTAACCTCTTCCTCCCTTAACATACCACCATTATTATTCTCAAAATTACAATTTATACACCTATACTCCGCCGGTTTCAAGAAAAATTATATCATTCTTCTTCTATTGTCATTCACTGTAAAATACTCTATGTTTGGAAGTGCTACTCAAGAGTTCTAGGGAAAATGTAATCAGAAAGAGTATGGAAAGCTATGGGTGTGTTCCTTGTAGTATTGAAATCAAGTAAAGGCGGGGGTATGTTCCGTATAGCCCGTAAAATCAACGAAATGAGGGGTGTTAACATTGTAGCACGTGAAATCAAGAGTGTTGTAATTGGATATTGATATTAATAAAACTCTCCACATTACAACTTTGTGTGGGACTGGACGTAGGAGCAATCCAAACCAGTATAAAATCCAATGTGCTCTTTCCTTTTATGCATTTTACTTTTGTTTATATTTGCATCTTTGATCATTTCTATTATAATATTCGTTCTGTGATTCATATAGTAGTAGAGTAATCAATAATTGGTTAAGATTTCTATATATTCTTTAAAACGATATTCACCCCGGCCTCTAGTGTTTGTTTTGTCATAAGATCCTTTATCTCATCCCTAACATTGTGTTTTTTTACCTCAAAACCAACTGAACCGACCGAACACTCACCCTTAATTACAACAAGCCAATCAGAACCATTGTAATAGATGTCCTATACAATGCTCTTTTTTCAACATACATTGACTGCTCGTTGTAATTGAATGCTATAACAACAGTCCTTTTGTGCCCATTGTAATAGACGCCAATTTTTGCATTGTTCAAAAATTATCTATTGTAATAGATGATAATTTTACAACGATCGCAAAATGCCACTTGTAAGTGCTGCCATTTTTACAACGCTCATAACGCCTGCTGTAATAGGTGCCAATCATATAAGTGTCACAAAATGCCTTTTTTAACCGATGTCAATTTTATAATGATAGTAAAATGCCCGTTGTAATAATTACTATTTATTGATTTTCGATAATTAATAATAATAATATTTTTTAATAAAAATGAATGCATAATAATATATACTTAATATTAAATAATTTATAATTACATTAAGTAATTTATAATTAATAATTTATTATATCTAATAACTGATAATTTGTAATTAATAACCAATACTACTTACTTAAAAGTTTTAAATTAGTAATTTATAAATAATAATTATAAATTTAAATTTTTATAAAAAATTATTTGAAATTTAAAATAATTAATGATTATTAATAAATAATTCATAATTATTTATTCTTATCTTTAGTTAGTAAAAAAATATTTAATATTTTTATGGTTAATCATTAATAACTAGTATATTACATTTACTGTTTATTAACTACATTAAATAATTAATAAACATAGTTAATAAATAATAGTAAATAATTAGTACTAATAAATAATCGATGATTAATAATTAATATTTAATAACCAAAGCTAAATATTTAATATATTTAATTAATCTACAATTTTAATAATTATTATTTATTAATCACCATAGTTCAATAATTTATAACCAATTATTATTTATTAAATTACTCTTTATTAATATATTCAATAATAAGTAATTACAAATTTGTAATTACTATTTCTATTATAACATGTATGTAATAACTAGTGTTTAGCTATTAGGTTATCCTTCGAATTTGGTTAGCACACATGTGATCCTTGTTTCCCATCCTTTTTTTCCTGATTTTCGTTTCTTACTTACACATTTTCATTTAACCATAAATTATCACCTCCTCTTTTCTCTTCTCAAATCTACTTTGCTTCTTCCCTCCGTCCCTCACCACTTCACATAGTTCTCCAAATCCTCAAATTAACATTCCTCAAAACTCTAACCAAATTCTTCCTCCCTATCATCGCCATCACTACGTCGTTTTTCCCTACCAATGCCACAAGGATCAAAAATGTTGCCCCCTTCGACTTCAACCTCACATTCCCCATAGTCATCCTTGGGTTCCTACTTCTAACCTCTGCATCGATAAATCCTTGTGAGTTCCTATTCATTATTTTTAAAACTTGTGTCATTATTATTAAAATTTTAAGCTGGATTAGAAAGGTAAGAAGAAAATATAACCTAGTTGTCATATTTCATCTTTTCATTGCTACAATTTAGTTAATTTTACCCATTGCCTTCAAGCAAACATGGAGGGCTGATGGGGAGTACCTGCTGCAGCCTTGCAGATGTAGAGCTTTTGTTGGTTTAACTTGACTTATGTCATCATTTCCGACATCTGCTTTTGTCTTGATGTAAGTCATGAGTATATCTAGTTGCTTCATATCATAGTTATTTCTGAGTGCGTGATATTGCACTAGTTCCTGAGGTAGTTCTACCTGAACTACACTTCTTCTCGGCTTAAGGCAGTATATATATGCCTATTTTTTTCATATGCTTAAGACGATAGTGCATGACCTACCACAAACTCAATCTAGCGCGTCATCGTTCGTCAACTAATGTCGGAGCGAGGTTTGACCTATATTATTTTTTTCTTGCAATTTAATTTGTATTCACATTAAATGATCTATCAAGCTGGTTTCATATCGCCTTATCTCGTTGGACCCAAAATTTAGATAGCCTATTTTATTTTCATCTAAATGACTACGGATTTCCTTCATTAGATAATCATTTACCACGAATCTTTGGTGATTTCATTAAATCAATTTTAGTCATGATCGCTTATATTAATATCACTTTTAACAAATATTAGAGTTGACATGCTTTTTGGTCAAAGCTGTCACACATGAGATTTCTGGTTAGCAACACGCTCAAGCAGTGAGAACATTGTCAGAAAACAAAGAGCAATTTGGATGGAATCGCATCATCAACATAAATTGTCCCGAAACTACTATCAGATGACCTTTTTTGGCCCAAAAACAGTAATTACGGTGCTACGCATAAGTAACACTTGTAGCGCTCTGAATTAGCTTCAGGTACATCTTTCATTTGGCTCAATCCGCCTTACGGTTTGAAAGTTACGCCCATTTCCGTGAATGCATGCAGAAATATAGGAAATCACATATCCCGACTCTCAGACCCCAGCTCTCGGGTCTCGATCATGAGAACCGCTCCGGGCATCGAGCATACGGCTCTCGAACATGTCTGAGAGCCCCTCTGGGTCACAAGCGTGCGACTCTCGAACATGACTCAGAGCAGCTTTGGGTCTCGAACATGTCTGAGTGCTGCTCCGGGTCACAAGCATGCAGCTCTCGAACATGTCAGAGCCACTCCGGGTCACGAGCATGTGGCTCTCGGACATGTCTAAGAGTCGCTCTGGTTCACGAGCATGCGGCTCTCGAACATGTCCAAGAGTCGCTCCGTGTGTCGAGCATGCAGCTGTCGAACATGTTTGAGAGTCACTCCGGGTCTCGAGCATGTGGCTCTCAAACTTGCCCACGAACCACCTAGACCTCACGAACTGCCTGGACACCTGCGAGCCGCCTGGACCTCATGAACCGCCAGGACGCCTGTGAGCCGCCAAGACCTCACGAACCACTTTGACACCCGCGAGCCGCCTGGACCTCACGAACCACTTTGACACCCGCGAGCCGCCTGGAGACCATGAACCGTGAACCGCTTGGAAGCAGCAGCTACACATGGATATAGCCCTACTCTTTCGACTATTTACACTCCAATCGACATGGATCAACTTACACATGGCATGGCCCGAATTGAGAGGATTTCTTCACACTTTCCACCTTATTTCGATATTTTTGGAATGCGTGCCACATGTCCCGTGAGCTGGTACCAGAAAATGGCTATAAATACATCATTCGAAGGCATTTTGAAGGATGTTTTGGAACTAACTCCTCACGGAATCCGCCAATGTTCTACAAAAGGCCATTGCTCAACAAAGAAGCCGAACTCCACAATATAACACGAGGATTTTGTGTATAATCTTCTAATTTCTTACCTCTTTTCATTGTAAACACGAGGATTTCGTGTATAAACCGAGAGAATTGTACTTGTAACTTCTTAGGATTTAAGAAGAGATAAAGTGGCTGTAGGCTTCATTTGAACTGAACAACAATAAAAACTTTGTGTGTCTCCTGTCATTTACTATTTTATGCATTATGTGATCTGTGATTATGAGGATTTCACACTGCATTTGGGTGTTAGTACCAAAATTTGGTCTAACATTTTGGCGTGCCTGGAAGGGGACACACGACAACTCCAACTTCTAGCTTGAAAGGAAACTTATTTGGACATCAGATCAATGGGGGTCAAAAGGAAGAAAATCGGAACTTCCTCTCATGCCGAGGACGTCGAATCAGGAGGTGCAAGGAACAAGGATAGTCATGAGGCTTCCTCCCGTGAAAATCTGCTAGCATACTTGACTCAAGACGAGATGGATGGAGTTCTCGTTGATTTGAGAGCCCAAACGGCAAGGCAAGATGATCTCATCCGTAAACAACGATGAATGGCAGGTCGAGCGGCAACAAACAACACATTGGAAATGAAGCCACAGAAGCAGCTCATGCATCACCTAGATTCGAGGGAAGCCCCCTCACTCTTGGAAATGGTCAGGCTCATCCAACTTCAGCTCTGGATCGAATGGATACTGGAACGCAAGCTCCAGCTCAACAACATCAACCGGCTCGTGATGCGGTTCATGACTAACCCTGAGACTCAATCGGGTCGCACCCCCTGGCTCACGAACCTGCCCAATGACCCTCCCCCAACATCTCACCAACATCTTCCATCTTCTCTTACACTTAATGCTGGGGGCACTAGCTCTGATATCCGTAATTCGCAACGGCTTTTTAATGGAAATCGGCTAGCTGATCTAATACAACGCCTCTCGAAGGGCCGTACTTCTCAAAATGACGTGGATGACGTCAACCACACTCCTTTCACTCAAGAGGTCAGGAATTCCCGTAGTCCCCAAGATTTCAAACTCCTAGTTCTTGAACAGTACAACGGCAGGACGGATCCTACCATGCACTTGATGCGCTACAAACGGCATATGGAAGTTCTATCGGTGTTGGAAAACGTCGTAGCAAAGTGCTTTCCTAAATAATATCACTGCTATGTGGGTTCAGCAGCAAGCACTGGAATCAATGAATAGTTGGTACGTGTTGGTTGCTCGTTTTCTAGAACAATTTCAGGTCATACTGCTAGGCCCAAGAGTGTCATGTCGCTAACTTCAATCAAGCAAATGTCTAAAGAAAATTTGCGCTCATTCATGGAAAGATTCAACGCTGCAGTAACATCCGTCGATAGGCCTGAACCAGCTATGGTACTGATGGCGGTAGTATCGGCATTCTGGATACGTCGGACTTCAAACATCTTTACACTAAGACCCACCACGAGATCTCAGCGAATTCTACTTTGAAGCAAATAGCTTTCTACATGAGGAAGACGCAAGATCCGAGAATGTTGTTCTCGATGTCAGCATGCTCAAAGGTGGGGAACTGTCTGGTGATGGAAAAGGCAACGACAGGGGAAAGGAAAAGTCGCTGCTTAGGATGGACAAAGCTCTCAGCCCCAGAGAGGGCCTCGATATCAAAAGTACACTGAACTCAATTTAACATTGACTAACATCTACATGGATACAAGGGGTGCCATCTCCTACCCAAAGCCTCCCAAAAGGGAGCCATTGCAAAAAGAACGCAATTCTGGAAAACATTGCATCTTTCATGAAATTGACGGTCATGACACGAATGACTGTTGGCACTTATAAGATCTGATTGAGCAATGGGTTAGATGTGGAGAGCTACCCGAGTATGTGAAACAGCCTACAACGCCTTCACCTGCGCTCCTCCTGCTCTAAGGAGTGGAAATGGTCGTGGATCGAGTTCTCGCGAGATCATCATCAGCTGATATGGATGAAATCGTCCTGCATTTTCAGCATTTCTTAGGATTTAAGATTTTTTTGCTTTCTTTAGGTTTTCTAAATCGGAGTACACACGTACGGGGTTAGGACTTAGCCCCAAAACGCGCTCTGGACTCGGTGACAAACCAATCAGGATTTGCTCTGATTTTGTGACGACCCGCCCCGCACCAGCCGACATTTTCCATGATAGTGTGTTATGCCAATGTACAACTAGCACGGGACGATCACCAAAGAAAGAAAAAAGGGAATTTGAACTAACAAGGAACCTGTAGAATGTCTAATAGCGCATGGAATAAAATATAATAATAAAATAACTTTGACATAAAACAGGCGAGACAGTGCATAAGCTGAAAAATAAACATCATACTAGCGGAAAATCCAAATACAGCTTATGTTCCACATCATCATTAGTACAACTTTAAAAATATCTCTAAAGAAAAGGAAATGAAAGGTACACTACTAATGCCCAAAGTAGTAACCAGCAGTGACACAGGGAGAATATATGTAGATAATACGTAGGAGCCTCCTGCTCGTCTTCGGTACAACTACTCGTGCATACCACCTACCCTGTCTCTAGTCTGCCCATTTAGGAGCACCCTGAGTAATAAGGAGAGACATAAAACTCTGGGTCATACAAAAGTCTGGTATGAGCAATAAGCATCAAAACAGAACAATAACTGGTATACTAAACCATACCTGAACCTGTACATGCAACCAAAGAGTTAGCACAACATATCGCTCAATACTCTAAGGTGCCACTAACATATAGTGTAAAGAATTAGGGGGTGGGGGTGTGCATGTCATAGTGAAAGAAAACAATCAAACATAGCAACCATCCTCACAACTTTCACTCAGTGCGTAAAGTATGCGATATCCACCACTTTGATCATTAGACCCATTGAGGTAGTGATGGAGTCCGACTTGTATAACTATTGCTACCACCAAGTTTGCCCCATGGAGTCACGACTAAATCCTTAAAATGACCCCACCTCATTGGTCCATAGCCAATAGTCCTACCTAGGCCACTACGGCCCTGAATCCGTCCACATACCCCATACTCCATAGTGATCCAAAGTTATAGACATCGATAACCCCTTAGCACACGTCCCACATCAAAGCCCAACTCATGAAGATAACTCGTTGGTTCCCAACTGGACCCTGAGTTCTACTTCCTATTCGGACTTCCTTTGCATCTCGAGTTTTGGTCGAATTGGAGTTGGTCTTCAGAAGAGTCATCACGTAATCGCTGCTCCAATTTGGTTCGGTTCGGTTGTCCTTCCCTAGTTCGGTTCGGCTTGCTCCACTTCCTAGTCATACGGTTCGGTTCGGAGCTCCACCCTCAGTTCGGTTCGGTGCTTCCATGTCACTTGGGTTAGGCTATCTCACTATCTTGACTTGGTTCGGTGCTTCCGCCTTAGTTCAGTTCTACATTTCTTTCCTTCAGTTAATCCGATCCAATCCCTTGTCCAGCATTATTCCAATATCAAGTCCAACCCTTATACAAGAGGCTTTCCTTTTTACCAAGCCCTCATTCTTGTACTAGGTTCCGATCAGGTTCGGTTCTTTGCTCAGTTCCTCGATCCGATCCGAGCCCCCTAACCCGATCCGATCCGAAACCCTACACTACTTCCTGCAACTTTTCCAGCGACTGTTTTACGCCATACGACGGCGTTTTCGAGCATTCTAACTTTTCTAATCAATCACAAAGCATACCATACAGTCATAGCAAGATATAGAATCAACCATAAACACCAAAACAACAATATGATGTATTAAAATGGATCAAACATAGCCAAAATACTATATTTTCCCTTAATCATGTTCAAGCATAACTAATGGTATGTTTAGCAAAACTTAACCAAATTAACCAAATTTTCTAACAGAGGCCTAAAACAATATTTTGAAATTTATAAATATTTTTCTGGATTTTTAACATGCATAATTTCGTTAATTAACAGTAATCACCCTAATTAATTGTAATTAGTTTAAAAACAATGCTAATCACTCACCTTAGCCACAAATAAACTTTCACAACTGAACTATCCTCTGATTTGGCATTTTCCCTAAGACAACACAACAGTTCTAACCTTGCTTTGGTGCTATTCCCCTTTGATTTGACGTAGATTAGGCTAATACTTGATTAGAAAGTGATTAGAGTTGATTCTAGATGTTGGAGGCCATTGTTAGGTTCCCTAGAATGAAAGTGGCAGCTAGAAAACTGAAATGAAATGAAAACCTAGCTTATTTAAATTCCCCATAACCCTAATCTCGAAATGGGTTATGGGCCCATTCACTAATCCCCTCATTTGGCCCGGTTGAGCAGTTTTTTCGTCTTCCAAACCTTATTCCAGCCATATCTCCCAAACGGTGAGTCCTTTTTTCACATATGACCACTCTACAGAAATATAAACCATCACCCGGATCTAATGGAAGTGGTTTTAGGTAAAAACTCCTTTCCAATCAAAAGTTATGGCCGAAATAATATCAGCTAGGGGCAAAATGGTCATTTAAAAATCGACAAAAATCATGAATATGGGAAATGACCCCAATAGTCATTTCCCAAAGTTACATGACCATCGTATGTGAAAGAAATAAATATTCTACGATCCTTCGTTACGTAGAATGCGGGTCGTTACAGGTTTGGTATTTTGAATTGAATAAGGAAGGAATTTCCAAGCATTGATTATGTTTGGTGAATTCAGGTATCTTGTCAGGATGTGGCATGGTTCTCAATCTCGGTTAAAGTATGGCTTATACTTATTTTGGAACACTAGGTGTGGATTGCGCCTAAGGTTGGACTATCTTGTCAGGTTGTGGCAGATATAATTCTCTCTAGATATGAGCATGGATTGTACTCAGATTGGAAACTCGAGTATGGATTATGCTCAGTTTGAACTTTCGGGTATGAATTATGCCTAAAAGGTTAGGTCCCTCGCTAGAACTTGGCAGGATGATTTGAACGTTTCTTGAGTACGGTTTTGTACTCAATTAGACGTATAAGCTTGGTTTATGCCTGGAAAGGTCAAATAATGTTGTTAGGATTTTACACACCTATTTCGCCTCTTTTTTTTAACAGGTATGGATTAACTTGCAGTTGGAAGGACCCGACAGTATTTTTGGATTTCTATGGCTTATAGATTCCTCAGAGTATCCAGAACACATATTCCTTCAACAACAAGATATGTTCTGAGAGGCAAACTTGATGACATGCTTTTTGGTCGAAGCTGTCACATATGAGATTTTTGGTTAGAAATACGCTCAAGCAATGAGAGCATTTTTAGAAGATAAAGAGAAATTTGGCCAAAATCGCATCATCTACATAAACTGGCCTGAAACTCCTATCAGATGACCTTTTTTAGGCCTGAAAACAACAATTACATTGCTATGGAAAAGTAACTCTTGTAGCCCTTTGAATTAGCTTCAGGTACATCTTTCGTTTGGCTCAATCTGCCTTGAATGCATGCAGAAGTATAGGAAATCTCGGATCCCGACTCTAGGACCTCGGCTCTCCGGTCTCGATCATGAGAGTTGCTTCGTGTCTCGAGCATGTGGTTGTCGAACATATCTGAGAGCCGCTCTGGTTCATGAGCATGCGGCTCTCGAACATGACTGAGATCCACTTCGAGTCTTGAGCATGCGTCTCTTGAACATGTCTGAGAGCCGCTCCAGGTCACGAGCATGCGACTCTCGAACATGTCTGAGAACCGCTCCGGGTCATGAGCATGCGGCTGTCGAACATGTCTGAGAGCCGCTCTGGGTCTCGAGCATGCGACTCTCGAAAATGTTTGAGAGTCACTCTAGCTCTGGAGCATGCGGCTCTCGAACATGCCCACGAACCGCCTGGACCTCACGCACTGCCTGGACATCCGCGAGCCACCCGGACCTCATGAATCGCCTAGAAACCCGCAGGCTGCCTGGAGACCATGAACCGCGAACCGCTTGGAAGCAGCAGCTACACATGGATTTAGCCATATTCTTTGGGCTATTTTCACTTCAATGAACATGGATCAACTTACACATGGCATGGCATGACATGGAGAGGATTTCTCCATGTTTTCCACCACATTTTGATATTATTGAGATGTGTGCCATGTGTCCCGCGAGCCTTCACCATATAATGGCTATAAATACACCATTCAAAGGCATTTTGAAGGATCTTTTGGCACTAACTCCTCACGGTATCCACCATTGTTCTACGCAAGGCCATTGCTCAATAGAGAAACCGAACTCCACAATATAACACAGGGATTTCATGTATAATCTTCTAATTTTTACCTCTTTTTATTGTAAACACGAAGATTTCGTGCATAAATCGAGAGAATTGTACTTGTAAATTCTTAGGATTTAAGAAGAGATAAAGTGGATATAGGCTTGGTTTTAGCTGAACAACTATAAAAACTTCGTGTGTCTCTTGTCATTTCCCATTTTTTGCATTCTGTCATCTGTGATTATCAGGAACTCACACTAGATTTGGGTGTTAGTACCAAAATTTGGTCTAACAATTAGTAATATATTTTTAAAATATAAAGGATCATTTTCATGCAAGTTTGATTAATGCAATTCATTTTCATTGTATCAACTATTATGCGAACAATCATCTCATTTCTTTCTAGCTTCACCGAATATATTTAATTGTTTCTACACGTTGGTGAAAATTTTAATCAAATACAGCTGCCACCAGTTCACGTTTCCTAGAAACTTGTAATTAGATTTCAAACCATGGTGTTAGAACTCGATGCTGAAATCAAACCCGAGATGCCAAAGTTTTTTTGGTCACATGTGATATTTTTACATGACCAATAATGGTGATTTGTGTTGCTCTTTTAGTTTAATAGTAGTTAGTTCGATGGTGATAATGAGTCTTCAATTTAATTTTCTGGATGATAAGAGTTTTGTTCGGTTTGCTTTTGAGCGATTCAGTAAATGTTCCTCAGAGTTTGTATTTAGTGAGTTTAGATTAAGAATGTTAACTTTATATTGATTCGATGATGTACAAGTTGATCGGAAGTCACAATTTTATTCTGCTGCTAAGATCATTTCTGTAAATATATCTATTTTAAATGTTTGAAAGTTGCATGACAAAATTTCTTGCATAGGCTTGTAGTTTCTATCTTGGATGTTTGACGGCATTATATTAAATTTATATTTACTATTATATAGATCTGATTAGGTGTGCTTATGTTCATCTTCTTCGGGACGATGAGGTTGAAGTACAAACTACTACAACTGAACAAGTAACAAAACTCTTTCGTAGTTTGAAGCCACAACTTGCAGTACTGTACATCTTTCCTTTTGTCAAGATATATAAATTTAGGTAGTTATCTATATGTACCTTTCTACATTTGCTTTTTTACAATGCCAGTGACTTAAGTGAAATCATATCTTAGTTCTAATATCCATCCAAGTAATTATAAATTTTTTTCCTTTACAGTTTACTGCGTTATTCTGTTATGATAGTTATAACAGAAGATTGGACAAATTTTGGATCAATCAATGAAGATGAAAACATTGAGTGTGAGAGTGAGTGTAACTGAGTGTATATATGTAGTGAGGTAGTGCTTGTATGAGTATGTTGTATAGTTATTGTGTAACAAAGAGAAACAAAATTGCGTACTATTCAAAAGTATAATAAAATATTTGTTTGGATAAAATATTTATTCAAAACTAGAAATTATGTGTTTAATATTTTAATTTTTGTAAATATTTTATATTACAGTTGTCGAAACCCTTTACAAGTTTCAACATTTTACAACAGACATTTTATTTTTGTCATAGAGTCTATTGCAATGGCCAATGACTGTTGTAAAAAGATGACCTATTACAATATCACTTAGTACATTGGGAATTGATTGTTATAATAGATCTATTGCAATAGTCAATGACCATTACAAAAAGGTGACCTATTATAATGCGACCTAATACAATAGCTGTATTGCCCGTTGTAAAAAGATTGTTTTGTTGTAGTCTTTGTAGTTTAAGTGTTCACTACTTTTATTTGTAATTTTTTGGTGCTTTATATACTATGCTAGAAGGTATATAACATATTACATGGCAAATGGGTCAAATCATGCAAGGCAGGATTCAAACTAATGATATCTAGTACCAAGTTGAAGTAATTTAACCACTTGTGCAGTGATGCTTTTCAGTATTATCTATTATTCCATATACAACCATCCAAAAAAAATTGGTAAATTCTAACAAATTAGCCAACTTTACTTATTCAAAAGATATTACAAAAAAGGCATTTCAAAAGATGTCATCAACAAGTAAAAATAGAATCCAACAAATTGACGTATTACCAATTCAAAACACCTCATACTAATATTAATAAATCTTGATAAGAGTAAAAATTGCAATCTAATAAATAAACTTCTTTTACAAATTTGAAACCTTTAAATACACATATTACCCTATTTTAGTCACTTAAAAGTAGAATCTAATAAAAAAGTTTCATTTACAAATTCGTTTTTTCGTTAGTCGTATAAATCATGATTCATACTAGAAACTTAAACAAAAATAAAAACCATATGATATAGATGCATGTACATATTTTCCAATATATCAATTAATTTGAAATTACAAACAAATAACTTGATATACTTAGAATTGAAATATGACCACAAGAAATTAAAACTGAATAACTTTTTCATTTTTGATACCATGTTCACCATTGCAGACATACCACAAAACATTCTGATCATTAGCGGCGCATTGATTATCCAAATAAGTCGTAGTCCATGAGTTAATAATTTTCATATAGCTATAAAATCTTTAGACTCGTAATCAGATAAATTGCAGTGGAGGTATGCGTGCTTTAAAGCATAAACTTTTGATCTGACCATGAACTTTTTAAAATACTTTTTACATGTATTTTTATTAATAATTGGATTTGCACTGCAATCTTTTTGCTCGAACGCGAATTTCCCAAAATACCTTTGACTTATATATAATATAACTAAAATTTGATATTGTTTAAAAGTAAGATCTTATATATAAACTTCATTTACTACTTCAAAATGTGTTTATATATATACATATATATATATATATATATATATGTATGTATGTATGTATGTATGTATCTATTTGTGTATGTTTATTAATAAACTTTAATAACTTTTAAAGATAGGACTAAGAAATAAACCTTATTTACAAATTCGTTCTGCATTTATTAATGAACAATAGAAATTCAAATTAACAAAATTTATAGAAAAATAGTTCAAGTGCAAAACTTAAGTCAAAGGGCTAATAGTCAGAATAGATGTACAAACTTATTTGTCCGATCATAAAGTTCCAAGATAACCTTATTTGAGAACAATATATAATAAGTTCGAACCTCGCAAAAGAAAAAAATTTAAATATATGTACATGTGGTGATTATGGACTGTAAATTAGATTACAAGCTTCAAAAATCATTTCGAAAGTAAAATTATAATTATGTTGATTTTTTTAATTAGAATTATGTGGAAAACTTATAAGAGTAGTTTATATGCATGTACGTTGCACATGACATAACATATTGTATGCCACATCTATAATCTGTTCGAATGTTTGTTGAACAATGCTCAGCAATTTGGCATTTGTTGAATAATGTTGTATATAACAGTGTTGTATACACAATTATATGATTTTTGTTTGATGATAACAACCAAATATATTTTATTATTGAATGTGTTTGTAACTGTACTGGTATACTACACAACAGACAGGATTATAATATTTTTATTTAAATAAAATATAACTGTACAGAAATTTAAACAATCACACGGTATTTTATTTAAAAAAAATATTTTATTTCAATATCAAAAAGTACATCTTTTATAACTCCACTATTTGACATACTACATTTCATTCATACAACTCTATCACTCACTCTATACAACTACATTTACATTCACATATACAGACACTCTCATACATTGACACTGTTATTTTTTTACTGTCTTCTGTCTTCCATCTTCTGTCTTCACAGCCTTCAGTCAAGTCCTGTCTTCATACCTGTCACAAGAACAACACACAGTAGACTGCAACAAAAATAAAATAGAATAAAAGCAAATAAAAATTTATTTTTAAATTTTATTTGCCTCAGAATTACAGTGTGTTTCTCATCATTTTTCTAGACTTCGTTTGATATGCAGGGACAGAAAAATCTCGTCTGATGGCTGCATGTACATACGTATACACGTGTGCACTGCCACGCCAATCAATATGCATCTGAGAAGTAGCCACAAGGACCATCTCAACTCAGTGCATATGGTCGAGAGTGCTAAATCAAAACAGCAAAAACAAGTGGTCGAGCACAATGCAAAATGCGAGTACAAAGTAAAAACATGATCAGCAATAAAGAATCAAAAAGAAAATCATTTTTTTTAGAGCAACTCAAGGCAAGCTTAAATCAAGTATTTCAAAAATCATGCAAAGAGAACAATCATGGACAGAACATTACCTAGCAAGGGATTCACGAAAAATATATATTCATTTGAACTGTTTTTGACCAGAATCAAGAGTGAACATTCAATGGTGCAGCCCCCAAACATAGTGTACAAGTCATACCATGCAACAACAAGTGTACATGTTGCAAATTTCTTTAGACAGGCAAGTGTGTGAGTCGTGCACAAGTACAAGTCAAGTGTCAAATATGATGGTGCAGCAAACATGAAGCAGGCAGTGTCAACATGGCACATTAATGGATGATTCAAGTACATGTAAACACAAGCAGCATGTTTATGTCAGTATGGAAATACACAAGGCAAATATGGTGAAGCTTCAAGCTTACAAGCAAGGAATAATACAAGGCAGTAGCTAAATGGATAGTATGAATATAATCAGGAAATGCACGGCAATATACAAAGCAAACAAACTAAGCATGGTGACAAAACTAATGAATCTCTTGGTACAAGCTTATGGGTCATAGCAGTTCAAAGCCAGAATATGACATCAAACAAACAAGGCAAGAGTTGGATGGCAAAACAAGTCAAGGCAGAACTTTCAGGATGCTCAGGAGCAAAGTGTATGAAGAAGTAACAAGAATGGAAAAATCAGTGGAACAAATTCATATACTCGAGCAAGTCCAGTAACATGAATGGTACAACATGGCTCAGCCTAATCAATTACAATGGGGTAGGTGCATTCACAATATGGTGGAGCACAACTGAGGTGCAGGTCTATACAGCAGCAGTTCAATGATCGGTTAGCAAGCATGAATGGCATATGGTGCATATACAAGCGGAGAAGTCAGTACAAAAATGTCAAATAGGAAGAATAAGTCGAGTATGAAATGGCAAGTCAAGCAGGATAATCAAGTACAATAAATGTTCTTATCAAATTCAAAGAATGATAACTGGGAAGTTCAAGTACAAGAGAAATTATGCCAGACTGATTAAGTATTGTATCCATTCTTATTAGTTCAAAATCAAGTTAGAGCATCAGTTCTTAGTTTTCGGCAAGGCAAGTATCAAGTGCAGTATCAGTTAAAAGTTGAGTAGCAAGACAGGGTGGATTTTTCTTTTCTTATCAATTAAAAAAGTTTTTAATCGGTTAAGAAGTATCAGCATGATGCACAAGTTCAGCACGGTGAAAGATCACGCAATTTTCAGATTGAAGGAATTTCCAGAATTCATCTTACAAAATATTCGGTTTTGCTTAAGTAGGGAGAAATTCAAAATCAAATGCAAGTTTCTCACGCAAGTTTGAAGATTTCAAATTTCAGAAATCACGCTAATTCAAAGCCAAAGATCAAAATTTACGCAATATACGTTCAGATGTAAAGCTGACGAAAACTCCAGAGTTTCAGAAGATTTCAAAGCCCCAAAATTCATGAATATATCATAACCAAATCAACTACGAAATCAGAGAAATTTTAGGACTTTTAAAACCCTATAAATATACACCAATCATCGTCGGTAGAAGGGCATCCAAGTTTCAACGCAATCAAAGAAAAATTAGAAGTGAAAAAAAATCAAAAAAAATCATACCAATATTCACTTGGATTTGGATCGAGTGAATCTGCAATTCTAAGAACCAGAAAACCATCAGAGCACGAGACCAACATCGGCGAACATTAGAGCAAGAGTACGATCAATCATTTTGCAGAGAATCGGATTCTAGAAGGAAACCCTAGATCGCAAGAAGGAAACCCTAGATTGCAAACCCTAGGCCGCCATTTTTTACAGAGACAAGGAGATCGGGCCAAACAAAATAAAGTGGTGAAGCAATAACAAAAGTGGCCGGCCAAGTTTTATTTGAAAGGGGATGACCCATTTATTTTAACTCCTAAAGGCTTTTTAAATTGTTTTTTAAATTTGTTTCGTCTTTCGTTTCAATTTGTAATCAGTCTACAGTTTTCTAGTTTGTCTCTAAACTATGGAGACGAATTACGGGTTTGTAATTCGGGGAAATCTTGTTTTGGGGATAAAAACCAGTGCAGGGTTTTGAGCGTAGGGTTAAGAAAAGTTGGGAGCGAGTGTCGCGAGTTTACAGGGGATTGTAAGCATAGAGATTGTTTTAACTCCTAGTAGAAACCTTGGGGAATGCAGCAGTAGGAAGGGTTTTGCCGAAGCTGGGTATATCTGTGTGTTATTTATTTTCCGCATTTATTCTGATAATTATCCGTGCTGTTTTTATTTAATTATTCTGCAAAAATCTGCGATAAACCCTATTCACCTCCCCCCCCTCTAGGGTTAATTTAGATCCTTCAAGTGGTATCAGAGCAGGTATTTTTTATTTTATTTTAACTCTAGAGTCATAAATCTGTCTAATAATGCGTTTTCTGAGGGTCAGATCATAGCTAGGCCACCAATGTTTAATGGAACTGATTATGCATATTGGAAAGCTAGGATGAAAATTTATTTGAGTTTAGTCGATTATGATGTGTGGGATATTATTGAAACGGGTTATAGATCTCCCACTGTTATTGTTAGTGGTGTTGAAATTCCTAAATCAAAAGATAGGTGGGATGCTAATGATAAAAAATTATTTTCAACCAATGCCAAAGCGATGAATGCTTTAATCTGTGCTCTTGATAAAACAGAATTTAATCGAATTTCTCATTGTGAAACTGCACAGGAAATATGGCATACGTTGGAGGTCACACACGAAGGTACATCTCAAGTAAAGGAATCTCGTCTCGCTCTACTCAGCAACGAATATGAAAATTTCTCTATGCAAAAAGACGAAGATATAAAAGATATGTATGGACGCTTATCATCACTGGTCTACAATGCAAAAGCTCTTGGCAAAACCTATACCGAAGTGGAATTGATCAGAAAAATACTGAGAGTGCTACCGATTAATTTTGAACCAAAGGTGACGGCGATTCAAGAATCAAAAGATCTGAAAAAAGTAAGCATGGAAGAGTTGATCGGAAATCTGATTAATTACGAGATGGAGTTGAAAGCAAGAGAAGAACGAAAGGATTCTGAATCAAAGAAGAAGACGATCGCTCTAAATAATTCTGTTGAAAGTAATGATGATGATCCCGCTGAAGAGCTAGCCATGGTTTTGAGAAAGTGGGCCAAAGGAAAATAAAAGCCACAAAAGAAGAAAACTGTCAAATCCGAAAGTACCGAAATTCAGACGATGAAGTATTTTGCTACAACTGCAAGAAACCCGGACATATCAAACCAAATTGTCCACAGCTCAAAAATGAAAAAAGAAGAAGTTCAGAAGAAAGAAGAAAGCTTTTGCTGCTACATGGGATGACGAAGAAGGAGAAGAAGTTTCTGAAAGTGAAGAAGAGGAAGCTAATTTGTGTCTTATGGCTCAATCTGATTCAGAAAGTAGTGAATAGGATTAAAGTGAGGTATCGAATTTTACTTATAAATATTTAATTTTAATGTGTCACGATCTCACAAAAACCGTTGATTCTCTTGAACTAAAAGTTAAGAAATTAAAATCTGATAGGTCAAAACTAGTTCAAGAAAATAACAGTTTAGAAACAAAACTTGAAAAAGTTAAGAATTCACCGTTTTCAGAATGCGAAAAATGTCAATCTTTGAGTAATGACCCTTTGAAATTCAAAACTGATTTTGTATCACTCAAAAGTGAAAACGAGAAATTGAAAAACGAAAATCGTGATTTTGAGAAGGAGATTGAAAAGCTGAAAGAATCTGAAAAACTTGATTTTGAAAAGCGAAAACAATTTGAAATTGAAATTTCTAAATTCAAAGCTAAAATCAAAGCACTTGAAAACGAAAATTTGGTTTTGAAACAAACTGATGCTGAAAAGAGGAAAATCGCTATTAATCGTTGTTCAAATTTAATGAAAGAAAATAGCGATCTTAAATTTAAAATTCAACGACTTGAGTCAACCTTGACTAAATTTTCTAAAGGAGAGAAATCGTTGAATATGTTGTTAAAAAACCAATTTTTTGTTCAGAATAAAAATGGACTTTGCTTTGGATCTGATCAAGTTGAAAAACAAAATTCTAATGATTTTAAAAATCCTTTAAATGTTTTTGAAAAAAATTGATTTGAAACTTTGAAATCTAATAATTTCAAAGGGTTTTTAAATCATAAACGAAATAATAACTCATTTAAAAACATTTCATTTAAACGAATTTGGGTTCCAAAGGTCACTGTAGTGGATAGTAATGGATTGTTATATAAACGGATTTAGGTACCAAAACGTATAAACGTAGATAAGAGTGGTAAAACAACCTTTGTTAGACCACTTGATCACATAAACATTTAGGTACTGATGGAGGCTAAGGAACGACTGTGCTTAAAAGAGATATAATTCAAGTTGTTCCACTTTATTGAATTGTTTGAAGTTCCCTAGCCATAGATTCAGAGTTGAAGATTCATTGGTTCACATCGATTATGGTAAGTCAGATGTGATCTCTAAAATTCGTAATTTTATTTTATTTCCTTTTTTTTAGTTTATTTTTCCTTTTTTTGTTTTTATTTCTTTTATTTTTTTCTTTATTGTTTACTTGGCTGATTTTGAAATCATTCCTTATTGATTGTTGAATTTCCTAGATTTTAAAAAAATGATTTTTTTTTTTGTGATTTCAAATAATTATTTTCAAATTTGATCGTTGAGTGGTTCTTATGCCTGTCTAAAAATTCTCTGAGGATGTCACTTGTGATTCTTGCTTTGAAAATGATCTTGTGCTGCTCTGATAAGGAAATTGATTTGATTCATTGGTGATTAAATGATAAGTTGGAAAATCAGTGATTGGATTTAGTTAAAATTCATAGGCTATTTGAATTAAATTAATATATAAATGGTTTAAAAAATTGTCTAGGAGCAATCAGTGTTAAAAATATTAGAAAATTTCATTTTTTAACTGATTGATTTTTTTAAGCTGATTTTCAACTTGCGTTTACAAAAACTCCTCTTGAAATTAATATTTTCAATTTTAAAATTATTTTTGATTATTTATTCAAAAATTGAAATTATTGATTAATTTGAACCATTTTGTTACTCATCAAAATCGTTAATAGATTTATGAAATTGTGATAAGTTGTGACTATGGTATAATTCTTAACTAGAGGAGATATTATTTTAGATCACATGATGATTGGACAAATTTTATAATATCTTTGAATTAGAGCTTATTTCACGACCATCTTCTATATCTACCATGTTTCTATCATTCATCATGGTTTTATTTAATTTGGGGAGTTCTAATTATTCTTGGAATTAAAAAAAATATATAAATATAAATAATTAAATAATTTCGCCTTGGTATTCACTCCCATCTAAAAGTCCTCGCGGTTATGCGTGGGTGAATTACCTTAATCTCTATGTGCTTCTATTCTCATTTAAAAGACCTATGGGCTGTGCATGGATAGAACTCATTGAGAGGATAAAGTTAAGTTACTACTAACCCCATTTAAAAGACCTTTGGGCTATGCGTGGTTAGCAAGTGCTTAACGCATTTTGAGCATATTTAAAATCTTCAAAATTCGCATTAAAATATTCATTTTTTATTGAACTCTCCTCATTCTATAAAAACCATCATAAATCCATTCACTCTGAAAGTGAAATTTGCTTCTGATTTAAAGATTATTATGATTTTTGTTTGATTAAATGGGTTTTACGATATATATTCTCTCTCTTGATTTGAATTTATATTTATCACTGCTTCAATTTCTATTATCCTTTTGATGATAACAAAAGGGGGAGAATGGTCAAGATTTTGATTGTTGAGTATTAATTCAAAAAATATTTTAAGATTGGAAATTAAATATCTAGAGGGAGAATGGTCAATTGGATTTAATACATTCAATTTTTCCACATATATAGGAAGAGTTCAGTTGTAGGGGGAGCATACAAATAGGGGGAGTAATATATTTCACGTTCAAACACATTCAAAATCTTTTATTTGTTTTTCATCATCAAAGGGGGGAGATTGTTGTATATAACAGTGTTGTATACACAATTATATGATTTTTGTTTGATGATAACAACCAAATATATTTTATTATTGAATGTGTTTGTAACTGTACTGGTATACTACACAACAGACAGGATTATAATATTTTTATTTAAATAAAATATAACTGTACAGAAATTTAAACAATCACACAGTATTTTATTTAAATAAAAATATTTTATTTCAATATCAAAATGTACATCTTTTATAACTCCACTATTTGACATACTACATTTCATTCATACAACTCTGTCACTCACTCTATACAACTACATTTACATTCACATATACAGACACTCTCATACATTGACACTGTTATTTTTTTACTGTCTTCTGTTCTCCATCTTCTGTCTTCACAGCCTTCAGTCAAGTCAGGTCTTCATACCTGTCACAAGAAGAACACACAGTAGACTGCAACAAAAATAAAATAGAATAAAAGCAAATAAAAATTTATTTTTAAATTTTATTTGCCTCAGAATTACGGTGTGTTTCTCATCATTTTTCTAGACTTGGTTTGATATGCAGGGACAGAAAAATCTCATCTGATGGCTGCATGTACACACGTATACACGTGTGCACTGCCACGCCAATCAATATGCATCTGAGAAGTAGCCACAAGGACCATCTCAACTCAGTGCATATGGTCGAGAGTGCTAAATCAAAACAGCAAAAACAAGTGGTCGAGCACAATGCAAAATGCGAGTACAAAGTAAAAACATGATCAACAATAAAGAATAAAAAAGAAAATCATTTTTTTTTAGAGCAACTCAAGGCAGGCTTAAATCAAATATTTCAATAATCATGCAAAGAAAACAATCATGGACAGAACATTATCTAGCAAGGGATTCACGACAAATATATATTCATATGAACTGTTTTTGACAATAATCAAGAGTGAACATTCAATGGTGCAGCCCCCAAACATAGTGTACAAGTCATACCATGCAACAACAAGTGTACATGTTGCAAATTTCTTTAGACATGCAAGTGTGTGAGCCGTGCACAAGTTCAAGTCAAGTGTCAAATATGATGGTGCAGCAAACATGAAGCAGGCAGTGTCAACATGGCACATTAATGGATGATTCAAGTACATGTAAACACAAGCAGCATGTTTATGTCAGTATGGAAATACACAAGGCAAATATGGTGAAGCTTCAAGCTTACAAGCAAGGAATAATACAAGGCAGTAGCTAAATGGATAGTATGAATATAATCAGGAAATGCACGGCAATATACAAAGAAAACAAACTAAGCACGGTGACAAAACTAATGAATCTCTTGGTACAAGATTATGGGTCATAGCAGTTCAAAGCCAGAACATGACATCAAACAAACAAGGCAAGAGTTGGATGGCAACACTAGTCAAGGCAGATGTTTCAGGATGCTCAGGAGCAAAGTGTATGAAGCAGTAACAAGAATGGAAAAATCAGTGCAACAAATTCGTATACTCGAGCAAGTCCAGTAACATGAATGGTACAACATGGCTCAGCCTAATCAATTACAATGGGGTAGGTGCATTCACAATATGGTGGAGCACAACTGAGGTGCAGGTCTATACAGCAGCAGTTCAATGATTGGTTGGCAAGCATGAATGGCATATGGTGCATATACAAGCCGAGAAGTCAGTACAAAAATGTCAAATAGGAAGAATAAGTCGAGTATGAAATGGCAAGTCTAGCAGGATAATCATGTACAATAAATGTTTTTATCAAATTCAAAGAATGATGACTGGGAAGTTCAAGTACAAGAGAAATCATGCCAGACTGATTAAGTATTGTATCCATTCTTATTAGTTCAAAATCAAGTTAGAGCATCAATTCTTAGTTTTCGGCAAGGCAAGTATCAAGTGTAGTATCAGTTAAAGGTTGAGTACCAAGATAGGGTGGATTTTTCTTTTCTTATCAATTAAAAAAGTTTTTAATCGGTGAAGAATTATCAGCATGATGCACAAGTTCAGCATGGTGAAAGATCACGCAATTTTCAGATTGAAGGAATTTCCAGAATTTATCTTGCAAAATATTTGGTTTTGCTTAAGCAGGGAGAAATTCAAAATCAAATGCAAGTTTCTCACGCAAGTTTGAAGATTTCAAATTTCAGAAATCACGCTAATTCAAAGCCAAAGATCAAAATTTACGCAATATACGTTCAGATGTAAAGCTGACGAAAACTCCAGAGTTTCAGAAGATTTCAAAGCCCCAAAATTCATGAATATATCATAACCAAATCAACTACGAAATCAGAGAAATTTTAGGACTTTTAAAACCTTATAAATATACACCAATCATCATCGGCAGAAGGGCATCCAAGTTTCAACGCAATCAAAGAAAAATTAGAAGTGAAAAAAAAATCAAAAAAAAATCATACCAATATTCACTTGGATCTGGATCGAGTGAATCTGCAAATCTAAGAACCAAAAAACCATCAGAGCACGAGACCAACATCGGCAAACATCAGTGCAAGAGTACGATCAATCATTTTGCAGAGAATCGGATTCTAGAAGGAAACCCTAGATCGCAAGAAGGAAACCCTAGATTGCAAACCCTAGGCCGCCATTTTTTACAGTGACAAGGAGATCGAGCCAAACAAAATAAAGTGGTGAAGCAATAACAAAAGTGGCCTTGGGAGCGAGTGTCGCGAGTTTACAGGGGATTGTAAGCATAGAGATTGTTTTAACTCCTAGTAGAAACCTTGGGGAATGCAGCAGTAGGCAGGGTTTTGCCGAAGCTGGGTATATCTGTGTGTTATTTATTTTCCGCATTTATTCTGATTATTATCTGTGTTGTTTTTATTTAATTATTCAGCAAAAATATGCGATAAACCCTATTCACCCCCCCCCCCTCTAGGCTTAATTTAGATCCTACAAATAAGTGTTCAGTACAAAAATGCTTACTGACGAAGCTCCTAAATACCAAACAATTGAAAAGGACATCTAAGTATGTTTCCATTTGGAAATATACGAGAAAGGTGATTTGTCCAGGTTTCTTCAACAAATTTGAAGGTTTTTAGTTACAAAGAAAGAAATGCATGCAGATCATTCAAGTTTAAAAATCTTATGTATATTTTGGTGAAATTCTGAAATTAATTGATATAATAAAAAAAGAAATGTAAAAATGCATTATTATTCATTGTAAACTATTACAGAGTGTGTAACATCCCATAATCTTAAAGAACACTATAACGATAAACTAAAGAATACCTAATTAAATATTAGGAATTAAGGGAAATGGACTGTACCATTGAGTTTGTCTTGAAATTATACTTAGGATAGACTCCGAGTTTGCATAAAATGAACATCGTATGAAAAAGTTATTAAGCTTTGAAGCTTGTATACACATAAGAAAAATATTTATAAACAAAACCAGGCCAGAATATCAAAATCAGAAGGCGGGAAGAAGCGGGAAATCGACCCGTTAGGGGTCAACCCTATGCCCCATAGGGGTCGACCCCACCCAGATCTGGGGCTGATCCATTCTTTGAACCGGGACTTGTTTCTTGACCAGATTCGTTGACTTGAGGCTATATATAGGACCTAATTTCTATTGTTTTAATCATCAAAAATAATGGAGACAACAAGGTGCTTCCCCAGCTTAGATTGAATTGGCCTATTCTTCTGCAGCAACAACAACTTATATGTATACAAGAATCTCTACTGCAACATCAACCCTTATTCCTCGGTTCTTTAGATCCAGTCCCTGTGAGTTCATGCAATTTTTAGACATGAACATTTAATAAGTAGTCCTGACTTGTTTATAAGTTTGGATCTAAACCTATGTCTATTAATAACCTGAATCATAATTAAAAAGATCTGCCATTACTTGTATACCTGATCTACTGTTCTCATATGCCCAATTCTGCTATCATATATCTATTCTGTTATTATGCCCAATTTTATCATCATATGCCTATTTTATTATTATGCCTATTTCTATTCTCTTCTCTCCCTCCTTCCCTTTTTATTTTTATAGCCAGGTTACCTTTGAGTCTAGGCCTATCGCTGAGATATGCGAATGGAAGAAATTGAGAATGGTAGGGAATGATAAATTGGAGTATAACTTGTATCATGAAACATGACTGGGATTTGGGGGCATAACCTATACCTTGATCTAAAATTTTAATTTGAGACATAACTTGTATAGTAAATCAGGACAGGGATTTGGGGGCATAACCTATGATGAACATGAATAATTGCCTAAGAACGAATATGCCTAAAATGACAGTAAATAGAAACTATAATCGCACTTAGACGTCAGGTTAGATTACACTTGTGGTAGAAGTCTACCTAGAAACGCCCGGCAAATCTAGCGTTCACAGGTGGTTAATCTAATATGAGGGGTCGAGTGTGTAAATGTACACGTAATGGTGCTAAG
This sequence comes from Allium sativum, assembly GCA_030737875.1. Lineage (NCBI taxonomy): Eukaryota > Viridiplantae > Streptophyta > Magnoliopsida > Asparagales > Amaryllidaceae > Allium > Allium sativum. Next base: position 17,493,209 of record JASFAX010000025.1, read on the forward strand.
ACATGAGGTTTAGTCTAACTTGTGTTAGAACTCTTCTTGGAACCGCTTGGCATATCGAACATCCATGAGTGGTCGACTTAATATGAGAGGTCTATTAAACAGACATGAACGGAAAATGATAAGAACCTGTAATACTTAACCTGTTTAAATCTGTGGGGGGTACATGAACCATAAAACTGTGAAAGGGTTAAGTAAGCTTGTTTGGATCTTTGGGGGGTTAAGTAAATCTATTAAATCTGTGGGAGGTTATACGAACCCGAAAAATTTAACCTGTTTTATATGTTGTGGTTATGGCTTGTTAATCATAACCTATCAAAATTATAGTAGTGGGGATGCAAGCCTAGGGGTTGGCTTGTATCATCTGTTGTGTGGGACCCGTATCAGTCAGTAACCCATATTGGTACCATATGGGAACCCCGAACTAGGTAGGGGTCAGGGGCATGCTTACTGTGCTAATTATAAGAGGTTCATTTGGGTAGAGGTGTTGACGGTGTGTTCCAACGAACTCATATGTGTGCATGGGTCCGGATTGCTCGAGAAATTAAGACGATGTGACATCTGTAGATGTGGTTGTACCTATCGGAAAAGGGGTTGCCATAATAGGGAGTGATACATCCTACTGCGGGGCCATCACAGGGTATCTACGGGACAGGGAGCCAATTGATTTGGGGTAGTAATTAGGGTACATCTAGTTCTGCTAGTTAAGGAGCCCGTTATTATCGTTTGGGGTAACACCTGTTATATCTTTTGGGCTACCTATTATTATTGTTGGGGGTAAAACCTGCCACTAGAAGTACACCTAAGTCTACCAACTGTTTCTGTTGGGATGATTTTGTTTCTGTCATACTGGTATTGGTGCATAGAAAAGTATATGAGAAGCGTAACTTATTCTATTCCGTTTATTCTGCTTATCCTGCCTATTCTGTTATACTTGTCTTATGATATTTTTATCCATCTCATCCAGTTTATATACTTCCATGATGCTTTTACTTATTTATATGCCAAAAGTAACTGGACTCACCATACTTTATGTCTTCCCGTTTTGTTTCCTTTTCTCTCTCTTCCTTCCCTCCAGATTCTTAGGGTAGGAATACTCAGGCTGGATTAGGATTTCCTCCTCTGTTTTCGCTTGCAGCTGCTTTGATGTACCACTTTGATTAACTTTCTACTCTGATATGGCTCTTTTTAGGGACTTTGCTTTTATATTACTGTACTCTGATGATTTTTTACAAGGCAAACATTTTAATTTGATGTAATGAGTTTTTTGTATTTCATACCTATGTAATTGGATTTTGGGCCACGATGTTTTTTGTTTAAAGAATAAAGTTTTAAATTCCATTGTTATTTTATATTTGTCTTGTGATGTTTGTGTTTATGTTTACCTATAACGCTTCATGGAACTTAATGCATTCTGTTAAAGAGTGGCATTAATGGACCTGGGGTGTCACATTTTGTATCGGAGCTGAAGGTTACTAGATCAGATAAAAAGGTTTTGAAAATTATTTTCAAAAGGTTTTAAAAGAAAGCATTTCCAAAAGAAAAGTCTGTTTTGAAAATCATATTCCCCAAAGCCATATGAAATGTCTTTCGACTCTCTGTTTGAATCCATTTTCCTTATCTTTTCAGCATGTCTGGGGAACCGAATATTCCCGAGGCCGTTCAGTACCTGCTTATTTCCGTAGGTATCTTGAGGCTACGGCGTCTGCTGGAGGCCAAGCAGACAACCTCTCCCCTAGTTGTAGCCACTATTCCTGTTCCTCCTCTACGAGTGAATAATTCTCTAAGATATGCAAGGATTTCTGTGCTGTGGGAGGAAAGCCTTTCCGACGAACTGAGACTTTCGTAGAAGCGAGGAATTTATTTAAGAGACGGAGGATATATTTGGGATTTTTGAGGTTGACGACCGCAGGAAGATTCAGTTGGTCGTTTGACAGTTGAAAGATGAGGCCTCATTTTGGCGGGAAGTGACGCAAGCAGGGCATTCAGTTGAGAAGTGGGATGATTTCCGATAGAAATTCGAGATGAAGTTTCTTTCTCAGGCAAAAGTGAGTATGCAAATGGAAAGGTTTCTAGCACTTATGCAAGGAGGCATGTCTGACAAAGGATATGTCAATAAGTTCAATCAAATAGTATGTTTGAGGTATGCAAGAAGGATGAATGAACCCCTCCATGGATTGGCTATGTCTCATATTACGATGGGTGCAACTTTTGAGAAACTCGTTGATATGACATTGATGCACGAAGAAGATAAAGGTGATAAGAAAGAGGCTAAGATGGATGAAACACAAAACAAGAAAGTATGGCCCAAGAAATAACAACAACAGCAAAATAAGTGCGGAAAAACGACAAAGCTCTAGAAAAGAGGGAATGTCATAGTTATGGGCATGTGGGACATTTGAGCAAAGATTGCAGAAAAAGGAAGAATGCTTGTTTCCAATGTTGTGAGGTCGAACACTTTACTAGGAAGTGCCCGAAGAAGTAAGGACAGGGTCAAAGGCAGGATCTTCTAGAGGGTAGGCGAATGCTCTCGTGGCCGGTGTATCGTTAAGAGGTAGGAAAGTTTCTGTTGAAGGGTTAATTTCTCTTTCCAATCATCCAGTTAGAACCCTGTTTGATTCCGACGCTTCACATTCTTTTATATATGATTTTGTGGTTGAGTCTCTACACCTTAGTACTAGCATGGTTTTGGATCCTGTTGTTGTCTCAAACCCCATTGGTGGTACGGCTCATTTGTCTATGATTTGTCGATGATATGTCGGGGTTTGAGGATATCATTATTAGGCGTCGAGTTTGAGTGCAACGCATATGTGCTTAGTTTTATGGGTTACGATTTGATTCTAGGGATGGATTGGATAGCCATGTATGGTACCATCCTGGACTGTGAAAGGAGGGTCGTTATACTTTTGACTTGCCATGGGAGGATCCTCAATATTTCTTGTGACCTTAAGGGGTCTGTCATGCTTAGTTTCCTAGAATCGCTTGATGCATCTATCGATGATTTACAATATTTACTAGCAGTCTGTGAGTATCCGGATGCTTTTGAGGAGGTTCAGGGCTTAGCTTTGTGGCACAAGATTGATTTCCGGATATACTTTGTGGACAATGCAAAGCCAGTTGCGTTGCTTGTGCGCCATATGGCTCCGAGAGAAAGGAGGGAGCTCAGCAAGCAAGTAAGGTAGCTACTTGAGAATGGGGTTATTAGGCGAAGCATATCGGAATGGGGTGCTCCAGTCGTTTTTGCGACTAAGGAAGATGGCTCTACTCGCTTATGTGTGGATTATAGGGACCTGAATAAGCTCACTAAGAAGAATAGGCACGCACTTCCAAGGATATATGATCTATTTGACCAACTTGTTGGTGCATCAGTTTTCTCCCAATTAGACTTGGTCATGGGGTTTCATCAGTTGAGGGTGGCCGAGGACAGTATAGACAAGACTACCTTTAGAACTCCAAATGGTTTCTTTGAATGGCTCGTCATGCCTTTTGGGTTGACGAATGCACCTGCCTATTTTGTGGATCTGATGAGTAGGTTGTTTCAGTAGTTTCTAAATAAGTTCTTGGTGGTCTTCGTTGATGACATCTTGATTTTCTTGAAGAATGAAGAAGAGCATTCCCAACATTTAAGGGAGGTTTTGAAGACTATCTGTGTGCATCATCTAAAGGCAAAATTCTCCAAATGTCATTTTTAGAGAAAGGAAGTGAAACTTCTAGGGCACGTGGTCTATAAGGATCGGATAGTGGCAGATCCTGCGAAAGTAGTTGCAGTTCAGGACAAAGAATGCAACGGAGGTGGGGAGTTTTCCTGGCTCGGCAGGCTATTGTAGGAAGTTCATTAAGGACTTCGCAAAGATGCCAGCCCCACTCACTAGACAAACGTAGAAGAATCTGACCTTTTCTTAGGATATTGACTGTGAAGTTTTTCTTTTCAGTGATTGAAGAAGGATCTGACATTAGGCCCAGTCTTGACTTTGCCTGACGGGAACAAAGTGTCCACAGTATACACTAACGCATGTGGTACAGGGCTTAGTGTTGTTTTGATGCAAGAGGGAAGGTTATTATGTTACGGTGGGAGATAGTTGAGAATTCATGAGAAGAACTACCCTACCCATGACTTAAAGTTGGCTGCCATAATATTTGTATTTAATACTTAGCGTCATTTTCTACTTGGAGAAAAGTTCGTGTTGTATATCGATCATAAATCTCTCAAGTACTTGTTCTGGCATAAGGGTCACAATCTAAGGAAACATAGATGGATGGACTTCCAAGCGTCCTATGACTTTGAGATTGCTTATGCGTGGTGGCGGATGCACTGAATAGGCAGAGGATGACCTTGAGTCCTCTATTTGTAGAGAGGCAGAGATTGGAGTAAATATCTACCTTTGATTTTAAGCCCTCTACCGAGTTTACACCTGGGTTATGTTGTAAGAAGTGCGACCTACTCTTTTGGATCAAATAGGAACTTTGCAGCGAGAGGACCCACAGATAGCAGACATCTACGATAGGCTCATTAGTGGGGAGACTTCTAGTCACCTCAGTAGATATTCCACAGATGATAGAGGGTGGTTGCGATGAGATGGAAGGCTTTGTGTTCCCCGAATTGGGAGTTTTTTGAAGACAGTCCTTGAGGAAGCCCATCATTCTAGGATGTCTATCCATCCAGGCACTAATAAGATGTATAGAGTTATGAAGAGGGTTTTCTTTTGGGCTGGGATGAAGAAAGATGTAGTAGAGTTTTTTTCTCGATGTTCGATTTGCGAGCAAGTCAAAGCAGAGCAAAGGAAACCTAGTGGTTTACTTCATCCATTGGAGGTCCCACAATGGAAGTGGGAGAGCGTCTCTATGGATTTCATTGATGGCTTGCCTAGATCAAGGAAAGGCAACACCAGTATTTAGGTTATAGTTGACAGGCTTACTAAGAGCGCTCATTTCATTCCTGTTAAGAGTAAGAGAACGGAAGCATGGTTGGCAGCAATTTATCTTCGTGAGATTGTCCGTCTACAAGGGGTACCTTCCAGTATAGTGAGTGATCGTGACTCCATATTCACTAGTTAGTTTTGGAGAAGCTTGTAGGAGGCATTAGGTACGCAGTTGTATTTGAGCACTTCTTATCACCTCCAGACCGATGGGGAAGACAGAAAGGGTGAACAGAGTTCTTAGGGATCTTTAAAGACTGTGTATCCTAGACTTCGGAGGGACATGGGAGGAGCATCTTCCTTGTAGAGTTCTCCTACAACAATAGTTATCAGGCTATGTAACGGCTGGAAATTTTCGACTCCTCGAGAGTCGAAAATCCCGAGACGTTAGTGAAAGAAAGTAGAGGGTGAGGAAGATAAGATAGAACTAATAGAATAGAAGAAGAAGAAGAACTTACATCATCAGAGTAAACACGAATCTCACAGCGGAACGAACAAAATATAATATAACTTTGAAATACAAATCAGTACTCGTATATACATACCATTTCAAAGTACGACACCTAACAACACAGCGGAATAATAATAGCTATAATCCTGAAGTCTCCTGCTCCAAGCTCTCCAAGTGTATCTGTAAAATCCCGACTACTTGACTGCCCGTACAAATTTAGGCACCCAAGAGTTTAGGGAAAACAAACAAAATAAACTCCGGGTCAGTCATGGGACTGATGTGAATAAAACTCCAACACTTAGTTAAATAAAGGATATCTTTCTGATATTATAAAAATGTCTAAATACAAATAGATATCAATCTAGCAGAACGCTTGCATCTCACGTTCCACATACATAGTATACAAATAAAACCGTGAGTGCTTATTGGAGATTGGATTCCAACAGACAAGGTATGGGAGCACCTCCCGATCAGTGTACTCTAGAGGAGATACACTAGGGTTCAACAAGAATGTCTTGCAACCCGGCCACACATGACCGTCCACTCATTCAGCTTGAGTGTAACGAATATATTATCACCGATGGTTGGGATCAGCAACCATCCTTCCCGATAAGGGACAGCATTGAAATAGATTATAAAGAAGTACAATTGAATATTCTCTAGATGGTGATAATACACCCTGCTTGGGTATGGCCCAACTAGCCATGCTGCCTAGCCCAACTTCTGTTATTTCCCGGTGGTGAGGTTTGAGGTCACGTTTATCACTTTGACAGATTATTTCTTCAATTACTTTGAATGCCACATCATCATACCCGCCAAATCATTATCGATTTCTCAAGGCATCACGGGTATAAAAGCTAAGAGAAACGAATTTCTCCGCCACCAATGAAATACGTTTAAAGAGATCAACATATATGATTCGTTAAGAATACTTTGTCAGACACTCGTCCATATACGTTGTCCTGGGACTGAACAAACCGAAGGCACTATTCAGTGAATCCATCCTACCTAGGCTTTTCACAATAGCCCTTGCACTTCACTCCGTCTTCAATTATCTTCAGCGTACTTGATTCGCAACGCTTATGCTAATACGGAGTGGTTCTTCGGATAATAATCCAATCGGTCTCTCCATATTTACAACGTAAATATGGTCAAAACTTTGATAGTCTGTGATTCAACTATCAAATGAAAACATGTCGGTGTACAAACAACGATCTTATTTCCAAATGGAAATTCGATCGATCAATCATCATATGTTCATATTTCCTTATTTCATATATTTAGAAAATATTTGTTCTTAATCATTGGATAACATTTCCATAGCTTATTTTCACATCACAATTATTTCGCAACTATCAGTCCCTAACTGTAACTAGTACGAGAATAATTCTCTAAGTATCAATCCGGAAGGTCGAAACCAACATCAGATCGTCACTAAGAAAACCGTTCAACTTACCCTCTCCAGTCAGTTTCTGAATTTGCTTAACTCTATTTCTTAAATTCTTATCATGAAAACATTTCATTTTCTATGTTTAGAAAACATATCTGACTATATTTGGAAAACGTTTCCAAAACTCATTTACGGATTTCCAATGAACGTTGTATAAAACATCGTTACGCTTAATCCATTAATCGCTTATTATTTAACTATATTTCAAATCAACCTTTCTATCGAACCACAATTATTCCTTTGTCAATTCTGAAGTCAATCAAGTTGGGGTATAATTACCTCTCAGACCTTAATTGAACAACGTCCTTTACTGTGAAATAGATGAAGTTCGTCACTCACTTTTTCCAATTATCTGTTTACGCACATTCTCGGATTCAGGTTACGAATCCACTTCTTATATGACAACGTTTGATTATAACTATAACGTTATAATTCCTACCCCTAAAATATCTAACCTAAATTATAAATTTATTTCCTAACTCGAATAATTTAACAGACACCTAATTTCTAAATCTATAACTAAATCTTGATTTAAACCCTGGAAAGTAAATAGTACTTTCCCGAATTCGCTATAATCGAATTCGACGTATAACTCTCTTTCGAGTAATCTCTATTCGATTAACTCTCCCTTTTTAATAACTGATATTCGATAAACTCTATTTCGATTAACTCCTATCGAATAACTAATATTCGAATAACTCTTCTTGGTTGGCTCTATTTCATTAACTCTTATCGAATAACAAATATTCGATTTTCTTAAATGTGTCAATTCTTATCGAATAACTAACATCCGATTAACTTATATGGATTTGCTCTTATTGAATAACTTATTCGATTAACTTAACTTGATTTTCTTAACTCGATTATCTCAACTCGATTACTTAACTCGATTTCTTAACTCGATAAACCTTAACTCGATTACTTAACTTGATAACTTAACTTAACCCAAATCGATTAACTCAACTCTAATCGATTAACTTAATTTGATTTACTCCTTCGAATAACTAATTCGAATAACTTAATTGATTAACTCCTTCGAATAACTAATTCGAATAACTTACCTTCAAATAACCAATATTCGATTTACTCTAACTCGATTAACTTAATTCTAATCAATTTACTCCATTTCGTTTCAACTTAATTCAAATCGATTAACTTAACTTAAATTGATTAACTCCTTTCGAATAACTAAATTCGATTTAACTCTTCTCGAATAATTAAATTCGATTAACTCAAATTGAATAACTAATATTCAATTAACTCTTACGTGTTTAACTCTATTCGAATAACTAATTCGAATAACTTACCTTCGAATAACTAATATTCGATTTACTCTAACTCGATTAACTTAATTCTAATCGATTTACTCCATTTCGATTCAACTTAATTCAAATCAATTAACTTAACTCAAATTGATTAACTCCTTTCGAATAACTAAATTCGATTTAACTCTTCTCGAATAACTAAATTCGATTAACTCAAATTGAACAACTAATATTCAATTAACTCTTACGTGTTTAACTATATTCGAATAACTAATTCAAATAACTTACCTTCGAATAACTAATATTTGATTTACTCTAACTCGATTAACTTAATTCTAATCGATTTACTCCATTTCGATTCAACTTAATTCAAATCGATTAACTTAACTCAAATTGATTAACTCCTTTCGAATAACTAAATTCGATTTAACTCTTCTCGAATAACTAAATTCGATTAACTCAAATTCAATTTTCTTCTTGTTTTATAAGGATTTCCCTTTTTCCAATGTTTATTTCTATCGGTGTTAAAACAAATTTCTACCTCTCTATATAAGTTCAGACTTATATATTCCATTTATCAAACAATAAATATTTTATTTAATTTATAAAACATTATTTATAAATTAAATCTTCTCACTTTAACTGTTTAAAACAGATTTCCTATTTAATATCTCCTTTAAATCTATATCGTGTTATACCCGTGTGCGAAGCACGGGTTTTAAATCTATCCTTGTATAATTCTATTTATTTTTCGAACAAGTGTTCCTTTATTTATTCCCTAAATAAATATTCCTTTATTCCATTTATTTATAATCTAAATAAATGTTCCTTTATTTATTTCCTAAAATAAATATTCCTTTATATTCTAATTCATTTATTTTCTAAATAAATGTTTCTATTTTATTTCATTTATTTTCTAAATAAATGTTTCCTTTTTCATTTATTTATTTTCTAATTAAATAAATGTTTTCCTTTTATAAAATCCTATCGATTTTATAAATAAGATTCATTTTCAATATAAACATTGAAAATCCCCTTATCAACATTTGGTATGTTATGGTATTCAATCATATCAAATCACGATGTTCAATATCATCCAAGCACGTATAATCGCCCATAGATTTTATATCACATCATATAACAATATATGAAAAAGATTAAAATTACTGTTGAGGAATCCAGTCGGATCCCTCCAACATGTTTCCCTTCATCACAGATGTTAGACAATATAGATAGCATCACTTTCAGTTCCATATGATATAATCTGTTAAACATAATTAATATAGAAATTTAACTAACTGACTAGCAGTTCAATCAAACAATCAACACACAGTCAAACAGACAATTTTAACAGTTCTAACAATACAACATGAAATTATAAACTGTTCAGAGTTAGTGAGATTTACTCACACTTGCGCGTTAGCCGTTAAATAACGGTTTGCGTTATTTGATTCAGTCGGACAATTTATTTCCCCATAAATTCATACGAGCTCGAATCCACTTCCAGTCAGCTTCATTGTGAAGCTCTCGTCCATACGATCCCAACGCGACCAGTTTCGCTGAATTTCGTCATCGTATGACAAAGTTACGGTCATTCGAAGTTAATATACTTTATTAAATAAAAACTTGGACTTTAATCTCTTATAGGGCCTTAACTCCTTGAACCAACCCATTCTCTCCCACGTAACCGGACCCGAATGCTTGTTCCCCATTCTCCTGTATCGCACGCTCAAAGGATCCTTAGCTACTACCGATTATTCCCAGTACATCCACGCTTCATCCTTCCACAAAAATTTCAAATCAACTTCACCACTTTTTCCCTTTTCATGAATTTGACAACTCCCCCACCATCAAACGCCACTCGATCCACCCTAACAGGATGCGACGCCGAGCTCATCAGCTCGATTACAGTGAAACCCGCGACCTCATTGGCGACCAAATCCACCCAAAATCCACTCGCAAATGCTAAATCACTTCCTGAAACTGATTTCAACTCCAGAAAATCACCTCGATGCCCCAACTCCTCCTTTCCGTCAGCCCTAGCTCGACTATGTCACGCTGCAATATTTTCGAACGAACGAAACTGCAACCGAACCCAACCAGATTTATACGAGATTGGAGAGCACCCCTTGGTGATTCGAAATATACTCGTATGATGACTTATAGTATTTTATTTTGGTTTCTATGAATTTTCTTTTGAACAAACTTTTGCTGTGTCTTGGTTTATACGGGTTATATAAGCCTGGTTTGTGGTAGGTAGGAATTGTGGTGGAGAACGAAGGCGTGTGGCCTGTGCTGGATCATAGGAAAAGGAGGAGGATATTTTCAATATTATTTTCTATTTTATTTGTTTGATTTTATGCTCTTCTCTGGTCCTTAAAAATCCCTACGACCGCATATGATACCCAAAAATCACCAAACTGGACGCATAGCTAGAGTTCGACATTACGGTCCTAACGAAACTAGTTTCGTCAAATTCCGACTTCGTATGCTCACACATCGTATTTTTAACCGTCGAAATACTGACTATTTCTCCGTCTAAAAATCCATACGTTCACACAGTGACTCTAAAAATCACCAAACTTGGAATCTGACAACTATTTTACATTGCGGATCCAACAAAACTGGTTTCGTCGAATTCCGACTTCGTATGCAAAAGTGGCTATCTTTAACACTCTAAATAGCATATTTAAATATATAAACATAATTAAATTAAATATTTAAAATTAAATATTATCGTATATCTTCACATATGATATCGTACAGTTCCAGAATATCATATCAGAATTTACAGTTTGATATTTCAGATTTTAGATTATCCCGGTATTCAGTTTATACTGAAAATCTCTTTTATAACATATATAAAGCGTCGCAAATTATAAAGGAATTCTACAGCGACTTTTCTGAAATTCGATTTGGACATAACTCAAAATCTACACGACGAAATCCTGATTTTTCTCTTCCACTAGAAAGATACACTCCACCAGCTCCACACGTTTCTTGTTTCACAGAAATCCAGCTTAAAATGATTCATGTACATTCAGTTGAAGTTCAAATCGCCAAATTGCGAACTGGCGCGACGTTTCAGGTTCGTTTTAATTATAATTATAAATTATAAGTTCAAACGTTGTACTTTAAGTTATCGATATCACCAAATCGATATATAAATAATTAAATAAATTAATTATTCGACAGCTAACAAAACGCGCCATTACAGACTTCCCCCTTAAAATAATTTCGTCCTCGAAATTGCTAAGTTAGAAAAATGCTACTAACTCTACTAACTAGGTTTAAAAATCCCTTTTTTTTTACCTCTAAATTTCAGTTTCGACTGGCCCTATTTAATTTTAATTAATTTATTAATTCATTTCCGACCAACTAAAAATTTCAAAAATTCTGAAAATTTTCTAACACCTTAAATTTTCGAAAAATTTCGCCATAACCTCCTTTGTACGGCTCAAATACGTCAAACCACAACTCGCCTCTCTAGGCCTCCTCCAATCCAAAAGGAAATCAAAATAGCCAAGCGGCTTGCCAATTCGGCTCATAAAATCCAAACTCATATATGATATAAACTTGTACCTTTTTGTCGGGCATTTAACTCTATCCCTTGCATCTGCTACCACTTCAACATATACCAATGTTATCCATTCCAATTGATCTCCAATCAGTTCATATCCTCAAATCCAAATCGAATTTCATTCGAACACTAATATCAAATTCCAAATTATTGACTTATCAATTTGGTTTCATTCTAGATTATCTCTAATCCAATTCAATTTTATTTAACTCGGTTCAAGTTAAATTTCAATTTATTTTTTACCATCTCATTTTATTTAACTTCATTAGTTAAATTTTAATTCCAGAACTTAAGTTCCTGGGTTTCTTTCAAATCAATTTGAAATCATAATGCCAATTCAAAACCTTTGAATTTCTAAACAACTTGTTTTCTCAAAACAATTCAAAAACAAAACCTTTGGTAGTAATCCGTCACTTAGAACTCGAAAATGAACACTGATGATGTCTAGATTCATCATCAGAATCTATTTTCCAGCTATCGAAGTGAGTTCAATACTATATCATTTTCAATTTGAAAAACATTTTCAAAATCTCCCAGGGACTTAAAATTTCCTTATTTTAAATTCCAAATTCTGATTTAAATTCATATTTAATTCAAACTATTTCATATATTACATTCATATGAATTATGATTGGTCATTTATAACCATTTCACCCTTTTATAATCTTATTCGATTATAATAACAACCAACACAATCAATATACTATAATACTTTCAAGATATATATTTCTTCTATAAACAAATATATTTTGGGAAAAATTATTTCATTTACCCTCTTTCAAAACATACCATGACGGTTCATCGTATTCGAGTGTTTAGTAACCCTTATCGATATAGTGGATCAAACTGATCGACCAGAATTCATAAGCCACTCAACCAATAAATCTCCACAATATAAAACCATTTTATATTGAATAACAATTATGCGCTCATATATATACACTCAAACTCAATCTAGGATATTACTAATCCCATCTCTATCGAGTTATGCCACAGAGCAAAGGTAATCACTTAACTTAAGCTCTGATACCAACTGTAACGGCTGGAAATTTTCGACTCCTCGAGAGTCGAAAATCCCGAGACGTTAGTGAAAGAAAGTAGAGGGTGAGGAAGAAAAGATAGAACTAATAGAATAGAAGAAGAAGAAGAAGAACTTACATCATCAGAGTAAACACGAATCTCACAGCGGAACGAATAAAATATAACATACTTTGAAATACAAACCAGTACTCGTATATACATACCATTTGAAAGTATGACACTTAACAACACAGCGGAATAATAATAGTTATAATCCTGAAGTCTCCTGCTCCAAGCTCTCCAAGAGTATCTGTAAAATGCCGACTACTTGACTGCCCGTACAAATTTAGGCACCCAAGAGTTTAGGGAAAACAAACAAAATAAACTCCGGGTCAGTCATGGGACTGGTGTGAATAAAACTCCAACACTTGGTTAAATAAAGGATATCTTTCTGATATTATAAAAATGTCTAAATACAAATAGATATCAATCTAGCAGAACGCTTGCATCTCACGTTCCACATACATAGTATACAAATAAAACCGTGAGCGCTTATTGGAGATTGGATTCCAACAGACAAGGTATGGGAGCACCTCCCGATCAGTGTACTCTAGAGGAGATACACTAGGGTTCAACAAGAACGTCTTGCAACCCGGCCACACATGACCGTCCACTCATTTAGCTTGAGTGTAACGAATATATTATCACCGATGGTTGGGATCAGCAACCATCCTTCCCGATAAGGGACAGCATTGAAATAGATTATAAAGAAGTACAATTGAATATTCTCTAGATGGTGATAATACACCCTGCTTGGGTATGGCCCAACTAGCCATGCTGCTTAGCCCAACTTCTGTTATTTCCCGGTGGTGAGGTTTGAGGTCACGTTTATCACTTTAACAGATTATTTCTTCAATTACTTTGAATGCCACATCATCATACCCGCCAAATCATTATCGATTTCTCAAGGCATCACGGGTATAAAAGCTAAGAGAAACGAATTTCTCCGCCACCAACGAAATACGTTTAAAGAGATCAACATATATGATTCGTTAAGAATACTTTGTCAGACACTCGTCCATATACGTTGTCCTGGGACTGAACAAACCGAAGGCACTATTCAGTGAATCCATCCTACCTAGGCTTTTCACAATAGCCCTTGCACTTCACTCCGTCTTCAATTATCTTCAGCGTACTTGATTCGCAACGCTTATGCTAATACGGAGTGGTTCTTCGGATAATAATCCAACCGGTCTCTCCATATTTACAACGTAAATATGGTCAAAACTTTGATAGTCTGTGATTCAACTATCAAATGAAAACATGTCGGTGTACAAACAACGATCTTATTTCCAAATGGAAATTCGATCGATCAATCATCATATGTTCATATTTCCTTATTTCATATATTTAGAAAATATCTGTTATTAATCATTGGAAAACATTTCCATAGCTTATTTTCACATCACTATTATTTCGCAACTATCAGTCCCTAACTGTAACTAGTATGAGAACAATTCTCTAAGTATCAATCCGGAAGGTCGAAACCAACATCAGATCGTCACTTAGAAAACCGTTCAACTTACCCTCTCCAGTCAGTTTCTGAATTTGCTTAACTCTATTTCTGTAACACCCCGTATTTCAGTTAATGCTAAAATTCACTAATTGCAGAATAAATAATCTCAGATGTGAGAATTGGGGGAAACGGGCTACGTCATTGCGTTCGTCTCGGAAAAATACGCAGAATAGAGTCCGAAATTTTGTAAATCGGAGTCCGTATGGCCCAGTTATGGCCCAAAGAAGTTTTTAGAAAATTCAAAGTTAAAAACAGATTTAAAATTCAGTTCTAAAACAGGATTGGAGCCAAAAGCGGAGGTGCTGGGAAAGTTCCCGCCTAGCCCCGTGTCGACAGGCATGTCGACAGGGGTGTCGACTGCCCTGTCGACAGGGGTGTCGACACAGGGTGTCGGCCCTGTTGATCTGGGTGCACCAGATCTGGTTTTTGGTTGAGTCTTGGGCTGTGTTCTAGAGATTTCCGAAATCTGATGGTCCTAATCTAATTTAGGGCTAATCCTATGGTCCTAAAATACCCAACTAATCTATATATACACCCTAATACCCCCCTAATCCTTACTAAAAATAGATCTAAGGCCATTATGCCACCACTTTGAAACTTGAAGGAGCCTCCATCAAAATTAGAGAAGGGATAGCATTCCAAATCAACTTCTAGCCTCTTAATCTTCTTCATTAGTTTGCTAATCTTGGTTTTGGTGAGCTTCTATCCCCTTAATAATCAATTGTTAAATTGATTAAGATAGGATATGATGATGTATGGCTAGGTTTGTGGATCAATGTGTTTATGCAAGCTTAGTATAGTGTATGTTATGTGTTTTGCAAGTTATATGCTATATATCATGCAAGTTTAGTGTATGTGTTCATGACATCTTTATGCAAAGCTTAATGTTATGTAGTCATGACATCTTTATGCAAGTTTGGTGCTATGTTTCATGATGCTTATGATGCAAAACACTAAGTTGAACATTGATCTATTATGCAACATGCTTATGCAAGTTATGTGTATGCTTATATGCAAGTTTAACATGTTATGCAAGTTATGCATGCTTATCCAAGTTATGTGAATGCCTATGCAAGTTATGTGTATGCTTATATGCAAGTTCAACATGTTATGCAAGTTATGCATGCTTATGCAAGTTATGTGTATGCTTATATGCAAGTTTAACATGTTATGCAAGTTATGTGAATGCTTATATGCAAGTTTAACATGTTATGCAAGATATGTGTATGATAATATGCAAGTTCATATGCAACATGTTATGCAAGTCATGTGTATGATAATATGCAAGTTTGGGTTAAATGTAGTTGGGTTAATATATGCTCATATATGCAAGTTGACATCCTCTTAACCCATGACAAAGTTATATGCTAAGATGTGGTTACACCCGTGATATTTGTGATGAATCTTCCCTTTATTATGAAATGAGAACAATTTACGTGGGGAACGATGGGGTTAAAAATGCATATTAACAAAATAAAATGAATGAACATAAGTGGGAATTTACCTATTGAGTTAGGTCTACCCCATGGGAATTTACCTATTGAGTTAGGTCTACCCATGCTATGGAATTGGGAATTTACCTATTCGGTTAGGTCTACCCATATTCTTTAAATTTGACATTAATTAGGGATAATTAATATGGGGGTGATTAATTAGGTGTAATTAATCGACAAAGACACGAGGTTGGACTCATTTGTAGTGTAAAACTGCCCGGACCCTACCGGCTTAACCAGTTGCTACAAATGTCAGCCCAATGTGAGAGGTCTTAGCCATAAACTAAATACGTGATTAAAGTAAAGACACGAGGTTAGACTCTGTAATGACGTAAAACTGCCCGGAACCTACCGGCTTAACCAGGTAGTCATAAAAGCCAGTCTAATGTGGGAGGTCTTTATGGGAGATCACGGTCTTAATTAATTAAGAAACGCTTAACCATATTAGCATGTAGTGGGACATGAGGAGTTAAGTGGGTGCCTTGGGTGGCATGTGGAATCTAGTGGGTTGCCTTGGGTGGCAATAGAAAATACGATTAGAATACTTAACCAAGTGAAACATGTAATTAAACATGATTAAAGGGTTAAGTGGGGTACACTAGATAAGTGACAAGCTTAGGTGGGTAGCTTGTGGGGGCCCATTTCAACCAGTAACCCTTTTGTATCTTTGTGGGCTCGACCCATGTCGAGGACGGGACACGCGTACTGGGCTTGATTATAAGAGGCCAAAATGGGTTAGCCGTGGCAACGCAAGTCCAACGGGTTTCATATGCGTGTGTGGGCCCGGGCTGGTAGATAAGCCGTTGTTGCATCGTGTAGGTATAAGCCGTGCACCGTTGATAGTATTGGGTTGCCACTTTAGAGGAGTGATACACCCCACTGTGGGACCAGCACGGGTATCTACGTTAGGGAGCCGATCGCTTGGGGAGTAGTGGGGTACACCTAGTGGAGATAGGGGCAGACGGCACCTATGTGGTCAGCTAGGAGTACATGAAACTACTAGTTATATCTTTCTTTTAAGTCCTTGGGTGGGATCAATCTCTGAGTAGGAATGACTGGTGTGGTGCAGTTAGTAATTATCCTTGGGTGGGTAGATGCGTCTTTACGGTTATCTTAGTTCACCCTATGTTTGTTGGCTACTTAGTGTAGTCATTATCCCCAAAGGTACCGTACCGAGTTCATATCATACCCTAATTACTTTAATAATTGTATTGTTAAGGTTATAGGGCTCACTCAGGCTTATGTCTGACCCCGTTGTTTTTATCTTTTTTCCCAACCCTCAGGTTCTCAGAGTGGGCCCAGCACGAGTGGGCTTTGATTAGGCTGCTTTTATTTCTCTCTTGGAGCTTGGACCCTAGATGTAGAGCTTAGTTTACCCTTTTCTTTTATGGCTATCAGTTCATGTATTGGGATTATGTATTTTTATTTAGCAGGATGGATATTTGTACTTGACTTCTATTATGGTTTTGTGATGTAACCAGACATGTTTTATTTTCCGCTGCAATTGAAATGATGTTTTAAATTTTCAAAGTATTACTTATATCTGTCTTGCTGTAATTACTCTGTTCTATATTCACTCAAATACTCCACCGATGTTATGGCATTCCCTTAGAGAGTGATCGTAGCGGGCGTGGGGTGTTACAATTTCTTAAATTCTTATCATGAAAACATTTCATTTTCTATGTTTAGAAAAAATAACTGACTATATTTGGAAAACGTTTCCAAAACTCATTTACGGATTTCCAATTAACGTTGTATAAAACATCGTTACGCTTAATCCATTAATCTCTTATTACTTAACTATATTTCAAATCAACCTTTCTATCGAACCACAACTATTCCTTTGTCAATTCTGAAGTCAATCAAGTTGGGGTATAATTACCTCTCAGACCTTAATTGAACAACGTCCTTTACTGTGAAATAGATGAAGTTCGTCACTCACTTTTTCCAATCATCTGTTTACGCAAATTCTCGGATTCAGGTTACGAATCCACTTCTTATATGACAACGTTTGATTATAACTATAACGTTATAATTCCTACCCCTAAAATATCTAACCTAAATTATAAATTTATTTCCTAACTCGAATAATTTAACAGACACCTAATTTCTAAATCAATAACTAAATCTTTATTTAAACCCTGGAAAGTAAATAGTACTTTCCCGAATTCGCTATAATCGAATTCGACGTATAACTCTCTTTCGAGTAATCTCTATTCGATTAATTCTCCCTTTTTAATAACTGATATTCGATAAACTCTATTTCGATTAACTCCTATCGAATAACTAATATTCGAATAACTCTTCTTGGTTGGCTCTATTTCATTAACTCTTATCGAATAACAAATATTCGATTTTCTTAAATGTGTCAATTCTTATCGAATAACTAACATCCGATTAACTTATATGGATTTACTCTTATCGAATAACTTATTCGATTAACTTAACTTGATTTTCTTAACTCGATTATCTCAACTCGATTACTTAACTCGATTACTTAACTTGATAAACCTTAACTCGATTACTTAACTCGATAACTTAACTTAACCCAAATCGATTAACTCAACTCTAATCGATTAACTTAATTTGATTTACTCCTTCGAATAACTAATTCGAATAACTTAATTGATTAACTCCTTCGAATAACTAATTCGAATAACTTACCTTCAAATAACCAATATTCGATTTACTCTAACTCGATTAACTTAATTCTAATCAATTTACTCCATTTCGATTCAACTTAATTCAAATCGATTAACTTAACTCAAATTGATTAACTCCTTTCGAATAACTAAATTCGATTTAACTCTTCTCGAATAATTAAATTCGATTAACTCAAATTGAATAAGTAATATTCAATTAACTCTTACGCGTTTAACTCTATTCGAATAACTAATTCGAATAACTTACCTTCGAATAACTAATATTCGATTTACTCTAACTCGATTAACTTAATTCTAATCGATTTACTCCATTTCGATTCAACTTAATTCAAATCGATTAACTTAACTCAAATTGATTAACTCCTTTCGAATAATTAAATTCGATTTAACTCTTCTCGAATAACTAAATTCGATTAACTCAAATTGAACAACTAATATTCAATTAACTCTTACGTGTTTAACTATATTCGAATAACTAATTCAAATAACTTACCTTCGAATAACTAATATTCGATTTACTCTAACTCGATTAACTTAATTCTAATCGATTTACTCCATTTCGATTCAACTTAATTCAAATCGATTAACTTAACTCAAATTGATTAACTCCTTTCGAATAACTAAATTCGATTTAACTCTTCTCGAATAACTAAATTCGATTAACTCAAATTCGATTTTCTTCTTGTTTTACAAGGATTTCCCTTTTTCCAATGTTTATTTCTATCGGTGTTAAAACAAATTTCTACCTCTCTATATAAGTTCAGACTTATATATTCCATTTATCAAACAATAAATATTTTATTTAATTTATAAAACATTATTTATAAATTAAATCTTCTCATTTTATCTGTTTAAAACAGAGTTCCTATTTAATATCTCCTTTAAATCTATATCGTGTTATACCCATGTGCGAAGCACGGGTTTTAAATCTATCCTTGTATAATTCTATTTATTTTCCGAACAAGTGTTCCTTTATTTATTCCCTAAATAAATATTCCTTTATTCCATTTATTTATAATCTAAATAAATGTTCCTTTATTTATTTCCTAAAATAAATATTCCTTTATATTCTAATTCATTTATTTTCTAAATAAATGTTTCTATTTTATTTCATTTATTTTCTAAATAAATGTTTCCTTTTTCATTTATTTATTTTCTAATTAAATAAATATTTTCCTTTTATAAAATCCTATCGATTTTATAAATAAGATTCATTTTCAATATAAACATTGAAAATCCCCTTATCAACATTTGGTATGTTACGGTATTCAATCATATCAAATCACGATGTTCAATATCATCCAAGCACATATAATCGCCCATAGATTTTATATCACATCATATAACAATATATGAAAAACAATAAAATAACTGTTGAGGAATCCAGTCGGATCCCTCCAACCTGTTTCCCTGCATCACAGATGTTAGACAATATAGATAACATCACTTTCAGTTCCATATGACATATTCTGTTAAACAGAATTAATATAGAAATTTAACTAACTGACTAGCAGTTCAAACAAATAATCAACACACAGTCAAATAGACAATTTTAACAGTTCTATCAATACAACATGAAATTATAAACTGTTCAGAGTTAGTGAGATTTACTCACATTTGCGCGTTAGCCATTAAATAACGGTTTGCGTTATTTGATTCAGTCGGACAATTTATTTCCCCATAAATTCATACGAGCTCGAATCCACTTCTAGTCAGCTTCATTGTGAAGCTCTCGTCCATACGATCCCAATGCGACCAGTTTCGCTGAATTTCGTCATCGTATGACAAAGTTACGGTCATTCGAAGTTAATATACTTTATTAAATAAAATCTTGGACTTTAATCTCTTATTGGGCCTTAACTCCATGAACCAGCCCATTCTTTCCCACATAACCGGACCCGAATGCTTCTTCCCCATTCTCCTGTATCGCACGCTCAAAGGATCCTCAGCCACTACCGATTATTCCCAGTACATCCACGCTTCATCCTTCCACCAAAATTTCAAATCAACTTCACCACTTTTTCCCTTTTCATGAATTCGACAACTCCCCCACCATCAAACGCCACTCGATCCACCCTAACAGGATGCGACGCCGAGCTCATCAGCTCGATTACAGTGAAACCCACGACCTCATTGGCGACAAAATCCGCCCAAAATGCACTCGCAAATGCTAAATCACTTCCTGAAACTGATTTCAACTCCAGAAAATCACCTCGATGCCCCAACTCCTCCTTTCCGTCAGCCCTAGCTCGACTATGTCACGCTGCAATATTTTCTAGCGAACGAAACTGCAACCGAACCCAACCAGATTTATACGAGATTGGAGAGCACCCCTTGGTGATTCGAAATATACTCGTATGATGACTTATAGTATTTTATTTTGGTTTCTATGAATTTTCTTTTGAACAAACTTTTGTTGTGTCTTGGTTTATACGGGTTATATAAGCCTGGTTTGTGGTAGGTAGGAATTGTGGTGGAGAACGAAGGCGTGTGGCCTGTGCTGGATCATAGGAAAAGGAGGAGGATATTTTCAATTTTATTTTCTATTTTATTTATTTGATTTTAAGCTCTTCTCTAGTCCTTAAAAATCCCTACGACCGCATATGATACCCAAAAATCACCAAACTGGACGCATAGCTAGAGTTCGACATTACGGTCCTAACGAAACTGGTTTCGTCAAATTCTGACTTCGTATGCTCACACAGCGTATTTTTAACCGTCGAAATACTGACTATTTCTCCGTCTAAAAATCCGTACGTTCACACAGTGACTCTAAAAATCACCAAACTTGGAATCTGACAACTATTTGACATTGCGGATCCAACAAAACTGGTTTCGTCGAATTCCGACTTCGTATGCAAAAGTGGCTATCTTTAACGCTCTAAATAGCATATTTAAATATATAAACATATTTAAATATAATTAAATTAAATATTTAAAATTAAATATTATCGTATATCTTCACATATGATATCGTACAGTTCCAGAATATCATATCAGAATTTACAGTTTGATATTTCAGATTTTAGATTATCCCGGTATTCAGTTTATACTGAAAATCTCTTTTATAACATATATAAAGCGTCGCAAATTATAAAGGAATTCTACAGCGACTTTTCTGAAATTGGATTTGGACATAACTCAAAATCTACACGACGAAATCCTGATTTTTCTCTTCCACTAGAAAGATATACTCCACCAGCTCCACACGTTACTTGTTTCACAGAAATCCGGCTTAAAATGAATCATGTACATTCAGTTGAAGTTCAAATCACCAAAATGCGAACTACCGCGACGTTTCAGGTTCGTTTTAATTATAATTATAAATTATAAGTTCGAACGTTGTACTTTAAGTTATCGATACCACCAAATCGATATATAAATAATTAAATAAATTAATTATTCGACAGCTAACAAAACGCGCCATTACAGGCTAGTATTGGCATGGCACCCTTCGAGGCATTGTATAGACAACCTTGTAGATCTCTGACTTGTTGGTGGGAGTCTATAGATAGGCTTCTGCTTGGACCTAAGATGACTAGAGAGACTTTAGAGAAGATTGTTCTTATCCGCAAACGCATGAAGATAGCTCAGGACAAGAAGAAGTCCTACGCTGATAAGAGAAGGACTGATATTGAGTTTGAAGTGGGAGACATGGTTTTCATCAAGGTATCACCTTTGAGGAATGTTGTTTTCTTTGGATCTGTAGGGAAATTGGCACCAAGGTTTGTAGGGCTGTTTCCCATAACAGAAAGGATTGGACAAGTGGCTTATAGGGTGAAGTTACTAGAGAGATTGGAGGGTGTTCATGATGTTTTCCACGTTTCTCATTTATGGAAGTGTCTGCACGATACAACAGAAGTAGTTGAGCTAAGTATACTTAAAGAACTAGAGGTGGAACAAGTGCCGAAAGTTAGATGAGTCCCTACTCGTATTCTTGGATTAGAGGTTAAGAAGCTACGAAACCGAGAGGTCAAGTTGATGAAAGTTCAATGAGCAAAAGACCCCAAGGATGCAACTTGGGAGATTAAAGACAAGATTCACGCTTCGTACCCTTTTCTTTTCAAGGGTATGTTCTTTTTCCAATGCTTTTATTCGTATTTGTTTCTATCATTTAAGTATATCCCATCGATCGAGTCTTCGACCTTTAGGTAGGGAACCCATGGATGTTAACATGTATTTGAAACATGTTATGTTTAATAGATGAAAGTGGATGTAAGTGTTTGCTAGTGGTTGCTCTTGGATGCATATATACACACTAGGCACTAAATCGGCTTAATCACTCTCATATTACATATGGATTGTAATAACCCGGAAAATCTGGGCCAGTTTAAAATTTTTATTTTGGCAATTTTAGCGAATTTTGAATATTTAAAATGAATTATTTTAAATAAAAATGAAGAGAAATTTATTTTGATTATAATTCGCACGTATATATTATACGCGTCGTCGTTAGAATATAAATATTATTTATAATTATAAATAGAATTGAAAATGGCGTGGTAGTTCGATAATTCGATTTCAAACTTCAATTGAATGTACCGGGTGCAAAACAATCTGAATTTTAGTGAAACCAAAAATAATGGGATCTAATTGATAATATCTTTCCAACGAATCCGACAAATCAAGATTTCATAGCGGGAATCAAAAGATATGTCCAGTTGAAAATTCTGAATAGTCGCTATGGAATTCAGGCCCTTAAAAAAATGGACATTTTGCAAATGACCTCGGATTTCGACGAAACCAGTTTTGTTGGGTCCGTGGTGTCAAGTTATTGCTAGATTCCAAATTTCATAATTTTTTGAATCAATATGTGAGCGTGGCAAAAGAAAACGCGTTTGACCAGTTTCAGTTGATTTTAATCGACTGGAAATTGGCCATTTTTCTAACGGTCTCAGAATTCGATGAAACTAGTTTTGTTAGGACCGTATCGTCAATACGAAGCTAGAAAATATTTTTCGAAAATTTTTATAGTTAGTATGTGACCCCGGTAATTTGAAATGTACGTTTAAAATTCAATATAAGTGATTTAAATGTAAATTCAACGGAAATTGATCCAAACGATCGAATCAACCTATGATACATATCCCATTGTGTTCGGAATAGGGGTAATTAGCTATGGACGACAGTCGTTGGGTTCGGTTTGGAGTTCGAATGGAAAAGTAACTTTATGGATAACTAAATAATTAAATAAAAAAAAAGGGGATTGGTCAACCCCTTATCTTCTCCCCTCCCCCCCAGTTATCGTTCATTACCAAACCCGATAAGCAAATAAAAAAAAAGAGAGGCGCTCAATGATCGACGGACCGCCGCCCATCGCGCTGTCCGAGCTGGCGCAGCCCTCCGGTCCCCCTGCCTCCCGCGCTCTCGTCCCACACTGGAGCTCCCCCTCGACCTCCTTCTCCTTCAAACTGCCTCCAATACAAACCCGCCCAATCAATAGGAGCCGCGCCCACCACCAGCCACTGCTCCGGCCATCCGTTGCGGCCAGCGCCCCCCCTTGGCCTCCTCAACCGCGGTGAAGACCCCCCCCTTCAACAACTTCGATTTTGGCAAAGTAAGTTTTATAATTTTTAATTTTCATTTTAAAACTGATTTTTCTGCTTATTAAAACTGATTTTTCTGCTTATTAAAACTGATTTTTCAGCTTATTAAAAACTGATTTTCTTTGCTTGCTAAAAACTAATATTTTTTTATAGTTATTAAGACTGATTTTATACTTTAAAAGATTTGATTTTTATCTTAAGAAAAGAACCAATTTTTATAGAAGAAAGAATTGATTTTTAAAGGTGAAAAGGCGAGATTTTTAAAGGTGAAAAGGCGAGATTTTTAATATGGAAAAGATTAGATCTTTAATTTAGAAAAGAGTATATTTTAAAAAAAAAATATAAAAAGGTTTGATTTTTGGTAGATAAAGAAATGATTTTTATTCATAGTTATAGATGATAAAAATATAATTTTTATATTACAGAAAGGCTAAAAAATATAATTTTTATTCGAGTGGTAAGTTAGAAATATAATTTTTATATAAGTATGAATATAAAAATACGATTTTTTTTATGTGTTGTAGCGAAATAAAAATTCTATCTTTGAATATAGGAGGTAGCGATAAAAATTATATTTTTACACTATAGAAGCGATAGTAAAAATATGGTTTTTATATATTGAACATCAAAATAAAAATATGATTTTTATATATTGAATAGCAAAGTAAAAATTCGATTTTTACATATGTAGTGGCTACGGGCGACGAAGAGGACGAAAAGGCGAGAGCGACGAAGGTTTCTGCAAATGAAGTGCCGTGGAGCTAGGATAGCTATCAGTGAGAACTTCTCACCTTTCAATTTCATTTCTATTTATATATATATACTAGGATGCAGACGGTGCTTAGTAGCACCCGACACAATCGTCCACAGACCATGGACTTGTTTGTTTGGTTGCATAGATTAGTTATATGATTTGATTTGAATTTGGTTGTTTGGTGATTTGATTGATGTGTGAATGGCGTGGGCCTTCACTAGACCGGGGATACGGCTAGGCCTCGTCCCGTTTCTAGTATCGTGCCGTTATGCCGCCGAAATTTTCTAAAATAAGTTAGAAAAATAAAAATATCATTTTATTTAAAGAATGAACTGAATAGAAATTCATATGTTGAAATAAAATGTTTTATCATTAAAAATATAATTTTTAACGTGAATGTGAATAAATAAAATATTCATTTACAAACCAGACGGTTTGTTTATGTACACTGATTTGACTGACATTGATTGGGACGATAAATTTTACACATCGCCCAACTGAACAAATAAAATCTGTGTTTGATTGTTTGAAACCCCACACGGGTGTTGGGATGAAATTTGAAGTTCACTCATCCTGATTGATTAAATATGTCGATCGATTGATTGACAGGTTGTTATAAGCGTTAGATATCTATATTTGATGCTTATACAGTGTAGTGCACTTTGGTTGATGGTTGATTATTTTTCAATGCTATAATAATATACATGTGTTGTATGAAAATCCATATAATTAACTTTATATGGTAATTGATTGGGCCTCATTCCAATTTGAAAAATAAAGAATATTATAAAATAAAAGTTCATGTGTTGACAGTACTCATTCATTGAGATTGGTCATGTGGTGAACGAAATATTTTATAGTAATAAAATTTACATCTTTATCAATATAAAATAAAGGTTCATGTGTTGACAGTACTCATTCATTGAGATTGGTCATGTGTTGAACGAAATATTTTATAGTAATAAAATTTACATCTTTATCAATATAAAATAAAGGTTCATGTGTTGACAGTACTCATTCATTGAGATTGGTCATGTGTTGAACGAAATATTTTATAGTAATAAAATTTACATCTTTATCAATATAAAATAAAGGTTCATGTGTTGACAGTACTCATTCATTGAGATTGGTCATGTGTTGTACGAAATATTTTATAGTAATAAAATTTACATCTTTATCAATATAAAATAAAGGTTCATGTGTTGACAGTACTCATCCATTGAGATTGGTCATGTGTTGAACGAAATATTTTGATAATAACAACTATTTTGAAAAAGAAATATTTGAAATAGAATATTTGAAATTAGAAATTTATGAAGCCGTGTTGATTAGATTGACGCCATTTTGACGTGAACGATAATTATATCCATTGAAAACGATTTCGAAATGAAATGAATTGAAAACGATTTCGAAATGAATTGAATTGAAAACGATTTCGAAATGAAATGAATTGAAAACGATTTCGAAATGAAATGAATTGAAAACGATTTCGAAATGAATTGAATTGAAAACGATTTCGAAATGAATTGAATTGAAAACGATTTCGAAATGAATTGAATTGAAAACGATTTCGATATGAATTGAATTGAAAACGATTTCGAAATGAATTGAATTGAAAACGATTTCGAAATGAATTGAATTGAAAACGATTTCGAAATGAATTGAATTGAAAACGATTTCGAAATGAATTGAATTGAAAGCGATTTCGAAATGAATTGAATTGAAAACGAATTCGAATTGAATTGAAAATGAATTGAAATGAATTCAAATTGAATTGAAATTTGAATTGAACAGAAATGAATTTTAAAACGAATTTATAAAGAAGAATTCAATTTTGATTTGAATTGAAAAGGAAGTTGAAATTGCTTTTGAACCGAATTTAAAACTATTTATATAATTCGTTTTAAATAGAAATTGATGAAGTATATATTATATATATTATATATATTATATATATAATATAATGGCCTGAATAGAACGCGCCGCGCCGCGGCAGTTCGTGAATTTCGACCATTTATTTCAAACGGACATTACGGGAGATCCGACCGTCGGATTCTCCTAAAACCGGAACCGTTGGGTTCGTATCAAAAAGAGCTTTCTAATGAATGTTAGAAATTTGAAATCTAACGGTTGGATTTGGAATTATGTCCAAATCAAATTCGAAAAAGGTCGTTGTAAGTGCAGTTCGATGACCGTTGATGGAAATCGACTGTACAGGCCTCGATAAAATTATTAAAAACAGTAATAATTTGTGTAAAATCATAAGAAATGATTTGTGAAGATTCGGGATGAAAAACTCCATATTTGAAAAGATAAAAATAGATTTTTATCGAAATGAACTAGCTAGAACTAGAAATATAATTCTATTTATTTTTAAATAAATAAATTGAATCTGAAAAGGGTTTTAAAAATAACCAGAATTTCCAATGATTGCATTGGAGTGGATTTGAATCGAAATTGTCTTCGGAATATTTCGATGTTGGAATTCGTGATTATACAGATGTTGTTATAGAAATTTGAAAGATATATATATATATATATATCGTTATTTCCAATACGACATTTGTTAATCGTAGAATTTGATATTGAATATAAGCCGATATATTTTCTATTCAGAGCCTTATATTGAATATCAAATGTGATTTGGGTTTGTCGTGAATGGTGTCTTCACTAACGCTGTTCTTGAACCCAGTTGAGAAAAGATTAAATCTTTTTATTTAGATTTAATGAAGTGTACCAATTAAACAATATTTAATTGGAATAGAATTGATATTGATTTTTGGGTTTATCGTGAATAGTGTTTTATATAACACTTGTTCTTTAACCCGATAATTAATGAATGTGATTTTGGGTTTATCGTGAACCGTGTTTTAAATGACACTGATTCTTTAACCCAGTTAACGATTAAAACTAAGTGGAGTTTTAATGAATCTTTAATTAGATTGAAAAGATCGAAAATGGAGTACCACCAGTTTTGCTCCAGACGATAGTTAAATCTTTAATTAGATTTGAACGTGAAATGGTAATTGAATTTACCGATAACACTGTGGTGTTAGATATGAAGTATTACCAGTTTTACTTCATGGGATAAATAGGTTGGGATTGGGAAATTAAAATAAATGATTACTTCGGTAAGTTTCGTTAATCCCGGCTAGTTGAATCGAAATTCAAAAGAATAGAATAAAGAATAAATTCAAGGAATTTATCTTGGATAAAATTAAT
Source organism: Allium sativum (assembly GCA_030737875.1). NCBI lineage: Eukaryota > Viridiplantae > Streptophyta > Magnoliopsida > Asparagales > Amaryllidaceae > Allium > Allium sativum. Next base: position 17,521,142 of record JASFAX010000025.1, read on the forward strand.
TGGAACCTTTCCCTATGAATGTGAAATTTAGAAACTAACTGTCGGTTGGCCAAGCAGAATGGTTTTCTGAATATTGATCTGATGTTGGCTTCGGCCTTCGGGGTTAATATTTGGGGAATTATTCTCTTGATTAATTTACGGTTAGTGACTAATGAATTGGAATGAGGCGTATGTTGTGTTTGTGTAACACTTATTTAAAATATACGCGAGTTATTCGGAAAGACCGGGTTTATCCCATTCTGAATAACTGATACGACGATAAGTCGAAGATGAAGACGATGGTCGAAGACCGGAGGTCTTCACGTCGTTTGGGTGATTACTGATGATCTTGATTGGGCTGTACACCCAAGAAGATGGAAACAGTTGGTGATCGTCCAGACGTACTTGGAGATCGATGGATATGCGAGGTACTAGGTGCCTCCGGTTTCGTTCAGACCCAGAACGGACTTGTAAATGGACTGTGTGTCTGACATTGGATTTTAGTCAGTGTGATTGATCTCGATTAAATATATATCTGTTTGGCGGCGGAGAATTTATTCTCTTGCTTAACGCCCTTCTCTGAGACATACGAGCTCAGGGGTTATATATTGATGGATATCAATCGCATGGAGTGAATTGCCTGTGTGGCATGCTAAGATGCAAATGATCAAGGCTTCTGTTGAAAAGCAAAGTCTTGTGGTTGATGATCGAAGCACGGCCTTTGTGGCGTAGCTTTGTGTAACGTTGATTCGCGAGTATCACACCCGGTATGAATCAAAAACGGGAGACGGACATCAGGGAGGACATGCGTTTCTTTCTAGTTAGGAGTGGCGTCAGTGCTTGAACTGGCTGACGAGTTTGACTCATGTGGATGTTACTTATTATTACTTGCTGAAAAGCGAGGCGCCTCGTGATATCGGTTTCGGCCGATGCTTCTGGTCGGCTGACGGGCCAGGCTTACGCCCCAAAGGGCGGGGAAACGTAGTGTTCAGGCATAATAATCCACATCGGTGGACCAGCCCTGACGATCTAAAGGGTCGATGCGCTCTGACCCTGTGGCTCGGGCTAGAGAGTCACAAATCGGTAGAGGATCTTGCCCTTAGCCTCGGTTCATACCATAAATGATAACCCAACTTCCAATACGACATGTGCGGTTTTGATTGTAAACTTATATATGGCGACATAGTGTTATGGGCCATTCATGCCGCCTATGATTGATACTTATGATTTGAAGTGTTTTATACACTATGCACTTATAATAGTATCAAATGATTTGTTTTAAACGTATCAAGCATTATTTGGCTGTTATAAGGGAAAACCCTATCCTCGGCTGCGTTGCATTGTGTGATGGGACCTGGGTCTTATAATAGCTTCATTTTTCTTTATTTAGCATTGCGCTGTTTGTTTTATGCACTGGTATTCTTGGGAGGAAACCCGTTCCGTGTTATACGGCGTGGTCCCTTGATTTACCTAACTTTAAAATAAAGATTAACTGTTTTAGTTCTCACACCAGTCACATGACTGACTTGGAGTTTATTGTTTTAACCTAAACTCTGGGTGCCCCTATTTTCGACACGGGCAGCTAGTAGTTTTGGTTTTGCAGATTTATATTCACAGGATCCTGGTTTACAGCTGGAACGATATCCGGAAAGCTTTGTATCCGTATATCTTCTTCTAGTTGTGTATTGTATTATTTTCCGCTGCTATGTATTTAAATGTAATTTAAATCTCTGATATTTCTGTGTAATATTTATTCATACTCTGTATATTCATGTAATCTGATGCATTGTTGTAATATACAATGAAATGTTCTTCTGTATGCGTTCTGTTGTGGCTTGTTCTCGAACTATCCGACGCTTTCCTTTACGGGGAAGTTACGGGTTTTCACAGTTGGTATCAGAGCCTTGGTTTACCAAGCTCAGAGAACAAGACACATTAGAACCATACGAAAGAATTCATCAGATATTGGATTAGTAATATCCAAAGGGAATGACTCGTTAGAGATGGGATCAGTAGTATCCTAGAACGAGTGTGAAGAGTATATTTTTAAAGTAAAACAAATTTTGTTTTGAAAATTTAAATCAATTATTCGTATTTGATTATTTATTTATATAGATGTGGACAATCCAGTATATATAGATTTTGCGTATACGTCTGATCCGCGTGTATTCGAAATTTTAATATACTGGATAGATATAGAATCACACTATAGTCGCCCGGGGATGATGCTGATAATTGTGATCACATTATCATTATTTATATTCGAGTGACGAAAGTGAGATTTCTATATATTTCCTATTGACTGGTGTGAGAACCAAAATTAGATAGGGCCTATTGTTGTGATTTGGCATCAAAAATCTGATTTTTGACTATATATCAAAGTTATGCATTTGAAAAGCTAATCAACTAATTGATTGATGTTTGTGTTGTTTGTTTATTTGGTTGATAATTTTGAACCATTTAGCCTAATTGAATCAAAAATTGAATTATATTGAAAATTGGTCGCATTTGCTTGCATATACATATACTTACATTGAACAGGTCAAAGCAAGGAGGCTAGAGCCAGAGAATAAAATTTGTTTGCCCGACAAATAGGTACATGTTTACTACATAATTTACTGTTTTGTTTGGGTGATGATGATTTTATGAGCCTATTGGCTAGCCGCTTGGCTTTTTCTTTTTCTTTTTGAGATCTGAAGGACCGGGGAAGCTATTTGAAATTCCCCGATGCTCCCGGTGCAGGGGAGGTTATGGCGAATTTTTTCGAAAATTTAGGGTGTTAGCCAAATTTGATGCGTGTTCATATTTGTCTTTTATGGATGGAAATGGGTGTATCACCACGTGAATGTTGCATTTGGATGGATGATTGTGCATGCATATAACATTTACATGATATACTAGGGCTATTTGCATACATGTTGGATTCTTGGCATTGACATATATTGCATTAAGGAGGTCGACTGGATCAGTAGACCACCCGATCATTCGCATTAGTATAGGGACATATACACACACCTTTGCATATGTTCATAAAAGCATTAGAAATCTTTTAAGGACAATGGATGCTGTTATTGGTGGATGAGTAGATGGATGATGGATGTTAGGATATACGTTCTTCTTAACTTGGAGATTTCGGTGAAGAAATCTTCTAAGTAGGGGAGAATGTAACACCCTGTAATTTTAGAGAACACTATAATGATAAACTAAAGAATACCTAATTAAATATTGGGAATTATGGGAAATGGATTGTACCATTGCGTTCATCTCGGAATTCCTCTTAGGATAGATTACCAGTTTGCGTAAAATGGACATCATATGAAGAAGTTATTAAGCATTGAATTTTGCATACATATAAGAAAAATATATAAACAAAACCTGTCCAGAAAATCAAAATCAGAAGGCGGAAAGAAGCAGGAAATCGACCTGGTAGGGGTCGACCCCATGTCCCATAGGGGTCAACCCTAGGGTTGACCCACACATTGGGGTGTCGACCCTAGGGTCGACCCCACCTAGATCTGGTGCAGATCAATTCTTTGAACCGCGACTTGTTTGTTGACCAAATTCATTGACTTGAGGCTATATTTAGGACCTTATTTCTTTTGTTTTATTCATCAAAAACAATGGAGACAACGAGGTGCTGCCCCAGCTCAGATTGAATTAGCCCATTCTTCTGCAATAACAACTTATATGTATACAATATTCTCTGCTGCAACTTCAACACTCTTTCCTCAGTTATTTAGACCCGGTTCGTATGAGTTAATGTTATTTTTAGATATAAATGTTTAATAAGTAATCCTGACATGCTTATAAGTTTGGATCTAAAACTATGCCTGTTAATATCCTAAATCATAATTAAACAGATCTGCCATTACTTGTACACCTGATCTGCTATTCTCGTATGCCCAGTTCTTCCATTATATGTCTATTCTGTTATTATGCCTAATTTTATCATCATATGCTTGTTTTGTTATTATGCCTATTTCTATTCTCTTCTCTCCCTCCTCCCCTTTTTATTTTTATAGGCAGGCTACCTTCGAGCCTAGGCTTATCACTGAAATATGCGAATGAACGAAATTGGGAATGGTTGAGAATGATAAATTGGAGCATAACTTGTATCGTGAAACATGACTGGGATTTGGAGGCATAACCTGTACCTTGATCTAAAACTTTAATTTGGTGCACAACTTGTACTGTAAATTAGGAAAGGGATTTAGGGGGATAACCTATGATGAACATGAATAATTGCCTAAGGACGAATATGCCTAAAATTACAGTAAACAGAAACTGTAACCGCAATTAGCCACGAGGTTAGATTACATTTGTGGTAGACATCTGCCTAGAACCACCCGACAAATCCAGCGTCCATAAGTGGTTAATCTAATGTGAGGGGTCGAGTACGTAAATTTACACGTAACGGTGTTAAGATACGAGGTTAAGTCTAAATTGTAGTCTGCCCGGAACCGCCTGGCATATCCCACATCCATGAGTGGTCGACCTAATGTGAGAGGTCTAGAGCATTAACAGACATGAATGGAAAATGATAAGAACCTGTTAACCTATAATACTTAACCTGATTAAATCTGTGGGGGTTAGAACCTATCAAATTGTGCAAGGATTAAGTAAGTTGGTTTGGATCAATGGAGGGTTATGTAAATCTGTTAAATCTGTGGTGGGTTATACGAACCCGACAAACTTAACCTGTTTTATATGTTGGGGTTATGCGGGCTTATTAATCTGTAAAGCTTAACCTGTCAAAATCCTAGTAGTGGGGATGCAAGCCTAGGGGTTGGCTTGTATCATCTGTTGTGTGGGACCCATATCAGTCAATAACATATATTGGTATCGTAGGGGGACCCCAAATTAGGTAGGGGTTAGAGGAAGGCTCCCTAAGATGATTATAAGAGGTTCATTTGGATGGAGTTGTTGACGGCGCATTCCTACGAAGTGATGTGCGTGCATGGGTCTGGATTGCTCGGGAAATTATGTCGTTGTGACATCTGTAGATATGGTTATGCCTATCGAAAAAAGGTGTTGCCACTTTAGGATGTGATACATCCTAGTGTGGGGCCAACACAGGGTATCTACGGGATAGGGAGCCGATCGATTGGGCTAGTAATTTCGGTACATCTAGTTCTGCTTGTTTAAGAGTCTGTTATTATCGTTTAGGGTAGCACCCGTTGTATCTGTTGGGCTGCCTATTATTATTGTTAGGAGTAAAACCTGTCACTAGAAGTACTCCTAAATCTACCATCTGTTTTTGTTTTCTGTTATGCTAGTATTAGTGCAGAGAAAAGTATTTGAGAAGCGTAACATATTTTGTTCTATTTATTCTGCTTATCCTGCTCATTCTGTTTTACCTGTCTTATGATATTGTTATCCCTCTCATCTAGTATATATACCTGTCATGATGCTTTTACTTATTTATGTGCTAAAAGTAACTGGACTCGCTAGACTTAATGTATGACCCGTTTTGTTGCCTTTTCTCTCTCTTCCTTTCCCCTCAGGTTCATAGGGTGGGAATACTCAGGCTTGATTAGGATTCCCTCTTTTGTTTCCGCTTGGAGCTACATTGATGTATCGCTTTGATTACATTTATACTCTGCTAATATGACTCTTTTATGGGATTTTGCTTATATATTATTGTACTCTGATGATTTTATTACAAGGGAGACATTTTAATTTGATGTAATGGGTTTTCTGTATTTTAGAACTATGTTGTAATTGGATTTTAGACTATGATGTTTTCTGTTTGAAGAATAAAGTTTTAAATTCTGCTGTTATTTTATATTTTTCTTTTGTTGTTTCTATTTCTGTTTACCTACAACGCTTCAGGAAACTTAATGCATTCTGTTAAAGAGTGACGTTAATGAACATGGGGTGTCATAGAGTGGGACTGGATATATATAGTGATGGATATAATGTTACTTGAGTTATATGGATTTTAATACATGTAATACTAAACATTCCTGTTTATAATAGGTAAGAGAATACTTTGGTTTTATTTCCATTATTCTAACTCTCTCCCTCAAACCCTAGGATTTCCGCCTCCATCAGATCGAAATGTATGAAATCTCTGAATCTTTGAAACAACGATTCAAATTAGTTTTGTGCTTCAATATGAGTCTTAGTCACTATGTTGATGAGAGATCTGAGCTTGGTTACGGCCTTGCTTCCGCAGGGCTTGAAGGAGTTTGAGAAGCGAGATGAAGGAGAATTTGATGAAAGATGATGCCTTTGAGGTGATGCAGCATTCAATTGCTTGTCGTTGCTTAATCTCTTTGGTAATGGGATCTAGTACGTTTGTGATTGCTTCAATCTCTTTAAGGAACTGTCTTGGTATGTATTTTTTCCGAAGGAGGCACTCTGGTATGATTATGATCACTAATGCATAAATCCTTTTTGAATATGTTGAAATTGATTGTTGATAATGCTTTAGTCGATATGTCTGCTCTACGATATGTGCTTGGAACATGATTGACATTGATTTTACCTTTTAAAACTCTCTTTGATGAAGTCTAAGTCTAACTCAATATGTTTGGTTCGAGAGTGAAGGATAGGGTTTGCAGTTAGGGACATTGTGCTGAGATAATCACATCATAGTTTAGCTTCGTTACTGTTGATCTTTAGCTCACTTAATAAGGATTCAATTCACATTATTTCAGCAGTTGCACTTGCCACATTTTTGAATTCTACTTCAGTACTAGACCTTGAGACAGTGGTTTTTTTAAGCACCAAGAAATAGAGTTTTGTCCTAAGTATACGCAGTATCCACTGGTTGATCTTCTATCATCAGGGCTACTTCTCAGTCACCATCTACGAATCCAAAATGATATTAGTACATGAATTTAAGATTAATCCATGATTTAGAGCCCTTTTCAATCGACTGGTATATGTATTTTGTATGTGGGCGCACAAAGAGACTTGTTTCAAAGTTTGGATTAATTGTGCTTATTTGTTTACAAAGGAGATTTAATAGGAAGTTTTAAGAAAGGTTGCAGTAGTTTACAGTCATTTCATAAAGCAAGTACGCCTATTTTTGAAATATCAATTTCCGTAGAAGAATCCAATTGAAGCTTATCCTTCTTTATCTTATATCATAGCATTTCATGCTTGGCCGAGGACCCCGGAAACCCAATGAAAATGAAATTCATGGTATTATATACATATATATATATATATATATATATATCTGAATGTAATAGGCTGTTGGTTTGGGATTGGGACTATACTAAACCTGTCTGGTCTAGTCAAAATTGCATTATGGAATAACTCAAATACAAGATGACGTTGCCATATAAGCTTAAACTTTTTGCTAATATTTTTGAATATGTGTATAGTTGTAGCAGGTAGGTTGTTGGTTTGGGATTGGGACTGTACTAAACCTTTCTGATGCAAGATTGGTTATAGGGTGATGGTGAGGATGCTTCAACAAATGAATTTAAAGAGCATTTGGAGTCGATAAAAGCAATAGCCAATCCAATAATTTTCAAGTTAATATTTTTCCCCTTTATTGGTTATAGAGTGTCAGCAGGATTGTTGTTACTTGTGGTAGAGGATTAGAAGTTTTTAATGTTCAAAGTTTATAATTTACATTACTTATATGTCTACTTACGCATAACCGATCATGTTTACTTTTAAATTTCTATTTTTTTGTTTTTGTTTTTTTGTTTTTGCATGTTTAAGGTGAGCTCTTATGTAAATTTTTTGATTTAGTTTTATTGAATGTTTAAATATATGGATGTAAGTAGCAATGCCTTTGTTTAGAATAGCACTCTAATATCGTTTGAGATATATCCATGTTGTTCCATGACACTTCATATAAAGCATAAGTTTTTATTGAAACAAAATTTGGATGCTAAAAAGTAACCATAAGTAGTAAATATAACATTTTAATGGTTGATTCACATGTGTATGGTATGGTTACAACTCAGCAAAGAAGAGTGAACATTTCAATAAACAATTTTGGGCTTTAACTAACCAGAGAGGGGTTTTGGAAGTAGATTTAACTGATTACCTTGGTAATATCTTTGCTTGCTGCCTATTGCCTTATATCTTTGTGCTAAATTTAAATATAAGATGACTTTGTTATATCCCCGCTATAGCTCATAGCACCCTTCGACTACCATGTTATCTCAATTTAGCGCTGATGAACAGTAGATCTGCTTTTAGCCCTCTATTTTCCACTACATCCACTAAATTAAGGCTTTTTAGCATCCTCTTTAGCAATATTAATATTGATAGTTTGATTTGACTAGTTTCCTCTTTAAAAAGTTTAGTAAATTTAGCGTAAAGGGATAAATTTAAGGCATATGTGTCTAATATGTGGAAACAATCAATTGCACTTATCAAATTTGGCAGGCATAACTATGATATTCCTTGATTTTGTTATATAAGATTAACTACTATTAGTTTCTTGTATACATATAATGTGAGAAGGGTGATTAATCAGTTTTCAAATATTTGGTTTTACGTCTAATGAAACTTTTTTCGCCTCTGCTATATCCCCACTATTTCCCCGTGTTATCCCCACTACACCTTTTGCATCTCCGCCACTATAGAACCGCTACGCGTTTTAACTGCATAGGTTATGACTGCTTACTTTTCCCTTTCTATCATATTTTACTTATAAGAATTTTTAATTGCAAAATATGTTAACTCGTGTCAAATGCTAATGTTGTTTGATATCCTAGCTGCATTACTAGCTCAGAGATGGTTACGTTTTTATATAGTAGCCAAGTTTTTACCATTACAGTAGTCAATGTTTTGCTTGCTACATGCATATTAATTGCACATGAATTTGTAGCACTTATGGCTGTTTGGAAAATATTTTTTTAATTACATTTATAGTTGTGAATTATTATTTTTTCTTAGTTTACTGTGCTATTGTATTATGACAAGTACAACAGTTTCTGGATCAATCACTGAAGATGAAGACACTGAGTGTGATAGTGAGTGAGTGTAACAGAGTTTATGTAGTGAGACAATGGTTGTAAAAATGAGTGTTTTGCATAGTGATTGTGTAACAGAACCGTGTACTATTCAGAAGTGTAGTAAAATATTTATTTGAATAAAACATTTATTCAAAAATAGAAATTCAGAATTAAATTTTAATTCTTGTAAATATCTTATATTGCAACGATCAGAACTTTCTGCAAGTTTCAATGTTTTACAGCAAGAGTTAATTGTTTTCATAGAGTCTATTGCAACGGCCAATAACCGCTGTAAAAAGATGGCCTATTATAACATGGTCTAATACAACAGACATTTACAGTTGTTATAGAGTCTAGTACAACGGTCAATGTCTGTTGTGAAAAGATTATCTATTACAACGTGGCCAATTACAATGACTACAACGTCGTTGAGAAATACATATTACAATGGGCATTGCCTATTGTAAAAAGACTATTTAGTTGTAGTGATAACACTCTTCAACCGCTATACTATTTCAATTTAGTGCTTATGTACAGTAGAACCACTTTAATTCCAGCTATATCCCTCTAAGCCCGTTAAATTAAGGGTTTTTAGCATCCGGTTTAGCGATATGAATATACATATTTTGATTTGACTAGTTTTTTTAATAAAAAAAGTCAGTGTAAAAAGATAATTTTAAAGCATTAATGCCCAATATAAGGTAAAAATCTATCATAGTCATCCAATCTAATATGCATGACCATGATATTCTTTTATTTTGTTACGAAAAATTAACTAATATTTGTTTTTTCTGCATAAATGATTGTGAGAATTACAATTAATCAATTTTAAATATGTGGTGTTCCATTTTATGAACAATTTTTTACAACCGCTATATCCCTTATATTTCCCTGCTTTATCCTCGCTATAACTTTTAGCACCTCCACTGCAATAAAACCGCTAAGCGCTTTAACTGTACAACTTACAACAAACTCAATCTGGGGCATCGTCTTGCTCTAACAAATGCAGGAGCAAGGTTCAACTTATATTATTTTTTTACTTGCATTTTGATTCGTCTTCACATTAAATACTCTGCCTAGGCTGGTTTCATATCGTCTCCTCTCGTTGCACCCAAAATTTAGATAGCATATTTTATTTTCAGGTAAATGGCTAGTGGTTTCCCACATTGGCTAATCATTTACCATGAATCTTTGGTGATTTTATTAAATCATTTTCAGTCATGTTCTCCTATATTTAATATCACTTCTAACAAATATTAGTAATATATTTTTAATTTATCAAAGGATCCCGTTCATGCGAGTTCGATTAATATAATTTATGATTAATTTTCGTTGCTAAAGTCACGTATCAACTATCAAGCGAACAATCATCTCACTTTATTCTAGCTTCATTGAATATATTTAGTTGTTCTATACGCCGATGAACATATTTATTGAATATTGTTGCCACCAGTTTACATTTCTAGAAACTTGTAGTTGGATTTCAAACCACGATGTAAGAACTTGATGCTAAAATCAATCCCGAGATGCCAAAGTTGTTATTTTTGGTCGCATCTGATATTTTTGCATAACCAGTAATGGTGATTTGTGTTGGTCTTCAAGTTTAATTGTAGTTAGTTTGATGTTGATGATGTTTTCGGTGATTCTTCAATTTGATTTCCCGGATGATGTGAGTTTTGTTCACTTTGTTTTTAAGCGATTCAATATATGTTCCTGAAGGTTTGTAATGCATGAGTTTAGATTGAGAATGTTAATTTTATATTGATTTGAGGATATTGAAGAAGATCAGATGTCACAATCTTATTCTGCTGCTAAGATAATTTCTTTAAGTATATCTATTTTATAAGTCTGAAAGTTGCATGATAAAATTTCTCGCATGGATTTGCAGTTTCTAACTTGGAAGTTTGATGGCTATATATAAAATTCATGTTTACTATTATAGATCTGAATAGGTATTCTTATGTCCATCCTCTTCAGGACAATGAGGTTGAAGTACAAACTGCTACTACTGAACAAGTGACAAAATTCTGTTGTATTTTGAAGCTACAACTTGTTGTACATCTTTCCTTGTGTTAAGGTATATAATTTTATATCTAGTTATCTAATGTCCCTGTATTAACCCGGAAATTCTGAGCCAGTTTAAAATTTTTATTTTGGCAATTTTAGCGAATTTTGAATATTTAAAATAGATTATTTTAAATAATATCGACGAGAAATTTATTTTGAATATAATTCGAACGTATATATTATACGCATCGTCGTTAGAATATAAATGATTATATATAATTATAAAAGGAATTGAAAATGGCGCGGTAGTTCGATAATTCGATTTCAAACTTCAATTGAATGTACCGGGTGCAAAACAATCCGGATTTTAGTGAAACCAAAAACAATAAGATCTAATTGATAATATCTTTCCAACGAAGCCGAAAAATCAAATTTTCATAGCGGGAATCAAAAGATATGTCCAGTTGAAAATTCTGAATAATCGCTATGGAATTCAGGCCCTTAAAAATGGAAATTTTGCAAATGACCTCGGATTTCGACGAAACCACTTTTGTTGGGTCCGTGATGTCAAATTATTGCTAGATTCCAAATTTCATAATTTTTCGAATCAGTATGTGAGAGTGGCAGAGGAAAACGCGTTTGACCAGTTTCAGTTGATTTTAATCGACTGGAAAATGGCCATTTTTCCAACGGTCTCGGAATTCGACGAAACTAGTTTTGTTAGGACTGTATCATCAATACGAAGCTAGAAAATATTTTTCTGGAATTTTTCTAGTTAGTATGTGATCCCGGTAAATTGAAATGTACGTTTAAAATTTAATATAAAGATTTAAATGTAAATTCAACGGAAACTGATTGTAACGATCAAATCAGCTCGCAATACATATCCCATTGTGTTCGGAATGGGGTTAATTAGCTATGGACGACAGGCGGTGGGCTTCGTTTCGAGGCCGATAGAAAAAGTTACTTTATGTGAATAAAATATTGAAATTAAATAACAAAAAATAAGAAAAGAAAAGGTCAACCCTTCTCCCCCTTAAATCACGTTGCCCCCCCCCCTTTTCTCAAATCCGATTCAACAGATAAAAAAAAATAAGAAAAAAAAATTAAAACCCGCCGCCGATCTTGAACCTGCCCCACCCACACTTCTTCCGCCACCGCGTGCCCTAAACTCGTCGACGCTCCGCCTTCTCCTCCAAGACCACCGCCGCGACGCCTTGGTTTCCCATCGCCGGCTGACCTCTTCCGCACCCTCGATGACGCCCCCCTCGCGCTCCTCCCATCCACTCTCTCTCCTTCATCTCGTGTAGGAATCCGAGCGCCACCCAAACCCCCAACCACCCCTGACCTTGTCAGACCCGACTGCGCCTCCCCGACAAGAACGCGCCCCCCCCCTTCAATGAAGACTCGATTTTTGGCAAAGGTGAGGTTTTTAAATGAATTTCCTTTTTAGTTTTCTTCATAGATCAAAATATGATTTTGTTTAGGAAAAGTTTAAGTTTTTAGCATAGGAAATGTTAATTTTTAAATATAGAGAATGTGAGATTTTTACAGTAGAAAAGAACGGATTTTTACAATAGTAAATATACGATTTTTATATAGAAGTTAGAATGGAAAATCAAATTTTTATATAGAAGTTAGAATAGAAAATATACGATTTTTATATAGGAGTTAGAAAAGTAAATATACGATTTTCACAGATATGAAGTAGCGAATTAAAAATATAATTTTTATCTATATAGTAGCAAAATAAAAATTTGATTTTTATATATTGAATAGCGAAGTAAAAATTCAATTTTTATATATTGAATAGCGAAGTAAAAATTCGATTTTTATATATTGAATAACGAAGTAAAAATTCGATTTTTACACATGTAGTGGCTACAACAACGAAGATGACAAAAATGCGATAACGATGAAGATTTCTATCAACGAAGAATCAAGATGATTGGATAGCTATCGGTGAGAATTTCTCACTCTTCAATTTCTTTTTTCTAGTTATATATATATACTAGGATGCAGACGGTGCTTTGTAGCACCCGACACAATCGTCCACAGACCATGGACTTGTTTGTTTGATTGCATAAATTAGTTAGATGATTAGATTTGAAATTGAATTGTTTGGTGAAATGAATGGATTTGATTGATGTGTGAATGGCGTGGGCCTTCACTAGACCGGGGATAAGGCTAGGCCTCGTCCCGTTTCTAGTATCGTGCCGTTATGCCGCCGAAATTTTCTAAAATAAGTTAGAAAAATAAAAATATCATTTTATTTTGTGAATGAACTGAATAAAAATCCATGTGTTAAAATAAAATATTTTATCGTTAAAAATATAATTTTTAACGTGAATGTGAATAAAAAAATATTCATTTACAAACCGGACGGTTTGTTTATGTACACCTATTTGAAGGACATTGATTGGGACGATAAATTTTACACATCGCCCAACTGCACAAATAAAATATGCGTTTGATTGTTTGAAACCCCACACGGGTGTTGGGATGAAATTTGAAGTTTACTCATCCTGATTGATTAAATATGTCGATCGGTTGATTGACAGGCTATTATAAGCGTTAGATATCTATATTTGATGCTTATACAGTGTAGTGCACTTTGGTTGATTGTTGATTGTTTTCCAATGCTATTATATACGTGTGATGTATGAAAATCCATATAATTAACATTATATGGTGATTGAGTGGGCCTCACTCCAATTTAGAAAATAAAGAATATTATCATATAAAGGTTCTTGTGTTGACTGTACTCATCCGTTGAGATTAGTCATGTGTTGAACGAAATATTTTAATAATAAAATTTATATCTTTATCACTATAAAGTAAAGGTTCATGTGTTGACTGTACTCATCCGTTGAGATTAGTCATGTGTTGAACGAAATATTTGAAATAGAAATATTTGAAAATAGAAATATATGAAGCCGAGTTGATTAGATTGACGCCATTTAGACGTGAACGATATTTATATCGATTTTATTCATTTTAAAATGAATATTGAAAAGTGATTTCGAAATGAAAATGAATATTGAAAAGTGATTTCGAAATGAAAATGAATATAAAGTGATTTCGAAATGAATTGAATAAAGCGATTTCGAAATTAATTGAATATAAAGCGATTTCGAAATGAATTGAATAAAGCGATTTCGAAATGAATTGAATATAAAGCGATTTCGAAATGAATTGAATAAAGCGATTTCGAAATGAATTGAATAAAGCGATTTCGAAATGAATTGAATATAAAGCGATTTCGAAATGAATTGAATATAAAGCGATTTCGAAATGAATTGAATAAAGCGATTTCGAAATGAATTGAATATAAAGCGATTTCGAAATGAATTGAATATAAAGCGATTTCGAAATGAATTGAATAAAGCGATTTCGAAATGAATTGAATAAAGCGATTTCGAAATGAATTGAATTAAAGCGATTTCGAAATGAATTGAATAAAGCGATTTCGAAATGAATTGAATAAAGAGATTTCGAAATGAATTGAATATAAAGTGATTTCGAAATGAATTGAATATAAAGCGATTTCGAAATGAATTGAATATAAAGCGATTTCGAAATGAATTGAATAAAGCGATTTCGAAATGAATTGAATATAAAGCGATTTCGAAATGAATTGAATATAAAATGATTTCGAATTAAATTGATAGAAAACGAATTTGATTTAAATTGATTAGAAAACGAATTGGATTTAAGTCGAATAGAAAACCAATTTGAATGGAATCGAATAGAAAACCAATTTGGATTGAATCGAATAGAAAACGACTTTGAAATTGAATTGAATTGAAAACGAATTCAAATTGAATTGAAAGCGAATTGAAGTGAATTCAAATTGAATTGAAATTTGAATTGAATAGAAATGAATTTTAAAACGAATTTATAAAGAAGAATTCAATTTTGCTTTGGATTGAAATGGAAGTTGAAATTGTTTTTGAAACGAATTTAAAAATATTTATATAATTCATTTTAAATAGTAATCGACGAAATATATATTATATATATTATAGATATAATATAATGGCCTGAATAGAACGCACCGCGCCGCGGTAGTTCGTGAATTTCGACCATTTATTTCAAACGGACATTACGGGAGATCCGACCGTCGGATTCTCCTAAAACCAGAACCATTGGGTTCGTATCGAAAAGAGCTTTCTAACGAATATTAGAAATTTGAAATCTAACGGTTGGATTTGGAGATACGTCCAAATCAAAATTGGAAAAGGTCGTCGTAAGTGCAATTCGATGGCCGTTGTTGGAAATCGACTGTACGGGCCTTGATAAAATTATTAAAAATAGTAATAATTTGTGTAAAATCATAAGAAATGATTGGGGAAAAATTGGAGTGAAAAACTCCATAGTTGAAAAGATAAAAATAAATTTTTATCGAAATGAACTAGTTTGAACTCAATTTAAAACTCGGGTTTTTATTTTTAAATAAATGAATTAGATTTAAAAAGGGGTTTTAAATAATCGGAATTTCTAATATATTTGATTGGATTTGAAATGGGTTTATAATGAACGGTGTTTTAAATAACACTAGTTCTTTAACCCGATAACAAATAGAATGTGATTTGGGTTTGTCGTGAACTATGTTTTAAATAACACCTAGTTCTTTAACCCAGTAAAAGGAGTTTTAATGAATCTGCAATTAGATTGAAATTCGAATTGATAATCTAAATTATCAAATTTGACAAATAAGCGAGGATGGAGTATCACCAGTTTTGCTCCAAAGCGATAGTTAAATCTTTAATTAGATTTGAACGTAAGATGGTAATTAATTTTACCGATAACACTGTGGTGTTAGATACGGAGTATTACCAGTTTTGCTTCATGGGATGAATAGGTTGGGATTGGGAAATAAAATAAATAATTACTTTGTTACGGTTCGCTAATCTCGACTAGTTTAGAAAACCATAATTTGGTTTCAAATGACATCCAAAGGAAGATTAAAGGATAAATTTTAAAGAATTTATCTTGGATAAAATTAATGGGAACCTTTCCCTAAAAATGTGGTTTTGTGAATAAAAGAATATTCTGAATTGGAATGAGGCGTATGTTGTGTTTATGTAACATTTGTTTTAATATACGCGGGTTGTTCGGAAAGGACGGGTTTATACCCATTCTGAATAACCGATTCGAGGATAAGTCGAAGATGAAGACTGTGGTTGAAGACCGGAAGTCTTCACATCATTTGGATAATTACTGACGATCCTGATTGGGCAGTACACCCAAGAGGATGGAAATAGTTGGTGGTCGTCCAGACGTACTTGGAGATGGATGGATATGCGAGGAAAGTGCCTCCGGTTTCGTTCAGACCCAGAACGGACTTGTAAATGGATTGTGTGTCTGAGATTGGATTTTATTTTGTGTTGATTGATTTCTATTAAATATACATCTGTTTGGCGGCGGAGAATTTATTCTTTTGCTTAACGCCCTTCTCTGAGACGTACGAACTCAGAGGTTGTATATCGATGGACATCAGTCGCATGGCATGAATTGCCTGTGTGGCACGCTAAGATGCAATGATCAAGGCTTTTGTTGAAAAGCAGAGTCTTGTGGTTGATGATCAAAGCACGGCCTACGTGGCAGCTTTGTGTATAACGTGAATTCGCGAGCCTCACACCTCGGTATGAGTTAAAAACGGGATACGGACTGCAGGAAGAGCACGACGTTTCTTTCTAGCTTTGGTGGTGTCAGTGACTTACCAGCGCTGACATTTATATACTTTTCACCTTTGTGGTTGTTGGATGAGGCGCCTCGATTTTAGGTCTGTAAGGATCGGGAAACGTGTGTTCAGGAATTGCCAATCCTCTAACATAAGTGAGGACCGGCCCTGAAGATCCAGGGGTTGCCCAGAGTGCGTAGCCCTGGGACATTTGCTAGAGTGTCTCGAACGCGGAGAGGAGCTTGCCCCTTCCCTCGACTCATGACGGAATCCAATTTCCAATACGTGTATTGCGGCTTTATTTGTAGAGCCTAGTATGGCGACATAGTAGCATGGGATGCTATGCCGTCTATGATTTATATTTATGATTGAAAATGTTTTAACACTATACACTTATTATAGTACCAAATGATTTGTTTTAAACGTACCAAGCATGTTTGGCTATTATGAGGGAAAACCCTATCCTCCGGCTTGCGTTGCATTGTGTGATGGGAACTGGGTCTTATAATAGCTTCATTTTTCGAAAAAGCATTGCACAGTTTATTCTATGCACTGGTATTCTTGGGAGGAAACCCGTTCCGTGTTATACGGCGTGGTCCCTTGAATTACTCTCTTTTAAAGAAAAGTTTTAAATAAATGTTTTAATTCTCAGACCAGTCACATGACTGACCTGGAGTTTATTGTTTTAACCTAAACTCTGGGTGCCCTTATTTTCCGCACGGGCAGCTAGTAGTTTTGGTTTTGCAGATTTATATTCACAGGACTCTGGTTTACAGCTGGAATGATATCCGGAAAGCTCTGTATCCGTATATCACCTTCAGTTGTGCTTTGTATTATTTTCCGCTGCTATGTAATTTATTGTAATCTCTGATATTTATCGAATGTAATTTATTCAATTATACTCTGTATATTCTTTTATCTGATGGAATTGTTGTAATAGCAATGAAATGTTCTTCCGTCTGCTTTCATTTGTGTGTTGTTCTCAAAGTATCCGCTCTTTCCTTCACGGGGAAGTTACGGGTTCTTACAGTGGTATCAGAGCTTTGGTTTACAGAGCTCGAGAACAAGACACATTAGAACCATACGAAAGAATTCATCAGATATTGGATTAGTAATATCCAATTAGAATGACTCGTTAGAGATAGGATCAGTAGTATCCTAGAACGGGTGTGAAGAGTATATTTTTCAAATGAAAACAATTTTGTTTTGAAAATTTAAATTGTTTTATACGTATTTGAATATTTATTTATTTTGAATTTGGACAATCTAGTATATAAAGGTTTTGCATATACGCGTCATGAACGTATATTCGAAGTTTTAATATACTAGATAGATATAGAGTCACACTCTATTCGCCCGGAGATGATTCTACCGATGACTATATAGCATCAGTAGTGTGTGTTCGAGTTTCGAAGGTGTGATTTTCTATATATTTCCATTAGACTGGTGTGAGAACCAAAACTAATATAGCTAGAACACTTTGTTGTGAATTGGCATCAAAACAAGATTTTCAGTATATATATCAAAATTATGAATTTGAAACGTTAAATCCACTAATTGATTGATGTTTGTGTTGCTTGTTTGTTTGTTTGATAATTTTGAACCATTTATGCCTAATTGTATCAAATTTTGAACTGTATTGAAAATTGGTCGCATTTGCTTGCATATACATATACTTACATTGAACAGGTCATAGCAAGGAGGTTAGACCAAAGAATAAAATTTGTTTGCCCGACAAATAGGTACATGTTTACTACATAATTTACTGTTTTGTTTGGGTGATGATGATTTTATGAGCCTATTGGCTAGCCGCTTGGCTTTTTCTTTTTCTTTTTGCGATCAGAAGGCCTGTATGGAAATTTCGGGATTTTCCCGTGGCTCCCGGTGCAAGGGAGGTTATGGCGAAATTTTTCGAAAATTTAGGGTGTTAGCCAAATTTTTGAAAATTTGAAAATTCTCAGAAACTGAAAGGTTGGAGAAGGGAAGCCAGATCGAACGTAGAGCTGAATAATCAAACCACTTTCGACTTTGTTCCTTTTTGGGGACGAAAAGTTTTAAGTGGGGGAGATTGTAATAACCCGGAAATTCTGAGCCAGTTTAAAATTTTTATTTTGGCAATTTTAGCGAATTTTGAACATTTAAAATAGATTATTTTGAATAATATCGACGAGAAATTTATTTTGAATATAATTCGAACGTATATATTATACGCATCGTCGTTAGAATATAAATAATTATATATAATTATAAAAGGAATTGAAAATGGCGCGGTAGTTCGATAATTCGATTTCAAACTTCAATTGAATGTACCGGGTGCAAAACAATCCGGATTTTAGTGAAACCAAAAACATTAGGATCTAATTGATAATATCTTTCCAACGAATCCGAAAAATCAAATTTTCATAGTGGGAATCAAAAGATATGTCCAGTTGAAAATTCTGAATAGTCGCTATGGAATTCAGGCCCTTAAAAATGGAAATTTTGCAAATGACCTCGGATTTCGACGAAACCACTTTTGTTGGGTCCGTGATGTCAAATTATTGCTAGATTCCAAATTTCATAATTTTTCGAATCAGTATGTGAGCGTGGCAGAGGAAAACGCGTTTGACCAGTTTCATTTGATTTTAATCGACTGGAAAATGGCTATTTTTCCAACGGTCTCGGAATTCGACGAAACTAGTTTTGTTAGGACCGTATCATCAATACGAAGCTAGAAAATATTTTTCTGGAATTTTTCTAGTTAGTATGTGATCCCGGTAAATTGAAATGTAAGTTTAAAATTTAATATAAAGATTTAAATGTAAATTCAACGGAAACTGATTGTAACGATCAAATCAGCTTGCAATACATATCCCATTGTGTTCGGAATGGGGGTAATTAGCTATGGACGACAGGCGGTGGGCTTCGTTTCGAGGTCGATAGAAAAAGTTACTTTATGTGAATAAAATATTGAAATTAAATAATAAAAAAAAAGGTCAACCCTTCTCCCCCTTAAATCACGTTGCCCCCCCCTTTTTCTCAAATCCGATTCAACAGATTAAAAAAATAAGCAAAAAAAATAAAAACCCGCTGCCGATCTCGAACCTGCCCCACCCACACCTCTTCCGCCACCGCGTGCCCTAAACTCATCGACGCTCCGCCTTCTCCTCCAAGACAACCGCCGCGACGCCTTGGTTTCCCATCGCCGGCTGACCTCTTCCGCACCCTCGATGATGCCCCCCTCGCGCTCCTCCCATCCACTCTCTCTCCTTCATCTCCTGCACGAATCCGAGCGCCACCCAAACCCCCAACCACCCCTTACCTCGTCAGACCCGACTGCGCCTCCCCGACAAGAATGCCCCCCTCATCAACGAAGACTCAATTTTTGGCAAAGGTGAGGTTTTTAAATGAATTTCCATTTTAGTTTTCTTCATAGATTAAAATATGATTTTATTTAGGAAAAGTTTAAGTTTTTAGCATAGGAAATGTTAATTTTTAAATATAGAGAATGTGGAATTTTTACAATAGAAAAGAACGGATTTTTACAATAGTAAATATACGATTTTTATATAGAAGTTAGAATGGAATATCAAATTTTTATATAGAAGTTAGAATAGAAAATATACGATTTTTATATAGGAGTTAGAAAAGTAAATATACGATTTTCACAGATATGAAGTAGCGAATTAAAAATATAATTTTTATCTATATAGTAGCAAAATAAAAATTCGATTTTTATATATTGAATAGCGAAGTAAAAATTCGATTTTTATATATTGAATAGCGAAGTAAAAATTCGATTTTTATATATTGAATAACGAAGTAAAAATTCGATTTTTACATATGTAGTGGCTACAGCAACGAAGATGACAAAAATGCGATAACGATGAAGATTTCTATCAACGAAGAGTCAAGATGATTGGATAGCTATTGGTGAGAATTTCTCACTCTTCAATTTCTTTTTTCTAGTTATATATATATACTAGGATGCAGAAGGTGCTTAGTAGCACCCGACACAATTGTCCACAGACCATGGACTTGTTTGTTTGATTGCATAAATTAGTTAGATGATTAGATTTGAAATTGAATTGTTTGGTGAAATGAATGGATTTGATTGATGTGTGAATGGCGTGGGCCTTCACTAGACCGGGGATAAGGCTAGGCCTCGTCCCGTTTCTAGTATCGTGCCGTTATGCCGTCGAAATTTTCTAAAATAAGTTAGAAAAATAAAAATATCATTTTTATTTTGTGAATGAACTGAATAAAAATCCATGTGTTAAAATAAAATATTTTATCCTGAAAAATATAATTTTTAACGTGAATGTGAATAAAAAAAATATTCATTTACAAACCGGACGGTTTGTTTATGTACACCTATTTGAAGGACATTGATTGGGAAGATAAATTTTACACATCGCCCAACTGCACAAATAAAATCTGCGTTTGATTGTTTGAAACCCCACACGGGTGTTGGGATGAAATTTGAAGTTCACTCATCCTGATTGATTAAATATGTCGATCGGTTGATTGACAGGCTGTTATAAGCGTTAGATATCTATATTTGATGCTTATACAGTGTAGTGCACTTTGGTTGATGGTTGATTATTTTCCAATGCTATTATATACGTGTGATGTATGCAAATCCATATAATTAACATTATATGGTGATTGATTGGGCCTCACTCCAATTTAGAAAATAAAGAATATTATCATATAAAGGTTCATGTGTTGACTGTACTCATCTGTTGAGATTAGTCATGTGTTGAACGAAATATTTTAATAATAAAATTTATATCTTTATCACTATAAAGTAAAGGTTCATGTGTTGACTGTACTCATCCGGTTAGATTAGTCATGTGTTGAACGAAATATTTGAAATAGAAATATTTGAAATAGAAATATTTGAAAATAGAAATATATGAAGCCGAGTTGATTAGATTGACGCCATTTAGACGTGAACGATATTTATATCGATTTTATTCATTTTAAAATGAATATTGAAAAGTGATTTCGAAATGAAAATGAATATTGAAAAGTGATTTCGAAATGAAAATGAATATTGAAAATTGATTTCGAAATGAAAATGAATATAAAGTGATTTCGAAATGAATTGAATAAAGCGATTTCAAAATGAATTGAATATAAAGCGATTTCGAAATGAATTGAATAAAGCGATTTCGAAATGAATTGAATATAAAGCGATTTCGAAATGAATTGAATATAAAGCGATTTCGAAATGAATTGAATAAAGCGATTTCGAAATGAATTGAATAAAGTGATTTCGAAATGAATTGAATAAAGCGATTTCAAAATGAATGGAATATAAAGCGATTTCGAAATGAATTGAATATAAAGCGATTTCGAAATGAATTGAATAAAGCGATTTCGAAATGAATTGAATATAAAGCGATTTCGAAATTAATTGAATTTAAAGCGATTTCGAAATGAATTGAATAAAGTGATTTCGAAATGAATTGAATAAAGCGATTTCGAAATGAATAGAATCTAAAGCGATTTCGAAATGAATTGAATAAAGCGATTTCGAAATGAATTGAATAAAGCGATTTCGAAATGAATTGAATATAAAGCGATTTCAAAATGAATTGAATATAAAGCAATTTCGAAATGAATTGAATATAAAGCGATTTCGAAATGAATTAAATAAAGCGATTTCGAAGTGAATTGAATATAAAGCGATTTCGAAATGAATTGAATATAAAACGATTTCGAATTAAATTGATAGAAAACGAATTTGATTTAAATTGATTAGAAAACGAATTGGATTTAAGTCGAATAGAAAACCAATTTGAATGGAATCGAATAGAAAACCAATTTGAATTGAATCGAATAGAAAACGACTTTGAAATTGAATTGAATTGAAAACGAATTCAAATTGAATTGAAAGCGAATTGAAGTGAATTCAAATTGAATTGAAATTTGAATTGAATAGAAATGAATTTTAAAACGAATTTATAAAGAAGAATTCAATTTTGCTTTGGATTGAAATGGAAGTTGAAATTGTTTTTGAAACGAATTTAAAACTATTTATATAATTCGTTTTAAATAGTAATCGATGAAATATATATTATATATATATATAATATAATGGCCTGAATAGAACGCGCCGCGCCGCGGCAGTTCGTGAATTTCAACCATTTATTTCAAACGGACATTACGGGAGATCCGACCGTCGGATTCTCTAAAACCGGAACCGTTAGGTTCGTATCGAAAAGAGCTTTCTAACGAATATTAGAAATTTGAAATCTAACGGTTGGATTTGGAGATACGTCCAAATCAAAATTGGAAAAGGTCGCTGTAAGTGCAATTCGATGGCCGTTGTTGGAAATCGACTGTACGGGCCTTGATAAAATTAGTAAAAATAGTAATAATTTGTGTAAAATCATAAGAAATGATTTGGGAAAAATTAGGGTGAAAAACTCCATAGTTGAAAAGATAAAAATAATTTTTTTTCGAAATGAACTAGTTTGAACTCAATTTAAAACCCGGGTTTTTGTTTTTAAATAAATGAATTAGATTTAAAAAGGGGTTTTAAATAATCCGAATTTCTAATATATTTGATTGGATTTGAAATGGGTTTATCGTGAACGGTGTTTTAAATAACACTAGTTCTTTAACCCGATAACAAATAGAATGTGATTTGGGTTTGTCATGAACTGTGTTTTAAATAACACCTAGTTCTTTAACCCAGTAAAAGGAGTTTTAATGAATCTGCAATTAGATTGAAATTCGAATTGATAATCTAAATTATCAAATTTGACAAATAAGCGAGGATGGAGTATCACCGGTTTTGCTCCAAAGCGGTAGTTAAATCTTTAATTAGATTTGAACGTAAGATGGTAATTAATTTTACCGATAACACTGTGGTGTTAGATATGGAGTATTACCAGTTTTGCTTCATGGGATCAATAGGTTGGGATTGGGAAATAAAATAAATAATTACTTCGTTACGGTTCGCTAATCTCGACTAGTTTAGAAAACCATGATTTGGTTTCAAATGACATCCAAAGGAAGATTAAAGGATAAATTTTAAAGAATTTATCTTGGATAAAATTAATGGGAACCTTTCCCTAAAAATGTGATTTTGTGAATAAAAGAATATTCTGAATTGGAATGAGGCGTATGTTGTGTTTATGTAACATTTGTTTTAATATACACGGGTTTTTCGGAAAGGACGGGTTTATACCCATTCTGAATAACCGATTCGACGATAAGTCGAAGATGAAGACGGTGGTTGAAGACCGGAAGTCTTCACATCGTTTGGATAATTACTGACGATCCTGATTGGGCAATACACCCAAGAGGATGGAAATAGTTGGTGGTCGTCCAGACGTACTTGGAGATGGATGGATATGCGAGGAAAGTGCATCCGTTTTCGTTCAGACCCAGAACGGACTTGTAAATGGATTATGTGTCTGACATTGGATTTTATTCTATGTTGATTGATTTCTATTAAATATACATCTGTTTGGCGGCGGAGAATTTATTCTTTTTCTTAACGCCCTTCTCTGAGACGTACGAGCTCAGAGGTTGTATATCGATGGACATCAGTCGCATGGCATGAATTGCCTGTGTGGCACGCTAAGATGCAATGATCAAGGCTATTGTTGAAAAGAAGAGTCTTGTGGTTGATGATCAAAGCACGGCCTATGTGGCAGCTTTGTGTATAATGTGAATTCGCGAGCCTCACACCTCGGTATGAGTTAAAAACGGGATACGGACTGCAGGGAGAGCACGACGTTTCTTTCTAGCTTTGGTGGTGTCAGTGACTTAGCAGCCCTGACATTTATATACTTTTCACCTTTGTGGTTGTTGGATGAGGCGCCTCGATTTTAGGTCTGTAAGGACCGGGAAACGTGTGTTCAGGAATTGCCAATCCTCTAACGTAAGTGACGACCGGCCCTGAAGATACAGGGGTTGCCCAGAGTGCATAGCCCTGGGACATTTGCTAGAGTGTCTCGAACGCGGAGAGGAGCTTGCCCCTTTCCTCGACTCATGACGGAATCCAATTTCCAATACGTGTATTGCGGCTTTATTTGTAGAGCCTAGTATGGCGACATAGTAGCATGGGATGTTATGTCGTCTATGATTTATATTTGTGATTGAAAATGTTTTAACACTATAAACTTATTATAGTACCAAATGATTTGTTTTAAACGTACCAAGCATGTTTGGCTATTATAAGGGAAAACCCTATCCTCCGGCTTGCGTTGCATTGTGTGATGGGACTTGGGTCTTATAATAGCTTCATTTTTCGAAAAAGCATTGCACTGTTTATTCTATGCACTGGTATTCTTGGGAGGAAACCCGTTCCGTGTTATACGGCGTGGTCCCTTGAATTACTCTCTTTTAAAGAAAATTTTTAAATAACTGTTTTAGTTCTCACACCAGTCACATGACTGACCTGCAGTTTATTGTTTTAACCTAAACTCTGGGTGCCATTATTTTCCGTACGGGCAGCTAGTAGTTTTGGTTTTGCAGATTTATATTCACAGGACCCTGGTTTACAGCTGGAATGATATCCGGAAAGCTCTGTATCCGTATATCACCTTCAGTTGTGCTTTGTATTATTTTCCGCTGCTATGTGATTTATTGTAATCTCTGATATTTATCGAATGTAATTTATTCAATTATACTCTGTATATTCTTTTATCTGATGGAATTGTTGTAATAGCAATGAAATGTTCTTCCGTCTGCGTTCATTTGTGTGTTGTTCTCAAAGTATCCGCTCTTTCCTTCACGGGGAAGTTACGGGTTCTTACAGTCCCTTTCTGCATTTGCTTTTTAACAATACCAGCGACTTAAGTGAAATCATACTTTAGTTATCCATCCAAGTAATTATAAATTGTTTCTTTTCTAGTTTACAGCGTTATTCTATTCTGATAGGTACTAACAAATGATTGGGAAAATTCTGGGTCAATCACTTAAGATGCAGACATTGAGTGTGAGATTGTGAGTGTAACTGAGTGCATATATGTGGTGTGGTAATGCTTGTACAATTGAGTATTTTGTACAATTATTGTGTAACAGAGAGAAATAGAACTGTGTGCTATTCAAAAGTGTAATAAAATATTTGTTTGAATAAAATATCTTTACAAAATTAGAAATTCTAAGTTAAATATTTTAATTATTGCAAATATTTTATATTACAATGGTTATAACCTTTTGCAAGTTTCAACGTTTTACAACTAACATTGATTGTTGTCGTAACTCTATTACAAAGGCCAAAGGCCATTGTAAAAAAAGACAAATTACAACGTTGCTTAATGCAACGACCATTAATTATTGTAATAGAGTTTGTTGCGACGACGAATGACCGTTGTATAATGGCGACTAATTACAAAGCAGTCTAATACAATGATCATATTGCCCCTTGCGAAACTCGTATTACAACGGGCATTTCCGGTTGTAAAAATATTGTTTTGTTGTAGTGTATGTAGTTTAAGTGTTATTTTTTTTTTTTTTTTTTTTTTTTGGAAATTTTGGGTACTTTATATACTAGTCTAGATAGTATATAACATATTACATGGCAAATGGGTCAATTTGTGCAAGGCATGATTCGAACCGATGATATATCTCACACCACGTCGAAATGTTTTAACCACATGGACAATGATGCTTGACAGCATTATCTATTATTCATATAGTTATGTAAAAACAATTGGTAAAATCCTAACAAATTAGCCTACTTTACCAATTCAAAAGATATTACAAAAAACGCTTCAAATGATATCACCACCACGAAAAAGTAGAATCTAACAAATTGACATACTTTACTAATTCAAAACAGCTTATACGAATATTACTAAATCTTGATAAGAGTTAAAATTGAAATCTAACGAATAAGCTTCTTTTACCAATTCAAAAACTTTATCTACAAATATCAACATATTTTAATCACTTAAAAGTATAATCTAATAAATAAAGTTAACTTACAAATTCCATTTTTTGTTTTTGATTAATAATAGAAATCAAAATTCAAACTAGCAACTTAAAAAAGTAAAATAAAAACCATATGATTTATATATGCATATACATATTTTCCAATATATTATTTAATTTGAGATTACCTACACATAATTCGATGTACTTAGAATTGAAATGCGACTACTAGGGAATTAAAACTGAATAGTTATTTCATTCCTGATATCATGTTCACCGCTGCAGACATACCACAAATAATGTGATCATTAGCAATGCATTGATTAGTTAAATAAGTTGCAGTTCATGAGTTACTAATTTTCCTATAGCTGTAACATATTTACACATGAAATTAGATAAATTATAATGGAGATATGCATACTTGAAAGCGTAAACTTTTGATCCGGCAGTGAATAATTTAAAATACCATTGAATCCTATTTTTATCAGCAATTGGATTTGCAGCGCAATCTTTTTGTTTGAATGCGAACTTCCTAAAATACCTTTGATTTCTATATAATATAACTAAATTTTGATATTGTTTAAAATAAGATCTTATATATAAACTTCCTGTACTAATTCAAAACGTTCATTTATATATATTAATAAACTTTAATAATACTCAAAAATTAGATTACAAGTGGAGATTTTGGATTATAAATTAGATTACAAACTTCAAATACCATTCCAAAAATAAACTACAATGATGATGATATTTTTTAATTAGAATTATGTAGAAATTTAATCAGAGTAGTTTATATGCACGTACGTTGCATATACCATAACATCTCGTATGTCATATCTATAATTTGCACTACAAAAGAATATGCCTATTTCAACGGCTGGCAAACGTTGACGGTCATTTGAAGCCGTTGAAATAGCCTTGGAGTAATATCAACGAAATCTAACGGTTTCAAACAAAACTAGCAGATCCTTTCCCATGGCTTTAAACGGTGCATAGCGTTGGAAACCATTTCAAACGAACGAACTGTAAGCCATTGGAAACCGATTGTAGCCATTGGAAAAACTCGGTGATTTTCTTGTAACAGCAAGCTTATTTCCTTCCAGCCACCCCATTTCCAATCATTCCATTTCCAGTCCAATTCCCATCAGTTCCATACATATATATATCACATGTATACCAATAACAATATAAACTACCAACATAAATCAAGTAAATATCAGTATAAAAGAACCATCCAAACATCTCAAAAACTAACTCATCAATGTCATTTGTCTACAAATAAAATAAAACCATCAAAATATATCTAAAGTATCATCCTCACCCACTTCGAACCAATATATACAACATAAAAACAAAATCCTTACCATCTCCAAGCCTAACACAGAAAAAACATACCTCAAGCATTATCTTTGTTTCCGGAAGCACCAGACAACGAAGGAAAAGTACAATGATTGTGCACATGCTCTGCAAACTTCTAATTTAGCTGCTTCATCTACATATCCTGTAGAGGATTCTGCTCCTAAAATTGCTCAATCATGGTTCAAAGCTCCTTAATTTCCACTTTGTCTTGGGCCTTCAGAGCTTTTCGAGCCTACAAATAGAATGAATAGAAAAAAGGTTATGTCATCATATAAAATATTATAATGCTATAAATTAAACGCTAATTTGTTGTTTATATGCAAAAGGATTAATTATATTAGGTTATCGAAGCCATAACGTCTACTCCGCCGCATCGGATCCATAACAGCGTCAAATATGTTATCTTCTTTCTTCGGTGTCAATTTATTGCGACCAGACTCCTGAAGTACATGAGCCCGTGCCACCTGAAACTTTGTCTATAATGCAAAAAACAATTTCAGTTGAAAAATAATAGAATGTTGTCTTTATTTTACATTAGCTATTAATTAATAAACTTATCGATGTGAGTAATGGAATTTAAACCACCCGTACATATGTGCTTGTTGCCCTATCCTGTTTACCCCACTGATATGTGATTTTGTGTAACGACCCGCATTCTACGCATCAGGGGATCGTAGAATATTTATTTCTTTCTCATGCGAAGTCGTATAGGCATGTAACTTTGGGAGACGACTATTGGGGTCATTTCCTATGTTCATGATTTTTGCCGATTTTAAAATGACCATTTTACCTCTAGCTGATCTTGTTTAGGCCATAACTTTTGACGGTAAGGAGTTTTTACCTGAAACCACTTCCATTGGATCCGGATGATGGTCTACCTTTCCGTAAAATGGTCACATTAGCCAAACGGACTCATTGTTTGGGAGATATGGCTGAAACAAGGTTTGGAAGGTGAAAAACAGCTTAACCGTGCCTAATTAGGGTGATTAACAAGAGGGCCCATAACCCATTTCGGGATTAGGAGTTCAAAAGGACTGTTAGGGTTTAGAGAACATCCTTTTCTCATTTTTCAGCTGCCACCTATCATGCCTCTCAGCCTAGCAATGGCCTCCAACTCCTAAAACACCTTCTAATCACTATTTAGTCAAGCATTAGCCTAATCTACATTAAATCAAGGCAAATTAGCATCAACTTTGGGATAGAGCTGCCGGAACACATAGAGATTCGACCTATATCAGAGAATTTTTCAGATCTATAAGTAATTTATGGCTAAGATGAGTGATTAGCATTGTTTTTACACTAATTACAGTTAATTAGGGTACTAGTGTTAATTAACGAAATTATGCATGTTAAAAACCTGGAAAAATGTTTAGAAATTCTTAAATATTAATTTAAGCCTCTATTAGAAGTTTGGGTTAATTTGGTTATGTTTTGCTAATCATATCATTAGAATTGCTTAAACATGCTTAAGGGGAAAATATGGGTTTTGGGTATGTTTGATCCATTTTAACATATCATATTGTTGTTTTGGTGTTTATGGTTGATTCTCTATGTTGCCACGACTGTATGGCATGCTTTGTAATTGATTAGAAAAGCTAGAATGGTCGAAAATGCCATTGTATGGCATAAAATAATCGCTGGAAAAGTTGCAGGGAATGTGCAGGGTTCGGATCGGATCGGATATAGGGCTCGGATCGGATAAGGGAACTAAGCAAGGGAACTCGATTCGGATCGGAACTTAGCCTAAGAGACTTGGCAATAAGGAAGGCCATTCGCTTAGAGTTGGAGTTGGGTCGGAAATCGGGTCGGTTCTGGATGGAACATGGGATCGGATCGGAATAAGTAAGTTAGAGCAAGAAGGACGAACGGAACCAAGGTGCAAAGCACCGAACAGAACCGGACTAAGACAAGGAGTGCCGAACCAATGTGACGTGGGGGACCTCATATATCGAACCAAACCAGATTGATGGCTAGGAACTGGAGCAAGCCGAACCGAACCAGGGGAGGACAACCGAACCGAACCAGATTGGAGCTGCGATTACGCGATGACTCTTATGAAGACCAACTCCAATTTGACCAAAACCCGAGACACAAAGGTAGTTCAAATAGGAAGTAGAACTCAGGATCCTGTTGGGAACCAACGAGTTGATTTCAGAAGTTGGGCTTTGCTGCGGGACGTTTGCAAAGGGGTTATAGACGTCTACAGCTTTGATTCACCATCGAGACAGATGTTAGGCTACGTATCAGTGCAGTGGGGTAGTTATTACTCTATGGGGCTGAGTGATCGTAGCGTGGCTATGAGCCAGTGCAGTGGAGTCATCATGACTTCATGGGGCAGAGTGGACATAGCAAGGATTAGTGGCTATGGATCAGTGCAGTGGATTCATCATGACTCCATAGGGCAGAGTGATCATAGCAACGATTTGGGTGATCAAAGCAGTGGATATCGTATGCTTTACGCACCAAGTGAGAGATGTGAGGATGGTTGTTATGCTTGATTGTTTGACCACTATGACATGCACACCCCCTCCCCAGTATCTTTACACCATATGTTAGTGTCACCTTAGAGTATTGTGCATCTTGTTGTGCTAACTCTTTGGTTGCAGGTTCAGGTATGGTTTATTATACCTGTTATTGTTCTGTTTTGCTGCTTATCACTCATACCAGACTTTTGTCTGACCCAGAGTTTTATGTCTCTTCTTATTACTCTGGGTGCTCTTAAATGGGCAGACTAGAGACAGGTTAGGTGGTATGCACGAGTAGCTATACCGGAGACGAGCAGGAGGCTTCCACGTATGACATATATAGATATTCTCCCTGTGTCGCTACTGGTCACTACTTTGGGCATTAGTAGTGTACCTTTCATATTTTGCTTTAGAGAGACAGTTCTCCAAAGTTGTAATAATGATGATGTGGAACATAAGTTGTACCTGAATTTTCCGTTGCTATTATGGTTTAGTTTCCAGCTTATGCACTGTCTAGCCTATTTTACGTCAAGTATGTTATTATTATATTTTATCCCATGCACTGTGAGACATTCTACAGGTTCCTTGTTTGTTCAAATTCCATCTTTTCCTTTCTTTGGCGATCGTCCCGTGCTAGTCGTGCATTGGCACATCGCCTTTCATTGGAAATGTCGGCTGGTGCGGGGCGGGCCATCACATTTGGTATCAGAGCTCTAGGTTGCCTAGTTAACCTAGGGAAGACACCTGAGAGAGATAGTACGTATATGAGAGCGCTATTTGTGATATTTTGGTTTTCAAAAGCTACATATATATACTATTAGTATATTTAAGGATGAAGTCGCACTGCACTGGCACCACTGAAGAGATGGTTAATGGTTTTCCCCTTACAAATTGGACGATGAGCCGATACACTAGGGGTACTGGTAGAGGAGCTAATAATGGGAATGCTCCTGATATGAGGACGATGTTCACTGACTTCATGAGAGAGATGCTTAGAAATGTGCAAGGAGTTGTTCCCAATGCTGCAAATGGTGGTGGTGCAGCGGTGCAGGCGCCTAGATCCGATTTCGCCAAGCTATGCAAGGATTACGCTAGTCTTGGTGGAAAGCCGTTCCACGGGATGGAATCGGCTACAGAAGTTCTGGATTGGTGGGATAGCTGTGAGCGTATCTTCGAAGACTTGGGTATCGAGGGTGCGATGAAGAGAAAGCTAGCATCCCATCAGCTGCAAGGACAGGCGATGAATTGGTGGAATGTTATTAAGGCAGCTACTCCAGAGGATCTAGTTACTTGGGATCAGTTCAAGGCCCGATTCAGTGATAAGTTTATCCCATCTACTCGGAAATCAGAATTGTTTAGGAAATTTCTGGATCTTAAGCAGAATTGTAGGGCAGTCTCGGAGTATATTGCTGAGTTCGATACTTTATCAAAGTATGGATTGTCTCTTATTGACACTCCCGAGAAGAAGAATGAGAAGTTCATAATAGGCTTAGATCAGTACTTGGGGGAAAGGCTTATAAACCATGTCGATGAGACATTTGAATCGATTGTCGGGAAAGCTTTGAGATCAGAGAGTCTATACCCTAAGTCAAAGACTGAGGTTGCATCTGTAGATGGGCCAAAACCGCAAGCAAGGGGTGGAGGCAAGAATGGTTCTCAGAATAAGAGAAAGTAGAATCAGACCAAGGATGGCTAGAAGAAAAAGAGCAAGAAAGATGTTGAATGCTTTAGCTGTGGCAAGAAGGGCCATTATGCTAAAGAACGTCTAGCAAAGCTAGCGGACAAGAAGTGCTTCAACTGAGGCCATGTGGGACATCATAAGGATAAATGTCTGTAACCCCCTAAAGAAAAGCATATTGTGAAAGCATATGCTCTTAATTTTGTTCCTTCTTCGTCGAATGCCCCAACCGCGGCGGAGAAAGGAAAGAAAGTCGTCATTCAAGGTATGCTTTTTATTTATGATGTTCCTGTTTGAGCATTGTTTGATAGCGGAGCTTCCCGTTCCTTCATATCTAGTGACCTGGTAGATAGGTTGGGATTGGAACCCGAGATAGTCGATAGACCTTTAGCGGTGACGAACCCGATTGGTGGTTCAACTAGCCTTAGCATGATTTCTCGTAATGTGGTCTTATCGAGTCATGGATGCATGTTTGTTTGTGATAGCTTTGTTTTGGGCTTTCTGGGTTTGGCATTATTTTGGGAGTCGATTCACTCCAAAGGTACGGTGTGGTGGTAGACTGTGAGGGTTTTTTGGTGACAGTTAGAGAGGATGATGGGCGGAGGGTAGTGTTTGGTGGTCTACCTAGCGATGGGGTAATGGCTAGTTTTCTAAATTCCCTCGACATCTCGCATGATGAGTTATCAGATGTGCTCGTGGCTGGCCTGCATCTGGACGTCTTCGAGGAAGTGACCGGGCTTTCATCACACCGAGAGATTGAGTTTCGTATTGATTTGGTGAAAGATGACAGGCCTATAGTGATGCCACTTCGTCGTATGGTGCCAAGGAAGCAGCAAGAGCTCGGGGTTCAAGTAAACGATATTTTGAAGAAGGGATTTATCAGAAGAAGAGTTTCGGAGTGGGGAGCACAAGTTGTGTTTGCTACCAAGGCAGATGGTTCCCTTCAATTTTGTGTGGACTACCGCGAGTTGAATAAGGTGACGCGGATGAATAAGTATCATCTACCACAGATAGATGATTTGTTTGATCAGTTGAGTTGTGTGAGAGTGTTCTACCAGTTAGATCTCGCGACAGGTTTTCATCAGCTTAGGGTGGAAGCTGAGAGCATAGCTAAAACGGCCTTACGGATGTCGTATGGATTCAATGAGTGGTTGGTCATGCCATTCGAGTTGACAAATGCACCAGCATATTTTGTGGATCTTATGAATAGAGTATTCCGAGATCAATTGAATAAGATTGTTCTTGTGTTCGTGGATGACATACTTGTCTACTCGAGAACAGAGGAAGAACACAAAGAAAATTTGAAGATAGTGATGGAGGTGTTGAGAAAACACCAATTGAAAGCAAAGTTTTCTAAGTGTCACTTCTGGAAGAGGTAAGTGAGGTTCTTGGGCCATGTTGTTTCAGAAAATGGTATTGTCGTGGACCTTGCAAAGGTGGCTATGGTACAAGATTGGCCTATGCCTAAGAATGCAACAGACGTAAGAAGTTTCTTTGGGTTGGCTGGATATTATCGTAAGTTTATCCAAGAATTCTCCAAGATAGCGGCACCGTTGACTCAGTTGTCCAAGAAAAATCAAGCTTTTATTTGGGGCGAAAAGTGTGAGAATTCATTTAAGAGTCTAAAGGAAAAGTTGACATGTGCACCAGTGTTAGTCATTCATAAAGGGAATGAAGAGATGACGGTATACACAGATGCCTGTGGTACCAGACTAGGTGATGTATTGATGTATGGAGGTAAGGTTGTAGCTTATGCTAGTCGGCAACTGAAACCGCATGAGAAAAGATATCCTGCCCATGATTTGAAATTGGCAGCGATCGTGTCTGCATTGAATATGTGGAGACATTATCTCTTGAGAGAAAGATTCGAGTTGTAACCGATCATAAATCGTTAAAGTACCTTTTCTTCCAGAAGGATCTAAATCTCTGACAGCAGAGATGGTTAGAAGTCTTGGCTTCGTCGATTTCGATATCGCATATACACTAGGAAAGGCCAATGCGGTAGCTGATGCATTGAGTAGAAGACATGCCAGTTTAGGGGCTATGTTTCTAGAATGGAAGCAACTGGAGTACATGCAGGGTATGATTTCAAACCAAAGTGTAAATTGGATCCAGAAGTATTAGCAAGTTTGATGACCAGATCCACCTTGATTAAGCGGATTGGTTCCAGTAAGAGGGACGATCCTAATTTATTAGAAATCTCCAAGTTAGAGATGGGTATCGATAGAGAGATGGACAAGTATGGGCTTGATCAAGATGGATGGCTTAGGAAGAATGGAAGACTAGTTGTGGCCAATGTCGACGGATTGAGAGATGAAGTGCTTAGAGAATGTCATCACTCAAAACTGACTATACACCCCGGTGGTAATAAAATGTTTCGAAACATGAAGCAGACCTATTATTGGGAAGAGATGAAAAGAGACTTTGGGAAGTTTATATCCAAATGCATGAACTGCCATCTAGTTAAAGCCGAGCAAAAGAAACCTAGTGGTTTGTTGCAACCATTAGAAATTCCAGAATGGAAATGGGAACCAGTCTCAATGGATTTCATTGATGGGTTACCAAGGACTAGATCGGGCCATGATAGCATTTGAGTGATTATGGGCCGATTGACTAAGAGTGCAAGGTTTATACTAGTCAAGTCGTATAGAACGGCAGCTAAGTTAGCGGAACTATATATGAAGTGGGTAGCGAGATTTCATGGAGTACCTAAATGCATTATGAGTGACCAAGACCCTTTGTTTACTAGTGGGTTTTGGAAGAGCTTACAAGAGGATCTAGGGTCAGAATTATATCTCAGTACCGCATACCATCCTCAAACCGACGGTCAGACAGAGAGGGTGAATCGAGTATTAGAACATCTCTTGAGAGCTTGCATATTGGATTTTGGTGGATCGTGGGATGACCATTTGCATCAAGTAGAATTTGCATATAATAATAGTTATCAATCCAGTATTGCTATAGCTCCATATGAAGCTTTGTACGGAAGACCGTGCAACTCACCGTCATGTTGGTTAAAAACCAGTGAGAAATTTGTGCTTGGGCCAGATGTGATAAGAGAAACCTAAGATAAGATCAAGGTTATCCGAAAACGAATGAAGGCTAGCAAAGATAGGCATAAGAGTTATGTTGATAAGGGGAGAAGAGATTTAAAATTCTCCATCGGCGACTCTGTGTTTATTAAGATTTCTCCATTAAAGAATGTTATTCGATTTGGAAGGAGAGGAAAACTGGCGCCAAGATTTGTTAGTTCATTCCCAATCCTCGAGCAAGTTGGGAGTTTGTCATATAAAGTTGAATTACCTGAGAGGATGGCAGGAGTTCATAACGTATTTCATGTTTCCCAGTTAAGGAAATTTGTGCATGACCATTATATGACTATTTCACTTGATTAGTTGGATGATATCAAAGTAGAACCCGAGGCGGTTGGGGACCGCAAGCCGATTCGTATTGTCGAGCACGATACGAAGCAACTTCGAAGGAAAGCGGTGAATCTAGTCAAAATTCAGTGGGGCAAGAATGAGAATGACTGTACTTGGAAGACAGAGGAGAGCATTAGGAAGACGTATCCTGAACTCTTTGCTTGGTAAGATTTTAATTGCAATTTAGTTTTCCGCATGCTAGGATAGACTTGTTGTTGTTTTGTAATTTTTATTTTTTTGAATGGTTGGTAGGCATGCAGGATCCTTTTACTTGTTTCTTAGTTAAGGAATTTCGGGGGCGAAATTTCGTAAGGGGGGAAAATGTAACGACCCACATTCAACGCATCAGGGGATCGTAGAATATTTATCTCTTTCTCATGCGAAGTCGTATAGACATGTAACTTTGGGATACGACTATTGGGGTCATTTCCCATGTTCATGATTTTTGCCGATTTTTAAATGATTGTTTTGCCCCTAGCTGATCTTGCTTCGGCCATAACTTTTGATTGGTAAGGAGTTTTGACCTGAAACCACTTCCATTAGATCCGGATGATAGTCTACCTTTCCGTAGATGGTCACATTAGCCAAACGGACTCACCATTTGGGAGATACGGCTAAAACAAGGTTTGGAAGGCCAAAAATAGCTTAATTGGGCCTAATTAGGGTGATTAGCAAGAGGGCCCATAACCCATTTCAGGATTAGGACTTTAAAAGGAATGTTAGGGTTTAGAGAACATCCTTTTCTCATTTTTCAACCGCCACCTATCATTCCTCTCAACCTAGCGATGGCCTCCAACTCCTAAAACACCTTCTAATCACCGTTCAGTCAAGCATTAGCCTAATCTACATCAAATCAAGGCAAATTAGCATCAAGTTTGGGATAGAGCTGCTGGAACACATAAAGATTCAACCTATATCAGAGATGCTTTCAGATCTATAAGTAATTTGTGGCTAAGGTGAGTGATTAGCATTGTTTTTACACTAATTACAGTTAATTCGGGTGACTGGTGTTAATTAACGAATTTATGCATGTTAAAAATCTGGAAAAGAAATTCTTAAATATTATTTTAAGCCTCTGTTAGAAGTTTGGCTTAATTTGGTTAAGTTTTGCTAATCCTATCATTAGATTTGCTTAAACATGCTTAGAGGGAAAATATGGGTTTTGGGTATGTTTGATCCATTTTAACATATCATATTGTTGTTTTGATGTTTATGGTTGATTCACTATGTTGCTATGACTGT
Source organism: Allium sativum (assembly GCA_030737875.1). Lineage (NCBI taxonomy): Eukaryota > Viridiplantae > Streptophyta > Magnoliopsida > Asparagales > Amaryllidaceae > Allium > Allium sativum. The sequence goes on from JASFAX010000025.1 coordinate 17,557,792, forward strand.
ATGGCATGCTTTCTAATTGATTAGAAAAGCTAGAATGTTCAAAAACGCCGTCGTATGGTGTAAAATAGTCGTTGGAAAAGTTACAGGTAATGTGCAGGGTTCGGATCGGATCGGATACAGGGCTTGGATAGGATAAGGGAACTGAGCAAGGGAATTTGATTCGGATCGAAACTTAGCCTAAGAGACTTGGCAAGAAGGAAGGCCATGCGCTTAGAGTTGGAGTTGGGTCGGAAATCGGGTCGGGTCCGGATGGAACATGGGATCAGATCGGAATGAGTAAGTCGGAGCAAGAAGGACGAACGGAACCAAGGGGCAAAGCACCGAACCGAACCGGACTAAGACCAGGAGTGCCGAACCGATGTGACATGGGGTCCTCGTATATAGAACCGAACCAGATTGATGGCTAGGAACTGGAGCAAGCCGAACCGAACTAGGGGAGGACACCCGAACAGAATCGGATTGGAGCTGCGATTATGCGACAACTCTTCTGAAGACCAACTCCAGTTCGACCAAAACCCGAGACGCAAAGGTAGTTCAAATAGGAAGTAGAACTAAGGATCTAGTTGGGAACCAACGAGTTGACTTCATAAGTTGGGCTTTACTGCGGGACGTGTGCAAAGGGGTTATCTACGTGTACAGCTTTGATTCACCACCGAGACGGATGTTAGGCTACGTATCAGTGTAGTGGGGTAGTTATTACTCCATGAGGGCAGAGTGATCGTAGCATAGCTGTGAGCCAATGCAGTGGAGTCGTCATGACTTCATGGAGCAGAGTGAACATAGCAAGGATTAGTGGCTATGGATCAGTGCAGTGGAGTCGTCATGACTCCATAGGGAAAAGTGATCATAGCAAGGATTTGGGTGATCAAAGCAATGGATATCGTATGCTTTACGCACCGAGTGAGAGATGTGAGTATGGTTGTTCTGCTTGACTGTTTGACCACTATGACTTACATACCCCCTCCCAAGTATCTTTACACCATATGTTAGTGTCACCTTAGAGTATTGTGCATCTTGTTGTGCTAACTCTTTGGTTGCAGGTTCAGGTATGGTTTAGTATACTTGTTATTGTTCAGTTTTGCTGCTTACCGCTTATACCAGACTTTTGTCTGACCCGGAGTTTTATGTCTCTTCTTATTACTCTGGGTGCTCTTAAACTGGAAGACTAGAGACAGGTTAGGTGGTATGCACGGGTAGCTGTACCGAGACGAGCAGGATGTTTCCACGTATGACATATGTTGATATTCTCCCTGTTTCGCTACTGGTCACTACTTTCGGCATTAGTAGTGTACCTTTCTTATTTTTCTTTAGAGACAGTTCTCCAAAGTTGTAATAATGATGATGTGGAACATAAGCTGTATTTGAATTTTCCGTTGCTATTATGGTTTAGTTTCCACCTTATGCACTGTCTCGCATATTTTTTTGTCAAGTATGTTGTTATTATATTTTATCCCATGCACTGTGAGACATTCTACAGGTTCCTTGTTAGTTCAAATTCCTTCTTTTCCTTTATTTGGAGACCATCCCGTGCTAGTCGGGCATTGGCACAGCGCACTTTCAATGGAAATGTCGGCTGGTGCGGGGCGGGCCGTCACATTTTGCTAGCCTTGTCGACTTGCCTGAATGTGTGGGTGTAAGCAAATACGTCCATGCAGGACATGAAACGTCTACGAGATCGTTCCTACAGTTGATAATTTAGATAAATCAATTCCATATAGTTAATTACTAAACATATCAATATACAAATGTAATAACCGATAAATTTACAAAGTCCTAGCGGTGATGTTGGAAAGGCTTGGATCCTCCACGATGAGTTACCGGATTCCTGCTCCTGCTTGTTGAGTTCCTTGCTGACTCGTCCTGCAAATTTATATTAAATAATTATTTAATAATTGACAAAAAAATTAATGAGATTCGTTATAGATTTACCTTGAATTCGTCGATGTCCCACCATTTAACCATCGTTTTAGTGTTTGTAACTTGTCCAATATGGGACAAATCTGACAAATGATGTATAAGATGAATAAGGATGTCGGTTTTGTAGAAAAACGAATATCTATATAACGATCATATTCAACACTTATCAGACGAGGCTAAATAATATCCAAGGGTTTAAATATTTGTTTATATAAAATTTAAATATATAATTTGTTTAAATATTTTTTTTATTTTACTATTTTATTGCATATGTACTAAATTATATATTTTTACAATTTACTTAATTCTAACTACGACGATTCCTATCAAAATCATTTATACACCAAATCAATTCGCGTGTTCACGCCATAAGCACAAAACTTGTGTTCGCACAAATTATCCAAAACTAAGATCAATCCTAACATAATATAATCTTCGTGTTTGTATAAATTATACTATTTGCAAACTCTATCACACACATATGTTTAATACTAACCAAATCAACATAAACTAACGTAATATACTATATTAAAAAATTATCGGTAATTATTTGATTATGGTGATAATAATAGCAATTAGGAGGTAATATAATGTAATTTACATACACTACCAAGTAGGAATCTATCACATTTTAAATTAAGCCTTAAATATAAAAAAACCTAAAAATTTGGTTTAGAAAAATTACCAATTTGAATAGCTAGGAGGGGGGAGTGTTGTGATTTTTGATATTAAATCACATGGATGTTGAAGACGGTGTGTTTCGATGAGTGCTTCGTAATGGAGAAGATGGTGTGTGAATCGGAGTTCGGAGGAAGAGGTTGGATTCCTATTTTTAATCGGTTATTTTAGGAATATTAAGGTAGAGGCAGATTTCCTGTTTTTGACTGGTTATTTTAGGAATATACTCCTAAAATGTATTATGAGCGGCAAATTGGATATTCTTTCTAGGCCTTCAATTCTCCTATAAAAGCAGCATCTAGGTTTGGATTATAGAATGACCGAATTGAGTTGAGAGATTGAGAGGCTGTGTGCCTTCATGGCTTGTGCCATGGAGAGGAAGATTAGGAATTAGGGCCAAGAGAAGCATTTCCTACCACAATGTCTAAGGGTTTTCCATCGTTCTTCATTTTTCTCCTTCTCCTACGATAGTTGTAGTCATCTAAATATTCTTTTCCTATCTCAATAAGATATTGATTCAATTGTTGTTTGTTTACTTTTGGTTTTTATCTATTCAGTGTAAAAAAAATAAAAAATTGTGAATCACTAAAGAGGGTGGTTGGGTGGAATATCTTGTGTTTGTGCATGTAATTTCATATCTGTGTTATTTTCTGTTGAATCATCTTTAAGTAATTGGGTGAATAAGTTCTTGGCCGCTTTCGCAAAGGCTCAGTTTTCCTAATATTTGGTATCAGAGCTAGATCATCGCAGAGATTAGAGTAATTTTGGATTGAAAAAACTGATTTTTGTTATGTTGGATATGATGGCGTTTCCAAAAGTGGTTATTTTTAATGGAAGAAATTAGGGGATTTATGTGCCTAAGATGGAGGATGTGTTTTACCTCAATGATCTTCATGATCCGATTGATGGAGATGAGAAAAATCCCTTGGATGTGGACGAGGGAAGATGGAAGAAGACGAAGAAGTTGGCAATTGGCTTGATTTGCCTATACCAAAGTGATTCGGTTCATATTTTTGACTTGGTTCTTAACGTTGATAGTGCGAGAGAGATCAATGAAGATCAAGCCAGGAGCTTCAGTCAAGTGATAAACAAGTGTCGATATGGGAAATCAACATGTAACAACCCGCTCATTTGATGGTTGATATATTATCGAAATATATCTTCATATCTTATGTGTCACTCATGATGTCGTTTTTCACAAACGATACAATTAGGACTCAGGACCACTTTCATTGAATCCGGATCATCGTTTACGATCTTTTTGACTGTAAATTTTAATACCTTTTGAGTTGAGCAATTTTGGTCTTTTTCATTGGGTCTACGACCAAAATATCACTTTTTGTATATGGACGAATTTTAACTCGAAACCACTTCCATTGAGTTCAAAATTTCGTTTAGGAGTTCGAAAAGTGTAAGCTTCGATATGTTCCGAGATTCTAAAATTTGGCACTTTGGGTTAGGCCTTGGTTGAGCTAGCCTAGCTCACCATATAACCCCAAATCCTCCTCCTCTTCATTCACTCCACACTTCATCAAAATAGAAATAGGTAGAGGGAATGGGAAATAGAAATTCCCTAGGCCCTAGCTAGACCTTGGAGCTCCAATTCTTGTTGAAATCAAGTGCAAATCCAAAGAAAAGCTTGGGTAAGCTCCTCTCTATCATCTCCAACCAATTCTCTCTTCAATTTCTGAAATTTCTTATGACCTAATTCATAGGAGATTCATGTATATGTGTTTAGGTTGAAGATTCTTGAGCTCTTGTTGATGAGAGGTTGATTTAGCAAAGCTTTAGGTTGAATTCTTGCTTCTAGCAAGCAAAGGTGTGTTCTTTTTGAACTCACATCTATGCCTAATGCCATTTGCATGTACAAGTGTAATTTAGTGTTCATATGAGTTGCATGTGCTAGTGAATTGGTTATGTTAGTGTAAATTAGCCGATTTTATGCTTTTATGCTTCGTTGAGTTGAAAATTATGATAAAGATTGTTAATATGATCTAATGCATATGTTATGAGTTGATTTGGCGATTTTGTGAAGCTCCGTTGTCCTCCGACAAGATCTAAGTCTTCACAAGTCACTTGAATCGAGTTTGATTTGCTTTGGTTAGAAAATTTGTTCGCTTTGGAATTTATAATCAAAACCATTGCAAATCCCTTGTATGAATGTTTGTGCATGTAAGTTTGGTATTATGAGCTACCCCGATGAGTTTTAGAAGTCTCATGTACATGTGCATAACATCATAGGCCTTCGAGCATTCATTGATGTCATTTCGAACATGTTTTCAAGGCAAATTGTGCCCTGGAACAGGATTCAGACGTCTGAATATTATAAGCAAGGCGTCTGACCTGCTCCAAATAATTATAGTTTCAAGTAACAAAATTCAGATGTCTGAAAATTATTGTTCAGACGTCTAAATTGTAGTTTAGACATCTGGCCGAAATAATTCAGACGTCTGAATGGGGGCCAAAATAAACTAAATCTATTCTGGCTTCTGAAAATCCCAGTTCAGACGTATGAACTAAATGATTCAGACGTCTGAATCTGTTTTTCTGTTGTGGACCAGAGGAGACCTCGGTCCACAGTCTACCCCCACCCAGGCTCTTTCCCGGCCGGAGCTCGAGCCGTTCGGACTTCGTTTGTGAACTTTAGTTTTACAAATTCACAGATTCCAGCAGCTCGATTCGTCGACTTTGATTCTCGATTGATTCTTTCAATGTTGATTCTGTTTGGCCAATTCACCTTGTTTATGATGTGAATTGAATAAGTGATCATTCTAGAGCTCTGCGCTTTATTTTGTATATCGAATTTATTCGGTACTCTTATTAAGATGATTCACGCCTCTAAAACGTGAATTATCGACTCGATATCCTTCGAGTCTATTCTGATGTAGTATAAAACCTTCGAGTGCTCGTTTGGAATTTCGATTCGTTCGTTGATCGAGATTACAACCGTTATCCCTTTGATTTCATGTATGTTGTTGTGATATGAGTTTATGATTTATGATTTGAATTCACGTCATTATGACATGAATCCCCTTGATCGATTTGCCTCGGCAACCGTACTATTGTTTATTGCCACTTTGAAATTATATAAAGAGGTTTTACGTTATTTAGTAGATATCAAATTCTTGTACTAAAATGGTTTCCAATCTTGCTTCATTATACGAAGCTAATTTACGAAATCGTTTTATGAACCTTTTTCAAATCTACTAGTACATATTTTATAAATCTTTTTCTCGTTCGTATGAGAAATCTAATTAAACTTCTTAGTAAAATCAAGGACTATGAACCCTTGCTTTTTCTTCGATGGTTAATTCTTGGACTCGTCCGATTGAAAACCGTGGCAATGCTCCTTCTATGATTTTCTCTGTTTTGAATAGGAACCAATTATGAGTGTGTAAATATTCGAGAATAACATGTGGTTATGGGACATTTTGCTATTTTCTTATATTAACTAGCCTGGAGTAATTTCTATTCACCTGGATCAATGTGATCCTTCATGAATTGTGTTTTGTGGTCCTCGATCGCCCGAGTTGGATTTACGATTCTTGGGTTTCACCTGGGGGGACTTCGGTCCAACTTTCTATGATTTATGATGTTTTCTAGGGATTTCATAATTTATGTGTTTTCTCTCTACCGAGGTCGCGACCCGGCATTGTGGGGAGCTTCGGCTCAAACTTATGGGTTCGCTACCTAGAGATCGTATCTCATCTGTGAACAGGCCTACCTTTTGGTGATGTTTTCTATGATGTCTTGGTGATTTATGATGTCTTGGTGATTTATGAAGTCTTGATGATTTATGATGTCTTGATGATTTATGAAGTCTTGATGATTTATGATGTCTTGATGATTTATGATTACTTGGTGATTTATGATTTACTTTGATGCGATGGTCATCAATTCGATGTGTATTTGGCATTCCGCTGTCTTTTCCTATTGTGTGCTATTATTTGAATGTTGCATTCTATATTAGCTAGGAGATTATTTAGAGATATTTGTGTGTTGACATTCCATTGTCATTTTCTGATTGTGTCGACATGCCATGCTTGTGTCATCATGTGTTATATCTCTTGTTATCTCAGTTTATCTGATAAGTATAGCTAGACTGATCCGTTTGTTGTTTATTTCCTTATAAATAATACTCGGGTCAGGCCGAGTCATTTTAGGTACTCCTCTGGGACTCCTCGCACGATTGATCTTCCGCTTTCAGCTTGCTACTTTGTCTCTGCAGCTTTATGTACTTTTGTAACTATGACATTATCATTTGTTGTGTACATAGTTTTGTATTTACATCTTGGTGCATGTATCTATTCTTTTCGGATTAGTGGATCTTTGTTGACCACTATTTTGTTGTACACATTCTTGGTTTCTTCATATCTATTCCGCCTTTGTGATATGATTATTCTGTGTCTGGCTTTGAGATATACCATACTTATATTATTGTTGTTGTCTATCTCATACTGCTTTCTGGATTGCATATAGCCATTGTGTAGTTGCCCCATGTGTCGAATGGTCATGTCGAAATTTTAATCGGTATCAGAATTCGATGTGCGTTCCTCACATGGAGTAATCATACAATCGGTCGCCCTTCACAAACCTCATTCTCCGTTATGGTCTACGACATTTCTCTAAAATGAACTGGACGATAGTGGGTATAGAGGCGGAGCGTTACAGTTGGTATCAGAGCAAACTTTTCGGAACAGTGTAAGATAGCATGGCGATGGTATTGCCTTGAGCCTCTCTCGGGAACCATGCTTTAGGGTTTTAGTTAGAGTCTTAAGACCCGTCATAGCTTATCTTCCAATACGATTCCATTTTGATTGAATTCGCATCGTTTGAATTCCACTTGAGACTAACTTTGTCTTCCTTCTTTTTCCTTAAAGAAGCAAAATAGTTGGTCGTAGCCGCGCAAGTGCCAGTTCACCCAGTATACCTCCTATGGGAGGGGTGATTATGTCTCAAGTGTCCTGTTTTTAGTCTTTTAGAATAATTATCGACTCGTTCTCTTTCAGGTTTATTTCTATAGTCCATCTAGGGCCCGTGTGCTCTAGTGGTGCTTTTGTTTCATTCTTTGACTCGAATTGCTAATCGATGTCTGTCTTTGTATAAATTACGTTATTGAAACGTAAATTTCAAGTTGTCGATCGCCTCGGTGATCGTATTTTGACATTTGTCATGACTACTTCAATCGTATAAGAAATTTAATTAAACGCCTTAGTAAACATGAGGACTATGGACCCTTGTGGTTGCTTTGACGGATAATTACTGGACTTGTGAATTTGAAAACTATGATAATAACTGTTTTGTATATTCGAGTGGGATTCAACAATTCATTCGTTAATTCTTGATTTAAGCTGGCGTTATGGGACGTTCGGCTGAATTTGTTAATTAACTGACCTATTGTGTATCACACTTATCTTGTTGATCATTTATGATCCTTGTAGTTGATTGATCATTGAATACCTTGCCCGTGCGTCGTTACGCACGTCGTAAGCGCCTTTGATCCTGATATTTCGTGTTTTCTAGTTAAGATTGCTTCGTGTGTCGCTACGTACCTAGCATGGTCTACTGATCACTTGTCGATCAGTATGGAGATACCACGTCGTTGTGACTAAATCTACTCCCTTGTTAGCAGCTATGTAGTTCTAGTTCGGTGTGAGATCACCAAGCCTTAGGGCTAAAATAACTCATTTGTTACATCGTTGTGCCGGTTGAGTCACCAAGCATTTGTGCTAAATTAACTCAACGAATGCACAACGATACATTTGTGTTACCTCGTTGCGTTCCAAACTCAATGATCAAGAACGAGGGAAAGCATCCCACTTCTTGTGATCCCTCTTCTTGAGTCAAGGTACGTGACATTAATTTCTTAATGTTATTTACCTTGTTCAGAGATTATATTATTTATGTCCTTTTGATATACGTCAACTGTGTTCTTCGTTATCAAAAGATATCATTTCTGTTTTATTCGTAAGTTGATAAAGGATTTTTATTTCCTTTATGCCATCACGAATGATTTATTGAATTTTTATGTTTTCGCGAGATTTGCCTGAACTTTAGAAATTTTGAGGACTTTCTTGTGTTAACTTGTCCGTTGGGTGCGTTAAGGATCTCGAACGAGAGTGGGACGCCATGTTGTAGTTCAGAATTCCTAAACACCATTATGTGACAATCCGACATTCGAAATGATTCCTAAAATTAAAATTCTCCTAATAAGTTAATCAAAGTAATAATATTTTGGGGTTTTTGCGATTTTTCGTAATCGTTTGTTATTTTTCTAGATAATTTATTTCTAGATATCCTTGAAGCAATTCCAAGAATTTGAGTGGTTCAATATTTTCAGTTGGAAATTATCTTGAATCTTTTGTTTGAGTAAATTAAATAACTCCAGGAACAACCCAAAAGGTTATTTATTTATGCCTCTTGTTTCTGGATTTCAGATCTTTGATTTTTGATAATTCTTCATGATTGAGAATCTCTCCTAATTCTTTATCCTTGTTTCGATTTGCTAAAGAGAATTTAGTATTCTTGTGATTCCATGGGTCTTCTTATTTTCTCTAGTGAACCATCACTCGAGAAAATGGGAGTTCCCGTTGGGGAGAGAAAATTTGAGATTTAGCGATCCACGACAAACTTAATAATTCCTTTCTTCGAATATATGATCTAGTCGATCATCCGGAAGTGCTATAGTCAATTCACTTATGGACTTAGCCTTGCGTTGTTCTTGGAAATGAATATCGAAAGGATGAGCTCTTTTGATATTCCTCCTTTGTTTGTTTGAATCATTTGGATTGAAAATTGCCTCCGCACGTTTGTTAACCCTTTTCAATCAAATCTTTGGGGATTACGACTTCTTTGGTTTAATCTCATCTTGTTAGAGGAATTGTCTATTGCTTCTTTAAAAAATTGTTGATGTTTCTGCGATTTGAGATTTTTGGGGGAAAATTATCTTGTTTCATGTTGTTCCGAAGTGATAAGTTGTGCACTACTTATCCATCATCTTCTCGATGTTTCTGGTTTTCTAAAATCGATACTCAAGTCTCTGAATATCAGAAATTTCGTATAATTCCTAATTATTCGTCTTTATTGTTACTAAATGAGATTTAGTACCTAGTTAGAAATCGATTTCTCCAAATAGTTCAATGGTTTTATGTTACCAATATTTGTTTATCGGTTTCTAGTTCTTTGGTATTCCGTTACCAACCTTGAATCGTTGATATTAAAATTGATTATTCCTTCGAAAATTGCTTTCCTTAGCTAAATTCGTTGGAATCTCTATGTTGTGCTTTTGTTGGTGTCATCCACCTTGTCGCAAGACTAAAGTGCTCAGGTTCGATGTTCACTACATCATCGTGATTGAGTTTGGGGGTGGATTAGTCAACCATCGTAAATTCCTATCATATATCCTAAGAGAAATATCTACTATTGATATTTCGCGTCTGTAGGACGCAGTCCCGTTGCTCCTTCAAATTCCAAATTAGATTCGCTTGGTTTTTGTGCATTCTATTGATTCTCATTCCTTTGAGAACCATACGAAGAAAGGCGAATCTATTTGAATTCATAGCGCTTATGAATTTTTCAGGAATTATTTCACCTATTTGGGTTGACTACCTTCATGGATAATGGAGTTCGAGATTGAACTCTAGTTTTTATGATCTTGTTACACGAAGTTGGGATCGCACCTAGCCGTTGTTGTGATCTTTTTATTTCGTGTTAGTTCTTGTGGTACCACTCTGTGTTATTATTTTTGGTTGTTACTTATTACTTTATTCTTAAGGACGCAATTCTTTTAAGGGGGGAAGTCTGTAACAACCCGCTCATTCGACGGTTTTAGATTTTTGATATTTTATCTAAATATATCGTCGTATCTTATGTGTCACTCAAGATGTCGTTTTTCACAAATGATATAATTAGGACACGGGACCACTTTCATTGAGTCCGGATCATCGTTTACGATCTTTTTGACTGTAAACATCGATACCTTTTGAGTTGAGCAATTTTGGTCTTTTTCGTTCGGTGTATGACCAAAATATCACTTTTTGTATATGGACGAATTTTGACTCGAAACCACTTCCATTGAGTTCAAAATGTCGTTTAGGAGTTCGAAACGTGTAAGCTTCGATATGTTCCGAGATTCGGAAATTTGGCACTTTGGGTTGGGCCTTGGTTGAGCTAGCCTAGCTCACCATATAACCCCAAATCCTCCTCCTCCTCTTCATTCACTCCACACTTCATCAAAATAGAAATGGGGAGAGGGAATGGGAAATAGAAATTCCCTAGGCCCTAGCTAGACCTTGGAGCTCCAATTCTTATTGAAATCAAGTGCAAATCCAAAGAAAAGCTTGGGTAAGCTCCTCTTTATCATCTCTAACCTATTCTCTCTTCAATTTCTGAAATTTCCTATAACCTAATTCGTAGGAGATTCATGTATATGTGTTTAGGTTGAAGATTCTTGAGCTCTTGTTGATGAGAGGTTGATTTAGCAAAGCTTTAGGTTGAATTCTTGTTTCTAGCAAGCAAAGGTGTGTTCTTTTTGAACTCACATCTATGCCTAATGCCATTTGCATGTACAAGTGTAATTTAGTGTTCATATGAGTTGCATGTGCTAGTGAATTGGTTATGTTAGTGTAAATTAGCCGATTTTATGCTTTTATGCTTCGTTGAGTTGAAAATTATGATAAAGATTGTTAATATGATCTAATGCATATGTTATGAGTTGATTTGGCGATTTTGTGAAGCTCCGTTGTCCTCCGACAAGATCTAAGTCTTCACAAGTCACTTGAATCGAGTTTGATTTGCTTTGGTTAGAAAATTTGTTCGCTTTGGAATTTATAATCAAAACCATTGCAAATCCCTTGTATGAATGTTTGTGCATGTAAGTTTGGTATTATGAGCTACCCCGATGAGTTTTAGAAGTCTCATGTACATGTGCATAACATCATAGGCCTTCGAGCATTCATCGATGTCATTTCGAACATGTTTTCAAGGCAAATTGTGCCCTGGAACAGGATTCAGACGTCTGAATATTATAAGCAAGGCGTCTGACCTGCTCCAAATAATTATAGTTTCAAGTAACAAAATTCAGATGTCTGAAAATTATTATTCAGACGTCTAAATTGTAGTTTAGACATCTGGCCGAAATAATTCAGACGTCTGAATGGGGGCCAAAATAAACTAAATCTATTCTGGCTTCTGAAAATCCCAGTTCAGACGTATGAACTAAATGATTCAGACGTCTGAATCTGTTTTTCTGTTGTGGACCAGAGGAGACCTCGGTCCACAGTCTACCCCCACCCAGGCTCTTTCCCGGCCGGAGCTCGAGCCGTTCGGACTTCGTTTGTGAACTTTAGTTTTACAAATTCACAGATTCCAGCAGCTCGATTCGTCGACTTTGATTCTCGATTGATTCTTTCAATGTTGATTCTGTTTGGCCAATTCACCTTGTTTATGATGTGAATTGAATAAGTGATCATTCTAGAGCTCTGCGCTTTATTTTGTATATCGAATTTATTCGGTACTCTTATTAAGATGATTCACGCCTCTAAAACGTGAATTATCGACTCGATATCCTTCGAGTCTATTCTGATGTAGTATAAAACCTTCGAGTGCTCGTTTGGAATTTCGATTCGTTCGTTGATCGAGATTACAACCGTTATCCCTTTGATTTCATGTATGTTGTTGTGATATGAGTTTATGATTTATGATTTGAATTCACGTCATTATGACATGAATCCCCTTCATCGATTTGCCTCGGCAACCGTACTATTGTTTATTGCCACTTTGAAATTATATAAAGAGGTTTTACGTTATTTAGTAGATATCAAATTCTTGTACTAAAATGGTTTCCAATCTTGCTTCATTATACGAAGCTAATTTACGAAATCGTTTTATGAACCTTTTTCAAATCTACTAGTACATATTTTATAAATCTTTTTCTCGTTCGTATGAGAAATCTAATTAAACTTCTTAGTAAAATCAAGGACTATGAACCCTTGCTTTTTCTTCGATGGTTAATTCTTGGACTCGTCCGATTGAAAACCGTGGCAATGCTCCTTCTATGATTTTCTCGGTTTTGAATAGGAACCAATTATGAGTGTGTAAATATTCGAGAATAACATGTGGTTATGGGACATTTTGCTATTTTCTTATATTAACTAGCCTGAAGTAATTTCTATTCACCTGGATCAATGTGATCCTTCATGAATTGTGTTTTGTGGTCCTCGATCGCCCGAGTTGGATTTACGATTCTTGGGTTTCACCTGGGGGGACTTCGGTCCAACTTTCTATGATTTATGATGTTTTCTAGGGATTTCATAATTTATGTGTTTTCTCTCTACCGAGGTCGCGACCCGGCATTGTGGGGAGCTTCGGCTCAAACTTATGGGTTTGCTACCTAGAGATCGTATCTCATCTGTGAACAGGCCTACCTTTTGGTGATGTTTTCTATGATGTCTTGGTGATTTATGATGTCTTGGTGATTTATGAAGTCTTGATGATTTATGATGTCTTGATGATTTATGAAGTCTTGATGATTTATGATGTCTTGATGATTTATGATTACTTGGTGATTTATGATTTACTTTGATGCGATGGTCATCAATTCGATGTGTATTTGGCATTCCGCTGTCTTTTCCTATTGTGTGCTATTATTTGAATGTTGCATTCTATATTAGCTAGGAGATTATTTAGAGATATTTGTGTGTTGACATTCCATTGTCATTTTCTGATTGTGTCGACATGCCATGCTTGTGTCATCATGTGTTATATCTCTTGTTATCTCAGTTTATTTGATAAGTATAGCTAGACTGATCCGTTTGTTGTTTATTTCCTTATAAATAATACTCGGGTCAGGCCGAGTCATTTTAGGTACTCCTCTGGGACTCCTCGCACGATTGATCTTCCGCTTTCAGCTTGCTACTTTGTCTCTGCAGCTTTATGTACTTTTGTAACTATGATATTATCATTTGTTGTGTACATAGTTTTGTATTTACATCTTGGTGCATGTATCTATTCTTTTCGGATTAGTGGATCTTTGTTGACCACTATTTTGTTGTACACATTCTTGGTTTCTTCATATCTATTCCGCCTTTGTGATATGATTATTCTGTGTCTGGCTTTGAGATATACCATACTTATATTATTGTTGTTGTCTATCTCATACTGCTTTCTGGATTGCATATAGCCATTGTGTAGTTGCCCCATGTGTCGAATGGTCATGTCGAAATTTTAATCGGTATCAGAATTCGATGTGCGTTCCTCACATGGAGTAATCATACAATCGGTCGCCCTTCACAAACCTCATTCTCCGTTATGGTCTACGACATTTCTCTAAAATGAACTGGACGATAGTGGGTATAGAGGCGGAGCGTTACAGTTGGTATCAGAGCAAACTTTTCGGAACAGTGTAAGATAGCATGGCGATGGTATTGCCTTGAGCCTCTCTCGGGAACCATGCTTTAGGGTTTTAGTTAGAGTCTTAAGACCCGTCATAGCTTATCTTCCAATACGATTCCATTTTGATTGAATTCGCATCGTTTGAATTCCACTTGAGACTAACTTTGTCTTCCTTCTTTTTCCTTAAAGAAGCAAAATAGTTGGTCGTAGCCGCGCAAGTGCCAGTTCACCCAGTATACCTCCTATGGGAGGGGTGATTATGTCTCAAGTGTCCTGTTTTTAGTCTTTTAGAATAATTATCGACTCGTTCTCTTTCAGGTTTATTTCTATAGTCCATCTAGGGCCCGTGTGCTCTAGTGGTGCTTTTGTTTCATTCTTTGACTCGAATTGCTAATCGATGTCTGTCTTTGTATAAATTACGTTATTGAAACGTAAATTTCAAGTTGTCGATCGCCTCGGTGATCGTATTTTGACATTTGTCATGACTACTTCAATCGTATAAGAAATTTAATTAAACGCCTTAGTAAACATGAGGACTATGGACCCTTGTGGTTGCTTTGACGGATAATTACTGGACTTGTGAATTTGAAAACTATGATAATAACTGTTTTGTATATTCGAGTGGGATTCAACAATTCGTTCGTTAATTCTTGATTTAAGCTGGCGTTATGGGACGTTCGGCTGAATTTGTTAATTAACTGACCTATTGTGTATCACACTTATCTTGTTGATCATTTATGATCCTTGTAGTTGATTGATCATTGAATACCTTGCCCGTGCGTCGTTACGCACGTCGTAAGCGCCTTTGATCCTGATATTTCGTGTTTTCTAGTTAAGATTGCTTCGTGTGTCGCTACGTACCTAGCATGGTCTACTGATCACTTGTCGATCAGTATGGAGATACCACGTCGTTGTGACTAAATCTACTCCCTTGTTAGCAGCTATGTAGTTCTAGTTCGGTGTGAGATCACCAAGCCTTAGGGCTAAAATAACTCATTTGTTACATCGTTGTGCCGGTTGAGTCACCAAGCATTTGTGCTAAATTAACTCAACGAATGCACAACGATACATTTGTGTTACCTCGTTGCGTTCCAAACTCAATGATCAAGAACGAGGGAAAGCATCCCACTTCTTGTGATCCCTCTTCTTGAGTCAAGGTACGTGACATTAATTTCTTAATGTTATTTACCTTGTTCAGAGATTATTTTATTTATGTCCTTTTGATATACGTCGACTGTGTTCTTCGTTATCAAAAGATATCATTTCTGTTTTATTCGTAAGTTGATAAAGGATTTTTATTTCCTTTATGCCATCCCGAATGATTTATTGAATTTTTATGTTTTCGCGAGATTTGCCTGAACTTTAGAAATTTTGAGGACTTTCTTGTGTTAACTTGTCCGTTGGGTGCGTTAAGGATCTCGAACGAGAGTGGGACGCCATGTTGTAGTTCAGAATTCCTAAACACCATTATGTGACAATCCGACATTCGAAATGATTCCTAAAATTAAAATTCTCCTAATAAGTTAATCAAAGTAATAATATTTTGGGGTTTTTGCGATTTTTCGTAATCGTTTGTTATTTTTCTAGATAATTTATTTCTAGATATCCTTGAAGCAATTCCAAGAATTTGAGTGGTTCAATATTTTCAGTTGGAAATTATCTTGAATCTTTTGTTTGAGTAAATTAAATAACTCCAGGAACAACCCAAAAGGTTATTTATTTATGCCTCTTGTTTCTGGATTTCAGATCTTTGATTTTTGATAATTCTTCATGATTGAGAATCTCTCCTAATTCTTTATCCTTGTTTCGATTTGCTAAAGAGAATTTAGTATTCTTGTGATTCCATGGGTCTTCTTATTTTCTCTAGTGAACCATCACTCGAGAAAATGGGAGTTCCCGTTGGGGAGAGAAAATTTGAGATTTAGCGATCCACGACAAACTTAATAATTCCTTTCTTCGAATATATGATCTAGTCGATCATCCGGAAGTGCTATAGTCAATTCACTTATGGACTTAGCCTTGCGTTGTTCTTGGAAATGAATATCGAAAGGATGAGCTCTTTTGATATTCCTCCTTTGTTTGTTTGAATCATTTGGATTGAAAATTGCCTCCGCACGTTTGTTAACCCTTTTCAATCAAATCTTTGGGGATTACGACTTCTTTGGTTTAATCTCATCTTGTTAGAGGAATTGTCTATTGCTTCTTTAAAAAATTGTTGATGTTTCTGCGATTTGAGATTTTTGGGGGAAAATTATCTTGTTTCATGTTGTTCCGAAGTGATAAGTTGTGCACTACTTATCCATCATCTTCTCGATGTTTCTGGTTTTCTAAAATCGATACTCAAGTCTCTGAATATCAGAAATTTCGTATAATTCCTAATTATTCGTCCTTATTGTTACTAAATGAGATTTAGTACCTAGTTAGAAATCGATTTCTCCAAATAGTTCAATGGTTTTATGTTACCAATATTTGTTTATCGGTTTCTAGTTCTTTGGTATTCCGTTACCAACCTTGAATCGTTGATATTAAAATTGATTATTCCTTCGAAAATTGCTTTCCTTAGCTAAATTCGTTGGAATCTCTATGTTGTGCTTTTGTTGGTGTCATCCACCTTGTCGCAAGACTAAAGTGCTCAGGTTTGATGTTCACTACATCATCGTGATTGAGTTTGGGGGTGGATTAGTCAACCATCGTAAATTCCTATCATATATCCTAAGAGAAATATCTACTATTGATATTTCGCGTCTATAGGACGCAGTCCCGTTGCTCCTTCAAATTCCAAATTAGATTCGCTTGGTTTTTGTGCATTCTATTGATTCTCATTCCTTTGAGAACCATACGAAGAAAGGCGAATCTATTTGAATTCATAGCGCTTATGAATTTTTCAGGAATTATTTCACCTATTTGGGTTGACTACCTTCATGGATAATGGAGTTCGAGATTGAACTCTAGTTTTTATGATCTTGTTACACGAAGTTGGGATCGCACCTAGCCGTTGTTGTGATCTTTTTATTTCGTGTTGGTTCTTGTGGTACCACTCTGTGGTATTATTTTTGGTTGTTACTTATTACTTTATTCTTAAGGACGCAATTCTTTTAAGGGGGGAAGTCTGTAACAACCCGCTCATTCGACGGTTTTAGATTTTTGATATTTTATCTAAATATATCGTCGTATCTTATGTGTCACTCAAGATGTCGTTTTTCACAAATGATATAATTAGGACACGGGACCACTTTCATTGAGTCCGGATCATCGTTTACGATCTTTTTGACTGTAAACATCGATACCTTTTGAGTTGAGCAATTTTGGTCTTTTTCATTCGGTGTATGACCAAAATATCACTTTTTGTATATGGACGAATTTTGACTCGAAACCACTTCCATTGAGTTCAAAATGTCGTTTAGGAGTTCGAAACGTGTAAGCTTCGATATGTTCCGAGATTTGGAAATTTGGCACTTTGGGTTGGGCCTTGGTTGAGCTAGCCTAGCTCACCATATAACCCCAAATCCTCCTCCTCCTCTTCATTCACTCCACACTTCATCAAAATAGAAATGGGGAGAGGGAATGGGAAATAGAAATTCCCTAGGCCCTAGCTAGACCTTGGAGCTCCAATTCTTATTGAAATCAAGTGCAAATCCAAAGAAAAGCTTGGGTAAGCTCCTCTTTATCATCTCTAACCTATTCTCTCTTCAATTTCTGAAATTTCCTATAACCTAATTCGTAGGAGATTCATGTGTATGTGTTTAGGTTGAAGATTCTTGAGCTCTTGTTGATGAGAGGTTGATTTAGCAAAGCTTTGGGTTGAATTCTTACTTCTAGCAAGAAAAGGTGAGTTCTTTTTGAACTCACATCTACGCCTAATGCCATTGGCTTGTACAATTGTAATTTAGTGTTCATATGAGTTGCATGTGGTAGTGAATTGGTTAAGTTAGTGTAACTTAGCCGATTTTATGCTTTTATGCTTTGTTGAGTTGAAAATTATGATAAAGATTGTTAATACGATCTAATGCATATGTAACGAGTTGATTTGGTGATGTTGTGAAGCTCTGTTGTCCTCCGACAAGATCTAAGTCTTCACAAGTCACTTGAATCGAGTTTGATTTGCTTTGGTTAGAAAAATTTTCGCTTTGGAATTTATAATCAAAACCATCGCAAATCCCTTGTATGAATGTTTGTGCATGTAAGTTTGGTGTTATATATGAGCTACCCCAATGAGTTTTAGAAGCCTCATATACATGTGTGTAACATCACAGGCCTTCGGTCATTCGTCGATATCGTTTTGAACATGTTTTCAAGGCAAATTGTGCTCTGGAACAGTATTCAGATGTCTGAATATTATAAGCCAGACGTTTGACCTACTCCAAATAATTATAGTTTCAAGTAACAGAATTCAGATGTATAAAATTATTGTTCAGACGTCTAAATTATAGTTCAGAAGTCTGGCCAAATTAATTCAGACGTCTGAATGGGGGCCAAAATGAACTAAATCCTTTCTGGTTTCTAAAAATCCCAGCTCAGACGTCTGACCTAAATGATTCAGACGTTTGAATCTGTTTTTCTGCTGTGGACCAGAGGGGACCTCGGTCCAAAGTCTACCCCAACCCAGGCTCTTTCCTGGCCGGAGTTCGAGCCGTTCGGACTTTGTTTATGAACTTCAATTTTATGAATTCATAGATTCCAGCAGCTCGATTCATCGACTTTGATTCTCAATCGATTCATTCAATGTTGATTCTGTTTGGCCGATTCACCTTGTTTATGATGTGAATTGAATAAGTGATCATTCTAGAGCCCATGTGCTTTATTTTGTATATCGAATTTATTCGATACTCTTGTTAAGATGATTCACGCCTCTAAAACGTGAATTATCGACTCGATATCCTTCGAGTCCATTCCGATGTAGTTAAAAACCTTCGGGTGCTAATTTTGGACTTTGATTCATTCGTTGATCGAGATTACAACCATTATCCCTTTGATTTCATGTATGTTGTTGTGATATGAGTTTATGATTTATGATTTGAATTCACGTCATTATGAAGTGAATCCCCTTGATCGATTTGCCTCGGCAACCGTACAATTGTTTATTGCCACTTTGAATTATATAAAGAGGTTTTACGTTATTTAGTAGATATCAAATTCTTGTACTAAAATGGTTTCCAATCTTGCTTCATTATACGAAGCTAATTTACGAAATCGTTTTATGAACCTTCTTCAAATCTACTGGTACATATATTATAAACCTTTTTCACTTTCGTATAAGAAATCTAATTGAACTTCTTAGCAAAATCAAGGACTATGAACCCTTGCTTTTGCTTTGATAGTTAATTCTTGGACTCGTCCGATCGAAAACCGTGGCAATGCTACTTCTATGATTTTTTTTGTTTTGAATAGGAACCAATTACGAGTGTGTAAATATTCGAGAATAGCATGTGGTTATGGGACATGTTGCTATTTTCTTATATTAACTAGCTCGGAGTAATTTCTATTCACCCGGATCGATGTGATCCTTTATGACTTGTGATTTGTGGTCCTCGATCGCCCGAGTGGGATTTACGATTCTTGGATTTCACCTGGGGGGACTTCGATCCAACATTCTATGATTTATGATGTTTTCTAGGGATTTCACAATTTATGTATTTTCTCTCTACCGGGGTCACGACCCGGCTCTATGGGGAGCTTCGGCTCAAACTTATGCGTTCACTACCTAGAGATCGTATCTCATCTGTGAATAGGCCTGCCTCTTGGTGATGTTTTCTATGATGTCTTGGTGATTTATGATGTCTTGGTGATTTATGAAGTCTTGATGATTTATGTCTTGGTGAATTATGAATTCTTGATGATTTATGATGTCTTGGTGATTTATGATTACTTGGTGATTTATGATTTACTTTGATGCGATGGTCATCAATTTGATGTGTATTTGGCATTCCGCTGTCATTTCCTATTGTGTGCTATTATTTGAATGTTGCATTCTATATTAGCTAGGAGATTATTTAGAGATATTTATGTGTTGACATTCCATTGTCATTTTCTGATTGTGTCGACATGCCATGTTCATGTCGTCATGTGTTATATCTCTTGTTATCTCAGTTTATTTGGTTAGTACAACTAAACTGATCCGTTTATTGTTTATTTCCTTATAAATAATACTCGGGTCAGGCCAAGTCATTTTAAGTACTCCTCTGGGACTCCTCGCGGGATTGATCTTCCGCTTTCAGCTTGCTACTTTGTCTCTGCAGCTTTATGTACTTTTTTACCTATGACATTATCATTTGTTGTGTACATAGTCTTGTCTTTAGATCTTGGTGCATGTATCTATTCTTTTGGGATTAATGGATCTTTGTTGACCACTATTTTGTTGTACACATTCTTGGTTTATTCATATATATTCCTCCTTTGTGATACGATTATTCTGTATCTGGCTTTGAGATATACCATACTTATATTATTGTTGTTGTCTATTTTATACTGCTTTCCGGATTGCATATAGCCGTTGTGTAGTTGTCATATGTGCCGAATGGTCATATCGAAATTTTAATCGGTATCAGAATTCGATGTGCGTTCCTTACATGGAGTAATCATACAATTGGTCGCCCTTCACAAACCTCATTCTCCGTTATGGTCTATGACATTTCTATGAAATGAACTGGACGATAGTGGGTACAGAGGTGGGGCATTACACAACAAGTCAGAGATCTTGTGGTACTCAAGCACTTTTAGACTATTGGTTTCTGTATGGGGCACTTCATTGTGGAAGATGCATCTTTTACAGGCGATGGGTTGTGTTTGAAATTGAGTAGGAGTGGTCGTAGCCCGTTCAAATTGGTTGGGTATGATTGTTGCCCTGAAACCAATTTAGTCCTTATACTGCGAAAACAGGTGGGGTGTATCTCGTCGTCTTGAAATCGAGAGTTGTTTTAATTGAGAGTAGGTGGTTGTTGAATGAGCTCGATTGACGTGTTTGGTGATTGTTGGAATGTTGATATGATTTCAAATTAAGGTGGAGTAATTTGTGCTTTGTGATATCACATGTCCATGGCAGTCGGATGACTTGTTTGTTGATGTGATTTCATATCAAGGTGTAGTGTTGTGATTTTGATATTAAATCACATGGATATTGGAGATAGTGTGTTTTGATGAGTGCTTTGTAGTGGAGAAGACGGTGTGTGAACTGGAGTTCAGAAGAAGATGCAGGTTTCCTATTTTTGATCGGTTATTTTAGGAGTATTAAGGAAGAGACATGTTTCCTGTTTTTTACCGATTATTTTAGGAAGGGGCTAATTGGATATTTTGCCTAGGCCTTCTATTATCCTATAAAAAGCAGCATCTATATTTGGATTATAATATGACCGAATTAAGATGAGAGATTTAAAAGCGATGTGCCTTTAGGGCTTCTGCCCTGTAGAGGAAGATTAAGAATTAGGACCGAGAAAATCTACTCCTATTGATGTCTTCAGATTGTTCAAGGGTTTGTCATCGTTCTTCATTATTATCCTTTTCTAACAATAGTTGTAGTCATTTAGATATTATTTGTCTATCTCAATAAGGTTATTGATTTAATTGCAGTTTGTTTACTTTTGGTTTTTGATCCATTCAGTGTAAACAAAAGTTGTTTCGTGAATCAATAAAGAGGGTGGTTGGGTGTAATATCTTGTGTTTGTGCATGTAATTTCATATCCGTGTCAATTTTCCATTGATTCATCTTTAAATAATTGTGTGAGTAAGACCCTAGCCACTTCTACAAAGGCGTAGTTTTTCTAACAATTGTATCAGAGCTAGATCATCACAAAACCTAGAGTGATTTTGGATTGAAAAATTTGATTTTTGTTATGTCGTATATGATGGCATTTCCGAATATGACTATTTTTTATAAAGAAATTGGGGAATTTGAAAGTCTAAGATGGAGGATGTGCTTTACCTCGACGATCCTCATGATCCGACTGATGGAGATGGAAAGAAGCCATCAGATGTGGATGAAGGAAGATGGAAGCAGACAAAGAAGTTTGCAATTGGCTTGATTTGCCTATACCCTCGTGATTCGGTTGATGTTTTTGACTTGGGTATTCACGTTGATAGTGTACGAGGGATCGATGGAGATCAAGCAAGGAGCTTTAGTCAAGTCGTAGATATGTGTCGATGTGGAAAATTCACAAGTCAGAGATCTTGTGGTACTGCAAGCACTATTAGACCGTTGGTTTCTGTATCGTGGAGCTCATGGTGGAAGATTCATCTTTTACAAGCGGTGTGTTGTGTCTGAAATTAAGTAGGTATGGTCGTAGCCCGTTCAAATCGACTGGGTGCGATTGTTGCCCGAAAATCAATTGAGTATCTATACTTCGGAAACAGGTGGGGTGTATCTCGTGGCCTTGAAATCAAGAGTTGTTTTAATTGAGAGAATGTGGTTGTTGAATGAGCTAGGTTGACTTGTTTGGCAATTGTTGGAGTGTTGATATGATTTCAAATTAAGGTGGAGCAATTTGTGACATCACACGTCCATGGTAGTCGGATAACTTGTTTGTTGATATGATTTCATATCATGCTGGAGTGTTATGATTTGTGATATTAAATCACATGAATGTCGAAGACGGTGTGTTTTGATGAGTACTTTGTTATGGAGAAGACGACGTGTAAACCGGAGTTTGGAGGAAGAGACAGGTTCCCTATTTTTGACCAGTTATTTTAGAAATATTAAGTAAGAGGCAGATTTTCTGTTTTTGATCGGTTATTTTAGGAATATATTCCTAAAATATATCCTGAGAGACAAATTGGATATTTTGCCTAGGCCTTTTATTATCCTTTAAAAACAACATCTAGATTTGGATTATACTATGGTAGAATTGAGTTGAGAGATTGAGAGGTTGTGTGCCTTCAGAGCTTGTGCCATGGAGAGGAAGATTCAAATTAGGGTTGATAGAAGTTATTCCTTTTGGTGTCACCAGATTGTACAAGGGTTTGCCATCGTTCTTTATTATCCTCCTTCTCCAACAACAGTTCTAGTTATCTAGATATTGCATATTTCAATAAGGTTATTGATTTAATTGTAGTTTATTTACTTTTGGCTTTTGATCATTCATTGTAAACAGAAGTTATTTTGTGAATCAATAAAGAGTGGTTGGGTAGAATATTTTGTGTTTGTGTGTTATTACATATTTGTGTTATTTTTTCATGGAATCATCTTTAAGTAATTGAATCAATAAGATATTGGCCGCTTCCGCAAACGCGCAGTTTTTCTAATATGAAGAGGGGCTGGAGCTGCTTTTAGATAGCGTCGGTGGTGGTAGGGTTGGTGGTTGGGGTGGTAGCAGCGATTTTGAAGGCGGAGGAATGAAGAATTTAGAGAGAAAAACATTGGAAATTGGAGAATGAAGCTTAAGATCGTGGGTTCTGGGAAATATACAGGAAATTTCTAACGGCCGCAACGATAATT
Organism: Allium sativum; assembly: GCA_030737875.1. NCBI lineage: Eukaryota > Viridiplantae > Streptophyta > Magnoliopsida > Asparagales > Amaryllidaceae > Allium > Allium sativum. Next base: position 17,581,202 of record JASFAX010000025.1, read on the forward strand.
ATTACATCGGTTTCCAATGAACGGCTTGTTTAAAATTCAACAGCCGTTGGCGGCCGTTGAAAACTGGACGTTGAAATACACTTTAGTTCTAATAGTGTTGTTTGAATGTTTGATGAACAATGCTCGACAATTAGAAATTTGTTGAATAAGTGTTCAACACACAAACGCTTACTGAAGAAGCTTCTAAATAGTAAATACCATTCATTTGAAAAGGGCGTCTGAGTATGTTTGCGTTGGGAAATATAGGAAGAAGGTGATTTGTCTGGGTTCCTTCAACAAATTTGAAGGTATACAATTACTAAAAAATATATGCATGAAGATCATTCAGGTTTTTCCTTCTAGATATACCGTTCAAAAATTGTACGTATATTTCAAGTAATTTAAATGTTCAAGAATTTATATTTTTTGGGTTGGAGGGAAGGTTGGTTGGGTTTGTTTTGCCCCGTTTCAATTTTATTGTCATTTAATATTTTCAAAACTTACACATCCTGGTCTCTAAAGAAAATTTGTGTCGCACTGTTTGAACAAAGTAAACATGTGTTAAAAGGTATAATCTTATTACAGATTACACATATATTTTTACACCTAACTAAAAGCAGCAGTTGTTCCTATATAAAGAGCAAACTCCTTAATAGACCTGTCATTTGCATTCCTTTCATCATAAACTTTCAAGTTCAAACCCAAGAAAAAAGAATTAACCTCCACCCAATTTCTTTATCAATGAACCAAGATACTGAAGCTTCCTCTTCCAGCTCTGGATCCAGTTGCATTGAACAATATCCAGAGGGTACAACTAGGGCTTTTGCCTCATTACAGGTTATTGGCGTAGTAAATGAGTGCCAAAAGCTGAGGGAACTCGTGGAATCTGCAAAAAACCTAGATACCCTCATCTTCTACTCAAGACTAATATACACTGTAGTCGAGTGTATCAAAACCATGATCAATGAATGGAGCACCATGTTTCCGAAATGGGAAGTTGATCAACCTAAAGCATATGATCATTGCTGCAAGAAAGCTTGCGATGTTTATAAAGGAATCAGAACCATGTTTTCCAATTCCATTTTGACTAGTTCTCCAACCAGAAAGAGAGGCGATTCAAAGGAGATTCAGAAGTGGAAGAAGCAATGTGATAAAAACATAGACAAGAGCGTTTCACTGATCAAGAATGCTTTACTAAAGAATTATTCTACCTGGTTTGATCACTTTGGGTTTTATGGAATATACCATGGTGCTTTTGGAGTTCTGTCCAGCTTATATCAAATTCTGACGGTTACAGAATCTGTAAACGATGAGCAACTCAAATCGAAAGCTGAAGTAGTTTTAGAAGAAATGGAAATGAGCTATAAAAACAAAATATACAAACTGCGGGAACTCATTCTTGAACAGATGGGGAAATAAAACCTGAAGAATTCAGAAAAAGGAGAAGAAGAAGAAGAAGCCATGGAAAAGTTACAAGAAAGTGATACAGTGAAGAGATTCCAAGAATTAACTACAGAGGAGAGCCGGAAGAATTCAGAAGGAAGAGAAATCACCAACAAATCACAAGAAGCAGAAACCCAAAAGAAATTTACAAGAAGACGATGAACTATTGAAGAAAATAAAAGAGGATCATGAAAGATCAAAGAGTTCATGATTGAAGTATTGCAATACTGATGTTCTAGAAAAAGATCTTGAGAAAATTTGCATGATAGTATTCCTGTTGAGAAGAGGTAATGAAAATCATAACAGATTCTTGTGAATTGCTTGGCTTGTAGAAATTCTTTCTTGATCTTGATCATTAGCGCATGAGCCCCGCATTCTACTATTGTTACAGAATTTTCTTTCTGCGTGTAAACTTTGGTGCTACTCAGATTTTGTACGTGTTGGTAGTAGTAATTTTTATCTTTTGAGGTTAATTCTAGTTTAAATATAAGCTGCCGTTAGTGATGCCTCTTGATATGTGATGAATGGAGCTGAAGCTTTTTGTACAGCTGATCATAACGTTTACTGTATTTATCTTCCATGTTTTTTTTTTAATGGAAATGACAAATCAATTACTTAAACAAGAAAACATGAAACTAATATTGATTAGGTGGACTAACAATCTTTCAGCCATTTCAAAATGCTGAACTCTTCGCTATGTCTGTTTTTTTTTTCACCCGAAGACATGTTCCATTCCCCACATCGACTCCATTTAGTTACCTGCCCTAATCCCCACGATTAGCTGCCCATGTTCTTTCTCCCCATCCATTACTCTAACCAACTCCAGTTCTTCTCTAATTGTTCAACACAATTGTGTTGGATCATACCTTTTACTGTATTTATCTTCCATGATATTATTTTTTCATAGAAAAAAAAGGGGAAATAACAAATGATTGTAAAAGGGAGGTATTTAATATAAAAAACTAAAGACTTAAACTCAGCTACTAATTAGTTTTTAATATCTGAAACTGGTTAGCTACTGAATTTTCAATCTTTAATTCAGTATCAAATGATTTTTCACATGTAAATGTTTGACGAACTAGATTCATTTTACAGTTTTAATCTAGGGGCTATGCTTGATTATCCTTGTGATAGTATTTACGGTTGCGTATGTTAATCATTCTCAAATTTAAATAGGTCGGAATTAGTCTACCCCATTAAGTCAAGCTCCAGCATAGTAACTTCCTTGTCCGTTCACCCACTAATAGATGGATGATGCTACATTGCCCGAGTGGAAACACGGGTGAGCATTATTCAGTTAAACCAAATAAACCAACCGAATCAATTTATTTTGGTCGGTTTGGTTCGGTTTTAAAATTAAAATGGTATGTAATCGGTTTGAAAAAAATATTAAGTTCGGTTATTGGTTTAACTAAATTAACCGAATTTTTACTATATTTTCAAAATTATCAGTATTATAATAAATAGTTTAGATTAGTTTAGTTATTTAAGTATATATTAATCATCACTTATGTGTCAAAATTAATAATAAAAATCAAAAAAAAAATACTGCATTCATATATTTATAATTTATTTCAAATTATATTGAATATTTCAAACACAAAATGTAGAATATTTTTAGTTCGTTTTAATCGAATAACCAACCGAACCAACCAAACTTAATTTGGTTGGTTTGGTTTTCATTGTTATTGGTTTTAGTTTGATTTGACAAATGTATTATCGGATAAACCAAACAAACCAAGCACTCACCACTAGGTGGAAACGGCAAAATGTGAGAATCAGTGGAAAATAAGGAATTCGGGGAGAGGGGGGGGGGGGGTATTTAGGTAATCTTGTCTATGTTAATGGTGTAATGGCGGGGACAGCCGAAAATTATGTTTCTTCTCTCAATTTTTGACAAATTGGAAACCGGGCCTTCAAGCATTTTCGATTTTAGATTAACAGGTGTTTCTTTCTCCTTCTTCCCCATTCTAAATTAATTCACTTCTCATCGCATCCACTTTGATAAACTTTAGACTAGCGAGACCCATACTGCTTACTCTACTATTATTCACTTTATTATAAATACAGATAAAAAACACTCAAATTTGATTTCAATGCTGATTTGGAACAATAAAATATTGCTACAGCCGCAACAATCATTCCATCTCGCGACCTTATAACGAACCCGTACTCGACTCCTCAACCATCCAAATCCATCGCCTTTGCTGCTGCTTAAATCACAGTCGTATATTTTTTTAAATCCCTCCTAAACAACTGCAGCTAGAACCACAATGCTAGCAGTCAATAGCCGCCCTTTCCTTCCACAGCCACACAAATTGGGGAGCTACCCCCGATCTGTTTTAAGCTGAAGAGGGATCTCGCACGTAAGAATAGAAATTGGTTGTTGGCTGTGAAGACTTGGGGCAAGATATTGAATTCAAGTTAAAAAGAGGATGAAAATATGCATTGGGTAAAAGGTTACAACTTGGGATATTCGAAGTTTTGGGGTTTTGTGCGCAGCGGAAGTTTGACAAAACGCCCAGAAAGACATTATTTTTTTCACCCAATCACTTGAGGATAAATTTGATTGAAAATAACACAATAAATCAGAAATAATAACAATACACAAGATATTCCACTCAACCACCCTCTTTATTGATTCACCAAAAACAAATTTTTGTTTACACTCAATGGATCAAAACCAAAAATAAACAAAATACAATTGAATCAATAATCTTATTGAGAAAAGGAAAGAATATCTAGATGACTACAAATAATGTTGGAGAAGAAGAGCGATGAAGAACAACGACAAACATATGACTCACAAGGTTCCTTGTTATTTTGATCTAACCATGGAGGCTGCATATATAGGAGAATAGAGAGCCTTGGAAAATATCCAAATTGTCCCTTCAAAATATCTCTAGAATATAAACTTTCAATTATTCACTTCTATGATAAAATTAGTCAATCAAATCAATTAATCAACCAATCAGTCAAATCAATAAGACTATAAATTAATCAATCAATCAAATGAACTAATCAATTAATCAAATTAATAATTGGTTGCATCATCTTCATAAGTATTTGAATAAAAAATTCAACAGGAAGATGCATCGTTGAAGCATGACTACCGACTTATAATACTCTCTATAATTCAATATTGGTTATAGAATTGTGATTTTTGAAATCTTCGATGGACCGATATAAATTGATAGTGGCAACACGTTTGCGTCTTGACGATACTGTAAGAGTTCAGAGTAATCATCTCATATTTATTTGGGTTTGGATTGGGTTATATGCTGCTAGATTTGTTTGGTAACAAAGATGATTTTTGTACTGCAGTGTATCAGTTGTGATCGTTTCAACATTTTTTCGGTTCGCTTGAGTTGTGTTTTGCTAGGTATGTTTTGTAATAGATATGATATATTGCAATGTACGTGTAAGAAAACTTATGTCTTGTCTCATTAACAAAAAAACTCTATTCTGCACACAAGAATGAAGCACATGGAACTTGACATGTACTTCGTTCATGCACAGGTAAATAGAGGGAAGCTTGTCACAAATCATATACCTGTTGCCTATCAGCACGAGGACATACTTACCAAAGCCCTTTCGGCAAGAAGCTTCTGCAAATTTTGTGAGGTTCTAAACGTCAGAACCATTAGAGATGAAGAAAACAACTTAGATCCAAAGTTTGTCCTAAATCAGGAATGTCAAGCAAGCAAAGAGCGAAATCCAAACCTAAAATTAATTGAATCAGAGTTTTACAAAGAAAATTTATCTCACCAATTGAAGAATTTCTAGAAGTTTGAAGCACTGATGATGAGAAGAGAAAGGAAGAAGATATATTGGAATTTGGTGATATGATATTTCCAAATATCAATTAGATTTTTTGGAGATATTCATGGTAATTTCGTTACCTTTTTGGTGCAAGAAATGAATGGAAGGAATATTAATGAATAGGGGATATTGGAAATATTCGTCATTTAGTTAGTTGTCATGTTTCATGAAGAAAAGAAACGGAAAGAGATTAAAATTGGAAAAAGGGGTTGATTGATGGAGAAAAGGAAATTTATCAATCAATCATATGACAATTAATTAATGGGATATTAGCTTTTTCCATAAATTGATTTATTTTAAATAAATCCATTTTCTCATCCCCAAGTAATCTTTTCTCTATTTAAAGAGAGGCATAGAGGATGTTATTCCTATGAAATGTATGAGAACATTTGCATTCTTCATTTCTTTTACTCTACTTTGAAAAAAAACTCTGTAATCTCTTGAATATTAATAAAATCTCTTCCCCATTGAAGTGGACGTACACTATCTCGCGATAGTGGAACAATTATAAATTTGTGTGTTCTTTGTTGCCTTTATTTTTTTTCTGTGATCTAAGATTTATATTCATTTCAAGTTGTTTGTTATATCACATCATTGCAAGATCCTATTGAGGTTTTTTCGCTGAAAGGGATTAATCACCCCTTACAACTGGTATCAGAGCTAGATTTGCAAAGAAGGTGTTTGGTAGAATGACAGGACGAGATGAAAAGAAGACAAATAATAAGTCAATGCCAGTAGTTGCTCCATATGTCAGAGGCTCCTGTGTGGCGTCAGGATCACAGTTGACGATAGAGAAGTGGAATGGTGAAGGAGATTTTGAAAAGTGGTAGTGGATGATGAAAGCCGTTTTGAGAAGAAATCGCGTTCATCGAGTAGTATTTGATAGCCTGCCGATATTTCATCAGTGGAATTAGAAGAGATGAAAGAATGGGTCTTTAATACTCTTCATCTTGTTAAGGGAAAAAATGTAATTTCTGAAATCAGACAGGAGACAATAGCTAGAGGCATTTGGAAGAAGTTGGAGGACCTCTACATGAAGAAATCCCTAACCAACCGCCTGAGATCCTATTGAAGACTTTCTTCACTTATGAGATGAAGGAAAGTTCTTCAATTAAGACACAACTAAGTGTGTTTGATGACCTGTTGATGAAGATGGAGTCTATTGAGTTGAAAATTGATGAAGCACAAAAAGCAATGGTTCTGTTGTGTTCGCTTCCAGAACGATACACTGGTTTCGCTAACATCCTTATCTATCGTAGAGACACATTGAAATTCGATGATGTGAATACAGGTTTGCTCAGTGAAGTGTTAAGAGATCAGATGAAAGAGTTTGTTGTTGGTGATAGCAGTGGAGGAAGTAGTAGTTCAGGTTTATTTGTATAGAGAGGAAGAGAAGAGAAGAAAGTGAAGAATAATAGGGGGCGTTCCAATTCTAGGAAGCCTGATTTGTGGAGTAAGTCTAAAGATGGAAAGTGTTTTAATTGTAAGAAACCAGGCCATTGGAGAAGAGACAGTCCATATTTGGAGAAGGAGACTGATGGTTCTTCATCTATTGCAATAGAGAAAGGCGGTAGCGATTTGTTGACATCGATTGTATCAGATGTTGCAGACCACTAGATTCTAGATTCTGGAGCATCATTTCATATGACTCCTAATAAGGATTATTTTTCTTCCTTCGATGCCAAAGAAGGAAGTTCTATCCTTATGGGGAACGATGCTACATGCAAGTCTATGTGAGTTGGTTCAGTTCGCATTCACATGTATGATGGGATTGTTCGCACACTTTCAAAAGTTCGCTATGTTCCAGGTCTTCGGAAGTCATTAATATCATTAGGCCAATTGGCATCATTGGGATGCAAGATAACCATGTTAAAGATGGTTTGAGAGTTTCTAGAGAGGCACTTGTATTGATGAAGCGTATTATGGTGCGAAATCTATATTTGCTAATGGGTACCACTGTCCATGGAGAATCATGTGATGGAGTCGATAGTTCTAAAAGTTTGGATGCTATCAGCTTTGGCATCTGAGATTAGGTCATAGTTCGGAGAAGAACTTAGAGTTTCTTCGTAAGAAGAAAAATGTAACACCCCACGCCCGCTACGGTCACTCACTAAGAGAATGCCATAGCATTGGTGGAGTATTTTAAGTGAATATAGAACAGAAAAATTACAACAAGACAGATATAAGAATACTTGAAAATTTAAACATCATTTCATTACAGCGGAAACTAAAACATGTTTGGTTACATCACAAAACCATAACAAGAGTCAAGTACAAAATATCCATCCTGATAAAATAAAAGTACATAATCCCACTACATGAACTAATAGCCATAATAGAAAAGATAAACTGAGCTTTACATCCACGGTCCAAGCTCCAAAAGGTAGATAAAGCAGTTTGATCAAAGCCCACTAGCACTAGGCCCACTCTGATAACCTGAGGGTTGGGAAAAAGATAAAAACAACGGGGTCAGACATAAGTCTGAGCGAGTCCTATAACTTTAACAATACAATCATTAAAGTAACCAGAGTAAGACATAAGCTTGATATACGGTAACGACTGGGGATAAATGGCTACACTAAGCAGCCAACTAGACTTAGGATGAACTAAGATAACCGTAAAGACGCACTTACCCACCCAAGGATAATTACTAAACTGCACCACCCCAGATCTACCCACCCAAGGGTAATTCCTATACTGCACCACACCAGTTCTACTCACCCAAGGGTAATTCCTACTTAAAGGTTGATCCCACTAAGTGTACTTAGTAATTTTTAATAGTAGTTTCGTGTACCCCTAGCTGACTACATAGGTGTCGTCTGCCCCTATCTCCACTAGGTGTACCCACTACTCCCCAAGCGATCGACTCCCTAACGTAGATACCCTTGCTGGCCCCACAGTGGGTTGTATCATTCCCCAAAGTGGCAACCTGATAATATCAACGGTGCACGGCTTATACCTACACGATGCAACAACGTCTTACTTACCAGCCCGGGTCCACACACACATATGAAACCCGTTGGATTTGCGTTGCCACCGCTAACATGTTTTGGCCTCTTATAGTCCAGCCCAATATGCGTGTCCCGTCCTCGACTTGGGTCGAGCCCACAAAGATACGTTTGGGATATTGGTTGAAATGGGCCCCCACAAGCTACCCACCTAAGCTTGTCATTTCTAGTGAATCCCACTTAACACTTTAACCATGTCCACTTACATGTTATAAATTTTGGTTAAGTCTTTTAATCATATTTTAATTGCCACCCAAGGCACCCACTAGATTTCCACATGCCACCTAAGGCACTTACTTGATTCCCACATGCCACCCAAGGCACTTACTTAACCCTTTAATCATGTTTAATTACATGTTCCACTTTGGTTAAGTATTCTAATCGTATTTTCTATTGCCACCCAAGGCAACCCACTAGTTTCCTCATGCCACCCAAGGCACTTACTTGATTCCCACATGCCACCCAAGGCACTCACTTAACCCCTCAAGCCCCACTACATGCTAATTTGGTTAAGTGTTTCTTAATTAATTAAGATCGTAACCTTTGTAAAGACCTCTCACATTAGACTGTCTTTTATGGCATGTGGATATGCCGGTTGGTTCCGGGCAGCCTTACACCATAACAAAGTCTAACCTCGTGTCTTTACACTTGTCACGTATTTAGTTTATGACTAAGACCCCTCACATTGGGCCAATCATTTGTAGCCGCTGGATTTGCCGGTCGGTTCCGGGCAGTCTTATGCTACAAAAGGGTCCAACCTCGTGTCTTAGTCAATTAATTACACTTAATTAATCACCCCCATAATTTGTGTTAATTATCCCTAATTAATTACAAATTTCAAGAATATGGGTAGACCTAACTCAATAGGTAAATTCCCAATTCCATAATATGGGTAGACCTAACTTAATAGGTAAATTCCCAATTCCATAATATGGGTAGACCTAACTTAATAGGTAAATTCCCAATTATGTCCATTCACTTTATGTTATGCTTAAGCATACCCTTTTCACACCATTTTATTAACATGCATATTAACCCCATCGTTCCCCACGTAAGTCCTTCTCATAACATGACATAATAAAGGGAAGATTCATCACAAATGCCATGGGTTTAACCACATAGCATATAACTTTATCATGGGTTTAAAAGGTGTCAACTTGCATATATGAACATACATTAAACCCAACTAGCATTTAACCCAAACTTGCATGAAGCAAATATGTCACAAAAGGGGTAACTTGCATATGATTCTTATGTCATACAAAGGTGTGAACTTGCATAGCATGTCACATGTTAACTTGCATATAACCAAACACATAACTTGCATAACATGTTACATATGAACTTGCATATAATCATGCACATAATTTGCATATAACCAAACACATAACTTGCATAACATGTTACATATGATCTTGCATATAATCATGCACATAACTTGCATTACATGTTACATATGAACTTGCATATAATCTCACATAACTTGCATATGTATGTATGACATACAAAGGTAAACTCGCATATGCTATGCATATCACTAATCCAAACAACTTGCATAGATTATGCATATTATAGATCCAAACTCATGGGTTAAACTTGCATGTCATGTTACTTATTTCACACATGATTCTAGCATAAAACCAAGCATTTAACTTGCATAAAACAAAACACTTAGCATGCATAAAACCAAATACTTAGCATGCATAAAACCCACCATTTAACATGCATAAACCCAAACACTTAACTTGCATAAACATAGTGTCATCATGAATAAGTGTTAAACATAGTGATTAGCAAACTAGCATCATAACATATGACCTAAAACCCACTGATCCGCAAGCAAAACCATATGATCTCATCACATCTCATCTACTTAGTTTAACAATTGGTTATTAAAGTGATAGAAACTCACAAACTCCAAGATTAGCTCCCTAGATAGTTGCTAGAGTTGAAGTAGAGGTGGATTAGTAGTTGATTAGCTTGGAATCCTCTTCTCCAATTAGTGGAGGCTCCTTCTAAGTTGCATTTTGGCGGCATGATGGCATAGATTCTATTTTTAGTATGGATTAGGGTAGTCTTAGGGTGTATTTATAGGATTAGGTTGTGTTTTAGGCCCTTAGATTAACCCTAAGTTAGTTTAGGTCCGTCAGATTTCGGAAGCTTCCAGAAAACAGCCCCAAAACACAGCCAAACCCTAAAATGGTGCACCAGGCCAAACTGGCCGAGCACCCCCTGTCGACACGCAAGTCGACAGGGTTGTCGACTTGGTCCTAGCCAAGTCGACTGCCCAGTCGACAGGGCTGTCGACTTGGTTAGCTCGGCGGAAATTTTCCCGCCTGGCCCCAATGGCCCCAATTTCGAAATTTGAACCTGAATTTTAAATCTGTTTTGAACTTTGAATTTTCTGAAAACTTCATTAGGCCATAACTGGGCCATACGGACTCCGATTCTCGAAAACTTGGACTCTATTTCGCGTATTTTTCCGAGACGAACGCAATGACGTAGCCCATTTCCCCCAATTCTCACGTCTGAGATTATTTATTCTGTAATTAGTGAATATTAGTATTAACTAAAATTCGGGGTGTTACATTCTCCCCTCCTTAAAGGATTTCGTCCCCGAAATCTCTAAGCTAAGGAGAATGCATATCCTACCATCCAAACAACCATCTACTCAATCCATCAAACACGTGCATCCATTGTCATTAAAACAATTTCTAATGATGTATGAGCATATGCAAAAAGTGTGTGTATATGTTCCCTATCTAATGTACGAACATATGCAAACCATGATAGTGCCATGCATCCAATATGTATGCGAGAGAACCCTATCGACACATGTTATATCTACATGAGTGCACAATCATTCACCAAAATGCATCATCCATATGATAACACAACCATTATACATCCATAACTATAGCTACCTACACAACCAATTATATGCAATATGCAATATGAAGTGATTGAGCCGATCTAGTGTCTAGAGTGTGTGTATATGCATCCACGAGCAACCACTAGCAAACACTTGCATCCACATGCATCCATCAATCATAACATGTCTCAAACACATGTTTCAACCATAGGTTTACCCTATCTAAAGGCCAAAAGTACTAACGAGAGAACATACTAAAGATAAGATAAGTACTAGACAAACGATAAAGGAGAAGTTAAAAGACATGCCCTCAAAAAGGAATGGGTACAATGGACGCATCTTCGTTTCCGTCTCCCAAGTAGCGTTGCTCTCATCTTCTCCGCATTGTACTTTGACTAGTTGAACCTCTCGATTTCTCAATTTCCTAGTCTCTGACCCAAGGATGCGAGTAGAAGCTCGTCGAATAGTCGCATCAAGCTCTACTTCCACTTCTCTAAGCAAGCTCGGCTCTACCACTTCTGCGGTCTCATGTAGGCACTTCCTCAAATGTGACACATGGAATACATCATGTATACCACTAAGTCTGTCGGGCAACTCCACTCTATAGGCCATCTGTCCAATCCTTTCCTTAATAGGAAACGGTCTAACAAACCTTGGTGCTAACTTTCCAACAGATCCAAAGCGAACCACATTTCGTAACGGAGACACTTTGACAAAGACCATGTCCCCAACATCAAACTCAAGCTCTGTTCTCCTCTTGTCCGCATAAGATTTCTGTCTGTCTTACGCCGCTTTCATCCTTCTTCGAATCAAACCAATCTTTTCCAAAGTCTCTCTAACCATATCGGGCCCAAGTAAGATCTTATCCGTAGATTCCCACCAACATGTAGGTGATCGACAAGGCCTTCCATAAAAGAGCTTCGAAAGGAGCCATGCCAATACTAGACTGAAAGTTGTTATTATATGCGAACTCCACCAATGGAAGATGCTCTTCCCATGTACCTCCAAAGTCCAAGGTACATAGCCTCAAAAGGTCTTCTAAAATACGATTCACCCTCTCGGTCTGGCCGTCCGTCTGAGGATGATATGCGGTACTCAAACACAACTGAGTCCCTACCGCCTCTTGCAAACTCTTCCAAAACTCTCTAGTGAAGATAGGATCTCGATCGCTCACTATACTGGAGGGTACACCATGCAATCTAATAATCTCTCGAATGTAAACTGAAGCTAGCCATGGGGCAGTTCTCTTACTCTTCACGGGTATAAGATGGGCGCTCTTAGTAAGTCTGTCTACCACAACCCAAATTCCCATATTACCCTTCCTCGATCTCGGTAATCCATCGAGACACTATCCCACTTCCATAGCGAAACCCCCAATGGGTGAAGCAACCCACCGGGTTTCTTCTGCTCCGCTTCCACTTGCTAGCACACCAAGCATCTAGCGACATACTCGGCCACATCTTTCTTCATACCGGCCCAAAAGAAAACTCGCTTCATGTCTTGGTACATCTTGTCCCCACCGGGATGAATGGTCATCTTCGACCGATGTGCATCCTCAAGTATAGCCTTCCTCAAACTCTCGTCTTGCGGTACACAAAGTCTACCGTCTTTACGCAACCACCCCTTACCATCTAGGGTGTACCTACTCAAATGGCTGGACGACTCCCCCCCTTATGAGCTTCTCTACTAACTCAACCAAGTGTGGGTCGTCTCGCTGTGCCTCGCCAATCCATCTCAAAAGAGTAGGCCTAACCTCCAAGGAGGCTAGCAAATCGGGTACAAAGTCAACGGAAGGTCTAAAGTCAAACATAGAAATAAACTCCAAGCTTCGCCATTCCACGGACAATGGACTCAAAGACAGCCTTTTTCTGCTTAAGGCGTCTACCACCACGTTACCCTTGCCAGGGGTATACGCTATCTCAAACTCATAGGATGCTAAGAATCCCATCCACTTTTTCTGTCCTAAGACTATGTGCTCGAAGAGTTTCCAACACTTCCCTAAGATGTAGGGCATGCTCTTCTCCACTTTTTAGAGAAAACCAGGATATTACCCTATCCAAAATCATCACAACTGTCCATCTCTCACGCAGACTATCCTAGTCGAACTTGACATCCCCCAAGTGCAAGCCCCAAAGGCCTAAACCAATATCAGACAAACACCCAAGGGATATCTCCTTCGAGTTCAGACGACCTACGTGAGATGATACTAGTAAAAATGGCTAAACAATTAAGCCTTTGACCAACTTTGGATGTCTTCGCCAGTCTCGCTCCAACACCACCGTTTTTCTCATAACTGGCTTTGCTCAACCTATTAAGCACATACGAAAACTTATTTCGTTCCTAGAAAAGACCAGGATGTCATTTACAAAGACCATCACGAACTTATTTAGGTACTCCCTGAACACTCTTCTCATCAAATCAACAAAGTATGCGGGGGCGTTCGTCAAACCAAATGGCATCACCAGCCACTCATAAAAACCATCCGGAGTCCTAAATGTTGTCTTCTCTATACTATCCTCACCCACTCTCAACTGATGACACCCCCTGGCTAAGTCCAACTACGAAAACACTGAGGTGCCAACCAACTGATCAAAGAGATCATCAATCCTCGGCAATGGGTGTCTATTCTTCTTTGTTAGTTTATTGAGTTCTCCATAGTCTACACAAAGTCTGAGGGACCCATCCGCCTTCGTGGCAAAAACTACTGGAGCACCTCACTCCGATATACTTGTCTTATGAACCCCTTCTCAAGCAAATCGCCTACTTGCTTATGGAGTTCCCTCCTCTCACGAGGAGCCATGTGGCACACTGGCCAAGATACTGGTTCGGCATTGTCTACCAGATATATTCGGAAGTCAATCTCCCACTCCGGAGGTAAGCCCTTCACCTCCTCAAACACATCCGAGTATTCCCGAACCACTCTAACAGATCGCAAACTCTCGACCGACTTGTCAAGCGATTCTAGATAACTTAGCAATAACAGATTCCATGGGATTACAAGAGATCTCGAGAGTGTTAACCAGGCAGGTCATAAGCCTAACAATACTCCCTTCAAAATCAAGAACGGCACCCCTACTGGATAACCAGTCCATGCCCAAAACTAACCCATAGCCCGTGAAGCCCTAAAAGCATCACATCTAAACTCAACGCTAAGTATAGAAACTTTCAAACCCAAACACATCATGGAGCCCCAATTGGGTTTGAAACAACTAAGGGATCATCTACTAAACTGGTGTCTAAGTGCAGTGACTCAACTAACAATGATGAGATAAACGAACTCGATGCGTCCGAATCAAATAAAGTTCGAACCGGATAATAAAGAAATCCAAATTCCAACCTAGACGGTCCTATCCCCATCTGGTACACGAGCCGTGAGGGAATACAACTACCCTTCAGGAGATTCCGTACCTTGCCCTTGCCTCTTTGGACAATCCTAATAAGGTGTCCTATTCTTCCCAAAAGGATAACTACTAGCCCTCTTCTTCCCATTCTCCACTCGTAACCTCCCATCAAAATGAGGTTTCGCTCTTCATTAACCAAACAACTATTTGGGCCTTCCTCCCATCGTCTATCCAATAGGTACCTACAAGTCCTCCTCCTTCTTGAACCTACTTCTAGTCCGACTAATGTCTAAGTCCCTTGAAGTGGTTTTCCATTCTTATCTATCTTAGAAAGATCATCTATACGCGGAGGGGAAACTCAAAACGAGAGAGGAAGAGATTCAAAACGGAGAATTTGAAAGATATAGATATGGCTATTGGGGATTATGCTTTTCTTTCAAAAACTTTTCTCTTAAAAGACATGTTTTTGAAAATACTCCTTTCAAAAATATTCTTAGAAAATAGTTTTTCTAAAAATTTTATCTGTTCTGGTAACCTTAAGCTCTGATACCACGTGTAACACCCCACGCCCGCTACGGTCACTCACTAAGGGAATGCCATAGCATTGGTGGAGTATTTTAAGTGAATATAGAACAGAAAAATTACAACAAGACAGATATAAGAATACTTGAAAATTTAAACATCATTTCATTACAGCGGAAACTAAAACATGTTTGGTTACATCACAAAACCATAACAAGAGTCAAGTACAAAATATCCATCCTGATAAAATAAAAGTACTTAATCCCACTACATGAACTAATAGCCATAATAGAAAAGATAAACTGAGCTTTACATCCACGGTCCAAGCTCCAAAAGGTAGATAAAGCAGTTTGATCAAAGCCCACTAGCACTAGGCCCACTCTGATAACCTGAGGGTTGGGAAAAAGATAAAAACAACGGGGTCAGACATAAGTCTGAGCGAGTCCTATAACTTTAACAATACAATCATTAAAGTAACCAGAGTAAGACATAAGCTTGATATACGGTAACGACTGGGGATAAATGGCTACACTAAGCAGCCAACTAGACTTAGGATGAACTAAGATAACCGTAAAGACGCATTTACCCACCCAAGGATAATTACTACACTACACCACCCCAGATCTACCCACCCAAGGGTAATTCCTATACTGCACCACACCAGTTATACCCACCCAAGGGTAATTCCTACTTAAAGGTTGATCCCACTAAGTGTACTTAGTAATTTTTAATAGTAGTTTCGTGTACCCCTAGCTGACTACATAGGTGCCGTCTGCCCCTATCTCCACTAGGTGTACCCACTACTCCCCAAGCAATCGGCTCCCTAACGTAGATACCCGTGCTGGCCCCACAGTGGGATGTATCATTCCCCAAAGTGGCAACATGATAATATCAATGGTGCACGGCTTATACCTACACGATGCAACAACGTCTTACTTACCAGCCCGGGTCCACACACGCATATGAAACCCATTGGACTTGCGTTGCCACCGCTAACCCGTTTTGGCCTCTTATAGTCCAGCCCAATATGCGTGTCCCGTCCTCTACTTGGGTCGAGCCCACAAAGATACGTTTGGGATATTGGTTGAAATGGGCCCCCACAAGCTACCCACCTAAGCTTGTCATTTCTAGTGAATCCCACTTAACCCTTTAACCATGTCCACTTACATGTTATAAATTTTGGTTAAGTCTTTTAATCATATTTTAATTGCCACCCAAGGCACCCACTAGATTTCCACATGCCACCCAAGGCACTTTCTTGATTCCCACATGCCACCTAAGGCACTTACTTAACCCTTTAATCATGTTTAATTACATTTTCCACTTTGGTTAAGTATTCTAATCGTATTATCTATTGCCACCCAAGGCAACCCACTAGTTTCCTCATGCCACCCAAGGCACTTACTTGATTCCCACATGCCACCCAAGGCACCCACTTAACCCCTCATGCCCCACTACATGCTAATTTGGGTAAGTGTTTCTTAATTAATTAAGATCGTAACCTTTGTAAAGACCTCTCACATTAGACTGTCTTTTATGGCAGCTGGATTTGCCGGTTGGTTCTGGGCAGCCTTACACCATAACAAAGTCTAACCTCGTGTCTTTACACTTATCACGTATTTAGTTTATGACTAAGACCCCTCACATTGGGCCAATCAACTGTAGACGCTGGATTTGCCGGTCGGTTCCGGGCAGTCTTATGCTACAAAAGGGTCCAACCTCGTGTCTTAGTCGATTAATTACACCTAATTAATCACCCCCATAATTTGTATTAATTATCCCTAATTAATTACAAATTTCAAGAATATGGGTAGACCTAACTCAATAGGTAAATTCCCAATTCAATAATATGGGTAGAGCTAACTTAATAGGTAAATTCCCAATTCCATAATATGGGTAGACCTAACTTAATAGGTAAACTCCCAATTATGTCCATTCACTTTATGTTATGCTTAAGCAAACCCTTTTCACACCATTTTATTAACATGCATATTAACCCCATCGTTCCCCACGTAATTCGTTCTCATAACATGACATAATAAAGGGAAGATTCATCACAAATGCCATGGGTTTAACCACATAGCATATAACTTTATCATGGGTTTAAAAGGTGTCAACTTGCATATATGAACATACATTAAACCCAACTAGCATTTAACCCAAACTTGCATGAAGCACATATGTCACAAAAGGGGTAACTTGCATATGATTCTTATGTCATACAAAGGTGTGAACTTGCATAGCATGTCACATGTTAACTTGCATATAACCAAACACATAACTTGCATAACATGTTACATATGAACCTGCATATAATCATGCACATAATTTGCATATAACCAAACACATAACTTGCATAACATGTTACATATGATCTTGCATACAATCATGCACATAACTTGCATTACATGTTACATATGAACTAGCATATAATCTCACATAACTTGCATATGTATGTATGACATACAAAGGTAAACTCGCATATGTTATGCATATCACTAATCCAAACAACTTGCATATATTATGCATATTATAGATCCAAACTCATGGGTTAAACTTGCATGTCATGTTACTTATTTCACACATGATTCTAGCATAAAACCAAGCATTTAACTTGCATAAAACCAAACACTTAGCATGCATAAAACCAAATACTTAGCATGCATAAAACCCACCACTTAACATGCATAAACCCAAACACTTAACTTGCATAAACATAGTGTCATCATGAATAAGTGTTAAACATAGTGATTAGCAAACTAGCATCATAACATATGACATAAAACCCATTGATCCGCAAGCAAAACCATATGATCTCATCACATCTCATCTACTTAGTTTAACAATTGGTTATTAAAGTGATAGAAACTCACAAACTCCAAGATTAGCTCCCTAGATTGTTGCTAGAGTTGAAGTAGAGGTGGATTAGTAGTTGATTAGCTTGCAATCCTCTTCTCTAATTAGTGGAGGCTCCTTCTAAGTTGCATTTTGGCGGCATGATGGCATAGATTCTATTTTTAGTATGGATTAGGGTGGTCTTAGGGTGTATTTATAGGATTAGGTCGTGTTTTAGGCCCTTAGATTAACCCTAGGTTAGTTTAGGTCCGTCAGATCTCGGAAGCTTCCAGAAAACTGCCCCAAAACACAGACAAACCCTAAAATGGTGCACCAGGCCAAACTGGCCGAGCACCCCCTGTCGACACGTAAGTCGACAGGGCTGTCGACTTGGTCCTTGCCAAGTCGACTGCCCAGTCGACAGGGCTATCGACTTGGTTAGCTCGGCGGGAATTTTCCCGCCTGGGCCCAATGGCCCCAATTTCGAAATTTGATCTTGAATTTTAAATCTGTTTTGAACTTTGAATTTTCTGAAAACTTCATTAGGCCATAACTGGGCCATACGGACTCCGATTCTCGAAAACTCGGACTCTATTTCGCGTATTTTTCCGAGACGAACGCAATGACGCAGCCCATTTCCCCCAATTCTCACATCTGAGATTATTTATTCTGTAATTAGTGAATATTAGTATTAACTAAAATTCGGGGTGTTACAAAAAAGATCAAGGGAGAAAATCTTCAACAAGTTGGATTTTTGCAAGGAGTGTGTATTGGCAAAGAGAACCAGAGTTTCTTTTGGTGATGGCGTGCATACTTCTAAGAGGGTACTTGATTATGTGCAATCAGATGTTTGGGGGCCATACTCTACAGCTTCTATTGGTGGAGCATTTTATTTTGTTTCCTTCATTGATGACTACTCGCACAAGGTTTGGGTGTATGTAATGAAAGCTAAGTTGGAAGTATTTGAGAAGTTTAAGGTTTGATTAGCTCTTGTTGAAAATCAAACAGGAAAGAAACTGAAGATTCTTAGATCCGACAATGGTGGCGAATATGTCTTCAAAGAGTTCCTCGACTAATGCAGACAGCATGGTATTAGAAGACATTTTACTACACCGGGTGATCCGCAATCTAATGGGGTTGTCGAGAGAATGAATATGACTCTACTTGAAAAGGCCCGTTTCTTGATATTGATTACGGGTATGTCTAAGGGTTTTTGGGCTGAAGCTATTTCGAGTGCAGCATATATTATTAATCAGATTTCATGCTCAACCATTGATGGGAAGATTCCAGAGGAGGTATGATGAGGTAAAAACACTTTATTAATTTATTTTCGTATATTTGGATGTCTAGTTTATATTCACAATACAGGACATGACAAGTTGGAGCCTAGGGCCTCCAAATGTGTTTTTCTTGGTTTTACAGATGGCATAAAAGGATATAGAATTTGGAATCCAATTACGAAGAAAGTTACACATTCCAGACATGTGGCTTTTGATGATTCAGCAATGTTCAAACCTTTGGAAGGTTTATCAGAGGGTTAAGACTCAGTTGATGAGAAGCCTGAAAAGATCGAGATTCCCGGTTTTCAAACCCGAAGTAGAGCTATCACTATTGATAATAGTGACAGAGATGATAGATCACATGATAGTCCACAGATTTCCTCTAGTAGTGATGGTGATGGTCATGAAGCTAGAGATGATTTAGCTCAAGATGGAGCTCAAGGTGGAGTTCAAGGTGGAGCTGAAGGAGAGTCAGGCGATACAGTCATTCGGGCTAGTTAGAGACCAAAGAGAGCTCCAATTAGATATGGAGATTGGCAGTATGCAAATTTGATCCTTGATGATCAGTTTGAGTATGCTTTACCTGTAATTCATGATGAACCATTGAGCCTTGAAGAAGCCATGAAGTTGAGTGACAACTCGAAGTGGAATTGCGCTATGGAAGAGGAGATATAGTCTTTACAAAAAAAACTTGGGATTTGGTACCACTACCTCAAGGAAGCCGAGCCATAGGTTGCAAGTGGGTGTTTAATGTAATAAGCCGGAAATCCGAGCCAATTTAAAATTTTTATTTTGGCAATTTTAATGAATTTTGAAATTTTAAAATGAATTATTTTAAAGAATAACGACGAGAAATTTATTCTGAATAGAATTAGAACGTATATATTTATATACGTCATCGTTAGAATATAAATATTTATTTTAAATTATAAAAGGAATTGAAAATGACACGGTAGGTTGAAAATTTGATTTCAAAGTTCAAATGAATGTACAGGATTCAAAATAAACCGGATTTTAGCAAAACCAAAAATATTAGAATCTATTTGAGAATATCTTTCCAACGAATCCAAAAAATTGAAATTTCATAGCGGGAATCGAAAGTTACGTCCAGTTGAAAATTCAGAAGAGTCGCGATGGAATTCTGGCCCTTAAAAATGGAAATTTTGCAAACACCTCGGTTTTCGATGAAACCACTTTTGTTGGATCCGTGATGTCAAGTTATTGTTAGATTCCAAAATTCGTAATTTTTCGAATCAATATGTGAGCGTGGCAATGGAAAACGCATTTGACCAGTTTCAGTCAATTTCGATCAACCTGAAATTGGCCATTTTTCAAATGGTCTCAGAATTTGACGAAACTAGTTTTGTTAGGACCGTATCGTCAATACGAAGCTAGAAAATATTTTTTGGGAATTTTTAGAATTCGTATGTGGCCCCGGTAAATTGAAATGCGCATTCAAATTCAATATATAGAGTTATATTTTGATTTTGGTGAAAACTGATCGGAACGATCGAATCAGCTTACGATACATATCCAATTGTGTTAGGAATGGGGTTAATTAGCTAGGGACGACAGGCGACGGGTTTCATTTCAAGGTCGAAAATAAAAGTTTCTTTTTAAGAATTAAAAATAATAATTAAATAAATTATAAAATTTCCTTTATCTCCCTCCCTCCCCCTTTTGTTCTTTCAGAAAGAAAATAAAAAAAGGGAAACGACGACCGCCGCTCTGATACCATGATGAAACGACCCGAAATCCCACTTACAGGAAATCACGGATTGAGTTGAGAACAAGCCACATCAGAACGCAGACAGAAGAACATTTCATTGTATATTACAACAATTCCATCAGAATACAAGAATATACAGAGTATGAATAAATATTACACAGACAATATCAGAGATTACAATACATTAATGCAGCGGAAAAATAATATAATATACAAAGCACAACTAGAAGTAATACACGGATACAGAGCTTTCCGAGTATCGTTCCAGCTATAAATCAGGATCCTGTGAATATAAATCTGCAAAACCAAAACTACTAGTTGCCCGTGTCAAAATAAGGGCACCCAGAGTTTAGGTTAAAACAATAAACCCCTGGTCAGTCATGTGACCGGTGTGAGAACTAAAACAGTTATTTAAAACTTTACTTTAAATCAGATATATCAAGGGACCACGCCGTATAACACGTAATGGGTTTCCTCCCAAGAATACCAATGCATATAACAAGACAGCGCAATACTTTTTGGAAAAATGAAGCTATTATAAAACCTAGGTCCTATCACACAATGCAACGCAAGCTGGGGGATAGGGTTTTCCCTTATAATAGCCAAACATGTTTGGTGCGTTTAAAACAAATCATTTGATACTATTATAAGTGCATAGTGTATAAAACAACTTCAAATCATAAGTATCAATCATAGACGGCATGGGTACCATATATCATGTCGCCGTACTAGGCCCTACAATCAAAACCGCAAAGTCATGTATTTGAAAATTGGATTTCCATCTGTGAACCGAGGCAAAAGATAGTCCTCTACCGATTCAAGAGCCTCTAGTCCGCCCCTCTGGAACAACCGCAACTGCCCCTTGGATCGTCAGGGCCGGTCCACCGATGTGGATTATAATGCCTGAACACTACGTTTCCCCGCTCTTTGGGGCGTAAATGAGCCAACAAATGACTCCATCTGCTTCACATAATCACCGATATATCTGTGGCGCCTCGCAAACCAACAACCACATAAGTCAAACTCGTCAGGGTGTGTCAAACCACTGACGCCACTTCTAACTAGAAAGAAATGCATGTCCCCCCTGAGGTCCTCTCCCGTTTTTGGTTCACCACAGGGGTGTGAGGCTCGCGAATCAACGCTACACAAAGCCATGCTTTCGTAAGCCAATTCGGCTGTTACGATCAGTTGTTTCACCAACCAACTCAACTTTCAGTTTTTTGTTTACGTCTTAAGTTCTTCAACTTTTTAGTTTCTAATAACTTTTCAAATTTTTCAAAAATTTGGCTAACACCCTAAATTTTCAAAAAATTTCGCCATATCCTCCCCTGCACCGGGGACTTCGGGATATTTCAAATAGCCTCCCATGGCCCTCATCAATCCAAAAAGAAAAAGAAACAGCCAAGCGGCTAGCCAATCAACTCATAAAATCATTCAAACCCAATAAATTCGTAAACATGTACCTATTTGTCGGGCAAACAATTTTATTCTTCAGCTCTAGCCTCCTTGCTATGACCTGTTCAATGTAAGTACATGTATGCATTTGCAATCAATTTTCAATACAGTTTAATATTTGGTTCAACTTGGCCTAAATTCACCGTTCATTCACATAATGGTTGTAAAGGAATAATCATACAACACAACCATCAATCAATTAGTGATTTAACATTACAAATTCATAATTTTGATATATATACAAAAAATCATGTTTTGATGCCAAATCACAACAATGCATTCTAGCTATATTTTGGTTCTCACACAACTCTAATGGAAATATATAGATATCCCACTTTCAATACTCAAACACAAATACTGGTGATGTTGCAATCATCATCAGAATTGTCCCCGGGCGACTAGAGTGTGATTCTTTATCTATTCAGTATATTAAAACTTTGAGTACACGTTTGCAAGGCGTATATGCAAAATCTTTATATACCGGATTTCCAAATTAATTTAAAATAAATATTCAAATACGTATAAAATGATTTAAATTTCAAAACAAAACTTGTTTTCATTTTAAAAATATACTCTTCACACTCGTTCTAGCATACTACTGATCCCATCTCTAACGAGTCATTCTAATTGGACATTACTAATCCAATATCTGATGAATTCTTGCGTTCGGTTCTAATATGTCTTGTTCTCCGAGCTCTGTAAACCAAAGCTCTGATACCACGATGAAACGACCCGAAATACCCCTTATAGGAAATTACGGATTGAGTTGAGAACAAACCACATCAGAACGCAGACAGAAGAACATTTCAGTGTATATTACAACAATTCCATCAGAATACAAGATTATAAAGAGTATGAATAAATATTTCATAGACAATATCAAAGATTACAATACATTACTGCAGCGGAAAAATAATATAATATACAAAGCACAACTAGAAGTAATACATGAATACAGAGCTTTCCGAGTATCATTCCAGCTGTAAATCAGGATCCTGTGAATATAAATCTGCAAAACCAAAACTACTAGCTGCCCATGTCAAAATAAGGGCACACAGAGTTTAGGTTAAAACAATAAACCCCAGGTCAGTCATGTGAGTGGTGTGAGAACTAAAACAGTTATTAAAAACTTTACTTTAAATCAGATATATCAAGGGACCACGCCGTATAACACGGAACGGGTTTCCTTCCAAGAATACCAGTGCATATAACAAGATAGCGCAATGCTTTTTGGAAAAATGAAGCTATTATAAGACCCAAGTCCTATCACACAATGCAACGCAAGACGGGGGATAGAGTTTTCCCTTATAATAGCCAAACATGTTTGGTACGTTTAAGGGAAATCCCTATCCCCCGGCTTGCGTTGCATTGTGTGATAGGACCTGGTTCTTATAATAGCTTCATTTTTCCAAAAAGCATTGCGTTGTCTAGTTATATGCACTGGTATTCTTGGGAGGAAACCCGTTCCGTGTTATACGGCGTGGTCCTTTGATATATCTGATTTAAAGTAAAGTTTTAAATAACTGTTTTAGTTCTCACACCACTCACATGATTGACCTAGGGTTTATTGTTTTAGCCTAAACTCTGGGTGCCCTTATTTTGACACGGGCAGCTAGTAGTTTTGGCATTGCAGATTTATATTCACAGGATCCTGATTTACAGCTGGAACGATACTTGGAAAGCTCTGTATCCGTGTATTACTTCTAGTTGTGCTTTGTATGTTATATTATTTTTTCGCTGAAGTAATGTATTGTAATCTCTGATATTTTCTGTGTAATATTTATTCATACTCTGTATATTCTTGTATTCTAATGGAATTGTTGTAATATACAATGAAATGTTCTTCTATCTGCGTTCTGATGTGGCTTGTTCTCAACTCAATCCGTGATTTCCTGTAAGGGGGATTTCGGGTCATTTCATTTAAGGAAAAAGATGATGGTAGATATAAGGCACGATTAGTAGCCAAAGGGTTTTCACAAAGAAAGGGGTTAGATTATGATGAAATATTTGCTCTGGTTGTTAGACAAACTTCAATTCGAATCCTACTTGCAATAGTTGCCACTTAAGATTTGGAGTTAGAACAGCTTGATGTGAAGACCGCTTTCTTTTATGGTGACTTGGAGGAAACCATTTACTTGAAGCAGCTAGAAGGATTTGTTGTAGATGGAAAGTCAGATTGGGTATGCAAGTTGAAGAAATCTCTTTATGGTCTAAAACATTCGCCTAGACAATGGTACAAAAGGTTTGATTCTTTTATGCTTTCACATGGTTTTAATCATAGTACTAAAGATGCATGTGTTTGTTTTAAGCATTTAAAGAATAATGATTGGGTGTATTTACTTTTATATGTGGATGATATGTTGATTGCTTCCAAGGATAAAGCTGAAATTGATGCGTTGAAATTGAAATTAAAAGCGGAATTCGATATGAAAACCTTGGAGAAGCAAAGAAAATTTTGGGGATGGAAATCCAAAGAGATAGAAAGCTTGGACTTTTGAGACTTACTCAAAAGGAATATATTCAAAAGGTGCTTGCTTGGTTTAGCATGGATGGTGCAACGGCTATCAGTACACCCATGCTTTTACATATACAGCTTTCTAATCTGGGCTCTCCGATCTCAGATGAGGAGAAAGCCTATATAAAGAAGGTGCCTTGTGCCAGTGCAGTAGGTAGCTTGATGTATGCTATGGTGTGCACTAGACCTGACATTGCTCAAGCTATTGGATTAGTTGGTAGATACATGGCAAATCCGGGAAAATTGCATTGGGAGGCAGTGAAGTACATTTTTAGATATCTTAGAGGGACATCGGATTATAGGCTTGTTTTTTGCAGCAGAAATAAGGATTTCAACTTGGTTGGATTCTGTGATTCAGACTATGCTGGAGATAGAGATAGAAGGAAGTCAACCTCAGGCTATAAGTTCACACTTGGAGGAACAACTATTAGTTGGAGAGCGAGGTTGCAGACTATAGTTGCTTTGTCTACTACAGAGGCAGATTTGATAGCTGCAGTTGAGGCAGCTAAGGAGGTAATTTATTTGAAGAAGTTATTGTGTGATTTGGGCTTCATGCAAGATGCTTGTTTGGTGAATTGTGACAGTCAAAGTGCAATTCATTTAGCTGAAAATCTGTCTTTCAGTTCTAGAACAAAACATATAGAGGTAAAAGAGTCTTTCCTTATCTCTATGAATCAGGAGAAGTAAGTTCGTCTTCAGAAGATTCACACAAATAAAAATGCAGTAGACATGTTTACGAAGGCATTACCTGCTACTAAGTTTGAGCATTGCTCGAACTTGATTCACTTGATGAAGTGCTAGGTGCCACAATAGGGAAGAGAGTGACTTGGTTGAAGTTAAGAGAAGTTGTGGTATTCTTCTTGTATGAAGAGATAGGAGTTGGTTGCACAATGTTTACCTTGTTTTTTTTTTAATGCTTCCAACACTTTGTTGATGGGCGGTGGCCTTGCTGGGGTTCACTGACAAAGGGAAATGAGTGGTGGCTTTTGCAGGAACTCATTGGGAAGCATTCACACATTCGAGACTCTTGGTTGCAAGAGATATTGTATCAAGGTGGAGATTATTGGAATTTGGTGATACAAAATTTCCAAATATCAATTAAATTTTTTGGAGATATTTATGGTAATTTCGTTACCTGTTTTGTGCAAGAAATAAATGGAAAGAAATGGAAGGAATATTAAAGAACAGGGGATATTGGAAATAGCCGTCATTTAATTAGTTGTCATGTTTCATGAAGAAAAGAAACAGAAAGAGATTAATATTGGGAAAGGGATAGATTGATGGAGAAAATGGAAAATTACCAATCAATCATATGACAATTAATTAATGGGATATTATTTTTTTCCATAAATTATTTATTTTACATAAATCAATTGTCTCATCCCCAAGTAACCAGTAACCTTTTCTCTATTTAAAGAGAGGCACAGAGGATGTTATTCCTATGAAATGTATGAGAACATCTGTATTCTTCATTTCTTTTGCTCTGCTTTAAAAAAACTCTATAATATCTTGAATATTAATAAAATCTCTTCCCCATTGAAGTGGATGTACACTATCTCGTGATAGTGGAAATTTGTGTGTTCTCTGTTGCCTTTAAATATATTTTTTTGTGATCTGAGATTTATATTCATTTCAAGCTGTTTGTTCTATCACAACATTGCAAGATTCTATTAAGGTTTTTCCGTTGAAAGGGATTGATCACCCTTATAAGATAAACCCTAGATCGGCTTCAAAAGGGGAAATAATAGAGATAATCATTCACCAATTCATATTGTCTTTTATATAAGGGTTTCAGGGGTCCTATTGTACTTTCTCATATTTGAACGGTTGAATAAGTCAAAACCGATAGTGTATATATAACAATATACAGTATAAAGTATGTATAATTATCCAAATCAATTTAAATTTTCATTGCAATAGAGCCATTTTACATTTGCGTTTAATATCCCTTTTCTCAATTCATAAACGCGATCACAGATTTTAGATAGGGTTAATACAACAGATCTAAGATCCGTGACAGACTAATTTCATAACAAGGTCAATGAAGGTTACCAACATGATTTAGGACACGAGTAACATCAAGGAGGAAAAGCCTTAATATTTGAAATAATAAATATGTGAAAAGATTTAAACACTACATCAAAACCACACTTTTACAACTGCCAAAAATAGTTGTAATAGGTCTATTACAACCAACAGCCATCATTAGCAATTTCAACAGTTGTAAATTTTTTACTACCGCATTTAGTAGTTGTAAAATAATCTTGTACAACTGCTTTTGCCAGTTGCAAAATATTTTTTCACGATTAAAACTCGCATTTATAAAAGTTTTTTTAACAATTGCTATTAATAGTTGTAATTTTTTTTACAACACTGGTTGGCAGTTGTGGAAAAAAATGTGATAAAAATATATATATATATGCATCATGAAACTACAGTAGTAAAAATATAAATAACAGAAAAAAATCAATATAAATTCAATGACATCATAATCTATTCATAGATAAAACATCAAAAAAAATTCATATTCAGAAACAAATTATACAACATATACCATAAAGGTCTATACAAAATTATAACTAATTACAAAATGATTATATAACTAAAACTCATAAGCCACAACCGGCCTACAACACTGCCTTTATCCTACAAGCAACAACTCACAAGCAAGCCTGACCCTTCCCCAAGGCTCCTAAAGCGGCCGCTTAGGGCACCAAATCACTGCTTCCATTGCCGGAAAAAAAAGCGAATCGCGATGCAAAATCTGAAGATATAAATCGTGAGCTATAGCTACTCCGACGTTATCCCTAATTCCAGGCTAATCTTCTCCTTTGATCTTGACTTTTTCCCAATTCGGTAATTCTAAGTATGCTCTTTTATTTATTCCCAAATCCTAATTCTCCTATCCTGCTTATTATATTAGTTTCCTAGGCAACTGAGGCGATCCAATTTGTCATTATATGAAACCAATAATGGCGTACTAAAGGCAAGATTTTGTTTTTGATAGTCCGTCAATTTGACTTTGAGTTGTAATGATGCAAGGGTTTAAAAAGAAACTATTATTTTTTGTATGGGGGGATTAAGGTATTTGTTTGTGTAATATTTTGATTAAACAGGATCTAAATGTGTATATCAACAATCTGCATATATATAAGTTACCTAAATTATCATGCATCACAATGAATTGATTAGGAAGGACAGTTTGTAGAAATAGGGTTGACATTCTCTCAAAATGGAAAATAATGCATAAATATTCTTCCTCATCAAAAAAAGCAAGTGATAAATTATTTCCAGCCGTTTATGAACTGATCATTGGAAAATAAAATCCTTTATAGCATCTATCAAAGTTTAGTATATATTCTACAAAAAATAACCGGTGATTTTTATCAGTAAATAGACCGTGCTTCAGACTTAGATTTAAAGTTTTATTTGTTGAATTGGTACGAGAACAAAATAAATTCAATCATATCTATACTATTATACATGAAAGCTGAGTTCAAATTATTGTTGAAAATATTTTTGATAAATTCTAACAAGTAGATTACATATTCATATTTTTTTTCATTGTTATAATGATCATTAATATTTGTTATCATTCAATGTTAATTTTGTAGTATTAAAAAATGCGTAAACAAGAATCTGGACATGCTAAAAGGGCTAAAAAAAGAAGGCTTGGGGAACTCACTAATTCACAGAAAGGTGCACTTAATAAATTTTTCATCGAAAGTAGTCCAGAAGAAGGTTCGAGTCTGAATATGGATAATGCCCCAATTACTGATGAGAACGATGATCAGATTGATGATGATATTTTAATGAGCGAACATGACATTGAAAATATAAGTACAGAGAAAGAAAATATTGATTTATCATCACATGTGGAGAACGTTAGTGTAGTTTTAAATGACCTTGGTACATGAAAAAAAATTGATCAAAATTTAAGAAATTTGCTAGTTGAAAGTGGTTCTTTTCGAGTAATAAAGAAAAGTGATTATGATTTTTCAAAAGATGCTATTAATAGACATTTTTCCTCCACATTATGTGTCAGACATTTTCCTAACGAGGATAAACAAGACAGAAAATGGTTGGTATATTCAGATTCACTTGACCGAGTATTTTGCTTTTGCTGCAAGTTATTCACGAATCAAATGACAGCTAGTCATCTTGCTACTGAAGGAATTAATGATTGGCGCAATCTTAGTACTAAGCTGAAACAACATGAAAGTAGTAAAG
This sequence comes from Allium sativum, assembly GCA_030737875.1. Lineage (NCBI taxonomy): Eukaryota > Viridiplantae > Streptophyta > Magnoliopsida > Asparagales > Amaryllidaceae > Allium > Allium sativum. The sequence continues at coordinate 17,610,233 of JASFAX010000025.1, forward strand.
ATCATTTTTTGAATATGAGCAGCTGGACTGAGTTGGAAACAAGATTGAAAGTCAAAACAACCGTAGATCAGAGTGTATTAGATCAAGTAAATAAAGAAAACAACATTGGAAGAAAGTCTTGGTTGGGATAATCGCTATTGTGAAAACACTTGCTTTGAATAATTTAGCTTTTCGTGGAACGAATGAAAGGCTTTACAAAAAAAGGTAATGGCCTTTTTTGCAAATTAATTGAAATGATAGCAGAATTTGATCCAATAATGCAGGTACATGTTCGACGGGTTGAAAAAAAAGAAATTCATATACATAACCTTGGGCACAAAATTCAAAATGAGCTAATACTTACCTTAGCGAATGAAATTAAAAATAAAATTCTTAAAAAACTAAAAAAAGCCAAGTATTTTTCAGTTATATTGGACTGCATTCCAGATGTTAGTCGTATTGAACAAATGTCTCTTGTAATAAGATGTGTCGATGTTTCAATTAATCCTGCAAAGGTGGAAGAATTTTTTATTGAATTTTTGAAAGTAGATGACACCACTTGGCTTGGACTTTTTAACAAGCTTAAAGAAGTATTAGAAGATATTACGCTTGATATTTATGATATTAGAGGACTAGGTTATGATAATCGATCAAACATGAAAGGAAAACACAAAGGTGTGCAACAAAGACTATTAGAAATTAATCCGAGAGCTTTCTACACACCTTGTGGTTGTCATAGTCTTAATATTGTGATATGTGATATGGCCAAATTATGTCCAAAGACATTAAACTTTTTTGGGGTTATCCAACGGATATTTAATATTTTTTTTTTTCATAAACACAGAGATGGCAAGTTTTTAAAGATCATGTATCATGTTGTACGGTTAAACCATTACCAGACACACATTGGGAAAGTCACATTGAAGCAGTAAAATATATAAGATATCAAAGTGTAGAGATAAGAGATGCTTTAATTTCTTTATCAAATAGCACCGAAAATTCTATGGCGAAGAGTGAACCAAGAAGTCTTGTAACGAATGAGATTGAAAATTTTGAATTCTTATTTGGATTGTGCATTTGGTATGAAATTTTGAAAAATGTAAACACCGTTAGCAAAATTCTTCAAACTGAAGATATGCAAATTGATGTTCCAATCACTAGATTACAGAAGCTTATTGATATATTTTTTTTTGAAGTAGGAACACAGGTTTTGATTCTACGATGGTTGATGCTAAAGAAATAGCCCAAATGTTGGATATTAAGCCAGTTTTTGTTCGAAAAAGTATTATTCATAGAAAGAAACAGTTCGATAAAGATGTAAATATTGAAGAACTAATGCAAACACCAGAAGATTCTTTTCGAATCAATTATTTTTTGCAAATTGTGGATAAAGCTCATGTTTCGTTAAATTCTCGATTTAAGCAATTCAAAGAATATGATAGATGATTTGGCTTTTTATTTTATTTAAAAAAAAAATCACTTCTTTAGATGATGAGAAATTGAAGGGGCATTGTTTACTGCTTGAGGAATATCTATTGCACTCTGATATTGATGGAAGAGAGTTGTTCTCAGAATTAAGAGTATTGAAAGTTATCTTTCCAAAAGAAAAAACAAAAGCAATTGAATTGTTGAATTTCATTAATTCTGATTCGAGAGAGTTGAATTTTCCTAATGCTTGGATTGCACATAAAATAATTCTGACTATACCAGTTACAGTTACCTTGGCCGAAAGAAGTTTTTCAAAGCTAAAATTGATAAAGTCTTATCTTCGTTCCACTATGTCACAAGAAAGGCTAAATGGTTTGGCACTTTTATTGATTGAACAAGATATGGTCAATGAACTGGAATATGATAATATTATTAGCAATTTTGCAAGTCAAAAGACCAGAAAAATGTTCATAAGTAACTAGTATATTTTTATTATGTAACTTGGATTAGTATTACGAATAAAGTTATTTGTTTTTTTTATCTTTTCGTCTGCAGAAGGGCCTTTTTTTGGTTTTCCGCTTTAGGCACCAAAGTCCAAGGACCGGCCCTGCTCACAAGCCACAACTCGACTACAACACCGCCTTCATACTACAAGCGACAACTAACATGCAACCCGCCTACATCAAAACAACTCAAATTTGAACATCATTTAACAAATTTTACTAACATATACCCGCAGTGCCTTCAACATCATTAAACAAATTTCACTACCACCGTCTTTTTTCATTTCCAAAAGTCACCTAGCAGACCTGACTAATTTAAACAAAACCGCAACTAAGACATTAGTTCACCAGTGCCAGTTGGATTTGATCTTAGAACCACCAGACCGACCATGTAGAAACTTACCTCTACCCCACAAGGAACATCCAATCCAAGTACTAATTTGTTTTAATGAAATTTAAGAACTTTCACTGCATGTTGCCAATTTATATTACGTTTTATCATTGAAAGACTAAAACTTTCCCAAAACAGAAGAAACAGGTGTACCTAAATCTGAAGTGCTATATTATCACCAATCAGCAAAATTTCGATGATTTATCTAGAAACTAAGGTTTGATTATATTGGGTGAAATACGCATATAAAATAGTTGACATGCTAAAATAAGGTAGCAGTAAAATTATCTTACCTTTTTGAGTGCGGGTAAAATCATCTTTTTTTTTCATTTCCAGAAATCATTCAACATATATCCGACCCTATGTAAATAAAAACCACAGCTAAGACCTGAACGACCATGTTTCTCTTTGCCACCAACACCCACTACTTCCACTTCATCATGTTGCCAATACTACGCTTGAGCATGCTTCGATTTGCAAGCTAGAGTCAAAACTTACAGCCAAAAGTTGTCAGTCTGAGTTGTATAATCCATGTTGCTATCTGAGGGCTGCAATAAGATGCAGACACAGCAAAACTAATTAAATGTTCTCGATGCTTTTCCAAGTTCAACATATGATATGTCTTCCTATACACGTCACAGCATTTGAAGGCACTAAGAAACAAAATCCTAAACCAGGAGACATAGGCATCAATCGGTTGTTTCATTCCTTTTTGATATTGATAATGATTCAGAGAACTTCGACAGATCGTTGATGAAACATAAATTTTGTTTCAGTGATTCTTTTGATGGTTAAAATTTGTTCAGCATTTTTACAACTTGCAATCGATTCTCCGCAAACAAGTAATAAAACTTAGCTGTTGTACAACTAGTTGTGCAGTGCGCAGCTTATCAGAATCAACTCCATCAACAAAAGAAACTACTGCTTCATGTTGCTTTCCTCCAAGCTAACATACATCAATCCCTTTCTCTGACATACAACCCACATATCCCTTAAATCCAAATTCAGAACCTGGCAACTCGCCTGCAAACTAAACTTGCCACAATAGCAATTTGATCCAACCCAAACTATTTACATAAAGAGGGTAAAACTCATGAAAAATTGTTCACCAAAAGAACGATTAAAAAAGGTAAAATAACAAGACTAGTGGAGACTGGTTGATAGCGAGGCCCACGATGGTTTCAGGTGACGATGAGGAGTAGCAGATGGCCAAGTGGTGAGAAAAGAAAAGAGGATATCCATTCGATGTTGATGCACGCGATTTTGGGTTCGATTTGGATGTTAAGAGTGCAGAGCAGAGAGCCAATAGCGGAAAGTATATAGCCAAGTCACATTGATACCAGCGATTTTAGATTCGTTTTTTATTTACGGAAGTGAATGGATTCGATTTTGATTTTGGGAAGTGAATTGGAGGCAGCAACAGGGCAATAGAAATGCAGGAGATGGACCATTTTGGAGCCAATTTTTCATTTTTTCGGCCAAAATTTTAGCCCGAATTATTGAATTGTCCAGTGGAAGGAGTTGCAGTACACTTACTACAACTATCTAAAAAACAGCAGTTGTAAATTTTTTATTACAACTGACCTTTTATTATAGTTGTCAAATTACAGTTTTAATAGAGTGTTCCTGTTGTGCTGAAATCAAGATCTATCATACATGGAAAGAGATGCATCTAGTAAAACAGCAGAGGAAAAAAAGATTTTTAAGTAATTAAGGGAGTATAATTATAGAATACTATGCTTGAAGCAGAACGATGCGAAACAAGTTGGCAATTTTGGAAAATAAAGAGAAGCTTAGATGAACTTTGGGCTAGGGGTTGAGATACTATGTTGCAAGAGTATCTCCATAAGTAGGCTACAAATCGAAATTTGTAACATGTAACCCCAAAATGTTGTTTAACATAATATAGAAATTATTATGAGGTATAAATTCAGGTTGTAGATTTTATTTTATTAATCTTCATTAGTAATTGGTTTGGATGAGTAATCCTTTGGTCCGACCGTGAATTTTTCAAAATGCACTTCGTTTGTATTACAATAACATAAATATCCTTGTTCGACAACGAATATTCTCTCGAATTAGAAAACCGTCGCGATGTGTGTAAACCGCAAGCGCACGGCGTATACTTGTAGTACTTTAGCGAATACGAGTCGATCCACGTGGAAAGAAGTAATTCAAATTTTATTCAATCAAATTAAAACAAAGTCGAGTGGAGATTTAACAAAGTAACTGCAACTACACTAAACTAACAAACTAAGCTAAATAAGAATATGAGAGTTAAATAAAAACTTAGGAACAAATTCACTCTCCAGATCACATGAATCAACATAAAATGAAACCATGATCTCTCCTTTTTTGGTCATTTGTAAATTTAGTTGATATGATTATTATAAGTATAGCTTATTCATGCTATTAATTTGCACAACATAGACTATCAAACTATAACATACCCACTAAATCACCTTATTAGTTTTAATGAAAAATGAACAGGTTGAAATTGAAATATTCTGTGACGGCAAGGAATTTCGCTCGGTCCGAACCAGTCGCTAAACCGACCCAGACCGTTCGAAACGCCCTATCGTTTGAGAACACGACAAATCAGAATGCATACAAAAGAACATTTCATTGTATATTACAACAATGCATCAGATTACAAGAATATACAGAGTATAAATGAATAAGTATTACACAGAAATATCAGAGATTTAAATTACATTTGAATACATCGCAGTGGAAAATAATATAATACACAACTAGAAGAGATATACGGATACAAAGCTTTCCGGATATCATTCCAGCTGTAAACCAGGATCCTGTGAATATAAATCTGCAAAACCAAAACTACTAACTGCCCGTGTCGAAAATAAGGGCACCCAGAGTTTAGGTTAAAACAATAAACTTCAGGTCAGTCATGTGACTGGTGTGAGAACTAAAACAGTTATTAATCTTTGTTTTTAAAGTTAGGTAAATCAAGGGACCACGCCGTATAACACGGAACGGGTTTCCTCCCAAGAATACCAGTGCATAAAACAAACAGCGCAATGCTAAATAAAGAAAAAAAAATGAAGCTGTTATAAGACCCAGGTCCTATCACACAATGCCACGCAAGCCGGGGGATAGGGTTTTCCCTTATAACAGCCAAAGGATGCTTGATACGTTTAAAACAAATCATTTGATACTATTGTAAGTGCATAGTGTATAAACAACTTCAAATCATAAGTATCAATCATAGGCGACATGAGCGTCCCATGCCACTATGTCACCATATATAGGTTTACAAATAAAACCGCAAAGTCCCGTATTTGGAAATTGGATTTCCATCTATGAACCGAGGCCAGGGATCGTCCTCTACCGATTTGTGACTCTCTAGCCCGAGCCACAGGCAAGTACTCAGTCAAGCCTTGGAGCGACAGGGCCGGTCCACCGATGTGGATTAAAATGCCTGAACACTACGTTTCCCCGCCCTTTGGGGCGTAAATGAGCCAACGAATGGCTCCATCGGACCCGGATCGTCCGATCTAACCGAGGCGCCTCGCAACAGCAACAACCACACAGGTGAAAAGTATATAAATGTCAGGGCTGGAAGGTCACTGACACCACCCTAGCTAGAAAGAAACGCATGCCCTCCCTGAGGTCCTCTCCCGTTTTTGGTTCACAACCGGGGTGCGAAACTCGCGAAGTAAACGTTACACAAAGCTACGCCACAAAGGCCGTGCTTTGATCATCAGCACAAGACTTTGCTTTTCAACAGAAGCCTCGATCAATTGCCACTTAGGCATGCCACACAGGCAATTCACTCCATGCGTTTGATATCCATCAATATATAACCCCTGAGCTCGTACGTCTCAGAGAAGGACGTTAAGCAAGAGAATAAATTCTCCGCCGCCAAACAGATATATATTTAATAGAGATCAATCACACGGACTAAAATCCAATGTCAGACACACAGTCCATTTGCAAGTCCGTTCTGGGTCTGAACGAAACCGGAGGCACCTAGTACCTCGCATATCCATCGATCTCCAAATACGTCTGGACGATCACCAACTGTTTCCATCTTCTTGGGTGTACAGCCCAATCAAGATCATCAGTACTCACCCAAACGACGTGAAGACTTCTGGTCTTCGACCACCGTCTTCATCTTCGACACCACGTCGAATCAGTTATTCAGAATGGGATAAACCCGGTCTTTCTGAATAACTCGCGTATATATTATAAAAGTGTTACACAAACACAACATACGCCTCATTCCAATTCAGAATATTCTTTCATTCAAATATTCCTATACTTTGGGAAAAGTTCCCATTAATTTTATCCAAGATAAATTCTTTAAATTTATTCTTTAATCTATTTTTGAATATCAATTCAAACTAGTCGGGATTAACGAACCTTACCGAAGTAATCATTTGTTTTAATTTCCCAATCCCAACCTATTCATTCCATGAAGTAAAACTGGTAATACTTCATATCTAACACCACGGTGTTATCGGTAAATTCAATTACCATTTCACGTTCAAATCTAATTAAAGATTTAACTATCGCCTGGAGTAAAACTGGTGATACTCCATTCTCGATCTTTTCAATCTAATTAAAGATTCATTAAAACTCCACTTAGTTTTATTCGTTAACTGGGTTAAAGAATCCGTGTCATTTAAAACATGGTTCACGATAAACCCAAAGTCACATTCATTAATTATCGGGTTAAAGAACGAGTGTTATTTAAAACACTGTTCACGATAAACCCAAAAATCAATATCAATTCAATTCCAATTAAATATTATTTAATTGGTACACTTCATTAAATCTAAATAAAAAGATTTAATCTTTACTCAACTGGGTTCAAGAATAGCGTTAGTCAAGACACCATTCACGACAAACCCAAATCACATTTGATATTAAACACAAGGCTCTGAATAGAAAATATATCGGCTTATATTCAATATCAAATTCTACGACTAACAAATATCGTATTGGAAATAACGATATATATATATATATCTTTCAAATTCCCATAACAATATCTGTATCATCACGAAATCCAACATCGAAATAATCTAAAGACAATTTCGATTCAAATCCATTCCAATATAATTATTGGAAATTCTGGTTATTTTTAAACCATTTCAAATTCAATCTATTTATTTAAAAATAAATAGAGTTATAATTCTAGTTCAAAACTAGTTCATTTAGATAAAAATCTATTTTTATCTTTTCAAATATGGAGTTTTTCATCCCAAATCTTCACAAATCATTTCTTATGATTTTACACAAATTATTACTATTTTTAATAATTTTATCAAGGCCCGTACAGTCGATTTCCACCAATGGCCATCGAACTGCACGTATAGCGACCTTTTTCAAATTTGATTTGGACATAATTCCAAATCCAGCCGTTAGATTTTTAATTTATCACATTCGTTAGAAAGCTCTTTTCGATACGAACCCAACGGTTCCGGTTTTAGGAGAATCCGACGGTCGGATCTCCCGTTTTGTCCGTTTGAAATAAATGGTTGAAATTCACGAACTGCCGCGGCGCGGCGCGTTCTATTCAGGCCATTATATTATATATATAATATATATAATATATATTTCGTCGATTTCTATTTAAAACGAATTATATAAATAGATTTAAATTCGTTTCAAAAGCAATTTCAACTTCCTTTTCAATTCAAATCAAAATTGAATTCTTCTTTATAAATTCGTTTAAAATTCATTTCTATTCAATTCAAATTTCAATTCAATTTGAATTCATTTCAATTTTCTTTCAATTCAATTTGTATTCGTTTTCAATTCAATTCCTTTCGAAATCGTTTTCAACGCATTTCATTTCAAAATCGTTTTCAATTCATTTCATTTCGAAATCGTTTTCAATTCATTTCATTTCGAAATCATTTTCAATTCATTTCATTTCGAAATCGTTTTCAATTCATTTCATTTCAATTCAAATTCATTTCTATTCAATTTCAATATATCAGATTTTGAAATCATTTTCGATATTCATTATAGAATGAATAAAATCGATATAAATATCGTTCACGTCAAAATGGCGTCAATCTAATCAACACGGCTTCATATATTGACATTTTCATATATTCCACTTCGAATATTTCTTTTCCAAAATAGTTGTTATTATCAAAATATTTCGTTCAACACATGACCAATCTCAATGGATGAGTACTGTCAACACATGAACCTTTATTTTATATTATTCTTTATTTTCTAAATTGGAATGAGGCCCAATCAATCACCATATAGCGTTAACTATAGGGATTTTCTACAGCACATGCATATATCAACAACAATGAATAATCAACCATCACCCAAAGTGCATTCTACACTGTATAAGCATCAAATATAAATATTCAACGCTTATAACAGTCTGTCAATCAATCGATCGACATACAACTAAACAATCGGGATTAGTGTACGTCAAATATCATCCCAATACCCGTGTGGGGTTTCAAACAATCAAACACAGGTTTTATTTGTGCAGTTGGGCGATGTGTAAAATTTATCGACCCAATCAATATCAGTCAAATCTGTGTATATAAACAAATCGACCGATTTGTTTATAAATATTTATTTATTCACTTTCACGTTAAAAATTATATTTTTAACGATAAAACATTTTATTCAACCTATGAATATTCTATTCGGTTCCTTTATTCAATAAAATGATGTTTCTATTTTTCTAACATATTTTAGAAAATTTCGGCGGCATAACGGCACGATACTAGAAACGGGACGAGGCCTAGCCTTGTCCCCGGTCTAGTGAAGGCCCACGCCATTCACACATCAATCAAATCAATTCATTTCACCACACAATTCAATTTCAATCAAATAATCTAACTAATTTTTGCAATCAAACAAACAAGTCCATGGTCTGTGGACGATTGTGTCGGGTGCTACTAAGCACCGTCTGCATCCTAGTATATATATATAACTAGAAAAATAAATTGAAAGGTGAGAAATTCTCACCAATAGCTATCCCCGCAACTTCACGACACTTCATTTATAGAAATCCTCGTCGTTCTCGCCTTTTGTCACTTTCGTTGCCCGTAGCCACTATATATATAAAAATCACATTTTTACCACGCTATTCAATATATAAAAATCGAATTTTTATTATGTTATTCAATATAAAAAAAATCGAATTTTTATTTCGCTGTTCAAATATAATCTTTTATCTATAAAAATATAACCCTTCCTCTATAAAAATATATTATTTCTTCATCAAAAATATATATTCTATCTTTCTTGAATAAAAATTCTATCTTTCTTGAATAAAAATTCTATCTTTTTACACTTATAAAAATATAACCTTTCTATAATAAAAATCGTATTTTTATTTCTTAAAAAAAAAAAACTCATCCTTTCTTTAATTTAAAGGTCTAACCTTTCTTCAATAAGAATTCCAACTTTTATGTATACAAAAGTCCCTTCTCTTATGTAAATAAAAATTCATTCTTTCCATTGTAAAAATATTTTCTTTTCATATGAAAACCATTTCTTCCTTTGTTTTATCATATTAAAAATATAATCCTTATTCGCTATAAAGATTAAACCTTTTTATGTTAATCATATAAATGAAAATCACTTCTAGTTTCAGTTAACAAAAAACAGTGTTCTATAACTAATTTAATTATATAAATTACATAGAATGAAAAGAAAAAGAAATAAAATAAATTAAACAGAAAACTTACTGTATATTTTCAGAGAGGGGGGAGGGGATTGATGTTGCTGCGCTCTCGGAGGTGTTTGGGTTTGTGCGGTGAACGATTGGGGAGAGGAGGAGGAGGCCAAGGCGGAGGACTTGGAGGCGGAGATGGCACAACAGGCGGTTGCAGAGGCTGAGCGCGGGGGTCGGCGAGGTCTAGCGGAGTTCGTCGGAGCTGTTCTGGTTGCGTCAGCTTCTGGGGCTTAGGGTTAAAAGGGGATTGCGGGTTTTAGGATTAGAAGAGGAGAGAGAAGATCGGGAGGAGGCTGGAGGGAAGGGGGAGCAGTCTGGACGAGGCGGCGGTGGGCGCTCTGGCGGCGTCCGCCTTGGAGGAGGCGCGACTGGAGGCTGAAGCGATTCGATCTCCTTTTTTTTAAATGATTTTGAAAGAATAACTAACCGGGGGGGGGGGGGGGGGGCTGAAGGATTAAAGGGCTGAGGAAAGAGAATATTAAATTTTAAATTTATTTAATTATTTTATTTGCAAAAAGTTGACTTTTTATTTCGACCTCGAAACGAGGCCCACTGCCTGTCGTCTATAGCGTTTTACCCCCATTCCGAACACAATGGGATATGTATCGTAAGCTGATTCGACCGTTACGATCAGTTTCCGTTGAATTTACATTTAAATCATTATATTGAATTTTAAACGTACATTTCAAATTACCGGGGTCACATACTAACTCGAAAAATTCCAGAAAAACATTTTCTAGCTTCGTATTAATGATACGGTCCTAACAAAACTAGTTTTAGTCGAATTCCGAGGTCATTGGAAAAATGGCCATTTTCCAGTCGATTAAAATCAACTGAAACTGGTCAAATGCGTTTTCCTTTGCCACGCTCACATATTGATTCGAAAAATTATGAAATTTGAAACCTAGCAATAATTTTACATCACGGATCCAACAAAACTGGTTTCGTCGAAATCCGAGGTCGTTTGCAAAATTTCAATTTTTAAGGGCCTGAATTCCATAGCGACTATTCAGAATTTTCAACTGGACATATCTTTTGATTTCCGTTATGAAAATTTGATTTTTCGGATTCGTTGGAAAGATATTATCAATTAGATCCTAATGTTTTTGGTTTCACTAAAATCCGGATTGTTTTGCACCCGGTACATTCAATTGAAGTTTGAAATCGAATTATCGAACTACCGCGCCATTTTCAATTCCTTTTATAAATATAAATAATTATTTATATTCTAACGACGAACTATGTAATGACCCGTATTCTACACATCATAGGAGTGTAGAATATTTATTTCTTTCCCGTGTGAAGTCGTATGGTCATGTAACTTTGGGAAATACCTATTAGAGTCATTTCCCATGTCCATGATTTTTGTCGATTTTTAAATGACCATTTTGCCCCTAGTCGTACTGTTTTGGCCATAACTTTTGATTGGAAAGGAATTTTGACCTGAAACCACTTCCTTTTGATTCGTTTGATAGTTTCTCTTTCCGTAGAGTGGTCATAATAGCCAAACGGGCTTACCGTTTAGGAGTTATGGCTGAAACAAGGTTTGGAGGGTGAAAAACTGCTTAACCGGGCCAAATCGGGTGATTAGTGAGTAGGCCCATAACCCATTTCGAAATTAGGGTTATGGGAGGGATGGAATGAGATGAAGAATCATTCCATTTCAGTTTTCTAACCTCCACTTATCACCAAGGATCCCTAAAAATGGCCTCCAACCTCTAGATCACCTCCAAATCATCTTTTGGTCAAAGATTTGGCTTAGCAACCCCTAATCAAAGAAGATCTTCACCTAATCAACCTTGGAGCTGCTGTTAGCATTGGGATTCGCATCAAATCAGAGCATTATTTCAGATCTTAGTTTGTTTTGTGGCTAAGGTGAGTGATTTGCATAGTTTTACACTAATTATGGCTAATTAGGGGTGATTAGTGCTAATTAGCGAATTTAAGCATGATAAAATTCGGGAAAAATGTTCATAAATTCTTAAATGATGTTTTAGACCTCTGATATGAATTTGGGTTAATTTGGTTAAGTTTTGCTAATCCTATCATTAGTTTCACCTAAACATGCTTAAGGGGAAATGTGGGATTTTGGGTATGTTTGATCCATTTTAACCTATGATATTGATGTGAATGATGTTTGTGGTTGATTATGCATGTTGCTATGACTGTATGAAATGCTTTGTGATTGATTTCAATAGTTAGAATGGTCGAAAACGTCGTCGAATGGCGTAAATACTTGCTGGAACAGTTTCTGAAAACAGTGCAGGGTTCGGATCGGATCGGATATGTAGAACTGAGCAAAGAATCTGATCCGATCGGAACCCAACACTTGGGAAAAGTGGCAAAAAGGAAGGCCACGCTAGCTGAACTGGGATCGGATCGGATGGATGAAGACGGATCGGATCAAAGAGGACGGATCGGATCGGAAACACAAAGGCGAATCAGGGCAGGAGCACGAAAGCGGATCGGATAGGAGCATATGAAGGGGAGCATGAAGATGGATCGAAGGAACGAACCAAGAAGGACTCGACCCGACCTGAAAGGAAGCACCGACCCGACCCGAAGAAGAAGAAGCAGCTGACTCGAACCCAGAGGAACACCGACCCGAACCGCATCAGAAGGGGGACCCGACCCGAATGGATAAAGAACACCGACCCGAACCGATGACCTGAGAAAGAACCCGACCCGACCCAGTATTGACCAATAACCCGAGATGCAAAGGTAGTCCAATAGGGGAAGTTAGAGCTCAGGATCCCGGAACCAGTTGGGAACCAACGAGTTCACTTCATGGTTGGACTTTGCTGCGGGACGTGTGCTAAGGAGTTGACGACGTTCATAACTTCGATTCACCACTAAGAATGATGGGCTACTTATCAGTGCAGTAGGGTCATTATGACCTGAGGGGCAAAGTGATGGTAGCAAGACTACGTTATCAGTGCAGTAGGGTCATTATGACCCGAGGGGCAAGGTGATGCGTAGTAAGACTATGAGCCAACGCAGATGGGGTGAATAACTCCATGGGGCAAGTGGACATAGTAAGGATTAGTAAGGCTATGAGCCAGCGCAGATGGGGTGAATAACTCCATGGGGCAAGTGGACATAGCGAGGAATTAGTGGCTACGTTATCAGTGCAGTGAAGCCATTTATGACTTCGTGGGGCAAAGTGATCGTAGCAAGGAATGTGGGTGATCGAAGTGGTGAATATCGTATGCTTTACGCACTGAGTGAGAGATGTGAGGATGGATGCTATGTTTGATTGTTTGCCATCCCTATGACATGCACACCTCCCCCACCTTCGTATCTTTACACTGTTTGATATGATACCTTAGAGTGTTGTATAGTATGTAGTGCTAACTCTTTGGTTGCAGGTCCAGGTTCAGGTATGTTTTAGTCTACCTGTTATTGTTCACTTTTGATGCTTATCGCTCATACCAGGCTTTATGTCTGACCCAGAGTTTTATGTCTCCTCTTATTACTCTGGGTGCTCACACGAGCAGACTAGAGACAGGTTAGCTGGTGATGTGCGTGTAGCTGATTCGGAGGCGGGCAGGAGGCTTCCACGTATTATATATATACACATTCTCCCTGTGTCATTGGTGGTCGCTACTTGGGCATTAGTAGTGTACCTCAAAATAAATTTCTCGTCGTTTTAATTTAAAATAATCTATTTTAAATATTCAAAATTCGCTAAAATTGCCAAAATAAAAATTTTAAACTGGCCCAGATTTTCGGGTTGTTACAATCTCCCCCACTTAAAACTTTTCGTCCTCGAAAAGGAACAAAGTCGAAAGTGGTTTGATTATTCAACTCTACGTTCGATCTGGCTTTCATTCTCTAACTTTTCAGTTTTTGAGAATTTTGAAAATTTCAAAAATTTGGCTAACACCCTAAATTTTCGAAAAATTTCGCCATAACCTCCCCTGCAATGGGAGCATCGGGAAATCTCAAATAGCTTCCCCGGTCCTTCAGATCTCAAAAAGAAAAAGAAAAATCCAAGCGGCTAGCCAATAGGCTCATAAAATCATCATCACCCAAACAAAACAGTAAATTATGTAGTAAACATGTACCTATTTGTTGGGCAAACAAATTTTATTCTCTGGCTCTAGCCTCCTTGCTATGACCTGTTCAATGTAAATATAGATATATGCAAGCAAATGCGACCCATTTTCAATATAGTTCAATATTTGATTCAATTAGGCTAAATGGCTAAAAATTAGCAAACAAATAAACAAACAACACAAACATCAATCAATTAGTGAATTAGAGTTTCAAATTCATAACTTTGATACATAAAAAGAAAATCATGTTTTTGATGCCAATTCACAACAATGTGTTCCAACTATATTATTTTTGGTTCTCACACCAGTCTAATGGAAATATATAGATATCACACCTTCGTTACTCGAACATGAATACTAATGACGACTAGTCAATCATCAGAATCATCTTCGGGCCACTAGAGTATGATTCTATATCTACCCAGTATATTAAAACTTTGAATATACGTTTGCAAGGCGCATATGCAAATTCTTTATATACTGGACTGTCCAAATCAATACAAATAAATAATCAAATACGAATAGTTGATTTAGATTTTCAAAACAAAAATTGTTTTCATTTTAAAAATATACTCTTCACACTCGTTCTAGGATACTACTGATCCAATCTCTAACGAGTCATTCCCATTGGATATTACTAATCCAATATCTAATGAATTCTTTCGTACGGTTCTAATGTGCCTTGTTCTCGAGCTCTGTAAACCAAAGCTCCGATACCAACTGTGACGAGAACGCGAAATACGGTAGGCTTTGCAACCATCCCTTCATCCTCCATTCCAGCAGGTAAAACCCACCGCGGCTCACAGTGGTCCCCCAGTAACTTGTTTTACGGTGACCCTCTCGAGTCTCCCGGCGACTGCCTAACCAACCCCCACCACAAGGAACATGTGGGGGTAAGAGTCTCCCGTTCGCCACCAAACCGCGAAGCGAGAACCCCCCATCAAGACTGCAACAAGAACTGGTGATACTCCATTCTCGATCTTTTCAATCTAATTAAAGATTCATTAAAACTCCACTTAGCTTTAATCGTTAACTGGGTTAAAGAATCCGTGTCATTTAAAACACGGTTCACGATAAACCCAAAGTCACATTCATTAATTATCGGGTTAAAGAACGAGTGTTATTTAAAACACTGTTCACGATAAACCCAAAAATCAATATCAATTCAATTCCAATTAAATATTATTTAATTGGTACACTTCATTAAATCTAAATAAAAAGATTTAATCTTTACTCAACTGGGTTCAAGAACAGCGTTAGTCAACACACCATTCACGACAAACCCAAATCACATTTGATATTAAACACAAGGCTCTGAATAGAAAATATATCGGCTTATATTCAATATCAAATTCTACGACTAACAAATATCGTATTGGAAATAACGATATATATATATATATATCTTTCAAATTCCCATAACAATATCTGTGTCATCACGAAATCCAACATCGAAATAATCCAAAGACAATTTCGATTCAAATCCATTCCAATATAATTATTGGAAATTCTGGTTATTTTCAAACCATTTCAAATTCAATCTATTTATTTAAAAATAAATAGAGTTATAATTCTAGTTCAAAACTAGTTCATTTCGATAAAAATCTATTTTTATCTTTTCAAATATGGAGTTTTTCACCCCAAATCTTCACAAATCATTTCTTATGATTTTACACAAATTATTACTATTTTTAATAATTTTATCAAGGCCCGTACAGTCGATTTCCACCAATGGCCATCGAACTGCACGTATAGCGACCTTTTTCAAATTTGATTTGGACATAATTCCAAATCCAGCCGTTAGATTTTTAATTTATCACATTCGTTAGAAAGCTCTTTTCGATACGAACCCAACAGTTCCGGTTTTAGGAGAATCCGACGGTCGGATCTCCCGTTTTGTCCGTTTGAAATAAATGGTCGAAATTCACGAACTGCCGCGGTGCGGCGCGTTCTATTCAGGCCATTATATTATATATATAATATATATTTCGTCGATTTCTATTTAAAACGAATTATATAAATAGTTTTAAATTCGTTTCAAAAGCAATTTCAACTTCCTTTTCAATTCAAATCAAAATTGAATTCTTCTTTATAAATTCATTCAAAATTCATTTCTATTCAATTCCAATTTCAATTCAATTTGAATTCATTTCAATTTGCTTTCAATTCAATTTGAATTGGTTTTCAATTCAATCTGAATTGGTTTTCAATTCAATTCCTTTCGAAATCGTTTTCAAGGCATTTCATTTCGAAATCGTTTTCAATTCATTTCATTTCGAAATCGTTTTCAATTCATTTCATTTCGAAATCGTTTTCAATTCATTTCATTTCGAAATCGTTTTCAATTCATTTCATTTCAATTCGAATTCATTTCTATTCAATTTCAATATATCAGATTTTGAAATCATTTTTGATATTCATTATAGAATGAATAAAATCGATATAAATATCGTTCACGTCAAAATGGCGTCAGTCTAATCAACACGGCTTCATATATTGATATTTTCAAATATTCCACTTCGAATATTTCTTTTTCAAAATAGTTGTTATTATCAAAATATTTCGTTCAACACATGACCAATCTCAATGGATGAGTACTGTCAACACATGAACCTTTATTTTATATTATTCTTTATTTTCTAAATTGGAATGAGGCCCAATCAATCACCATATAGCGTTAACTATAGGGATTTTCTACAACACATGCATATATCAACAACAATGAATAATCAACCATCACCCAAAGTGCATTCCACACTGTATAAGCATCAAATATAAATATTCAACGCTTATAACAGTCTGTCAATCAATCGATCGACATACAACTAAACAATCGGGATTAGTGTACGTCAAATATCATCCCAATACCCGTGTGGGGTTTCAAACAATCAAACACAGGTTTTATTTGTGCAGTTGGGCGATGTGTAAAATTTAACGACCCAATCAATATCAGTCAAATCAGTGTATATAAACAAATCGGCCGATTTGTTTATAAATATTTATTTATTCACTTTCACGTTAAAAATTATATTTTTAACGATAAAACATTTTATTCAACCTATGAATATTCTATTCGGTTCCTTTATTCAATAAAATGATGTTTCTATTTTTCTAACATATTTTAGAAAATTTCGGCGGCATAACGGCACGATACTAGAAACGGGACGAGGCCTAGCCTTGTCCCCGGTCTAGTGAAGGCCCACGCCATTCACACATCAATCAAATCAATTCATTTCACAACACAATTCAATTTCAATCAAATAATCTAACTTATTTTTGCAATCAAACAAACAAGTCCATGGTCTGTGGACGATTGTGTCGGGTGCTACTAAGCACCATCTGCATCCTAGTATATATATATAACTAGAAAAATAAATTGAAAGGTGAGAAATTCTCACCAATAGCTATCCCCGCAACTTCACGACACTTCACTTATAGAAATCCTCGTCGTTCTCGCCTTTTGTCACTTTCGTTGCCCGTAGCCACTATATATATAAAAATCACATTTTTACCACGCTATTCAATATATAAAAATCGAATTTTTATTATGTTATTCAATATAAAAAAAATCGAATTTTTATTTCGCTATTCAAATATAATCTTTTATCTATAAAAATATAATCCTTCCTCTATAAAAATATATTATTTCTTCATCAAAAATATATATTCTATCTTTCTTGAAAAAAAAATCTATCTTTCTTGAATAAAAATTCTATCTT
Source organism: Allium sativum (assembly GCA_030737875.1). Lineage (NCBI taxonomy): Eukaryota > Viridiplantae > Streptophyta > Magnoliopsida > Asparagales > Amaryllidaceae > Allium > Allium sativum. Next base: position 17,627,998 of record JASFAX010000025.1, read on the forward strand.
TTTACACTTATAAAAATATAACCTTTCTATAATAAAAATCGTATTTTTATTTCTTAAAAAAAAACTCATCCTTTCTTTAATTTAAAGGTCTAACCTTTCTTCAATAAGAATTCCAACTTTTATGTATACAAAAGTCCCTTCTCTTATGTAAATAAAAAATTCATTCTTTCCATTGTAAAAATATTTTCTTTTCATATGAAAACCATTTCTTCCTTTGTTTTATCATATTAAAAATATAATCCTTATTCGCTATAAAGATCAAACCTTTTTAAGTTAATCATATAAATGAAAATCACTTCTAGTTTCAGTTAACAAAAAACAGTGTTCTATAACTAATTTAATTATATAAATTACATAGAATGAAAAGAAAAAGAAATAAAATAAATTAAACAGAAAACTTACTGTATATTTTCAGAGAGGGAGGGGGGGGATTGATGTTGCTGCGCTCTCGGAGGTGTTTGGGTTTGTGCGGTGAACGATTGGGGAGAGGAGGAGGAGGCCAAGGCGGAGGACTTGGAGGCGGAGATGGCACAACAGGCGGTTGCAGAGGCTGAGCGCGGGGGTCGGCGAGGTCTAGCGGAGTTCGTCGGAGCTGTTCTGGTTGCGTCAGCTTCTGGGGCTTAGGGTTAAAAGGGGATTGCGGGTTTTAGGATTAGAAGAGGAGAGAGAAGATCGGGAGCAGGCTGGAGGGAAGGGGGAGCAGTCTGGACGAGGCGGCGGTGGGCGCTCTGGCGGCGGCGTCCGCCTTGGAGGAGGCGCGACTGGAGGCTGAAGCGATTCGATCTCCTTTTTTTTTAATGATTTTGAAAGAATAACTAACCGGGGGGGGGGGGGGGGCTGAAGGATTAAAGGGGTGAGGAAAGAGAATATTAAATTTTAAATTTATTTAATTATTTTATTTGCAAAAAGTTGACTTTTTATTTCGACCTCGAAACGAGGCCCACCGCCTGTCGTCTATAGCGTTTTACTCCCATTCCGAACACAATGGGATATGTATCGTAAGCTGATTCGACCGTTACGATCAGTTTCCGTTGAATTTACATTTAAATCATTATATTGAATTTTAAACGTACATTTCAAATTACCGGGGTCACATACTAACTCGAAAAATTCCAGAAAAATATTTTCTAGCTTCGTATTAATGATACGGTCCTAACAAAACTAGTTTCGTCGAATTCCGAGGTCATTGGAAAAATGGCCATTTTCCAGTCGATTAAAATCAACTAAAACTGGTCAAATGCGTTTTCCTTTGCCATGCTCACATATTGATTCGAAAAATTATGAAATTTGAAACCTAGCAATAATTTTACATCACGGATCCAACAAAACTGGTTTCGTCGAAATCCGAGGTCGTTTGCAAAATTTCAATTTTTAAGGGCCTGAATTCCATAGCGACTATTCAGAATTTTCAACTGGACATATCTTTTGATTTCCGTTATGAAAATTTGATTTTTCGGATTCGTTGGAAAGATATTATCAATTAGATACTAATGTTTTTGGTTTCACTAAAATCCGGATTGTTTTGCACCCGGTACATTCAATTGAAGTTTGAAATCGAATTATCGAACAACCACGCCATTTTCAATTCCTTTTATAAATAAAAATAATTATTTATATTCTAACGACGAACTATATAACTATATACGTTTGAATTATATTCAAAATAAATTTCTCGTCGTTTTTATTTAAAATAATCTATTTTAAATATTCAAAATTCGCTAAAATTGCCAAAATAAAAATTTTAAACTGGCCCAGATTTTCGGGTTGTTACATATTCTTTAAGCATAGCCTATGAACTATTAATTAGAACTATAGACCATCAAAATTTTGATTTCAACCTCCACTTAATCACTACCAACATATGTGGATGAAGAGGTAATTAGTGAACATATGACTAAACATAGCTTATTTGATGTCAACAATATAGGCTATCAAATTCAATAATAAACACAAAACCAATAACATCAACATGACATGAAGCACAATAAGAGAGCATGAATAAACAAATTGTGTTGCATCTACATAATCAAGAGAGCTTCATTACCCCTAAATTGAAAGAGGTTAGCCTTTAATATATGTAACCATGACAACAAAGATAGATTGCAACATCAAAAACAAAGGAAAAAAGAGTAAAATAAAGAAAAATCTATTCTACTTGCATAAAATAAATCTAAGCTACTTGCATAATGTAAAGAACATGTAAATAAAAGACAACTAATTAAAATTGCATTAGAAGAGTGAGGTTACATAATAGAAAATGGCTAAGTAGCCATGGACATAAAAAGAGATCCTTGCTTCTCTCAACTAAACTAAAGAAAGGGACCCAAAGAGAAGAGAGAAGAGCATTAACATTAACATAAAGGAGGTATTTATACATGTTCTAAACCCTAAAACACTAATCACATTTGTTGGGGACTACAAAAAAATACCCCTTCATGAAGCTTCTAATCTTGTTTTAGCCACTAATAAGTCATGTAGAATGCTTGATGCCTTTTGTCTCATCCAATTAGTCTCTAATTGTACTGTTAAGGAGGGGGAGATAATGGGTTGGAGGGGTCCTCCACTAAGTAGTAAATGAATTAATTCCATCTTCAATTCTTTATATCCACTTTATGCATGTATATCTCCATGTAAACTTCATGTGTATACTTTATTTTTGCTCCTAAATTCCTACATGACAGATGAAAATAAACAAGTAAATTTTATCATAAAATAATACATGCAAAAATGACCGTTTTGCCCCAAATATGAAGATGAATGCATGATAGTTTGAGAATTTTGGGTTTTTAGTTAAAACATGTAAAAATAGCCCACTTATGTTATTTATTTAATTAAAACAAGAATAAACGTGTAAATATAAATGTGCATATTTACGTGCACATCAAATACCCGTACACTTACCTTTTTATTCGTCCTCGAGTAAACAAAAAATACTAAGATATATCCATTTTCATAGGGAGCACGATTGCATTGAGCGAATGCTCAAGCCGTTAAACCTCTGAGTGTCCCTAGTAGGATGAGTGTTGTTTCGTGAGGGTCAGCGGATACTACCCACAAAATAAAAATGCAAAAATATTCACAAAATGCAGGGTTTGAAAATATATACAAGATGAATGCAAGTTTTCAAAATAATATTTACAAATGGGTAACTTACTTTTAAATTTAACACGAGTGAGTAAAATACTATTTGGGTCGTCACTATGAAATTTTAGGCCTTTACTTATCTAAACTTCATACTAAAGTCAGGTTATCGTTACAAACTCCTCCAGCTTGGCTAGTTATTTCAAATGAAAAAATAGTGCAAATAAGAAATAAATTCTATAATCGATATCAACAATCATCAAATGGCATCTCAATTTCCTTTTGGTTAATGAGTTAGGTCAAATAAGTTAAGATAGTGCTTGGATTTCTAGTGCTTACTCTCTCTTTATTTTGAAAAATATATACATTATTACTATTTATAAACACCTAACTGAAAAGACCAAGTTATACCACCCGTGAGGGTTTGGGACAGAGTTTGGCAGATTATGCAGACCGACGCTGACTTTGTCAACAAGATGTCGGTAATCCTTAGGTGTCCAACTCATAAAATGAGACCAAGGTATCCTACCCATGCACTGCCTTGCGGACTGACCTGTGAGTTGGGACAGAGCTTGGCGGGTTTGCACACCAATGCTAGATTTACAAGCAATGTTGGATACCCTCGGATTATTACTTTGTACATTCTTTTTTTCTTTTTCTTTTTTTTTTCTTTTTCTTTTTTTCTTTTTCTTTCTATATTTTTTTTACATAAGATATAGGAGAGTTAAGCAAGAATATCTTGTCATAACTTCACTAAAAGGATCTAAAACGTTATCGCAATGTAACGACCCGCATTCTATGCGTTGAAGGATCGTAGAATATTTATTTCTTTCACATACGAAGTAGTATAGTCATGTAACTTTGGGAGAAGACTATTGGGGTCATTTGCCATGTTCATGATTTTTACCAATTTTTAAATGATCGTTTTTCCCTAGCTGATCTTGTTTCGGGCATAACTTTTGATTGGGAAGAAGTTTTGACCTGAAACCAATTCCATTAGGTCCGGATGATGGTTTACCTTTCCGTAGAGTGATCACATTAGCCAAACGGACTCACTGTTTGGGAGATATAGCTGAAAAAAGTTTTAGGTGGTGAAAATAGCTTAATTGGGCTTAACCGGGTGATTAACAGCTAGGCCCAAAGGGGAATTTTGGGATTAAGAGTATAAGAGGGTTTCTAGGGTTTAGAAAACGAATTTTACTTCATTTTCCAACTGCCTAAGACATTCCTCTCGTCATAGCAATGACCTCCAACATCTAAAACACCCCAAATCACCTCCTAATCGCTAATTAAGCCAAATCTACATCAAATCAAAGAGGATTAGCACAAGAATCGAGGTAGAGCTGCTGTATTGCCTTAGTATTCGCGCTCAAACAGAGAATCATTTCAGATCTAAAGCTTATTTGTGGCAAAGGTGAGTGATTTGCAAGGTTTCTCACTAGTTATGGTTAATTAAGAGTAATCAGTGTTGATTAGTGAATTTATACACTAATAAATTCTGGAAAAATATTTATAAAATTCAAAAAAAATGTTTTAGGCCTCTGTTAGAAAATTTGGACAGTTTGGTTAAGTTTTACTAATCCTATCATTAGTTTTGCTTAAGCAGGCTTAAAGGAAAATATGGGATTTTGGCTATGTTTGATCTGTTTTAACCAATCAAATTATTGTTTTGGTGTTTTTGGTCACTTCTTTTTGTTTCTATGACTGTATGTTATGCTTTGTGATTGTCTAAAATATTTAGGCTGGTCGAAAATGCCATCGAGTGGCATATAAATAGTCGCTGGAAGCTGCAGGAAAATACCCAAACCGGATCGGATCGGATGGGAGCAAGGACCGACCCGAGGTGCAACTTCCAAACCGAACCGTGCCTCCGACCCGATCCGCCAGAGGGCCTCTGACCCGAACCACCTATGCGTCACCGACCCGACCCGGAGTAGAGAGGAAGACTCGTGCTGCTTGCACCACGAACGGAGACCACGATCCGATGGGAAGACCAAGACCGTTCTGAACCGCCACGAGGTGAAGACAACAGACGAAATGAAGAGCTTGGACTTGAGGCATGGATCACGAACCGAGCTGGGAGTACAATTTGAAGCGAAGAAAAAAAGGGAAGCCGAACAGATCCGGGAAGGAAGAGACCAAAAACCCGAGATGCAAAGGTAGTCCAAGTAGGAAGTTTGTACTCAGGATCCAGTTGGGAACCAACGAGTTAACTTCATGATTGGGCTTTGCTGCGGGACGTGTGCAAATGGGTTGTCGATGTCTATGACTTTTGATCACTATGTGTAGGCGGTACATGAACGGATTCAGGACCACAATGGTCTAGGTACGACTAGTGGGCTATAGACCAGTGAAGTGGGGTCATTTGAAAAGGTTTGGTCATGATCCCATGGGATAAGCTTAGTGGTAGTAGTAGTTGTACAAGTCGAACTCCGTCATTACCTCGATGGGTCTAGTGATCAAAGTGGTGGATATCGTATGCTTTACGCACTGAGTGAGAGATGTAAGGATGGTTGCTATGCTTGATTTGTTTGCCATCACTATGACATGCACACCCCCACCCCGTATTCTTTACACCATATGTTAGTGGCACCTTAGAGTATTGTACATTATGTAGTGCTAACTCTTTGGTTGCAGGTCCAGGTTTAGGTATGGTTTAGTATACCTGTTATTGTTCTGTTTTGCTGCTTAGCGCTCAGACCATACTTTTGTCTGACCCAGAGTTTTATGTCTCTTCTTATTACTCTGGGTGCTCTCACGAGCAGACTAGAGACAAGTTAGCTCGTGAAGCACGAGTAGCTGTACCGGAGACGAGCAGGAGGCTTCTACGTCTGATATATATAGATATTCTCCTTGTGCCGCTGCTGGTCACTACTTTCGGCATTAGTAGTGTACCTTTCCTTTCTTTGTCTTTAGAGACAGTTTTAAATTTGTAATAATGACGATGTGGAACATATGCTGTATTTGGATTTTTCCGCTACTATGATGTTTAGTTTCAGCTTATGCACTGTCTCACCTGTTTTATGTCAAGTATGTTATTATTATATTGTATTCCTTGCACTATGAGACATTCTACAGGATCTTTGTTAGTTCACCAGTAGTCCATTCTCTTCTTTCCTTTCTTTGGCGATCGTTCCGTGCTAGTCGGACATGTATACAACACACTTTCAGAGGAAATGTCGGCTGGTGCGGGGCTGGCCATCACACTTGGTATCAGAGCTCTATGTTGTGTAGTTAACCTAGGGAAAGACACCAGGGAGAGATAGTACATATAGGAGAGCGCGTATTTGTGATTATTTTGGTTTTCAAAATCTCTATATATATATATATACTATTAGTATATCTAAGGATGAAGTCGCACTGCATTGGCACCACTATGGAGATGGTTAATCGTTTTCTCTTTACAGATTGAATGATTAGCCGATATGCAAGGAGTGCCGGTAGAGGAGCCAATAATGGGAGTGCTGCTGATATGAGGACGATGTTTACTGACCTCATGAGGGAGATGCTTAGAGATGTTCAAAGGGAAGCTCCTAATGCTGCTAATGGTGGTGGTGCAGCGGTGCAGGCGCCTAGGGCAGATTTCGCCAAGCTTTGCAAGGATTACACTAGTCTTGGTGGAAAGCTGTTCCACGGAACGGAATTGACTATGGATGTTCAGGATTGGTTGGATAGCTGTGAGCATATCTGCGAAGACTTAGGTATCGAGGATGCGATGAAGAGAAAGCTAGCGTTCCGTCAGCTGCAAGGACGAGCGATGAATTGGTGGAATGCTATTAAGACAGCTACTCCTGTGGACCAAGTTACACGGGATCAGTTTAAGGCCCGATTCGGTGAAAAATTTATCCCAGTTGCCTAGAAGTCAGAATTGTTTAGGAAATTCCTGGAGCTCAAGCAGAATAGTAGGGCAGTCTCGGAGTATATTGCAGAATTCTATACTTTATCGAAGTATGGATTATCCCTCATTGACACTCCCGAGAAGAAGAACGAGAAGTTTATAACAGGTTTGGATCGGTACTTGGGGGAAAGGCTTATTAACCACATCGATGAGACATTTGAATCGATTGTGGGAAAAGCTTTGAGATCAGAGAGACTATACCCTAAGTCGAAGACTGAGGCTGCATTTGCAGAAGAACCAAAGCCGCAAGCAAGCGGTGGAGGCAAGAATAGTTCTCAGAATAAGAGAAAGTAGAACCAGAATAAGGATGGCCAGAAGAAGAAGAAAGATGTTGAGTGCTTTAGCTGTGGCAAGAAGGGCCGCTATGCAACTAATTTTCGAGCAAAGCCAGCAGACAGGAAGTGCTTCAACTGTGGCCAAGAGGGACATCATAAGGACAAGTGTACGCAACCCTCTAAACAAAAGCAGATGGTGAAAGCATATGCCCTTAATGCTATTCCTTCTTCATCGAATGCCCTAACTGCGGCGGACAAGGGAAAGAATGTCGTTATTCAGGGTATGCTTTCTGTTTATGATGTTCCTATTAGAGTTTTGTTTGATACCGGAGCTTCCAGTTCCTTCATATCTAGTGACATGGTAGATAGGTTGGGATTGGAGCCCGAGATTGTCGATAGACCTTTAGTAGTGACGAACCCTATTGGCGGTTCGACTAGCCTTAGCATGATTTGTCGTAATGTGGTCTTATCGAGTCATGGATGCATGTTTGTTTGTGATTGCTTTGTTTTGGGCTTTACTGGATTTGGCATTATTTTGGGAGTCGATTGGCTCCAAAGATACGGGGTGGTGGTACACTATGAGGGCTTTTTGGTGATAGCTAGAGCGAATGATGGACGGAGGGTAGTGTTCGGTGGTCTACTAATGACGGGGTAATGGCTAGTTTTCTAAATTCCCTCGACATCCCGCATGATGAGTTGTCAGATGTGCCCGTGGTTGGCCAGTATCTGGACGTCTTCGAGGAAGTGACCGGACTTCCACCACACCGAGAGATTGAGTTCCGTATTGATTTGGTGAAAGATGCCAGACCTATAGTGATGCCACTTCTTCGTATGGCACCAAGGGAGCAGCGAGAGCTCGGGGTGCAAGTAAGCGATCTTTTGAAGAAGGGATTTATCTGAAGAAGTGTTTCTAAGTGGGGAGCACCAGTTCTGTTTGCTACCAAGGCTGATGGTTCCCTTCGATTGTGTGTAGACTACCGCGAGTTGAATAAGGTGACGAGGAAGAATAAGTATCCTCTACCGTGGATAGATGATTTGCTTGATCAGTTGAGTGGCGCGAGAGTATTCTCCCAATTGGATCTCGCGACAGGTTTTCATCAGCTTAGAGTTGAAGCTGAGAGTATAGATAAAATGACATTTCAGATGCCATCTGGATTTTATGAGTGGTTGGTCATGCCATCCGGGTTGACCAATGCACCAGCATATTTTGTGGATCTAATGAATAGGTTATTCAGAGATCAGTTGAATAAGTTTGTTCTTGTGTTCATGGACGATATACATGTTTATTCAAGGACAGAGGAAGAGCACAAGGAACATTTGAGGATAGTGATGGAGGTGTTGAGAAAACACAAACTAAAAGCAAAGTTTTCTTAGTGTCAATTTTGGAGGAGAGAAGTAAGATTCTTGGGCCATGTTGTTTCAGAGAATTGTATTGTCGTGGACCCTGCAAAAGTGGCTACGGTACAAGATTGGTCTATCCCCAAGAATGCAACAGACATAAGAAGTTTCTTGGCAATAGCTGGATATTATCGCAAGTTTATCCAAGACTTCTCCGAGATAGCAGCACCGTTGACTCAGTTGACCAAGAAGAATCAAGCTTTCGTCTGGGACGAAAAGTGTGAGAATGCATTCCAGAGTCTAAAGGACAAGTTGACATGTGCACCCGTGTTAGTCATTCCTAAGGGGAATGAAGAGATGACGGTATACACGGATGCATGTGGTACCGGACTAGGTGTTGTATTGATGCAAGGAGGTAGGGTTTGTAGCTTATGCAAGTCGGCAACTAAAACTGCATGAGAAAAGATATTCTACCCATGATTTGGAATTGGCAGCGATCATGTTCGCATCGAAGATGTGGAGACATTATCTCTTGGGAGAAAGATTCGAGTTGTTTACCGATCATAAATCGTTAAAGTATCTCTTCTCTCAGAAGGATCTAAATCATCGACAGCAAAGATGGTTAGAATTCTTGGCTTCCCATGATTTCGATATCGCATACACACCAGGAAATAGCAATGCGGTAGCTGATTCATTGAGTAGAAGACATGCCGGTTTAGGGGCTATGTTTCTAGAATGGAAGCAACTGGAGTACATCGCTGGGTATGATTTCAGACCAAAGTATGAATTGGATCCAAAAATGTTAGCAAGTTTGACGATCAGACCCACTTTGATTGAGCAGATTGGTTCCAATCAGAGGAACGATCCTAACCTATTGGAAACCATCTCAAAGTTAGAGATGAGAATCGACGAGGAGATACGCAAGTATAGGCTTGATCGAGATTGACGGATTAGGAAGAATGGAAGACTAGTTGTACCCAATGAAAATGGATTGAGAGATGAAGTGCTTAGACAATGTCATCACTCAAAACTGACTATACATCCCGGTGGTAGCAAGATGTACTGAGACATGAAGCATACCTACTACTGGGAAGGGATGAAAATAGACATTGGGAATTTTATATCCAAATGCATGAATTGCCAGCTAGTTAAAGCTGAGCAAAAAAGTCCTAGTGGTTTGTTGCAACCATTAGAGATTCCAGAATGCAAATGGGATCAAGTCTCAATGGATTTCGTTGATGGGTTACTAAGGACTAGATCGGGCCATGATAGCATTTGGGTGATTGTGGACCGATTGACCAAGAGTGCAAAATTTATACCCGTCAAGTCGTATAGAACGGCAGCTAAGTTAGCTGAACTATATGTAAAGTGGGTAGTGAGATTTCATGGAATACCCAAAGGCATTGTGAGTGACCGAGATCCATTGTTCACTAGTGGATTTTGGAAGAGTTTACAAGAGGTGTTAGGATCAGAATTACATCTCAGTACCGCATATCATCCTCAAACCGACGGACAGAGAGAGTGAATCGAGTATTAGAAGATCTCTTGAGAGCTTGCATATTAGACTTTGGTGGATCATGGGATGACCATTTACATCTAGTAGAGTTTGCATATAATAATAGTTATCAATCAAGTATTGGTATGGCTCTATTTGAAGCTTTGTACGGAAGACCGTGCAACTCACCGTCATATTGGTTAGAAACGGGTGAGAAGTTTGTGCTTGGACCAGATGTGATAAGAGAAACTTCAGCTAAGATTAAGGTTATCCAACAGTGAATGAAGGCTGCCCAAGATAGGCAGAAGTGTTACGCTGATAAGAGGAGAAGAGAATTAAAGTTCTCCATTGGTGACTTGGTGTTTGTTAAGATTTCTCTGTTGAAGAGAGAGATACTGTTACGACCCGCATTTTCTGCGATATATAATTAATTTATTTAATTATTTAAATAGTGATTTAGAGAACTAAATGGTCGTTAATTAAATAACTTTGAATATTTAATTAAAATAATAATTAAATAATATATATAATTCTGACATAATCAGAATTTGTGGAATTCACGATATGGTGTGAATTGGGCAATTCAAAATATATAATTCAGTTTGGAATTGAATTTGAATAACGAAATATTATATAAACGGCAGTTTGAATGTATAATTGTATTATAATTATAATCGAGCTCGAAATGGCGCTGCAGTTCGTAAATTGGCGATTGGAACTTCAAACGAATATACAGAAGCCGTTTTAAATCGGATTTCTGTGAAAAAAGAAACGGTAGGAGCTGGTAAAGTATATTTTTCTAATGGAAGGGAAAAATCCGGATTTTGTCATATAGATTTTGATTTATGTCCAAATCAAATTTTAGAAAAAGTCGGTGTGGAATTCCCTTTATAATTTATTTATATTTTAAAAGGATTTAAATATAAATCGAATATCGATATAACTCTAATGATGAAATATCGAGTTAGAAACCCATATAGGATTATTCTGGAGCTGTATGGTATTCCACTGTGAATATATACGATAATATAAATTTATTTATATTTGATTTGATTATATTTAAATATATTTATATATTTAAATAGGTTATTTAGGGCATTAAAAATAGCCACTTTTGCAAACGAACTTGAAATTTGACGAAATTAATTTTGTTGGATCCGCAACATCAAATTATTGCTACATTCCAAGTTTGGTGATTTTTAGAGTCATTGTGTGGCCATACGGATTTTTAGAGTGAAAAACAATCAGTAATTTGACGGTTAAAAATACGCTGTGTGAGCAAACGAAGTCGGAATTCAACGAAACCAGTTTCTTGGGACCATAATGTCGTACTCTAGCAGCATGTCCAGTTTCGTGATTTTTGAGTATTATGTGTGACCACACGAATTTTTAGAAGTCAGAAACAAATGTAAAATGATTAAAATAAAATAACTAAAAATATCCTATTCTATTTCTGATTAAACCAATGTCCACGTTCTCTATTCTTAGCCTCACCATCTCCTTTATAAACGCAAGAAATGAGCCGCCTCATTTTTTTTCATTCTCCAATAAAGTTCGATCAAAAGAAAAATTCAAAACAACATAAATAAAATGCTATAAATCCTATTTTATATATGTATGGATTCTACGAGTGATTCTCTTCAAGCTCGTATCCTTTTTAAAGGAATCGACGCCAACTTTGGATGTTCAGAAATGTGATAGTAAATTAGGGTTGGGGTTTTTGAGTGATTGAAGAAGTAAGTGATGAATTCGAGTTCGTATTTGGATCTAGATTACGAATTAGCATTTATCGCTAAATATTGCGGGTTTCGGTGAAAATTTGGTCGATGCCTGCTACTGTTTGGCCGACGACGGGATGTAAAGGTCGAGCTCGAGCTGAGCATTTTGGGGATGAGGAGAGAGAGATTGGGAAGGAGAGTGAAATGGTAATTTCAGTTCTTGAATTCATAAGGTGGTTTGTGAGTTATGGGAGGTTAAAGGATCGGCTATGGTGATCAAATGGGAGTAGGTTTCGGTAGTACTGGAGAAGGAAGAAGAGGGTAGCGGCCTGGGCTTTGTGGAGAGGAAGTGGGCTGGTTTTGTAAAGGTTTTGTCCCGATTTAAATTAACTTAAGTTATTTTTAATTTAAATTGTATTCAAAACTTTAAAAATGTGTAACTTGATCATACGATATCAGATTGACGAACCCTAAGTTGTGTTAGGATCGTATGGAAGAGCACTACCCAATGGAACTGACTAAGAGTGGATTGGAGCTCGTTTGAATTTATGGTGAAATAAATTGTTTGATTCAAATCAAACAACAGTTTATCGTTCTTTAACGATGAACTGCCAATGTGAGTAAAACTCACCAACTCTGAACAGTTATATTTTTATAACATATTTTTAGAACTGTTAATCATCTATTGATTGCCGTGTGTGAACTGTTTGGTTGAATTGCTTGTGTATTGGTTAAAATCATAGATAACGATTTATATAAATCGTTAATCAAATATTGATTCTGTTTATCAGAATATTTCATACCAAAATGAAATCGATGTTATTATGTTGATTAACATCTGTGATGTAGGGAAACATGTTGGAGGGACCCAACTGGGTTCCTCAATATTTAAACATTGTTTTGTTTCATATATTGTGATATATGATGTGATATATAATCTGTTGATGATTATGTGTGTTTAAATGATATCGATCATTGTGATTTGGTATTTTAAATACCGTAAGAAATACTGGGATGTAAAAAGCGGATTTTCAAAGTATATTTTGAAAATAAACTATTTATATAAAATCAATGGATTTTATATATAAAAGGAAAAAGGATTTTATATAAGGAAATAATTATAAAATCAAAACAAATATAAAGGAAATATATTTGTAAAACAAATATAAAGGAAATTATTTGTAAAACAAATATAAAGGAAATATAATTGTAAGACAAATACAAAGGAAGATATTTGCAAAAACGAATAGAAAAAGGGTATATTTGTAAACCATTTACAAATAAAAATGAAAAGGATATATTTTTAAACCATTTGCAAGTAGATTCGGAAAGGGTATATTTGTAAAACATTAAAAATAGAATTGAAAAGACAAAGAAATGTTTATTTGCTAAATAAATGGGAAAGATAAAAGAAATATTTATTTGTTAAACAAATAGAAAAGATAAAAGAAATATAAATCAAAGAAGTTAATTCAAAGGAATTAATCAAAGAAGATAATTCAAAGGAATAAATCAAAGGAGTTAATTCAATAGAGTAAATGAGTTAGAGTTAACCAGTTAGGGTTAATAAATTTGGGTTGACAAGTTAGAGTTGATCAGTTAGAGTTAATCAATTAGGGTTGACCAGTTAGAGTTGATCAGTTAGAGTTAACCAATAGAGTAATTAAATAGAGTTAATCAAATTAGAATAAATCGATTAGAGTTAGTCGAAAAAGGAGTTATCGATTATTTTAATCGAAAGGAGTTATCGATTAATTTAATCAAAAGGAGTTATCGATTAGTTTAAAGGAAAGGAGTTATCGATTAGTTTAATCGAAAGGGGTTATCAATTATAGTCTAATCGAAAGGAGAATCGATGTTAGTTTAATCGAAAGGAGTAAATCGATGTTAGTTAAATCGAAATGAGTTAATCGAATATTAGTTATTTGATTAGAGTTAATCGATTAGAGTTAGAGTTAACCAGTTAGAGTTAACCAGTTAGATTTAATCGATTAGAGCTAGAGTTAACCAGTTAGAGTTAACCACTTAGAGTTAATCGACAAGTGTTAAAGTTAACCAGTTAGAGTTAACCAGTTGAGTTAAATGAGTCGAGTTAATCAATTTGAGTTAAATGAGTCGAGTTAATCAAGTTGAGTTAAATAAGTTAAGTTAGTTAAGTAAGTCAAGTTGAGCTAATCGAGTATGGTTAATCAAACCAAGTTAGTCGAATCAAGTTAGTCGAACCAAGTTAGTCGAGTCGAGTTAATCGATTACTAGTTAATCGATTATTAGTTAACCGAAAGGAGTTATCGATTATTAGTTAATCGAAAGGAGTTAATCGATTTTTAGTTAATCGAAAGCAGTTATCTATTATTATTTAATCGAAAGTAGTTAATCGATTATTAGTTAATCGAAAGGAGTTATCGATTATTAGTTAATCGAAAGGAGAGATCGAATATAGTTTATTCGAAAGAGTGAGTTAATAGAATATAAGTTATTCGAAGAGAGATAATCGTATATAGGTTATTTGAAGAAGAGTTAATCAAATAGAGATTACTCGAAGAAAGTTAATTGGCGAATTCAATTATATCGAATTCGGGAAAGTACTTATACTTTCCAGTGTCTAAATCAAGATTTATTTATTTATAAATCAGGTGTTTATTTATTTATTAACATTAAAGAATAACGGTTAAAATTGGAATTAGATATTTCGAAAGAAGGGATTATAACGTTATCGTTATACCCAATGTTTCTGTAAAAGAAGTGGATTCGTAAATAGAATCCGAGAGTTACATAAGGAAGTTTGTTAAAGATTTAGAAGATAAACTTTGACTATTTCGAAGTTAAAACATTGTTCAGTTAAGGTCTAAGAGGTAATTATACTCTAACTTGATTGACTTCCTTCTTTAAATTTTGATAGTGAAGGAGTTTTGGAAATGTTTTCCAAATAAGAATCAGAAATCTTTTCTGATAAAAGAAAATAAGAAATGTTGAATATATGGAAACAGGAGATAAATAAATTACCGAACTAAAGAGATAAACGTTCAATGATGATTGATCGATATAATTTCCATTTGGAAATAATATCGTTGCTTGCACATGTGTTTTTCTTTGATATTTAACTCACCGATTATCGAAATTTTCGACCATTTTAACGTTGTTAATATGGAGAGACCAGTTGGATTATTATCCGAAGAACCACCCTTTATTGGCATAAGCGTTGCGAATCATATATGCCAAAGAAAATTGAAGACGGAGTAAAGTGCTAGGGCTGTTGTATAAATCTTAGATAACAATTGCCTAAGATGGTTGTACTGAATAGTGCCTTCGGTTTGTCCAGTCCTAGGACGACCTGTATGGAAGAATGTCTGACAGAGTATATTTAATAGATCGCGTAAGTTGATCTCTTCAAACGCATTTACGTTTAGTGATGGAGGAATTCGTTTCCCATAGCTGTATACCCGTGGTATTTTTGGGAAATCAATTTGTGATTTGGCAGGTATGACGATGTGACGTTCAAAGTAAATAAATGTGTGATCTGTCAGAGATAAGCGTGGACTCTAGCTTCACAACCAGGAAATGACAAAAATCGGGCAGGTAGCATGGCTATGTAGGTCGCACGTATTAGGGTGTATAATCACCTGATTTAGAGTTTCATTTACTTCTAAAAATCAATTGCCGATGTTGTCCCATTCGGGAAACGGTTGCTGATCCCAGCCGTTGGTGATATACATTCGATACACTCACCAAAATGAGTGGTCAGTCATGTGTGGTCGGGTTGCAAGATGTTCTTGTTGAACCCAATGTATTCCTCTCTAGAGGTACACTAGCGAAAGGTGGTTCCATACCTTCTCATAGGTGGAAATCCATTACCCAATACGTGCTTGCGGTTTTGATTGTATATTATATATGTAGAACGTGAGATGGAACCGTTTCTGCTAGATAATTATTATATTGTGGTTTATAAACATTATCATAATATCAAAAGGTTTTTGATATAAAGATAATTTGGATTCTCATAAGGGAAAAACTCGTTCCGTTATACGGCGTGGTCTTATGAGATATCGTTAACTTGTTCAAACTGTTTTAATCTGTCTTACTTATACCAGTCCCATTACTGACCCGGAGTTTATTTTGTTTTGTTTCCCTAAACTCTTGGGTTCCCAATTTTGTACGGGCAGTCAAGTAGTCAGGAATTTACAGATATACGGGAAGAGCTTAGAGCGGGAGGCTTTAGGATTTTATATAGCTATTGTTATTCCGCTGTGTTGTAAGTGTTGTACTTGATAATGATTTGTATATGCAAGTAAAATCTTTTATTTCAAGTTATGTTATATTTTATTCGTTCCGCTGTGAGATTCGTGTTTACTCTGATGTTGTATGTTCTTCTTCTTCTTCTTCTATTCTATGTTTCTATCTTATCTTTCCTCACCCTCTAATTTCTTTCATTAACTACCAGTACTTTTCGATGTTTGGTTAGTCGTCATTGAGTTTATGTCGATAACCAAAGTCGCTAAAAACCGGGTCACTACAGTTGGTATCAGAGCTTAAGTTAAGTATTACCTTAGCTCTGTGGCGTGACTCAGCAGAGATAGGGTTAGTAATACCCTAGACTGAGTTTAGTGTATGTATTCGAGTGAACGTATTTGTTATTGATATATAACTGGTATTATATTGAGTAGATTTATTGGTTGAGTTGTTTATGGATTCTGGTCGATGGTGGGGCACCACAATATCGATAGGGGTTTTTAAACACTCGAATACGATGGGTCGACATGATATATTTTGAGAAGGGTAAACGAAATAATTTTACCCAAGATTTTATTTTGATATAAAGGATTTATATTGAAATTATTATAATATACATTGGATATATTAGTTGTTATTATAATCGAGTAAGATTAAAAATTAAATGGTTGTGTAAGTAACCAATCAGAATTCATATAAGTGAAATATATGAAATCAAATTGAATTAAATCTGAATTTAAATCAGATTTGAAACTAAAACCTGGAAATTTGAATAAGTTTTTGTAAATGGATTTGAACTGAATATATGAGAATTTTAAAATCATGGGAGATTTTAAATTGTTTTACAAGCAAGGTCTATGGTATTTTGAAAAGATTTCAAAATAGAAATGATTTAGAAATGGTTTAAAAGGAATATAGTATTGAACTCACTTCGATCGCTGGAAAATAGATTCCGATGATGATAGCTACGTCATCGGTGTTCATTTTCGAGTTGTAAGTGACAGATTACTACCGAAAAGTTTTTGTTTTTGAATTGGTTTGAGAGAAACAAGTTGTTGAAATCTAAAAAGGAATATTTGGTTTTAGAAAAACAAAACTGTTTAAAAACTCCCAGAACAGATTATTTGAATAAAAACAAATTTGAATAGAAATTTGTGAAACCAAGTTGGAATTGAATTGAAACCAATTAACTGGAAATTGAATTGGATACGATATATCAAGTAGAATCGGATTTTGAATTGTGAGATAGAATCTGAAATGGTATTGGATTGATGAGTTAAGAATTTGAAAATTGGGAATAGATCCTTGATTTGAAATTGAATTTGGCTTGGATAAGCGAATGGTTGTGTTAAGGATAAATGGATCAGAGTTTGATTGGATTGATATCGGTATATGCTGAAATGGGTAACAGGTGGAAGGGATATAATAATATGCCCGACAAAAAGGTACAAGTTTATATTTGATATAAGCATGAGATTTATGAGCCGAATTGGCAAGCCGCTTTGCTGTTTGATTTTCTTTTGGGTTGGAGATGGCGCAGAGAGGCGAGCTGGAGTTTGACCGATTGACCAGTACAAAGGAGGTGCTGGCGATTTTTTTGAAGAGTTAAGACGTTAGAAAATTTTCAGGATTTTTGAAAATTTTCGATGATAAGAATTAATTAATAATTTAATTGAAATTAAACTGGTTCAGTGAAACTGAAGTTAAGAAATGAACAAATAAGTTCTAACCAGTCGATAAGGTTTGTTTTCTACCTTAGCAATTTCGAGGACGAAATTATTTTAAGTGGGGAAGAATGTAACGACCCGCATTGTCTGTGATATATAATTTATTTATTTAATTATTTAAATAGTGATTTAGAGAACTAAATGGTCGTTAATTAAATAACTTTGAATATTTAATTAAAATAATAATTAAATAATATATATAATTCTGAAATAATCAGAATTTGTGGAATTCAGAATACGGTGTGAATTAGGCAATTCAAAATATATAATTCGGTTTGGAATCGAATTTGAATAACAAAATATTATATAAACGATAGTTTGACCGTATAATTATATTTTAATTATAATCGAGCTCGAAATGGCGCTGCAGTTCGTAAATTGGCGATTCGAACTTCAAAAGAATATACAGAAGCCGTTTTAAATCGGATTTCTGTGAAACAAGAAACGATAGGAACTGGTGAAGTATATTTTTCTAATGGAAGAGAAAAATCGGGATTTTGTCGTATAGATTTTGATTTATGTCCAAATCAAATTTTAGAAAAAGTCACTGTGGAATTCCCTTTATAATTTATTTATATTTTAAAAGGATTTAAATATAAATTGAATATCGATATAACTCCAATGACGAAATATCGAGCTAAAAACACATATAGGTTTATTCTGGAGCTGTATGGTATTCCACTGTGAATATATACGATAATATAAATTTATTTATATTTAATTTGATTATATTTAAATATATTTATATATTTAAATAGGTTATTTAGGGCTTTAAGAATAGCCACTTTTGCAAACGAAGTCGGAATTTGACGAAATTAATTTTTTGGATCGGCAACATCCAATTATTACTAGATTCCAATTTTGGTGATTTTTAGAGTCACTGCGTGGCCGTACGGATTTTTAGAGTGAAAAACAGTCAGTAATTTGATGGATAAAAATGCGCTGTGTGAGCAAGCAAATTTGGAATTCGACGAAACCAGCTTCGTTGGGACCATAATGTCGAACTCTAGCTGCATGTCCAGTTTCGTGATTTTTGTGTATCATGTGTGACCACACGAATTTTTAGAAGTCAGAAACGAATATAAAATGATTAAAATAAAATAACTAAAAATATCCTATTCTATTTCTGATTAAAACAATGTCCACTTTCTCTATTTTCGGCCTCACCATCTCCTTTATAAAAGCAAGAAATGGGCCGCCACATTTTTTTTCATTCTCCAGTAAAGTTCGATCAAAAGAAAAATTCAAAAGAACTTAAATAAAATGCTATAAATCCTATTCTATATATGTATGGATTCTACGAGTGATTCTCTTCAGGCTCGTATCCTTTTTGGAGGAATCGACGACAGCTTTGGATGTTCAGAAACGTGACAGTAAATCTAGGGTTGGGGTTTTTGAGTGATTGAAGAAGTAAGTGATGAATTCGAGTTTGTATTGGATCTAGAGTACGAATTAGCATCTATACGCTAAATATTGGAGGTTTCGGTTAAAATTTTGGTTGATGCCTGCTACTGTAAGGCCAACGACGGGATGTAAAGGTCGAGCTCGAGTTGAGCATTTTGGGGATGAGGAGAGAGAGATTGGGAAGGAGAGTGAAATGGTAATTTCAGTTCTTGAATTCATGAGGTGGTTTGTGAGTTATGGGAGTTTAAATGATCGACTATGGGGATGAAATAGGAGCAGCTTTCGGCAGTACAGGAGAAGGAAGAAGAGGGTAGCGGCCTAGGCTTTGTGGAGAGGAAGTGGGCCTGTTTTGTAAAGGTTATGGCCCGATTTTAATTAACTTAAGTTATTTTTAATTTAAATTGTATTCAAAACTTTAAAAATGTGTAACTTGATTATACGATATCAGATTGACGAACCGTAAGTTGCGTTGGGATCGTATGGAAGACCACTACCCAATGGAATTAACTGGGAGTGGATTGGAGCTTGTTTGAATTTATGGCGAAATAAATTGTTTGATTCAAATCAAACAACAGTTTATCGTTCTTTAACGATGAACTGCCAATGTGAGTAAAACTCACCAACTCTGAACAGTTATATTTTTATAACGTATTTTTAGAACTTTTAATCATCTGTTGATTGCTGTGTATTAACTATTTGGTTGAATTGCTTGTGTATTGGTTAAAATCATAGATAACGATATATATATATATATAAATCGTTAATCAAATATTGATTATGTTTATCGGAATATTTCATATCGAAATGAAATCGATGTTATTGTGTTGATTAACATTAGTGATGCAGGGATATAGGTTGGAGGGACCCAACTGGGTTCCTCAATATTTAAATACTGTTTTGTTTCATATATTGTGATATATGATGTGATATATAATCTATTGATGATTATGTGTGTTTAAATGATATCGACCATTGTGATTTGGTGTTTTAAATACCGTAAGAAATACTAGGATGTAAAAAGGGGATTTTCAAAGTATATTTTGAAAATAAATTATTTATATAAAACCATTGGATTTTATATATAAAAGGAAAAAGGATTTTACATAAGGAAATAATTACAAAATCAAAACTAATATAAAGGAAATATATTTGTAAAACAAATATAAAGGAAATTATTTGTAAAACAAATATAAAGGAAATATATTTGTAAGACAAATACAAAGGAAGATATTTGCAAAAACAAATAGAAAAACGGTATATATGTAAATCATTTACAAATAAAAATGAAAAGGATATATTTGTAAACCATTTACAAATAGATTTGGAAAGGGAATATTTGTAAAACATTTACAAATAGAATAGGAATGACAAAGAAATATTTATTTGTTAAAAAATAGGAAAGATAAAAGAAATGTTTATTTGTTAAATAAATAGAAAAGATAAAAGAAATATTTATTTGTTAAATAAATAGAATTGAAAAGGGAATAGTTATTTGTTAAGTAAACAAATAGAAAAGGAATAAATCAAATGAGTTATTTCAAAGGAATTAATCAAAGAAGATAATTCAAAGGACTAAATCAAAGGATTTAATTCAATATAGTAAATGAGTTAGAGTTAACCTGTAACAACCCGAAAATCTGGGTCAGTTTAAAATTTTTATTTTGGCAATTTTAGCGAATTTTGAACATTTAAATGAATTATTTTAAATAAAAACGACGAGAAATTTATTTTGAATAGAGTTAGAACGTATATATTATATACGTCGTCGTTAGAATATAAATAATTATATATAATTATAAATAGGATTGAAAATGGCGCGGTAATTCGATAATTTGATTTCAAACTTCAATTGGATGTACCGGGTGCAAAACAATCCGGATTTTAGTGAAACCAAAAACATTAGGATCTATTTGAGAATATATTTCCAACGAATCAGAAAAATTGAAATTTCATAGCGGGAATCAAAAGATATGTCCAGTTGAAAATTCTGAATAGTTGCTATGAAATTCAGGCCCTTAAAAATGGACATTTTGGAAACGACCTCGGATTTCGACGAAACCACTTTTGTTGGATCTGTGATGACAAATTATTGTTAGATTCCAAATTTCATAATTTTTCGAATCAATATGTGAGCGTGGCAATGGAAAACGTGTTTGACCAGTTTCAGTTGATTTTAATCGATTGGAAATTGGCCATTTTTCAAACGGTCTCAGAATTCGACGAAACTAGTTTTGTTAGGACCGTATCATCAACACGAAGCTAGAAAATATTTTTCGGGAATGTTTAGAGTTAGTATGTGACCCCGGTAAATTGAAATGCGCGCTCAAATTCAATATATAGAGTTATATGTTGATTTTAACGGAAACTGATTGTAACGTTCGAATCAGCCTACGATAGATATCCCATTGTGTTCGGAATGGGGGTAATTAGCTATGGACGACAGGCGGTGGGTCTCGTTTCGGGCTCGAAAATAAAAGTTGCTTTTTGAAATTAAATTAATTAAATAATAATAAAAAGGGCCCCTCCTCTCTTTCTCATTTACACGTCAGACCCCCCTTTCTTCCCTTTCCTCCCAAACTCGATTTCAGAACATCGATAAAAAAGGGAAAGAAGACGGAAAAGGGAGGGGCGCGCAGCCTCCTCCACCGCCGCAGCAGCGGCGTTGCTGCCAACCCTGCCACCGGCGTGGGCCACCGCACCCTCCCCCTCAGCCCTACGTTCCCCTCTTCCATTTAAAACCCTAGCACCCACGGAAACCGCCTCCAAGCCGGTTGCCAGCACCAGATCACCCACCACCTCTGACGGGCACGGCGCCACCCTTGCACCTCACCTCCGATCTGATTCCGGCGAGATCGACGGAGAAAGGTGATTTTCAGTTTTAAAAATCAGTTTTAATTTATACATTCAGTTTTTGGGTGCGTATTAGCTAGGTAAGGGACTGATTTTATTTATTTATTTATATATGAACATCATAAATATTAGATTTTTAAAATAGAAAAGATTAGATTTTTAAAATAGAAAAGAATAGATTTCTAAAATAGAAAAGATAAGATTTTTAAAATAGAAAAGTTTAGATTTTTGAAATTTGAAAAGGCGAAATCTTTATATAGAGAGTAGCATTGTAAAATTATAATTTTTATCTATATAGTAGCGTTGTAAAAATATAATTTTTATCTATATAGTAGCGTTGTAAAAATATAATTTTTATCTATATAGTAGCGTTGTAAAAATAGAATTTTTATATATTGAATAGCGAAGTAAAAATTCGATTTTTATATATTGAATAGCGAAGTAAAAATTCGATTTTTATATATGTAGTGGCTACGGGCAACGAAAGTGAAGAAAGGCAAGAACGACAAGATTTTCTACATAGGAAGAGTCGTGGTATTGGATTAGCTATTGGTGAGAACTTCTCACTCTAAATTTCTTTTTCTAGTTATATATATATATATATATATATATATATATATACTAGGATGCAGACGGTGCTTAGCAGCACCCGACACCCGTCATCCACAGACCATGGATGGCTTGTTTGTTTGATTGATGTGTTGTGAAATTTGTTTGTGAAAATGATGTGAAATAGATAATGAAATATATTCAAGTGTTGAAAGGAAATAAAATATTTATATAGTTAAAAATATTTTATCGTTAAAAATATAATTTTTAACGTGAATGTGAGTAAATAAATAGTTATAAACAAATCGGCCGATTTGTTTATATACACTGATTTGACTGATATTGATTAGGTCGATAAATTTTACACATCGCCCAACTGCACAAATAAAAATACGTGTTTGTTGATTTGAAACCCCACACGGGTGTTGGGATGATATTTGGCGTACACTAATCCCAATTATTTAATTATTGTCGATCGATTGGTCGACAGGCTGTGTAAGCGTTAATTATTTATATTTGATGCTTATGCAGTTGTGTGGTGCACTTTGGATGATGGTTGATTGTTTATCGTTGCTATTATATACATGTGTTGTATGGAATCCATATAATTAACATTATATGGTGATTGATTGGGCCTCATTCCAATCGGGAAAATAATGAATATTATAAAAGAAAATTCATGTGTTGAGTATAAAAATAGTCATGTGTTGACGATGTTCATGTTCTGAAACTATTCATGTGTAGAGTAAAATATTTTAAATAATAAAATCTACATCTTTATCATATTTAAAATTAGAACTACTTTACGGTAGAGTCTGATTAAATATCAAACGATAGATACCATAATTTTATAAAATATTTTACATAACAAAAATAGTGATGTGTTGACAGTACTCATGTGTTGAGATTAGTCGTGTGTTGAAAAAAATATAGATTCATGTGTTGAATAGAATATATATTCATTTGTTGAATAGAATAACGAATTATTGAAATATAAAGCCGTGTTGATTAGAGTTGCGCTATTTTGACGTGAACGATATTTATATCGATTTTATTCGTTTTATAATGAAGATTGAAAAGTGATTTCAAAATTTAACATTTTGAAATGAAATTCAAATTGAATTAGATTAAAATTCAAATTGAAATTTTACTGAATCAATTTGAAATGAATTCGAATCGAATAGAAAATGAATTCGATTCGAATTGAATAGAAAGTGAATTTGAATTCGAATTGAATAGAAATGAATTCAAATTGAATTAAATTGAAATTGAATTAAAAACAAATTGAAATTGTTTCGAATGAAATTTAAAACGAAATGAAATTGAGTTGAAATCAATTTGAAATGAATTCGAATTGAATTTGAATTGAATTAAATAGAAGGTAAATTCAAATTGAAATTGAATTGAAACGAATTTGAATTGAATTGAAACGAATTGAATTCGAACTAAATAAAATTGAAATGAATTCGAATAGAACTGAAATCAAATCGATTTGAAATTGGAAATAGTGCTGAAATGGTTTTGATAACGAATTTAAAACGATTTATAAAATACGTTTTAAAAGGAAATCGACGAAATATGTATAATATATATATAATATATATAATGGCCTGAATAGAACGCGCCGCGCCGCGGCAGTTTGTGAATTTCGACCATTGACTTCGAATTGACGTTGCGGGAGATCCGACCGTCGGATTCTCCTAAAACCGGAACCGTTGGGTTCGTATCGAAAAGAGCTTTCCAATGAATATTAGAAATTTGAAATCTAACTGTTGGATTTGGAATTATGTCCAAATCAAATTTGAAAAAGGTCGCTGTAAGTGCAGTTCGATGGCCGTTGACGGAAATCGACTATACATGCCTTGATAAAATTATTAAAAATATCTATAATTTGTGTAAAATCATAAGAAATGATTTGGGAAAAATTGGGCTGAAAAATTTCATATTTGGAAAGATAAAAATAGATTTTTATCGAAATGAACTAGTTTTGTACTAGAATTAAAATCAATTTATTTTTAAAATAAATAAATTGAATTTGAAAGTGATTTTAAAAATAATCAATATTCCCAATACGTGGATTGGACTGGAGTTGAATCGAAATTATCTTCGGAGCATTTCGATGTTGGATTTCGTGACTATACCGATATTGTTATGGGATTTTGGAAGATATATTTATATCGTTATTTCCAATACGATATTTTTTGGTTTCAGAATTTGATATTGAATGTAAGCCGATATATTTCTATTCAAAGCCTTGTATATAATATCAAATGTGATTTGGGTTTGTCGTGAATCGTGTTTTAGATGACAATGGTTCTTTAACCCAGTTGAAGGCAGGATATTGATTTTTGTAAAGATTAAAACCAAGTGGAGTTTTAATGAATCTTTAATTAGATTAAAATGTGAATTGATAATTTAAATTATCAAATTTGAAAGGTGATCGAGAATGGAGTACCACCAGTTTTGCTCCAAAGCGGTAGTTAAATCTGTAATTAGATTTGAACGTGAAATGGTAATTAATTTTACCGATAACACCGTGGTGTTAGGTATGGAGTATTACCAGTTTTGCTCCATGGGATGAATAGGTTGGGATTGGGAAATAAAATAAATAATTACTTCGGTGTGGTTCGCTAATCCCGACTAGTTTGAAATGATATCCAAAGGCAGATTAAAGAATAAATTTAGAAGAATTTGTCTTTGATAAAATTAATGGGAACCTTTCCCCTAAGAATGTGATTTTGTGAATAAAAGAATATTCTGTATTGGAATGAGGCTTTTGTTGTGTTTGTGTAACATTTGTTTATCATATACGTGGGTTATTCAGAAAGGCCGGGCTTATACCCATTCTGAATAACCGATTCGATGAGATGTCGAAGATGAAGACGGTGGTTGAAGACCGGAAGTCTTCACATCGTTTGGGTGATTACTGATGATCTTGATTGGGCTGTACACCCAGGATGAGGGAAACAGTTGGTGATCGTCCAGACGTACTTGGAGATGGATGGATATGCGAGGAAAGTGCCTCCGGTTTCGTTCAGACCCAGAGCGAACTTGTAAATGGATTGTGTGTCTGACATTGGATTTTATTCTGTGTTGATTGATCTCTATTAAATATACATCTGTTTGGCGGCGGAGAATTTATTCTCTTGCTTAACGCCCTTCTCTAAGACGTACGAGCTCGGAGGTTGTATATCGATGGACATCAATCGCATGGAGTGAATTGCCAGTGTGGCACGCGTAAGTGGAAATTGATCAAGGCTTCTGTTGAAAAGCAAAGTCTTGTGGTTGATGATCAAAGAACGGCCTGTGTGGCGTAGCTTTGTGTATAACGTGAATTCGCGAGCCTCACACCTCGGTATGAGTCAAAAAGGGAGACGGACCGCTGGGAGAGCACGACGCTTCTTTCTAGCTAGGGTGGTGTCAGTGACTTACCAGCCCTGACATTTATATACTTTTCACCTGTGTGGTTGTTGGATACGAGGTACCTCAGATATAGGTCTGTAAGGACCGGGAAACGTGTGTTCAGGAATTGCCAATCCTCAAAAGTAAGAGAGGACCGACCCAGCCGATTCCAAGGATCAAAGTGGGGTCCTGGGACATTTGCTAGAGTGTCTCGAACGCGGAGAGGAGCTTGCCCCTTGCCTCGACTCATGACGGAAATCCAATTTCCAATACGTGATATTGCGGTTTTAATTGTAGAACTAGTATGGCAACATGATATATGGTTCCCATGCCGTCTATGATTGATATTTATGATTGAAAATGTTTTGATACTATTCACCTATGATAGTATCAAATGATTTGTTTTAAACGTATCAAGCATTATTTGGCTATTATAAGGGAAAACCCTATCCTCCGGCTTGCGTTGCATTGTGTGATGGGACCTGGGTCTTATAATAGCTTCATTTTTCCAAAATGCATTGCGTTGTTTTGTTATATGCACTAGTATTCTTGGGAGGAAACCCGTTCCGTGTTATACGACGTGGTCCCTTGAATTACTATCTTTAAAGTAAAGTTTTAAATAACTGTTTTGGTTCTCACACCAGTCCCGTGACTGACCTGGAGTTTATTGTTTTAACCTAAACTCTGGGTGCCCTTATTTTCCGCACGGCCAGCTAGTAGTTTTGGTTTTGCAGATTTATATTCACAGGGTCCTGGTTTACAGCTGGAAAGATGCTCAGAAAGCTTTGTATCCGTGCATTACTTCTAGTTGTGTTTTTGTATTATTTTCCGCTGCGATGTATTTAAATGTAATTTAAATCTCTGATATTTTCTGTGTAATTTATTCATTTACACTCTGTATATTCTTGTATCTGATGGAATTGTTGTAATAACAATGAAATGTTCTTCTGTTTGCGTTCTATTTTGTCCTATTCTCAAAACGATCAGGGGTTTCGAACGGTCTTAGTCG
This sequence comes from Allium sativum, assembly GCA_030737875.1. Classification (NCBI taxonomy): domain Eukaryota; kingdom Viridiplantae; phylum Streptophyta; class Magnoliopsida; order Asparagales; family Amaryllidaceae; genus Allium; species Allium sativum. Next base: position 17,654,971 of record JASFAX010000025.1, read on the forward strand.
GTTTAACGATCGATTCAGATCGAGCGAAATTCCTTGCCGTTACAGTTGGTATCAGAGCTTTGGTTTACAGAGCTCGAGAACAAGACACGTTAGAACCATACGAAAGAGTTCATCATATATTGAATTAGTAATATCCAATTAGAATGACTCGTTAGAGATGGGATCAGTAGTATCCTAGAACGAGTGTGAAGAGTATATTTTTCAAATGAAAACAATATTGTTTTCAAAATTTGATTCGTTTTAAAACTAGTTGAATATTTATTTATTTTGAATTTGGACAATCGAGTATATAAAGATTTCGCGTATACGCGTCATGAACGTATATTCGAAGTTTTGATATACTGGATAGATATAGGATTACACTCTAGTCGCTCGGAGATGATTTTGATGATGGAGCTCCATAACCAAAATTTATGTTCGTGTTTCGAAGGTGTGATATCTATATATTCCCATTAGACTGGTGTGAGAACCAAAACTTATATAGATAGATTTATTGTGTGAATTGGCATCAAAAACATGATTTTTTGTGTATATGTATCAAAATTATGAGTTTGAAATATTAATTCACTAATTGATTGATGTTTGTGTTGTTTGTTTATTTGTTTAATAATTTTGAACCATTTAGCCTAATTGTGCCGAATATTGAATTGTATTGAAAATTTGGTCGCATTTGCTTGCATACACATGTATATCATTGAACAGGTCATAGCAAGGAGGCTAGAGCAGAGAATAAAATTTGTTTGCCCGACAAATAGGTACATATTTACTATATAATTTACTGTTTTGTTTGGGTGATGATGATTTTATAAGCCTATTGGCTAGCCGCTTGGCTTTTTCTTTTTCTTTTTGAGATCAGAAGGCCTATATGGCAATTTCGGGATTTTCCCGTGGCTCCCAGTGCAGGGGAGGTTATGGCGAAATTTTTCGAAAATTTAGGTTGTTAGCCAAATTTTTGAAGAATTTGAAAATTCTCAGAAACTGAAAAGTTGGAGAATGGAAGCCAGATCGAACGTAGAGTTGATTAATCAAACCACTTTCGACTTTGTTCCTTTTCGGGGACGAAAAGTCTTTAGTGGGGGAGATTGTAACAACCCGAAAATCTGGGCCAGTTCAAAATTTTTATTTTGGCAATTTTAGCGAATTTTGAACATTTAAAATGAATTATTTTAAATAAAAACGACGAGAAATTTATTTTGAATAGAGTTAGAACGTATATATTATATACGTCGTCGTTAGAATATAAATAATTATATATAATTATAAATAGGATTGAAAATGGCGCGGTAATTCGATACTTCGATTTCAAACTTCAATTGGATGTACCGGGTGCAAAATAATCCGGATTTTAGTGAAACCAAAAACATTAGGACCTATTGTAGAATATCTTTCCAACGAATCCGAAAAATCGAGATTTCATAGCGGGAATCAAAAGATATGTCCAGTTGAAAATTCTGAATAGTCGCTATGGAATTCTGGCCCTTAAAAATGGACATTTTGCAAATGACCTCGGATTTCGACGAAACCACTTTTGTTGGATCCGTGATGACAAATTATTGTTAGATTCCAAATTTCATAATTTTTCGAATCAATATGTGAGTGTGGCAAAGGAAAACGTGTTTGACCAGTTTCAGTTGATTTTAATCGACTGGAAATTGGCCATTTTTCAAACGGTCTCAGAATTCGACGAAACTAGTTTTGTTAGGACCGTATCGTCAATACGAAGCTAGAAAATATTTTTCGGGAATGTTTAGAGTTAGTATGTGACCCCTGTAAATTGAAATGTGCGTTCAAATTCAATATATAGAGTTATATGTTGATTTTAACGGAAACTGATTGTAACGTTCGAATCAGCCTACGATACATATCCCATTGTGTTCGGAATGGGGGTAATTAGCTATGGATGACAGGCGGTGGGTCTCGTTTTGGGCTCGAAAATAAAAGTTGCTTTTTGAAATTAAATTAATTAAATAATAATAAAAAGGGCCCCTCCTCTCTTTCTCATTTACACGTCAGGCCCCCAATTTCTTTCCTTTCCTCCCAAACTTGATTTCAGAACATCGAAAAAAAAGGGAAAGAAGATGGAAAAGGGAGGGGCGCGCAGCCCCCTCCACCGCCGCAGCAGCGGCGTTGCTGCCACCCCCGCCACCGGCGTGGGCCACCGCGCCCTCCCCCTCAGCCCCACGTTCCCCTCTTCCATTTAAAACCCTAGCACCCACGGAAACCGCCCCCAAGCCGGTCGCCAGCCCCATGGCGCCACCACCAGACCACACACCACCTCTGACGGGCCCGGCGCCACCCTTGCACCTCACCTCCGATCTGATTCCGGCGAGATCGACGGAGAAAGGTGATTTTCAGTTTTAAAAATCGGTTTTAATTTATACATTCAGTTTTTGGGTGCGTATTAGCTTGGTAAGGGACTGATTTTATTTATTTATTTATTTATATAAGAACATCATAAAGATTAGATTTTTAAAATAGAAAAGATTAGATTTTTAAAATCGAAAAGATTAGATTTCTGAAATTTGAAAAGGCGAAATCTTTATATAGAGAGTAGCGTTGTAAAAATATAATTTAAAACGAATTGAAATCGTTTCGAATGAAATTTAAAACGAACTGAAATTGAATTAAAATCAATTTGAAATGAATTCGAATTGAATTCGAATTGAATTAAATAGAAGGTAAATTCAAATTGAAATTGAGTTGAAACGAATTAGAATTTGAATTGAGTTGAAACGAATTGAATTCGAACTAAATAAAATTGAAATGAATTCGAATTGAATTGAAATCAAATCAATTTGAAATTGGAAATAGTGCTGAAATGGTTTTGAAAACGAATTTAAAACGATTTATAAAATACGTTTTAAAAGGAAATCGACGAAATACATATAATATATATATATTATATATATTAGAGTTAGAGTTAACCAGTTAGAGTTAATCTATTAGAGCTAGAGTTAACCAGTTAGAGTTAACCAGTTAGAGTTAATCGATTAGAGTTAAAGTTAACCAGTTAGAGTTAATCAGTTGAGTTAAATGAGTCGGGTTAATCATGTTGAGTTAAATGAGTCGAGTTAATCAAGTTGAGTTAAATAAGTTAAGTTAGTCAAGCTGAGTTAATCGAGTATTGTTAGTCAAACTAAGCTAGTTGAACGAAGTTAGTCGAACGAAGTTAATCGATTATTAGTTAATCGAAAGGAGTTAATCGATTATTAGTTAATCAAAAGGAGTTATCGATTATTAGTTAATCGAAAGGAGTTAATCGATTATTAGTTAATCGAAAGGAGTTATCGATTATTAGTTAATCGAAAGGAGTTAATCGATTATTAGTTAATCGAAAGGAGTTATCGATTATTAGTTAATCGAAAGGAGAGATCAAACACAGTTTATTCGAAATAGTGATTTAATCGAATATAAGTTATTCAAAGAGAGATAATCGAATATAGGTTATTCGAAGAAGAGTTAATCAAATAGAGATTACTCGAAGAAAGTTAATCGGTGAATTCGATTATATCGAATTCGGGAAAGTACTTATACTTTCCGCTGTTTAAATCAAGATTTATTTATTTATAAATCAAGTTTTTATTTATTTATTCACATTAAAGAATAAAGGTTAAAATTGGAATTAGATATTTTGAAAGGAGGGATTATAACGTTATCATATACCCAATGTTTCTGTAAAAGAAATGGATTCATAAATAGAATCAGAGAGTTACGTAAGGAACTTTGTTAAAGATTTAAAAGATATCTTTTGACTATTTCGAAGTTAAAACGTTGTTCTGTTAAGTTCTGAGAGGTAATTGTACCCCAACTTGATTGACTTCCTTCTTAACTAAGGAATGTTAAAGTTGGATAGTGAAGGAGTTTTGGAAATGTTTTCCAAACAAGAATCGGAAATGTTTTCTGATAATAGAAAATAAGAAATGTTGAACATATGGAAACATGAGATATGTAAATTAATGAACTAAAGCGATGAACGTTCAATGATGATTGATCAATATAATTTCCATTTGGAAAAAATATCGTTGTTTTCACACGTGTTTTTCTTTGATAGTTAACTCACTGACTATCGAAGTTTTAGACCATTTTAACGTTGTTAATATGGAGAGACCGGTTGGATTATTATCCGAAGAACCACTCTGTATTGGCATAAGCGTTGCGAATCATATATGCCAAAGAAAATTGAATACGGAGTAAAGTGCAAGAACTGTTGTATAAATCTTAGATAACAATTGCCTAAGATGGTTGTAATGAATAGTGCCTTCGGTTTGTCCAATCCCAGGAAGACCTGTATGGAAGAATGTCTGACAGAGTATATTTAATAGATCGCGTAAGTTGATCTCTTCAAACGTATTTACGTTTGGTGACGGAGGAATTCGTTTCTCTTAGCTGTATACCCGTGGTATTTTTGGGGAAATCATTTTGTGATTTAGAAGGTATGACGATGTGACATTCAAAGTGAATAAATGTGTGATCTGTCAGAGATAAGCGTGGACTCTAGCCTCACAACCAGGAAAGGACAAAAATCGGGCAGGCAGCATAGCTATGTAGGTCGCACCTATTTGGGTGTATAATCACCTGATCTGGAGTTTCATTTACTTCTAAAAATCTATTGTCGATGCTGTCCCATTCGGGAAACGGTTGCTGATCCCAACCATTGGGGATATACATTCGATACACTCAGAGAAATGAGTGGTCGGTAATGTGTGGCCGGGTTGCAAGATGTTCTTGTTGAACCCAGTGTATTCCTCTCTAGAGGTACACTAGCGAAATGTGGTTCCATACCTTGTCATAGTTGGAAATCCATTACCGAATACGTGCTTGCGGTTTTGATTGTATACTATATATGTAGAACGTGAGATGGAAGCTTTTCTGCTAGATAATTATTATATTGTGGTTGATAGACATTATCATAATATCAAAAGGTTTTTGATATAAAGATATTTTGGATTCTCATAAGGGAAAAACCCATTTTGTTATACGGCGTGGTCTTATGAGATACCGTTTACTTGTTCAAACTGTTTTAAATGTCTTACTCATACCAGTCCCAAGACTGACCCGGAGTTTATTTTGTTTTGTTTCCCTAAACTCTTGGGTGCCCAATTTTGTACGGGCAGTCAAGTGGTCAGGAATTTACAGATATACTGGAAGAGCTTGGAGCAGGAGGCTTCAGGATTTTATATAGCTATTGTTATTCCGTTGTGTTGTAAGTGTTGTACTTGATAAACATTTGTATATGCAAGTAAAATCTTTTATTTCAAGTTATTTTATGTTTTATTCGTTCCGCTGTGAGATTCGTGTTTACTCTGATGTTGTATGTTCTTCTTCTTCTTCTATTCTAAGTTTCTATCTTATCTTTCCTCACCTTCTAATTTCTTTCATTAACTAACAGTATTTTTCGATGTTTGGTTAGTCGTCATTGAGTTTATGTCGATAACCAAAGTCGCTAAAAACCGGGTCGTTACAGATAAAATTTGGCAGGGGAGGCAAGTTAGCACCAAGATTTGTTGGTCCATTCCCGGTTCTTGAGCAAATTAGGAATTTGGCATATAAAGTTGAATTACCAGAGAAGATGGCAGGAGTTCACAATGTATTTCATGTTTCCCAGTTAAGGAAATTCGTACACGGCCTAGATGTGACTATTTCACCTGATCAGTTGGATGATATCGAAGTTGAACCCGAGTTGGTTGGGAACCGCAAGCCTATGCTTATTGTTGGGAACGATACGAAGCAACTTCGAAGGAAGGCGGTGAGATTAGTCAAAGTTCAGTAGGGCAAGAATGAGAAAGACTATACTTGGGAGACAGAGGAGAGCATTAGGCAGACGTATCCAGAACTCTTCGCCTGGTAAGATTTCAGTTTCGATTTAGTCTTTTGGCATGCTACGATAGGCTCGTTTTTTTTTTTTTGCATGTTTGATTGTTGTATGTGGCTGGTAGGCATGCGAGATCCTTTGTATGTTTTGGGTTAAGGAATTTCGGGGGCGAAATTTCTTAAGGGGGAGAGTGTAACGACCCGCATTCTACGCATCGAAGGATCGTAGAATATTTATTTTTTTCACATATGAAATCGTATGGTCATGTAACTTTGGGAGACGACTATTGGGGTCATTTCTCATGCTCATAATTTTTACAAATTTTTAAATGACCGTTTTTCCCCTAGCTGATTTTGTTTTGTCCATAACTTTTGATTGGGACGGTGTTTTGACCTGAAACCACTTCCATTAGATCCGTATGATGGTTTAGCTTTCCGTAGAGTGGTCACATTAGCCAAATGGTCTCACCGTTTGGGAGATATTGCTGAAACAAGTTCTAGGTAGTGAAAAACAGCTTAATTGGGCTTAACCGGGTGATTAACAGCTAGGCCCAAAGGGGAATTTCGGGATTAAGAGTATAAGAGGGCTGCTAGGGTTTAGAAAACGAATTTTACTTCATTTTGCAGCCGCCTAAGACATTCCTCTCAAACATGCAATGGCCTCCAACATCTAAAACACCCCAAATCACCTCCTAATCGCTAATTAAGCCAAATCTACATCAAATCAAAGAGGATTAGCACAAGAATCGAGTTAGAGCTGCTGTATTGCCTTAGTATTCGCGCCCTAATAGAGAATCATTTCAGATCTAAAGCTTATTTGTGACAAAGGTGAGTGATTTGCAAGGTTTCTCACTAATTATGGTTAATTAAGGGTAATTAGTGTTGATTTGTGAATTTATACACTAATAAATTCTAGAAAAATATTTATAAAATTCAAAATGATGTTTTAGGCCTCTGTTAGAAAATTTGGATAATTTGGTTAAGTTTTACTAATCTAATCATTAGCTTTGCTTAAACATGCTTAAGGGAAAATATGGGATTTTGGCAATGTTTGATCAGTTTTAACCTATCAAATTATTGTTTTGGTGGTTGTGGTCACTTCTATTTGTTGCTATGACTGTAAGGTATGCTTTGTGATTGTCTAAAATAGTTAAGGTGGTCGAAATTGCCGTCGAGTGGCGTATAAACAGTCGCTGGAAGCTGGAGGAAAAGTGCAGGAAAATACCCGAAGCGGATCGGATCGGATGGGAGCAAGGACCGACCCGAGGTGCAACTTTCGTACTGAACCGTGCCTCTTACCCGATCCGCCAGAAGACCTCCGACCCGAACCACTTATGCATCTCCGACCCGACCCGGAGTAGAGAGGAAGACTCGTGCTGCTTGCACCACGAGCGGAGACCCCGATCCGATGGGAGGACCAAGACCGATCCGAACCTCCACGAGATGAAGGCCACAGACTGAACCGAAGAGCTTGGACTTGAGGCATGGATCACGAACAGAGCTGGGAGTACAATCTGAAGCGAAGAAAAAAAGGGAAGCCGAACCGATCCGGGAAGGAAGAGACCAAAAACTCGAGATGCAAAGGTAGTCCAAGTAGGAAGTATGTACTCCGGATCTAGTTGGGAACAAACGAGTTAACTTCATGATTGGGCTTTGCTGCGGGAACATGTGCAAAGGGGTTGTCGATGTCTATGACTTTGGATCACTATGTGTAGGGGGCACGTGAACGGATTCAGGACCACAGTGGTCTAGGTACGACTAGTGGGCTATAGACCAATGAAGTGGGGTCATTTGAAAAGGTTTGGTCATGATCCCATGGGATAAGCTTGGTGGTAGCAGTAGTTATAAAAGTTGAACTCCGTCATTACCTCGATGGGTCTAGCGATCAAAGTGGTGGATATCGTATGCTTTACGCACTGAGTGAGAGATGTGAGGACGGTTGCTATGCTTGATTTGTTTGCCATCACTTTGACATGCACACCCCTCCCCCGTATTCTTTACACCATATGTTAGTGGCACCTTAGAGTATTGTACAATATGTAGTGCTAACTCTTTGGTTGCAGGTCCAAGTTCAGGTATGGTATAGTATACTAGTTATTGTTCTATTTTGCTACTTATCGCTCATACCAGACTTTTGTCTAACCCAGAGTTTTATGTCTCTTCTTATTACTCTGGGTGCTCTCACGAGCAAATGAGAGACAGGTTAGCTGGTGAAGCACGAGTAGCTGTACTGGAGACGAGAAGGAGGCTTTTACGTATGACATATATAGATATTCTCCCTGTGTCGCTGCTGGTCACTACTTTGGGCATTAGTAGTGTACCTTTCCTTTCTTTTGCTTTGGACACAATTTTAAAGTTGTAATAATGACGATGTGGAACATAAACTATATTTGGATTTTTCCGCTGCTATGATGTTTAGTTTCAGCTTATGCACTGTATCACCTGTTTTATGTCAAGTATGTTATTATTATATTGTATTCCTTATGCTGTGAGACATTCTATAGGTTCTTTGTTAGTTCACCAGTAGTCCATTCTCTTCTTTCCATTCTTTGGCGACCGTTCCGTGCTAGTCGGGCATGTACACAGCGCACTTTCGGAGGAAATGTCGGCTGGTGTAGGGCGGGCCGTCACACGCAAGTTGTCTAAATCAACCATTCATTTAATCGGATTACAATTCAGAAAACATTTCACACTCATCACCTGTGAATCTCCATATATACCAGTTACACCAAATTTGCTCATAATTGAAAATTTTCTTTCGTTATTCGTTGACAGAAGTAAATTTCCAAGCATTTTAATCATACTACCAAAATCGTATGTTTAATTCATCATGCCCATTTAAATGTAAATTAAAATGCAGTTTTTTTTTAATTTTGTTTGGGATAAAAGAAAGAAAAGAAAGTTGAAATCTATGGAAAAACAAAATAACCCCCACACTTGATTTTGATTGTGTCCCCACAGTCATCCCAAGTGGCAACAACAAAGAAAAAGAAATTTTTGAAAATATTCCCTTCATTTACACAAAAGAAAAAAATATTTACATTATATCAGAAAATATTTTGACAAGAAGTAAATGAAACAATCTTCCAAATACCGGTTCATTTGTCTCTTCAAGTATGAGAGACACAACTTAAGCACGAAAAACCGAATCGTAAAATATTTCGAAGTAGAATATAGATTCGTAAAACGAATGTCGTTTTATTAAATATTGAATAAGTTGAATTATTTTCGATGATTTTTGGGTAGGTTGAATAAATGGATGAAATTCATGTTAAAATTCACCAATTTGAATTTCAGAATTATCATTGAAAATTTGTTAAAAATTATTGATTTCAAAATCCAAATGGTGATTCAAATCTTCCTCATTAAGTTTTAACTCATTATGAAAAAGTACAAAATAATTATATTCATCAAAATAGTCTTCCTTTAGTGAATTATCAAAAACTTCAATGCTTGTATTATTTTCAAGGTCCAAAGCTGTTGTTTTCAAATTTTCTGGAAAAGGAAGATCGAATTTTAAATTTTGTTCCACCTTTCAAAAGAATTAAAATCTAATTCAATTACCGTATTATTAACAACTTCGTTAAGATCATCATTTTCAATTTCAAAAGTTGTTATTTCAAAATCATCGATTGTGGTAAAAGGTGGATTAATGTTCGAATCGTCACACGTTTGGATTTGTTTATATTTCTCATGAAACTTCAAGTAGTTTTCATACAACAAATCCATGCAATTATCGTCAATTTCGTTCGTTTGCTCAGCAAAATCAAATTTATGATTATTTATTTGAGAATTCCCAATTTGAAACTGTTGAGAACACATATTTTCTGTTTCACCACTATTGAAATTATTCTCACTGCCAAAATCATTTGAAAAATTATTCACATTTCCACTCACAATTTGAAATTCATTTTGGAGTTCAAAATTCAATTGGTAAAGGTTATAATCAAAATTGTTTGAATTTGGAATTAAATTTGAATTTTTATTATCTTGAAAACTTTGAATTGAATCATTGCATATGTATGAATTAAAGGTTTCAATATTTCTTTCAATTTGTTCAAGTAAATATTCAATACTTGTTTCCAAAGTTTAGGGTTGATCGTTGTTTCGGAAATTTTGTGGTGTGAAATCATTATTATTTTGAAATACCCCCATACTTATCTTTTGATTATCTTGAAAATTTTGACTTGAATTGTTGCACATTAATGAATTAAAGGTTTCATTTAATCTTTGACTAGATTCAAGTAAAGATTGAATACTTGTTTCAAGACTTGAGGGTCAATCATCATTTTGAAAATTTGGTCGTGTAAAATCCAAATTGTTTGTATAATAGTTGATATTAAAATATCCGTATGAATTTGGTGTAAAATTATATGGATTATATTGATTTTCACAACCATCGTAAAATAAGGAAATTGAGACATTTTTCAGAAAATGGTCTTTATTTTTTTGTGCTTTTTTATAAGCGAAAAGGAAATAAATACTCACAAAAGGGAAAGAAATTTTTTTTTAGAATTTTTTCATTTTCAATTTTATTTTTGTTTTTTTTAATCTATGCATGAACCTAGTGCAACTATATGAATGCAGACTACTTATTTAAAATTTCTAAAATTATATAATGACGGTGAGTTTAATTTCAACAAAAGTTCTCAGCCAGTTAACGGACAAGAGTTATCGGTGCACCAGGAATCGCCCTAGCAATGCACCCGAAGGTTTAATACCTTCATAGGAAAAACCGATATAATATTTACAAATCACCGTAATATCTACAAACGGTTATTACACTGCCGTAGTCTAGACACTGAGAAATAATTCGTTAGAAATAAACCAATTTTCCAAAATATAACGATGTCCTTTGAAAATAAAAACAAAAATAAGATGAATGCAAAATAGAAATTAAACGTGAATTAACGATGCGACTATGAATGAACTTTTATTTTGTTTTTGGATTTGTTTAGGCAAATGCAAGCAAACAACAGTGCAAGGAAAATAAAATGAAGTTAAGAGCACAATAACCGAGCATGCAGAAATTTATTAGCAATTCCTTTTTAAGCGGCGTTTTTTATAGCAAGCAAGCGCATGGAGCAAGCAAGCGCACGGAGCAAAGTAAAGCAATTTCTATCCACTAATTATTGCAACCTTCAAAGAGATTTGTACAAGAATATAACAAAATTGAAAAAAAATTTTGGAAAGAGACAATGGTAAAAAAAAAATTACTTCTATAGGAAAGGGAAATCAAAGAAAAATTAAAAAAATATCTTTTTAACAGAAGGAAATAAAAGCAAAATAATCACATTGAAAGCTCTAAAAGAAATTTTCAATTGAAAACAAATCAATTTGGTTTGGGAAACTAACTAAACAAATGACGCAAGCCCAATATCCCCTCGATTTAAAACAAATCGCAATTTCTCCAAAGACAATTCCATAAGCCAACACAATCAACAAGATTTTCGAGCGTGATTTCTAGAGGGTAAACGAGGACTGGAATTGGGGTTTGGCGTGATTTTCGCCAGTAGTGTTTCTATATGTGATTTGGGATCTCCATACTTGGGGTCTGCTGAGGTTGTTGGGTTTTGGAATTCTAGGCGTGATGATTTACTTACAGAAGCGGGTGGAAAAGTTTTCATTGGAAGGTGGGACTGGGAAGGTAGGTGTTGTAACACCCCGTAATTCTGTTAATATTAATATTCACAAATTAAAGAATAACTAATCTCAGACGTGATAATTGTGGGAAACAGGTTGTGCCATTGTGTTCGTCTCGGAATTCTGGTCGAAATAGAGTCCGAGTTTGCGTGAATTGGGCTTCGTATGAAGAAGTTATGGCCATCGGAAGTTTCAGAAAATTCAAAACAGCTCACAGGAAATTTAAAATTCAAACTGAAAGTGCAGAAGAGGGCTGGGCGGGAAAAATTCCCGCCCAGGCAGGTCGACTGGGTAGTCGACACTAGTGTCGACCTGCCCCCCCCAGGTCGACTATAGTGTCGACCTGCCCCCCCAGGTCGACTATAGTGTCGACCTGGTCAGTCGGCTAGGGTTTTGACTGAGCCTAATTCTGAGCTGCTGATGTGTCTTTAGGGCTGAGTTGGCAAATTAAACGGTTCAGGTTAGTTCTGAGTTGATCTGACGGTCTAAATAAACCCTAAACTCTATAAATACCTAGGTAGTCTCTCACCCTAATTCATATGAAAAATAGAATAGCTACCGTCATACCGCCGCCATGGAACTCAGTCTAGCCGCCGCCAACTAAGAAGGAAGAAAAGCTAATCAAATTCTAATTCTACTCAACTCTAAAGCAAATCAAGACTCTCTTTTCTTCTCTAATTGTGAGTATGATAGTCTTAACAAGATTATTATTGTTTTAATTAGGTTAAGTCATGAATGGATTATGAGTAGATGATGTGAATTGTCATATATGTTGTTGTAAACTTTATACTATCATGTATGTTATAAATTCTATGCTATGTGGTGATGATATCCTATATGTTGTAAATCATGCTATGATGATGTTATATATGTTGGAAGTTTCTATGCTAAGTTGTGATGACTCATACATGTTAAAAAGTCATGATGTTGTTATCTATGCTACTTAGTTCATGTTAATCAAATCATGATGTTGATACTATTTGGGCTATGTTGATCTATATGACAAGTCACATATGCAAGTTTAGGTTGATTAGTAAAAGTTATGAACATATGCCATGACATCTATGATGACATCTAGAATTATGCTATGACATATGTGAAATTCTATGCTAGTTCGCACCATCATTATGTTGCCTAAAACACCATATGCAAGATTATACATAAATTTGGGTTATGATCATATCATGTAAATTGTGAAATTTAACAAGTTGACACCTTTAGATCCTTAACATGTGTAGTTTATGAAAGTTTCACCCCTATTATGATTAGATTTATTTTAATTGTCTATATGTTGTGATAATTTATTTTTGTGCTATGAGTTACACTATTCGAGTCTAACGTATATTCTGCGTTGAATAAGCGAACGTATAAACGTGGGGTAGGGGTAATATTAAGGATTTAATATAAAGAAGTTGGGGTGCAATTGATATGATTTTGCATGCCATGAATGGATGGCCATAATTGAGTCAATTATGGACATCATTAAAAGTGGACTTAATTAATAATTTGAATAGGGAATTATTAAAACTAGGGTAAAAGATTATAAGTGACAATCAATGCTTAGGACACGAGGTTGGACTCGTTTGTGACGTAAATCTGCCCGGACCCGACCGACAAATCCAGTGGTCACAAATGTCAGCCTAATGTGAGAGGTCCTAGGCCTAAACTAAAACATAACAGTTGTAAAGACACAAGGTTAGACTCTTTTATGGTGTAAGACTGCCCGGACCCGTCCGGAAAATCCAGCTGCCATAAATGCCAGTCTAATGTGAGAGGTCTTTATGAGGTTATGGCCTGAATGAATTAAGAAATACTTAACCAGATAAACATGTAAGGTGGGACATGGGGGTTAAGTAGGTGCCTTGGGTGGCATGAGGAATCTAGTGGGTGCCCATAGTGGCATGTGAAATACGATTAGTAAGACTTAACCAAAGACACATGTAAATGAACATGACTAAGAGGGTTAAGTTGGATGTACTAGTGGACAAGCTTAGGTGGGTAGCTTGTGGGGGCCATTTCAACCAGTATCCCAAAAGGTATCTTTGTGGGCTCGACCCAAGTCGAGGACGGGACACGCATGTTGGGTTTGACTATAAGAGGCCAAAAAGGGCAGCGGTGGCAACGCAAGTCCAACGGGTTTCATATGCGTGTGTGGACCCGGGCTGGTAGGTAAGACGTTGTTGCATCGTGTAGGTATAAGCCGTGCATTCTCAAGTTGTATCGGGTTGCCACTTTAGGGGAGTGATACACCCCACTGTGGGGCCAGCACGGGTATCTACGAGTAGGGAGCCGATCGCAAGTGGGTAGTGGGGTACACCTAGTGGAGATAGGGGCAGACGACACCTATGTAGTCAGCTAGTGGTACACAAGGCTATTTATATAGTTTTTGTGTGAAGCAAGTGGGATCAACCTTTAGGGTGACTGGTGCGGTGCAGTGTAGTAATGTGCGGTGCAGTGTAGTAATTATTCGTTAGTAATTAGGTATGCCTTTAACGTTACTTTTAACGTTATCTTAAACGTTATCTTTATCTGCTCTTCCATACCTAATAGTTCATAGACATTTACTTGTCTTCCAGCTTATGCCTTAGTCTAGTTATTTTGATAATAGTATTGTTAGAATTATCATACTCGTCAGACTTTATGTCTGACCCCCTCCATTTCTATCCTTTTTCCCCCTCCAGGTCCTCAGGTTGGGCCCAGCTCTAGTGGAGCTTGATTGGATTTCTTTATCTCTCTTGGAAAGCTTGGACCATTGAAGTAAAGTCCAGCTTGTTATCTTCTTTAATGGCTATTTGTGTAATGGGATTATGTATTCTGTTTTTATAAAGATGGATATTGTACTTGACTCTGATTTATGGGTTTATGATGTAACAAACATGGTTAATTTCCGCTGTAATAAAATGAAGTTTTAGATTTCCAAGTACTACTTATTATCTGTCTTGTTGTAATTTTTTTGTTCTATATTCACTTATAACCTCCATGGAAGTTAATGCATTCCCTTTGTGAGTGACATTAATGGACGTGGGGTGTTACACGTGGTATCAGAGCTTAAGGTTACCAGAACAGATAATTTTTTTAGAAAAACTATTTTTCTAAAGTATTTTTGGAAGAAGTGTTTTCAAAAACATGTTTTAATGAGTAATTTGAAGAGGAAAGTTTTTTTTAAGAAAAACAAAATCCCCAATAGCCATATTTTTATCTTTCGAATTCTCCATTTTGAATCTTTCCTTTTTCGTTTCAGCATGGCTGAAGATCTTAACCTACCCGACGGTGTAACGATACCAGGATGGTATAGGAGGCTATTAGAGGCTAGGGCCGCCGCAGGTCCGGCCAATGTTCCTCCACCACCAGTTGCAACCATTCCTCCTCCTCCTCGCGTAGATACTTTTTCAAAGACGTGCAAGGAATTTAAGGCTATGGGTGGAAAACCTTTTCAAGGGTCAGAAACGTTTGTGGAAGCTAGAGATTGGCTTAGGGAGGTGGAAGAATTGCTGGAAATCTTTGAAGTAGAAGAAGGGAGGAGAGTTAAATTAGCAGCTTGGTTAATGAAGGGAGAGGCCTCGTATTGGTGAGAGGTCACTAATGGGGAGCGTCCTGTTGATTCTTGGGCGGATTTCAGACGTAGGTTTGAGGCCAAGTTTCTCTCAAGGGCAGAAGAGAATCTATATATGGAAAGGTTCTTGACATTAAAGCAAGGAAGCTCATCAGTGAAAGAATATGTCAACAAATTTAATCAATTAGCAAGGTTTGGCTTGGACTTAGTGAACACGCCGGAGAAGATGGCTCTGATGTTCGTTAATGGATTGAATGAACCGTTGCAAGGGTTGGCTATGACCCACATCCCTATGGGGGCCACCTTTGAGAAGCTTGTAGACATGGCACTTATGCACGAGGAGAAAGGCGCTAAAGCTGATAAGGCACCCGAGAAGAAAGGGGATTAGAAGAAACCACAACAGCAAAACAAGAAGGGTGGTAAAGACAATAATGGCAAGGGAAAGAAGAAATGCTTTAACTGTGGGACACCAGGCCATCTCAGCAAGGATTGCCGAAAGAAAAAGAAGTCTGGCTGTTTCCACTGTGGCGATGCGGGACATCTAGTGAAAGACTGCTCAAAGAAGGGGCAGAGGGCAGGAGCTACCTCGGGAGGACAGGTGCAGGCTCTTATGGCACCAAGGCAGGCAATGGGACAAGTTCAGGCTCTCGTGGTCCCACCGCTGCAAGAACGAGGTAGAACCATTTCTGTTGAAAGCTTAGTTTTTCTATTTGATCATCCTGTCCGTACCTTATTCGATTCGGGCGCATCGCATTTGTTCATCTCTACATCATTAGTTGAATAACTGCACTTAAACACTAGTTTAGTAGAGGATCCCTTAGTTGTTTCGAATCCAATTGGGGGCTCAGCTTATTTGTTCATGATGTGTTTGGATTTGAAAATTTATATACTTAGCGTTGAATTTAGATGTGATGCTTATGTGTTGGGCTTCACGGGCTATGGGCTAATTTTAGGAATGGATTGGTTATCCAGAAATGGGGCCGTTCTTGATTGTGAAAGGAGAGTAGTTAGGCTCGTGACTCGCCTTGGAAACACTCTCGAAATCTTTTGTAATCCCATAGATTCCGTTATGCTAAGTTATTTAGAACCGCTTGACGCGTCTGAGGAAAATCTACAATCTGTTAGAGTGGTCCGAGAATACTCGGATGTGTTTGAGGAGGTGAAGGGCTTGCCTCCGAAGCGGGAGATAGATTTTCGAATATATCTTGTGGATAATGCGAAACCAGTATCTTTGCCGGTACGCCACATGGCTCCTCGGGAAAGGAGGGAACTCGATAAGCAAGTGAAGGAGTTGCTTGAGAAGGGGTTCATAAGACGAAGTATATCGGAGTGGGGTGCTCCAGTATTATTTGCCACGAAGGCGGATGGGTCCCTTAGACTTTGTGTGGACTATAGAGAACTTAATAAGCTTACTAAGAAAAACAGACACCCACTGCCGAGGATTGACGATCTCTTCGATCAGTTAGTTGGCGCCTCAGTGTTTTCGCACTTGGACTTAGCCACTGGTTTCCATCAGTTGAGAGTGGCTGAGGATAGCATAGACAAGACTGCCTTTAGGACTCCGGATGGTTTCTATGAATGGCTAGTGATGCCCTTCGGTTTGACAAACGCCCCCGCATACTTTGTTGATTAGATGAGTAGGGTGTTTAGGGAGTACCTTAACAAATTCGTGGTAGTCTTTGTAGACGACATCCTGATCTTTTCTAAGGATGAAGAAGAGCTTGTCCTACATCTTAGGGAAGTGTTGGAGACCCTACGAGTGCATAATCTTAAAGCT
Organism: Allium sativum; assembly: GCA_030737875.1. Lineage (NCBI taxonomy): Eukaryota > Viridiplantae > Streptophyta > Magnoliopsida > Asparagales > Amaryllidaceae > Allium > Allium sativum. The sequence continues at coordinate 17,671,755 of JASFAX010000025.1, forward strand.
AAATTTTCTAAGTGTCACTTTTGGAGGAAGGAAGTACGATTCCTAGGGCACGTGGTTTCCAAAGAAGGGATAGCCGTGGATCCCGCGAAGGTGGTGGCCATCAAAGATTGGAAGGTCCCTAAAAATGCTACCGAAGTAAGAAGTTTCTTGGGGTTGGCTGGCTACTATAGGAAGTTTATCAAAGACTTCGCCAAGATATCTGCTCCATTGACACGCTTGACGAAGAAGAACCTAGTTTTCACATGGGACGTAGATTGTGATTATGCCTTCCAACGATTGAAGAGAGCTTTGACCTCAGCCCCAGTCTTAGTGCTGCCAGACGGGAGTAAGCCATTTACTGTTTATACTGACGCTTGTGGGACAGGACTAGGCGCAGTCCTAATGCAAGAGGGAAGGGTAATAGCCTATGGTGGAAGGCAGTTGAGAGCGCATGAGAAAAATTACCCTACACATGACCTAGAGTTGGCCGCTATTGTTTTCGCGCTTAAGTCTTGGTGTCATTATCTTCTTGGCGAGAGATTCGAATTATTCACTGACCACAAATCGCTAAAATACTTATTCTCTCAAAAGGACTTGAACTTAAGGCAACAAAGGTGGATGGAGTTCTTAGCGTCCTACAATTTCGAGATAGCATATACCCCTGGCAAGGGTAACGTAGTGGCCGATGCCTTAAGTAGAAAAAGATTATCCTTAAGTCTTTTGTTTGTTGAGTGGCGAAGCTTAGAATTCATTTCGATGTTTGACTTTAGACCTTCCGTTGACTTTGTACCCGGTTTGCTAGCATCCTTGGAGGTCAGACCTACGCTTTTGGGACGGATTGGTGAGGCATAGCAAGACGACCCACAGTTGGTTGAGTTAGTAGAAAAGCTCAAAGGAGGGGAGTCATCAAGCCATCTCCATAGGTATACCCTAGATGATAAGGGTTGGTTACGTAGGGACGGTAGACTTTGTGTACCAAAAGACGATGACCTAAGGAAGACCATTCTTGATGATGCACATCGTTCAGAGATGACCATTCATCCCGGCGGGGACAAGATGTACAAAGACATGAAGAGAGTTTTCTTTTGGGCCGGTATGAAGAGGAACGTGGCCGAGTACGTCGCTAGATGCTTGGTGTGCCAACAAGTAAAAGCAGAGCAAAAGAAACCCGGTGGGTTGCTTCACCCATTGGAGGTTCCACTATGGAAGTGGGAAAGTGTCTCGATGGATTTTGTGGATGGATTACCGCGATCGAGGAAGGGTAATATGGGAATTTGGGTTATAGTAGATAGACTTACTAAGAGCGCCCATTTCATTCCCGTGAAGAGTAAGAGGACTGCTCCATGGTTAGCTTCTGTATACGTCCGAGAAATAGTTCGTTTGCATGGTGTTCCTTCTAGCATAGTGAGCGACCGCGATCCTATTTTCACTAGCGAATTTTGGAGAAGCTCACAAGAGGCGGTAGGGACTCAGGTATGATTGAGCACCGCATATCATCCTATGACGGACGACCAAACCGAGAGGGTGAATCGCATTCTAGAGGGTCTTTTGAGGCTATGTATCCTAGACTTTGGGGGTACATGGGAAGAGCATCTTCCATTGGTGGAGTTCGCATATAATAACAGCTTTCAGTCCAGCAATGGCATGGCACCTTTCGAAGCTCTTTATGGACGACCTTGTCGTTCACCTACATGTTGGTGGGAATCTACGGATAAGATCTTACATGGGCCCGATATGATTAGAGAGACTTCAGAGAAGATCGACTTGATTCGAAGGAGGATGAAAGCAGCGCAAGATAGGCAGAAATCTTATGTGGATAAGAGGAGAACAGATCTCGAGTTTGAGGTTGGGGACATGGTCTTTGTCAAAGTTTCGCCATTACGAAATGTTGTTCGCTTTGGGTCCGTTGGGAAATTAGCATAAAGGTTTGTAGGGCCGTTTCCTATTAAGGAGAAGATTGGACGAATTGCGTATAGAGTGGAGTTGCCCGAGAGACTTAGTGGTGTACACGACGTATTCCATGTGTCACATTTGAGAAAGTGCTTGCATGAGACCGCGGAAGTGGTAGAGCCGAGCTTGCTTAGAGAGGTGGAGATCGAGCGTGATGCGACGATTCGACGAGCTCCTACGCGCATTCTTGGGTCAGAAATCAAGAAGCTGAGAAATCGAAAGGTCAGACTAGTCAAAGTGCAATGGGGAGATGATGAGAGCAACTCTACTTGGGAGACGGAAGAGAAGATGCGTTCGTTGTACCCTTTTCTTTTTGAGGGTATGTCCTTTAATTTCTCCTTTATCGCTTATCTTGTGCTTATCTTACCTTTAGAGTATCCTCTCGCTAGTATTCTTGACCTTTAGTTAGGATAATCCTATGGTTGAAACATGTGTTTGAGACATGTTATATATGATGGATGGAAAGTGGATGCAAGTGTTTGCTAGTGGTTGCTCGTGGACGCATATACACACACTATTAGGCACTAGATCGGCTCAGTCACTTCATACTGCATATTGCATATAAATGGCTGTATTTAGTAAAATGGATGTATGATGATTGTATTATCATATGGATACCGCATTTTTGTGAATGGTTTTGCACGCATGTAGAAATAATATGTTGCATTAAGGAACTTTTGCATACATAATGGACGCATGGCACTATCATGATTTGCATTGAGGAGGTCAACTGAATTAGTGGACCGCCTGATTTTGCATTAGATAAGGGACATATACACACACTGTGCATTTAAACATGAAAGCATTAGAAGTCTATAAGGACAATGGATGCCTGTGTTTGATGGTTGAGTAGATGGACGATTGGATGTTAGGATATACATTCTTCTTGACTTGAAGATTTCGGGGACGAAATCCTTTAAGGAGGGGAGAATGTAACGCCCCGTAATTCTGTTAATATTAATATTCACAAATTAAAGAATAACTAATCTCAGACGTGAGAATTGTAGGAAACGGGTTGCGCCATTGCGTTCGTCTCGGAATTCTGGTCGAAATAGAGTCCGAGTTTGCGTGAATTGGACTTCGTATGAAGAAGTTTTGGCCGTCGGAAGTTTCAGAAAATTCAAAACACCTCGCAGGAAATTTAAAATTCAATCTGAAAGTGCAGAAGCGGGCTGGGCGGGAAAAATTCCCGCTCAGGCAGGTCGACTGGGGAGTCGATACTAGTTTCGACCTGCCCCCCCCCCCCCCCCCCCAGGTCGACTATAGTGTCCACCTGCCCCCCCAGGTCGACTATAGTGTCGACCTGGGAGTCGACCTAGTCAGTCGGCTAGGGTTTTGACTGAGCCCAATTCTGAGCTGCTGATGTGTCTTTAGGGCTGAGTTGGCAAATTAAACAGTTCAGGTTAGTTATGAGTTGATCCGACGGTCTAAATAAACTCTAAACTCTATAAATACCTAGGTAGTCTCTCATCCTAATTCATATGAAAAATAGAATAGCTACCGTCATACCGCCGCCATGGAACTCAGTCTAGCCGCCGCCAACTAAGAAGGAAGAAAAGCTAATCAAATTCTAATTCAACTCAACTCCAAAGCAAATCAAGACTCTCTTTTCTTCTCTAATTGCGAGTATGATAGTCTTAACAAGATTATTATTGTTTTAATTAGGTTAAGTCATGAATGGATTATGAGTAGATGATGTGAATTGTCATATATGTTTTTGTAAACTTTATACTATCATGTATGTTATAAATTCTATGCTATGTTGTGATGATATCCTATATGTTGTAAATCATGCTATGATGATGTTATATATGTTGGAAGTTTCTATGCTAAGTTGTGATGACTCATACATGTTAAAAAGTCATGATGTTGTTATCTATGCTAGTTAGTTCATGTTAATCAAATCATGATGTTGATACTATTTGGGCTATGTTGATCTATATGACAAGTCACATATGCAAGTTTAGGTTGATTAGTAAAAGTTATGAACATATGCCATGACATCTATTATGACATCTAGAATTATGCTATGACATATGTGAAATTCTATGCTAGTTCACACCATCATTATGTTGCCTAAAACCGGATATGCAAGATTATAAATAATTTGGGATTATGATCATATCATGTAAATTATGACATTTAACAAGTTGACACCTTTAGATCCTTAACATGTGTAGTTTATGCAAGTTTCACCCCTATTATGATTAGATTTATTTTAATTGTCTATATGTTTTGATAATTTATTTTTGTGCTATGAGTTAGACTATTCGATTCTAACGTATATTCTACGTCGAATAAGCGAACGTATAAACGTGGGTAGGGGTAATATTAAGGATTTAATATAAAGAAGTTGGGGTGCAATTGATATGATTTTGCATGCCATGAATGGATGGCCATAATTGAGTCAATTATGGACATCATTAAAAGTGGACTTAATTAATAATTTGAATAGGGAATTATTAAAACTGGGGTAAAAGATTATAAGTGATAATCAATGCTTAGGACACGAGGTTGGACTCGTTTGTGACGTAAACCTGCCCGGACCCGCCCGGCAAATCCAGTGGTCACAAATGTCAGCCCAATGTGAGAGTTCCTAGGCCTAAACTAAAGCATAACAGTTGTAAAGACACGAGGTTAGACTCTTTTATGGTGTAAGACTGCCCGGACCCGCCCGGCAAATCCAGCTGCCATAAATGCCAGTCAAATGGGAGAGGTCTTTATGAGGTTATGGCCTAAGTGAACTAAGAAATACTTAACCAGATAAACATGTAAGGTGGGACATAGGGGTTAAGTAGGTGCCTTGGGTGGCATGAGGAATCTAGTGGGTGCCCTTAGTGGCATGTGAAATACGATTAGTAAGACTTAACCAAACACACATGTAAATGAACATGACCAAGAGGGTTAAGTGGGATGTACTAGTGGACAAGCTTAGGTGGGTAGCTTGTGGGGGCCCATTTCAACCAGTATCCTAAAACGTATCTTTGTGGGCTCGACCAAAGTCGAGGACGGGACACGCATGCTGGGTTTGACTATAAGAGGCCAAAACGGGCAGCGGTGGCAATGCAAGTCTAACGGGTTTCATATGCATGTGTGGACCCGGGCTGGTAGGTAAGACGTTGTTGCATCGTGTAGGTATAAGCCGTGCATTCTCAAGTTGTATCGGGTTGCCACTTTAGGGGAGTGATACACCCCACTGTGGGGCCAACACGGGTATCTACGAGTAGGGAGCCAATCGCAAGTGGGTAGTGGGGTACACCTAGTGGAGATAGGGGCAGACGACACCTATGTAGTCAGCTAGGGGTACGCAAGGCTATTTATATAGTTTCTGTGTGAAGCAAGTGGAATCAACCTTTAGGGTGACTGGTGCGGTGCAGTGTAGTAATGTGCGGTGCAGTGTAGTAATTATTCGTTAGTAATTAGGTATGCCTTTAACGTTACCTTTAACGTTATCTTAAACGTTATCTTTATCTGCTCTTCCATACCTAATAGTTCATAGACATTTACTTGTCTTCCAGCTTATGCCTTAGTCTAGTTATTTTGATAATAGTATTGTTAGAATTATCATACTCGCCAGACTTTATGTCTGACCCCCTCCATTTCTATCCTTTTTCCCCCTTCAGGTCCTCAGGTTGGGCCTAGCTCTAGTGGAGCTTGATTGGATTTCTTTATCTCTCTTGGAAAGCTTGGACCGTTGAAGTAAAGTCCAGCTTGTTATCTTCTTTAATGGCTATTTGTGTAATGGGATTATGTATTTTGTTTTTATAAAGATGGATATTGTACTTGACTCTAATTTATGGGTTTATGATGTAACAAACATGGTTAATTTCCGCTGCAATAAAATGAAGTTTTAGATTTCCAAGTACTACTTATTATCAGTCTTGTTGTAATTTTTCAGTTCTATATTCACTTATAACCTCCATGGAAGTTAATGCGTTCACTTTGTGAGTGACATTAATGGACGTGGGGTGTTACAGGTGGGGAGAGATTTTGTGGACGCTTGCAGAAGTTTAGTGGAGATGGACAATGTAGGTCAGTTGGTCTTTCTTTTGATTTGGGAATTGGGGAATTTGGTGCTGAGGTTAACTAGCGATTGGGGTTGAGTATGGCCGACGAGCTCGGAGTAGGGTATTGGCGAAGTGAATTGTGAATCAGTCCGAAGCAGTGGAGATGACTTGTGCTTGGTTTTGGGAAGCAGAGAAGGTGAAAATGGTGGTAAAGATGGGTAGATGCTGGTGAATTGAAAGTGGATGGTGATTGTGTAATGTCGGGGTAAGAGAGCAGTGTATTGTTTGTCGAGGAAGGTGGATGGTGATTGCTCGGCTTGTGTGGTGTGTTAGTGAATGGCTGCAGATGTTTGGTATGAGACAGGGAGATGATTGTGAGGGTTGTGTGACGTGGTGTTGTATGGTATTGCTCAGGTGATAAATGAAACTTTGGTTTATGTTGTTCAGTTAATGAAGTGTACTGGGAGATAGGTACCTTAAGGTGGAGTGATTTTGTGTGGCAGCTGTGGTTGCAAGCAGGGTGCTGGTTTGTTACGGACGAAGACATTACTAATGGTTGTTTAAGTTGAAGTTGGACGAACAGTTTGTTGAATGTCTAGGAGAAGTGTGGTATTGGCATGTTGTATGGGTGGTGGCAATGGACTGAGCAAATGAGATAGCCAGCTGCTGAAACAAATGTATAGCAGTATGAGCTGAAAATTGTATTCCAATTGAGCAAATGAAATTGAAATGTATTGGAAATAAAATAGATCAGTTTGTGGTAACACTTAGCAATGAAATACAATTCAAATGCACAAAATTGGTGCTTGTAACAAGAGAAGCTGCAAGATGTACTGTTTGAAATTCACAGCAGTGACTAAAAACTGCCAATCTGAACTGAACTAAGTTATAAAAAACTTGATTTCTAGACCAAAACAGTGAAACACCAAATAAACAGAATTAGTGAAACTAGCAAACTCACACATAATGCACACTGACACGTTTTTTTTGAACAAGTTACAAAAACAGTAAGAAGAAAGAGCAAAATAGTAAACAGTAGCAAGCACACAAATGCACAACCACACAAACTTTTTTTTAATAACTTTTTTCTTGAATTTTGTAAGAAGCTAACACAAAATAAAATCAACAAACACACTCAACAAAAACAAACTAAAATGAAACAAGACACAAAGCAAGACACGCTGCTTTTTTTTTTTCAAAGAAAGAAGACACTAAATGAAATCAAAGAGACAAACACATACACAAAATCAAAAGTGAACAAAACAAACACAATCTTTTTTTTTAAGAAGAAGAAGAAAATTAATCGGAAAAATAAAAACTAAATTAAATTCTCTCCCCGGCAATGGCGCCAAAAACTTATTCAACAACGGAAATTCTATCAAATTAGAAAACCGCCACGAAGGGTATAAACCGTAAGCGCAAGGCGTATACTTATAGTATGTTAGCGAATATGACTCGATCCTCGGGGAATGAAGTAATTCAAATTTTATTCAATTAAATTGAAACAAAAGTCGAGTGGAGGTTTAACTAACTAATTACAACTACGCTAAACTAACAAGCTAAGCTAAATAAGAATATGAGAGTTAAATAGCAACTTAGGAACAAATCCACTCTCTAGATCACATGAATCAACATAAAATGAAACCATTGTCTCTCCTTTTTTTGGTCATTTATGAATTTAGTTGATATGATTATTATAAGTATAGTTTATTCATGCTATTAGTCAGCACAACATAAACTATCAAACTATAACATACCCACTAAATCACCTTACTAGTTTTAATGAAAAATGAACAAGTTAATATTGAAATATACTTCAAGCATGACATATGAACTATTAATTAGAACTATAGACCATCAAATTTTTGATTTCAATATCCACTTAATCATCATCATCATATGTAGATGAAGAGATAGTTAGTGGACATATGACTAAGCATAGCCTATTTGGTGTCAACAATATAGGCTATCAAATTCAATAATGAACACAAAACCAATAACATCAACATGACATGAAGCACAAAAAAAGAGCATGAATAAGAAAATTATGTTGCATCTACATAATCAAGAGAGCTTCATTACCCTTAAGTTGAAAAGGGTTAGCCTCTAATATATGCAATCATGACAACAAAGATAGATTGCAACATTAAAAACAAAGAAAAATAGAGCAAATGTAATGTCCCGTATTTTTGGTAATCTAATATTTAATTTAATTTATTATTTTAAATATTATGTTTGGAATATTAATCAATTTTAATATTGAATTTGTTTATTTAAAACGAAGTTGAACATTAAATTTATATATAATATAAATCGAGCTCGAAATTGCGCGGTAGTTCGTAATATTGAATTTTGAAATTCCATTGGATGTACAAGATTTAATATAAGTCGGATTTCTGTGAACAAGAAATGTTGGGATCTTGTCGATAATAATTTTCATATGGAAGAGAAAAATTCAGATTTCATAATATAGATTGTTAGTTATGTCCAATTTTTTTTTAAAATAGTCACTATGGAAATCGTTATTAAAATATAACGTTTATTTATTGGAATAATAAGTTTTTAATATAATTTGGACACCGTCTTGACTCGAAATCAACGATATGGAGTTGTATAACTATATGATAATTTTATTTGGATAAATATGTTGATAATAATTTATTATTATTTTTATTTGAATTATTTTCGAATCTTAAATAATATTTTATCAATATTTTATAAGCGTTAAAAATAGCCATTTTTGCAAACGGTCTCAATTTTCGATGAAATTAGTTTCATTGGAACCGTATCGTTAAATTATTTTAAGAAAATCAAACTTCGTGGCAAAGGATGTCGTATGTGACTTCGGTGGCCAAAAATGTCTTTGTCTTTGTTTAATTGTTTAGATTATTTTGACAGGGGTAACTTCTAACGAATAAATGACGGGCCAAACGAACTCCAAATTTGACGAAACCAGATTCATTGGATCCATTAGTAAGAGGTCTAGTAAAATGTTAAGCGTTCAGATTTTTTATATTTTTTCTATAATTATAGGAATTTTTAACGCTTGATTTTTCATCAATATTTATAAACGGTTTTTCACAAACGAACTCAGAATTCGACGAAACCTGTCCCATTGAGTTCGGAATGTTCTTTTATGTGAGGATTAGGTGTTACATCACCAGTTAGAAGTTATATGAAGTGTTAATTTCGCAAAAAACTCACCGTTGGTTTTGTAAATAATATAATATTAAGTGCACACATTATAAATAGCCTAACCCTAACTTGTTTCTTGCGTCAAAATCAAATCCCCTGGTCAACGAAACAATAGCCGCCACAGACCAGAAACGGACGGCATCCAACTCACCTCTTTTCTCTCCCTCAAACTCTTTATCCTTTGATCATTTTCATACACCTTCAACAGAAAAACAGATGAAATCGTCATGATCTACTAAGTTATTGGTGATGATCGAGTTTCGTTCTCGGTGGTGGCCAGAATTGAGGGGGGAACTGCCAGTAGTTGGGGAACATTTGATGGAGATTGGAAGCATCGAACTGCAAGCGGCTTAGGGACGAGATGGAGCATGCTCCAACGCATCTTCTGGCCAACGATGATCGACTTTCGGTCAGCTCGTGGTGGCACATCAGGGTTGAAGAGGTCGGCAGTTCAACCGATGGAGCCTGGAATGAAATACGTGAAAGCAATGAACACGATGCGCTTGGGAGTTTTATTTTGAAGCATGTGTATGGTATTTCGAAGGGAACAAAAGACGAACGGAAGGAAGTATGCTACCATTTAAGCCTTTAAGGAGTATTAGTTTATTTAAATTATTATCATAAGTTACTTAACGGCATAAATCCTTCTGGAACACGTTTTGATAAATATTCCTTGAACAGGAGCAATAACGATAGGGGTCGGATCATCCGGAACTAAGGAATACCAAGTTGAGGAAGTAATAAAAATAGCTCTACCTTTATTAAGTAAATATAATTAGTATATTATAATTAGTTAATTAAGGAGTTTAAACTCTATTAACGTATGTGAAGATTGTCCATTTGTTTGGGCCGGGCTTTTCAAACAAGGGGGACAGAAATCCGTAGCAGTGAAGAATATAAAAGTAATTGGGCCTCATTTTCCAGCAAGGTATGGTGATTAAAACTTAACTAATAGATATAATTACTTTAATTCATAATATAATTGATTTGGTTATTGTTTAACTAGGTGTAGTTAAACCGAGATTAGTTTAATTTAAATATATGGTTAAGGATTAATTAGTAAGTAAGATTAGTTAATTGTTTAGTTTAAAATTGTATAACTCTAAATGGTATAAATATCACGTCTATGGACATAATGGAGCAAAACAAAAGACGATAGGATCGTTTTGACGAGGTTTACAATATGGGACAAATTTGAATAGAACTGGAGACTACTGGAGATTTAATTAAACTAAACACTGTTTAATTTAATTGAACTGAACCACTTCAGCGAAAATAAAATCAAGGTGAGTTAAACTTACTCAGTTCTTCCCACTTTTATTTTATATAAGTTAGATTTTTATTTTGTGTGCTACGTTTTCTAATGGTTGACTGTTGTTTATTAAAAATATATTCATATATGGATTGAACCGATGAAATTAAAGTTGTTAATTTCAGTGGAACACCAAATCATTATTTTAACGATTAGACCCAACAAAGTCAACTTACCTTATTGGTCACGTTTATAAAATAAAATAAACATATTTGATTGTTTGAATTGTTTTGTTAATTGGGTGATGTTAATAGTCGTTATTTATTGTTATTGAAGTTTTCAGTTTAATTGAATTGAATAATATTATTGGAAATAATATATGTGAATGCAGGGAAGAACAGGTTGGAGGGATCCAACAGGATTACTCAATTATATTAGATGTTATTTATTTTCATATTATCATTATATGAACTGTTTAAACCCATCTGTTTGGATGATTAATTTGGTTGTTGACCATTGAACTGAAATTCAACATTTGTTTTGTTAGACCAATGGGTAATATTGGTTGAGTAACTGGCAGTATATGGCCTATAAATCAATCATTGTATAAATATGGATTTACCGTCGAATAAATCGACCGTAATGAAGTTATAAATTTATTTTTATAACTGAATATAGATTTTTAAATATATTATTTAAAATGAAGTTTATAAAAGGGAAATAAACCAACCACATATATGTTGACTGTTTTACCAATCATCATTTTTGTACCAAAAAAATCAGTCGTGTACGAAGCACGTGCCTCATCTTACTTATTAAATGATTTATAAAGCTAATTCTTTTATTACTAAGTTGAATAAGCAAGTGAGCAAGGATTAATATAATGATTTATATCTGATTTATAAAGCTAATTCTTTTATTACTAAGATGAATAAGCAAGTGAGAAAGGATTAATATAATGATTTACAACTGTGATTTATTGTTTGTAAGAAACAATTGAATGAAATTATTTAAATTAATCATATTATTAATTTAAATAAGCGACTAACTGGAAATGGTTAACGAAATAACTGTGTTTTGAATTGACGAAGTCAACCGTTTGAATTGATTGATAATCAGTTTGTTTTGAATTTATCTAATGAAATAGTTTATGAATATTTGTTTAAATTTTTATAAGATTTTTAAAAGGAAAATTACTATTTAATTTAGTCAATAAAAAGTTAACCACTTATACAGTAGTTAATGATGAAGTAAATTATTATTTCAATTAACAATAATTTAAGAGCTTACTATTTAATGGGAATTCATTTAAAAAGTCATCGAAGTTGAAATTAATCGAACTGAACGGTGGAAAGGAGTTTATGAACGAGTTTTAAATTAAAAACCTGTGTTTTTATAACAAAGTTATAAAAAGAATTTTAAGCAAATGTGATAGCTTAAATTAAATATTTACTGGATATTTGAAGTTAGAAAAAGGGAATTTAGAAATTGGGAAATGGTATGAAATAACGAAGTGAGATTTATTCCAAATTCAGAATGTTATGTTCCAAAGTTCGGAATGTTAAGCGGAGTTGAGAGCATAAGAAGTAAAAGATTTTGGAAATGGCAGAGAATATAAGTTGTCGTAAATAATTTACAAATGTATTTGTAAATGAAGTGAGAGATTTGAAAAATGATTTTCATAACAATTGTTAAAAACAATAAATTGAGTTATTTGATTTATAAACTGAAGATCGTTAATAGGATCGCTATGTGATTTTAGACAATGAACAAGTTGTCGTAACGATCCGAAAAGGTATAACTAAAGAAAGGGAAAAGTTTTGAAATGAAATACGTAACGTTTATTACAGATGATAAGTGGAATTATTTTGATAAAAATACAAGGATTCGTAAGAGATGTCATTATAAGAGATTTATAAAGATATTTATATTATAATTGTTAAATACAATTATATATTATTTGAAAACAAATATAGTATTGTTGTTGCAAATAAGTTGAACAATATTTGTAAACAAATGTTGAATTTTTTTATAAAGGATTCTATTGATAATGGAATCAAAGCTCGAGTATAACGTTATAAAGGATAAGTAAAATAATTGTTTATTTAATAATCAATTAAATAAATGTTGTTGAGATTCAAATAAGATCTTTAAAGGAAACGCATAGTTAATAAACTTCTATTTATTTTGAAAATATAAATGTTGTTGGTCAAGTTCTGAGAGGTAAATAAAATACCCCAACTTGAACGACTTCACGATTATCCAAGAATGGTATTAGTTTATAAACGAGAGAAATTAAGGAAAACATAAGTTATGATTTCCGTAAATAACGTTACAAACTATATTCGAAAAGTTTATAAGAAAATGAAATGATTTTTAAGAATATTCTTATTTATAATAAGAAGTAAAAGATAAATTCCAAATATTGGAAGATTTAAAGAATGTAATTAACATGTGTTTAATTAAAGAGGCCATTTAATGCCGAGATATGGACTAGTAAACTCATTTCATTCACATGATTATTTAATTGATAGTTAAATAAACGAGAATCAAATCTGGACAATACGACTGTTGGTACGGAAAGATTGGGATCGAATTTATATTCGAAAACCATTCCCAACCAGCAAATACGTGAAGATGCATATTGAAGATGGAGCAATTGAAGACCGTGGATCTTCACCAGGGCCGTCAATGGGTAACCGAAAAATCCGAAATCCGTCCGCATCCGTATCCAAAAAGCGGATAAATATCCGATATCCGGGAAAGCGGATGCGGATATAGCCATATCCGCATCCGAAAATTATCCTTCCGCTATTTTTCCTGATTATAGCTTAAATTATATGTATTTTAACATAATTAAATATACTAATTTATTAATTTGCAAAAGTAAAAGTCTACTAATCGCATGTTAATTGCTCAAAATTATATATTATCATCATATTTATTTATTTTTAGCACATAGTAATCAATTAGGTTGAAAAAGCTTAATATTAAGATAAAAAATTCATTTATGTTCATTGATTTATCGATCGTTGGCGGAGCGAATAATTAACTGATATCCATCCGTATCCGCGGATGCAGATATCCGATATCCGAAAATGGTTTTGGATGCGGATATGGATATGGCACTATCCGTTTCTGAAAGTATCCGTTGACAGCCCTAATCTTCACAAACGGAAGAACCACTGGTTGTATTTATCTTGTTTAGCAGCTAGAGATATTTTGACTTTTGTTTTTGTCGTGATTGGAATCTGCGGATTACAAGGACTACTCGTTACTGATCCTTAGGGTGATACCTATATAGGATGCGGTAGGAGTGTGCCTTCGGTTCACCCTATTCCTGGATGACTTGATTGGAATAGTGTCTAATAAAGTATTTCCAAAGTGTCACGTACATTAATTTCTTCAAACTTACCATGTTGATGGCAGAGAAGTGCACATTCTCTTATCAATTTGAGTATTTTTGTGGACGTCAATTAGTGATACCTAGCGGATCTGATGATGTGGCATTCAAAGTGGATGGAGATGTGTTGTTCTGAAGAATAAGCTTAACCTCTAGCCTCATCAACTGGGAAATGATGTAAAATCGGGTGGGTCGCATGGCTATGTGGATCGCACCCATCTAAAGGATATATCATTACCTGATCTAGTGAAATCAAATGCCTACGGTTGTCCCATTTAAATTTTTGTATGTATGCTATCGGTTCGGTTGGCTGGCCCCTAACCATGGTAGTGATATATTTGGTACTCTCAAAGTCTAGTGAGGGGCCAGTCATGTTTAGCCGGGGTTGCAAGATGTTCTTGTTGAATCCCCAATGTATTCATCTCCAGAGGTACATTATCGGAAGGTGGTCCCATACCATGCCATAGTGGCAAATCCATTCTCTAATAAGAGCCCGCGGTTTTGATTGTATACTATATATGTAGAGCGTGAGATGCAAGCGTACTAGATTGATATTTATTTATATTTAGACACTATTATAATATCAGATAATATATTGATCTTAAAAATGTTTTGGGTTATCGTAAGGTAAAAATCATCCGTATTTATGTGTGGATTTGGTCTTAGACGATCTTTTCTTTCAAAAAGATTTTGACTTTAAAATCAAGCTGTGTGATAAATTTTAAACTTAGTGGTTTTTCTCACTCTGGTTCACTAGACTGACCCATCGTTTGTAATGCTCGGGTTAGACCGGGTCGTATAGGTTCAGGTTATCGAATGCTGCGAAGTCCAGAGATGAACTGGAGACGTTCAGGCGTATGATATTTAGTGTTATTACGCTGTGTGTTGTATATGAGGACATGTTATTATAACTGTCCGGATGTGTTGATGTACTCTAATGATTGTAAGTATATTTAAAGCTCTCAGTAAAAATTTATTTCTATATTATATTTTGTTCCGCTGCGATGTGAGACTCTGATTCTGTATTACTTCTTCTTCTTCTATTCTAGTATTTATTTTTTTCTTATCTCACCTTCTAATTTCTTTCTAATAACGTTCCTATGTCTTCGTTGGTTAAATGTTCGGCATGGATGTTTTGTGTCGATTTTCGGCGTCGAAAATGCCGCGGGCCGTTACAGTGGTATCAGAGCTATTTGTTTATTACTAACCTTGGCTCTGTGGTATAACTCGATAGAGATGAGGTTAGTAATATCTTAGATCGAGTTGAGTGTATACAGATGAGAGCGTATTTGTAGATTTCATATACAAGTGTTTTGTATTGTGTTGGTTGATCGGTTCAAGTGTTGAAAAGCATCTGACCTGTCAACTGACTCAATATTGTTTTGTAAAGAGGGAAAATGAAATAATTTTACCCAAATTACATTTTGTATACAGTAGAAATAATTTTATTAATATGTCATTGAGATATTGGTGTGTTTTATGAATTTGATTGAGTTGTATGATATTCAAATCGAATTTTAAAATTTGAATTGAAACTTAACTTAGTTAAGTAAAGAATCAAATAAAATTAATTTGGAATTTTGGAATTGAATTAATAATAATTAAATAGAAATCAATCGAATATTAACCAATTGATGTTCAAATACATTAAAGCAAAATGAATATTAATATTGAATGTAAATTCAATTGATTTGGTTGTGTATTGGTTGTTGATTGTGAATTGTTTGTTGTTGGATGGTAGATTGTTTGGATAAAGGTAATCAACAATTTAGTGGAGCTGAATAAATTATAAACCAAGAGAAATGAAATCAAGAATTATAAATTGGAATGAAACCGCATATGAATTAAAACTGGGTGATATAACTTTGTACTGTATAAACTAAATTGATAATTCAAGTTTAATTCTTGGAAATTGTGAAGTTATACTTCTTAATCAATTACATGTTATTTGGAATTTCATGTATTTATGACTTATATGTTAAATTGAGTTAAGTACAGGTGCCTGAAGGCTAGAGAATTGATTATGGTTGAGTAAATCGCATATACGTTGGGAAAATATGCTCAATAGCGCTCGCAAAAGGTACAAAAATATAAAATTAATTTAATATTTGAAAATATGCTCAATAGCGCCTGAAGGCTAGAGAATTTATTATTGTAATGTCCCGTATTTTTTGGTAATCTAATATTTAATTTATTATTTGAAATATTATGTTTGGAATATTAATCAATTTTAATATTGAATTCGTTTATTTAAAATGAAGTTGAATGTTAAATTTACATATAATATAAATCGAGCTCGAAATGGCGCGGCGGTTCGTAATATTAAATTTTGAACATCAATTGGATGTACAGGATCCAATATAAGTTGGATTTCTATGAAACAATAAACATTGGGATCTTGTCAATGATAATTTTCGTATGGAAGAGAAAAATTCATATTTCGGAAAATAGATTGTTAGTTATGTCCAAATCAAATTTTAAAATAGTCGCTATGGAAATCGTTATTAAAATATAACGTTTATTTAATGGAATAATAAGGTTTTTTTATAATTTGGACACCGTCTTGACTTGAAATCGACGATATGGAGTTGTATAACTATATGATATTTTTATTTGGATAAATATGTTGATAATAATTTATTATTATTTTTAATTGAATTATTTTCGGATCTTAAATAATATTTTATCGATAATTTATAAGCGTTAAAAATAGCCATTTTTGCAAACGATCTCAGTTTTCGATGAAATTAGTTTCATTGGAACCATATCGTTAAATTATTGTAAGAAAATCAAACATCGCGGCAAACGGTTGTAGTATGTGACTTCGGTGGCCAAAAACGTCATTGTTTTTGTTTAATTGTTTAGATTATTTTGACAGGGGTAACTTGTAACGAATAAACGACGGGCCAAACTAACTCCAGATTTGATGAAACAAGATTCATTGTATTCGTTAGGAAGAGGTCTAGTAAAATGTTAAGAGTTCAAATTTTTTAGATTTTTGCTGTAATTATAGGAATTTTTAACGCTTGATTTTTCATTGATATTTATAAAGGGTTTTTCACAAGCGACCTCGGAATTCGACGAGACCTGTCCCATAAGGTTCGAAATATCCTTTTATTTTAGGATTAGGTGTTACATCACAAGTTAAAAGTCGTATGATGTGTTAATCTCAAGAAAAACTCACCGTAGGTTTGTAAATAATATAATATTAAGTGGACACATTATAAGTAGCCTAACCCTAACTTGTTTCTTGCGTCAAAAACAAATCCCTTGGTCAACGAAACAATAGCCGCCACAGACCAAAAATGGACGGCATCCAACTCACCTCTTTTCTCCCCCCAAAATCTTTATCCGTTGATCATTTTCATACACCTTCAAGAGAAAAACAGATGATCTCATCATGATCTACTAAGTTACCATTGATGAACGAGTTTCGTTCTCGGTGGCGGCCAGAATCGAAGGGGGAACTGCCAGCAGTTGGGGAATATTTGACGGAGACTAGAAGTATCGAACTACAAGTGGCTTAGGAAGGAGATGGAGCATACTCCAACGCATCTTCTGGCTACGTTGATCAACCTTCGGTCAGCTCGTAGTGGCGCGTCAGGATTGAAGAGTTTGGCAGTTCAACCGATGGAGCCTGGAATGAAATACGTGAAAACAATGAACACGATGGGCCTAGGAGTTTTATTCTAAAGCCCGTGTTTGGTATCTCGAAGGGAGCAAAAGAAGAACGGAAGGAAGTATGCTACTTTTTAAGGAGTATTAATTTATTTAAATTATTATCATTAGTTACTTAACGGCATAAATCCTTCTAGAACACGTTTTGATAAATATTTCTTGAACAGGAGCAATAACGACGGGGGTTGGATCGTCTGGAACTAAGGAATACGAAGTTGAGGAAGTTATAAAAACAGCTCTACCTTTATTAAGTAAATATAATTAGTATATTCTAATTAGTTAATTAAGGAGTTAAACACTATTAACGTATGTGAAGATTGTCCATTTGTTTGGGCTGTGGTTTTCAAACAAGGGGGGACAGAAATCCGAAGCAATGAAGAATATAAAAGTAATTGGGCCTCATTTTCTAGTAAAGTATGGTGATTAAAACTTAATTAAAAGAAATAATTACTTTAATTCATAATACAATTGATTTGGTTATTGTTTAACCAGGTGTAGTCAGCCAAAGTTTGCTGCGTGAAAAATGGAATAGAGCAGGAACAAAAATAAGAGCGGCGAGACTGTCGGCCAAATTTCCTGCATATTTATATGTAATTACTTTAAAACGAGATTAGTTTAATTTAAATAAATGGTTAAGGATTAATTAGTAAGTACGATTAGTTAATTGTTTAGTTTAAAATCGTATAACTCTAATTGGTATAAATCTCACGTGTGTGGATAGAATGGAGCAAAACTGAAGACGCTGGGATCGTCTTGACGAGGTTTATAGGATGGGACAGATTTGAATAGAACTGGAGATTACTGAAGATTTAATTAAATTAAACCCTGGTTTCATTTTATTAAACTGAACCGTTTTAGCGAAAATAAAATCAAGGTGAGTTAAACTCACACAGTTCTTCCCACTTGTATTTTATATAAGTTGGGTTTTTATTTTGTGTGCTATAGATGCTAATGGTTGACTGCTGCTTATTAAAAATATATTCATATATGGATCGAACCGATGAAATAAAATGTTTTTTAATTTCAGTGGAACACCAAATCGTTATCTTAACGATTGGACCCAACAAAGGTAACTTACCTTGTTGGTCACGTTTATAAAATAAACATGTTTGATTGTTGGAATTGTTTTGTTAATTAGGTGATGTTAAATAGTCGTTATTTACTGTTATTGAAATAATCAGTTAAATTGAATTGAATAATATTATTGGAAATAATATATGTGAATGCAGGGAAGAACAGGTTGAAGAGATCCAACGGGATTCCTCAACTATTTGATGTTATTTATTTTCATAATATCATTATATCAACTGTTTAAACCCATCTGTATGGATGATTAATTTGGTTGTCGACCGTTGAACTTAAATTCAACATTTGTTTTGTTAAACCAATGGATAATATTGGTTAGTAACTGGCAGTATATGGCCTATAAATCAATCATTGTATAAATATGGATTTACCGTCGAATGAATCGACCGTATTGAAGTTATAAATTTGTTTTTATAACTGAATATAGATTTTTAAATATATTATTTAAAATGAAGTTTATAAAAGGGAAATAAACCAAACACATATATGTTGACTGTTTTACCAATCCCCATTTTTGTACCAAAAAAATCAGTCGTGTGCGAAGCACGTGCCTCATCTTACTTATTAAATGATTTATAAAGCTAATTCTTATTTTACTAAGATGAATAAGAAACTGAGCAAGGATTAATATAATGATTTATAACTGAGATTTATTGTTTGTAAGAAACAATTAAATGAAATCATTTAAATTAATTATATTATTAATTCAAATAAGTGACTAACTGGAACTGGTTAACGAAATAACCTTGTTTTGAATTGATGAAGCCAACCGTTTGAACTGGATTGATAATCAATTTGTTTTGAATTTATCTAATGAAATAGTTAACCAATATTTGTTTAAGTTTTTATAAGATTTTTAAAAGGAAAATTACTATTTATTTTAGTTAATAAAGAAGTTGACCACTTATACAGTAGTTAATGATGAAGTAAATTATTATTTCAATTAATAATAATTTAAGAGCATACTCTTTGATTGGAATTCATTTAAAAAGTGATCGAAGTTGAAATGAATCGAATTGAATGGTGAAAAGGAGCTTATGACTGAGTTTTATATTAAAAACACGTGTTTTTATAATGAATTTATAGAAAGTATTTTAAGCAAATGTGACAGCTTAAATTATATATTTACTAAATATTTGTAGTTAGAAAAAGGGAATTTAGAAATTGGAAAATGGTATGAAATAACGAAGTGAGATTTATTCAGAAATTCGGAATGTTAAGTTCCAAAGTTCGGAATGTTAAGCGGAGTTAAGAGTATAAGAAGTAAAAGATTTTGGAAATGGCAACGAATATAAGTTGTCGTAAATAATTTACAAATGATTTTGTAAATGGATGTTAGGAGTTGAAATGTAATTGAAATATTAGTTGTTGATAATGATTTACAAATGGTATTTGTAAATGAAATGAGAGATTTGAAAAATGATTTTCATAACAATTGTTAAAAACAATAAATTAAGTTGTTTGATTTATAAACTAAAGATTATTAAAAGGATCGCTATGTGATTTTAGACAACACACAAGTTGTCATATTTATTTGAAAAGTTATAACTAAAGAAAGGGAAAAGTTTTGAAATGTAATCTGTAACATTTGTTACAGATGATAAGTTGAACTGTTTTGATAAAAATACAGGGGTTCGTAAGAGATGTCATTATAAGAGATTTATAAAGATATTTATATAAGATTTATAAAGATATTTATATTAGAATTGTTAAAGGCAATTATATATGATATATAAACAAATATAGTATTTGTTGCAAACAAGTTGAAGAATGTTTGTAAACAGAGGTTGATGAAATTTTATAAAGGATTCTATCGATAATGGAATCAAAGCTCGAGTATAACGTTATAAAGGATGAGTAAAATAATAGTTTATTAAAATAATTAATTAAATAAACGTTGTTGAGATTCAAATAAGGTTTTTAAAGGAAACGTGTGGTTAATAAACTTCTACTTATTCTGAAGATATGAATGTTGTTGGTCAAGGTCTGAGAGGTAAATAAAATACACCAACTTGAACGACTTCACGATTATCCAAGAATGGTATTTGTTTATAAACGAGAGAAATTGAGGAAAACATAAGTTATGATTTCCATAAATAACATTATAAATTGTATTCGTAAGTTTATAAGAAAATGAAATGATTTTTAAGATTATTCTTATTTATAATAAGAAGTAAAAGATAATTTCCAAATATTGGAAGATTTAAAGAATGTAATTAACATGTAATGACCCGTATTTTAACAGTGGAATAATTAACTTATTTAATTATTTAAATAACAAATATATTATTTAATCGACGACGTTAGAACATATAATTATATTATAATTAAAACCGAGCTCGAAATGGCGCTGCAGTTCGTAATTTGGCAATCTGAACTCCAACTGAATATACAAAACCCGTTTTAAGTTAGATTTCTGTGAAACAAGAAACGTCAAGAGCTGGTGAAGTATATCTTTCTAGTGGAAGAGAAAAATCAGGATTTCGTAGTGTAGATTTTGAGATATGTCCAAATCAAATTTTAAAATAGTCGCTATAGAATCGTTTATCGACCGTAACGCTTTATTCAATATAACTAGAGATCGGGTTTGAATTTAGACAAGGTTCTTTTGGGAAGTAGTGATAATTTAATTTTTAGAATTTTACTGTAATTTTTAATTAATTAAATAAGCAGCTTTTTATTTGGAGTATTTCGCACCCTGTAATCAACATTTTAGGGTTTCACAATATGAGTTAATCTACCGATACCATTATATCTTTGGGATCGTGGCACGTTGGTCGTCACAACGGTATGTTCAATTCTGCCTATAGCGGTCCATTCAATCGTATAAATTTTGTGTAACGAAGTTGGTGCATCGAATTACGCTAAAAAGTTTATAACCTAAACAACGTAATCACACTCCAGTGGAAACCCATTGTCAAGTTTGAATGGCAAGTACTCTCGATCAATTGTACCTTAGTGCAAAAGCTAAGGGTGCCCATTCAAGAATGTATTACAAAAGAATGCACTTGCAATATGATAGGTCAAGAATGGGACAAGTTCTTACTGTAATATCATAACAGTACACGTCTATGGCCACGCACCATCATTTTTAACCATACAAAAGAAAATATCCAAAAGATCCTTCCTATAAATAAACCCCCCCAACATAACAACAACCCTAGAATCTCTCTCTACTTAGTCAAATAAATTTCCGCCGCCACTCTTCTTAATTGTGCGAACATTATTTTCGTTTCTTCCTCTCAATTTCGCTACTAATCCAAAGATCAATTCAAAGAATATATATAACTACATAAAGCGTGGCCTCAACGAGTACTCTACTCTTGGCGGTGGCGATTAGTTTTCAGACGTCATGGTGACTGGAAACCCTAGTCGAAGTGGCAGCGTTCAATCTAAGGTAGTCTGCTATAAAGTGAGTCGAGTTCGCCAGTACTGGTGAAGAATGGAGAGCAAGCCGGAGCGGGGGTGGCGACAGACAAATGGAATCTTGAGTACTAGGGAACGAACCAGACAATTACAAAAGCAGTATGTGTATTTGTTTTTGAACATGATACTGGGTACAGCGATTTCTTCTTTGGAATCAAGTCCTAAATGAAGGTGTCGGGGACGGTGAGATTGTGATGAAAATTTGTTTGGTGAATTTGAATTTTTGAAGTTTGGAAGTATGAAGGAGTTTGAATTCTTGTCAGGAGTCGGTTATTGTTTTACTGGGATCTGGCGAGATTTGATTAAGGATTTGGAAGAAGTATACTGTGCTGGTGGTGAGGGTATAACGTGGGATTAAAGTGTTGAAATGGTGTGGTCAGTTTGAAGAAATGAGGAGGAGGTTACTGTTAAATTTTGTATTTCTGTTTAAAGTTATAATAGTGGAAAGAGGGTAAGGGATGGAAGTTAGTTCGGCCATTTCTGAGTGGTTTCGATGTATGGAAGTTGCGCATTCTTTGATTGGGGGAGAAGACGTGTTGAAAAGTCAAAATGGTGACATGGCTTTGTGAACTAAAACAACTAAATAAACAAATGGGATCAACATATGAAGAACGTGAGGTAGGAGAAATAAATGGGTTCAATCCCATGTGCTTTTGTACAGTGAAGGAATAACAGGCATTTTGGAAGTGGGCACGATGCAGCAAGGAAATGTTCAGAAAGACTTGAGGACACAGTAAACCATTCGGCCGTTATCTTTCCAAATTGAGTAATTAACTTAAGTTAATAAAAGTAATTAAGGTTTTGGATTCTTATTTAATCAAATTAGGGTATATAATTGAAGTTAGTTTAACCAAACGTAAATTAGTTTTATTAAACTGATTTAAAATATAATTAGTGTAATTAAGGGGTTAGTTATATTAATGTAGATCAGACACATTTTGAACTAGCAAAGAAAGAAAGCGTCGACCTTAATTCTGCTAAGCACAAGTAACTTATCAATCGTATATCGTAAAACATGTAATTAGTTAACTATAGAAATTAGGGATTTAATTATAATTAGATTAGCGATTTCTTAATGGTAGGATCATATGATTACAGAATCGGACGATCCGCATATCCGTTGGGACCGTATGGACGAGAGCTTCACAATGAAACTGACTGGAAATGGATTGGGAGCTAGTTTGAATTTATGGCGAAATAAATTGTTTGATTCAAATCAAATAACAGTTTATCGTTCTTTAACGTTGAACTGCCAATGTGAGTAAAACTCACTAACTCTCCTCAATTTATATTTTTATATAAATTGTACTTTATTTATTGACTGCTGTATATTGATTGTTAAACTGGACTGTTAAATAGATTTGATTGAAAACGTAGTTATAGTAGTCTATGTACTGTTAATCAAATAGGGTTCTGTACAACAGGATATTTCATTTCAAAATGAAATATGATGTATATTATACTGTGTAACATCTGTGGATGCAGGGAGACAGGTTGGAGGAATCCGACTGGGTTCCTCAACAATTATTTTACTGTTTTCATATATTGTGTTATATGATGTGTTATATAATCTGTTCTGGATTATGTGTGTTAGAATGATATTAATCATTGTTATTCGATATTTTACATATCATAAGAAACCCTGAGTTGTGAAATGGAATATTTCAATGTATATTGAAATAAAGGAATTTTATAAAATCATAGGATTTTATAAAAGGAAATTATTTATAAAACGAACACGGTTTTATAAAAGGAAGTATTTATAAAACAAATAGAGTTTTATAAAAGGGGTATTTATTTAGAAAATAAATAGAATTGAAAAGGAGAATATTTATTTAGAAAATAAATAGGAATAAGGAATATTTATTTAGAAGACAAATAGAAGTTGTAAATAGGAAATATTTGTAACGGTAAATAGAAGATGTAAATAGGAAATATTTGTAACGGTAAATAGAAGTTGTAAATAGGAAACATTTGTAACGGTAAATAGAAGTTGTAAATAGGAAATATTTGTAACGGTAAATAGAAGTTGTAAAAAGGGAAATAGTTGTAACGGAAAACGTAGTTTATCAAAAGGAGTTAATCAAACGTAGTTTATAAAAAGGGGTTAATCGAATATAGAAATTAATAAGTAAAGTTAAACAAAAATTAGAAACTGACTAGAGATTAGTAAGTTGAATAGTTTTCTGAGTGTTGATCTGATGTTGGTTTCGGCCTTCGGGGTTTATACTTAGAGAATTGTTCTCTTACTAGTTTACAGTTAGGGACTAATAGTTGTGGAATGATAGTGATGCATAAATGAGGATTGGAAATGTTTTCCAATGTTGAAAATGTATATTTTCTAGTTTTAGAAAATAAGGAAATATGAATATATATATATATATATATGATTGATGATTGGATCGATAATTCCATTTGGAATTAAGATCGTTGTTTGTACACCGACATATTTTCATTTGATAGTTAAATCACAGAATATCGAAGTTTTGACCATTTTACGTTGTTAATATGGAGAGACCAGTTGGATTATTATCCGAAGAACCACTCCGTATCGACATAAGCGTTGTGATCAAATACGATGAAGAAATTGAAGATGGAGTAAAGTGCAAGGGCTGTCCTGTTTACAGAATAGTGCCTTCGGTTTCGTTCAGTCTCAGAACGAACGTATATGGACGAATGTCTGACAGAATAGTTCCAATGATCGAAAGAGTTGGACTGTACAAATATATATGGTGGCCAACGGATTTATTCCCTTCGCATAATATCCAGAATCTATTTGTGCATATCCAACTAATGATTTACGGATCTGATAATGTGGCATTCAAAGTGATCGTGTTATAAATGAATGGAAAGTAAGTGTAGCTTCTCGCCTCACATCCGGTAAATGACAGAAATCGGGCAGGCAGCATGGCTAAGTCGGTCGCACTGAAGTAGGGTGTATAATCACCTATCTAGAGAATATTCATTTGCTTCTTAAATCTATCAATGCTGTCCCATATATATATATATATACGGGAACGGTTGTTGATCCCAACCGTTAGTGATGTACATTCGATACACTCAAGCGAAATGAGTGGTCGGTCATGTGTGGCTGAGTTGCAAGATGTTCTTGTTGAACTCCAGTGTATCGTTCCTAGAGTACACTGATCGGAAGGTGGTTCCATACCTTGTCATAGTTGGAAACCCAATCATCCAATACGCACCTGCGGTTTTGATTGTATACTATATATGTAGAACGTGAGATGCAAGCGTTTCTACTAGACTGATATCTATTTGTATTTAGACATTATCATAATATCAGAATGATATTGCTTTTCAAAGATGTTTGGATTCTCATAAGGGAAAAACCCGTTCCGTATTCACGGCGTGGTCTTATGAGATATCATATACCTGTTTAAATGATTTGAGTTTACTCACACCAGTCACATGACTGACCCGGAGTTTATTTGTTTTGTCTTCCCTAAACTCTTGGGTGCCTAAATTTGTACGGGCAGTCAAGTAGTCGGGATTTACAGATGCACTTGGAGAGCTTGGAGCAGGAGGCTTCAGCAGTCGATAGCTATTATTTATTCCGCTGTGATGTTATATGTTGTACTCTGAAAATGGTATGTATAAACAGTTATAACTTTGTATTTCAAAAGTTATGTTATAATTTATTCGTTCCGCTGTGAGATTCGTGTTACTCTGATGATGATGTTCTTCTTCTTCTATTATATAAGTTCTACCTTATCTATCCTCACCCTCTATCTTCTTTCTATTAGTTTCTTGAATTTCCAGTGCAATTTGGGGTTGGACTTGTGTTATTTAGTCAGCTCAAATTGGACCGGATTTTTGGGTCACTACATAACATGTGTTTAATTAAAGTGGCCATTTAATGTCGAGATATGGACCAGTAAACTCATTTTATTCACATGATTATTTAATTGATAGTTAAGTAACCGACTATCAAATCTGGACAATACGATTGTTGGTACGGAAAGACCAAAATCGAGTTTATATTCGAAAACCATTCCGACCAGCAAATACGTGAAGATGCGTATTGAAGATGGAGCAATTGAAGATCGTGGATCTTCATCAGGACTGTCAATTGATACTCGAAAAATCTGAAATCCGTCCGCATCCATATCCAAAAAGCAGATAAATATCCGATATCCGGGAAAGCGGATGCGGATATAGCCATATGCATCCAAAAATTATCCATCCGCTATTTTTCCTGATTATGGCTTAAATTATATGTATTTTAACATAATTAAAAATACTAATTTATTAATTTTCAAAATTGAAAGTCTACTAAGAGCATGTTAATTGCTCAAAATTATATATTATCATCATATTTATTTATTTTTAGCACTTTAGTAATCAATTAGGTTGAAAAAACTTAATATTAAGCTAAAAGATTCATTTATGTTCATTGATTTATCGATCGTTTATGGAGTGGATAATTATCCAATATTCATCCGTATCCGTGGAGCGGATATCCGATATCCGAAAATGGCTTCGGATGCGGATACAGATATGGCACTATCCATATCCGAAAGTATCTGTTGATAGCCCTAATCTTCATAAACGGAAGAACCACTGGTTAAATTTCTCTGGTTTAGGCTGGAGATATTTTGACTTTGGATTTTGTCGTGATTGGAATCTGCGGATTATAAGGACTACTCGTTACTGATCCCTAGGGTGATGCCTATATAAGATGTGGTAGGACTGTGCCTTCGGTTAATCTTGTTCCCGGATGACTTGTATGGACGTGTATGACAAAGTATTTCCAAAGGGTCATGCGAATTGATTTCTTCAAACGTACTAAGTTGATGGCGAAGAAGTGCACATTCTATTATCAATTTGAGTATTTTTGTGGATGTCAAATAGTTATACCTAGCGGATCTGAAGATGTGGCATTCAAAGTGGATGGAGACGTGTTGTTTTAAAGAATAAGCTTAACCTCTAGCCTCATCAACCGGGAAATGTCATAAAATCGGGTAGGTCACATAACTATGTGGGTTGCACCCATCAAAAGGATATATCATTACCTGATCTGGTGAAATCAAATGCCTTCGGTTGTCCCATTTAAATTTTTGTATGTATGCTATCTATAACACCCAACATCCATTAATGTCACTCACAAAGGGAATGCATTAACTTCTATGGAGCGTTTTAAGTAAGTATAAAATAGAAACTTAACAACAAGACAGATATAAATAGTACTCAAGGACTTAAAACTTTATTTCATTGCAGCGGAAAACACATATGTTTGCTTACATCATCAAAAACCAGAGTCAAAGTACATAATATCCATCTTGACTACCAAAAGTACATAAATTGAAAGACATAATCCCCAATACAAAATAGCTATAAATAAATGAGAAGCTGAACTTTACTTCAGCGATCCAAGCAATCTTCAAAAGTAGAGAAACAACAGTCCAAAATCAAGCTCCACAGGTGCTAGTTCCAACCTGAGCACCTAGGGAGGGGAAAAGGAAGAAAAGAGGAGGAAACAAAGGGGGTTAGACATAAAGTCTGGCGAGTGCGATAATTTTAACAATATAATTAACAAAGTAACTAGGCTAAGGCATAAGTTGGAAAATAAGGAAATGACCATGAACCATTGAATATGGCAGAGCAAACAAGGAAACAAGATGAACAACGATATCGTTAAAGCGCACCTAACCCACTGTAAGATAATTACTAAACTACACCAATACTATGAGATAATTGCTATACTGCACCAGCATTAGTATACTGCACCACCACAAGTCACCCTAAGGTTGATCCCGCCTACAGACTTAATAATGATATTGGTAGTTTCGTGCACCCCTAGCTACCTTCATAGGCGCCGCCTGCCCCTATCTCCACTAGGTGTACCCACTACCCCCAAGCGATCGACTCCCTAACTTGTAGATAGCCGTGCTGTAATGACCCGAAAATCCGGTCCAATTTGAGCTGACCAAAAACACAAGTCCAACCCCAAATTAAACTGAAAATCAGGAAATTAATAGAAAGAAAACAGAGGGTGAGAATAGATAAGATAGAAACTTAGAATAGAAGAAGAAGAAGAACACAACATTAGAGTAACACGAATCTCACAACGGAACGAATAACATATAATATATGTAACATAACTTTGAAATATACATTTGTATTTGAATATACATCATTATCAAAGTACAACACTTACAACAC
The DNA here is from genome assembly GCA_030737875.1 of Allium sativum. Lineage (NCBI taxonomy): Eukaryota > Viridiplantae > Streptophyta > Magnoliopsida > Asparagales > Amaryllidaceae > Allium > Allium sativum. The sequence continues at coordinate 17,699,911 of JASFAX010000025.1, forward strand.
ATCGGAAATAAACTGCAGCTATATGATCCTGAAGCCTCCTTCTCAAGCTCTTCCAGTATATCTGTAAATCCCGACTACTTGATTGCCTGTACAAAATTAGGCACCCAATAGTTTAGGGAAACAAACAAATTAACTCCGGGTCAGTCATGGGACTGGTATGAGTAAAACAGTTTAAAACAGTTTGAACAAGTAAATGATATCTCATAAGACCACGCCGTATAACGGAATGGGTTTTTCCTTATGAGAATACAAATTATCTTTATATCAAAAACCTTTTGATATTATAATAATGTCTATCACCCACAATATAATAATCATCTAGCAGAAACGCTTTCATCTCACGTTCTGCATATATAGTATACAATCAAAACCGCAAGCACATACCGGGTAATGGATTTCCATCTATGACAAGGTATGGAACCCCCTTTCGCTAGTGTACCTCTAGAAAGGAATACACTGAGTTCAACAAGAACATCTTGCAACCCGGCCACACATGACCGACCACTCATTTTGCTTCAGTGTATCGAATGTATATCACCAACGGTTGGTATCAGCAACCGTTTCCCGAATGGGACAACATCAACAATAGATTTTTAGAAGTAAATGAAACTCTAGATCAGGTGATTATACACCCTACTTCGGAGCGACCGACTTAGCCATGCTGCCTGCCCGATTTCTGTCATTTACCGGTTGATGAGGCTTGAGGTTATGCTTCATCATCACATCAGATTCACTTCGAATGCCACATTGTCAGATCCATCGAAAATCACTAATTGACATCTACAACAGTACATTATGTGTTAGCTAAAGGAGTTTCCTTCTCCGCTTCCACTCTTGGTACGGTTGAAGAGATCAATGTAGGTGACCTTCCTAGAAATACTCTGTCAGACATTCATCCATACAAGCCATCCAGGAACAGGATGAACCGAAGGTACTATTCAGTATATCCAACTTAGGCACGGTTATCTAAGACTTATATAATAGCCCTTGCACTTTACTCCGTCTTCAATTTTCTTGGCTTATATGATTCGCAACGCTTATGCCAATACAAAGTGGTTCTTTGGATAATAATCCAACCGGTCTCTCCATATTAACAACGTTAAAATGGTCAAAACTTCGATAGTCTGTGATTTAACCATCAAAGAAAAACAGGTGTGCAAACAATGACATTACTTCCAGGAGGAAATTATATCGATCAATCATCAACCATATATATATATATTAACATTTCCTTATTTTCTATGTTTAGAAAATATATGTTATTAACACTGGAAAAGATTTCCATTGTTTATTTACATATCACTATCATTTCACAACTATCAGTCCCTGACTGTAAACTAGTATGAGAACAATTCTCTAGGTATAAACCCCAAAGGCTGAAACCAACATCAGATTGATACGCAGAAAATGATCCAACTTAACTAATCTCTAGTCAGTTTCTAATCTTGTTTAACTCTATTTCTTTACCTCTATTCGATTTACTCTATTTGATTAACTCTAATTGAATAACTCTATTTGTTTAACTCCTATTCGAATAACTAATATTGAATTTAACTCCATTCACTTGACTCTAGATCACAGCGATCACAATGGTTACGCCTGATTCCCTCAGGAAACATCCGACCGCCGTAGGATATCTGCAGCTCTGCGAATTACACTAGCAGTCGTGCTAAATGGTAATTTATCCTAAATAACTATGTCTGATTAACTCCTTCGAATAAACTATATTGGATTTGACTTCTATTTGATAACTCTAATCGACCAACTCTTTTCTATCTCGTTAATTTCCTTTTTATAAATCCTATTTAGTTTCTAACTAAATACCCCTCTTATAATTCTATTTATTTACTAAATAAATATTTCCTTTTCACTTCTATTTATTATCTAAAGATAATATCTTATTTATTTTCCTAATAGATATCCCTTTAAATATCTTATTTACCATTCAAAAATATTTTCTCTTTTATAAAATCCTTTGATTTTATAAATAATTTATTTTCAATATTTACTTTGAAAATTCCCTTTCCAACATTGCGGCATTGTGGTTTTCAACACATCAAATCACGATGACCAATATCGTCCAAAACACACAAAATCATCAATAGGTTATAATTCACATCATATATCAAAATATATGAAAAACAATAAAATAACTGTTGAGGAATCCAGTCGGATTCCTCCAATCTGTTTCCCTGCATCCACAGATGTTACACAATAAAATCAACATCACATTCAGTTCCATATGATATATTCTGTTAAACAGAATCAATATAGAAATTCAACTAATTGACTAGCAGTTCAATCGATAGTTAACCCATTGTCAATCAGCCAATATTTAATAGTTCTAAAAATACAACATGAAATTATAAATTGTTCAAAGTTAGTGAGATTTACTCACTTTGGACGATCATCGTTAATAATGGTAACCATCGCTCGATTTGATTCGGATGGACAATTTATTTTGCTATAAATTGTAACGAGCTCTGTTTCACTCCCAGTCAGTTGCATGTTGTAGCCAGCGTCCCTACGATCCCAACGCAACTTACGGTTCATCAATCTGATATAGTATGATCAAGTTATTTTATTTTAAAGTTTGAACAAATTTAAAATAAAACTCAATTAAATTAATTGGGCTTAACTTCTATTTTTCTGGCGCACTACCTCTCAAGCCCAACCCGCTTAACTTAAAAACCCGATCCTCCTTCTTTCTTCCTCAAATTGGATTCACGGTCTCAGCTCCTCCACAGAAAAGAAAAACTGCACCTTTGACCGACGATTCCTCCCCCCTCCGGCCATCCATCTCGAGCGCCACTACCACCATTCAACTCCTTATCCACGCCTCTCCATTTCCACCACCATCTCGCAGATCTCGCACCTCCCCATCCAATTCCGTCGACCCCCTTTTTGCACTTATACAGTAAAACGAGCGAAGCTTTTATCCCCCAATCAACCCCAAAATCGAACAAACCCTAGTTGTGCCCGTGATTTCCAACGGAAAAAGAAATGTGTATTATACTGCTATATATTTAAATATATAACTAGAAAGGTGTAAACGTGAGGGAATGTGTATTATACTGCTATATATTTAAGTACTGGATGATTTAGTGTATACGGCAGGCAAGAATAGGAAAGGAAAATACAAAGTACTTGGTCACCACTACATTTGTTATTGTGAGTTAAACTCTAGTTTCAACTCGCACTGAATGATGGAAAAAGGGGTAAACATCTCATGGTATTAAATGGAGTTTGTTATCATTCTTTATTTGAATATAACGTTTACTTAAGTTGAGAAGGGTTTTGGCATCCGTTACTCAAAACTTTGTTAACGCATGAACCCCGCTTATCGACAAAAAATAAAAATACCGTTGTGACCAGCTCGGTGTCACGATCCCAAAAATATAAAAATACCGGTAGATTAACTCACCTATGATACCCCAAAATATTGATATAGGGTGCAAAATAAACCAAATAAAAAGTCACCTATTTAATTAATTGAAAATTACAATAAAATTCTAAAAATTAAATTACCACTACGTCTCAAAAGAATCTTGTCTAAATTCGAAACCGGTATCTAGTTATATCGAATAAACCGTTATGGTCGATAAAAGATTCTATAGCGACTATTCGAAAATTTGATTTGGACATAAATCAAAATCTATACGACGAAATCACGAATTTTCTCTTCCACTAGAAAAATATACTCCACTAGCTCCCAACGTTTCTTGTTTCACAGAAATCCGGCTTAAAACGAATCCTGTATATTCAGTTGAAGTTCGAATCACCAATTTACGAACTGCAGTGCCATTTCGAGCTCGATTTTAGTTATAATTTAATTATACGTTCAAACTACCGTTTATATAATATATTCGTTATTCAAATTAAATTCCATACTGAATTAAATATCACAGATGATCCAGTTCACACTATATCGCCATTTTCAGCCAACTCTGATTATTTCCGGGTTAAATATATTATTTAATTTATTATTTTAAATTAAATATCCACCATTATTAAATTCCACGACCATTAAATTCACTATATCACTATTTATATAATTAAATAAATTAATTATAATACCTCTGCAAATGCGGGTCATTAAACGTGCTGGCCCCACAGTGGGGTGTATCGCTCCCCAAAGTGGCAACCCGATACCACCAACAATGCACGGCTTATACCTACACGATGCAACAACGTCTTACCTACCAGCCCGGGTCCACACATGCATATGAACCCGTTGGACTTGCGTTGCCACCGCTAACCCGGTTTGGCCTCTTACAGTCAAGCCCAGTATGCGTGTCTCGTCCTCGACTTGGGTCAAGCCCACAAAGATGTGTATGGGTTACCGGTTGAAATGGGCCCCCATTACTTGACACAAACTATCCACCTAAGCTTGGTCCCCTCTAGTACATCCCACTTAACCCACTTCTTATTCATGTTTCAATTACATGTTTCAATTTTGGTTAAGTGTTTCTAATTGTATTTCCAAATGCCACCCAAGGCACCCACTAGATTCCACATGCCACCCAAGGCACCCACTTAACACCCTCATGTGCCACTACATGTTTATCTGGTTAAGTGTTTCTTAATTCATTAAGATCGTAACCTCATAAAGACCTCTCAAATTAGACTGGCATTTGTGGCAGCTCGATTTGTCGGGCGGGTCCGGGCAGTCTTACACCACAAAAGGGCACAACCTCGTGTCTTTACAATTGTTACATATTTAATTTATGCCTAAGACCTCCCACATTAGATTGGCATTTGTGGCAGCTGGATTTTCCAGGCTGGTCCGGGCAATCTTACACCACAAAAGAGCCTAACCTCGCGTCTTAGACGATTAGTTACTCCTAATTAATCATTCCCCAATTTGAATTACTTTCCCTATTCAAATTATCAATCAATTCCAAATTTAACGATCTCCATAATTGACTCAATTATGTCCATCCATTTATGGTATGTAAAATAATACAATTTTCATCACAAATTTATTTTATGCCTTTTAAGGCATTTATGGCAAATTAAATCTTTTTAATATTATCCCCTTTACCCCACGTTGTACGTTTGTTTGTTTAATGTAAAATATACGTTAGACTCGAATAGTCTAACTCATGGAATAAAGAGAAAACATCACAATATACACATAATTAAAACATAGATCTAAACATAGGGGTGAACTTGCATGTGTGAATGATGTTCTACATCTAAAACTTGCATAGGCCAAAGTTACAACTTGCATAAACAACATATTGCATGGACCCAAAAGGTGTTAACTTGTTGAGATAATGGTCACAAACTTGCATAAATCATGAATGTCATAGATCTACATCTAAAGGTGTAAACTTGCATAGGAAATAACCCTAAACTTGCATAACATGATTCATATCCCAAACTCATATATTTATATAAACTTAAATATGTGATTTATGCATCATAACAATGGTGTAAACTTGCATCTAACATGTAAATTATCATGTAGAATTTATCATATAACTCACACATGTCATAGCCTTACTTTAGATCTAAAATTGATGTCACCAAACATGTAAGGTTATACTAACTTTCCTATGATTCTTTCTAAATCAATATCTAAACTTGCATACATACTTGTAATCTATCATATGAATCAACATAACCAAACTAGCATATGAACAACATGATTATTCAACTAGACATAAGCCAATCATGGAATTACAACATGGGTGATAGCATGATAACTTTACATCGTAAATGATAGGATCATAACATAACATCATAGAAATTGCAACACAATTCTACAACATAATTACAACATGCAGTCAATAATTCACATCATATCCAAATTATCCGCATCATAACTCAATCCAATTAATTTACTAATTATTTTATTAAAACTATCGAACTCACAACTCAAAGAAGGTCTTGAGTTCTGAATTCTGATTTATGAAGTTGAATTATCTTACCTTTGAAGAAGATTCGTTGTTATGGTTGGATAGAACGGATTTGATTTGTTGTTCTTCCTCTCTAATTGGTGGCGGCTACTCTGGGGTTCAAGGTGACAGTATGACGGCCATAGTTTTAGTTTTAATTCTGATTTAGGGTTTGAGTCTATGGGTCTTTTTATAGAGTTTTGAATTAATTTAAGCCGTCGGATGATCGTAGTGTTTATCAAAACCATTCAGTCGGGATAGGGTGGCACCTCAGCCTTAATGACTCAGCAAGGAGTCAGAAAGGACTTAGCAACATGGGTCAGACTGAACCAGAAAGCTGTGCAGGCCTGCTGCCTCAGCCTGGGCGCATTTGGCAGGTGCGCAAGTGCAAATTTGTACTGGCGCACTTCCCAAGTGCGCTAGTGCAATATTTTTTTTTCTTGTTTTTCCACCAATCTTCGTTCATCCATAACTCCTTCATCCGTTACCCGTTTCCCGCAAACTCGGACTATATCCCAACCAGAATTCCGAGACGAACACGATGGCGCAACCCCATTCCCTTAATTCTCACGTCTGAGATTAATTATTTTTTATTTAGTTAATTCGATTATTCAAAAATCCAGGGTGTTACATTCTCCCATCCTTAAAGGATTTCGCCCCCGAAATCTCCAATTTTAGGAGAATGCATATCCTACAATCTAAACAACCATTTACTCAACCATCAAACACGAGCATCTATTGTCCTTATAAAATTACTAATGCTGTATGAACATATGCAAGAAGTGTGTGTATATGTTCCTTATCTAATGAAAAATCAGGCAGTCTACTTATTCAGTTGACCTCCTTAATGCAAACCATGATAGTGCCATGCGTCCATTATGTATGCGAAAGAACCCTATCGATACATATTATTTCTACATGTGTGCATAACAATTCACCAAAATGCAACATCCATATGATGGTACAACCATTATACATCCATTACTTAAATATGTACACACATTTATATGCAATATACAATATGAAGTGACTGAGCCGATCTAGTGCCTAAAGTGTGTGTATATGCATCCATGGGCAACCACGGGCAAACACTTGCATCTACATGCATCCATCATACATAACATGTCTCAAACACATGTTTCAACCATAGGACTACCCTATCTAAAGGTCAAAGATACTAGCGAGAGGACATACTAAAGATAAGATAAGTACAAGGTAAGCGATAAAGGAGAAATTAAAAGACATACCCTCGGAAAGAAAAGGGTACAATGAACACATCTTCTCTTCCGTCTCCCAAGTAGCGTCGCTCTCATCATCTCCCCATTGCACTTTGACTAGCTTGACCTCTCGATTCCTCAACTTCTTAATCTCCGACCCAAGAATACACGTAGGAGCTCGTCGAATCGTCGCATCACGCTCTATCTCCACCTCTCTAAGCAAGCTCGGCTCTACCACTTCCGCGGTCTCGTGCAAGCACATCCTCAAATGTGATACATGGAATACATTGTGTACGCCACTAAGTCTCTCGGGCAACTCCACTCTATACGCCATCTGCCCAATCCTCTCCTTAATAGGAAACGGCCCTACGAACCTTGGCGCTAACTTCCCAACGGACCCAAAGCGAACGACGTTCTATAATGGAGACACCTTGACAAAGACCATGTCCCCAATATCAAACTCAAGATCTATCCTCCTCTTGTCAGCATAAGATTTTTGCCTATCTTGCGCCATCTTCATTCTCCTTCGAATCAAATTGATCTTTTCCAAAGTCTCTCGAATCATATCGGGTCCAAGAAAGACCTTGTCTGTATACTCCCACCAACATGTAGGCGAACGACACGGCCGTCCATAAAGAGCCTCGAACGGTGCCATGCCAATGCTAGACTGAAAGCTGTTATTATATGCGAACTCCAACAACGAAAGATGTTCCTCCCATGTACCTCCGAAATCTAAGACACACAACCTCAATAAGTCCTCTAGAATACGATTCACCCTCTCGGTCTTGCCGTCCGTCTGAGGATGATATGCGGTGCTCAAACATAACTGAGTCCCTACCGCCTCTTGCAAGCTCTTCCAAAACTCGCTAGTGAAGATAGGATCGCGGTCGCTCACTATGCAAGAAGGAACACCGTGCAGACGAACTATTTCTCGAATGTATACGGAGGCTAACCATGGAGTTGTAAGTCTGTCTACCATGACCCAAATCCCCGTATTACCCTTCCTCGATCTTGGTAATCCGTCAACAAAGTCTATCGAAACACTTTCCCACTTCCATTGTGGGACCTCCAATGGGTGAAGCAATCCACCGGGCTCCTTTTTCTCTGCTTTTAATTGTTGGCACACCAAGCATCTAGCAACAAACTCTGCCACGTCCTTCATCATACCGGCCCAAAAGTAAACTCGTCTCATGTCCATGTAAATCTTGTCCCCGCCCGGATGGATGGTCATCTTCGAACGATGTGCATCATCAAGAATGGTCTTCCTCAAGTTCTCGTCCTGTGGTACATAAAGTCTACCGTCCCTACGTAACCAACCCTTATCATCTAGGGTATACCTACAGAGATGGCTCAATGACTCCCCTCTTTTGAGCTTTTCTACTAACTCAACCAACTGTGGGTCGTCTCGCTGTGCCTCGCCAACCCGTACCAAAAGCGTAGGTCTGACCTCCAAGGACGCTAGCAAACCGGGTACAAAATCAACCGAAGGTTTAAAGTAAAACTTAGAGATGAACTCTAAGCCTCGCCGCTCAACAAACAACGGACTCAAGGACAACCTTTTTCTACTTAAGGCGTCTGCCACCACGTTACCCTTGCTAGGGGTATATGCTATCTCGAAGTCATAAGATGCTAAGGATTCCATCCACCTTTGCTGCCTTAAGTTCAAGTCCTTCTGAGAGAACAAGTATTTTAACGACTTGTAGTCAGTGAATAATTCGAATTTCTCGCCAAGAAGATAATGAAGCCAAGACTTAAGCGCGCAGACAATAGCGGCCAACTCTAGGTCATGTGTAGGCTAATTTCTCTTATGTACTCTCAATTTCCTTCCACCATAGGCTATTTCCCTTCCCTCTTGCATTTAGACTGCGCCTAGTCCTGTCCAACAAGCATCGGTATAAACGGTAAGTGGCTTACTCCCATCTGGCAACACTAAGACTGGGGCTGTTGTCAAAGCTCTCTTTAAATGTTGGAGCGCACACTACAAAGAAATAACCCTATTACAACGGTGGAACACCGTTGTAATATACATTTTACAATGGTGGGCAAACCGTCGTGTATTAAGAAGTTGTAATAGACTAATATCTTTTACAACTTTTTTGCACTGTTGCAACACCGTTGTAATATGTATATTTTACAACTTTTTTCCGCCGTTGTAATAAACTTTATTACAACATTTATGCACCGTTGTAATAAAATCTACTACAACTGTTATGCACCATTGTGATTGACATTTGGGTTTTAAAAAAAATAAATTTTGCAAATGCAACAAAAGCTGAATAAACAGAAAACATATTGATATAAATTCAAAGCAACAGATCCATTCATACAAAAAACATTACAAGTTTATATTCAAAATAAAAAAAATGAATCATACATCATCACGATAATATATCAACTCTTCATTACAAATAATGATTACAAATCAGTACCATCCAATAACTATGCTTCAACTATCAGCCTGCTTCATCTTTGCACTTCCTCAACATCCCCACCACCACAAGACACACCACCTGCACAATCACAAAACATGCATATACATAAACATAACCTTTGTTGCTTGAAGCTATTACATGGCTTTCTTATTTGCCAAACATAGAATAGTGTGTAGATAATGGCTTGTGCAACACAGGCAAAACGCAAGTATATAAATGAACAATAAGGGAATGTGACTACTTCCAGATGGAAACATGCAAGATATAACATAAGGTGAAAGTGTACTCGTGAACCACCTAACAGTAGCATATATGAAGAGTGTGTAACGAAAAGTAAACACAAACTGAAGTGTCAAATAGCCCTATAATCAAACCTGTTTTATCACAACAATTAAAACTACAAAGTGTGACATAATATTAATGTATGCAATATGTACAGACCAAACATGGTCACAGGTTCATGGCATCCTAACTAATGTACTTCAGTTTTTTTACATTCTTATTTTCTTTTCTTTTTTTTACAAACCCAGAAGACGTATTTTGGATTCAGGTATTTCAAGAAACTGGCCTATACCTGAATGAACATGTGCACCTAAAATATGAAGCCAGCAAGTACATTCAAATAAGCAAGTGCAAACCATATGGGTCTAACAGAAAAGCATGCAACAAATGGACATAAGTAGTGATTCCCACTGTAAGAAGTTTGGAATATAATTTCACATATATATACATACGTATGTACGTATAAGCATGCAACAAAACTTACATATCGTCATTTGCAGGAGAGAAACATGACAAAATTCGATTGTACTTATTTTAAATTTTAAATTCATATATGGGGGGCCATGGTCATATAAGCTGAACCAATCGCTTCATGTTATACATGAAATTAAGAATTGAAATCTATGCACATACATTACTGTAAAGGAAAATTAAATAGTTCTCTCGACCAATTGGGCTTTCATGGGATTAGTGGGAAGTGGCTAATTGCATGGAGAGATATGGGATAGTTATGCTGAACTGAAACTACGTTGTTTATTGCGTGACTAATTAATGAAGTCAAAAGCCCACTTAGCAGCAAGGGGATTGAGACCTGAAATCCACATTGTTTATGTTCTTGACGACGTCGACAGAAACCGATACTATAGGAAAATGCACCAGTAACTTTAATACAACTGGTTGTGTAATCAAAACTGGAGATCAACTACGGTTGTTTAAACTTCGACATCAATACTATATATGGGTTATGTTCAACGTTAAAATTAATTGGCAAATACAGTAATAATAAGTATATACAAGAGTGCTCACGCTGCTCCCCACTTAGTACACTAGTTATATATTGCTTTAAATTACTGAATATAACCTATTTATGCCATAGGAAAGTTTTTATCCGCAATAACATGACAAAATGACTTTCCACAGGTGTTGTCAGCTTGGCATTTGGAAATTATCTTATCAGCACATATATCTAACACAAACTACTTCACTTTTGAAAACATTACAATGAATTGCAAAAACACTATATTAGGGCGCATAAAAAAACATAATCAAATGACTATCCATAGCCGTTGTCAGTTTAGTATTTGAAAATTTGCTTATCAGCTCTCCAACAAGGTCATATGCATTATTAGTTATCTATCAATACTACCGGATTCAATCAAATTTTGCACGCAAGAAACTAACGACCGAAGACAACAAAATAAAATTAAGTTCGCGTAAAATCATCGAGGAGGTAGAGAGACCCAACTCTCAAAAGGGCTGATATTAATTTTGTAAACAAGCAAGTCAAAAGGTAGAACGTATTACAGTAAGTGATTACTGTTAGCAACAATGTACCCAAAACATCAATTAACACAATAGTGAGGTAAACTAGATTGTGTGAGCCAACCGACTCACCTGGGCATTGGTTTAGGAACTTAGTCGCTTGTAACCCTGAGAACTCTGGAATGCATGGCTTGAACATAGCTAGGCAGCAACTCTTTCTCCTTGCATCGTCAACGAAGGACGAGCAGCAGCTGTCTGGCAGGGTCTCGATAAGCACCAATACGTCGGCTTGGCATCGCTGCGGTGACGAAGGAGCGGCGGTTTTCTAGCGAATGGTGGCCATGCCTCGAGTACGACAAGGGGTACACAGTAGAGAGGGAAGGTCGGCATCGCCTGGACAATGGTCTTGGAGCGAATGGAGTTATTCGGCGTGGGATAGAAGTGGCGCGGCTTCATTCAGCGGTGGAGGAAGCGATTGGTGGTGGCAAGATCTGGGAAGAAGGAGAATCAGCCCTGATTTGGATTTTTGAGGAAACCGACTTGGACATGAAATTACGGAAATTGTTTTAGCAGTTGAAAGAAAAATGAAGAGAGATTCATTGAAGGTTGGCAATGGAAATGAAATTGGGATTGGGGGTTAGGATTCAGAAACTTTGAAACGACGAGTGAAATTTGGGTACGAAATTGTGGCGGCCTTGAAATTGGGATTTAGTGTTGGCCGCCAAAATTTCAAGCTGCCGCCACTTCTCCAAACAATTGTTGGTTCTTACTAATGTGATTACATCTTATATTTCAGCACTATACATAATATTATTTCTCATAGGAATCAATTAACCAATTTCAACACTCAATAGATCACGTTGGTTAAGTCATCTAAATATTCATTTTGATTTTAAGTTTCAATTATCATAAGAAACGAAGAAAAAAACTAACTAGTTTTTCGAAATTTCGGATATTTTATAAAATTCTAGTTCATTGATTTTTTTTAATTAATTTGTGAAAATTTCAATATTTTATAAGTTTTGTCTAGAAAAAATTAAACTTTTTTTGAAATATTGGATGTTAAATATAATTATTACCCATAACTATTAAATATTAAATGCTAATAATAAGTATTACTTCTTAATTATTAAAGATTTCTTATTAATCGTTCGTTATTGTAAATTAATTATTAAATATAATCTCAGTTATTAATCTCTTCTTCTTAATTAATAATCTCTACTTCTTAATTATTAATAGCAATCATTGATTATTCATGATTAGCATTAATTGTTGTATTTTAATTATTAACTATTTAATAGTATTTATGTTCAAATATAGTCATATATTACAACAGTCAAAAAATAAAAGTTGTGATAGGCTTTTATTACAACTGTCAAAATAACACAGTTGTTAAAAATAAGTTTATTACAACTTTTCAAGAAAAAAGTTGTAAAAAACATTTATTTCAACGGTGCGTTTACCACCGTTGTAAAATTAAAGTTGTTATATGGTGTTTTTGTTGTAGTGGCATCATCACAATCTGCGTCCCACATGAAAACTAAGTTCTTCGTCAAGCATGTTAATGTGGCTGATATTTTTGCGAAATCCTTAATGAACTTCCTATAGTAGCCAGCCAACCCTAAGAAACTCCTTACCTCGGTAGCATTTTTAGGAACTTCCAATCTTGGATGGCCACTATTTTCGCGGGATCCACAGCTATCCCTTCTTTGGAAACCACGTGCCCGAAGAATCGCACTTCCTTCCTCCAAAAGTGACATTTAGAAATTTTAGCTTTAAGGCTATGCGCTCGAAGAGACTCCAACACTTCCCTAAGATGTAGGGCATGCTCTTCCTCGCTTTTAGAAAAGATCAAGATGTCGTCCACAAAGACTACCGCGAATCTATTAAGGTACTCCCTAAACACCCTACTCATCAAGTCAACAAAGTATGCGGGGGCGTTTGTCAAACCGAAGGGCATCATAAGCCACTCGAAAGAACCGTCTGGAGTCCTAAAGGAAGTCTTGTCTTTGCTATCCTCAGCCACTCTCAACTAATGGAAACCAGTGGCTAAGTCCAACCGCTAAAACAGTGAGGCGCCAACTAACTGATCGAAGAGATCGTCAATCTTCGGCAGTGGGTGTGTATTCTTCTTAGTAAGCTTATTAAGTTCTCTATAGTCCACACAAAGTATAAGGGACCCATCCGCCTTCGTGGCAAATACTACTGGAGCACCCCACTCCGATATACTACGTCTGATGAACGCCTTCTCAAGCAATTCCTTCACTTGCTTATGAGTTCTCTTCTCTCTCATGGAGCCATGTGGCGCACTGGTAATGCAACTGGCTTTGTGTTATCTACTAGATATATCCGAAAGTCTATCTCACGTTTTGGGGGTAAACCCCTCACCTCATCGAAGACATCGGCATATTCACGGACTATGGGAACATAATGTAAATCATCATCGGATGCGTCAAGGGATTCTACGTAGCAAAGCATTACTGGACCTCTAGGGTCACAAGAAATATCAAAGGTCTTTCCAAAACGAGTCAACAATCTAACTACCCATCTTTCACAATCTAGGATGGCCCCATATCTAGTTAGCCAATCCATACCTAGAATTAAACCGTAGCCCATGAAGCCAAGAACAAAAGCGTTGCACTCAAACTCAACACCCAAGATAAACACTCTCAAATCCCGACAAATCATAGAAAGATGAGCCGAACCACCGATAGGATTTGAGACTACTAAGGGATCAGTAACTAGACTAGTATCAAGGTGCAGTGTTTCAACTAATGATGTAGAAATAAACGAATGTGATGCACCATAATCGAATAAAGTACGGACAGGATGATCAAACAGAAAAACTAAACTTTCAACGGAAATTGCTCTACCTTTTTCTTGCAGCTGTGGGACCATGAGAGCCTGAACTTGTCCCCTTGCCTGCCCTGGTGCAATAAGAGCCTGCACCTGTCCTCCCGAGGTAGACCCTGCCCTCTGCCCTTTCTTTGGGCAGTCCTTAATAAGATGTCCCGCCTCGCCACAGTGGAAACAACCAGTCTTCTTTTTCTTCCTACAATCTTGGCTTAGATGGCCGGGTGTCCCACAGTTAAAGCATCTTTTCTTTCCCTTAGCATTGTTGCCTTTTCTACCTTTCTTGTTATGTTGTTGCTTCTGCGGCTTCTTTTTATCCCCTTTCTTCTCGGGTGCCATATTAGCATTGGCGCCCTTCTCCTCTTCATGCATGAGCGCCATGTCAACTAGTCTCTCGAAGGTAGCCCCCATGGGAATGTGGGTCATAGCTAACCCATGAAGCGGCTCGTTTAAACCCTTAATAAATCTTAGAGCCTTCTTTTCTGGAGTATTCACCAAGTCCAAGCCAAATCTCGCCAACTGGTTGAACTTATTGACGTATTCTTTCACTGATAGATTCCCTTGCTTCAGCGCCAAAAATCTTTGCATGTATAGATTCTCTTCAACCCGCGAGAGAAACTTCGCCTCAACCTCTGCCTATAATCTGGCCATGTATCGACTGGACGTCCGCCATTAGTGACCTCCCACCAAAACGAGGCGTCATCCTTCATTAACCAGGCAGCCAACTGGACCTTTCTTCCATCATCCACTTCAAAGATTCCAAATAATTCTTCCACTTCCTTTAGCCAGTTTCGAGCTTCAACAAATGTCTCCGTCCCGTGAAAAGATTTTCCACCCATTGCCCGAAAGTCCTTACATATCTTAGCAATAGTATCGACGCTAGGAGGAGGGGGGAGGAGGAGGAGAAGGAGGAGCATTTGCTGGACCTGTGGTGGCGGCCCTAACCTCGAGATATTGACGAAACCAACTGGGTACATGAACACCCTCTGGTATCTCAGATGCTTCGGACATGCTGAAACGAAAAAGGAAAGATTCAATATAAAAGAATCGAGGAAAAGATAAATGGCTCTTGGGGTTTTTCTTTCTAAATTAAGCTTTTCTCTTGAAAATACTTTCCTTAAAACGTACTTTTGAAGGTACTTCTTTATAAATATTGTTTTGAAAAATAGTTTTTCAAAATTCATATCTGTTCTGGTAACCTTCAACTCTGATACCACGTGTACCACCCCACGTCCATTAATGTCACTCAAAAAGGGAATGCATTAACTTCTATGGAGCGTTTTAAGTAAGTATATAACAGAAACTTAAAAACAAGACAGATATAAATAGTACTCAAGGATTTAAAACTTTATTTCATTGCAGCGGAAAACACATATGTTTGCTTACATCATCAAAAACCAGAGTCAAAGTACATAATATTCATCTTGACTACCAAAAGTACAGAAACTGAAAGACATAATCCCCAATACAAAATAGCCATAAATAAAAGAGAAGCTGAACTTTACTTCAGCGATCTAAGCAATCTTCAAAAGCAGGGAAACAACAGTCCAAAATCAAGCTCCACTGGTGCTAGTTCCAACCTGAGCACCTGGGGAGGGGAAAAAGGAAGAAAAGAGGAGGAAACAAAGGGGGTCAGGCATAAAGTCTGGCGAATGCGATAATTTTAATAATATAATTAACAAAGTAACTAGGCTAAGGCATAAGTTGGAAAATTAGGAAATGACCATGAACCATTGAATATGGCAGAGTAAACAAGGAAATAAGATGAACAACGATATCGTTAAAGCGCACCTAACCCACTGTAAGATAATTACTAAACTACACCAACACTATGAGATAATTGCTATACTGCACCACCACTAGTCACCTTAAGGTCGATCCCGCCTACAGATTTAATAATGATATTGGTAGTTTCGTGCACCCCTAGCTGCTTTCATAGGTGTCGCTAGAGAACAAGACACATTAGAACCGAACAAAAGAATTCATCAGAGATTGGATTATTAATATCCAAAAAGAATGACTCGTTGGAGATAGGATCAGTAGTATCCTAGAATGAGTGTGAAGCGTATATTTTTAAAATGAAAACAAATATTGTTTTGAAAATTTAAACCTTATTCGATGTATTTGAATATTTATTTGTATGGAATTTGGAAAATCTAATATATAAAGTTTTTGCATATATGCCTTGCAAACGTTTATTCGAGGTTTTAATATACTGGATAGATATAGAATTACACTCTAGTCGCCCGGCGATGATTCTGATAATGCAGCAGTGTTATCAGTATTTACTTTCGAGCAACAAAGGTGGGCCGATATCTGTATGATTCCAATTGACTGGTGTGAGAACCTAAACTAGATATGATCTATTGTTGTGAATTGGCATCAAAAACATGATTTTCTGTATATGTATCAAAATTATGAATTTGAAACGTTAACCAACTAATTGATTGATGATTGTGTTGTATGACTATTTCTTTAAACCGTTATGTGAAAGAATGATACATATAACCAAATTGTGTAGAATATTGAACTGTATTCAAAATTTGTGGAACTTGCATGTATGTACATATATGTGTGAACAGGTCATAGCAAGGAGGCTAGAGAAGAGGAATAAAATTGTATGCCCAACAAACAGGTACATGTCTACTAATTTTCTTGGGTTTTTTTTGATGATTTTATGAGCCAATTGGCTAGTCGCTTGGCTGTTTCTTTTTCTTTTTGAAATGGACAGGCCTGTATGGCGATTTCGGAATTTCCCCAACGCTCCCTGTACGAAGGAGGTTATGGCAAAAAAATTCGAAAATTTAGGGTGTCAGCCAAATTTTTGAAAAATTTGAAAAGTTCTTAGAAACTGAAAAGTTGAAGAAATTAAGCCATAATGAAAATAATGAAAGTCGAGTTGGTTTGTAAAACAACTTTCAGCTCAGTTTCTTTTCGAGGACGAAAAGATTTTAATTGGGGAGATTGTAACAACCTAGAAAATTCGAACCAATAAAAAAAAATTATTTTGGCAATTTTAATGAATTTTGGATATTTAAAAAGATTTATTTTAAATAATAAAGACGAGAAATTTATTTTGAATGGAATTAGAACGTATACATTTATTTGAGTCAATGTTAGAATATAATTATTTATTTTTAATTATAAAAGTAACTAGAAATGGCGCGGTAGTTTGAAAATTCGATTTCAAATTTCAAATGAATGTACAGGATTCAAAATAAATCGGATTTTAGCAAAACCAAAAATATTAGAATCTATTTGAAAATATCTTTCCAACGAATCCGAAAAATTGAAATTTCATAGTGGGAATAAAATGTTATGCCCAGTTGAAAATTCAGAATAGTCGCTATGGAATTTTGGCCCTTAAAAATAGAAATTTTGCAAACGACCTCTGTTTTTGACGAAACCACTTTTGTTGGATCCGGGATGTCAAATTATTGCTAGATTACAAAATTCATTATTTTTGGGGTTAGTATGTGAGCGTGCCGAAGTAAAACGTGCTTTGACAGTTTCAGTCAATTTGGATCAAATGGAAAATGGCCACTTTTCAAACAGCCTCCAAATTTGAAGAAATTAGTTTTATTCAGACCGTATCGTCAATACAAAGTTAGAAATAACTTTTCTGTAATTTTTGAAGTAAGTATGTGGCCCTGGTAAATTAAAATTTATGTTAAAATGCAATATATTGATTTATATTTTAATTTAAAGAAAAATTGATTGAAACAATCGAATTGACTTATGGGATATCTCCCTTTGCGTTCAGAATAGGGGTAATTAGCTAGAGGCGACAGTCGTTGGGTTCGATTTGGAGTTCGAATGAAAAAGTAACTTTTTGAAATTAAAAATTAAATTAATTATATATTGGTCAAACCCCCTTTTTCTTTATCATTCTCTCTCTCTTCCTTCACGTGAGAAAAACCCTATGTCCTCAGCCCCCCCTTCTACGCTGTCGCTGCCTCCCCCTAGCGCCGCCGCACCACGCTCCGCCACCCCCTCCTCTTCCTCCTCTCCTCTCTCTCCTCCTCTTTCTCTCTTCAAATTTGCAAACGCTAAACCCCAAATTGCAAACCACAACCACCACTGTGGGCCCCTCCAATGCCACCACCACAACCAGCACCCTTCCTCCGCCCAGTCAAGCGTGAGCCGCCGCCCCTTAACCCTTAGCTCCGGCCATGGGGCCCCACTACCTCAAAAATCACAATTTTCACAAATTCCTGTTTTTGCATTTAACCCCCTGTCATTATTTCGCCAATAACTCCCAAACCGTACTTTTCTGGCAAAAACTCCACAATACCAAAATCGAAGAGCATGATTTTCTCTTCGATTTGGTCTATGGAAGTCCTATTTTGGATTGCGGAGCTGTCGGGAAAATGCGTCCAGAGTATGTTGTTCAAACACTGTCCAAATGCTGTTTTTTCGCGATTTCCGGCGAAATGGCACATTTTCGGAAGGAAGACCACTAGGCGAAAGTTGTCCGGAATGACGCGTTTAAGCTATAAAAGAAAGTGGTGTGAAGATTGGAGCTAGTTTGCAAATTCTGGAACCAGAACAGCAAAGCCGGACGATAGAAAATATGTGAGTTTTCTCCGCTTTAAAGCTTCTATGGTTTTTAACGTATGAAGTAGATGAAGTTATGACTTTTACTTACATAAATTTATGATTTTTAATTACATAAAGTTATGATTTTTAGTTATGTAAAAATATTATTTTTGGTTAGTAAAAAATATATATTTTTATTGTAGGAAGGAAATATTTTTAGCAAAATTAAAAAATAATAATTTTTAACTAGTGTATGGCATGGAAATGTTTTTAGAAATATAAAATTTTGATTATAGATTATATATGTTATTTATAAAATGGCCATACAAAGAAATAATTATTAGTTGGCTAAAAATTCAAATTTTATATATGTAGTAGCGATATTAAAACGTGATTTTTATAATGTAAACATCGTGTTAAAAATATGATTTTTACCTATGTAGTAACGTTATAAAAATATGATTTTTATGTACATGTACGACATTAAAAATATGATTTTTATATATGTAGAGTATTAAAAATATAATTTTTAGTGAAGTAAAGAATATAATTTTTAGAATTGAAATAAAAATGTGATTTTTACTATGAACAGCGTGAAGAAAATTGCGTTGGAATTTCAGGCAAGTCAGGACTATTCTGAAATTCAGAAATAAAAATGGCAGAGTGGAAACAGAAAGTGAGAACTCCTCAGTATAATTTTCTTATACAGTTATTCATTTTATAACTGCATGTATTAACTGTTCCCCCGTCGTCCACAGACCATGGACGACTTATTTGATTGTTTGGTTGATTAGATTATTTGGTTGAATTTCGTTGTTTGGGTGAAATGAAGTGATTAGAATTGTTATGTGTGTATGGCGCGAGCCAATATGAGGAGAGAGGTAATGCTAGACATTACCCGATTTTGATATCGCGCCGTTATGCCGCCAATATTTTCTAAAATATGTTAGAACAATAAAAACATCATTTTTATTGTTTAAATGAGCTGAATAGAATATTCATATGTTGAATAAAATATTTTATTGTTAAAAATATAATTTTTAATGTTGATATGAATAAAATAAATATTCATTTACAAATCAGATGATTTGTTTATGTGCACACATTTATCTGACATTGATTGGGATGGTAAAATTTTACACATCGCCCAACTGCACAAATAATGTTCAGTATTTGTTTGTTGAAACCCCACACGGGTGTTGGGATGATATTTGACGTGCACTAATCCCGACTGTTTAGTTGTATGTCAATCGATAGGTTGACAGACTGCTGTAAGCGTTAAATATTTATATTTAATGCTTATACAATGTAGAATGCACTCTGGATGATGGATGATTATTTATCACTGTTGTTGTATACATGTATTATATGAAATCCATATAATAACATTATATTGTAATTCTCTGTGTCTGATTCCAGTTCAGAAAGAACGAATATTTTAAAATAACGAATATCTTAAAATAATATTCAGTAATAGATCAAAATGTGATTTTGATGTCCGATTTGGGATGGACACGAAAATATTTAAATATATAAAGTCGTGTTGATTAGATTAATGCCGTTTTGACGTGAACGATATTTGTATCGATTTTATTCATTTTTATAATGAATATCGAAAAAGAACTAATTTCAAAATATAATGTTTTGAAAATACTATCATTTATATATCGATGACATGGAATATTCAATTTTGATTTGAAATTGAATATGAAGTTGAAATTATTTTGAAAACAAATTTAAAACAGTTTGTTAAATACATTTTAAACGGAAATCGACGAAATATATATAATATATATATTATATATATAATGGCCTGAATAGAACGCGCCGCGCTGCGGCAGTTCGCGAATTTCGACCAATGACTTCGAACGGACATTACGGGAGATCCGACCGTCGGGTTCTCCTAAAACCAGAACCATTGGGTTCGTATCGAAAAGAGCTTTCTAACGAATATTAGAGATTTGAAATCTAATTGTTGGATTTGGAATTATGTCCAAATCAAATTTGGAAAAGGTCGCTATAAGTGCAGTTCGGTCGTCGTTTATCGAAATCGACTGTATGGTTCTTGATAAAATTATTAAAATGTCAATAGTTTCTGTACAATCATAAAAAATGATTTGGAAAGAATTGGGATGAAAAATTCCATAATTGAAAAGACAAAAATATTTTTTTATCGAGATGAACTAGTTATGAACTAGAATTATGAAATCCAATATTGTTAAATAAATAAATTGGATTTGAAATGGTTTTAAAAATAACTGGAATTTCCGATATATGAATTGGAATGGATTTGAATCGAAATTATTTATGGAATATTTTGATACTGGATTCCGTGATTATACAGATATTATGGAGGAATTTGGAAGATATATCTATATCGTTATTCCAATATGGTATTTGTTGATTCTAGAATTTGATATTGAATATAAGCCGATATATTTTCTATTCAGAGCCTTGTATTTAATATTAAATGTGATTTTGTGTTTGTCGTGAATTGTGTCTTCATTAACAATGTTCTTGATCCTAGTTGAGAAAAGATTAAATCTTTTTATTTGGATTTAATGAAGTTTACCAATTAATTAATATTTAATTGGAATGGAATTGAATTGGTTTTTGGGTTTATCGTGAACGGTGTTTTAAATGACACTTGTTATTTAACCCGATTAACAATGGAATAAGATTTTGGCTTGTCGCGAATGGTATCTTAAATAATACTGTTCTTAGACCCAAGGAGTTAAGAAATTCAAAAACTAACTGGAGATTAGTTAAGTTGAATGGTTTCCTGGGTATTGATCTGATGTTGGTTTCGGCCTTCGAGGTTAATACTCAAGGAATTGTTCACTTGCTAATTTACGGTTAAAGGCTGATGGAATGGAATGCCTTTTTAGGTTTATCGTGAACCGTGTTTTAAAGGACATTGGTTCTTTAACCTAGTTAAAGATAGGAATAAGATTTTGGGTTGTCGTGAATGGTATCTTTAATAATACTGTTCTTCGACCCAATAGAGTTAAAAAAATCAAAAACTAACTGGAGATTAGTTAAGTTGAATGGTTTCCTGGGTATTGATCTGATGTTGGTTTCGGCCTTTGGGGTTAATACTTAGGGAATTGTTCATTGGCTAATTTACGGTTAAAGGCTGATGGAATGGAATGTGATTTTGGGTTTATCGTGAACCGTGTTATAAATTACATTGGTTCTTTAACCCAGTTAAGGACAGGATATGATTTCCCAAGTTAAACAATCGTTAATATTGATTTTTGGGCCGATTAAAACCAAGTGGTGTTTTAATGCATCTTTAATTAGATTGAAATGATATCCAAAGGAAGATTAAAGAATAATTTTAAAGAATTTATATTTGATAAAATTAATGGAAACCTTTCCTAAGGTATAAGAATATTTGAATAAAGGAATATTCTGGGTTGGAATGAGGCGTATGTTATGTTTTTATAGCACTTGTTTATTATATACGCGAGTTATTCAGAAAGACCAGGTTTATCCCATTCTGAATAACTGATTCGACGATATGTCGAGGATGAAGATAGTGGTTGAAGACCGGCGGTCCCCATATCGTTTGGATGATTACTGATGTCTTGATTGGGCTGTACACCCAAGACAAGGTAATAAGTGGTGATCGTCCAGGCGTACTTGGAGATCGACGGATATGCGAGGGCCTCTCCCTGTATTGCACATATGAGGGAGGAATAAGGTGCCTCCGGTTTCTTTCAGACCCAGAACGAACTTGTAAATGGATATGTATCTGACATCAGATTTCATTCCGTGTGATTGATAGACATCGGTTGCATAGCGTGAATTGCCTGTGTGGCATGCTGAGATGCAAATGATCAAGGCTTCTGTAGAAAAGCAGAGCATAGTGGTTGATGATCAAAGCACAGCTTTAATACAGCGTAGCTTTGTGTGGCGATAATTCGTGAGCCTCACACCTCGGTGTGAACCAGAAACGGGAGAGGACCGCAGGGAGGGCATGCGTTTCCTTCTAGCTAGGAGTGGTGTCAGCGTTTTACACGCCCTGGCATTTTACTTGTGTGGATAATGGATAGCGAGGCGCCTCGGTTATATCGGTCAATCTGGGACCAATGGAGTCATTTGGCTCATTTACACCCCATAGGGTGGGGGAACGCAATGTTCAGGCATTTAAATCCACTCCGTGTGGACCGGCCCTGAAGATCCAAGGGTCGATGCGTTCTGATCCTAAGACATGGGCTAGATTGTCTCAAAGGTTAAGGACGATCCCTTGCCTTGGTTCACAGACAGAAATCCAACTTACAATACGACATTTTGTGGTTTTGATTGTAGAGCCTAGTATGGCGACCTAGTGGTATGGGGCACTTATGTCGTCTATAATTGATACATATGATTGAAATTGTTTTGACACCATACACTTATAGTAATAATAAAAGATGAAATTTTATGTACCAAGCATTCTTGGCTATTATAAGGTAAAAACTCTATCCTCCGGCTTGTGTTGCATTGTGTGATGGGACCTGAGTCTTATAATAGCTTCATTGTTCTTTATTTAGCATTGAGCTATTGTTTTATGCACTGGTATTCTTGGAAGCAAACCCGTTCCGTGTTATGCGGCGTGGTCCCTGGATTTACCTAACCTTAAAATAAAGATTAATAAATGTTTTAGTTCTCACACCAGTCACATGACTGACCTGGAGTTTATTGTTTTAACCTAAACCCTGGGTGCCCTATTTTCCACACGGGTAGCTAGTAGTTTGGGTTTTGCAGATTTATATTCACAGGATCCTTGTTTACAGCTCGAATTGTATTCGGAAAGCTTTGTATCCGTATTTTCTTTTCAGTTGTGTTTTGAATTATTTTTCCACTGAAATGTAATTTATAAATCTCTGATATTTATCAAATGTGTAGTATTTATTTATACTCGTATATTCTTGTATTCTGATGGAATTGTTGTAGTAAGCAATGAAATGTTCTTCTGTTTGTGTTTTGATTCGTCGTGTCCTCAATTCAATCCGGACTTTCCTTCATGGGGAAGTTCGCGTTGTTTCATTTTTAGTAATCTAATATTTAATTTAATTTATTATATTAAATATTATGATTGGAATATTAATAAATTTTAATATTAAATTCGTTTATTAAAAACGAAGTTGAACGTTAAATTTACATATAATATAAATCAAGCTCGAAATGGCGGGGTAGTTCATAATATTGAATTTTGAACTTCAATTGGATGTACACGATCCAATATAAGTTGGATTTCTGTGAAACAAGAAAGTTGGGATCTTGTCAATGATAATTTTCATGTGGAGCAGAAAAATTCAGATTTTGTAGTACGGATTGTTAGTTATGCCCAAATCAAATTTTAAAATAGTCGCTATGGAAATCGTTATTGAAATATAACATTTATTTATTGGAATAACAAGGTTTTAATATAATTTGGACACCGTCTTGACTCGAAATCGACGATATGGAGTTGTATAGCTATATGATAATTTTACTTGGATAAATATGTTGATAATAATTTATTATTATTTTTAATTGAATTATTTTTGAATCTTAAATAATATTTTATCGATAATTTATTAGCGTTAAAAATAGCCATTTTTGCAAGTCTCAATTTTTGATGAAATTAGTTTCATTGGAACCGTATCATTAAATTATTGTAAGAAAATCAAACTTTGTGGCAAACGGAGGTCGTATGTGACTTCGGTGGCCAAAAACGTCTTTGTTTATGTTTAATTGTTTAGATTATTTTGACAGAGGTAACTTTTAACGAATAAACGACGGGCCAAACTAACTCCAAATTTGATGAAACAAGATTCATTGGATCCGTTAGGAAGAGGTCAAGTAAATTGTTAAGAGTTCAGATTTTTTCTGTAATTGTAGGAATTTTTAACGCTTGATTTTTCAACGATATTTATAAAGGGTTTTTCACAAACAACCTCGGAATTCGATGAAACTTATCCCATTGGGTTCGGAATATTCTTTTATGCTAGGATTAGGTGTCACATCACGAGTTAGAAGTCATATGAAGTGTTAGTTTCATGGAAAACTCACCATAGGTTTTGTAAATAATATAATATTAAGTGGACACATTATAAGTAGCCTAACACTAACTTGTTTCTTGCGTCAAAAACATATCCCTTAGTCAACGAAACAATAGCCGCCACAAACTAAAAATGGACGGCATGATCTACTAACTTACAGGTGATGATCGTGTTTCGTTCTCGGTGGTGGCCAGAATCGAGGGGGGAACTGCCGGCAGTTGGGGAACATTTTACGAAGACTGGAAGCATCGAACTGCAAGCGACTTAGGGAGGAGATGGAGCATACTCCGGCGCATCTTTCAGCCAACGATGATGGACCTTCGGTCGCGCGTCAAGGTTGAAGAGGTCGACAGTTCAACCGATGGAGCTGGGAATGAAATACGTCGAAACAACGAAAAAGATGAGCCTGGGAGTTTTATTCTGAAGCCTGTGCATCGTATTTCGAAGGGAGAAAAAGAAGAACGGAAGGAAGTATGCTACTTTTTAAGGAGTATTAATTTATTTAAATTATTATCATAAGTTACTTAACAATATAAATCCTTCTAGAATACGTTTTGATAAATATTCCTTGAATAGGAGCAATAGCGACGGGGGTTGGATCATTTGGAACTAAGGAATACGAAGTTGAGGAAGTAATAAAAACAGCTCGGCCTTTATTAAGTAAATATAATTAGTATATTCTAGTTAGTTAATTAACGAGTTTAAACACTATTAACGTATGTGAAGATTGTCCATTTGTTTGGGCCGTGCTTTTCAAACAAAAGGGGGAGGACAGAAATCTGAAGCAGTGAAGAATATACAAGTAATTGGGCCTCATTTTCTAGTAAAGTATGGTGACTAAACTTAATTAAAAGAAATAATTACTTTAATTCATAATATAATTGATTTGGTTATTGTTTAACCAGGTGTAGTTGGCCAAAGTTTGCAGCGTGAAAAATGGAATAGAGCGGGAACAAAAATAAGAGCGACAAGACTGTCGGCCAAATTTCCTGCATATATATATGTAATTAGTTTAAACCGAGATTAGTTTAATTTAAATAAATGGTTAAGGATTAATTAGTAAGTAAGATTAGTTAATTGTTTAGTTTAAAATCATATAACTCTAAATGGAATAAATCTCACGTGTGCGGACAGAATGGAGCAAAACAAAAGAAGTTGGGATCATCTTGACGGCAGTATGGGACAGATTTAAACAGAACTGGAGACTACTGGAGATTTAAATAAATTAAACACTTGTTTAATTTAATTAAACCGAACCACTTTAGAGAAAATAAAATCAAGGTGAGTTAAATTCGCTCAGTTCTTCCCACTTATATTTTACATAAGTTAGGTTGTTTTTTTGTGTGCTATGCTTGCTATGCTTGCTAATGGTTGACAACTAATAACTTCGGAATGTTAAACAGAGTTGAGAGTATAAGAAGTAAAAGATTTTGGAAATGGCAACGAATATAAGTTGTTGTAACTAATTTACAAACGATTTTGTAAATGGATGTTAGGAGTTGAAACGTAATCAAAATCTTAGTTCTCGATAATGATTTACAAATGGTATTAGTAAATGAAGTGAGAGATTTGAAAAATGATTTTCATGAAAATTGTTAAAAACAATAAATTGAGTTATTAGATTTGTAAACTGAAGATCGTTAAAAGGATCGCTATGTGATTTTAGTCAACGCACAAGTTGTCATAATGATTTGAAAAGGTATAACTAAAGAAAGG
Organism: Allium sativum; assembly: GCA_030737875.1. NCBI lineage: Eukaryota > Viridiplantae > Streptophyta > Magnoliopsida > Asparagales > Amaryllidaceae > Allium > Allium sativum. Next base: position 17,726,367 of record JASFAX010000025.1, read on the forward strand.
GAAAAGTTCTGGAATGAAATCTGTAACGTTTGTTATAGATGATAAGGTGAATTGTTTTAATAAAAATACAAGGATTCGTAAGTGATGTCATTATAAGAGATTTATAAAGATATTTATATAAGATTTATAAATATATTTATATTAGAATTGTTAAAGACAATTATATATGATTTAAAAACAAATATATTATTGTTGTTGCAAAAAAGTTGAAGAATATTTATAAACAGATGTTGAAGAAATTTTATAAAGGATTCTGTTGATAATGGAATCAAAGCTCGAGCTTAACGTTATAAAGTATAAGTAAAATAATTGTTTATTTAATAATTAATTAAATAGACGTTGTTGAGATTCAAATAAGGTTTTTAAAGGAAACGTGTGGTTAATAAACATCTATTTATTTTGAAGATATGAATGTTGTTGGTCAAGGTATGACAGGTAAATAAAATACCCCAACTTGAACGACTTCATGATTATCCAAGAATGGTATTAGTTTATAAACGAGAGAAATTATGGAAAACATAAGTTATGATTTTCGCAAATATCATTATAAACTATATTCGAAAAGTTTATACAAAAATGAAATGATTTTTAAGAATATTCTTATTTATAATAAGAAGTAAAAGATAAATTCCAAATATTGGAAGATTTAAAGAATGTAATTAACATGTGTTTAATTAAAGAGGCCATTTAATGCCGAGTTATGGACCAATAAACTCATTTCATTCACATGATTATCTAATTGATAGTTAAATAACCGACTATCAAATCTGGACAATAGATTGTTGGTACGAAAAGATCGGGATTGAACTTATATTCAAAAACCATTCCGACCAGCAAATACGTGATGATACAAATTGAAGATGGAGCAACTGAAGACCATGGATTTTCATAAACATAAGAACCACTGGTTGAATTTCTCTGGTTTAGCAGCTGTAGATATTTTGACTTTGGATTTTGTCGTGATTGGAATCTGCCTATTACAAGGACTACTCGCTACTGATCCTTGGGGTGATACCTATATAGGATGTGGTAGAAGTGTGCCTTCGGTTCATCCTGTTCCTGGATGACTTGTATGGACGAGCGTCTGACAAAGTTTTTCCAGAGGCTCACGTACATTGATTTCTTCAAATGTACCAAGTTGATGGTGGAGAAGTGCACATTCTCTTATCAATTTGATAATTTTTGTGGACGTCAATTAGTGATATCTAGCGGATCTGATGATGTGGCATTCAAAGTGGATGGAGACATGTTGTTCTAAAGAATAAGCTAAACCTCTAGCCTCATCAATGGGAAATGGCATAAAATCGGGTAGCTTGCATGGCTATGTAGGTCGCACCCATCAAAAGGATATATTATTACCTGATCTGGTGAAATCAAATGCCTTTGGTTGTCCCATTTAAATTTTTTTATGTATGGTATCGGTTCGGTTGTGTGACGGCCCGCCCCGCACCAGCCTACATTTCCTCCGAAAGTGCGCTGTACACATGCCCAGCTAGCACAGAACGGTCGTCAGAAGAAAAGAAAGAAGGGAATGAACTAATCAAGGGACCTGTAGAATGTCTCACAGCGCATGGAATAAAATATATTAACAACATACTTGACATAAAACAGGTGAGACAGTGCATAAGTTGATAACTAAAATCAACATCAATCATCAGAGCAGCGGAAATCCATATACAGCTTATTACAATTTTCCAAATTTACTGTCTCTAAACAAAAGAAAGCTAAAGTAGAAGATGCACCACCAATGCCCAAGAAGTGATCTTCAACAACACAGGGAGAATATTATATATATATTACGTGGAAGCCTCCTGCTCGTCTCCGGATCATCTACCCGTGCATCACCAGCTAACTTGTCTCTAGTCTGCTCGTGTGAGCACCCAGAGTAATAAGAGGAGACATAAAACTCTGGGTCAGACATAAAGCCTGGTATGAGCGATAAGCATCTAAACAGAACAATAACAGGTATACTAAACCATACCTGAATCTGGACCTGCAACCAAAGAGTTAGTACCACATACCGTACAATACTCCAAGGCGCCATAATGAATAGTGTAAGAATACGGGGGTGGGGTGTGCATGTCACAATGATAGCAAACAAATCATCCATAGCAACCATCCTCACATCTCTCACTCAGTGCGTAAAGCGTACGGCATCTACCACTTTGGAACACTAGACAAACTGAGGTAACGACGAATCCCGACTTGTAGAAACCCTGCTATGACCAAGCTAAACATATGGAGTCATGACCAAACATTTCAATGACCCACTTCATTGGTTGTAGCCCTTGGTCCTACCTATGCCATAATGGACCTGGATCCGCCTTCGTACCTCCTACCATAGTGGTCCAAAGTTATAGACGTCGAAAACTCCTTGGCACGCGTCCCGCAGCAAAGCCCAACCATGAAGCGAACTTGTTGATTCCCATCTGAATCTTGAACTCTAACTTCTCATTTGGACTTCCTTTGCATCTCGGGTTATAATCTTCACTTCCGGATCGGTCTTCATTCAGTTCGTAGTCATCACCGTTGGATCGTGAGTAACCTCCTCCCCAGCGCGGATCGTGGCACACTCTCCAGGTCGGATCGCCATCGTCGGATCCTGCTCCACCTCGGATCGGTTCGCGGATCGCATCGCCTTCATCAGGTCGGATCGGGTCGTGCTACCTTGTATGGATCGTCGCGCCTCATCTCGGATCGCACCTTCTGATCGGTTCATGGTCCACCAAGCTGGAGCGATTCGGATCGAAGTACCTTAGTTTGGACACGGCGCTGCATCGGTTCGTGGCCTTCGAAGTGGAACGGATCGTGGTGTGAGCTTCCATCGGATCGTGCTCATAGGGGCGATCCGATCTGGGTAAATTCCTGCACTTCGTTCCTGCGACAGTCTTTCGCCATTCGACGGCGTTTTTGACCAAACTAACATTTCTAAACAATCACAAAACATCTCATACAGTCATATCAACGTATAGTATCGACTACAAACACCCAAAACACAAATCATAGCATGTAAAGTGGATCAAACATGGTCAAAACCCCAAATTTTCCCTTAAGCATTTTTAAGTGAATCTAGTCATAGGTTTAACAAAACTTAATCAAATCGAACCAAATTTCTAACAGAGGCATAAAATATTGTTTTCGAATTTCTAAACATTTTTCCAGAATTTATTAGTGAATAAATTCGCTAATCTTCACTAATTACTCTTAATTACCGTAATTAGTGCAAAAACTATGCAAATCACTCACCTAGGCCTCAAATAAAATTCTCAGATCTGAAACTTCTCTGATTTGCGGCGAACACTGATGTCCAACAGCAGCTCTAACCTTGCTTTGGTTTTTTTTTTTCTTCCTAATTTGATGTTGCTAAGCCTAATCTTCAATTAGAAAGTGATTTGGGTGTTTTAGATGTAGGAAGCCATTGTTAGAGTGTCTAAGGATGAAAGTGGCGGCTGGAAAATGTCTAAAGAAATGTTTTCTAACCCTAATCAGCCCCTATATACCCTTAAACCCGAAATTCCCCTTGGGCCTAGCTGTTAATCACCCGGTTAGGCCCAATTAAGCTGTTTTTCACCATCTGAAACTTGCTTTAGCCATATCTCCCAAACGGTGAGTCCGTTTGGCTAATGTGACCACTCTACGGAAAGAGAAACCATCATCCGAAGCAAATGGAGGTGTTTTCAGGTCAAAATTCATTTCCAGTCAAAAGTTATGGCCAAAACAGTGCCAACTAGGGGTAAAATGGTCATTTAAAAATCGGGAAAATCATGAACATGGGAAATGACCCCAATAGTCGTCCCCCAAAGTTACATGACCATACGACTTCGTATGTGAAAGAAATAAATATTCTACGATCCTATGATGCGTAGAATGCGGGTCGTTACACTCTTCCCCCCTTAAGAAATTTCGTCCCCGAAATTCCTTAACCCAAAACATACAAAGGATCCCGCATGCCTAACCACCACATACAACAATCAATCATGCAAAACAAGCAAACAAGCCTATCCTAGTGTTGGCTCGCTTTTTTGACCAAGCCATCCAGGATCATTCATGAAAGGAAATCAGGAAACCAAGTCCCCCAAGAAAGTGGAAGAATGGATCGCACGCCATCGTCTCGCCCAAGAACGGATCGCACGCCATCGTCTCGCCCAGGAATGGATCGCGCTCCGTCGACTCGCCCAAGAACGGATCGCTCCCGTCTCGTCGACGAACGTCACCTCCAGGCGATCCGATCCCTTGTAACGAAGCGAACCCCTTGACCCGTTCAACCACGAGCTGGTCTTCAGCGATCCGAATCGCACGGATCTGACGACACCTGTCCACAACGGCTAGTTTGACTGTTTCTTCAATGGTGGCGATGCGATCCGAAAATCTCGGGATTCGTGCCACGTGTCTGCGATCCGCATGACAAAATCAGCTATAAATAGCCCAGAGCTTGGCATTTTTCGGGATCTTTTTGGCAATAGTGAATACTGAGTCCGCCATTTTTGTCAAACCACTGAAATATTGAGAGAAATCTCTGTTGTACTAGCTTTTAAAGCATAATCAATAAGATATAAAGTGGACGTAGGCTCGTTAACGCCGAACCACTATAAATTCTGAGTGTTATTTTCTTTTTCCTTGTTCCTCATTTAGAATTTTCTACAGTGCATAACAATTTGGGTGTTAGGTCCAAATTTCGATCTAACATTTTTGGTGCTTTCACTGAGAAACTCAGCTTTAAAGTTTCGTCATTCGTTTTCTTGAAGGTTCCAGCGATTCGGATATCATGGCTGGAAAAAGATCTAAAGTTTCGCAGACCAACGAAACGATCGAGGGGAGTGTGCACGAACTGGGCAATGAAGAGACTCTGGATCGCGGAGCGCAGGGGGCGATCCGATCCGATGAAAATACCTCGTTCCGAGTCGATGAGAACGAGACGATCCGCGCTACTGAAGGAGTTGTTACTCGATCCCGGGGCAACACCTCGCAGCCTCCGCGCACCATGACCACGAGTCGATCCCAGGGGGGCGCAGCGAACCGCCCTCCACGAACCGCAGCTACCCGAACTGATGGTCAGAAAACAACTCGACCTGGAAAAGAACCCATGACCCACTCCTATAGTCCTGGAACCTCTGCTCGACCCGGTCCGAGCGCTATGCCCATAGGAGAGGGTGATGATGGCCATTATGATCCTGCTGCTCCTGTTACTGAGGGGGATCTTTCCCGTTTTGTCGAAATGTGGGATAGGTTATTTGATGAGTTAGCCGCCCAAAGGCAGGAAAGTTCTATCCTACGGCAAAACCTGACGGCTATGGATAGAAGACTTGATGAGCTAACAAGGCAAAGAGCATCGCCAGTTCGTCCACTCACCCCAGCATATTCCTCTTCATCTGAAGAATCGCCGAGACCTCCGCGGCGACCGAATGAAAGAGCCGAAAACATAGAACAGCTTCGGTTCGGGACCTTGCCCTCACAAGAAGAAGAAGAACTAGGGGCAAGACCCGCAGACCGTAATATGGATGGTCAAGCAACAACCCTCAGGACCCGAGGTGTGAACAGTCCTGTGCATGACAGACCACCTCAGCCCCGTCGCCGTACGCATACTCATGATAACAGGGGGCAGCAAGACCCCGTCCAAGCCCCGGACTTTGTAGCTACTCCCCGAAGAGAGATCAGAGAACCTCGTCGGGCCAGAGGCACTGACCCCGAACCTCCTTTGACTAGTGCAAACGTTGCAGCCATGGTTCACCAGATTTTGGCCGACAGCCGTGGACAGCGGAACGAGGATTGGGGGATCGACCGTAGTCATACTCCTTTTACTGACGATATTTTAGATGCAACTTTTCCAAGGCGTTTCAACATGCCACAAATGAACCGATATGCAGGGAGGTCTGATCCTGTTCAGCACCTAATGAGATACTCTTGGTCGATGACTGCCGCCGCCGCTTCTGACGCGGTCAAGTGTAAAGCGTTTCCCATATTCCTGGAAGACGTGGCTTTGCTATGGTTTACTCGCCTGCCGGCAAGATCGATCTCCAGCTTCAGGGAACTAAGCGAGAAGTTCGTAGAGCAATTCCGTATCTACGCACAGAAGACGAAAAGCGTGATCGATCTATTTCTTGTCAAACAGCGACCAGGAGAAAGTCTAAAGACGTACCTGGATCGTTTCAATTTGGCCGCCACTGAGGTCAAATATCCTCATGAGCCGACCATTGTCGCAGCACTAATTGATGGAGTGGATAAGGACACTGAATTCGGGAGGTACTTGGCAGGCAAACCACCCCACACCAGAGAATTATTCTACGAGAAAGCCAATGTACATCTACGCCGGGAAGAGGTGTACGCGAACCGAAAGCTTAAAACAACTGATAAGGAAGAAGTTCAGAGCAATGTCGCCATCAAACAGACTGGAGACAACTCGGGGAAAGTTGAGGCTAACGTCAGAAATCAGAACCAGGGTGGTCGCCGACCGGGTAACAACAATAACAATGCTAATGGCAACAGCCGGAAGAGGGGCCGAGGGAACGACTCCCAGAGAAGGACTCGTCCCAGGGCCATTGAAAGTTATACACCCATAAATGATACCCTGGAGAATATCTTCATGGATGCGTATGAAGTCCTCCAAAATAAGAGGCCACCTCCTAGAGAGTCGACAGAAAAAGAGCGTGAGACAGGGAAGTTTTGCCTCTTTCATCAAATTCACGGCCATTCGACAAATGAATGCCATCACCTGAGGGACGTAGTCGAAAGGTTGCTTCGAGAAGGGAAGCTAGACGAATACAGAGTAGCGCCTAGGGACAGGGGGCAAGCAGTGCAGGCCCCGAATCAGAATCAAAATCAACTTGCTGCTAGGCCAACTGCTCAGCAAAAGGGAAAGAATATTGTAATCAACACCGTGATCGGTGGACTTTACCTTGCTAGGCACAGTTCCAAAGCTTTAGATCAATATGTCAACGCAGCCAAACAACACCTCGAAGTGGGGGAATGTAGCAACCCTGAGGGCAGTGTTCCGGTGAAGCAGCAAAAGATGATGACTGATGATGTTGTTTTCCGAGAGCGAGAAAGCATTGGGGTCCATGCTCCAACTGAAGATCCACTTGTAATCACAATACCCATTGGGCCAGCCACTGTTCATAAGGTACTGGTGGACAACGGGAGTTCCGTTAATTTCCTTTTCAAAAAAACCTTTGACCAGATGAATCTTGAGATAAAAGACTTGAAGCCCTGCCAAGGATGGATTCGTGGATTCAACGGAGCATCCACCGCGCCTATGGGTTACGTAGAGTTGCCAGTTACACTTGGGGAAGGAGAACGCCAGAGAGTGAGAATCCTTCCCTTTGTGGTTTTGGATGTCGAATCGCCATACAATGCCTTCTTGGGCCGGCCGGCCCTCGCAAAATTCAGAGCCTGTATAGCCCCCTGGTGCTTGCTATTGAAGTTCCCCACAGAAGCCGGCGTTGGTATCGTCAGAGGGGATCAAGTTGCTGCGCGAGCATGTTATGTTGCCGAATTAAAGTTGCTTCGCAACGGCGGGGATATTGAAACTAAAGGCACTCCTCCCCCTTTGGGGGCGGAAACTTTATAGCAGTCAAAGAGAATAATGGTTGGAGAGTTGCCTAGAGTGATGCCCGAGGATATAGATCCCAGAGAGGATCAAGAACCCGAGGGCAGAACGGCAACTCCCAACGAAGTAACTGTGGATGTGCCAATCGATGACAGTGATCCGGAGAAGGTCCTTAAGATTGGATCCCAGTTAAGTCCGACTCTTGCCGAAGAATTGACGACTTTCTTAAAGAACAACTTGGATGTATTCGCTTGGACCCATGCGGACATGTGCGGGATATCCCCATCAATCATGAGCCATTCTTTGAGCATTAACCCCAAACATCCTCTAGTGAAGCAAAAAAGGCGAGTGCTGGGCCCGGAGAGGTCCGCTGCCTTGAAAGAAGAGGTTGGGAAGCTCAAGGGTAATGGATTTATCAGAGATTCAACTTACCCGGATTGGATTTCGAACCCAGTCCTGGTAAAGAAGGCCAACGGGAAGTGGCGAACGTGTATCGACTTCTCGGATTTAAACAAAGCTTGTCCCAAAGATAGTTTCCCATTACCTCGAATTGACCAGTTGGTAGATTCGACGGCGGGTCATGAGCTTCTCTCATTCATGGATGCTTATTCCGGATACAATCAGATTCCGATGCATGTTCCGGACCAAGAACATACCAGCTTTATCACTGATCTGGGATTATATTGTTACGTAGTAATGCCCTTTGGTTTGAAGAATGCAGGCGCTACGTACCAACGTTTGGTCAACAGAATGTTTTATAACCAAATCGGGAAAACAATGGAAGTATACGTCGACGATATGTTGGTTAAATCCAAGCAATCCTTTCAACACACTACTGACTTGGCAGAGATGTTCGGCATTCTTCGAAAGTATGGGATGAAACTCAATCCCACCAAATGTTCATTCGGTGTTGCTTCTGGAAAATTCTTAGGATTCATTGTCAGTTCGCACGGTATCGAGATTAATCCGGACCAGATCACGGCAATCAGGAACATCCAGGAACCTAGGCAAATCAAGGACGTGCAAAGCCTTGCCGGAAAAGTGGCCGCACTAAGCAGATTTATCTCCAGGGCTATGGATAAGTGCATCCCATTCTTCGAATTAATAAAGCGGGGAAAACGCCACTTTAAATGGACACCTGACTGCGTGGAAGCGTTCCAGAACTTGCTCAGACACTTGGAGAAACCTCCAATCCTATCTAAACCAATAGACCACGAGGATTTATTCGTGTATTTGGCAGTATCATCTCATGCAGTCAGCTCAGCGTTGGTAAGGGAAGAGGAGAAGGTCCAAAGACCTGTGTATTACGTGAGCAAAAAATTAACAGCGGCAGAGCGTAATTATCCACGGATAGAAAAACTGGCTTATAGTTTACTGATTGCCTCCAGAAAACTTCGGCACTACTTTCAAGCACATCCTATTACCATATATACTGATCACCCTCTCAGGCAAGTTCTACAGAGACCAGAGGCATCTGGAAGGTTACTCAAATGGAATATTGTGTTAAGTCAATTTGACTTGAACTTTCAGCCCAGGCGATCAATTCGGGGGCAAGTGACAGCTGACTTCATAGCAGAGTTCACTGTTCCTGAAGAGGACATAGCAAATGAAGAAGTGGAACCCTCAAAGTTACTTTTCGACCCTAATGTCTGGAGATTATATACTGATGGTGCTAGAAACAACGAAAGATCCGGCGCTGGAATAGTGCTTGAAACCCCCGAGAGACGATTGATGACTTGTGCCATCCGAATGGAGTTTCAGGCCACTAACAACGATTCTGAATATGAAGCTCTGATAGCCGGATTAAAGATTGCAAAGGTGCTAGAAGTCACAAAACTGAACATCTTCTGCGATTCCAAGTTAGTTGTGAACCAAGTTACTGGGAGATTCCAAGCTAAAAGTGCAAGGTTGATTCTATACTTAAAGAAAGTGAAAGAACTGCTGAATGAGTTTGATCACTACAGCATATCTCATATTCCGCGGTCAGAAAATCAGCAGGCAGACAAGTTGGCAAAGATGGCTAGTTCTAACGATCCTGAAGTGATAGGGCTAGCCCCCGTTGAAGTACTTCGGACTCCCAGCATTGATCAGATGGAAGTCTACCTAGTAATAGAGACGGAACCAGAAAAGGAGTCGTGGATGACCCCTATAAAGAATTTCCTGATGGATGGAGCGCTTCCGACCGGGAAAAGCGAGAGGCGTAAAGTGATTCGTAAAGCCGCTAGATACGTACTGCAAGGCGGAATCCTTTATAGACAAGGGTATTCAATGCCCCTCCTTCGGTGTATAGCCCACGATGACATCAAACGTGTGCTGCAAGAAATCCACGAAGGCGAATGTGGCGACCACACTGGGGGGCAAGCTTTGGCGAAAAAGATATTGCGGCATGGTTACTTCTGGCCTACCATAAACAAGGATGCAGTAAGATATGCACGACGATGTGATGCGTGCCAGAGATTTTCAAAGATACCTAGGGCGCCTCCAAGCCAGTTAAAAACAATGATGAGTCCATGGCCTTTCGCTATGTGGGGAATCGATATCATAGGAAGTCTCCCCATAGCGAGGGGCGGAGCAAAGTTCGCCATTGTGGCCGTAGATTATTTCACTAAGTGGGTCGAGGCAGAACCACTAACTACAATCACAACTAAACGGGTGATCAACTTCATCGTGAGAAACATCATCTGTCGATTCGGAATTCCAAAGATTGTGATAACAGACAACGGAACTCAATTTGATAGTGCTGAATTCAGAAACTTCTGCCAAAAATACCACATCGAGAATCGATACACCTCCGTGGCACACCCGCAATCGAACGGGCAAGTCGAAGCTGCAAACAAAGTAATTAAGTCCATTCTGAAAAGAAGAATGAAGCGGGCTAGAGCCATGTGGGCTGACGAATTGCCCTTGGCACTATGGGCCCATAGGACGACATATAAATCAGCAACAGGACATACCCCGTTCTCCCTTGCTTTTGGAACGGAAGCAGTCATCCCGATTGAGATAAAGGTACCTTCTCATCGGGTGACCTATTATGATCCAATGTCCAATAATGAATTGCTCCTTGAGTCCCTGGATATGATCGAAGAAAAGAGGGATGAAGCCGACCTGCGTGCTCTGAGATGCAAACAACAGGTCGCCCGATATTACAACAAAAAGGTCTGAGCCCGAACCTTGGAACCCGGAGACTTGGTCCTGAAACGTGTCTTTCCACCCCCAACTCATATGGGAGCGAAGTGGGAAGGACCGTACTCTATTCTCAGCAAGCTTGATAATGGAACCTTCAAGCTGGTAACCGTAGATGGAAACGAAATCCCCAGAGTGTGGAATGCCCAACATCTATGGCCATATTTAACATGAGAGGCTTCAAACTTATTCTTTTGCTTTGTAAAAAAAAAACAATGTACAGGGCATGACTCGCCTAGAACAGTCTGATTCCTTAAAGCAAGAGATTATAAAGTGGACGTAGGTCATGATTTGACCGAACCACTATAAAAATACTGTGTGTCATTTACCTTTACTGCATCTTTATTTATTTGCCTATGAAACTCAGTGTGAATAATGCAGGTACCTGAAGTCCGGTGCCGACAGTTCCTCTCATAAACTAATCAGAGGAACCCAAAGCCTCGGTAAATGCTCTAGCTGCTTGTCCAACTGGTTTTAATCCTCGGAGCTTGGATTAAAACGTAAACCTGAGACGAGTTTGAGGAGCATGCATGATCGCAGACGGCTGAGCTCGAACTCTAACCCTCCAGAGAGAGAGAGAGTATAAAAGCGTCTCCGATTGAGCGCTGAGAAAGAGCTCCTTTCCCGCTGAAGGATCGGGGAGCGAATGAATCGCTGAGCTCGAACTCTAACTCTCCAGAGAGAGAGAGAGAGTATAAAAGCGTCTCCGATTGAGCGCTGAGAAAAAGCTCCTTTCCCGCTGAAGGATCGGGGAGCTAATGAATCGCTGAGCTCGAACTCTAACCCTCCAGAGAGAGAGAGAGTATAAAAGCGTCTCCGATTGAGCGCTGAGAAAGAGCTCCTTTCCCGCTGAAGGATCGGGGAGCGAATGAATCGCTGAGCTCGAACTCTAACCCTCCAGAGAGAGAGTATAAAAGCGTCTCCGATTGAGCGCTGAGAAAGAGCTCCTTTCCCGCTGAAGGATCGGGGAGCGAATGAATCGCTGAGCTCGAACTCTAACCCTCCAGAGAGAGAGAGAGAGTATAAAAGCGTCTCCGATTGAGCGCTGAGAAAGAGCTCCTTTCCCGCTGAAGGATCGGGGAGCGAATGAATCGCTAAGCTCGAACTCTAACTCTCCAGAGAGAGAGAGTATAAAGGCGTCTTCGATTGAGCGCTGAGAAGTAGCTCCTTCCCCGCTGAAGGATCGGGGAACGAACGAATCGCCGAGCATAAAGATCTAACAATTGATTATGGGGGCATCACGCGCTCCTATGCGAACACTAAACTTTGATATAACAAGTATAACATAGCATGAACATTCTTCTCCCTGTTGATTGACTGACTTATAATTATTAATAGTTGGCTAACGACTAAACGTGGAAAGTTACTATGAATACAGGTACACAATGATGTAAGAAGAAACAAATCCCTGTTTATGTACTGCAAATCAGCAAAGTGAAAACAAGCTAGAAACAAAAGTGAGGGCCAGTCTCACAATTACACTTCCTGGCCAGTGGGAAGCTTAAAAGACAAAATATCAATAAACATCCTATTTATGCTTTGATATCTTCTCTCGCTTCTGCCTCTCCAGCCTCTCCTTGTCGGCTTCAGATGGATCCCCCTTCTTCCTTTTCCGCTTGTCCACGAGGGGAGCATCTGACTCCTCTGAGGTTTCCTCTTCTCCATCTTTTCCCTTGCTTCTGCCGGATAGGGAAGCCGGGAAGTCATCAGGGTTTGCAAAGTGAAGTTGCCGGCTGATGGACTTGGACTGGATTTTCATAATCATCCCAGTTTTGGGATCGAACTCTGCAAAAGAGGGACCACGTCCAAAGCCTCATCCCCTACCTTCTTTAAAGCCAACTCTTTCTCTTGTCTGGCTTTTCGGCTGGCCAGAGGTTCCTCATCATCATCATCGCCGTCGGCCTTTTTGGTGCCGGTAGTATCTTCTTCGTCATCCACGTGGCGACCATCCATGTCTTTTAAAGCTTCGATGGTCTCGGCATCCTTGAGTACATCGGGACCAGCACCCGGCAGGACGGTCTCCTCCTCCACTTCTCTCTCTTTTCCAACGCCCTTGTCAACGGGCTCACCACCTGCATTATGAGAGACACACATTACTAATTCAATGGGTTGTCCTGTTAGACGACGGCAATTCGCAATCGCTTTAGCAAATTGTTGGGAAAAGAGAAAGGTACCTTCTACAGATACTCCCTCTTGAGTAGATCCGGATGCTCCAACAACCACGGGAGGTAAGCCTAAAGGGATTAGCGGATCGTCAGGGTGATACTCCTCCACTTCGGAAGTTTTAGACTTGGCGGCGGAGCTGGAACCTTCGTCAATTTTGCTTTTGCCTTTAGCCATGGTTCTCTCCTTCTCCATTTCCGCCAGGATTAAGCGACGGCCCTCTGCCAGATCCTCAGGCTCGTTGTCCCTTAGGATGCTTTTCATCAATTCATCTTCATCGATCTCTTCGACCCCTAGTCTATGTTTTTCGCCTTCCACGATGGCATCCCATAAGTTGGCCAATGTAACATGATAATCCGGGATCCATGAGATATTGCGAGTTTTGAGAACCTGACCGAGGAAATCAAAGATCATCTCCTCAAACCCCTCGATTTCTTTCTCTCTTTCAAGGAGTTTGTTGTTGGAGGCAGTGGCCATTTCAAGGGCGCTATCAACGTTCTTTTCGGCAAGAGCTGCCCGTCTCTCCGCGTCTGCCACCTGATCGTTCAAAATCACTTTTTCCGCCTCTGCCAGAGCCAGTTTTTCTTTTAGACTCGCTTTCTCCGCCTCCCAAGCAGCCTTCTCCGTCGAAAAGTGGCCTTGTGCCGTTACCAATTCGATGTTGGCCATTCTGAGGTCTTCAACCTCCTTTTTTAAGGCCATTTTTTCCTGGCTATTGGAATCCAGTTCTGAATGAAAGCGCTGCTTGGCATTTTCTAATTCAGTTTTATAGTTTGCGGCGTCTCTCTGTGCCAAAGCGAGCTGGGCTTGAGCGTCCTCCAGGTCCTTCTCTAATTTTGTCCTAGCCCTTTCATTGTTTTCGAGTTGTGCTTTAGACCTGTGAGCTTCTATTTCGAGTGTTCGGATGACCTCCGAAAGATTAAGTGCGTGCTTTTTCATTGCCTCGTACTGTTTGGCCACGTGACGAATATGCCCGATAACCTCTTTATCCCAGTTTTTAGGGACCGGCTCCAAGGCAGGAACAAAGACCATCCTATCAAAGAACATTCCTGGAAATTGTTCCCGTAGCTTTCCCAGTCTACCTTGGATTTCAGGACCGTGAACGTAGTCCCGTGAACCGGAGGCAGCTAACTCTGGTTGGCTGGTGGGAACAATGTTACTTCTCTCTTGCTCAGTTTCTTTGGATGAATCTTTGTCCCCATCTTTGGATTCGTGACGCCTTTTGGACGACCGGCTGTGGGAAGGCGCACTCTTTGGAGGGGTCAACTCTTTTGGAAGTGTCTTCCCCCCGGTCGGAATTGTCGGATGACTCGAAGGCCTGGTAGAAGTTGATTTGGATGGAGATCGAGGTTGCGAAGAGCTCGGCCTATAAGGAGGACCGCGAGGGCGCTCGGCACCCGGACGAAGGCTGGGGGTGCCTTCGCGAAGAGAATGGTACGAATAAGATTTCCTGCACGACATCGCTCCTGCAAAAAAGAAAAGAAGAGCAGATTATCACATTGAATATCCACGATATAATAGTGCATGGTCAGGCAGTGTGTGTGAGGTGTGCGTCCCATATAATTCCCCCTAACAGACCCGGGCCTGGAGACAGGCTCGTCTGGCTCGTTTCACGTCCCCTTGTTGAATCAACCGCTTCTTCGGGAGCAGAAAAGAAAGGCTCCTCGCCGAAGTCTTTTTCCGTGTATTCAATGTCGGGCAAAGGGATTTTATTCAACTCGGCGAATAACTGTTCTTCTGTCAATTCGTCATCACCAACAGTTCCCATTGGGGCAGACGTAGGGATTTCCTTCGACGCATCACCACGGGACTCATCCCCCCTGTATACATCCAAGTCTTCGTCGTCTTGGATGACTATCGGAGAAGGACTTTTGTGAAATTTGGTTGTCTCCACCGCTTGTGATGTTCCCTCTTCTTCCGTCGGGGGCGCATATTTATAAGGTTTGCCGCCGGTTCCAAGTCCAAATTTCCTATCCAAGAGGCGATGTTTGTGAAGGTTGTCATCCGTAATGCATTTTTTAATCCTTAAAAAGTCGGATCTGCTTTGCAAAAGAATGGATAACCGGTTGTTGTATAATGCACCCTCTGTTTTCGGGAAGACATGATCTCTTTAAGACAAAGGAGAAAGCGGACGAATGTTATTATTTAAACTCCCCAAGCAAGATATTCAACTAGGCGATCAAAATTTACTTGATTTGAGCCATCTCCGTGAGCATCCAGCCTGTCTTCTTATGTAAAACCAGTCAGACTTAGGATCCCCGATGTTGCTGTATCCATCATACAGAACTTTCCTGTTCGCCACTGATTCAAAAAAGGAAAAGTTGGGAGTTGCAGAAGAATGGTGCTTGAAAAGAAAGAAGAACACCAGGTCTCTGAATTTGAGTTCGGCGTGCAAGATTTCCGCATAAGCAACATATAAAGAGTATAGAGACGCGTAGGCGTTTGGATGAAGCTGCATCGGGGCAATGCCTAGTCGTCTCAGAGTTTCAATGACAATTGGAGGGAACGGAGGAATAGCTCCTACTAGGCACATTGTCCGACTGATCAACATATACCCTTCTGGTGCTAGATGGGGTCTGTCTTCGCTTCCAGGTGTTAAGACATCGTCCCAAGGAATGCCGTGTCTTAAGCAGATTCTCTTGAGTTTTATCTCGTCGAGCTTGGACGGTAAAGAGTCAGAGAATTTATCTATCCCGACTGCGCCTGGAATTTCGTCCGGAGCTCGTTCGTCAGACTCGGAGTTGTTGCTGGATGATGTGCTTTCTGTCGGATCTGATTCTGTGGCTTCATATTCAGACCCGGAATCTTCGCCTTCTGGATTGATTAGAGGAATTTGAGGATTGTGCTGTTCAGGAGTCTCGGATTCCGTTTCGGCTACAGATCTTGAGGAAGAGTGGTCGTTCGACATTGCTGCTAGGACGAGAAAATATGAACGATAAGATCAACACTACCCGTCCCCCGTGTGTGCAAGTGTTGTTGTGTGTGTTTGTGTGTGCGCATTATTAAAAACGATAATAAAACATGAAAGCAGTCGAGGTTATTAAAGGTCGTTAGTCGTCATATGCAGTCAAATCATGAAGTCATTTAGTCCAGAGAGATCAACGTCAAGGCTCTATCCTAACTGCCCAGAGTTTTGTAGCGACAAGGCGCTGATTAAAGACTGAGATTTCTTCGTATCAGACGGATCGCATAGTAGAGGGACCGCCCCCTTCGACTCGCATAGCAGAGGGATCGCCCCCTTCGACTCGCATAGCAGAGGGATCGCCCCCTTCGACTCGCATAGCAGAGAGTTCGCCCCTCATCGAATCGCCGGACGAAGGGAAGGCTCCCTCACGAACCGTTGCGACTACCGTGATACGACCCTTAGTTGCCATCCCAATCTTTCGTCTCGCCACTTGCTTCCGTCCTCAATCATTGACCATGATCCGAGTCGGCCTTCCTTCTCCTTCTGCATCCTTCTTCTTCCTCATCTCCTTCCCATCCTCAAGTTCTGAGCTCCACGTTCAATGGCCATGGCGACTTGGTGATTTATTCGGAAAGTAGCGGATTTATATGGTTTATCTCTGGAATCAGCCGTAGAAATTCATGAAAGTAGTGTGAGAGTGCTTTCTATAAAGTTACCTTTCTAAAATCTGAGAGAATTCTTGGATTTTCGAAAGTTTTAAAAGGTTGGATTCGTTTTTCGATAGCTCGTGCGAGACGATTCAGCAGAGAAGAAAAAGAAGGAGAATGAAGAGGGGAACGTCGGCTTATATAGGCAAAGAAGGTGACCGTTTGTCTCCCCTCCTTTGTCTTATTCGATCCACGAAGCGCTCCACAGGCCACGATCCAGAAATGGAATCGCAAAGAAGCCCACGGACCGCTTTGAAATGATGTCCCACGAAACTCAGGGTCCGATACGACTCGAAGGAAGATGCGCCCCGTATCGCACAAGGCCCTAGGAACTCAGCACGAGACGAGCAGATGACCAAATCGGACCGTGTCGTCCTATGGTGATCCGATTCATGCATGTGCCAATTTGAACCAATGCGACTGTTAACTTACATCCCTTCAGAAGAGAGTCAATAAGCATCTTCGAAGCATGTTTCACCATCAATAAAACATACTTCGAGGGGGCAAAATGTTGGCTCGCTTTTTTGACCAAGCCATCCAGGATCATTCATGAAAGGAAATCAGGAAACCAAGTCCCCCAAGAAAGTGGAAGAATGGATCGCACGCCATCGTCTCGCCCAGGAACGGATCGCACGCCATCGTCTCGCCCAGGAATGGATCGCGCTCCGTCGACTCGCCCAAGAACGGATCGCTCCCGTCTCGTCGACGAACGTCACCTCCAGGCGATCCGATCCCTTGTAACGAAGCGAACCCCTTGACCCGTTCAACCACGAGCTGGTCTTCAGCGATCCGAATCGCACGGATCTGACGACACCTGTCCATAACGGCTAGTTTGACTGTTTCTTCAATGGTGGCGATGCGATCCGAAAATCTCGGGATTCGTGCCACGTGTCTGCGATCCGCCTGACAAAATCAGCTATAAATAGCCCAGAGCTTGGCATTTTTCGGGATCTTTTTGGCAATAGTGAATACTGAGTCCGCCATTGTTGTCAAACCACTGAAATATTGAGAGCAATCTCTGTTGTACTAGCTTTTAAAGCATAATCAATAAGATATAAAGTGGACGTAGGCTCGTTAACGCCGAACCACTATAAATTCTGAGTGTTATTTTCTTTTTCCTTGTTCCTCATTTATAATTTTCTACAGTGCATAACAATTTGGGTGTTAGGTCCAAATTTCGATCTAACACCTAGCATGCAGAAAGACTAAATCGAAGCCAAAATCTTACCAGGCAAAGAGTTCTGGGTGTGACTTCCTAATGTTCTCCTCTGTCTCCCAAGTACAATCATTCTCGTCCTCGCTCCAATGTACCTTGACTAGCTTCACCGCCTTCCTTCGAAGTTGCTTCATGTCGTGCGCGACAATACGGGCCGGCTTGCGGTTCCCAACCGCCTCGGGTTCTACTTCGAAGTCCTCTAACTGATCAGGTGAAATAGTCATATCTGAGTCGTGAACGAACTTCCTTAGTTGGGAAACATGAAATACGTTGTGAACTCCCGCCATCTTCTCTGGTAAGTCAATTCTATATGCCAAATTCCCGACTAGTTCAAGAACAGGGAATGGACCAACAAATCTTGGTGCTAATTTGCCTCTCCTGCCAAATCGTATTACGCTCTTCAACGGAGAAATATTGACAAACACCAAGTAACCAACGGAGAATTTAGGTCTCTTCTCCTCTTATCAGCATAACTCTTCTGCCTATCTTAGGCAGCCTTCATTCGTTGTTGAATGATCTTGATCATATCTGAAGTTTCCCTCACCACATCTGGTCCAAGCATAAATTTCTCGCCAGTCTCTATCCAACATGATGGTGAGTTGCACGGTCTTCCGTACAAAGCTTCAAACGGGGCCATACCGATACTGGATTGGTAGTTATTATTATATGCAAACTCTACTAGATGCAATTGGTCATCCCATGATCCACCAAAATCCAATATACATGCTCTCAAGAGATCTTCCAAAATACGATTCACCCTCTCCGTCTGACCGTCGGTCTGAGGATGATATGCGGTACTGAGATGTAACTCTGACCCTAGAGCCTCTTGTAAGCTCTTCCAAAACCCACTAGTGAACAATGGGTCTCGGTCGCTCACAATGCCTTTAGGTACTCCATGAAATCTCACTACCCACTTCATATACAATTCTGCTAACTTAGCTGCCGTTCTGGTCGATTTGACTGGTATAAACCTTGCACTTTTAGTCAGTCGATCTACAATTACCCAAATGCTGTCATATCCCGATCTAGTCCTTGGTAAATCATCGATGAAATCCATCGAGACTTGTTCCCATTTCCATTCGGGAATTTCTAAGGGCTGTAACAACCCACTAGGCTTCTTTTGCTCGGCTTTAACTAGCTGGCAATTCATGCACTTGGATATAAACTTCCCAACGACTCTTTTCATCCCTTCCCAGTAGTAAGTCTGCTTCATATCTCGATACATCTTGTTACTACCGGGGTGTATAGTCAGCTTTGAGTGATGACATTCTCTAAGCACTTCATCCCTCAATCCATTGACGTTGGGTACAACAAGCTTTCCATTCTTTCTAAGCCATCTATCTCGATCAAGCCCATACTTGTTCATCTCCTCATCGATACCCATCTCTAACTTGGAGATGATTTCCAATAGGTTAGGATCGTCCCTCTGACTAGAGCCGATCCATTCAATCAAAGTGGGTATGGTCGTCAAACTTGCTAACATTTCTGGATCCAATTCGCACTTTGGTCTGAAATCAAACCCCGCGATAAACTCCAGTTGCTTCCATTCAAGGAACATAACCCCTAAGCTGGCATGTCTTCTACTCAATGCATCAGCCACCGCATTGCCCTTTCCCGGTGTGTATGCGATGTCAAAATCATAGGAAGCTAAGAACTCTAACAATCTCTGCTGACGGAGATTTAAATCCTTCTAGGAGAATATATACTTAAACGAATTATGATCTGTAAACAACTCAAATCTTTCCCCCAAGAGATAGTGTCTCCACATCTTTAACGCGAATACGATCGCTGCCAATTCTAAATCATGGGTAGGGTATCTTCTCTCGTGCGGTTACAATTGCCGACTTGCGTAAGCTACAACCCTACCGCCTTGCATCAATACAGCACCCAGTCCGGTACCACAGGCATCCGTGTATACCGTCATCTCTTCATCTCCCTTAGGAATGACTAACACTGGTGCGCTTGTCAACTTGTCCTTTAGACTTTTAAATGCATTCTCGCACCTTTCATCTCAGACAAAAGCTTGATTCTTCTTGGTCAACTGGGTCAATGGTGCTGCTATCTTGGAGAAACCTTGGATAAACTTACGATAATATCCAGCTAATCCCAAGAAACTTCTTACATCTGTTGCGTTCTTGGGCGTAGGCCAATCTTGTACCGTAGCCACCTTTGCTGGGTCCACGGCAATACCATTCTCTGATACAACATGGCCCAAGAACCTCACTTCCCTCTTCCAGAAGTGACACTTAGAAAACTTTGCTTTTAATTGGTGTTTTCTCAACACCTCCATCGCTACTCTCAAATGTTCCTTGTGTTCTTCCTCTGTCCTCGAATAAACCAAAATATCATCAACGAACACAAGTACAGACTTATTCAACTGATCTCTGAATACCCTATTCATAAGATCCACAAAATATGCCGGGGCATTAGTCAGCCCAAATGGCATAACCAACCATTCATAAAATCCAAACGGCGTTCGAAATGCCGTTTTAGCTATACTCTCAGCTTCCACTCTAAGCTGATGAAAACTTGTCGCGAGATCCAACTGAGAAAATATTCTCGCGCCACTCAACTGATCGAACAAATCATCTATCCGCGGTAGAGGATACTTATTCTTCCTCGTCACTTTATTCAACTCGCGGTAGTCTACACACAAACGAAGGGAACCATCCGCCTTGGTAGCAAACACAACTGGTGCTCCCCATTCAGAAACACTCCTTCTGATAAATCCCTTCTTCAAAAGATCGCTGACTTGCACCTCGAGCTCTCGCTGCTCCCTTGGTGCCATACGACGAAGTGGCATCACTATAGGCCTGACATCCTTTACCAAATCAATACAAAACTCAATCTCTCGGTGTGGTGGAAGTCCGGTCACTTCTTCGAAAACATCCGGATACTGGCCAACCACGGGCAAACCTGACAACTCACTATGCGGAATGTCGAGGGAGTTTAGAAAACTAGCCAATACCCCCTTACTGGGTAGACCACCAAACACTATCCTCCGCCCATCATCCGATCTAGCTGTCACCAAAAAGCCCTCACAGTCTACCACCACCCCATACCTTCGGAGCCAATCTACTCCCAAAATAATGCCAAACCCAGTAATGCCCAAAACAAAGCAATCACAAACAAACATGCATCCATGACTCGATAAGACCACATTACGACAAATCATGCTAAGGCTAGTCGAACCACCAATCGGGTTCGTCACTACTAAAGGTCTATCGACAATCTCGGGTTCCAATCCTAACCTATCTACCAGGTCACTAGATATGAAAGAACTGGAAGCTCCGGTATGAAACAAAACTCTAACAGGAACATCATAAATAGAAAGCATACCTTGAATGACGACATTCTTTCCCTTCTCCGCCGCTGTTGGGGCATTCGACGAAGAAGGAATAGCATTAAGAGCGTAGGCTTTCACCATTTACTTTTCTTTAGGGGGCTGTGGACACTTGTCCTTGTGATGTCCCATTTGGCCACAGTTGAAGCACTTCCTATCTGCTGGCTTGGCCCGACAATTACTAGCATAATGGCCCTTCTTACCACAGCTGAAGCACTCCACATCTTGCTTATTCTTTTTCTTCTGGTCATCCTTAGCTTGGTTCTGCTTTCTCTTATTCTGGAAACAACCCTTTCCTCCACCACTTGCTTGTGGTTTTGGCTCTTCTGCAGATGCAACCTCAGTCTTCAACTTAGGGTAGAGACTTTCTGATCTCAGCGCTTTCCCCACAATCGATTCAAACGTCTCATCGATGTGGTTAATAAGTTTTTCCCCCAAGTATTGATCCGAACCAGTTATGAATTTCTCATTCTTTTTCTCGGCAGTATCAATAAGAGATAACCCATATTTTGACAAAGTGTCAAATTCAGCAATATACTCCGAGACAGCTCTGCCATTCTGCTTGAGCTCCAAGAATTTCTTAAACAGCACTGACTTCTGAGCAGCTGGAATGAACTTCTCGCTAAAGCGAGCCTTAAACTGCTCCCAAGTAATCTGATCTTCGGGAGTAGCTGCCTTTATAGCATTCCACCAATTCATTGCCCGCCCTTGCAGCTGACGGGACACTAGCTTTCTCTTCATCGCATCCTCGATACTCAAATCCTCAAAGATACGTTCGCAACTATCCACCCAATCTTGAACATCCGTAGCCAACTCCGTCCCATGGAACGGCTTCCCACCAAGGCTAGTATAATCCTTATTCAGCTTGGCGAAGTCGACTCTTGGTGCCTGCACTATTGGACCACCACCATTCCCACCATTGGGAGCTGCCCTCTGTACATCTCTAAGCATCTCTCTCATGAGGTCAGTAAACATCGTCCTCATGTCAGCAGCGTTCCAATTATTGGCCCCTCTACCGGTACCTCTAACATATCGGCTCATCGTCAATCTGAAAAAGGAAACGATTAACGACTCCATAGTGGTGCTAGTGCAGTACGACTTCATCTTTATACTGCTAATAGTATATATATAGCTTTTAAAAATTAATATAATCACAAATACGCTCTCTCGTATACGTATATTATCTCTCCCTGATAACTCCCCTAGGTTAACTACGCAACCTGGAGCTCTGATACCAAGTGTGACGGCCCGCCCCGCACCAGCCTACATTTCCTCCGAAAGTGCGCTGTACACATGCCCAGCTAGCACAGAACGGTCGTCAGAAGAAAAGAAAGAAGGGAATGAACTAATCAAGGGACCTGTTGAATGTCTCACAGCGCATGGAATAAAATATATTAACAACATACTTGACATAAAACAGGTGAGACAGTGCATAAGTTGATAACTAAAATCAACATCAATCATCAGAGCAGCGGAAATCCATATACAGCTTATTACAATTTTCCAAATTTACTGTCTCTAAACAAAAGAAAGCTAAAGTAGAAGATGCACCACCAATGCCCAAGCAGTGATCTTCAACAACACAGGGAGAATATTATATATATATTACGTGGAAGCCTCCTGCTCGTCTCCGGATCATCTACCCGTGCATCACCAGCAAACCTGTCTCTAGTCTGCTCGTGTGAGCACCCAGAGTAATAAGAGGAGACATTAAACTCTGGGTCAGACATAAAGCCTGCTATGAGCGATAAGCATCTAAACAGAACAATAACAGGTATACTAAACCATACCTGAACCTGGACCTGCAACCAAAGAGTTAGTACCACATACCGTACAATACTCCAAGGCGCCATAATGAATAGTGTAAGAATACGGGGGTGGGGTGTGCATGTCGCAATGATAGCAAACAAATCATCCATAGCAACCATCCTCACATCTCTCACTCAGTGCGTAAAGCGTACGGCATCTACCACTTTGGAACACTAGACAAACTGAGGTAACGACGAATCCCGACTTGTAGAAACCCTGCTATGACCAAGCTAAACATATGGAGTCATGACCAAACATTTCAATGACCCACTTCATTGGTTGTAGCCCTTGGTCCTACCTATGCCATAATGGACCTGGATCCGCCTTCGTACCTCCTACCATAGTGGTCCAAAGTTATAGACGTCGAAAACTCCTTGGCACGCGTCCCGCAGCAAAGCCCAACCATGAAGCGAACTCGTTGATTCCCATCTGAATCTTGAGCTCTAACTTCTCATTTGGACTTCCTTTGCATCTCGGGTTATAATCTTCACTTCCGGATCGGTCTTCATTCAGTTCGTAGTCATCACCATTGGATCGTGAGTAACCTCCTCCCCAGCTCGGATCGTGGCACACTCTCCAGGTCGGATCGCCATCGTCGGATCCTGCTCCACCTCGGATCGGTTCGCGGATCGCATCGCCTTCATCAGGTCGGATCGGGTCGTGCTACCTTGTATGGATCGTCGCGCCTCATCTCGGATCGCACCTTCTGATCGGTTCGTGGTCCACCAAGCTGGAGCGATTCGGATCGAAGTACCTTAGTTTGGACACGGTGCTGCATCGGTTCGTGGCCTTCGAAGTGGAACGGATCGTGGTGTGAGCTTCCATCGGATCGTGCTCATAGGGGCGATCCGATCTGGGTAAATTCCTGCACTTCGTTCCTGCGACAGTCTTTCGCCATTCGACGGCGTTTTTGACCAAACTAACATTTCTAAACAATCACAAAACATCTCATACAGTCATATCAACGTATAGTATCGACTACAAACACCCAAAACACAAATCATAGCATGTAAAGTGGATCAAACATGGTCAAAACCCCAAATTTTCCCTTAAGCATTTTTAAGTGAATCTAGTCATAGGGTTAACAAAACTTAATCAAATCGAACCAAATTTCTAACAGAGGCATAAAATATTGTTTTCGAATTTCTAAACATTTTTCCAGAATTTATTAGTGAATAAATTCGCTAATCTTCACTAATTACTCTTAATTACCGTAATTAGTGCAAAAACTATGCAAATCACTCACCTAGGCCTCAAATAAAATTCTCAGATCTGAAACTTCTCTGATTTGGGGCGAACACTGATGTCCAACAGCAGCTCTAACCTTGCTTTGGTGTTATGTTTCTTCTTAATTTGATGTTGCTAAGCCTAATCTTCAATTAGAAAGTGATTTGGGTGTTTTAGATGTAGGAAGCCATTGTTAGAGTGTCTAAGGATGAAAGTGGCAGCTGGAAAATGTCTAAAGAAATGTTTTCTAACCCTAATCAGCCCCTATATACCCCTAAACCCGAAATTCCCCTTGGGCCTAGCTGTTAATCACCCGGTTAGGCCCAATTAAGCTGTTTTTCACCATTTGAAACTTGTTTTAGCCATATCTCCCAAACGGTGAGTCCGTTTGGCTAATGTGACCACTCTACAGAAAGAGAAACCATCATCCGAAGCCAATGGAGGTGGTTTCAGGTCAAAATTCATTTCCAGTCAAAAGTTATGGCCAAAACAGTGCCAACTAGGGGTAAAATGGTCATTTAAAAATCGGGAAAAATCATGAATGTGGGAAATGACCCCAATAGTCGTCCCCCAAAGATACATGACCATACGACTTCGTATGTGAAAGAAATAAATATTCTACGATCCTATGATGCGTAGAATGCGGGTCGTTACAGGTTGGTTGGCCCTCAACCGTGGTAATGATATATTTGGTACTCTCAAAGTATAGTGAGGAGCTGGTCATGTTTAGCCGGGGTTACAAGATGGTCTTGTTGAATCCCCAATGCATTCATCTCCAGAGGTACATTGTCGGAAGGTGATCTCATACCTTGCCATAGTTGGAAATCCATTCTCCAATAAGCGCCCGCAGTTTTGATTGTATACTATATATGTAGTGCGTGAGATGAAAGCGTTCTACTAGATTGATATTTATCAATATTTAGACACTAATATAATATCAGAGAAGATATCGATTTTATAAATGTTTTGGGTTATCGTAAGGTAAAAACCGTCCGTATTTATGTGTGGATTTGGTCTTACGATTAACCTTTTCTTTTAAAAAGATTTTGACTTTAAAATTACGTTGTGTGATAAATTTTAAACTTAGTGGTTTTTCTCACTCTGGTTCACCAGACTGACCCGTCGTTTGTAATGCTCGGGTTAGACCGGGTTATACACCCAGGTTATCGAATGCTGCGAAGTCCAGAGACAAACTGGAGGTGTCCAAGCGTATGATATTTAATGTTATTCCGCTATGTGTTGTACATGAGGACAGGTTATTATAACTGTCCAGATGTGTTGATGTACTCTGATGATTGTAAGTATATTTAAAGCTCTCAGTAAAAATTTATTTCTATATTATATTTTGTTTTGCCGCGATGTGAGACTCTGATTCTATATTACTTCTTCTTCTTCTATTCCAGTATTTCTTTCTTTCTTTCTTATCTAACCTTCTAATTTCCTTCTAACAATGTTCCTGTGTTTTCGATGCTTGAATGTTCGGCATGGATGTTCTGTGTTGATATTCGGGGTCGGAAATGCAACGTGCCATTACAGCAAAATTAAGAAAAATATATTCTACTTGCATAAAATAAATCTAAGCTACTTGCATAATGTAAAGAACATGTAACTAAAAGACTAATTAAAATTGCATTAGCAAAATGAGGTTACATAAGAGAAAATGGCTAAGTAGCCATGGAAATAAAAAGAGATCCTTGCTTCTCTCAACTAAATTAAAGAAGGGGATCCAAAGAGAGGAGGGAAGAGCATTTACATCAACATAAATGGGGTATTTATACATGTTCTGAACCCTAAAACCCTAATCACTTTTGTTGGGGACTACCAAAAATACCCCTTCATGAAGCTTCTAATCTTGCTTTAGCCAGTAATAAGTTATGTAGAATGCATGAAGCCTTTTGTCTCATCCAACTAGTCTCTAATTGTGCCATTAAGGAAGGAGAAATAATGGGTAGGTGGGGTCCTCCACTAAGTAGTGCACGAATAAATTGCACCTGCAATTCTTTGTATCCACTTTGTGCATGTATATCTCCGTGTAAACTTCATGTGCATACTTCATTTTTGTTCCTAAATTGCTACATGACACTAAAAATAAACAAGTAAATTATTTCATAAAATAATACATGCACAAATGATCAATTTGCCCTAAATACAAAGATGAATGCATGATAATTTGAGAATTTTGGGTCTTTAGTTAAAACATGTAAAAATAGCCTACTTATGTTATTTATTTAATTAAAACAAGAATAAACGTGTTAATATGATTGTGCATATTTACGTGCACATCAATCCTTTTACAACGGGCATTGGCTGCCCATTCTAATAGATGACTATTACAACTAGGGGTGAGCAATATTCGGTTAAAATCAAATGAGCCGACCTGTAACGACCCGGGATTTTATGATCCTTGTTATCGACATAAGGTCAATGTCGATTATCCAAGCATCGAAAATACCACATAGTTAATGAAAGAAAATAGAGTGTGAGAATAGATATGATAGAAACTTAGAATAGAAGAAGGAGAAGAACATACAACATCAGAGTAACACGAATCTCACAGCGGAATGAACAACATATAATAGATAACATATCTTTGAAGTAAAACAGTATCTGTATACAATACCATTATTAGAGTATAACACTTACAACACAGCGGAAATAATAATAGCTATATATTCCTAAAGACTCCTGCTCCAGCTCTTCAAGTATCTGTAAATTCCCGACTACTTGACTGCCCGTACAAAATTGGGCACAAAAGAGTTTAGGGAAAACAAAACAAAATAAACTCTGGGTCAGTCATGTGACAGGTTGAGTAAACTCCAATCATTTGTTTAACTTTTACAATCCTTTCTAAAGAAATGATAATCGTAAGACCGATCCACACATAAACACGGATGGTTTTTACCTTACGATAACCCAAAACATTTCTTTAAAATAAATAGTCTTCTGATATTATAATAATGTCTAAATCAAATAAATAGCAATCTAGTGGAAACGCTTTCATCTCACGTTCCACATATATTATATACAATCAAACACTGCGGGCGCTTATTGGGTAATGGATTTTCAACTATGGCAAGGTATGGAACCACCTTCCGATCAGTGTACTGTAGAAGCGATACACTAGAGTTCAACAAGAACATCTTGTAACTCGGCCACACATGACCGGCCATTCATTTCGCTTGAATGTTCCGAATATATTATCACCTTATGGTTGGTATACCAATATAACCATTCCCGGGAGATACAGAAGCGAAAGAAGTAACAAATATGAATATTATCTAGATGGTGACAATATACCCAACTTGGGTGCGACCCACTTAGCCATGCTGCCTGCCTGATTTCTGTCATTTCCCAGTTGATGAGGCATGAGGTCATAACATATCTTTTAACAGATCACTTCTTCATTTACTTTGAATGCTACATCGTCATACCCATCAAATCACAAATTGATTTCCCTAAAAATACCATGGGTATAAGCTAAGAGAAACGAATTACTCTGCCACCAACGTAAATACGTTTGAAATGATCAACATACGCGATTTACCAGACATACTCAATCAGACATTCGTCCACACTGGTTGTCCTGGGACTGTACAAACCAAAGGTACTATTCTGTAAACAGGACAACCCTTGCATAACTCCGTCTTCAACTATCTTCATCATATATGATTCACAACGCTACTGCCATACAGAGTGGTTGTCAGATAATATATCTGATCCCGGTCTCTCTGTATTGACAACGGAAAATGGTCAAAAACTTTGATAGTCGGTGATTTAACAATCAATGAAAACATGTGTGCAAACAACGATATTATTTCCAGATGGAAATTCTATCGATCAATCATCAATCAAGATTTATTCATTTCCCCAATTCTCGTTTCCATATATTCATCAAATCCTTATTTTCTAATTTTAGAAAATATACGTTATTAACTTTGGAAAACGTTTCCATTTCTGATTCACGCATCACTATCTTCTCACATATATCAGTCTCTAACTGTAAATTAGTGAGAGAATAACCCCCTACGTATTAACCCCGAAGGCCGAAACCAACATCAGATTGATACCCAGAAAGTCATTCAATTCAACTAATTTCCAGTTAGTATCTAATTTCCGTACTTCCATTTTAAATTCCTATTTCAAACCCAAAATTACTTTATAATATTTTATTTCCAAAATATTTGCTTTAAATCAATATCATGTTACCCCCGCGTGTGCGAAGCACGGGTCTAAACCTTCCTAATGTAAAATTCTCCTTTTATAAAACTCTAATCATTTTCCAAATATTTCCCTTCTATAATTCTATTTACTTTCTAAATCAATATTCCTTTTATAATTCTATTTATTTTATAAATATTTCCTTTTATAAAATTCTATTTATTTTATATAAATCGTTTTATATAATTCTATTCATTCTATATAAAACCTTTTATATAATTCTATTCATTTCCCAAATTTCCATTATTATATTTTCCAATATTCGTTTTTCAAATAGTACCTTTTATAATATCCTATTTATTTCATATATAAATATTTCATTTTCAATATTCACTTTGAAAATTTTCTTTTTACATTTCAGTATTTCATATGGTATTTAAAATACCATATAACATGACCAGTGTCATCATAATCAATCACAGATCATATATCACAATATATGAAAACAAACAGTATATTAAATATTGAGGAATCTAGTTGGATCCCTCCAACCTGTTTCCCTGCATTAACAGATGTTAAACAACATAAATAACATCGATTTCATTTCAATATAAAATATTCTGATAAACAGAATCAATATTCGATTAACGATTTGTATATATATATATATATATATATCATTTTCTACAATTTCAGCCAATAAATTAGAAATTCAACCAAATAATCAACACAAAGCAGTCAGTCAGCATTTATCATTACTAGATTATATTTATAAAAATATAAACGGATAGAGTTAGTGAGTTTTACTCACATTGGACGGTTATCGTTAAATACCGATAAGCAATTGTCAGTTCTGATTGGACAATTTATTTTTTAATAAATTGGAACGAGCTCCAATTCACTCCCAGTTATTTCCATTATGTATCCCTCGTCCATACGATCCCAACGGATTTTGTCTCGTCAAATTCCGATCATGTATGTATAAGATATGGAATTTACAAGTTCGTATATGTAATTTTAACTAAATAAAACGAACTTATGTTATTCTTAAACATTTTGGGCCTCACCCTTTTCTGACCTAGCCCAACATCCACCTAACCGCAACTTCATCTCCTACAACCCATGACTTCGAGCTCCTCTAGTATAACATCACGCAAGGACACAAGGCCATTACCACGCTTTCCTTCCATAAGAACTCCTTTCTTTCTTCACTAAGATGCAAACTGATTCCACCAGAATACTTCTCCATCCTTCCTCTTCAATTCCATTCCACTCAACATCTACTCGCATGCGTTAACTGAAATTCGACCTCCAGCTTTTTTGTCTGCGAATACACAGTACAGTACGATAGCAATATACCCAAAAGCCCCTCAAACTTACACGCAAGGTGCCATTTGCCCTTCTGTTCTCAAATACGATATCCAAACCAACCATTGATGCTTAAATCTCCGCGATTCATGAACCTAGTTTTACTGTCAGAAAACCCAACCCTAAATATGAATGTCGAACACTGTGAAACTTAAATGGAGTTGTAGAGGATTATCTCAGGAACCTAAAAATACTTATTTCAGGATTTGTAGAATTTATTTGGATTTTTTTGAGATTTTACAAAGATCGAAATAATTTCCTGAAGATAAAAAGTTACGGCGGAAAAATCTTTTGACCTAAGAAAACTGATTTTAGGTTTAGGAATTTTTAAGGGTTATTTATAGGATATTTTTAATATTTAAATATTTTATTATTATATTTATTTTTACTCCAATGCTATTTGTATTTGTCATTAAAAATTTGTACGACCACATACAACACCCAAAAATCATGAAAATGGGCATGCAGCTATAGTTCGACATTACATACCCAACGAAACTAGTTTCATGGAATTCCGACTCCGTTTGCTCACACAGCGTATTTTTAAACTTGAACTATCGACTGTTTTTCACATTAAAATCCCATACGGCCACATACTGACTTCAAAAATCATGAAAATTGAAATCGAGCAATAATTTAATATTGCCGATCCAGCAAAATTAGTTTCATTGAAAACGGAGGTCGTTTGCAAAACTGGAGCTTTTTTTAAAGATCTAAATAAACCCTTTTAAATGTTAATATATTTAAAAATAATTAAATTAAATATTTATAAATAAATATTGTCGTATATATTCACAATAAAATATCATACATCTCCAACATATTCCTATTTGGATTTATGGCTCGGTACTTCAAAATCCAGTTAAATCAGTATTCAATTTATATTTAAAAATCCATTTATAATACAAATAAATCATTATAAATTATAAAGGAATTCCATAGCGACTTTTATAAAATTTGATTTGGATATAAATCCAAATCTACACGACAAAATCTCGATTTTTCTCTTCTATTAGAAAAATATACTCCACCAGCTCCGAACGTTTCTTGTTTCACAGAAATCCGACTTAAAACGGATTCTGTATATTCGTTTAAAGTTCGAATTGCCAATTTACGAACTGCCGCGCCATTTTGAGCTCGATTATAATTATAATAAAATAATACATTCAA
This sequence comes from Allium sativum, assembly GCA_030737875.1. Lineage (NCBI taxonomy): Eukaryota > Viridiplantae > Streptophyta > Magnoliopsida > Asparagales > Amaryllidaceae > Allium > Allium sativum. Next base: position 17,757,159 of record JASFAX010000025.1, read on the forward strand.
ACTTCGTTTAAATAATATATTCGTTATTCTAATTCAATTCTAAACTGAATTAAATATTATAAATGATCCAATTCGCACAATATTGTCCATCCAACTTAATTTTCATTTATTTTGGAATTAAATATATTATTCTATTATTTATATTAATTAAATATTCAATATTATTTAATTAAACAACCATTTATATCTCTAAATCACTATTTAAATAATTAAATAAATTAATTATTATACCGTAAAAATACGGGACATTACATTCTTTCCCCCTTAAAATAATTTCGTCGTCGAAATTGCTAAGGTAGAAAACAAACCCTATTGATTGGTTAGAACTAATTTGTTCACTTCTTAACTTCAGTTTCAACTGAACCAATTTAATTTCAATTAAATATTTATTTATTCCTACTAACGAAAATTTTCAAAAATCGTGAAAATTTTCTAACACCTTAACTTTTTGAAAAATTTCGCCAGCACATCCTTTCTACTGGTCGATAACTCAAACTCCAACTCGCCTATCTAGGCCTTTTTCAACCCAAAAGAAAATCAAACAGCCAAGCGGCTTGCCAATTCGGCTCATCAAAATCTTAAACCCATATGTAATATAAACTGGTGCCTTTTTGTAGGGCATATCAATATATCGTTTCCATGTGTTACCAATCCTACATATACCAATGTCATCCTTATCATTCGGTTATACCTAAGCCAACTTCTGTTCTTAACTCAGATTCCATTTTTAACTTCAATTCTTAACTTACCAATCCCATTCCATTTCGTATTATCTCTAATCCAGTCTAATTCGATACTTTCTATCTTAATTCATTTTCCACTTAACCAGTTTCTATTCAATTTCTATTTTTATTTTCTTTTACAAATTCTACTTTAATTTTTTTTAATTCGAATAATCAGTTTCTGGGAGTTTTTGAATAGCTTAGCCTTTTCCAAAAATCAAAATATTCATTTGGAATATCAGAACAACTTGTTTTCTTAAAACAATTCAAAAACAGAAACTTTGGTAGTAATTCGTCACTTACAACTCGAAAATAAACACCGATGATGGTCGACTTCATCATCGGAATTTATTTTCTAGCCACCAAAGTGAGTTCAATATTATATCACTTTCAAAGCCATTTCTAAACACTTCCATTTTGAAATACATTTCAAAATATCATTCACAATGCTTGTAAAACAATTTAAAATCTCCCAGAATTTTAAAATTCCCATATATTTAATTCTATTCCATTTATAAACACTTTTCCAACTTTCCAGAGATACAATTTCAATTCTGATTTAGATTTCGGATTTAATTCATCTGATCCTATATACTACACTTATATAAATTTTGATTGGTTATTTACATAACCATTTTAATTCATAATCTTATTCGATTATAATCACAACCAACACATCCTATATATTATAATAATTCCAATATATAGATTCCTTTTATAACAAAATATATTTTGAGTAAAATTATTTCATTTACCCTCTTTTCAAAACATACCGTGTCGATTCATCGTATTCGAGTGTTTATAAACCCCTACCGATACAGTGGATCAAACTAATCGACCAAACCTATAAACAACTCAATCAATAAATCTCCATAATATAAACAATTTTATATTGAATAACAAATACGTGCTCATATATATACACTCAATCTCAATCTAGGGTATTGCTAACCCTATCTCTACCGAGTCACGCCATAGAGCCAAGGTAATTACTTAACCTTCATCTCTGATACCAACTGTGACGATCCAGGTTTTCACGATCCTGGTTATCGACATAAACTCAATGTCAATTATCCAAGCAATAAAAATACCGGATAATTAATGAAAGAAAATAGAGGGTGAGAATAGATAGGATAGAAACTTAGAATAGAAGAAGGAGAAGAACATACATCATTAGAGTAACATGAATCTCACAGCGGAACGAACAACATATAATAGATAACATATCTTTGAAATAAAACAGTATCTGTATACAATACCATTATTAGAGTATAACATTACAACATAGCAGAAATAACAATAGCTATATAATCCTTAAGACTCCTGCTCTAGCTCTTCAAGTATCTATAAAATCCCGACTACTTGACTGCCGTACAAAATTGGGCATCCAAGTGTTTAGGGAAAACAAAACAAAATAAACTCTAGATCAGTCATGTGACTGGTGTGAGTAAACTCCAATCATTTGTTTAACTTTTACAATTCTTTCTAAAAAAATGATATAATCGTAAGACCGATCCACACATAAACACGGATGGTTTTTACCTTACGATAACCCGAAACATTTCTTTAAAATCAATACTCTTCTGATATTATAATAATGTCTAAATCAAATAAATAGCAATCTAGTGGAAACGCTTTCGTCTCATGTTCCAAATATATTATATACAATCAAACACAGCGGGCGCTTATTGGGTAATGGATTTCCAACTATGACAAGGTATGGAACCCCCTTCCGATCAGTGTACCCTAGAAGAGATACACTAGAGTTCAACAAGAACATCTTGTAACTCGGCAACACATGACCGACCATTCATTTCGCTTGAATGTTCTGAATATATTATCACCTTATGGTTGGTATACCAACATAACCGTTCCCTAGAGAAACAGAAGCGAAAGAAGTAACAAACATGAATATTCTCTAGATGGTGACAATATACCCTGCTTGGGTGCGACCCACTTAGCCATGTTGCCTGTCCGATTTCTGTCATTTCCCAGTTGATGAGGCTAGAGGTCATAACATATCTTTTAACTGATCACTCCTTCATTTACTTTGAATGCCACATCGTCATACCCATCAAATCACAAAATGATTTCCCTAAAAATACCACAAGTATAAGCTAAGAGAAACGAATTCCTCCACCACCAATGTAAATATGTTTGAAACGATCAACTTACGTGATCTACAAAACATACTCTGTCAAACATTCGTCCATACTAGTTGTCCTGGGACAGGACAAACCAAAGGTACTGTTCTGTAAATAAGGACAACCCTTGCATAACTCCGTCTTCAATTATCTTCATAATATTTGATTCGCAACGCTAATGCTATCCGGAGTGGTTTTCAGATAATATATCTGATCCCGGTCTCTCCGTATTGACAACGGAAAATGGTCAAAAACTTTGATAGTCGATGATTTAACTATCAAAGAAAACATGTGTGCAAACAACAATATTATTTCCAGATGGAAATTCTATCTATCAATCATCTATCAACATTTATTCATTCCCTATTTCTTGTTTCCATATATTCATCAAATCCTTATTTTCTAATTTTAGAAAATATACGTTATTAACTTTGGGAAACGTTTCCATTTCTGATACACGCATAACTATCTTGTCACATATATCAGTCTCTAACTGTAAACTAGTAAGAGAACAACCCCCTACGTATTAACCCCGAACGCCGAAACCAACATTAGATCGATACCTAGAAAGTCATTAAATTCAACTAATTTTCAGTCAGTTTCTAATTTCAGTACTTCCATTTTAAATTCCTATTTCAAACCCAAAGTTCCTTTATAATATTTTATTTGCAAAATATTTACTATAAATCAATATCATGTTACCCCCGTGTGCGAAGCACGGGTCTAAATCTTCCTATTGTAAAATTCTTCTTTTATAAAACTCTATTCATTTTCCAAATATTTCCCTTTTATAATTCTATTTACTTTCTTCTAAATCAATATTCCTTTTATAATTCTATTTATTTTATAAATATTTCCTTTAATAAAATTCTATTTATTTTATATAAACCCTTTTATATAATTCTATTCATTCTATATAAAACTTTTATATAATTCTAGTCATTTCCCAATTTTCCATTATTATATTTTCCAATATTCGCTTTTCAAATATTACCTTTTACAATATCGTATTTATTTCATATATAAATATTTCATTTTCTATATTCACTTTGAAAATTTCCTTTTTACATTCCAGTATTTCATATGGTATTTAAAATACCAAATAACATGACCTGTGACGATCCCAAAACCCCGTGACACGGTGTTAAGGATAATCATTGGAATATAACACATTAATCATCATTAGCAGATCACAGATAATAGCATAAACAGAATATAGAATAATTTACACACATATGACAGCGGAATCATATAGATATCATCACATCAGAGAAGCACAGTACGGGATACAACTTAGTGCGTAATGATACATAATCAGTCACCATCACCTGAGGCGGAATCATACATAAAGAGTACACAAAATAAATATCATTCTACATCGCCAATGGCGGAATCATAATATAGATACAATAATGGCGGAGAAAATCCAAGTCAGCACGGTGTAGTCAAGCCTCGCCAAGAGCCAAAAGTGCGTCGGAAACCTGTAACTAGGCTACCCGTGTGAAAATGAGGGCACCCGAGTTTGCAAGGTGAAACAAACTACGAGTCAGTCATGGGACTGGTATGAGAAATCTACTTAACTTATTAACAACAATAATAAGGCAAATCAAAGGACCACGCCACTTTCGCGGAACTGGTTTACTCCAATGAGTGCTAGTGCATGAAATAAAGGAAATGATTAAATCATCGCAATGCTTTTCATAAAATGAAGCCATTATAAGACTCAGGTCCCATCACACAATGCAACGCAAGCCGGAGGATAGAGTTTTACCTTATAATGGCCAAAAATGCTTCATACGAATAAAACAAAAGTGTTTGATATTATTACTAGTGCATATATGTTTCGAAAGCAAATTCAATCATAAATATCAATCCTAGACGGCATGGGTACCATATATCATGTCGCCATACTAGTAATACAACCATGTTCGCTTATTTCGTATTGGAAATTGGATTCCTTCATGAGTCGAGGCAAGGGGCAAGCTCCTCTCCGATTCGAGACATCTAGCAAATGTCCCAGGGCCCCACTATGATCCTTGGATCTTCAGGGCCGGTCCTCCCTTACTTTTGAGGATTAATTATTCCTGAACACACGTTTCCCGGTCCTTACAGACCTATATCGAGGCGCCTCGCATTCCAACAACCACACAGGTGAAAAGTATATATATAATGTCAGGGCTGGTAGGTCACTAACACCACCTTAGCTAGAAAGAAACGTCGTGCTCTCCCTGCAGTCACTCTCCCGTTTTTGACTCATACCGAGGTGTGAGGCTCGCGAATTCACGTTATACACAAAGCTACGTCACACAGACCATGCTTTGATCATCAACCACAAGACTTTGCTTTGCAACAGAAGCCTTGATCATATGCCACTCAGGCGTGCCACACAGGCAATCCACTCCATGCGACTGATTTCTATCAATACATAACCTCTAAGCTCGTACGTCTCAGAGAAGGGTGTTAAGCAAGAGAATAAATTCTCCGCTGCCAAACAGATATATATTTAACAGAGATCAATCAGCACTAAACAAAATCCAATGTCAGACAAACAGTCCATTTACAAGTCCGTTCTAGGTCTGAACGAAACCGGAGGAACCAATTCCTCGCATATCTGTACAATCAACAGTATGTTTGGACGGCTACTACTTCAGTTCCTTCATGGCATCTACTACAATCACGAGCATCAGTAGCGCCCATCCATCCAATGTGAAGATCGTCGGTCTTCAACCGTCTTCCACTCTTCGACTTCTCAACGTCGATCGATTATTTGAAATGAGATGAACTCGGCTTTTTCAAATAACCCACGTATATTTAGATTTTCAAATCAATTTATCACATGGTTGCACTATTCAACATTCACATTTCAGTTCTTTAGTTATAATTCTCATGTTAAATACATTCAACCATCACATATCAAGCAAACACAACGAAATTGGTGTATTTCCACTCTATATCGTCTATAGTATTTTATAACGATATATCGCCATTTTTAATTAATTTAAAACGGCCATATTTAATTAAACGACGTTTCAGGTCATGTCGATGCACTGGCGCTGTTTTTCACTAATTTTGTTTTACACATATCTGAAAATCTAACCGTTTGATCTTCACAAATTTTATATCATTAGGAAGGTCATTTCAAAACGAATCCATCGGTTTCAGTTTTGGGAAAATCCGACGGTCGGATCTTCCACACTAGCCATTTGAAGTTACGATTTCAATTTACTAACTGCAGCGTCGTTATTCGATTTAATTTAATTATATTTATATATATATAAATATAATCGTTTCTGGCGCTGTTTTTCTTCAGATTTGAATTAAACATTCCAGACAATCCAACCGTCGGATCTTCACAAAGTTGGTGCCGTTGGAAAGATATTTCCAAGGCGAACCCAACGGTTGCGGTTTCGGGAAAATCCAATGGTCGTATTTCCCGCACTAGTCGTTTGAAATCACAGTTACAAAACAAGAACTGCACGGCCACATTTCGTTTTAATTTCATTTATATTTATATATTTATACAAATATAGTTCATTCAGAAATTCCTGTGTTGTTTTCACTTCAATTATTTCACTAACGCCTTTAAATTTTTGAAATTTTTGCCATAACCTCCTTTGTACGGGAGGGGTTGGGAAAATTCCCAAATAGCCACATGGGCGTCTCATTTCAAAAAGAAAAAGAAAAAGCCAAGCGGCTAGCCAACAGGCTCATAAAATCATCACCCAAACAAAACAGTAAATGTGTACCTATTTGTCGGGCATAAAATTTTATTCCTCTTCTCTAGCCCCTTTGCTATAACCTGTTCCATAAATATGCATGTACATATATACAATTTTTATCACTTATCATTTACCATTCAACTTCATATTCAATTTACTTTGGTTTAAAAACTCCATTCATTCTAATGTTGCATGCATAGGTTAAAATCATATCATTAGCTAATTAATGTATATTTCAACTCAAGCACATTTATTTGAACAAGTGGCTATTTTTAACACTTCACACTTCAAAGATGATAATTTTGGCGAACTAAAATAGATTTCAACACATGGATATTTTATTTATGTTGTTCATATTAGAAAGATGGAATTTTTATTGTTGAAACTATTTATATATAAGGCGAATATTTTACATACTTCATATATATTATAAAAATGTGATTTTTATTGTTTAGACACTTCATTCATTCACAAATGAATTTAATTTTCACACATCACTTTTCAACTCATGAACATTTCCACACATGGATAAAGTTTCAACATATGACTTTAATTTCAACGCATGAAGATAATTTCAACATATGAAAATAATTCTAACACATAAAGATTATTCAAAATTTCGGCAGCATAACGGCAGGGTAGTTAAAACCGGCACTATAACAACCCGTATTTTCAATAAACTGTTATAACATAAATCGAGGCAGAATTTAATTCAAAAATCAGAATCAGGGGAAACGGGCTATGCCATTGCGTTTGTCTCGGAAAAATACGCGAAATGGAGTCCGAGTTTTCGAAAATCGGAGTCCGTATGACCCAGTTAAGGCCCATTGAAGTTTTCAGAAATTTCTATGCTAAAGACAGATTTAAATTTCAAATTAAAATCAAGGATTAGGGCTAATCAGGGTTAGGCGTGAAAATTCCCGCCAGGGGGGCCCATGTCGACAGGCATGTCGACAGGGCACCCAGGGTGTCGACTGCCCTGTCGACAGCCCTGTCGACATGGGGTAGCCAGGCAGATTAGCCTGGCGCGCCACTTTGGTTTGGGCTTGGCTTGGGCTTGATTGTGTGGCCTGTTTCTAGAGCATTCCGAAATCTGACGGGCCAAAATTCACCTAGGGTTAATCCTATGGTCTAAATCACTCCAATTCTCTATAAATATACCCCTAATCCTACCCTAAAGCCTCATTAATAAATCTTGCAACTAAACTATGTCAATTTGAATCCCCAAATGGCCTCCACCTAAAACCTAGCCTCCACCTTCCTCAAAGTTAAATCCTATGAAGATATGATGATCATACAACCTTTTCTATGTTGTATGAATGCTTAATAACTTGCATACAGCATTAAGTAGCAAGTTTGATTTGCTAAGTTTGTGTTTTTGGGATCTTGCAAAAGGGTTTTCTTATTTGAGGCTTTGTTTTGAGTTTTTAAAAGGGCTTCTTCATCTTATTTGGTGGATTTGTGGCTTGTTTATATTAGTAAGCCCTCTTACCTTCACTTTACACACTCTAAAGTTAATGTTTGGTGAAAGTTGAGATTTATGTGAGTTTAGTTGATTGTGCATGTTTGTGCGAACTCACTATGTCATGTTTTATATGATTCATAAGTTATGCAAGCTTATGCGGACTCACTATGTCATGTTTTACATGTTTCATAAGCTATGCATACATATGCGAGATTACTATGCCATGTTTTACATGTTTCACATGTTATGTATGCTTATGCGAGTTTATTACGCCATGTTCTACATGTTTCATGGGTTATGCATGTTCATGCAAATTCATCTTACCATGTTATGCAAGTTTAATGGATTATACATGCCCATGCAAGTTCGTCTTACCATGTTATGCAAGTTTAATGGATTATGCATGTTCGCCTTACCATGTTATGCATATTTAATAAGCTATGCATGTTTATGCGAATTCACCATGACATGATTTGCAAGTTTAACATGTATGCATGTTTATTATGACGTGTGAAGTTCACCATGTATGTTATGCCAAGTTACCTTTTTATACCCTTATACGTATGACGAGTATGTAAGCGAGATAATGACGTTGGGAGGGTTGGGTAAACTTAAAAATACATGAAACTAAAAGATTGGGAATTTACCTATTAAGTTAGGTCTACCCCTTGGGAATTTACCTATTAAGTTAGGTCTACCCAAGTATATGTTAACTTGTAAATATGTTCTAAAGTGGACATGACATTAGATAACATGATATGGCCAACTCGAGGTTAGACCTAGTTGTGGTGTAAATCTTCCCAGGTAACCACAACGTGGGGTCTAATGTGGGTAGTTGGTCATGTTGCACCATAAGACCCGAGGTTAGACCTAGACGTGGTGTAAATCTTCCTAGGTAACCACGGATGTCTAATGTGAGAGGTTGGGTGCATTAAGTAATTAATGCCTCATGATCAGGGTTAAGTCATGGCCCACTAATACTTAACCAATAATGGGGATGCGAGGATTAGATGGGGTTAAGTAGTTACACTTAGCTAATCTAATCCAGATTTAGTGAGGGGTTAAAACCACACTTAACCCTCTTAGAAACCCTAGCAACGTGGTCTGTTCCAGCAGTAATCCCAGTTTGGTATCATTACAACCCTATAGCTAGGTTAGGGCGGGGCACGATTACTGGACTGATGTAAGCGACCAAAGCGACGGCTGAGTGGTACAGCGGTGCGGGGCCGGCGGGCTACGGACGTGCACGTAGTCCGATGTTGGACAAACTCGAGGCACGGGTACCAGTAGGCTTAGACTGTGCATTATTGCTTAGGTGTCTGGGGTTGACATCTTAGGGCTTGATACACCCGAAGGTGGACCCAGCACAGTCTGACTACATCCATGTGGGCCGTATGGACACCAACACTTGACGTGTTAGGTTTATAGGGAGCCGATCGACTAGACCGTTGGGCTGGGCTTTATACTAAGGTCACTTCACGTTATTGGGCCAAAGTTTGGGCTAAGGGATCAAGATCTGTTTTGTGGGTTTGCTAGTACACGGTGGTGCAAAGTTTAATCTCATCTATGTGATGTCACCTTTATCTAGTACCAGTATGTTCATCTCAGTTTCCATCATACTGTTAACTTTATTAGTTTATAGATTGATCGTAGTAGGGCTTACCAGTCTTTTTGACTGACCTGTTTTCTTTCGCTTCTTTTCTTCCGTTTCCCCCCCCCCCCACAGGTTCTCAGGGAGGGGCTACATCTGCTTAGTGGATCTTTGACTTGCTTGTTGGATAGCTCATGTATGGATCTGAGCTAGCTGTGGCTTGTCTTTTATTTCTGGGGATTAGTACTGATGTTTTACCATGTATTTTGTTATCACGTATCTAGACTTATGTTGTATTTTGGATCATGACATTATGATAGTATGTACTTGACTATGTTGGTTTTCTGAGATGATGATGATGGGTTTTATCTGCTACCGCTGCTTTACTTATACTTATTTTTATATATTCTGTCTTGTGATATCTCTGTGCAAGTTTACCGTCACAATAACGCCCCTCCAAAGCTAGTACATTCTAAGGAGTGATCCTAGTGGAGGTGGGGTGTTACATTTGGTATCAGAGCACAAGGTTAACAAGATTGAACAAAACTTTTGAAAAAAAAAACCTTTTGAAAAACTATTTTCAAAAACCTACTAAGTATTTTCCAAAATAAAGTCTAGATTATTTTAAGGCTAATCCCCAAAAGCCATCAGCGTTATCCTTCGTTCCCTTGACCTAATCTTATCTTATCTTTTGTTTCAGTATGGCTGAGAATCTTGACATCCCAGATGGAGTGAACGTACCACTCTGGTATAGGAGACTCCTAGAAGCTAGGGCGGCAGCTGGTCCCGCCAACCCTACTCCCACTCCTCCTCCTGTAGTTGAGAATCCTACCCCTAATATCCCTCCTCCGGTGGTCCCTGCTCCCCCTCCTCTAGCAGTTAATATTCCCCCTCCCGTTGCTAATGTTCCTCCTCCTCCCGTTGCTGAGGCTCCTCTTCCTCCTCCTCCCCCTCAGCATCCTCAGATTGAGTTTACAAAGGTTTGTAAAGACTTTAAGGCAATGGGAGGCAAGAATTTCCTAGGCATGGAATCTTTCGTAGAAGCTAGGAATTGGCTGAAGGATACAGAGGACTTGTTTGCTATCTTTGGAATTGATGACGAGAGGAAAATCCTATTGACAGTATGGCTTTTGAAGGATGAGGCGGCCTATTGGTGGGAGGTCACCAATGGGACGAGGCCCGTTGAGACTTGGGCCGATTTGAGGGCTAGATTTGTGACCAAGTTTCTATCTTCAGCGGAGGCGAATTTACAAATGGAGAAGTTCATTGCATTAAAGCAAGGGGATATGTCTGTCAAGGAGTATGTGAACAAGTTTAATCAGCTGGCCCGTTTTGGTTTGGATATAGTAAACACCCCGGAGAAGAAGGCTCTTCGATTTGCCAGAGGATTGAATGAGCCGCTACAGGGCTTGGCAATGTCACATATTCCGCATGGAGCCACTTTCGAGAGTTTGGTCAATATGGCTCTGCTTCAGGGAGAGGGAAAGAAGGAAGTCAAGTCGGGCGATACTCAAGAAAAGAAGGCTGATTCTCAAAGCAAAGGCAACCAAGGTCAAAGCAGTCAAGGAAATCAGAATAAGAACAAGAAGGGCAACAACAAGGGCAAGGGGAAGTGCAATTACTGTGGCATAGCTGGGCATTTTGCTAAGGATTGCAGGAAGAAGAAAAGGAAGCTTAGTGGTGGATGCTTTTCTTGTGGAAAGACTGGGCACATCAGCAAAGAATGCCCAAAGAAGAAAGGACAGGCTGGATCTTCAGGAGGGCAAGTTCATGCTCTCAATGCCGCTTCAGTTCCCGAGAGAGGTAGTGTTTCTGTTGAGAACCTTGTTTATATCTCTGATCTTCCAGTACGTACCTTGTTTGATTCCGGTGCATCACATAGCTTTATTTCATCTGATCTTGTTGATAGTTTGCACCTCAGTACTAGCTTAGTGGATGATCCTGTTTGTGTTTCGAATCCCATTGGGGGTTCTGCTCATCTATCTATGATATGTGAGGATCTAAGGATCTCCATACTCAGCGTTGAGTTCTTGTGTAGTGCGTATGTTCTAGGTTTCAGGGGATACGGATTGATCTTGGGCATGGATTGGCTGTCTAGATATGGAGCCATTCTGGATTGTGAGCATAGGGTTGTAAGGCTTGTGACTCGCCTGGGCAACACCTTAGAGATTTCATGCAATCCGAAGAATCCCGTCATGTTATGCTATCTAGAATCTCTCGACTCATCAGAGGAGGCCCTTCAGTCTGTAAGGGTGGTCCAAGATTATCCAGATGTGTTTGAAGAAGTTAAGGGGTTGCCCCCTAAACGAGAGATTGACTTTCGCATCTATCTTGTAGACAATGCTAAGCCTGTTTCTTTGCCCGTTCGGCATATGGCTCCGCGTGAGAGACAGGAGCTGAGTAAGCAAGTGAAAGAATTGCTTGAGAAGGGCTTCATCAGAAGGAGTATATCCGAATGGGGAGCGCCTGTGGTGTTTGCAACTAAGGCAGATGGCTCTCTTCGACTCTGTGTGGATTATAGAGAATTGAATAAGCTGACTAAGAAGAACCGACACCCGTTACCAAGGATCGATGATCTCTTTGATCAACTTGTTGGTGCTTCTGTTTTCTCTCAGCTTGACCTTGCTACGGGTTTCCATCAGCTCAGAGTGGCTGAAGACAGTATAGACAAGACTGCATTCAGAACTCCAGACGGATTCTTTGAATGGCTTGTTATGCCGTTCGGTTTGACGAATGCACCCGCGTATTTTGTGGATTTAATGAGTAGGGTGTTTCGGGGGTTCTTGAATAAGTTCGTCATGGTCTTTGTTGATGATATTCTAGTCTTCTCCAAGGATGAGGAAGAGCATGCGAGGCACCTAGTAGAGGTGATGGACACACTCAGAGCACACCAGTTAAAAGCCAAGTTCTCCAAGTGCCACTTTTGGAGAAGGGAAGTCAGATTTCTTGGGCATATCGTATCCAAGCAAGGCTTGGCGGTGGATCCCGCTAAGGTGGTTGTAGTTCAGGATTGGAAGACTCCAAGGAATGCAACCGAGGTGAGAAGCTTTTTGGGTCTTGCAGGTTTCTATCGGAAGTTCATTAAAGACTTCGCAAAGATATCCGCTCCTCTTACTAAGTTGACGAAGAAGAACTTAGTCTTTGCTTGGGATATGGATTGTGAGCTTGCTTTTCAGAGACTCAAAAGAGCCCTTACCTCCGCACCAGTTCTAGCCTTACCCGATGGTGGTAAGATATTTACCGTGTACACTGATGCTTGTGGCACGGGATTGGGTGCCGTTCTGATGCAAGAGGGCAGAGTTATATGTTTTGGTGGGAGGCAACTTAAGGTGCATGAGAGGAATTATCCCACTCATGATCTAGAGCTGGCAGCGATTGTATATGCGCTCAAAGCATGGCGTCATTATCTTCTGGGAGAGAGATTTGAGCTATATATTGATCATAAGTCTTTGAAGTATCTCTTTTCGCAGAAAGATCTGAACTTAAGACAGCAGAGATGGATGGAATTTTTGGCTTCCTATGATTTTGAGATATCCTATACCCCTGGCAAGGGGAATGTTGTAGCGGATGCGTTGAGTAGGAAAAGGTTGACACTAAGTCCTCTATTTGTTGAGATGAAGAATTTAGAGTTCTTAGCGACCTTTGATTTCTCTTTGGCAATGGAGTCGGTGACCGGTTCCTTGGCATCTTTAGAGCTCAGGCCTACCCTTCTAGATCAAGTTGGGGCTTCGCAAAAGGAAGACCCTCAGGTAGTGGAGATCATGGATAAGCTGGCTCGAGGGGAGACATCTAGTCACCTTGCTCGATATTCTATAGACGATAAGGGTTGGGTGAGCAGAGATGGAAGGCTTTGTGTTCCGATGGTAGAAGACTTGGTGAGGAAAATTCTTGAGGAAGCACATCGCTCTAAGATGACCATACATCCAGGTGGTGATAAGATGTATAAGGACATGAAGCGCGTTTTCTTCTGGCCTGGAATGAAGAAGGATGTGGCAGAGTTTGTCTCGAGATGTGTTATTTGTCAGAGAGTAAAAGCTGAGTCGAAGAAGCCCGGTGGGCTATTACATCCGCTAGAGGTCCCGCTATGGAAGTGGGAGAGCATTTCTATGGACTTTATTGATGGGCTTCCAAGGTCCAGGAAGGGGAATACGAGCATATGGGTCATTGTGGATAGGCTCACGAAGAGTGCTCACTTTATCCCAGTAAAGAGCAAAAGGACAGCATCTGGACTAGCATCAGTATATCTTCGTGAGATAGTGCGACTACATGGGATCCCTTCCAGCATAGTCAGTGACCGAGACCCCATCTTTACTAGTCAGTTCTGGAACAGCTTGCAGGAGGCTATAGGCACGAAATTGAACCTGAGTACGGCCTATCACCCACAAACAGACGGCCAGACAGAAAGGGTGAATAGGGTACTTGAGGACTTGTTGAGGCTTTGCATTCTGGATTTTGGGGGTGCTTGGGAAGACCATCTTCCTCTTGTCGAGTTTGCGTACAACAACAGTTATCAGGCGAGCATAGGGATGGCACCCTTTGAGGCTTTATATGGGAGGCCGTGCAAGTCACCTACATGTTGGTGGGAATCCACGGATAAGCTTATACTTGGACCCGACATGATTAGGGATACATCCGAGAAGGTCGAGTTGATTAGAAGACGGATGAAAGCGGCCCAAGACCGGCAGAAATCCTATGCTGACAGGCGAAGGTCCGAATTGGAGTTTAAGGTTGGGGACAAGGTTTTCGTGAAGGTTTCTCCTTTGCGGAATGTGGTCCGATTTGGAGCTGTTGGGAAGCTAGCACCAAGATTTGTTGGACCCTTCCCCATCATTGAGAGAATTGGGAAGATGGCTTATAGAGTGCAATTGCCCGAGAAGTTGCCCGGAGTGCATAATGTCTTTCATGTCTCGCATCTCCGAAAGTGCCTGCATGAGTCCGCTGAGGTGGTTGAACCTAGCATGCTTGAAGACGTGGAAGTAGAGAAAGAAGCAACTTTAAGGAAAGCTCCGATTCGTATCTTGGGGACAGAGACCAAGAAGCTAAGGAATCGCGAGGTCAGGTTAGTGAAAGTTTAATGGGGTGAAGCCGAAGAGGACGCAACTTGGGAAACCGAGGAGAAGATGCGTGGGCTTTATCCATTCCTGTTTGAGGGTACACTCTCAATCTCTTCCCTTTGTTAGTATATTTTTCTCCTTGCTAATCCATATTTATCTAGTTATCGTGCTAAGCTTGTCATGAGAACCTTAGGTAGAAACCCTTTGGATGAAACATGTGTTTGAAGCATGTTATGGTTGATGGTTGCAAGTGGTTGCAAGTGTTTGCAAGTGGTCACTCGTGGATGCATGATACACATTAGGCACTAGATCGGCTCACACACTCCTCATATTGCATGTGCATGAGTGTTTATGCTTATTCTTGGATGAAATTTGTACGCAATCACATGGATGTTGCATATGGATGTATGATTGAGCACGCATATAGATATTATACATTATGTTAGGGATTTGCATACATATGGATACATTTCACTAACATATTTTGCATTGATCATTGCATTAGATAGGTACATATACACACACTTTTGCATATGTTCATACAGCATTTAGAATTTTTTTTAAGGACAATGGCTGCTCGTGGATGATGTTTTGAGCAGATGGATGTTGGATGGTAGGATATGTTCTTCCTAACTTGAAGATTTCGGGGACGAAATCCTTTAAGGAGGGGAGAATATAACAACCCGTATTTTCAATAAACTGTTATAACATAAATCGAGGCAGAATTTAATTCAAAAATCAGAATCAGGGGAAACGGGCTATGCCATTGCGTTCGTCTCGGAAAAATACGCGAAATGGAGTCCGAGTTTTCGAAAATCGGAGTCCGTATGACCCAGTTAAGGCCCATTGAAGTTTTCAGAAATTTCTATGCTAAAGACAGATTTAAATTTCAAATTAAAATCAAGGATTAGGGCTAATCAGGGTTAGGCGGGAAAATTCCCGCCAGGGGCCCCATGTCGACAGGCATGTCGACAGGGCACCCAGGGTGTCGATTGCCCTGTCGACAGCCCTGTCGACAGGGGGTAGCCAGGCAGATTAGCCTGGCGCGCCACTTTGGTTTGGGCTTGGCTTGGGCTTGATTGTGTGGCCTGGTTCTAGAGCATTCCGAAATCTGACGGGCCAAAATTCACCTAGGGTTAATCCTATGGTCTAAATCACTCTAATTCTCTATAAATATACCCCTAATCCTACCCTAAAGCCTCATTAATAAATCTTGCAACTAAACTATGTCAATTTGAATCCCCAAATGGCCTCCACCTAAAACCTAGCCTCCACCTTCCTCAAAGTTAAATCCTATGAAGATATGATGATCATACAACCTTTTCTATGTTGTATGAATGCTTAATAACTTGCATACTTCATTAAGTAGCAAGTTTGATTTGCTAAGTTTGTGTTTTTGGGATCTTGCAAAAGGGTTTTCTTATTTGAGGCTTTGTTTTGAGTTTTTAAAAGGGCTTCTTCATCTTATTTGGTGGATTTGTGGCTTGTTTATATTAGTAAGCCCTCTTACCTTCACTTTACAAACTCTAAAGTTAATGTTTGGTAAAAGTTGAGATTTATGTGAGTTTAGTTGATTGTACATGTTTGTGCGAACTCACTATGTCATGTTTTATATGATTCATAAGTTATGCAAGCTTATGCGGACTCACTATGTCATGTTTTACATGTTTCATAAGCTATGCATACATATGCGAGATTACTATGCCATGTTTTACATGTTTCACATGTTATGTATGCTTATGCGAGTTTATTACGCCATGTTCCACATGTTTCATGGGTTATGCATGTTCATGCAAATTCATCTTACCATGTTATGCAAGTTTAATGGATTATACATGCCTATGCAAGTTCGTCTTACCATGTTATGCAAGTTTAATGGATTATGCATGTTCACCTTACCATGTTATGCATATTTAATAAGCTATGCATGTTTATGCGAATTCACCATGACATGATTTGCAAGTTTAACATGTATGCATGTTTATTATGACGTGTGAAGTTCACCATGTATGTTATGCCAAGTTACCTTTTTATACCCTTATACGTATGACGAGTATGTAAGCGAGATAATGACGTTGGGAGGGTTGGGCAAACTTAAAAATACATGAAACTAAAAGATTGGGAATTTACCTATTAAGTTAGGTCTACCCCTTGGGAATTTACCTATTAAGTTAGGTCTACCCAAGTATATGTTAACTTGTAAATATGTTCTAAAGTGGACATGACATTAGATAACATGATATGGCCAACTCGAGGTTAGACCTAGTTGTGGTGTAAATCTTCCCAGGTAACCACAACGTGGGGTCTAATGTGGGTAGTTGGTCATGTTGCACCATAAGACCCGAGGTTAGACCTAGACGTGGTGTAAATCTTCCCAGGTAACCACGGATGTCTAATGTGAGAGGTTGGGTGCATTAAGTAATTAATGCCTCATGATTAGGGTTAAGTCATGGCCCACTAATACTTAACCAATAATGGGGATGCGAGGATTAGATGGGGTTAAGTAGTTACACTTAGCTAATCTAATCCAGATTTAGTGAGGGGTTAAAACCACACTTAACCCTCTTAGAAACCCTAGCAACGTGGTCTGTTCCAGCAGTAATCCCAGTTTGGTATCATTACAACCCTATAGCTAGGTTAGGGCGGGGCACGATTACTGGACTGATGTAAGCGACCAAAGCGACGGCTGAGTGGTACAGCGGTGCGGGTCCGGCGGGCTACGGACGTGCATGTAGTCCGATGTTGGACAAACTCGAGGCACGGGTACCAGTAGGCTTAGACTGTGCATTATTGCTTAGGTGTCTGGGGTTGACATCTTAGGGCTTGATACACCCGAAGGTGGACCCAGCACAGTCTGACTACATCCATGTGGGCCGTATGGACACCAACACTTGACGTGTTAGGTTTATAGGGAGCCGATCGACTAGACCTTTGGGCTGGGCTTTATACTAAGGTCACTTCACGTTATTGGGCCAAAGTTTGGGCTAAGGGATCAAGATCTGTTTTGTGGGTTTGCTAGTACACGGTGGTGCAAAGTTTAATCTCATCTATGTGATGTCACCTTTATCTAGTACCAGTATGTTCATCTCAGTTTCCATCATACTGTTAACTTTATTAGTTTATAGATTGATCGTAGTAGGGCTTACCAGTCTTTTTGACTGACCTGTTTTCTTTCGCTTCTTTTCTTCCGTTTCCCCCCCCCCCCCACAGGTTCTCAGGGAGGGGCTACATCTGCTTAGTGGATCTTTGACTTGCTTGTTGGATAGCTCATGTATGGATCTGAGCTAGCTGTGGCTTGTCTTTTATTTTTGGGGATTAGTACTGATGTTTTACCATGTATTTTGTTATCACGTATCTAGACTTATGTTGTATTTTGGATCATGACATTATGATAGTATGTACTTGACTATGTTGGTTTTCTGAGATGATGATGATGGGTTTTATCTGCTACCGCTGCTTTACTTATACTTATTTTTATATATTCTGTCTTGTGATATCTCTGTGCAAGTTTACCGTCACAATAACGCCCCTCCAAAGCTAGTACATTCTAAGGAGTGATCCTAGTGGAGGTGGGGTGTTACAGGCACCGTCCCTAGTACAACTCCTCGCTCTACCTTAAAACCTCGCGGTTTTTGACAATGGGGATTCATGCATCTAATTCGCACACAGGCGCCATGTTTTATTTTTATTTCCACAAATATTTCCAATTCATTTCAATCACCAATGGGTATTTTTCAACCACAACCAAACAATATCAGTCACAAACAATTATTCAACCATTCGTATTTTTCATCCAATATTTCACACCAATTCACAACAATAAATATCGTCCATGGTTTGTGGACGAGGGGAGTATATATGTATGTATGTATATATATATATATATATATATATATATTATTGCTATATTTCACTTGCATTTCAACACATATATCAATTATTCTATGCATGTATAATTCATAATTCGCTTATATAGCTTACACTACGCATGTACATGAGGTATACAACACGTGTGTAATTTATATTTCGCTTATATAATTTATACACGAAATTTTCCATTCAAATTCATTTTATTTAGATTTCTCACATCGGTTTTCGGAGTGCTAAAGATTGTAGATGACTCAGAAAAATCCGCGGCTTCTTCTATGTGGTAGAGAGCTTCCTTGCGGTCCCGATGTTTCCTGTTTCACCGAATTTCGTCAAAACACCAAAAAGATATGATTTTTCAAAGTGCAGACATCAAAAAGGACTCACCTTTCTATTTGATTCGAAACTAGGTTTGAGGTTTTCGTGAAATCCGCTGACCTAGACGACGATCAGGGAGTTGGACGTGGAAGAGCTTCGAGTGGGGGTCCTGTCGATGGTGGTTTGGTGGAGCTCGGTGGTCGGTGGCGGCGATGGGAAGTGGTGGACTTTGGGCGCTCGATTCAGGCGGAGGAGGCGATGGTTGCGGTCGTGGGTGGGACGGATTTGAAGAGGAGGCGGAGCTGCGTCGAGGGGTGGTGGCTGCATTGGCCGGAAGTGGCGGAGTCGGTCGGAAAAGGGGAGGGAAGCGGCGATCGAGTTTTCGCCGTTGGTTCGAGGGTTACGGGGTTTTTTATTTATTTTTATTTATGAAAGAAAAATTCTGATTGGCCGATGTATATATTATATTTTTAAATAGTGTTTTCTCCAACGAACTCCTTTTCAAGTCCAACGACTGTCGCCCCTAGCTAAATACCCCCATTCCGGACACAATGGGATATGTTTCGTTGCCAATTCGACTGTTACAGTCAGTTATTTTTCAAATTAAAGTATAAAACATTTAATTTTTAACTTTGAACGTACATTTCAATTTGCCAGGGCCACAAACTGATTCGAAAAATTCCAGAAAAATAAATCTAGCTATGTTTTGACGATACGGTCCCAACAAAACTAGTTTCGTCCAATTCTAAGATCGTTTGAAAAATGGCCATTTTCTGGTCGATCCAATTTAACAGAAATTGACCAAACGCATTTTCTTTTGCTACGCTCACATGTTAGCTTCAAAAATTATGAAATTTGAAACCTAGCAATAGTTTGACATCTTGGACCCAACAAAAGTGGTTTCGTCGAATTCCGAGGTCGTTTGCAAAATATCAATTTTTCAAGGCTATATATTCTATATAGCGACCTTTCTGAAAATTCATTCAGCCATAACTTTTGATTCCCGTTATGAAACTTCGATTTTTCAGATTCGTTAGAAAGGTATTGACTAACAGATTTAAATATTTTTAGTTTCACTAAAATCCGTTATATTTTCCACCCTGCACAGTCAGTCAAAGTTTGAATTCAAATTTTCAAACTGACTCACTATTTCTACTTCACTATTTTATTGAAATATTCTATTTCAATTGTTCAAATTCCTTTGAAATGTCCAATTTAAATTTTTTTAATTGGCTTGTATTTTCCGGGTTATTACATGACCAGTGTCATCATAATCAATCACATATTATATATCACATCATATATCACAATATATGAAAACAAACAGTATTATAAATATTGAGGAATCCAGTTGGATCCCTCCAACCTGTTTCCCTGCATTCACAGATGTTAAACAATATAAATAACATTGATTTCATTTCAATATAAAATATTCTGATAAACAGAATCAATATTTGATTAACTATATGTATATATATCGTTATCTACAATTTCAACCAATAAATCAGCAATTCAACCAAACAATCAACACAAAGCAGTCAATCAACATTTATCATTACTAGATTATATTTATAAAAATATAAACTGACAGAGTTAGTGAGTTTTACTCACATTGGATTTTTTTTCATTAAATACCGATAAGAGATCACCAATTCAGATTGGATGATTTATTTTTCAATAAATTGAAACGAGCTCCAATTCACACCCAGTTAGTTCCATTATGTAGCCTTCATCCATACGATCCCAAGGAGTTTTGTCTCGTCAAATTCCGATCATGTATGTATAAGATATGGAATTTACAAGTTCGTATATGTAATTTTAACTGAATAAAACTAACTTATATTATTCTCAAACATTTTGGGCCTCAACCTTTTCTGACCTGGCCCAACATCCACCTAACCGCAACTTCATCTCCTACAACCCATGACTTCGAGCTCCTCCAGTATAACATCACGCAAGGAAACAAGTCCATTACCAGACTTTCCTTCCATAAGAACTCCTTTCTTTCTTCACTAAAATGCAAACTAATTCCACCAAACTACCTTTCCTTCCTTCCTCTTCAATTCCATTCCACTCATCATCTACTCGCACGTGTTAACTGAAATTCGACCTCCAGCTTTTTTGTCCGTGAATACACAGTACATTGCAATAGCAAAATACCCAAAAGCCCCTCAAACTTACAAGCAGGGTGCCATTTGCCCTTCCGGTCTCAAATACGATATCCAAACCAACCATCGATGCTTAAATCTCCGCGATTCATGAACCTTAGTTTTACTTTCAAAAAACCCAACCCCAAATATGGATGTCGAATATTGTGAAACTCATATGGAGATGTAGAGGATCATCTTAGGAACCTAAAATTACTTATTTCAGGATTTGTAGAATTTATTTGGATTTTTTTGAGATTTTACAAAGATCAAAATAATTTCCTAAAGATAAAAAGTTACGGTGGAAAAATGTTTTGACCTAAGAAAATTGATTTTAGGTCTAGGAATTTTTAAGGGTTATTTGTAGGATATTTATAATATTTTAATATTTGATTGTTATATTTATTTTTACTCCCATGCTATTTGTATTTGTCTTTAAAAATTCGTACGACCACATATAATACCCAAAAATCATGAAAATTGGCATGCAGCTACAGTTCGACATTACATACCCAATAAAACTGGTTTCGTCGAATTCCGACTCCGTTTGCTCACAAAGCGTATTTTTAAAGTCGAACCATCGATTGTTTTTCACATTAAAATTCCATACGGCCACATACTGACTTCAAAAATCATGAAAATTGAAATCAAGCAATAATTTAATATTGCGGATCTAACAAAATTAGTTTCGTCGAAAACAGAGGTCGTTTGCAAAACTGGCTATTTTTAAAGCTCTAAATAAACCCTTTTAAATATTAATATATTTAAAAATAATTAAATTAAATATTTATAAATAAATATTATCGTATATATTCACACTAAAAATCATGCAGCTCCAATATATTCCTATCTGGATTTATAGCTTGATATTTCAAAATCAAGTTAAATCAGTATTCATTTACATTTAAAAATCCATTTATAATATAAATAAATCATTATAAATTATAAAGGAATTCCATAGCGACTTTTCGAAAATTTGATTTGGACATAAATCAAAATCTACATGATGAAATCTCGAATTTTCTCTTCCATTAGAAAAATATACTACACCAGCTCCGAACGTTTCTTGTTTCACAGAAATCCGAATTAAAATAGATTCTGTATATTCATATAAATTTCAAATCGCCAATTTACGAACTGCCGCGCCATTTCGAGCTTGATTATAATTATAATAAAATTATATGTTCAAACTTCGTTTAAATAATATATTCGTTAGTCTAATTCATTTCTAAACTGAGTTAAATATTATAAATGATCCAATTCGCACAATATTGTCCATCATACTTAATTCAGATTTATTTCGAAATTGAATATATTATTCTATTTTTTATATTAATTAAATATTTAATATTATTTAATTAAATTACCATTTAAATCTCTAAATCACTATTTAAATAAATAAATAAATCAATTATTATACCGTAAAAATACGGGACATTACACGACCAAACCAGTTCATTTGAGTTGATTTAGTTTTGTTTTAAAACTAAATCGGTTTATAAAATATATTATTTTGTTTATTGGGTAAACTGAAATTTTTATTTATTATCTAATTATGCGATATCATAGTACTATAAATAACTGATTTCGTGATAAAATATAAAGACATTGTTGCAAATAGGTCAAATCTTATTATACATATAAAATTTATTATATAAAATTCTCGAAACATGAATTTATGTTTTACGTTGAGTGAATTTTTAAATAATAACATATTCTTCAAGTTTGGTTACATCGGTTACCGATCGAATTAAACAAAATTAATTTATGTTGACATGCTTTTTGGTTAAAGCTGTCACATGTCAGGATTTTGGTTAGTAACGCGCTCAAGCATCAATAATGTCACCGGAAAACAGAACGTGATTTGGTCGAAGTCACGACGTGGACATAAAAATGGCCCAAAATCCCTTTAGATGACCCTTTCAGTCCCGAAAACATCAATTACGGTGCAATGCATAGTAATTATTGTAGCCCTCTGAGTTAACTTCAGGTACAACTTTCGTTTGGCTCAAATGGGCTTACGGCTTGAAAGTTACGCCCGTTTCCATGATCGTGTGCGTAAATTTCGGATCCCTTGGGAATTTTCCGATCCCCCACTCTTAGGATTTCGAATCCCTCCAGAACAATACAGTTTCATATCGCTCTCTCTTTAAGCCAGAATTTCGACTCCCTCATCATGCAACGAGAATTTTGACTACCTCATCGTGCAACAGGAACTTCGACTCCCACCACTTTATGCATTTCGAATCCCCCTCCCAAGCCTTCTAAACATATCCCTCGGATACGATTTCATATCCCTTAGGGGATACAAAATTTCGTATCCCTAGGATATGATTTCTATCCTCCAAAGGGTACAAAATTTCATATCTGGGATACAAAATTCTATATCCCTTGGTATACAAATTCGTTTCCCCAAGGGGATATGAGATTTCGTATGCCATAAGCGATACGAAACAACCGTATCCTAAGAAATACGAAATCCATATCCCCAGGAAGGGATACGAATTTTTCCTATACATTGACGAGGGATTTGAAATTTAGTGTTGTGACGACCCCAAAACCCCGTACGACGGTGTCAAGGGTAATCTTTGGAATATAACACATAAACAGATAATAGCAGAATAGAATTAAATAAATACACCAGATAATGTACAATATAATACACTGGATAAACATAATCATCAGAGTTACACAGTATATAGGATCATACTTAGTACAAAATACAGTTCAGCTATACATAAAATGTCTACAGCGGAAAAGAAAACATAATATGTACAACAGGAGCTGAACAGCATAAAAAGAGATAAATGATAGATTCCATCTTCAGCTCCAGCTATCCAGAAAGAGCCTGCTAAAACCTGAACACAAGGATGCCCGTGTAGAAAAAGGGGCACCCGAGTTTGCAAGTGAAACAAACTACGAGTCAGTCATGGGACTGGTATGAGAAATCTACTCAACACATTTTATAATATGGCTAATCATAGGACCACGCCACTTTCGCGGAATGGGTTTACTCCATTGGATTGCCAATGCTTTACAACAAGTAAATCTTTTAAACATCGCAATGCTTTTTATAAAAATGAAGCCGATATAAGACTCAAGTCCCATCACACAATGCAACGCAAACCGGAGGATAGAGTTTTACCTTATATCGACCAAGATATGCTTAATATGTGTAAAGTAAAATCACTTAAAATGTAAACTTTATCGTTCAATTCTTAATCAGACTACAACTGTAAGTTAGTAAGAGAACGATTCCCTAAGTATTAACCCGAAGGCCGAAACCAACATCAGACCAGTACCCAGGAAACCACCCATCTTAGCTCGTTTCCAGTTAGTTTCTAATTTTATATACAATCGTAAATATCGATCGTAGACGACATGAGCGTCCCATGCAACTATGTCTCCAAATATAGGTTTACAATCAAAACCGCAAAGTCACGTATTTGGAAATTGAATTTCCGTCATGAACCGAGTCAAGGGATCGTCCTCCCTGAATTTGAGACGCTCTGGCCCGCACCTCAGGCAAGCGCGCAGGCAAGCCTTGGATCGTCAGGGCCGGTCCACCGATGTGGATTATTATGTCTAAACACTGCGTTTCCCCACCCTTTGGGGCGTAAATGAGCCAACGAATGACTCCATCAGCTTCACATAGTCACTGATATATCCGAGGCGCTTCGCAACACCAGCAACCACACAGGTGAAAATAATATAAATTTCAGCCAGTTTAATCCCTGACACCACCTCTAGCTAGAAAGAAACGCATGTCCTCCCTGAGGTCCTCTCCCGTTTCTGGCTCATATCGCGGTGTAAGGCTCGCAAATTCACGTTATACACAAAGCTATGCCACACAGGCGGTGCTTTGATCATCAACCACAAGACATTGCTTTTCAATAGAAGCCTTGATCACTGCATCTTAGCATGCCACACAGGCAATTCACACCATGTAACTAATGGCTATCAATCACACAGAATGAATTCCAATGTCAGACACACAGTCCATTTACAAGTCCGTTTTGGGTCTGAACGAAATCGGAAGCACTATATACCTCGCATACCCATCGATCTCCAAGCACGTCTAGACTATCACGACTTATTATCTATATTTCGGGGTGCCTCCCAATCAAGACATCAGTTATCATCCAACTGAGGTGAAGATCTCCGGTCTTCAACCACCGTCTTCATCATCGATTTCTTATCGTCGATTCAGTTATTCAGAATGGGATAAACCCGGTCTTTCTGAGCAACTCGTGTATATAATAAACAAGTGCTACACAAACACAACATACGCCTCATTCCAATTCATCATTCACTAACCGTAAATTAGTAAGAGAACGATTTCCCAAGTATTAACCCCGACGGTCGAAACCAACATCAGATCAAAACCCAGGAAACCATCCGACTTAGCTAACCTTCAGTTAGTTTATAAATTTCACATTCAACCATCAAATATCCAATAAACCGGGTAAATTCGGTTTATTTCCATTCCATATCATTTATAATATTTTATAACGATTTATCGCTATTTTTATTTATTTAAAAATAGCCAATTTTATTCAAACGACGCTTCAGGCAATAAAGCGGCCGTGGCGCTGTTTTTCTTCAGATTTGATTTACACATATCTGAAAATCTAACCATTGGATCTTCACAAATTTTATATCATTAGAAAGATCTTTTGAAAACGAATCCAAGGTTTCAGTTTTGGGAAAATCCGACGGTCAGGTCTCCCGGTACACTCGTTTGAAGTTTCGATTTCAAAATACGAACTACAGCATCGTTATTCGATTAATTTAACTATATTTATATATAATATAATCGATTCTGGCACTGTTTTTCTTCATATTTGAATTAAACATTCCAGACAATACAATCGTTGGACCTTCACAAAGTGGGTGTCGTTGGAAAGATATTTCCAAAGCGAACCCAACGGTTTCGGTTTCGGGAAAATCCGATGGTCGGATCTCCCGCACTAATCGTTTGAAATCACGGTTTTAAAACACAAACTGCAGCTTCGTTATTCGATTTATTTTGATTATATATATATATATATATAATCTACTCTTCGATTTCAAAACCATATTCTTTTCATACATTTGATAAAAATGATATTTTTATCCAACAGACATTTATTTCAACACTTCACTATTTTTAACAATTCATGTTTATAATAAAAATGTGATTTTTATTGTAAAACAATTTATTTCAAAACACGACTATTTTATATAGTTCATATAGATGATAAAAATTTGATTTTTATTATAAAACAATTTATTTCAAAACATGAATGTCGTTCTCAACACATGAATTTCTATTCAATACATGAATTTCTATTCAACACACGAATATAGTTTCAACACATGAAAATAATTCTAAGACATGAATATTATTGAAAATTTCGGGAGCATAACGCCAGGGTGGTTAAAGCTGGGGCCGTCCCTAGTACGGCTCCTCGCTCAACCTTAAAGCCTCGCTGCTTTTGACAATGAGGTTTCATGCATCTAGTTGGCACGCAGGCGGCATGTTTTTTTTTTCTTTTCCACAAACTAATCCTATGTGGTTTCACCCAAATAATTCTCAACCACAAACGGGTATTTTTCAACCACAATCAATCAATTACAACCACAAACAATTCTAATCAACCATTCACTATCAACCAATTTTCACACCAATCACAACCAATAAATATCGTCCATGGTTTGTGGACGAGGGGCGTATATACATATATATATATATATATATACACACATATATATATAAGTATATCACTTCTATTTCAACACATACATAATTTTTACAATGCATATATAACTTATACATCGAACATACAACTTATACAATGCTTATGCATGAGGTGTACAACGCTTATATAACTCATACATCGACTATATAATTTATACATCATCGTTTTCCATATCGTTTATAATTCAGAAATCTCACATGGGGTTCCACTCTACCAAAAATAGCAGAAGGCTCAGAAAAATATCCGGTCTCTTCTAGAATGTAGAAGGCATCCACACGAGTCCATTGTCTCTCGTTTCACTGGATTTCGTCAACATAGCAAAAAGATATGATTTTTGCAGTGAAATCAAAAACCATAGCGCTTTAAAGTGCTATAGAATAGTTGAAATAATTTACAGCCGTACCTCTCTGAAGTTGTTCAAAACTAGGTTTTCGATTTACGACCAAACCGTGCAGCGATTCGTCGATCGGTCTTCACCACGAGGAAGAGGGAGGGGAGAGCTTCAGGCGCAGGGTGGTAGGGTCCAGTTCGAACTGGCCAGGAAGCGGTAGCGGCGGCTTGAAGTCCCTGATTTCGGGGACCCGTAACTCGACGAATACCCAACGATAAAATCCAATCCCTATATGGATGTGAAGCTCGTGGCCTGCTCTACAAAAACCTTAACTGGAGCACGAGTTCTTATTGAGTGGTTTGGCCAGAATTTAAGAGAGAAGGTGGGAGCTTAGGTCGTCATTCACGATTTAGGGGTTTACGGGGAGAGAGAATGTTGACTGGCCAATGAGTTTTTTTTTTAATTTAATTATATATTTTAAAATTTCTAAAATACCTCTCTTCACATACTAACACCAATCCAAACCCAGCGACTATCATACCTAGCTAAATACCCCCATTCTGAACACAATGGGATATGTTTCGTAGGCCCATTCGACTGTTTCAGTCAGTTTTCCTTCAAATTAAAATATAAAACATTCAATATTTAATTTGAATGTACATTTCAACTTGTCGGGGCCACATACTAATTCAAAAAATTCTGGAAAAATAAATCTGGCTATGTTTTGACGATATGGTCCCAACAAAACTAGTTTCGTCGAATTCTGAGACCGTTTGAAAAATGGCCCTTTTCTGGTCGATCCAATTTAATAGAAATCGACCAAACACATTTTCCTTTACCACACTCACATACAAGCTTCGAAAATTATGAAATTTGAAATTTAGCAATAATTTGACATCCCGGATCCAACAAAAGTGGTTTCGTCGAATTCTGAGGTCGTTTGCAAAATGGTCATTTTCACGGGCTATATAAACTCTATAGCGACCTTTCTGAAAATTCATTTGGCCATAACTTTTGCTTCCCACTATGAAAATTCGATTTTTCAGATTCGTTAGAAAGATATTCACTAACAGAATTAAATATTTTTGGTTTCACTAAAATCCGTTTTATTTTGCACCTGGTACAGTCAGTCAAAGTTTGAATTCAAATTTTGAAACTACCGCGCCATTTCAGGCCTTGTTTGTAATTAGAATTAAATATATTTATTTTCAAACGTCAATTCAAACACACTTTTCGTCGTTATTATTTAAAATATTTATTTTAAATATTTTAAATTCACTAAAATTGCCAAATTGAAATTTTCAAACTGGTTCAGATTTTCCGGGTTGTTACAAATGTGCTATTCTTCAAAGATACGAAATTCTGCTGCATGAACCTCATTTCCCACCAACCCTCTACTATAAATACCCCCAAGCATGACCTTCATTTTGATCCTTTTTTGCTTAGATTTTTGGAGATCCAAAGCCCCAAAAGCATTATTAATAGCTTCCATCTCCTTCTTCATGAACATTGGGCATAGCACGTACTTTTGAAACGTTGCATACACGTTTTCCATCACATTTTAGACATTCGCAAGGATAATTATGCTATTTTTGGGTTGTTTTGGACTTCTTGGACATTGAAGCTAAATTTGGACATATTTGACCAAGTCAGCTCATTTTCTACTAAATGAAGAACAAAAGGGGAACTTTAGTCAAAGTTTAGAATTAACATACATTTTGTTATTCTATTGTAATGCGTTGAACTTAACTATCGTCTGAACTTGTATAACAATTGTAATCGAATATTACATGATGAATGATTATTATGAAGTGGACATAGGCGTTAGTACCGAATCAATTTAAAAAGCTATGTTTTTTTGCATTTACTTTACTATATCGTTGGATTATTGTATTTCTACGACATATACCCTCGGGATTGGCGTGTGCTGAATAAAGCCATAATACCCCACATCAAAATTTTGGCGCACCAAGAAGGGGGAACACTGCTTTAACCTCTGCTTCGGATTAGATTCTCAAATTTGTCTTCGGATTTCATCTTTAGTTTCAGTTTTCGACCTCGACTTTGTTACTCGCTTATGATTATGGTTAAGCGCAAGAAACTCGAGGCTACCGGTGGAGCCCAAGGCACAGAAGGAGGAGGAAGTCAAGAACTTTCCGAGACTGGACATCCATCGAACTACGTCACTCGAGAAGACGTCGATGGAATGATTAAGAACTTCGCTACGGATTTGAACGCTCCTCTTGAGTGATAGGAAGACCCTTTCAATACTTTTCTTGCTCGGATTGAGGACATGATAAGAAGTGCTTCAAGGCCGACTGGCCAAGGGGACATTGTTGGAACAAGTACCAGTGTCCCTTCATCCACGACTCAGGATTTAAGAGTAACCCCACAAACTAAAAAGCAGGCCGACGCTACTCCTCGAAACAGTGTCGGTCCCTCTACACTCGCGGGCACCCATAATCCCGACGTTGCTCCAGCCCGTGACGCTTTGGTTAGGCAAGTCGCAGGTTCCACTATTGGAAATGTTACTCAAGTGCCAGGGCGCGCAACTTTGGATGGTAGTGATCCCACAGTTCTGGGAGTCAGGATTGTGCCTGATATGTCTCCTTAGGTTGGAATTCAAGTGGATATTCTTCTATCTCATCAACTGATTCCTAACATGGACTTCAACACTTGGGGTACTAGTTTCACTTTGGATAACCTTAATAAGTTGCTTGATTTTGGAAATGGATCTTAGATCGTGGATGTCATCCCTCAATTCACTTGAGGTGGTGCCTCCTCTACGGACTTGGATTGTTTGACTCGTAGTTCGCTTTCTTGGGATATCCGAAACTCTCGTAACCTATTGGATTTCAAGCAACCGGTGTTGGACTCTTACGATGGTCTGAAGGATCTGACTGCCCACTTGATGAGATATACTCACCACATGGATGTCCTCTCTACTTCAAAAAAATGTTGTGGCGAAGTGCTTTTCGCTCTACTTAACGGATATAGCTGCAATGTGGTTCAGGCAGCTATTGCAGCTAGATGAGGACTCCATTGCTTCTTGGAATGCGTTGGTTACCTGATTTATGGAATGGTTTAGAGTCAATATCACTCATACGAAAAGCGTGATGACTCTCAACGAAATTAAGCAGCAGTCCAACGAGATTTTGCGAAAATGGTTGCAACGAGTCAGTGCCGAGGTAGCTTTAGTTGACATACCTTATCCTTCTATGGTTTAATAGCCACAATCACAGGTGTTTTGATAAATCTTACTTCAATATTTCACTACATTGGTACCTACCGAAGGATCTCGAAGATTTTTGACACGACCTGAAACCCTAGCCTGGCCTAGACCGAACAAGAATACAGATTTCTGTACTGCCCACTTGATGAGATATACTCACCACATGGATATCCTCTTAGCTTCAAAAAAATGTTGTGGCGAAGTGCTTTTTTCTCTACTTAGAGGATATAGCTGCAATGTGGTTCAGGCAGCTATTGTAGTAGATGAGGACTCCATTGCTTCTTGGAATGCGTTGGTTACCTGATTTATGGAATGGTTTAGAGTCAATATCACTCATACGAAAAGCATGATGACTCTCAATGAAATTAAGCAGTAGTCCGGTGAGATTTTGCGGAAATTGTTGCAACGAGTCAGTGCCGAGGTCGCTTTAGTTGACATACCTTATCCTTCTATGGTTTAATGGCCGCAATCACGGGTGTTTTGATAAATCTTACTTCAAGATTTCACTACATTGGGACCTACCGAAGGATCTCGAAGATTTTTTGACACGACCTGAAACCCTTGCCCGGCCTAGACCGAACATGAATACAGATTTCTTTACTGCCCACTTGATGAGATATACTCACCATATGGATGTCCTCTCGGCTTCAAAAAAATGTTGGGGCAAAGTGCTTTTCGCTCTACTTAACGGATATAGCTGCAATGTGGTTCAGGCAGCTATTGCAGCTAGATGAGGACTCCATTGCTTCTTGGAATGCGTTGGTTACCCGATTTATGGAATGGTTTAGAGTCAATATCAATCATACAAAAAGTGTGATGACTCTCAATGAAATCAAGCAGTAGTCCGGCGATATTTTGCGGAAATTGTTGCAATGAGTCAATGCCGAGGTCGCTTTAGTTGACATATCTTATCCTTCTATGGTTAATGGCCGCAATCACAGGTGTTTTGATAAAACTTACTTCAAGATTTCACTACATTGGGACCTACCAAAGGATCTCGAAATTTTTTTGACGCGACCTGAAACCCCTGCCCGGCGTAGACCGAAAAAGAATACAGATTTCTTTAAGAACATTACACATCAGAAAACTAAACAAGAGAATTTTTCATTATATTACAATAATATACATCCGAGTACAAGAATGACAAAGAGCAGAAAATAAATATAAAGTGGAAATACAATTATCAGAGAATAAACCAATTACCTAACCATGGAAATGTTATACATATATAAATACAGTGTAAAGGAAAACATTAACTAACATAGCTAAGAGAAATACATAGATACAAAGCTTTCCAAAATATAGCTCCAGCCATAATCCAGGATTTGTGAAAAGAAAAGAATCTGCAAAACCGAAACAACTATCTGTCCATATAGAAAATATAGCCATCCAGAGTTTTGGTGGAAAACAATAAAATCCAGGTCAATCGTGGGACTGGTATGAGAGCTAAAACAGTTACTAAAAATTAGCTTTAAATTTTTTTTGGATAAATATCATGGGACCACACCGCATGACACGAAATGGGTTTCCTCTACATGGATATCATTTTAAAACAAAACAAATAGCGCAATGCTTTTGAAAAAATGAAGTTATTATAAGACTCAGGTCCCGTCACACAATGCAATGCAAGCTAGAGGATAAATTTTTACCTTATAATACCTAAACATGCTCGGTATGCTTTCGAACAAATATTTTTGATATTATTATAAGTGTATAGCCTAAAAAATTATTTTGAATATAAATGTATCAATCATAGACGACATAGTACCACATCTTACTATGTCTCTATAAAGGTTTACAACAAAAACCAAAA
Source organism: Allium sativum (assembly GCA_030737875.1). Taxonomy (NCBI): domain Eukaryota; kingdom Viridiplantae; phylum Streptophyta; class Magnoliopsida; order Asparagales; family Amaryllidaceae; genus Allium; species Allium sativum. Next base: position 17,789,303 of record JASFAX010000025.1, read on the forward strand.
AGTCACTTATTGGAAATTGATTCCATCTATGCATCGAGACAAGGGATCTCTCCTCACCGAAATCGGGCCATCTCTAAATGGATACCTAGGACCACACACTTAGGCAGCCCTTGGATCGACAGGGTTGGTCAGTTACTACGTTGCTGATTACTTATGCATGAATCATACGTTTCCCGGTCCTACTGGACCTATTATCTGGTAATTACTTCAACCATCTTTGCCTTGTGCAGCCATATCCGAGTACCCTCGTTATCCATCATCCATATAAGTAAAATGTTTAGGCTCCATACCATGACATCACCTCTAGCTAGAAAGAAATGCATGTTCTCCCTACCGTCCCTAAACCCATTTTTGAGTTATACCAGGCTTCGAAGCTCGCGAATTAACGCCATACACAAAGCTAAGTTATACAATTTTTCTCTGATCTTCATCCACAAAGCTCTTCTTTTTAACAAATTGCTTTGATTTATGTATCTCAGCAAGGCACATTGTCAATCCACACCATACCATTGATTTCCACCAATACATAAACTCTAAGCTCATACATTTCAAAGAAGAGTGTTAAGCTAAGAGAATAAATTCTGCACCATCAAACAGATATATATTTAGCAGAGCTCACTGAATACAACATATATTACAATGTCAAACATACAATCTATTTGCAAGTCCGTTCTGGGTCTGAACAAAATCGAAGACACCTTATTCATTGTAACGACCCTAAAGGTTCCAATCCTGATTATCGATAATAATACGTATCCGATTTCACATATTGACTAATCCAACACCATAAATTCCTAAATTGCTAATAGAAAGAAATTAGAGCATGAGAAGTAGAAAGAAAGTTAGAATAGAAGAAAAATAAGAATAGAACACATTAAAATCAAAGTAAAATGAATCTCACAGCGGAATGGAATAAAATATATTTTATAACAATACTTTAAGTACAAAACTTGTGTTTATACTTACATGCATCATTAGAGTACAACACAAACAATACAGCGGAAATAAACTCTATATATCAAATGTTGAAGCTTCCTGCTCCAAGCTTCTTCAAGTTATCTGTAAACTCCTGAAACCACTTGACTGCCCGTACAAATTTGGGTACCAAGGAGTTTAGGGAAAACATAGGAAAATAAACTATGGGTCAGTCATGGGACTGATGTGAGGAAATGATTTTAAAATAGTTTTATTTAACGTTTAAAAACGCTTTAGAAATAAATGATAATCGTAAGCCCAATCCACACATAAACATGGATAGTTTTTTCCTTACGATAACCCAAATCATTTTTTTGAAATCATATCTTTTTGGGGTATTATAATATTGTCTAAATATGAATAAATATCAATCTCATGGAACGGTTGCATCTCACGCTCCACATATATAGTATACAAACAAAACTGCGGGCGCTTTTTGAGATGGGATTCCGACTATGACAAGGTACGGAACCACTTGTCGATAGTGTATCTCTAGATGGGAATACACTGGGTTCAAAAAGAACATCTTGCAACCGGGCTCACACTTGACCGACCACTCATTTTGCTTGAGTCTATCGAATGTATATCACCAATGGTTGGGTGCGAACCACCATTTCCCGAAAACGGACAGCATCCAAATAGATTAAAGAATGAAATATATTTTCTTTAGATAGGTGATAATACACCCTAATGGGAGCGACCCACATAACCATGTTGCTTGCTCGATTTTTTCCATTTCCAGGTTGATGAGGCTTGAGGTTAGAATTTACCTTTAGAACACTTGGCTACCATTTAATTTGAATGTTACATTGTCAGATCCGTCAAACCACTAACGTCCACAAATATACTCTGGTTATAAAAGAAGGGCCGCTCTTTCCCATCAGTGTGGTATATTTGTAAAAATCAACGTATGTTGTTTTTGGGAAATACCCTGTTAGACATTCGTCCATACAAGTCATCAGGAACAAGATGAACCAAAGGTACTCTGCTACTACATCCAATATCGGTATCACCCCTTGGATCAGTAGCGAATAGTCCTTGTAATTCGAAGAATTCAATTATGATAGAATCATTGCTGAAATATCTATGGGAGCTAACCTGAAAATCTCGACAAGTTTTTATTCAACTCATGAAGATCTATGGTCTTCAAATCTTTAAATCGTATAATTTCCCCTGCAAGTTAGTTTACGTCAAGTCGGTTCGAAGTGGTTTTGGGTGCTGTTCCCATCTCGGTCTCTTCGAACTAACACGCAAGGAATATTTATTTGATAGTCGGTGTTTTAACTATCAAATATAAACAGTGTAAATGAGTAAACCTATTTATACAAATTATTCGATATTTAATTTACATGGTTTATCATATTTAATTTAATTTAATTCACTAGCACAAATTCAGAATAACAATCAACATAAGATGATAAATATTAAATAAAATGTAAATGTTTATTTTTACTAATTTAGATGCTTCCAAACATAACAGATAAATTAACCATGATCATTTAACACAACATTAACATCCAAAAATAATTCGATGTTTTATTTCAAACTAAAACTAGTTTGAAATATCTGATCTTGGATAACGGCTTACTTCACAATATTTACTTATCAAGATCTTTGGAAATAATTTAATCGATTATATTTATACATCTATTTCTTATTAATATACCATAAATATATAATATTACACTCTCGTTTACATGATAACGTTTATTTTGCAATTACGAATTAATTCAATATATATTTGATCCTCTATTATTATTATTATTTTATTTTATTTACGGATTACTTCTATATTTATTTATAACTTCTATTCTAGATCATTGAATTAATTAAATTAAAAACTTAAAAGTCTAAACAAAATCTAAGTCCACATAATACCATGATTTTCGATCGACTTCCTTAGCACGTTTCCCTTTCCCTTCCTTGAATTACAATGCCTTTAATTTAAAACTCGAGCATTTAAAATACATCTTTTTCTTTTTTCTCCTTTTTGTTCTTTTTTTTTCTTTCAGACCCAAACTGGCACATTAGCTCGAATGCTCGCATATATACGACCTTTACCTACCAGGCCCACCACTTCCTTTGTGGTATTACTCCTAATTCTTCCTTTGTTCTTTAGAGAAGCTAAGATTACCTTTGGCAACAATGACTGGTCCAAATTGCAAGTAACATTACTCTAAATGAAGATTTTTTTCTCTATCGCTCCATTTAACAGCACGTCTTGTAATGGCCATCCCCAAGAACGCACCGCTCATTCATATACTAGCTTATGTAACCTATCAGCTGAAATGTTTTAAGTATTGTAGTACTGATTGAATCTGTTAAATGATTTAATTTATTAAATGTTTTAGAAACTTACTCAAATGTTCAAACTTCAAAGTTTAATACAACAATATTCAAAATTACATATACTAACTATAAACTCCATGCATAATGCATATAGCAACATGCCAGTAGACATCGTGTGGTTCATAACTGATAAACTTCACATGTATTTTGCCAAACATGTATTATTCCTTCCTTCTCATTATTTTGTTTCTTCTTCTTTGTTTCTGAAAGCTTTAGGTGCACGGCAATGGGCACGTACACATGCACAGTCCTGCCGGCCACCAATCACCAGTCGAAATCCTCTCCACACATGCGCCATCACCTACTAAATTTTTCTGTACCTCTTTCTTTGACTCCGATCATATAATTAAAATTATGGGTATTCGACTTAAAAACCCCCTAAATAGCAGATCACTGAAATAATTAGTTACCCCACCTCCTTCCTCCGATCAACATACAACTCCTCCAGTATGAACTTCAACCTTGCCTCGTCGTACTTCTCAAACCCCATTACACTCGATGCCCCTAACATTCTACAGTTCGACTTCAAAAACATCCATTCAAACCGCTTCTAAAAAACCTAAGTCCGTTTCAATCCCTCAAATTATCCTATGGAAAATCATCTTGGATTTTTCCTACGATCAACGCCCCCTACCGCTTCTCCACCCCAAAAATCATAGACTCTGATTAGTAGGATCACTATCAAAAGCCAAAATTCAATTTTCGAGTTAACCTAGAAAAGGTACACACCCTCTTCACTAAAAATTTTGAAATTTATACCAAAAATCCTAGTTTTCATCTACGAATGACATCGCATAACTGAATTGCAAAGTTACGATGGATGAAATTTTGATGTTAAGCTTACTTCACTGTATTTTATATACATCCGAGGATATAGAACTTGATGTATGTTGAAATTATTTTTAACATGTATTATATGTAGACAATTTTCATTTAATACTTAAACTAATATACTAGCTAGAAATCGAGTTATAGTTTTAATGGTGATAAGATGTGAGAAAAACAGACTCCTATTAATCAACAAATTTGTCATATATGTTTCTCTCTACCACAAGATGCAATAAACCAGATTTAGTGAATGAGTAATAAGTGATATACAAACAAGTATATGCCTTTAAATAACTTGTAACATTCATATAAAAGTAGGAGAATATTTCAAAATCTAACAGTGAGTTTACTCGCCTGTTTTGGTTATTACTGTTTTCTTTTACTATTTTAGGTTATCAGTTCCTTAACTCCTAATCTAACTATCCTTAACCACCTAAATACTTGCATTCAAATGGATGGATTCGTATCATTATACCTTTAGTTTGAACAAGAATTTAATAGTGGAGAAATATTGGGTGTCTGCTCATCAATATTCATAATACTGCTACTATATAATTCTTACTGTCTTTGTTATGTTTTATAAGATGATAACATACCAAAACAGACATAGCACATATACTTGAGTCAAATAGACATATTCCTACATTAGGGTAGCAAACCATTAATGAATACATGGAAAGAGTTTACTCACCTGAAGCTTACTAGTTCCAGATTTATTGCTCGCTACCATTCCTTCTCTGTTTCCTAAAGTTTAGCTCTCAGATTTTGATTTGTGTGGTGTATGTTTGTGGATTTATACGGGTATTTATAGATGGAGAGTTTAAAGGTTCAACTAAGGTAGGTGTTAAGCAAGACGACGCATACATACCTATCCTAAAAACATATGTGTGATGTTTGATGTTACAAGCCTCTCATTATCATCAGTGTTGCTTCTACTTCATAGCCTAGCTATGTATTTTACTGCTAATTCCACTTATGTGTACCATAAATCAACCCTAAGTTCATTACCGGCCTTTGATTTTCTTTCTATTTGGCTGTCCTTGTATGCAGATTTGCACATGGCATGAGATTGTTTAAATCTTCTCATTTCAGTTGCTTGGCATCCATAGTAATAGGTATATAGCTAGAATTTTCTTCAAATCTATAGTATATCTTATCTGCAGGCCTACTTTTTCCTATGCTAATTGTTTTCCAGTTTTCAATGCTAATGTCCAGTCCTTGATTTAATTACTGCATGAGTTTTCACTTCAAATGTGCCATTTCTAGCTTGGCTAACTTAATTATATTGTGTTGCCTCGTTGATTTTATTTCATTGTTATATTTGTATGTAGATATATATTCATTTCTTAAGTTCAAGACTCAATTTGTTTACTTTAGGTTGATAATTATTTATACTTAGGTTTAAACTTATTGCCTTTCACTTTTATTTTATTATTAATTAATGCATACATTTTAAATTTGCAGAAGTTGAACACATTTTATTTTCTAAATTCATATGGAATGTATATATATAAGTTCTATCATAGCTTTTGGATGCATATGAATTATGTATTAGTTCTAAATTCATTCTAGCTTTCAAGTATCTTATATATATGTTTATATGCATATATTTTTAATTGTACAAAACAAGGTAGATTTAGACATTGGGATTTTATACGATATGTAATATTTTCTCGAATTAATATGAAATACACAAAATATTTTAAATCGAAGCTTTTACTTAATTAGGTGAACTTGTATACACATATACAATATATATTCACTTATATATCATCATATTAAAATTTATTTGTCTCTTTTATATTTTGATTCAGCAATCACTATTTAAGAAGAATATTCAAGAAATATTCATCCTTCTTATTATTATTCATTCTTATGGATTATAAATAACATGACTTGGATTTTATCTTGTTTATCTTACAAGTGAAATGAATCCAAGTTTACTTGTTTACACACACACACACACACACACATATATATATATATATATATATACACACACATACATACATATTTATATGTTGAAACTTGGTTCACTTCATTAACTATTAAAAAGCTGTATAAGAGAAAGATTAGCATACTAACCATTACAAAAGCAAAAACAAAAGAAAAATGTGAAAATACAAGTAACTATAATCCTAAACTAACATATATCGGCCCATGATGAGGCTAACATCCCACTGGCATGCGTCCCTCCACACTTCACCCGAGCCTAAGGCTCCACTTCAACATCAAAACGTCTCCCTTAAAATATACCATTCAATACAGCATATAACTTCAGTATAGAAAGTAGAAGTTTCTCTTCAATTCCATTAACAAATCTCTCAACAGTTCTCCCTATTTCAACCAGAACTGACTACCGAGAAACAACTCTTAAACATATGTAATTGCACCCACATGCCAAAAGATTCCATTCCAAGAACTAAGTCTGGTCGATGATTCATAACTTTGTGAATCAATCTTAGCCCCAGAATCAACATAATAAGCCCAAGTGCCAATACCATAAAAGATGAACCAGGATGTGGGTTCCGGGTGACCATTATTAGCATTAAAATCCAAATAAGAATTCACAACATCATATGAAAACAGGTCAATAATTCAAAAATGTACAAATCTGCTTATACAGGTCAAGAATCCAAAAATGAACAAGACTGCTTGCTTGCACAAACCAAACCAACAAATAGAAGCTCCAAATTCAAAACCAGAAAGTCTTCTAATCCCATATAAACTGAACTATATCAGAGAATGAACAAAGTATCTAAATTTCATTGATTACTCTTTAGTGATTAAACAACTAGCATCACCCATGGTGGTAGAATGCTTTATCACTACTTCATTCTACGTATTGGTAATCATCATCTAGTGCCACATTTAGGAAATTATTACACATCTAAAAAGCCAAATACAGTATTTAACAAAATATATCCCCAATAAACTATAGACATCTGAGAAAACTAAAATGAATCTGGAATAAATATAGCCCAAATTCCATTCAAAAAGCAGGTTATCGGAGATGTATTTACCATAAACATTTAGGCTCACCCCACATCATCAGTGCTTTACCCCAAAACAAATCTGAAACTATAAGGAATTCATCATCAAGTGCAAGTAAAATGTAAAGATGTTTTTGAACCATGAATCTGAACAGGACGTACGTCATTGTAGATACAAATTTCTGAAACAGCCTTGAGAACTGTAACCATCTTTTGTAAAATTTCAAAACCCACTTCTCAGAAACCTGAACCATGAATTTAAGAGGCAATTGCAGAAATTGGCGAACAGTAGACTTGGTTCGTTTAAAATCCAGAAGTATAACTGGCACTTCATCATTTTCAGTAAAATCCTTCACCAAACGGTTGATAACTTGAAAGTTCAACTGAACGACATACAAGTGATTGACTGATTTTCGTTTCCACCTGAAGATTTAGGCTTTGGAGTTGAAGTAGCCAAAGTATGTTGAGGTGTTAGGGAATGTATCGATTTGGGAATTCAGACCTAGATGTAATTGTAGAGCAGATCCAGAAGTAGACGCGTTGAATATGCAGAGAAGTCTCGCTTGGATTAGCTACCGGAGAAGAAGATTTAAGAATCGTTTTTAGATCCGTTTATGAATTATGGTGGTAGATGGAATCTGGAGTTGAATTTTGGCACTCAGATGTAATGCGATCTGAACCCATAGATAAAACAGCGATTTGTGGTACTCATATCTGGTGAAAAAAATTCCCAGATCTGAAAAAATTGAAATAACTATTGGCTTATCAACGAAAACAGAGACATTTAGCTGAAGGTTGGTAAAGTCTTATCAACGAAGAAAATTCATTAAAGCTTATTAGGAAGAAATCAGTAGAAAAGATGATGAATTTAAGAAGAGGAAGAACTCACGCACAGCGAAATCAGATGGAAATAAAATCGCCTGTCGCCGTTAACAAGCCTTCCTCTCGCATTTTTACGCTCGTTACATATACATACACACACATATGAATATAATAAATTTTAAATTCGCACTTAGATAATAATCCTATAATAATTGTTTATCCTGAATTATTAAAAATCAAAATTTGTATATTTTTATTTAATTACCAGTATAATCTATAAATTGTAGATTATTAAATTAGTCCAAAAACTGAGTCGTCACAATCTACCTCCCTTAAAAGAATTTCGTCCCTGAAATTAAAGTGTAACAAGGAGATTTCAATTATACTCAAAATCTTTAGACTTATATTAACATATATATGGGTCATCTCCTAACAATCATAACAACCAAGGCATCCGGAACACAGAGTTTATCTATCCAAAATATTTTACTACAATCAAAACATTCAATACATTAGCAATTAGCTATAAATCACATTCATCTTTATTACTTACGAATATCTATTATTACAATTGGAAAACATTTACATTTCATATTTACGCCTTATTACTCTTCCACATTCATTAGTTCCTAACTGCAAACTGATAAGAAAATAATTCTCTAAGTATCAACCCCGAAGGCCGAAATCAACATCAGATCAACGCTCAAAAAATAATTTATCTCAACCAGTTCTTAGTTAGGTTCCAATTTCTCGGCTCCATATCTTAACTCCTTATCAATCTATATTACCCCGTTTTCTTATTTCAAGGAAATATCCTGATAATGTTTGGGAAAATTATCCCAAAACTTACTTATTTCACTAGTTTGAACCAGATTTATTCAAAAATATCTTTCTGCTTCAAATTCTCCATTTTAAACTCTCGTCCAATTTAATCATATCCAACTTAACCTCAACTAACCCTATTTCCTTCAATTCACTTTTACTTCCTTAATCCACTTGACTTGCTTTATTTAAATTATCAATTTCATGTATCTACATTCCCAGTTTTTATTTCAAATCCGTTTGAATATAGTTTGAAATCACCTTCCTTATTTTCAAAACCTTTGAATTTCCCATGACAATTAATTTTTCCTAAAAATTTTTCCATCGAAAATCTTTCTAACTTTCGGGATTTCAAATGCAAGTTCCAGTTTGAATTTAGTTTTGGTTCGTCTCATTTGTATAATTTATTCGTATACCAATTCCAATTTTTTTTCATCTTAATGTTATAATCTAATGCTATATTATAATAACAACCATCACATCAATTTATAATAATTTTAAGAGAATATTCTTTTATATCAGAATATAAATTTTGGGTAAAATTATTTCATTTACCTATCTTTTAAAGCAATATTGTGTTGAATTACTCTGTTCAAGAGTTTATAGACACTTATCGATATATTTTGCAATCCCGTATCGATCAGAATTTAGGATCCACTCGAAAAACCAATAAACACAATATAAAATAAATTTTATATTAATTAACAAATACGTGCTCATATATATACATTCAAACTCAATCTAGGGTATTACTAACCACATCTCTATCGAATTATGCCACAGAGCCAAGGTTATTACGAAACCATTTGCTCTGATACCAACTTTAACGACCCAAAAAGTTCCATTCCTGATTATCGATACTAATACGTATCCTATATCACATATCGACTAATCCAACACCAGAAATTCCTAGATCGCTAATAGAAAGAAATTAGAGGATGAGAAGTAGAAAGAAAGAAAGCCAGAATAAAAGAAAAAGAAGAACAAAACACATTAAAATCAGAGTAAACATGAATCTCACAGCGGAACGAAATAAAATATATTTTACAATAATACTTAAAGTACAAAACTGGTGTTCACACTTACATGCATCAACAGATTACAATACATACAATACAGCGGAAATAAACTCTATATATCAATTGTTGAAGCCTCCTGGTCTAAGCTTCTTCAAGTTATCTATAAAATCCTGAAACCACTTGCCTGCCAATACAAATTTGGGCACCTAAGTGTTTAGGGAAAACATAGGAAAATAAACTCTAGGTCAGCCATGGGATTGGTGTGAGTAAACGATTTTAAAACAGTTTGATTTAATGTTCAAAAACGCTTTTGAATTAAATGATAATCATAAGACCGATCCACACATAAACACGGATGGTTTTTTCCTTACGATAACCCAAATCATTTTTTTGAAATCATATCTTTTTGTGATATTATAATAATGTCTAAATATGAATAAATATCAATCTAGCGGAATGCTTGCATCTCATGCTCTACATATATAGTATACAAACAAAACCGCGGGCGTTTATTGGAGATTGGATTCCGACTATGACAAGGTATGGAACCACATGCCGATAGTGTATCTCTAGAGGGGAGTACACTGGGTTCAGCAAGAACATCTTGCAACCTAGCCTATAGATGACCGACCACTCATTTCGCTTGAGAGTATCTAATGTATATCACCAACGGTTGTGTGACCCACCGTTTCCCAAAAAGGGACAACATCGAAATAGATTAAAGAATGAAATGATTTTTCTCTAGATAGGTGATAATACACCCTAATGTGAGCGACCTACATAGCCATGCTGCATGCCCGATTTTTGACATTTCCAGGTTGATGAGGCTTGAGGTTTGAATTTACCTTCAGAACATCTAGCTACCATTTACTTTGAATGCCACATTGTCAAATCTGTTAAACCACTAATTGACGTCACAAATACACTCTGGATGTAAAAGAAAGGCCATTCTTTGCCATCAAATTGGTATATTTGTGGAAATCAACATACATGATTTTTGGGAAATACCATGTAAGACAATCGTCCATACAAGTCATCCAGGAATAGAATGAACCGAAGGTACTTTATTACTGCATCCAATATCGGTATCAACCCATGGATCAATAGCGAATAGTCCTTGCAATCTGAAGAATTAAATTACGATAGAATCACTTCCGAAATACCTCTGGGAACTAATTAGAGGATCTCGACAAGTATTTCTTCCTCTCATGGAGATCTACGGTCTTCAAATCTTTAAATCGTATAATCGTCCCTGCAAGTTAGTTTACGTGAAGTCGGTTCGAAGTGGTTTTGGGTGCAGTTCCCGTCTCGGTCTCTTCGAACTAACATGCAAGGAATATTTATTTGGTAGTCGGTGTTTTAAATATCAAATATAAACAGTGTAGATGAGTAAAAAAACTAATACAAATTGTTCCATATTTAATTTACGTGGCTTGTCAAATTTAATTGAATTTACTAGCACAAATTCAGAATAACAATCAGTATAAGATGACAAAAATTAAATAAAATGTAAATGTTTATTTTATCTAATTTAGACGCTTTTAAATACTTCAAAAGATAACTGAAACAACCCACCTCCGTTAAGGCCACTCACAAAGGGAATGCCTTAACTTTGGTGGAGCATTTTAGGTAAAAGATGCAGATAAATTACAAGACAGACAAATAAAGCAGTGGAAAATAAAATCATTTTATAAATAATATGGCTCAGCCAAGCTTTTACAACAATTTTCTCAAATCATGCTTAAAAGTAATACATAGAACTTCTGTCTTGATTTAATAACTTCCAGGTGTAAAAGAAGAACAAAAATAATAATGACATTCCCCAATAAAGCATGAACCAGCCATAGCAGTGGAAGAGAGATTCCAAAGCATAACATCGACCATCTTCAAGCTTGAAAAGAAAACTAAGCTAAGTTGTAACATTTCCTCCCTGTGAACCTGGGGGGGGGGGGGAGGGGGGACGGAAGAAATGAGGCGAAACAAAACTAGGTCAGACATAATTATGATAAGTCCAGTGATTATTCAGCATATAAAATGGTAAGAGAACCATGACATGAATGAATTGGACGCAGGACAATAACAAAGAAATAAGGTAACATAGGATAAGCATAAGGTATGATAAGGCAAGATAAACTGAATGCGCTCCTACTCTTTCTCTGCTTCGCTAATACCTTATTATTCTGATTTTTTTATATCTATCTCTACACCGGTTTTGTGTTCTGGGATCTGTATTCTGAATTTGAATAGTTGGACTTACAAAAAGGAGACCGGTTTTGTGTTCTGGGATCTGTATTCTGAATTTGAATAGCTCTCCTTTTTGTAGACGTTGAATTCTCTTAGTTGAATTAGACTTGATTTGTAATTCCTACTTGCTTTCTAGTTGAATGAGAATGGCGGCTACTTTAGGTTGAGTGTTGATAGCATGACGGTCTTAGGAATATTTTTATGTGGCTTAGGGTTTAGATTTAGGTTGCTTATATAGAAGTTTGATTTAATAGGAGCCGTCAGATTAAACCTAGAGCAAATCAAAGCCATTCAGACCTAAGAGAACCAACCAGAACATGCCACACAAGCCCTAATAACACATCAAATCGTCACAGGAAGAAACACGTCAATTTCCAGATCTAGCCCGAGGGGGAGGTCGACCCCCAGTTCGACCCCCAGGTTGACCTGTATGGGGGGAGGTCGACTCCCTGGTCGACCTCCTGGTCGACCTGGCCTTGGGCGAGAATTTTCCCGTCCAACCCGCTTCTGCTTCAGATTTTGAGTTTTGAATTTTCTGGACTTTATTCTGAGCTGTTTATTTTAAATTCTGAATCTTCTGAAGGTCATAACTCTTTCATACGGATTCCAATTTACGCAAACTCGGACTCTATCTCAAGCTGAATTCCGAGACAAACGCAATGGTGTAACCCGTTTCCTTTAATTCTCATATTTGAAATTGATTATTCTTTAATTCATTACTTTAATATTCTTAGAAAATACGGGGTGTTACATTCTCCCCTCCTTAAAGGATTTCGTCCCCGAAATCTTCAAGTGAAGAAGAATGTATATCCTACCGTCCAAGCATCCATCAACTCAACCATCAAACACAGACATCCATTGTCCTTAAAAAGATTTCTAATGCTTTCATGATCATATGCATAATGTGTGTACATGTCCTTATCTAATGCAAAATCAAGTGGTCTACTGATTCAGTTGATCTCCTCAATGTGAAATATGTAAGTGCCATGAGTCCATCATGTATGCAATTCTTCCTAACTGTACTTTATAACTTCTACATGAGTGCACAATCATTCATACAAATGCAACATCCGTATGATAACACATCAAGTTTCAGTTCATATGTATAAAAATTCACTCATGCATATGTAATATTAAAGTGACTGAGCCGATCTAGTGCCTAATGTGTGTCTATGCATCCACTAGCAACCACTTGCAACCACCAATCATAACATGTTTCGAACACATGTTTACATCCTTTGGCTTCTACCTAAGGATTGAAGATATGACCTAGAGGATATTCCTAAAAAGATAGAAACAAACATGGATAGAATTCCTAGAAAAAGAGATCAAGAATATACCTTCAAGAAAAAGGGTATGATGCGCGTGTCTTATCTTCAGTCTCCCACGTCGTGTCTTCTTGAGCTTCACTCCACTTAACTAATTTAACTTCACAGTTGCGAAGTTTCTTGACCTCCATTTCCAAAACTTACTAGTAAAGATAGAACCTTGATCACTTACTCTGCTATAGTGTATCCAATGTAGTCGAACTACATTTCCAAGATAAACAGGAGTTAACCATGATACCATGTGTATATACTAAGATGATTAGAGATCTCTCCTCTACTTAGCTTATCCATCATGTCACAAATCTGAGGGTCTAAAGCTAAAGGTTTCTATGTACTTTTTACCTTTCTTAAGGTCAGTCTTACTTAGGGCGCCTGCCACAACCATCTATTTCTCATGCAAACCATCCTAGTCGAACTCGACATTCCTCATGTACAAGCCCCAAAGGCCTAAACTAATATCAGACAAGCACCCAAGGAACACCTCCTCCGAATTTGGACTATTTATGTGAGATGATACTAGCAAAACAACCAAACAATTGAGCGCTTAACCGACTCTGGCTATCCTCGCCAATCTTGTTCCAAAGCTATTGTTAGTCGCATAACGGGCTTTGCATTGTCAACTAGATATATGTAGAAGTCTATCTTGAGTTTTAGGGGGAAAACCCCTACCTTAATCAAAACATCTTGCGTACTCATGGACTACTCCGACGGATCAAAAATTGTCGATAGATACATAAAGTGATTCTAAGTAGCTAAGACAAACTGATCCCTTAGGATCGCACGCAATCTCGAGTGTATTCCTGAGGCAAGTCGAAAGTCTAACTACCCTCCTTTCACAATTACTAGCTAACCCATCCATGCCTAGAACCAACCCATAGCCCATGAAACTAAAAACATAAGTGCCTCAAATCCTTACAAACCAAAGATAAATGAGCCGAACCACAATTTGGACTTGAGAAAATAATGGAATCCTCTACTATATAAGCTCTAGGGTGCAGAGACTCAACTATAGAAGAAGACATAAATGAATGTGAAGCGCTAAAATCAAAAGAGTACTAACAGGATGATCAAAAGAAAAATTAAACTTTTTTAACAGAAACCTTACTACCTCTCTCTCAGGTACGTTGGCGGTGAGAGCATGGATTTGACCTCCTGAAAATCCTGTCATTTGTTCTTTCCCTTTCCCTTAATTATACAACCCGTTATACCATAATAAAGATACATCCTCTTGTTTTAGGTTTACTATTCTTTCCTCCACTCCTTTGTGAACCAAGTCTATATCCATGAGTTCTTCATCCTTGGGTTGTGCTCTGTAGCCAAACTCCCTCATTCTTATCTTTGCCATCCTTATGTAACTTGTTGACAGGTCTCTTGAAAGCTGCCTCCATCGCATGGAAAATCCTACAAAGCTTGAAAGAAAATTAGCCGCAGGTGAAACTACAGCGGCTATAGATGGAAGTTGGGCACTTCTTTGCCCTTTGACAGGTGTCGTAGTCTCATCGAGCCTATGGAACCATGTCGCGATGAGGTTACCTCCCAGAAAGCCAGGAGCCCCCGAGACTCAGGAAAGAAGGAAACAAGGATTCATACAGGGGATCTAAAGATAGTGCTTATGGCTTTGGGGAATATGCCTTTAAAACAAAACTTTTCTTTTGAAAATGCTTCTTTTAAAACTGTTTTGAAAATAATTTTTCAAATTTTTTATCTGATCCGGTAACCTTCAGCTCTGATACCAAGTGAAACACCCCACCTCCGTTAAGGTCACTCACAAAGGGAATGCCTTAACTTTGGTGGAGCATTTTAGGTAAAAGATGCAGATATACAAGACAAACAAATAAAGCAGCGGAAAATAAAGTCATTTTATAAATAGTATGGTTCAGTCAAGCTTTTATAACAATTTTCTCAAATCATGCTTAAAAGTAATACATAGAACTTCTGTCTTGATTTAATAACTTCCAAGTGTAAAAGAAACACAAAAACAATGATGATATTCCCCAATAAAGCATGAACCAGCCATAGCAGTTGAAGAGAGAGTCCAAAGCAAAACATGGACCATCTTCGAGCTTGAAAAGAAAACTAAGCTAAGTGGTAACATTTCCTCTCTATGAACCAGGGGGAGGGGGGAGAACGGAAGAAAAGAGGCGAAAAAAACTAGGTCAGACATAAGTCTGATAAGTCCAATGATTATTCAGCATATAAAATGGTAAGAGAACCATGGCATGAATAAACTGGACGCGGGACAATAACAAAGAAATAAGGAAACATAGAATAAGCATAAGGTATGATAAGGCAAGATAAATTGAATGCGCTCCTACTCTTTCTCTGCTTCGCTAATACCTTGTTATTCTGATTTTTTTTATTTCTATCTCTGTACCACCTAACTTGTAACACCCCGCATTTTTAAGTATAATTAAAAATGAAATAAAATATATGAAAATATGCTTATGATAGGTAAATAATGGTGATGCATAAGAAAAATTAGTTAATACATGAAAGAAAAGAAAAATTAGTTCGATAACGGTGTGTGTAACGGAAAAGATAGTAAAATGAGGATAATTAATTTAAGAATTAGTAATTTGGTAAAATGGACATCACCATTGCGTTCCTCTCGAAATTTTACATGAAATAGAGTCCGAGTTTTCGAAAATCGGAGTCCAGATGAAGAAGTTATGGCCTGTAGAAGATTCAGAAGGTTTCGGTCAGCACAGAACTGGGCAGGTCGACCTGGGGGTCGACCTGGGGCCAGGTCGACCTGGGGGTCGACCTGGGGGCCAGGTCGACCAGGGGGTCGACCTGGGAGTCGACCTCCCCCATGGGGGTCAACTATAGTGTCGACCTCCCCCCTCCTGCTGGTTGACCTGGTCAGCCTGTTTCGGTCCAGAACACGTTTTTGAAGCCTAGGGACGATTTTTGATGGTCCGGATTGGTTTTAGGGTTAATCTGATGGCTGAAATGAATTGCTACACCTATAAATACACCCTAAGACCTAGCCTCCTCTACACACAATTCTATTCTTCTTCTTCTTTGCCTCTGTTCTAAATAAAAATAAAAATGGCGTCGCTACTCTGCTGGAATCAAAACTAGAAGCTAATCAACATCAACCTAAGCAACTAAATTCAAATTAGAGATTAAAGCTTCTGCAACAACTCTGCAACAACTAAAGTTATTTCTTTAATCCAATCAAGGCAAGTGCAGTTATTTTCCAATATAAACGTTAATTCTGATTGTGACATGAATTATAAATCTGAATCTGAGGTTATATCTGTTCTGTTCTGTTTGGATCTATCTTATTTTGTATCCTTTTCCTCTTTCTGTTCTATAGCCAGGCTACCACGAGCCTTAGCCAATCTCATAAGAGATTAACCTATGCTACAATATTTGGGACAGTAAAATGAATGATGCATAAATTGGGCATGACCAATAGGTGACTGATTTGAGGAAAGAACATGGACTGTAGCTAGAACTAAATCTGAGACATATGACTGGACATGTTATATTTATAACATAAATGGGTATTGAACATATGATTTGTGATAAAAAGAATATGGCTTAGGTATAAAGATTTACATGAGAGTAGGGCATCTATTAATGTAAATAAACACCTAAGTAAGGGATCTTTGGGATATATGACATGCATAGTAATAGATGGCTATACTTGGTATATAATCATATTGTGAATCATGACAATTATTTATGCATGTGAACTTAGGCAAGATTTATAATTAGGCAAGATATGTGTGTGAAACTTTAAGAAATGATTAAATCTATTATATTTGCCTAATTTGCTAGTTTTGTTACTTTGCCTAATCTACTAGTTCTGTTATATTGCTTAATCTGCTAGTTCTGCTCTACTGCCTAGTCTGTTAGATTTGTTCATCTGCCAAATCTGTCATCTGCTAAGTTTGTTGAAAGTGCTAAATCTGCTAGTTTGCTTAATCTGCTAAATTCGTTAAGTCGTCTAATCTGAAACATCTGCTATCTGCCATATCTGTTGAGTTGGTATAATTAGTCAACTATTGACATAATCTGAATTGGCTATAGTTATGAATAATTGACATGTATATTAGGCGTGGGTATAAATGGTGAATCATTAATTAATTGGCCGCAAAGATAAACATGGCTAACTCGAGGTTAGAATGAGTTTGCGGCGTAATTCTGCCAAGAACCGCCAGGCATATTCCAGTGGTCGCAAACAATAGGTTCTAATGTGAGAAGTTAGTCATAACGTGCTTGAAACCCGAGGTTAGACTCAGTTTGCAACAGAAACCTGCCCGGAACCAACCAGCCTAACCAGTAGCCGCAAACTGTCAGTCTAATGTGAGAGGTTTGGGAATTAATATTTAATTAATGAAAATCTGAGATAATTATGATGTCTAAAACGTGTTGGGTAAGGTTAAACCAATTGGACCAATGAATCTGATAAACCCGTTTCGTGAATCCGTAGGCCCAATACAAAGTTAGATAATCTGTAACCAGTTAATCTGTAAGTCTGTTAATCTGTAACCAGATAATCTGTAAGCTTGTTAATCCGAACATCTGATCCGTTAGTCTGAAAACCTGTTAACTTGATTGTCTGATCTGTGAACTAGTTAATCTAAATTTTGTATGTCTGAAACTTGTAGAAATCTGTTAGTCTGGGGACATAAGGTTAGGAGGGGAATCACTTGTGTCATCTGTTGTTTGGGACCCATATTAGTCAGTAACCCTTTCTGGTATCAAAACTTTGACCCAACAGTAAGTAGGGTCCGGGCACGCTTACTGAACTAATTATAAGCGGTTCATTCTGATAATGGCGAGGGGTGTTGATAGTGCGTTCCAACCGGGTCATGTGCGTGCATGGATCCCGGTCTGCCTCTGAGGATGTAAGACGCCGTGACATCTGTAAATAGGTCTGTGCCAATTGGTTGTCACTTTAGGGA
This sequence comes from Allium sativum, assembly GCA_030737875.1. Taxonomy (NCBI): domain Eukaryota; kingdom Viridiplantae; phylum Streptophyta; class Magnoliopsida; order Asparagales; family Amaryllidaceae; genus Allium; species Allium sativum. The sequence continues at coordinate 17,807,602 of JASFAX010000025.1, forward strand.
GTGATACACCCTATTGTGGGGCCGACACAGGATATTTATGTATTAGGGAGCCGATCGCTTGGGGTAGGGTTTTAGGGTACACTTAGTTCTGTCTGTTTCTGTTGGTACCGTCTGTTTCTGTTGGGTGGTAACACCTATCTGTTTCTGCGTGGTACCGTCTGTTCGGGTGGTAAAGGCCCATTACTAGTGTACACCTAATTCTACATTCTGTTTCCGTAGGGATTAATCTGTTTCTGCTTCTGTCTGTTTCTGATCGGGTAGTAAAGGCCCATTATTAGCATTCTGTTTCTGTTAAAGTATTCTGTACCCATTTCTGTTTCAGTTTAGACATTAGGGTGACATCTAATTCTGTTATACTAGTATTGGTGCAGAGAAGTGTAAGGCAATAGCTTATATCATTCTGTTCTTCTGTTATATCTGCTACACCTGTTACAGTTATCTCTCATCCAGTTTTATGTTCGTGTCATGTTATTATTATATGTTCATAACTGAAAATCACTGGACTTGCCAGACTTTTTGTCTGACCCTTGTTGTTTCGCCTCCTTTCTTCCGTTTCCCCCCAGGTTATCCAAGGAGGGAATACTTTAGCTTGATCCGGATTTCTCTCTGCTTGAAGTGCTTAAAGTATGGCTTGGCTTTGTATAGCTTCCGTTCTATGGGTATTATGATTTTAAACCATGCATTTTGAAGGCTTTTGTACAAGACTGATATTTTATACTTGAATTCTGAGATTTGAAAGGATGTAACCATATTGATTTCTGTTTCCGCTGTAATAAAGTTAAAAAATTTCAAGTACTGTTTTTATCTGTCTTGTAAGTTTTTGTTCTGCTTACTAAAATGCTCCACCAAAGTTAAGGCATTCCCTTTGTGAGTGTCCTTAACGGAGGTGGGGTGTTACACTTGGTATCAGAGCTGAAGGTTACCAGGTTGGGTTAAGTTTTTGGAAAACTATTTTCAAAAAGGGTTTTGAAAGGAAGTATTTTCAAAAATAAAGCTTATTTTGAAAAACATGATCCCCAAGAGCCATATATCTTTCCTTCAGTCCTTTTTGTATTGAATCTTTCCTTTTTTCGTTTCAGCATGTCTGAAGCATCTGAGATACCAGAGGGTGTTCATGTACCCGGTTGGTTTCGTCAATATCTTGAGGCTAGGACCGCCGCCGCAGGTCCAGCAAATGATCCCCCTCCTCCTCCGCCCCCTCCTCGTGCAATTGCTTTCTCAAAGATCTGTAGAGATTTTAGGGCCATGGGTGGAAAGGATTTCAAGGGAACTAAATCATTCGTCGAAGCGATGAACTGGCTCAAAGAAACTGAGGATCTATTCGTTATCTTCGAGGTGGACGATAGGCAGAAGGTACAGTTGGCGGTATGGCTGCTCAAAGACGAAGCTTCCTACTGGTGGGAAGTCACTAACGCCGAGAGGCCGGTTGAGACATGGATGGATTTCAGAACAAGGTTTGAGACAAAATTTCTCTCGCAAGCTGAACGGAGTTTACAACTGGAAAAGTTCTTATCTCTTAAGCAAGGAAGTATGACGGTCAAGGAATACGTCAACCAGTTCAACCAACTAGCTAGGTTCAGATTGGATTTAGTCAACACTCAACATAAAAAGGCTCTCCGCTTTGTTAAAGGATTGAACGAGCCACTGCACAGCCTAGCCATGACCCACGTACCCATGGGAGCGACTTACGAGAAATTGGTGGACATGGCACTACTACACGAGGAAGACAAGGGCCTGAAAGAGACAAAGAAGGAAGAACCACAGAATAAGAAAGCATGGCCCAAAAATGAAACACAAAAGAAGGATGAGAAATCTGAAGATAAGAAGGGGAAAAGGTGCTTTACTTGTGGGAGCTCGACTCATCTGAACAAGGATTGCAGAAAAAGGAAAGGCACTTGCTTCAACTGTGGAGAGATGGGACACTTCACTAGGGACTGCCCGAAGAGACGAGGGCAAGGAGGGCAGGCGAACACTCTTGAGGCTAGTGGCTAGGATAGAAATAGGAAAATTTCTATAGTAGATTTAATTTCTTTATCTGATTATGGAGTTAAGACTTTTTCTGATTCTGGTATTTTGATTTTGTAATCGATACTCTGCACTTTAATACTAGTATTATTTCTGAATTCCGCTGTAGACTCAGACCCATAAGGGTTATGGCTCATCTGTCTGAGATTGGGGTTTGAGGGATATCTGTGTTAGGCGTCAAGTATGACGCATACATTCTGAGTTTTCGTGAGGTATGATTTTATCATGCTTAGCTTCCTAAGAATCATTTGGGAACCTGATCTGTACTAGTAGTCTGTAAATAACTGAATACTTCTGATAAGATTTCCAGTTTTGACATTGTCTAAAGAGGGTAATCCTCTTAGTGTCAATTTGAGGTTGGTTTCGGTCTTCGGGGCCGATACTTAGGACCCATGTCTAATGGGAACCAAGTTTTTGTTTTATCTGTACTCGCTTCCATCATTCGACTATATCCTATCGATCGAATCTTCGAACTTTAGGTAGAAACTAATGGGTGTAAACATGTGTTTGAGACATGTTATGTTTGATGGTTGCAAGTGGATGCAAGTGGTTGCTAGTGGTTGCCCGTGGATGCATATACACACACTAGGCACTAGATCGGCTCGAAAACACTCTCATACTGCATATGGATGTGTGAGCAATTTTAATTTTTGTGGATGAAAAATGATTGACTCAGCACATGGATGTTGCATTTGACTGAATGGTTGTGCACTCATATAGAAATGATATGTATCGAGTAGGAAAATTGCATACATGTTGGACTCATGGCACTGGCATAATCCGCATTAAGGAGGTCAACTGAATCAGTGGACCGCCTGATCTTTGCATTAGACAAGGAACATATACACACACTTCTTGCATATGTTCATACAGCATTAGAAATCTCTTAAGGACAATGAATGTCTGTGATTGGTGATTGAGTAGATGGATGATTGGATGGTAGGACACATTCTTCTTAACTTGAAGATTTCGGGGACGAAATCCTTTAAGGAGGGGAGAATGTAACACCCCGCATTTTTAAGTATAATTAAAAATGAAATAAAATATATGAAAATATGCCTATGATAGGTAAATAATGGTGATGCATAAGAAGAATTAGTTAATACATGAAAGAAAAGAAAAATTAGTTCGATAATGGTGTGTGTAACGGAAAAGATAGTAAAATGAGGATAATTAATTTCAGAATCAGGAATTAGGTAAAATGGACATCACCATTGCGTTCCTCTCGAAATTTTACATGAAATAGAGTCCGAGTATTCGAAAATCGGGGTCCGGATGAAGAAGTTATGGCCTGTAGAAGATTCAGAAGGTTTCAGTCAGCACAGAACTGGTCAGGTCGACCTGGGGCCAGGTCGACCAGAGGGTCGACCTGGGGGTCGACCTGGGGGCCAGGTCGACCAAGGGGTCGACCAAGGGGTCGACCTGGGGGCCAGGTCGACCAGGGGGTTGACCTGGGAGTCGACCTCCCCCATGGGGGTCGAATATAGTGTCGACCTCCCCACCCCCCTACAGGTCGACCTGGTCAGCCTGTTTCGGTCCAGAACACGTTTTTGAAGCCCAGGGACGTTTTTTGATGGTCCGGATTGGTTTTAGGGTTAATCTGGTGGCTGAAATGAATTGCTACACCTATAAATACACCCTAAGACCTAGCCTCCTCTACACACAATTCTATTCTTCTTCTTCTCTGCCTCTGTTCTAAATAAAAATAAAAATGGCGTCGCTACTCTGCTGGAATCAAAACTAGAAGCTAATCAACATCAACCTAAGCAACTCAATTCAAATTAGATATTAAAGCTTCTGCAACAATTCTGCAACAACTAAAGTTCTTTTTTTAATCCAATCAAGGCAAGTGCAGTTATTTTCTGATATAAACTTTAATTCTGATTGTGACATGAATTATAAATCTGAATCTGAGGTTATATCTGTTCTGTTCTGTTTGGATCTATCTTATTTTGTATCCTTTTCCTCTTTCTGTTCTATAGCCAGGCTACCACGAGCCTGAGCCAATCTCATAAGAGATTAACCTACGCTAAAATATTTGGGACAGTAAAATGAATGATGCATAAATTGGGCATGACCAATAGGTGACTGATTTGAGGAAAGAACATGGACTGTAGCTAGAACTAAATCTGAGACATATGACTGAACATGTTATATTTATAACATAAATGGGTATTGAACATATGATTTGTGATAAAAAGAATATGGCTTAGGTATAAAGATTTACATGAGAGTAGGGCATCTATTAATGTAAATAAACACCTAAGTAAGGGATCTTTGGGATATATGACATGCATAGTAATAGATGGCTATATTTGGTATATAATCATATTGTGAATCATGACAATTATTTATGCATGTGAACTTAGGCAAGATATGTGTGTGAAACTTTAAGAAATGATTAAATTTGTTATATTTTCCTAATTTGCTAGTTTTGTTACTTTTCCTAATCTACTAGTTCTGTTATATTGCTTAATCTGCTAGTTCTGCTCTTCTGCCTAGTCTGTTAGATTTGTTCATCTGCCAAATCTGTAATCTGCTAAGTCTGTTGAAAGTGCTAAATCTGCTAGTTTGCTTAATCTACTAAATTCGTTAAGTCGCCTAATCTGAAAAATCTGTTATCTGCTATATCTGTTGAGTTGGTATAACTAGTCCGCTATTGACATAATCTGAATTGGCTATAGTTATGAATAATTGACATGTATTTTAGGCGTGGGTATAAATGGTTTATTAATTGGCCGCAAAGATAAACATGGCTAACTCGAGGTTAGAATGAGTTTGCAGCGTAATTCTGCCCGGAACCGCCCGGCATATTCCAGTGGTCGCAAACAATAGGTTCTAATGTGAGAAGTTAGTCATAACGTGCTTGAAACCCGAGGTTAGACTCAGTTTGCGACAGAAACCTGCCCGGAACCAACCGGCCTAACCAGTAGCCGCAAACTGTCAGTCTAATGTGAGAGGTTTGGTAATTAATATTTAATTAATGAAAATCTGAGATAATTATGATGTCTAAAACGTGTTGGGTAAGGTTAAACCAATTGGACCAATGAATCTGATAAACCCGTTTCGTGAATCCGTAGGCCCAATACAAAGTTAGATAATCTGTAACCAGTTAATTTGTAAGTCTGTTAATCTGTAACCAGATAATCTGTAAGCCTGCTAATCCGAACATCTGATCCGTTAGTCTGAAAACCTGTTAACTTGATTGTCTGATCTGTGAACTAGTTAATTTAAATTTTGTATGTCTGAAACTTGTAGAAATCTGTTAGTCTGGGGACATAAGGTTAGGAGGGGAATCACTTGTGTCATCTGTTGTTTGGGACCCATATTAGTCAGTAACCCTTTCTGGTATCAAAACTTTGACCCAACAGTAAGTAGGGTCCGGGCACGCTTACTGAACTAATTATAAGCGGTTCATTCTGATAATGGCGAGGGGTGTTGATGGTGGGTTCCAACCGGGTCATGTGCGTGCATGGATCCCGGTCTGCCTCTGAGGATGTAAGACGCCGTGACATCTGTAAATAGGTCTGTGCCAATTGGTTGTCACTTTAGGGAGTGATACACCCTATTGTGGGGCCGACACAGGATATTTATGTATTAGGGAGCCGATCGCTTGGGGTAGGGTTTTAGGGTACACTTAGTTCTGTCTGTTTCTGTTGGTACCGTCTTTTTCTGTTGGGTGGTAACACCTGTCTGTTTCTGCGTGGTACCGTCTGTTCGGGTGGTAAAGGCCCATTACTAGTGTACACCTAATTCTACATTCTGTTTCCGTAGGGATTAATCTGTTTCTGCTTCTGTCTGTTTCTGATCGGGTAGTAAAGGCCCATTATTAGCATTCTGTTTCTGTTAAATTATTCTGTACCCGTTTCTGTTTCAGTTTAGACATTAGGGTGACACCTAATTCTGGTATACTAGTATTGGTGCAGAGAAGTGTAAGGCAGTAGCTTATATCATTATGTTCTTCTGTTATATCTGCTACACCTGTTACAGTTATCTCTCATCCAGTTTTATGTTCATGTCATGTTATTATTATCTGTTCATAACTGAAAATCACTGGACTTGCCAGACTTTTTGTCTGACCCTTGTTGTTTCGCCTCCTTTCTTCCGTTTCCCCCCAGGTTATCCAAGGAGGGAATACTTTAGCTTGATCCGGATTTCTCTCTGCTTGAAGTGCTTAAAGTATGGCTTGGCTCTGTATAGCTTCCGTTCTATGGGGATTATGATTTTAAACCATGCATTTTGAAGGCTTTTGTACAAGACTGATATTTTGTACTTGAATTCTGAGATTTGAAAGGATGTAACCATATTGATTTCTGTTTCCGCTGTAATAAAGTTAAAAAATTTCAAGTACTGTTTTTATCTGTCTTGTAAGTTTCTGTTCTGCTTACTATAATGCTCCACCAAAGTTAAGGCATTCCCTTTGTGAGTGTCCTTAACGGAGTTGGGGTGTTACATAACTAGTGTCCCAACGTGAAAACTGTATAAAATGATAACGTGATCCCAATCCCGGTAATTATTGTAGCCTTCAGGTGTACATCTATCGTGAGGATTTCACCCCAATCAGCCTAATTGCCATGCACATGCTAAATGTACCCTCACTACCCTATCGATCGGCTCCTTACTTGCATTAATGTTCCATGTATCTGTGTCAGTCGGCCCTCTTTTACGTGTAGATACTCCGTGCTGGTCCCACCATAAGGTGTATCAATCCTTATGATAGCGACCGACACGATTCAAGGTGCACATTGTATAACTACTGGTACCCAGTGCCTGCTCATTCCCACTCCAGAGTACGTGCACGCCCGTAAACCGTCGGAACCTACACTGACATACCCCTTGCCACTGTTTTGACCGCTTATAATCAGCCCAGTAATCGTGCCCCACCCTACCTAGTTCAGGGTACCACGATACATCTATGTGGGTTACTGCTGAAACGGGTCCCCGTTACTAGGGTTTCCTTATTGGTTAAGTTTATGGGCCTATATTTACTAATATTACCCACCAACCCGATATGTACTTAACCCTCCCCACTGATTCAAGCATGTTTATTTAACGGTTAAGTTTTGTGGGTCTATATTTACTAATATTACCCACCTACAAGAGATGTACTTAACCCTCCCGTCAATACAAGCATGTTTATTAAACGGTTAAGTTTTGTGGGCCTATATTTACTAATATTACCCACCAACCCGATATGTACTTAACCCTCCCATTCATCGTGTCATGTTGGTTAAGTGTTCCTTATTTACTTAACCCCTTCTGTTCATCAAGTTATATTGGTTAAGTGTTTTCTTGTTAACTTAACCCCTTGTGTTCATCATGTCGTATTGGTTAAGTGTCATAAATCAATTCCAGTTAACTTAACTCACCTACTTTTCAAGTTACTTTGGTTAAGTGTTGCCTTCTTGTGTTAACTAAACCCTACCACAAATCAAGTTATATTGGTTAAGTGTTGCCCTCTTGTTTTTACTTAACCTTACCACAAATCAAGTTATATTGGTTAAGTGTTTCTTATTACTTAACCTTACCATAAATCAAGTTATAATGGTTAAGTGTTTCTTATTACTTAACCTTACTCATTCATCATGCTATGCTGGTTAAGTGTTTCCTATTAACTTAACCCTAGTCATTCATGTTATGTTGGTTAAGTGTTAACTTGATTAACTCAACCATACCATTCCTGTCTTAGCTTTAATTCATTCATTAAAGCACCAACCACTCACATTAGACAAGTATTGTTGCGGCTATTGGATGTGTCGGTCGCTTTCGGGCTGTTTTACACCACAATTCAGTCTAACCTCGGGTTCTTTTGGACTTGACGCACTAACCTCTCACATTAGATATATATTGTTACGGTTGCTGGATGTGTTGGGTGGTTCCGGGTAGTCTTACACTGTGACTCAATCTAACCTCGGGTTACGCATATTTGTCTTTTCTAAATTTACATATTTACCTTCTATATTTATATGTAAATTATTGTCATTCAAGCCATGCCCAATTTCTCTCTAAATCATGTTCATAATTTTAGGTATATAAATTATACCATTTCAATGCCACTAATCATTTAAAATATGCAAATAACATGTAACTTCATGTTTTTCCCAAGTTACCCCCGCTAAACGTTCGCATAAATTTCATAGAATGTTAGGCTTCGCCATTTAGCCTAACTCAAAATCGAAAGGGGAAAAGGAAGAGACACGTAGCATTCAAGACAAGCATAATATGGATCCAACATATGTCACATAAATTTGGCATAGAATAAATATATGTTTAATTTTGAACTTCCAATTTTGAACCAAATCAACATGAACCATAAGCATATGGATGGGAGTTTACATAGAATTACAAAATTCCAGTTAGTCATATAAAGGTGAACTTGCATTTCTAGATCTAATTAACATGGGTCTTAAACATACGAAATTACCCAAATACAACTAGGCATGTATATGCAAACTTTTATTTTGGGTCCAATAAACATAAACCTTAAGCATATAAAATTTGCACAAGTTCAACTATACATGTGAATGTAAACTTTAATTTGGATCCAATATTCATGAATCTTAAACATATGGAATTACACAGGTATAGCAAGGCATGTAAATATGAACTTTTATTTTGGATCCAACAAACATGAATCTTAAGCATATGATTTTACACAAGTTTAACAAGGCATGTAAATATGAGCTTTAACTTTTGAATCCAATTTTCATAGATCTAAATGTGAATCTAAACATAATACATGTCTTAGCCTAACAATTTGCATAAACATAGCAAAATTCCCAAATTGACATACAACATATAGGTGTCATCATGATATGTTATCACTAAAATTATACAGCATGATATCCATCGCCAAATTGTACAATATGGTATGTCATCGCCAAATTACACAATATGATATGCCATCGCCAAATTATAATATGTCATCGCCAATTTATTTCATCGCCAAAATATACAACATAATATGTCATCGCTAAATTACACAACATATATGTTTGCCAAATTATACCACATATGGATTCATTGCCAAGCATTTAACATTTATCATCAAATTGCATACAACTTAGCATGATAAGAATCATAGTCTCAATCAATTCAGTTTTAACAAAAAGGATAGGCATAGATTTACATTAGGCGATGTTCTACACCCATTTATTTAGTCACGATTCTAATATCATTTAGGTCTAAATGATAACTGGACTTACAAAAAGGATACCGGTCTTGTGTTCTGGGATCTGTATTCTGAATTTGAATAGCTCTCCTTTGTTGTAGACGTTGAATTCTCTTAGTTGAATTAGATTTAATTTGTAATTCCTACTTGCTTTCTAGTTGAATGAGAATGGCGGCTACTCTAGGTTGAGTGTTGACAGCATGATGGTCTTAGGAATATTTTTGTGTGGCTTAAGGTTTAGATTTAGGTTGCTTATATAGAAGTTTGATTTAATGGGAGCCGTCAGATTAACCTAGAGCAAATCAAAGCCATTCAAACCTAAGAGAACCAACCAGAACGTGCCACACAAGCCCTAATGACACAGCAAATTGTCACAAGAAGAAACACATCAATTTTCAGATCTGGCTAGAGGGGGAGGTTGACCCCCAGGTCGACCTGTATGGGGGGAGGTCGACCCCCTGGTCGACCTGGCCTTGGGCGGGAATTTTCTTACCCAGCCCGCTTCTGCTTCTGATTTTAGTTTTGAATTTTTTAAACTTTATTCTGAGCTGTTTATTTTAAATTCTGAATCTTCTGAAGGTCATAAATCCTTCATACGGATTCCAATTTACGCAAACTCGGTCTCTAACTCAAGCAAAATTCTGAGACGAACGCAATGGCGTAACCCGTTTCCCTTAATTCTCACATTTGAAATTGATTATTCGTTACTTTAATATTCTCAGAAAATACGTGTTGTTACAATAACTGATAAATTAACCACGATCGTTTAACACAACATTAACATCCAAAAATAATTCGACGTTTTATTTCAAACTAAAACTAGTTTGAAATAACTGATCTTGGATAACGACTTACTTCACAATATTTACTTGTCAAGATCTTTGGAAATAATTTAATCAATTATAGTTATACATCTATTTCTTTTTAATATACCAGAAATATATATAATATTATAGTTTAAACTCTCATTTACACAATAGCGTTTATTTTGCATTTATGAATTAATTCAGTAGATATTTGATCCTCTATTATTTTTTTATTTACAGATTACTTATATATTTATTTATAACTTCTCTTCTAAATCAATTAATTAAATAAATTAATAACATAATAGTCTAAACAAAATCTAAGTCCGCATAATACCAAGAATTTTTGTTGACTTCCTTAACACGTTTCCCTTTCCCTTCCTTGAATTACAATGCTTTTAATTTAAAACTCAATCATTTAAAACACATCTTCTTCTTTTTCTTTTTTCTCCTTTTTTTCTTTTTTTTCTTTCAGACCTAATGTGTCCATTAGCTCGAAAGCCCGCATATGACCTTTACTTACCAGGTCCACCCCTTCCTTTGTGGTATTTGTAACAACCCGGATTTTCAGAACCAAATATTTTTTTTTATTTTGGCTATTTTAGTGAATTTTGAATATTTAAAATGATTTTTTTTAAATAATAACGACTAAAAATTTATTTATACCAGAATTAGAAGGTATAAAATTAGTTTAATTATATAACGAGCCTGAAATGGCGAAGTAGTTTGAAAATTCGATTTCAAATTTCAAATAAATGTACATGATTCAAAATGAATCGGATTTCAGTAAAACTTGAAATATTTAGATCTGATTAACTATATCTTTCTAACGAATGTGAAAAATTGAAATTTCATAATGGGAATAAAAAGTTATGGCTAGATTAAAATTCAGAATAGTCGCTATGGAATTTAATTATATTTTAAATTAAATATAGCCCTTAAAAATAGCCATTTTGCAAATGACTCCGTTTTCGATGAAACTGCTTTTGTTGGATTCGGAATGTCAAATTATTGCAAGATTACAATTTTCATAATTTTTTGAATTAATATGTGAGTGTGGCAAAAGAAAACGTGTTTTGTCAATTTTAGTCAAATTGGATCGACCAGAAGATGGTCATTTTTCAAACTATCTCCAAATTTGACGAAATTAGTTTGATTGTACTGTATCGCCAATACAAAGCTAGAAATAATTTTTTTGTAATTTTTGGAGTGGGTATGTGGCCCCGGTAAATTAAAATGTGCGTTTAAATTAAATATACATTGATTTATATTTAATTTAAATATGATCTTTATATTTATTTTTTTGATATAAAAATATGATTTTTATAGTGTAAACATTGATATAAAAATATGATTTTTATAGTGTTAACATCGATATAAAAAATATGATTTTTATCATATGAAAGAATTTATTTTTAGTTGTATAAAAATACGATTTTTATCATATAAAATAATATATTTTTATTTGTATAAAAATATGATTTTTATCTAAAAAAATGAGGAAATATTTTTGGTTAGATAAAAATAGGATTTTATTGTATGTATGAAATTATTTGTAGAAAGATAAAAATGTGATTTTTATTCTATATTTAGCTTTAAATAAAAATGTGATTTTTATTATGAAATAGCATCTGAATAAAAATATAATTTTTAACATAAATAGAAAGGTTTAAAAATGCAGTTTTTAAATATATAGACATCATAATGAAAATGTGATTTTTACTATGAACAGCCTGAAAATGATTGCGTTGGGATTTCGGGAAAATCCAAACTATTTAGAAATTCAAAAATAAAACTGGCGGAGTGGAAACCAAAGGTGAGAACTTCTCACTCGAATTTTGTTTACAGTTAAATATATACTAGGATGCAAACGGTGCTTAGTAGCACCTGACACCTTTGATTAAAACCATGATTGTTTGGTTGTTTGTTTGGATTGTTTTATTTGTTTGAATTTGGTTTGAGATGCGAATGGAATTGATTAGAATTGGTATGTGCATGGCGTGAGCCAGTATTAGGCGAGGGATAAGGCTAGACCATATCCTGATTCTAGTATCGCGCCATTATGCAGCCAAAATTTTGTAAAATATGTTAGAATAATAAAAATATCATTTTTATTGTATAAATGAACTAAATAAGATATTCATGTTTGAAATAAAAATTTATCGGTAAAAATTTAATTTTTAACGTGTACATGAATGAGAATAAATGTTCATTTACAAATCGGACAATTTGTTTATGTACACTCGTTTGAATGATATTGACTGGGATGATATATTTTACACATCGCCCAACTGCACAAACAAAATCAGTATTTGTTGGTTGAAACCCCACACGGGTATTGGGATGATATTTGATGTACACTAATCCCAATAGTTTAGTTGTATGTCAATTGATGGGTTGACAGACCTATGTAAGCATTAAATATTATATTTGATGCTTATGCAGGTATGTAATGCACTCTGGATGATGGTTGACTGTGTTTAATTATCGTTGTGTACATGTGTGTATAAAATCCATGTAAATAAAATAAACAAATAGATTTCTTCATGAGAGTATCCCTTGAAACATGGCATAGGAAGCTAGATTAAAGGAATGAGTCTAAGGGAGGTAGTTACTATAGTGAATAAGAAAAGAAAATGATTTTTAAATGTAAAGTTTTTGCTATAAATAGGGGTTTAAACCCTGCAATCTTATCACACCCAAAAACACTAAAGTTCAAGTAGCAGGGAACTGGAAAGCATTATAGGTGAGTAAACTAAATCTTAGAATTGCTTTTCTATTTATTTGTTACTACCAGTATTAGTATAAGCTTTAGAATTTTGACCGCATCATATACTAAGTTCTAAAACCAGTAAAGGTTAATTTCAAACAGCAGATTCTGTAAAACATAGAGGAAAGCTAATATGTGAGTAAACTCACTTTTACTTTGTTTAAAATCTTTCTTTTTAAGATGTTATGGTATATTAATAAGTAGGTAGTTGATTTTATGTGTGCTGTTTATATAAACATTGATTGAATGATTTATAGTGCTCAAACATCTATAGCCAAACCATATACTGCTCTGTATACCTTCAAAGTGAAAAACCAGTCACCACTACTATCCTATAAAACCTATAACTTGAATCCAAACAGGTTTCAGGATTTGATTTATTTGCAAAAGTGGTTCATCTAAGATCCTAGGGTACGGAAAAATAGATTTAAGTCATTTAAATTTGTGTGGTTAGAAATAAACCAAATTCCCTGTATCAACACCAAAATACAGGATTTTCAAACAAGGTGAATTCAACCGTTGATCATATAGATGTGATCCTCACGCGAAATGATGATTTTTAATGTCCATTTCATGGTTTTTAAGTTTGGGTATTGTGAGATTAGAGGGGATGAACGGAAAACGCATGTTTGGAAAATTTCGGCGAACCAATGAACGGAATCCGACGGTGTTAGGACCAGAGGGGCGTGGGTGGTTGGAGATCAAGGGAAAAATACTAGATAATTTTTCTAACGGAGGGATTTCGAGGATGAGCTCGATTTAGCTTTTTACTTCTTTTTTTTAGGTAGAGTTTGAATCGAATCAGGTGGGGTCACCAGATGATGGAGTTAGCCGCAAACCGGTGTGGAGGTTCTCGTGGAGTCATATCAGTGGTTGGAGGTGATGGAAGCCCATCAGATGGCCGGAGTTGTCAGTAAAAAATGGTTTTATGGTGAGCACCTGAAAGTGGTTTCTGGTTTTAAGGGGGGTTGGGTACTGTTTTTGGGGAAGGAGTTATGGGTCACCGTTGTTGGCTAGTGGGACACTGGAGGGTAGGCATGTTTGTGGTGGGTGGTGTGGCCGCCGTCCGATGGTTGAGCAGATGTGCAGGTGAACAGGAAGATGGTGCACAGTACAAGAGTGTACAAATTGAAAAGAAAAAACAAGAAGCTTTGGAGTCGATGTAGTGGGTTAGTGGTGATCGTGGAGGCTGAAGTGACTCGCTAGTGGTTGTCTGGGTGTCGTCCGGCGACTGGAGAGGTGGTGCACGTGCACAGTTGGTGCGTGTGCGGGAGATGGGAAGTGGTACTTTGGGCGGTTAAGAAATTATGGTCGTGGCATCAATTTTGGAAAAATCATGGGAGCGGGAAAGTGGTATTTTGAAAAAGTGTTGGCACTTCCGAAAAGTGGCACTTCCGGTAAACTGGCACTTCCGGTAAAATGGCACTTTGTTATTTCCAGTAAACTGACACTTTGATATTTTCGGAAATCTGGCACTTTGGTACTTCCGAGAACTGGTACTTTGGCGGAGCATGGTGTTTTGAAGCGGATCAACATACGAAACGCGGTGTTTTGAAACTGGTACTTGGTAAAACTGATACTTTGGCCAAAACGCAACAAAAGGAGATTCCGAACAAAGTTTTTAATTAAAATATGTTTTAATTAAAATAGAAAATAAATAAATAAAAAGAGAATATTTATTTAAATGGTCACAGGCAAGTGGAAGGAAGACAATAGCAGAAGATCGAAGTACAGAAGCTCGACGGTCGAAGTTCGACGAGTTTAAAAATAGAAATAATAAGGAAATAATTAATTTAAAATTTTAATTTAAATTAATTATGATTAATTAAGAGTAGGAAAATAATTTACAGAAATAACAGAAGAATTAAACATCGTATAAACAACGATGACAAACTAAGTAAAATACCGTGTGCGACGCACACGCTTTATCTGTTCATTTCTAAATGACGGTCAAAACTAAATATATTACTGTGTGCGACGCACACACTTTAAATAGTTCGTTTATAAAAGATAATTAAATTATCCAGATATGAACAACGTGAACATATACTGTTTGTTTGATAATTAAAAATGTATAAACTGAATTATAATCATGATAGGCTGATAGTTATTTATCGACTGTAAAAGACATTACGTACATCGTTTCGAAGAGACCGGAATAAATATTCCACTTCGACTTGAATTATACGACGCCTGTCAGAGATATTGAAGATGGAGATATGCAAGGGCTATTTCTAAATAGTATCTTCGGTCTGTCCAGTCCCAGGACAAATCTGTATGGACGGGTGTCTGACAACGTATATCAGTCAGATTCTACACATCGACTTTACGTAAGTATATTACATTGGTGGCGCAGAAATTCGTTTCCCTTAGCTTTATTGCCTGCAATATATTTGGGTAATCGAATGAGTGTTTCTGGCGGATATGACGATGTGGCATTCAAAGTAATCGAAGAAATAATCTGTCAGAAAGAGAAACGTGTCTTCAAAACCTCACAACTAGGAAATGACAAAAGCCGTGCTAGGAAGCATGGCTAATTGGGTCATACCCAATCAGGGTGTATTATCACCATCTAGAGTAATCCCTTTTGTTTTCTCATCTCTTTTTCACTGCTGCAGCATTTGGTAGCTGTTGCTAATCCCAACCGTGGAGGTGGTAATATATTCGTTACACTCAAGCTAACTGAGTGGACGGTCATGTGAGGCCGGGTTGCAAGACGTTCTTGTTGGACCCCAGTGTATCGTCTCTAGAGTTCACTGATCGGCAGGTGCTTCCCTACCTTGTCTGTTGGAATCCAATCTCCAATAAGCGCTCTACGGTTTTTGATTTTATACTATATATGTGAACGTGAGATGCAAGCGTTTCACTAGATGATTATTTATTTGATAAAACGAACATAATATCAAATGTTTTGATATAAAATATTTGGGTCATCATCTATATATTAGTTATGGATTTGTCTAAAGATTTCTAAAGTTAAATGAATCTGTCCAATGTGAAAAACCTTATTCCTTGTTTTCTAATCTATTTAACTATGTTTACTCACACTAGTCCCCTGACTGACGCAGAGTTTATTTTCTGTGTTTCCTAAACACTAGGGTACTCACAACAATTGTTATGGGTAAACAAGTGATCCAGGTGGCTAATGGAAATCCTTTGATGTATTGTGGAGTACGAGTTCAAGAACCCATCTAGTAGTTGCATTTATCCCTAAGTATCCAGTTTGTGTATTGGGCCAGTGTCATTTATGATGTTGTATTCTAATGTTATAATATGATGTAACAGACTCTGATATGTAATGTGATATTATATTTTGTTAAAATTCCGCTGTGAAATTCTGAAGTGATGTTTTCGTATTCTTCTATTCTATTAATTCTATCTTTTCTATCTCATCTTCTAAATTCTTTCAATAATGACACGACTTTCGAGGCATCGAAATTGGCACCGTTACATACGGTGACAGAGCTATTGGTTGAGTAGTAACCTTGGCTCTGTGGCGAAACTTAGTAGAGATAGTGTTAGTAACACCCTAGATTGAGTTTAGGTAAGTGTTGAGAGAGCGTATTTTGAAAATTTAAACTATAAAGTAAATTGTATACTTGGTATAGATCAATCTTAGTTATCGACTTAGGTCATTCCTAAAAATATTTTCCGATTGAGTTAATTAACTATCAAACCGTATACTCAGAAGTTGAAAATGAGTTCACAAGGAAGAAGAGACTAAGGAGTAACTGTGATAACCACAACAACAAATGGAAGGAGTCAAAGGATTTGGGTCAACCGCGGGATAAGTCAAATAGAGTTAAAATTGAATTGAAAGGTACCTTTAATTTTAGATAAAGGAGTTAAAATAAAAGGGTCAGCCTTAGAATAAGTTAAATAATGTTAAAATAGATTTAGAAATATCCAATGAATAAAATTGGTATTCCCGGTAATAAAAACAAGACCAGAGTTGTTAGTTGGATATAGACCCCATATGAGTTAAGTAACTGATTTTATAATAAAATCAAAATTTTGGATTTTAGAAATAAGTTGATTGAATATGTTCGGAAGGTACGGACGTATAAGAATTTGATTCAAAAAAATTAGAATCTACACGTAACTTTATAATTTCGGGGACGAAATTCTTTTAAGGGTGTGGGCTGTAATGTCCCGACTTTTTCCGACTATTGACATCTGATTTTAATAAGGAAATTAAAAAAAATGATGATTGTTAAAAAGAATAAAACAATTAAAAACATATATATATATATATATTATGAATGCACATATGTGATTATGTTTGAAAACATAAGAATGCAACATTCAGGTATAAACCATAACATGAAATCTTTAATACACATGTAGATATAATAGCTCATATATAAGTATAGTTTTACACCATAACAAAGTAAGAATTTGCAAACTAAAGCCTTATAAAAATAACATGAATTACATGTAAGAAAAGGGGGATTTTGTCAGTTCAAAAATATAAGGACCTTGAAACATATGAAAAGACAAAACCAAGCTAATCCTATGAAGTCAATATCTAAATGAGATTTAACGTGAATAATATAACTAAAACATAGGAGCAACATCACCTAAGAAGCCTCCATGCAACTTGCATATATAAAACAATTGTTAGCAAATTATCTCAATACTTATGGGATAAGTAAACCATTGTTTATTGCTAGAGAGTAGGGAGTAGGCGCAGGCATCATGGGTGAATTGACATACTTCTAGAAGCTTTTAACATAGGACAAATGATTGGATAAATATCTAAATAAACAAATAGATTGCTTCATGAGAGTATCCCTTGAAACATGGCATAGGAAGCTAGATTAAAGGAGTGAGTCTAAGGGAGGTGGTTACTGTAGTGAATAAGAAAAGAAAATGATGTTTAAATGTAAAGTTTTTTCTATAAATATGGGTTTAAACTCTGCAATCTTCTCACACCCAAAAACACTGAAGTTCAAGTAGCAGGGAACTGGAAAGCATTCTAGGTGAGTAAACTAAATCTTAGAATTTTTGTTCTATTTATTTGTTACTACCAGTATTAGTATAAGCTTTAGAATTTAGACTACATCATATACTAAGTTTTAAGACCAGTAAAGGTTAATTTCAAACAGCAGATTCTGTAAAACACAGAGGAAAGCTAATATGTGAGTAAACTCACTTTTACTTTGTTTAAAATCTTTTTTTAAAGTTGTTATGGTATATTCATAAGTAGGTAGTTGATTTTATGGGTCCTGTTTATATAAACATTGATTGAATGATTTATAGTGCTCAAACATCTATTGCCAAACCAGATACTGCTCTGTATACCTTCAAAGTGAAAAACCAGTCACCACTACTATCCTATAAAACCTATAACTTGAATCCAAACAGGTTTCAGGATTTGATTTATTTAAAAAAGTGGTTTATCTAAGATCCTAGGGTATGGAAAAATAGATTTAAGTCATTTAAATTTGTTTGGTTAGAAATAAACCAAATTCCCTATATCAACACCAAAATATAGGATTTTCAAACAACGTGAATTCAACCGTTGATCATATAGATGTGATGATGATTTTTAATGTCCATTTCATGGTTTTTAAGTTTGGGTATTGTGAGATAAGAGGGGATGAACAGAAAACGCATGTTTGGCAAACTCCGGCGAACCAATGAACGGAATCCGATGGCGTTAGGATCAGAGGGGCGTGGGTGGTCGGTGATCAAGGGAAAAATACTGGATAATTTTTTCTAATGGAGGGATTTCGAGGACGAGCTCGATTTAGGTTTTTACTTTTGTTTTTGAGGTAGAGTTCGAATCGAATCAATTGGGGCCACCAGATGATCGAGTTGGCTGCAAACCAGCGTGGAGGTTCTCGTGGAGTCGTATTAGTGGTCGGAGGTGGTGGAAGCCCATCAGATGGCCGGAGTTGTCAGTAACGAACGGTTTTATATTGAGCACCTGAAAGCGGTTTCTGGTTTTAAGGGGGGTTGGGTACTGTTTTTAGGGAAGGAGGAGTTATGGGTCACTGTTGTTGGCTAGTGGGACGCTGGAGGGTAGGCACGTTTGTGGGTGGTGGTGCGGCCACCGTCCGATGGCCTGAGCTGATGTGCAGGTGCACAGGAAGATGGTGCATAGTACAAAAGTGTACAGATTGAAAAGAAAAAAGAAGAAGCTTTAGAGTCGATGTAGTGGGTTAGTGGTGATCATGGAGGCTAAAGTGACTCGCTGCTGGTTGACTGCGTGTTGTACGGCGACTGGAGAGGTGGTGCACGTGCACAGTTGGTGCGTGTATAGGAGATGGGAAGTGGTACCTTGGGCGGCGAAGAAATCATGGTCGTGGCATCAATTTTGGAGGATAAATTGTGGGAGTGGGAAAGTGGTACTTTGGAAATGTGGCACTTCCGAAAATTGGCACTTCCAGAAAGTGGCACTTCCGGTAAACTGGCACTTCCAGTAAACTGGCGCTTTGGTATTTCTGGTAAACTGGCACTTTGGTATTTTCAGAAATCTGGCACTTTGGCACTTCCGATAATTGGTACTTTCGCGGAGCGTGGTGTTTTGAAGCGGATCAGCATACGAAACGCGTTGTTTTGAAACTAGTACTTTGGCCAAAATGCAACCAAAGGAGATTCTGAATGAAGTTTTTAATTAAAACATGTTTTAATTAAAATAGAAAATAAATAATAATAAAGAAGAAATAAATAAGTAAATAAAAAGAGAATTTTTATTTAAATGGTCATAGGCAAGTGGAAGGAAGACAATAGTAGAAGATCAAAGTACAAAAGCTCGACGGTCGAAGTTCGACGAGTTTCTATCTCATCTTCTAAATTCTTTCAATAATGACACGACTTTCGAGGCATCGAAAATCGGCGCCATTATATACGGTGACGGGGGGTTGGCACATAGAGAGTAGAGGCTCAGGAAGAAGTGCGAGAGTCTAAAATCAAAATACCAGGTGTCGTTCCAAAAAGAGAAGCTCTGACCGTTCTGGATGCTCAGTGCAAAGAGATGTTTGGTGCGGGGTAAAGATCTTAAAACTCTGCTCCAGAAAGGTGAAGGGTGGGATCTCGGTCTATCGTGGAATAAAGATGGTGGATGATTATCGTAGTATAGATCTAGAATGAGGGTTTTCCAAAAGAAACTGTCAGGGGTTAAGCAACGCCAGATCCACTTGGTCAGAAGAGCAAGATTAAGAGAGCGTAAGTTAGGAATGTCAAGGCCAGAGGCAGATCTGCTAAGGCAAGCGGATTTCTAGCTGATGAGGGACTTAATAGGCCCCCCATGGCAAAGAAAAGATTGCCTTGCATGGTAAATACGATTGATGGCCCAGCACAGAGCTCTATGGACAGAGAGCCAGTATAAGGGAAGTGCTGACAGAACCGCTTTATCCAAAACAATTCTACCAGCAGAAGACAAGGAGGATGCTTTCCATCGGGCAAGCCTGAAGTCCACCTTGGCAATGAGCGGGTGCTAGTCACTCCGATGAAGCTTCGTAAGTCGAATGGGGACACCCAGGTACGTGATCGGGAAGTCAAGCAGTTTACTGTTCAACATGCTAGCCGTGGAGGGGCCAAGGTGGCTAGCATTGCCAAGCATGATGATTGAGCTTTTAGCAAAGTTGATGGAGAGACCCGAGGCTAAATCAAAACAGTAAAGGAGCAGCTTAAGACTATGAAGGTTTTGAGGAGTGGGGGTGGTAAGTAGGATGGTATTGTCGGCAAATTGGACATTGGCACATATTGGTGAGCGGGGTGAGGTGTTTATATGGGAAAGAATATTGTTATGGATTGCGAGGTTGATCATATGGTTAAGAGAGTCGGCCATGAGAATGAAAAGAAATGGTGAGAGGGTGTCCCCTTGTCTTAACCCGCGCTTGGATTTGATAAGCCCACTGTCGATACCATTAGAACTTACGAACGATAGGCTGGAGTTGAGAATCGTCGAAATCCAGCGACACCACCTCTGAGAAAAGCCTCTGGCAATGAGAATTTGTAGAAGGAATTCCTAACTCACAGTGTCAAACGCCTTGCAAAAGTCAAGCTTTAAAAGCTGGCCGTCAGTGTTGGAGCGGTGGCAATACGAAACGATTTCCTGACTGAGGCGATTCAGTCGTGAGTATTCCAACCGGCGACGAAGGCGGATTGCTCTGGGCTAATGAAGTTAGAAATATAAGTTTGGAGACGGTTGGCGAGCACTTTGGTGATCAGTTTGAAGGAGCAGTTAAGGAGACCGATTGGTTGTTGGGATGATTAGCGCCTTCGTGCTTGGGAAGGAGGAGGATTTTGGCGTAGTTGAGTCTGGCAATTTGGTTTGGGTCGTGGAAGAAGGCTTCGAAGACATTAATGAGATGATGTTTGGCAGAGGTCAAGAAATTGCTAAAAAATACTGGGCCAAAGCCATCAGGCCCACAAGCCTTGTTATCATCCATACCTTTCAACGCACAAACAATTTCGACTTCAAGGAATGGGCCGTCAACAGGGAGGTGGATTTGGTTGGGGTACAAATGGGCCCAGTTCATAAGGGGTGGCGAATGTGGACTAACCCCAGCAAGCTTCTGAAAGAATTGTGAAGTGATTATTGATGGCCAGAAGGTCGGAAGTGTGGAGATTGACCGCCTCGTCGTGAATCTTTAAGATTCGGGATTGGTGCCTCCTTAAATTGGCGATCCTTTAAAAGAATGCAGTGTTGTTGTACCCCTCGGCCAACCACTTGAATTTGGACCGCTATTTCCAACCCGTCTCCACCTACCGTAGTAGACGATGGAGTTCCGCATGAAGATCTCGCAAGTTGGTGGCTTCGGAATAACTGAGAGGGGAGGTTTCCTCGTGAATATTGAGCAATAGAATGTCAGCATGAATTTTATCGATTCGTCATTTTAAGGATCCCCAAATATTACTGACCCAGGGCTTGATCAACCTTCTAAGACATCTTAATTTGTAGACAAGGGTGGCGGGGGGATTGGCTTGCCGGGGAAATAGGACCAATAGAACTTAACAAAGTCCTTAAAACCAGGTTCCTCAAGCCAAAAAATTTCAAAGCAGAAAGGACGGGTAGGGTTAAGTTGGTCATCAGTGAAGGGCAAGAGAGAGCAATGATCAGATGGTATCGAGGCCAGACTCGTGACCTTTGAAAGGGGGAATTTGTCTTCTTAGGTGGATTTGAAGAGGAAGCGATTCAGTTTGACCAGTGTCGGTTGGTCCCAGTGACTGGACCAGATAAACCTTTTGTTGCAAATAGGGGGATTTAGAAGAGCACAATCATTGATGAATTCGTTGAAGTCATCAGAATCTCCGGAAAAGTGAGGTTGTTACATTCCGAAGGACCGCGAGTGACATTAAAGTCACCTCCAACAATCCAAGGACCATCATGAGTTGAGCCAGCCTACTTGCATTCCTTCCAAAGTTGCCTTTTCCTATCGCTATCGAGCAGGGCATAAATGTTAGTGATGAGAAATGGCGTGTTAGATGCTAATTGAATGAGGAGAGTATGGAGGGCGGATGTGGATTTGAATGTCTGAATACAGGACCAAGTGTGGCTATTTCAAGTGGTAATGAGACAACCCCTAGATCCGTCCGCTTCAACTGTTTCCTGGTTATTGAAGAGATGTGATAGCCAAGAATTAGGAGTGGGAGTAGAGCTGAGTCTGGATTCTTGGAGAAGTATAATGTCGAGGTTTAAGGAAGGTAGCATGAAGTTTAAAGCGAATCTCTTATTGGGGTCCTCCAGCCCCTTGATATTCCAGTTAAGGATCTTCATTGAGAGAGAGAGGCTCTCTCCAGCTCAAGACATTGCATTGTAGAATAGTGTTCCTCTGTTAACTCCACTGCCATGCCGTGAGCAAGTTTCTTATTGAGGTTGAAATTTTCCTTAGTGAAGACAATGGGTTGGTATAAACTTCCATGAGAAGGAGAAGGGTTACCTGAGGTGGATGATTGAATACGTGCACTATAGCAAACAACAGAGCTAGACAAAGCGGGTGCAATCATAGGGGAAGGGTCGTCGAGGAGTGGGGGAGGAGGTGGCGGTGGTGTGTAATCCTGGGTGGGTCGCTGGTCAACGGGAACTAAAGGCTAGTTGGGGTTGGAGAGGTCCACATCAAAATAAAATTCAGGGAGAACGTCCCAAATGCACTTTGGCGAAGGCCAGGGGTTCCAGCCAAGGTGACTGATGACTTCCAAGGAGTTTTCGGACTGCGGGAGGGTGGTTCTAACTTGGTCCGAAGGTTGGGTGGGTGCTGGTAACGTCGATTCAATCTGCATAGCATCAAAGCAAAGTTTGGGCCTGGCGTGGGGAAGTTGAGAGGCTCCATTAAGAATTCACGGTTGTTCTCCCATTGATTGCCCAAAAGCAGGTCCTCCGGGTTCAAAGATGGGTGAAAATGGTCCCAGTCTTTTACCTTGATAACATAGTGGGAATTACTGAGGTGAACAGAGTAGGTGGTGGGTAAAGACACTTCCTTTAACACCCTAGCCCTTGCAAAAACATACCGTATGTCTTTCTAAGCCCAACTGCAGTCATCCAACCTGAGAAAGAGTCCATTGGGTAAAGCGTAGCGGTGAGATGGTCGAGACTGTTGCGGAGATGAACAGGAAATCCTTTGATCCGCACCCACGACGTAGGCCAGAATTCAAGATCCACCACCTCGTTGGCAGGGGACCAAGCTTGCAACGCCCACGAGCCACCGTGACGGAAAATAAATTGGCGGTTAAGAGCAGTGTTGTAGATGTCAAAATTCGGGAATTGGACGAGGAAAGAATGATCAGTAAGACTGAAAATTTCCCAGTCCCGATGATAAAAGAAGTCGGTGAGTGTGGTTCTCGCTGAGTAGAAATTCCAGTAGCCGGTGAGGATCGCAACTTTGACAAGATTAGGAGCATTAGGAGTAAACGCCATTTCGAGTGAATTGAGAGAGGATAACAATGAATAATTAGGGTTAGAAAAGAATTGGTGCGGATGAATGGGATTAAAGCTAAGTGGATGATTCGATGTGGAGAGAAGGTTTGTTGCTAATTGCTGGCACGTGTGAGGAGAGAGGACGGGATGTGATGTTTGCTGGAGAATTCGCAAAGGCACGATCTGTTTTCGAAGTGATTAGAACATTCTTCTTAGAGGATCCATGAAAGTATCTTTTTTGCGTATGCCCAAAAAATCCACATCGAAAGAAAATCTTCGCATTCCTACACTATTTAGCCACGTGTCCTGGCGAAGCACAGTGAAAACACAGACGTTTTGATTTTAAGTTTTCAACTGTGCGCACCAACGAAACAAACGATGGCAAAGCACCCACTTTGAACGCCAACAAGGAAGACTACTTGGACGGAGGTCGAGGTCGGTGCTTTGGCCTGCTTTTCAGAGCCTGGAGGTAGGAGAGGCGTTGACTTGGCGGCGGAGTAAGCAACAACAGGGGTAGCGAGGTTGGTTCCAGAGGAGGTAATTGAGTTGGCCTCTGGGGATTTGGAGGAGGGTTAGGCGTGACTGATGAAAGTGGAGGTTTTGCCGAGGGTTGGGTGGAGGCGGAGGAGATGATTGCCTCGGCAATCATGGGGTCCACTGAGGTGGATGGGATGGCAGGAGAGGGAGGTGGTTGGGGGTTAAGTGTTGATAGCCATTGGTTGTAGCCATATCCAACATATCTGATTTTACATTGAAAATATGATCGTTGCTCTAGAGAATGTGATAATTTAAATTATCAAATTCGGGAAATGATCGAGAATAGAGTAGCACCATTTTTACTCCAGGCGATAGTTAAATCTTTAACTAGATTTGAACGTGAAATGGTAATTAAATTCACTGATGACACCGTGGTATTAGATACGGAGTATTACCAGTTTTGCTCCGTGGGAAGAATAGGTTGGGATTGGGAAATATAACCAATGATTACTTCGATAATGTGCGCTAATCCCGAGTAGTTTGGATAAACCTTAATTTGGTTTGAATTGATATCCAAAGGAAGATTAAAGAATAAATTTAAAGAATTTATCATTGATAAAATTAACGGGAACCTTTCCCAAAGGATGTGAATATTTGAAATAAAGAATATTCTGAATTGGAATGAGGCGTATGTTGTGTTTGTGTAGCATTTGTTTATTATATACGCGAGTTATTCAGAAAGGTTGGGTTTATACCCATTCTGAATAACTGATTCGACGATAAGTCGACGATGAAGACGATGGTTGAAGACCGGAGGTCTTCACATCATTTGTATGATTACTGATGTCTTGATTGAGAGGTACACCTAAGACAAGGTAATAAGTGGTGATCATCGGGACATACTTGCAGATCGACCGGATATGCGAGGACCTCTCTCCTGTATTGGACACGGAACGAGGAATAATGTGCCACTGGTTTCGTTCGGACCCAGAACGAACTATTAAATGGATGGGTGTCTGACATTGGATTTTATTCTGTGTTGATTGATCTATATTAAATATATATCCGTTTGGTGGTGGATAATTTATTCTTTTGCTTAACACCCTTCTCTGAGACGTACGAGCTCAGAGATTATGTATCGATAGACATCAGTTGCATGGTGCGAATTGTCAGTGTGGCATGCTGAGATGCAATTGATCAAGACTTCTGTTGAAAAGCAGAGTCTTGTGGTTGATGATCAAAGCACGTCCTTAAAGGCCATAGCTTTGTGTATAGCGTTAATTCACGAGCCTCACACCTCGGTACGAGTCAAAAACAGGATCAGACCATTGGAACAACATGACGTTTCTTTCTAGCTATGGGTGGTGTCATGTTATGGAGCCCAGAAATTTATATTTTTTTACCTATGCGGATGATGGATAGCTAGGCGCCTCGGATATATCGGTTACTACGGAGCCGATGGATATAGGTCCGATAGGATCAGGAAACATGTGTTCAGGAATAACTAAGCCTCAAACGTAAGGGAGGACCGGCCCAACCAATCCAAGGGCTCACTGCGGGGGATCCTGAGGCATTTGCTAGAGTGTATTGAATCAAAGAGGAGCCATCCCTTTCCTCGACTCATGACGGAAATCCAATTTTCAATATGTGACATTTCAGTTTTAATTGTAAACCTATATGGCGACATATTAGCATGGGATACTATGTCATCTAGGATTGATACATTTATATTTGAAGTTGTTTTATACACTTTGCACTTATAGTAATATCAAAATGATTTGTTTTAAATGTATCAAGCATGTTTGGCTATTATAAGGTAAAAATCTATCCTTCGGCTTGCGTTGCATTGTGTGATGGGGCCTAAGCCTTATAATAGCTTCATTTTTCAAAAAGCATTGCGCAGTTATAACTGTTTATGCACAAGTATTCTTGGGAAGAAACCTGTTCCGTGCTATATGGCGTAGTCCCTTGATTTACTTTATTTTAAAGTAAAGTTTTAAATAATTGTTTTAGTTCTCACACCAGTCACATGACTAACCTGGAGTTTATTATTTTAACCGAAACTCTGGGTGCCCCTATTTTCTACACGGGTAGCTAGTAGTTTTGGTTTTGCAGATATTATTTCCATAAGATCCTGGTTTACAGCTGGTGCTATATTCATAATGCTTTATATCCGTGTATTCCTTACAGTTATGTTATGTATTATTTTTCTCTACGATGTAATGTATTTTAAATCTCTGATATCTTTCTGATGTATAAATTATTCATACTCTGTTATATTCTTGTACTCTGATGCAATTGTTGTAACAAGCAATGAAATGTTCTTCTGTTTGTATTCTGGTTTGTCATTTTCTCAACTCAATCCGGGCTTTCCCTTACGGTTGAGTTTGGGTCGTTTCAGTTGGTATCAGAGCTTTGGTTTACAAAGCTTGAGAACAAGACACATTAGAACCGAACGAAAGAATTCATTAGAGATTGGATTAGCAATGTTCAATAAGAATGACTCGTTAGAGATTGGATCAGTAGTATCCTAGAATGAGTTAGAAGATTATTATTTATAAAAACAAATTTTGTTTTGAATATTTAAACCATTTTGTACATATTTGAATATTTATTTTATTGAATTTGGGTAATCAAGTATATAAAGATTTTTCATATACGCCTTGCAAACATATATTCGAAGTTTTAATATACCGGATAGATATAGAATCACACTCTAGTCGCTCGGGCACAATTCTGATGATGAAGTATACCATCACCAGTATTTATGTTCGAGTTTCGAAAATGGGATATCTACATATTTCCAATTGATTGGTGTGAGAATCAAAATTAGATAGGGTTATTGTTGTGAATTGGCATCAAAAACATGATTTTGAGCATATATATTAAAGATGTATGATTGAAAAACTAATCAACTAATTGATTGATGATTGTGTTGTTTGATTGTTAGTTTAACTAATTAACATATTGGAGCAATAAAACCAATAAGAGAAATTAAGCCAATTTGAATCAAATGTTGAACTGAATGGAAAAATGTTCGGAAATTGCATACATGTACATGCATATATATTGGACAGGTCATAGCAAGGAGGCTAGATAAAAGGAATAAAATTGTATGCCTGACAAATAGGTACATGTTTACTAATTTCTTGGGTTTGGTGATTTTATGAGCCGATTGTCTTTTTATTTTTCTTTCGGGTAATGAGGGCCGTGCGTGGCTAGCTGTGGTTTTAAAGGTCTCCCCGTACAAAGGAGGTTATGGTTAAATTTTGTCGAAAATTTGGGCTGTTAGCCAAATTTTTGAAAAATTAGAAAACTCTTAGAAACTGGAAAGTCGAAGAATGAAGGCCAGAATGAAAGTTGAGTTGGTTAGTTAAACATACTTTCAGCTCCGTTCCTTTTCGAGGACAAAAAGATTTTAAATGGGGGAGATTGTAACAACCCAGATTTTCAGAACTAATTTAATTTTTTTTCTTATTTTGGCTATTTTAATGAATTTTGAATATTTAAAATGATTTATTTTAAATAATAACGACTAAACAAATTATTTAAATCAGAATTAGAACATATAAATTTATTTTAATTATATAACGACCTGAAATGGTGCGGTAGTTTGGAAATTCGATTTCAAATTTCAAATAAATGTACAGGATTCAAAATAACCCGGATTTCAGTAAAACCAGAAATATTTAGATCTATTTATTTATATCTTTCTAAGAAGGCGAAAAATTGAAATTTCATAATGGGAATAAAAAGTTATGGCCAGATTAAAATTCAGAATAATCGCCATGGAACTTAATTATATTTTAAATTAGAGGTAATTAGGGAGAAGGACAAACTTTGCCGAAAAATTAGGCAGAAGGACACCAAGTTTTATTTTCAGTCTGAAGGACAAACTTTGAACCACAATTAAGATGAAGGAAAATGCTAAATGTAATTAGCATTATATTCAATTTTTTACACTACACGAAAATGCTAAATGTAATTAGCATTATTCAGTTTTACACAACAGAAAATGCTAACTATATTTAGCATTGTCCTTCAACCTAATTTTTTTTCAAAGTTTTCCTTCAGCCCAAAAGTAAAACTTGACGTTCTTCAGACTAATTTTTTTTCAAGGTTTGTCCTTATGCCTATTTTCCACTTTAAATTAAATATAGCCCTTAAAAATAGCCATTTTGTAAACGATCTCTGTTTTCAACAAAACTACTTTTGTTGGATTTGGAATGTCAAATTATTGCTAGATTCCAATTTTCATAATTTTTGGAAGTAGTATGCGAGTGTTGCGAAAGAAAACGTGTTTTTGTCAGTTTAAGTCAAATTGGGTCGACCAGAAAATGGTCATTCTTCAAACGGTCTCCGAATTCGACAAAATTAGTTTGGTTAGGACCGTATCATCAATACAAAGACAAAAATAATTTTTCTGTAATTTTTGGGGTCAGTATGTAGCCCTATTAAATTAAAATGGGCATTTAAAGTAAATATACATTGATTTACATTTTAATTAAAATATGATCTTTATATATATTTTTTCGATATAAATTATGACTTTTATAGTGTAAACATCGATATAAAAATATGATTTTTATAGTGTAAACATCGATATAAAAAATGTAAACATCGATATAAGAATATGATTTTTATCATATAAAAGAATATATTTTTAGTTGTACAAAAATATGATTTTTATCATACAAAAGAAAATATTTTTAGTTGTATAAAAATATGATTTTTATCATAAAAAAAAAGAGGAAATATTTTTGGTTAGGTAAAAATAGGACTTTATCGTATGTATGAAATTATTTGTAGAAAGATAAAAATGTGTTTTTTATTCTATAAACAACATTAAATAAAAATGTTATTTTTTATTGTGAAATAGCATCGAAATAAAAATATGATTTTTAATATATATAGAAAGGTTTAAAAATGCGATTTTTAAATATATAAAAATCATATTAGAAATGTGATTTTTACTATAAACAAAAAAAGATTACGTTGGGATTTTGGGAAAATCCAAACTGTTCAGAAATTCAGAAATAAAACTGGAGGAGTGGAAACCAAAGGTGAGAACTTTTCACTCGAATTTTGTTAACAGTTAAATATATACTAGGATGTAGACGGTGCTTAGTAGCACCCGACACCTTTGATTGAAACCATGGATGTTTGGTTGTTTGTTTTGATTGATTTATTTGTTTGAATTTGGTTTGGGATAAGAATGGAATTGATTATAATTGGTATGTATACGGCACGAGCCAATATTAAGTGAGGGATAAGGCTAGACCTTATCCTGGTTTTAATATCGCGCCGTTATGCTGCCAAAATGTTCTAAAATATGTTAGAACAATAAAAATATCATTTTTATTATACAAATGAACTAAATAAGATATTAATGTGTTGAAATAAATATTTTATCATTAAAAACATATTTTTTAACAGGTATATGAATGAGAATAAATATTCATTTACAAATCAGACGCTTTATTTGTGTACACTCATTTGACTGATTTTGATTGGGACAATATATTTTACACATCGCCCAACTGCACAAATAAAATTAGTATTTGTTGGTTGAAACCCCACGCGGGCATTGGGATGATAATGACGTACACTAATCCCAATAGCAACATTAGTTGCAAGATTCGGGAATATATAGTGGGATATCCAAAGAAACGGAAATGGGAGATTTGAGAATATATATAATGATATCCTCGAAGTAAAGGACTGAAAAGGAGATTGTATGAAATTATAATGGTATTTTGAAGGTAAAAGGAAATGAAAATGCGGAGTTTTGAAATGGATTTATTCTAAAAGAATAAGAATTGTTTATTGTTTTCAAATAATGAAACAAAGAGATTTCGTAACATTATTTTACAAGCGATAAGATGAATTAATTTCCCAATTATAGATAATGAAGAATAATGTAGAAAATGTTTTGAAATTTATAGTAAAATAAAACATTGGATATGATTACAGAATATTTCCCTAAGTATTAAAATAAAACAGTTTTGAAAATAATCTTATGTTAAATAATAAGTGAAAAACTATATTCGTAATATTGAAAGATTTAAGGATTTTAAATTAACCTTCGTTAATTGTTTTTAATTAAAGAGGCCAAGTTATGCAGAGTACTAAATCAGTTAACTCATTTTATTCTCATGATTATTTATTTGATAGTTAAATAACCGATTATCAAATCTGACCTATACGATCGTTGGTACGAAAAACCGAGATCGAATTTATATTCGAAAACCATTCTGAACCAGCAAATATGTGAAGATGCTGATTGAAGATGGAGCAATTGAAAGCCGTCGATCTTCATAAGCGAAAGAACTACTTGTTGATTCTATGGTTAGTTCCCAGAGATGTTTCGATAGTGGTTCTGTCGTGATTGAAATCTTTTGGATTGCGAGGACTACTAGATACTAATCTATTGGGTGATACCTAGGATGTGGTAGGAGGGTGCCTTCAGTTCATCCTGTTCATTGATGACTTATATGGACGAATGTCTGACGGAGTATTTCTTAAAAACCATGTACGTTGCTTTTTACAAATATACCGAGTCGGTGGCAAAGAGGGGGACTTCTTTTATACCCAGAGCATATTTGTGGATGTCAATTAGTGATTTGACGCATCTGACGATGTGACATTCAAAGTGAATGGTGGCCAGATGTCCTAAAGGAGCAGAAAAATAAGTAAATAAAAAAACTAATAAATTATGACCTCTAGCCTCATCAACCGGGAGATGGCATAAAATCAGGTAGGTCGCATGGCTATGTGGGTTGCACCTATCAAAAGGTTATATCATTACCTGATCTGGAGAAATCAAATGCCTTTTGGTTGTCCCTTTTATTTTTATGTATGGTATCTGTTCGGTTGGTTGTCCCCCAACTGTGGTAATGATACATTCGGTTCTCTCAAGCGAAGTGAGGGACTGGTCTTGTTTAGCCTGGGTTGTAAGATGTTCTTATTGAACCCCAATGTATTCATTTCTACAGGTACATTATCGGAAAGGTGGTTGCCCATACCTTGCCATGGAAATCCATTCTCCAATAAGCGCTCGCGGTTTTGATTTTATACTATGTATGTGGAGCGTGAGATGCAAGTGTTCCTCTAAATTGCTATTTATTTATAGTAGATACTATCATAATATCAAAAGAATATTGTTTCCAAAAAAAATTTAGGTTATAGTAAGGTAAAAACCGTCTGTGTTTATGTGTGGATTTGGTCTTACGATTATCCTTTTCTTTCAAAAGGATTTTGAATTTAAAATCAAGTCGGATGATTCCTTTAAACTTAATGTGTTTTTCTCACTCTGGTTCAACAGACTGATCGAACGTTTGTAATGCTTGGGTTAGACCGAGTTATACAGGTTCAGGTTATTGGATGTTATGAAGAGACGAGCTGGATGGCTTCAGACATATGATATTATAAAATATTTTTCCACTGTGTGTTGTATATGATGATAGTTAATTATAACTGTCCAGACGTGTGATGTACTCTGATGACTGTAAGTATTTTTCAAGCTCTCAATAAAGATTTATTTCTATATTATATTTTGTTCCGCTGCGATGTGAGACTCTGTATTGTGTTTAGTTCTTCTTCTTCTATCTAATATTTCTTTCTTTCTTGTCTCACCCTCTAAATTCTTTCACCAACGATCCGCTTTTTTGTGTAATTTGGGTTAATGAAGAGTTGTAATTTGTCAGCTCAAAGGGTACGAAAAAGATGGTATGTTACAAAAACGTAACACAACAAATCAACAATTCATCCATCGGGTTTGCAAACAATAGTGATGTGAGCTACCATATACCGTAAAACAATTTGTGATAAATAAAAAAAATAAAACTACACTTTTCGCTACTGTTTAAATCACTAACTGTCAAATATTTCACTATCGTATTAACTACATAATTAGCTATTTTCTAACTTGCAATTCACTTGACATGTTCATATTAACTTCTATCGTTAAACAGATAACTATTTAACTATTCAAACTTAATCAAACTACATAAATATACTAATTTTAGTGAGAAGCTCTCAACCCAGCCGTCGAACAACTGTACACTGCAACGTCGGATCTTCGTGCATGCACTTCGAGTTAAAAATGTCACATTTTCTTCTTAGATTAGCTATAAACTTCTTGGAAATGCTTGCATAACCACTGCCTAGTGTTTAAAGCGAGAAAGTCATGATTTTTAGTGGATTGGAGGTGAATAGGGGCATAGGTCTTCACTGTTCAACGAAGCTTGCTGACGGGAAAGGGTCCTAAGGATTTGTGGGGATCCACTAGAGAGGTTCTAAAGGTAGTATGAAGGGTGCAGGCACTTAAGGCAACAAGCTTTCAAGCATCCAAGGACTTTGGAAGAGTTTTGGAAAGGGAGAAGGGGAAGGAGCCCACGGCCTACTGACATGGCGTAGGCGTTGGAGGAGGGGGTGGTGTGGCGACGTGAGGAGGAATGCAAGGAGAGGAGGCTATTGTTTTAGTTTCTAGAAGCATTTTAAGTATGTTTTATAAAATGGAAGATAACATTAATTTAATTAAAATCTAATTAGGAACCAATCACTTTATTGAATGACCAACCAATAGGACAATGCCACATGGAAGAGAGAAGGGCTCTTTATCTAATTTTAATTGGTCGGTTACTATTCATGAATTGATGTTTTTTGATAGTGTATTAATTACATCATGCAAACTTTGTTCTAGTCTCATGACCACACGTTAACTCCAAAAATTAAAAATTTGAAATCTCGCTACATTATGGTTCCAACGAACCTGGTCTTGTCGAATTTGGAGACCGTTGGAAAAATGGTCATATTTCTAGCTAGAATCGAATCCTAACTGAATTTTTAACATACGTTTATATGTCATTCTTGTATATACGAACTCCGTTCGACTTGAAAATACAAATCCTGGCATGTTTCGACATTCCGGATCCAATAAACTTGGTTTCGTCGAATTCCAATACTTTCTTAGAAATGATCCTTTTATTAGAAATCGACATAGCTTTGAAATATCGATATTTAAATTCTAAGTTTATAAATTGATTTAAATTTTTTACTGACCTATTTTAAGTCAAATAAAACATTAAAACTAATTTTAAAATTATTCTCAAATTTTGTTAAGTCAAAAATAAGTAGATTCTATTTTAAAATTCATAAAAGTAGATAAAAATTCAAAGTTTAAAATTGATCAGAATTATGGGTCGTTACTTTCTCCCCTACTTAAAAAAAATTCCTAAAAAAGGAATGGAGTTGAAAGTCGTTTAACTAACTAACTCAACTTTTATTGTAGAGCAAGTTCTTACACTTTTCAGTTTCTAAGAACTTCCAATTTTCCTGAAATTTGGCTGACGCCTTAAGTTTCTGAGAAACTTCGCCATAACCTCCATTGCATGGGTTGATTTGTGCAAACTCAAATGTCCTTGACAGGCTCTCATATGTCATAATAAAATACACAATAATTAAATACCAAACATTTGCATTTTTATCTAGTCATTTAGTCCACATCGGTCCATAATTTAGTCTACTCCATACAAGCATCGAACACTTACATAAGCATCAAATAATTAAATTCTTATATGGATATGCTATGCTATGCAGTCAACAATAATATATTATCCATAAATCATTTTGTCCACAATCAATCTTCAATATATGAGCATCAAACACTTAAATCCCTATATGGATATGTTATGCTATGCGGTCCACAATAATATACTGTCCATAAATCATTTCGTCCACAATCAATCTTCAATATATGAGCATTAAACACTTACATGCCCATATGGATATGATATGCTATGTAGCCTACAATATATGTTATGCGGTGTAGTCCTATCACACAATATATACCTTAAGTCTGCGTTGTCCCTGTAAGCTATTTAATCAAATCGGTCATTTTCAAGCATATATATTTTATATCATCAAGTCATAACAAAATAGATTAGCTATCATCATCAAGCCATGTATCATATCATAGTGAGGTCATCACCAAAAAGATAACTGTAATCATAGTCATAGCGCATACCCTAGTGTGTAGTGTTACTTAAGGTATAAATCATGTATATGTATCAGGCTATCCGTATCTATGCCCACCCGAGTATAGCTACGTACTTGAGGCGACCTACATCACAAAATATATCACATCCAAAACATACAACACGTGGCTATGTCGCACCAAAATAGGACTAGCACATACATATCATATATACATACACAACTAACACATGTCAAAGCAACTCACTGTTGCAGCTAGGCACAAAAGGTCGAGATAGCGTCAGCTCTTCTGGCTCCTACGCAAAATCTTCCTCAAAATCAGGAGGGAAAACAGCATTCACCTGGTAAGTCGTCTGGCTAGTCATCATTACGATCATGATCCGACTAGTAGATGACTACATTATCCTCATCATCATCCTCCTCAGCCTGCTCCTTTACATTTGGTATGGATATATCCTCAGGCTCCTTCCACTCTAACGCAAGTTGTAGCACTGTAATCTCTAGTATAATCAGATCTACAAGCAGCTCATCTGCATCTGCTAGTATCGGAGCAACTAGTGGCACCTCCTTACCAAGTAACTCTGGGGCTAAGTCCTATACAGGTGGCTCCTCATGTACTACAGATTGACGAAGTTTGCAACCACCATATCAATCTCATGTATATAGTCGTGGGCAATCTCCAAGGCCTGAGGTGGCTTTTCCTCTATCATAGAATCTAACTGAGGTACTATGGGCGGGTTGACGCCTTTCACAATCATGTACTCCCACATAATAGCATCCAACTCAGGGTGAGGAAGGATAGGAAACTTAGGGCCTATGTCATAGAAAACTATATGAAACGACCCATACTTGCCCTTATGGGAAAGACCGAATTGAGTTGAGAGAACGACAATCAGAACACAAACAAAAGAACATTTCATTGCTATTACAACAATTACATTAGAGTACAAGAATATAACAGAGTATGAATAAATAATATTCATTTGATAAATATCAGAGATTTAAAATTACAATGCAGTGGAAAAATAATACATGTCACAACTGAAAGAAATACAGGATACAGAGCTTTCCGAGTATAGTTCCAGTTGTAAATCCAGGATCCTGGGAAAATAATGTCTGCAAATACCAAAACTACTAGTTGCCCGTGTGGAAAATAGGGGCATCCAGAGTTTAGGTTAAAACAATAAAATCTAGGTCAGTCATGGGACTAGAGTGAGAACTAAAACAGTTATTTAAAACTTTACTTTAAAATAGAGTAAATCCAGGGATCACGTCGTATAACACGGAATGGGTTTCCTCCCAAGAATACAAGTGCATAAAACAAATAACGCAATACTTTTTTGAAAAATGAAGCTATTATAAGACTCAGGTCCCATCACAAAATGCAACACAAGCTGGAGGATAGAGTTTTCCCTTATAATAGCCAAACATGCTTGGTACGATTAAAACAAATAATTTTGATATTACTATAAGTGTATAGTGTATCAAACAACTTCAAATATAAATGTACCAATCATAGACGGCATAGTATCCCATGCTACAACGTCACCATACTAGGCACTGCCATCAAAACCGAAATGTCACGTATTGGAAATTGGGTTTCCATCATGGTTCGAGCCAGGGATGGCTCCTTACCGATTCGAGACACTCTAGCAAATGCCTTAGGATTACACACCATGGGGAAACCCTTGGATCTTCAAGGCTGGTCTGCACATACTTTAGTGGATTGGTTATTCCTGAACACAAGTTTCCCGTTTATATCGGACCTATCCATCGGCTCCGTAGTAACCAATATATCTGAGGCGCCTCACATTCCATCATCCACATAGGTAATAAAATATAAATGTCTGGGCTCTATGCCATGACACCGCCCATAGCTATAAAGAAACGTCGTGCACTCCCTGCAGTCACGGTCCCGTTTTTGACTCATACCGAGGTGTGAGGCTTGCGAATTAATGCTACATACAAAGCTATGCTATTTAAAGCCATGCTTTGATCATCAACCACAAGACTCTGCTTTTCAACAAAAGTCTTGATCGTTTTCATTTCAGCATGCCACATAGGCAATTCACGCCATGCGACTGATGTCTATCGATATATAACCTCTAAGCACGTACGTCTTAGAGAAGGGTGTTGAACAAGAGAATAAATTCTCCGCCACCAAACAGATATATATTTAATAGGAATCAATCAACAAAGAATAAAATCCAATGTCGGACACACATCCATTTACTATTTCGTTCTGGGTCTGAACGAAACCAGAGGCACCTTATTCCTCGTACCGTAAGACCAATAAAGGAGAGAGGTCGTCGCATGTCCGGTCGATCTCCAAGTACGTCCGAATGATCTCCACTTATTACCATGTCTTGGGTGTATAGTCCAATCAAGACATCAGTAATCATCCAAATGATGTGAAGACCTCCGGCCTTCAACCACCATCTTCATCGTCGACTTATCGTCGAATCAGTTATTCAAAATGGGTATAAACCCGGCCTTTTCGAATTAGTCGCGTGTATAATAAACAAGTGCTACACAAACACAACATACGCCTCATTCCAATTCAAAATATTCTTTTATTCAAATATTCACATCATTAGGGAAGGTTTCCGTTAATTTTATCAAAGATAAATTCTTTAAATTTATTCTTTAATCTTCCTTTGGGTATGAATTTAAACCAAATTAAGGTTTATCCAAACTAGTCGGGATCAGCGTAACTTACCGAAGTAATCATTTGTTTTATTTCTCAATCCCAACATACTTATCCCGTGGAGCAAAACTGGTTATACTCCATACCTACCACCACTGTGTTATCGGTAAAAATTAAATACCATTTCCCGTTCAAATATAGTTAAAGATTAAACTATCGTTTGGAGAAAAACTGGTGATACTCCATTCTCAACCATTTCCCAAATTTAATAATTTAAATTGTCATATCCTCATTTCAATATAATTAAAGATTCATTAAACTCCACTTAGTTTTAATCTTCCAAAAAATTAATACTAATGATTATTTAACTTTGGGAAATCAAACATGCCGCATCGACAATCTACACCGTACCATTTATCATTGCTGATATATAACCTCTGAGCTCGTACGTCTTAGAGAAGGGTGTTAAAAAAGAGAATAAATTCCCTGCCACCAAACAGATATATATTAAGCAAAGATCAACAGATACAGTTAAAACATGTAATCCTGTCTTTAACTGGGTTAAAGAACTAATGTCATTTAAAACATAGTTCACGATAAACCCAAAAATCACATTTCATTAATTATGGAATCTGGATTCCACAGTAAACAGATCAATATACAATCAATGGCAATTTCCGTATTCGACTAATAATATAAACGGAATAACGACAAAGCCTTTTAAATTCCATATATATTAACAGTCTTCCTCCAAAGAAGCCCACTTCGATTATTACCAAATCGAATTCCATTCTATTCCAATTTATTTTATTAAATTGGAAAACTTTACTTTGGAAATTTTCCATTAAATCTTAATAAAAAGATTTATAAATTCCAAATCACATTTCACTGTTAATCGGGTTAAAGAACGAATGTCGTTAAAACACAGTTCACAATAAACCCAATTCACATTCCATTTTGTTCCAATTACTAAATATAATTGGATACTCTAATTATCTTTATTAAAAGATTTATTCTTTTCACATAGGGCTTAAGAACAGTGTTATTGAAGACACCATTCACGACAAACCCAAAATCCAATTATTTTATTCAATCACTATTAAATATTAATTAATTGGAAAACTTCACTAAATCTTAATTAAAAGATTTATTCTTTTCTCAACCAGGTTTAAGAATAGTGTTACTTAAGACATCGTTCACGACAACCCTGAAATCCAATTTAGTATTAAATACAAGGCTCTGAATAGAAATTATATCGGCTTATATTCAATATCAAATTTTGAAACTAACAGATATCGTATCGGGAATAACGATATCTGTATCTTCCAAATTCCCATAACAATATCCGTATGATAACGGAATCCAATATCGAAATATTCCGAAGATTATTTCCATTCCAATTTGTTCATTGGAAAATTCTAGTGATTTTTAAAATCATTTCAAATCCAATTTATTTCTTTAAAAATATTGGATATTTAATCTAGTTAATAACTAGTTCATTTTGATAAAAATATATTTTTATCTTTTGAAATATGGAATTTTTCATCCCAATTATTCCAGATGGTTTAGTTATTGAATTTAATCCTTGAATTTGAAAATGGTTTGAAAATAAATTTTAGGATATTATTAATAAACGATTTCAAATTTATTTCTAATAAATAGCAATTTATGATTAGATGAATGATGATTTATTACCATGGAAACAATTATTAAATTTTGTGGAATTATTAACTTTGAAGTATTATTTATAAAAGGAAAGATAGTTGTCAATCGAGAAATAATAACCGTAATAATATTGAAATGGTTGGCGTTAGAGTTTAAATTCAAATTTTAATTCCGTACATGAAGATACATATGTTTGTTTAATTTAAGTAAATTTAAATTAAACGTTAATAATGGAAGTTTCAATGATTTTAATAATGCACGATTTAAATGGTGCAGTTACTCGAAATATTATGCAAAATTCTGCAGTCAAATTTAGTTACGAAAATTTGATATTAGGAATATGTGTAATTTAATATTGCAATGAAGGAATTTTCGTAGTAATGTACAAAAGTTCATTTCGTTTGTAATATAGAGAAAATTTTAAATAAATTAGGCCATTACCAATAAACTGAATTTAATATAGCAATTGAAATGGTAAACATTAGGATTTGGAAACATGCGACCTCGTTTAAATACATATTTAAAGTCTACCGTTTATTAAAAATTTGTGATGTTCCTTCCTATGAATCTGGCTACGTTCGGTGATTTTAAATAAACAAATAAAAGGAAATTGCATCATTTTGGTTTATCTACCTTTTGACCGCTTCTCTCTCGCCTTCTTTATTTAACTCTTGACATTCTTCTCCTCAGATCTGCTCAC
This sequence comes from Allium sativum, assembly GCA_030737875.1. Lineage (NCBI taxonomy): Eukaryota > Viridiplantae > Streptophyta > Magnoliopsida > Asparagales > Amaryllidaceae > Allium > Allium sativum. The sequence continues at coordinate 17,846,726 of JASFAX010000025.1, forward strand.
GCATCGGTCCTCCCTTCTTTCTATTCAAAGCAAACCATTCCTCTTAAAAAAATAAAAAAATAAAAAAATAAAAAAATAAAAAAAAGAAAAAGAAAAAAAGTAAATGTTTGAATTGGTAAATCACTGTACGGTTCTTTTGGTACTTGGGAGGACACATTCAAATGGCTACACACTTTGTTCGTTCAAGTTTCCATTCAACCGTCCTTCTTTTCATCTATAAAGACTCATAACCTATTTACTTCTTTCCCCAAAAATCTCGTTCTTTTCCAAATCAAGGAAATTGCCAGTCGACATCAATTCCTACCTAAAGCTAATAATGGCTGCCATAAAGAAAAATCCATTTCCTCAAATATAATTCGAACCACCGCTTCTACAGCTAACCACCTCCTCCAGGAGCTACCGTCCGTCGGTCCTTCGCATCGTTGTTCGGCCTTCATAAATATATCCCCGCCGGCGTCAAACTGTTGCACCTTATAGTCTCGCGCAACCATAGTGACCAAAGCTGCTGCGCCACGCCTGGCTCAACACCGCTTGCTATCTGCTATCTCCTCCATTGTCTGTTGTTGTAGATGAGTGTTTTGCTCACGATTGATTGTTGTTTCAAGTAGTTTATTTTCGTTTTAAACTAGAGTATAATAGTAGGAATTCTATCGATTAATCTTACATTGCGAAATCTTGCTTTTGTTTTCGATGGTTATACGGTTTATGTGTTGACTGCGATCCATTTATGCAATTTTGTGGTTATCCTTTGAACTAATATATATGTATTTGGAAGCTTGTCTAGTTGTATTTGTGCTTGGCCACTTATTTGTGTATGCTGGGTTCATAATCCCTGGGCACAAGCATGTTTTATTATCAATAAGTGAATATATCATGTAAATGTTATCTGTAAGATAGATCTGAAATATTCTAATGCATGCAAACCTTTGGGTCACTACATACATATACATACATATATATATATATATGGATATATATATATGTTCCCATCTTTTACCGTTATCTCGAGAACCTGTGTAGATGCCAAGTGTGTTCATTATGTCATTAAAGGGAACTGAATGGAAAAGTTGTTCATATAATATACAAGTATTGGAATGTGTTATTGAATGTGAAAAGAAGGCATAAGCCTCCTCTGTTTTCAAGCCCTGTAAATCGAAATGTACTCCCAATTAATCACCTTTCACTTTATTTAGAAACAAGGTTTCCATTTAAGGGTACCTTATGTCCAATATTGTACTGCTTCAATTTAAATGTTGTTGCCTTTTTATACATGAACCTGCTGAGCCGCTCACTATATACTACTGAGAATCATGCCCCTTTGAAACGAAATAGTGCCACCTGTGAAGAACAACCTACGTAGGCACCATTGGCTATATGGTTCAATTGCAATGGAAATTACATATATGAATATTGTTTTAGCACTTGCGTTCAAGGTCTATGCGGTGTAGGGCTGTTTTATGTGGATTTTATACAATGTTGCATTCAAAATAGAAGCTGACTTTTAAAAAAAATTAAAAAAGGAAGTAGTGTGTTTACCTGGGACTTATAGTTATGAGTGTACTTGGAAAATTTTGGTTTTGCGTGTATAAAAATGGCTCGTGTATATAGTTAGAAGTATTCCGTGTGTAATGAAAATGCTTGCCTAATATGTTATGAAGTTGCACACTGTATTTTCTGTATATTTAGATCTGAAATTGCCTGTATGTTCACACTTCGAAACCCATCCTGAACGCCTTAGTTGGACCGTGAATGGACTACTTATATCCAGGATCTTGTAACTTCAAAACTAAACCGTATTTTACTGTCAAATTCAGTTTCTTTTGAAATTATCTTACTTGAATAAGTAATCATGATCCGAGTGTTTGTTGTGTTTTTACTTCTTTCTTTTTCGTAATACGCTCGAGTCAGATATGAGTATTCCTGATTTAAGGATATTCAGCTTGCAAAATGGAGAGGAACGTGAAGACACATATGCGCGTAAAAGACGACAAAACTGTAACTTTATATAAAATTCATGTATTTTTTATATTTTTCTGCTGTACCGAATATTTTGTATAAACTCGGATATTTGTTATAAAAAAGTTTTTTCCCACTGTTAAATATTGTATAAAAATTTGTTTGTTATTCTGTGTGATGTTCTGTTAAACCCTGTAAGTGAAGAACGAACTGTCGTTTTGAACGTTCTAAGTTGATTTAATTATCGATTTGGAGCAGTCAAAAATGGCAGGGCATTACAAGTGGTATCAGAGCCAGGTTTGACAAATCTTAGCTTATCGGGTTTAAAAACTCATTAGAGATAGAGTAGCAATACTCTAGAATGAGTGGAATTATCACAAGAATCACTGTTGAGAGAGCATATTTTGAAAATATGAATTATTTCGAAATTAAATAAATAGTTTTGAAAAGAAAAATTATTTTGAAATATAATTTATGATAAGAGTTTTGAGTATTTTATTCGATGTCGAGATTGGACTGTCAAGTATGTACGGATTTTGAATATATGCCTAACTAACGTATATACAAGGTCCAATATATATGAAACTGATATAGAATCACATTCTAGTCACTTGGAAATACTTCTAGGGATGATCGCGACATCATTATTATTCATTTTCGAGTTTTGAAAATGGGATGACTGTATGGTTCTGATTTAAATGTTGAGAAATACTTGAAACCGATCAGATGAACATGTTTGGATAAAATTTAATAAAATGTTTTGATAAATTATTATGAACTAAAATAGATAAGCGAAATTTAAATAAGCGACATATTAAATATTTTGTAAAGTATAAGTTGAAATTTCAATGAAATTGGGAATAATATGAATAAAGATTCAAATAGAAATGAATGCTTAAAAATATAATTTTGCCATTTCACTTGATTTATTTGTTGGCCTTGACCTACTATTATCGTTCACCTATCATTCAAACCATTCATGCTTAATTTTTTGAAACTGTCCAAATCTTATCCCGATCCTTTGAATTGCTTTAAAAAAATCGATGGACAAGTTGAAATTTGAAAATTGGTTAAAAAAAGAACTTGGAATGAATGAAAAAATCAAACCTCAAATGAAAATTTAAAATGAGAAATTCGGGTTGTGATCTAACTTGAACACTTAGTTCAAACTGAAAGGTTTCAATTGAACCTTTAGTTAAATTTGAATTTGATTACGACATCGAAATCAATGTTAGCTAAATTTTGTAAAGTTCAGGAAATTTAGTTCGGGTTGGAATATTTCCTAAAAATATTATTTATTTTATAACTATTATATGTTTTATTATTGTTTTATGCGAACTAAAGTATAACTATTATATATCTTATTTAATTATTCTCTACCAAATCTATTTTGATTTTTGAACTATTCTGCAAACAATTTTATATTAAAACATATTTAATTTATTCAAACCAATTTGTCAAACCTATTTAATTTACTTAAACTATTTTATATCATAACTTATCTAATTTATTCAAATCCTATTTTTTTAAAGACTTATTGTAACGTCCTGGGTTTTTCGGCCACTTAAATTCGAATATTTAAATATGTTTATATATTATATTTGAAATATAATAGATTTTTAATTGAATTTATTTAAATAGAGTTCGAATATATATATTTATATATTAATTAAAACGAGCTCGAAATGTCGCGTTAGTTCGAAATTTTCGATTCGAACTTTAACTGAAAATACAGGATTCGATATAAGTCGGATTTTTGTGAAACGATACACGTTTGGACCGGTTCGATTATATTTTTCAAATGAAAGGGAAAAATCAAGATTTCAACGTATAGATTTCAAGTTACGTTCTATTCAAATTTCTAAATAGTCGCTATGGAATTCGCTTTAAATTATAATGATTTAATTATAAATATTAAACGATTTTATATAATTGGAATATTATTTAAAACCAGAATGTTAGTATCGAGTTTGAATTTTACCGTTTGAAGTTGAAAACGTTGTTTAATAAATACGATGATATTTATTTAATAATTTTCATTAATCTAACCATTTGAATTTAATTTATATTATAAAAAATATTATATTAGATTTATAAATGAACCCTTGAATATATATGTTGACATATACTTCAATGTTTTCTTTTGGGTTCGACGATATGAGTGAAAGCCCCTTTAGAACTCGAGTCAACAACCCTGATCACTATTCTTAACAAACGTGCTTGCAACACATTTAACGATAGCACAGAACAAATAAAGGATACAAATGCGTCACAAATGCGAACAAGCCACGATAGTCTAGTATCTTTTTAAGTAAAGTATAGCAAATAAATAAACCTTGCTAGAAAAATAAATTATGCAAACAAATTAAATACTGTCACAGGTACAGGATGGAAAAGAGAAACTAAAATTCATATAACATAAAGTTGTTTATACAGTACAAGTTCAAATTCTATTTACAGTACAAGTTCAAGAAGAAGAAAATATATACAAATATACATGTTCAAGAATACAAAACACAAAGAGAGAAGAAATCAACATTTTGGTAAATCAACTTCTGCATTGTCTCGGCCCTTTCCAATACCAGTGAATCTGTCAGTTTCGATCTGCGAGAGAGAAAAGAAGGAAAACCCATTAGAAGGGATGAATGACAGTAATAAACAGTATAAGAAAATAGCTAAACAGAAAAAGGAAAGATCAGAAACAAGACAATACTTGAGAAAACAGTAAAACCAATAAGTATAGAGGGACAACTATGAAAATCTGCTAAGGAAAAAATACAGTGGAAGAAACAGCTAAGGAAAAGGTAATGCACATGCTAGAGAGAGGCAAAATCTATGTAGAACTGCTAACATATATATTCATATATATATATATATATATGTGTATGTATGTATGTATGTACAAAAAAATCAATCTCGAATACAGGATCCAAGGCAGAATTTACGGTTTCAAAAATCTGTACTGAATAAACTAGTCATAGCCACAGCCTAATCTAATCTATAGTGCAAATATATATACTTTTATTCTTAGTTGAATTCAGGTACAAAGGTCATACAAAACTGTTTTTTTAAGTTCTGAACGCAGATTCAATGACTATAATTGAGTGAACAATACATAGCACAGTTACCTAAAAACCTATCCAAGTTCGATCAAAATCCATCAACAAGTGCTGAAGCCTAAACTAAAATCCGAACCTAAAATCTAAATTACAGATTTGATTTTGATTGAAATAACAACTCGTAGCCACTGAAAAACAATGATCTTATCAAGATCGAAGACACCACTATAAATACGCTATCACCCACCATTGGTTCATCAACCATTCGAAACCACAGCAGAAAAAAATCAAAGCAAATATTACTGAAATTGAAATAAAAAAATACATAGCTTAATATGAGGGAGAGAACCGCTTCGTTCTTGGGAGGGGTTTCGAGTTGGCTTATCGATTGAGAGGGTTGCTGACACGACCCGAACTTCCCCGGTAATGAAAGCGCGGATAGCGTTGAGGACAAGACAAATCAGAACGCAAACAGAAGAACATTTCATTGTTATTACAACAATTCCATCAGATACAAGAATATACAGAGTATAAATGAATAAAATACATTCGAAGAATATCAGGGATTACAATAAATTACATAGCAGCGGAAAAAGATACAAAACACAACTAGAAGTGATACACGGATACAGAGCTTTCCGAGCATCGTTCCAGCTGTAAATCAGGATCCTATGAATATAAATCTGCAAAACCAAAACTACTAGCTGCCCGTGTCGAAAATAAGGGCACCCAAAGTTTAGGTTAAAACAATAAACTCCAGGTCAGTCATGTGACTGGTGTGAGAACTAAAACAGTTATTTAAAACTTTACTTTAAATATAGTAATTCAAGGGACCACGTCGTATAACACGGAACGGGTTTCCTCCCAAGAATACCAGTGCATAGAACAAACAGCGCAATGCTAAATAAAGAAAAATGAAGCTGTTATAAGACCCAGGTCCCATCACACAATGCAACGCAAGCCGGAGGATAGGGTTTTTTCCTTATAACAACCAAAGCATGCTTGATACGTTTAAAACACTTTATTTGTTACTATTATAAGTGTATAGTGTCAAAACAGTTTCAATCATAAATATAAATCATAGGCGGCATGGGTACCATCTATCATGTCGCCATACTAGTTCTACAATTAAAACCGCAATATCACGTATTGGAAATTGGATTTCCGTCATGAGCTGAGGCAAGGGGCAATCTCCTCTCCGCGTTCGAGACACTCTAGCAATGCCTCAGGACCCCACTCTGATCCTTTGGAACCTCCAAGGCCGGTCCTCCCTTACTTTTGAGGATTAATTATTCCTGAACACACGTTTCCCGGTCCTTACAGACCTATATCCGAGGCGCCTCGTATCCAACAACCACACAGGTGAAAATATATAAATGTCAGGGCTGGTAGGTCACTGACACCACCCTAGCTAGAAAGAAACGTCGTGCACTCCTTGGGTCCGTATCCCGTTTTTGACTCATACCGAGGTGTGAGGCTCGCGAATTCACGTTATACACAAAGCTACGCCACACAGGCCGTGCTTTGATAATCAACCACAAGACTTTGCTTTTCAACAGAAGCCCTGATCAATTTCCACTTACGCGTGCCACACTGGCAATTCACTCCATGCGACTGATGTCCATCGATATACAACCTCTGAGCTCGTACGTCTCGGAGAAGGGCGTTAAGCAAGAGAATAAATTTTCCGCCTCCATACAGATGTATATTTAATAGAGATCAATCAACACAGAATAAAATCCAATGTCAGACACACAATCCATTTACAAGTTCGTTCTGGGTCTGACCGAAACCGGAGGCACTTTCCTCGCATATCCATCCATCTCCAAGTACGTCTGGACGATCACCAACTATTTCCCTCATCTTGGGTGTACAGCCCAATCGAGATCATCAGTAATCACCCAAACGATGTGAAGACTTCCGGTCTTCGACCACCGTCTTCCTCTTCGACATCTCGTCGAATCAGTTATTCAGAATGGGTATAAACCCGGCCTTTCCAAATAACCCACGTATATGATAAACAAATGTTACACCAACACAACAAACGCCTCATTCCAATTCAGAATGTTCTTTTATTCACAAAATCACATTCTTAGGGAAATGTTCCCATAAATTTTATCCAAGATAAATTCTTCTAAATTTATTCTTTAATCTTCCTTTGGATATCATTTCAAACTAGTCGGGATTAGTGAACCACACCGAAGTAATTATTTATTTTATTTCCCAATCCCAACCTATATATCCCATGGAGAAAACTGGTAAGACTCCATATCTAACACCATGGTGTTATCGCTAAAATTAATTACCATCTCACGTTCAAATCTAATTAAAGATTTAACTATCGCTTTGGAGCAAAACTGGTGGTACTCCATTCTTGATCACCTTTCAGATTTGATAATTTAAACTATCAATTCACATTTCAATCTAATTAAAGATTCATTAAAACTCCACTTAGTTTTAATCTTTTCAAAAATCAATATCCTGCCTTTAACCGGGTTAAAGAACCAATGTCATCTAAAACACGATTCACGGTAAACCCAAATCATATTTGGTATTAAATACAAGATTCTGAATAGAAAATATACCGGCTTATATTCAATATCAAATTCTGAAACCAACAAATATCGTATTGGAAATAACGATATAAAATATATCTTTCAAATTCCCATAACAATATCTGTATAGTCACGAAATCCAACATCGAAATATTCCGAAGATAATTTCGATTCAACTCCAGTCCAATCCACGTATTGGGAATATTGATTATTTTTAAAATCACTTTCAAATTCAATTTATTTATTTCAAAAATAAATTGATTTTAATTCTAGTTCAGAACTAGTTCATTTCGATAAAAATCTATTTTTATCTTTTCAAATATGGAATTTTTCAGCCCAATTTTTCCCAAATCATTTCTTATGATTTTACACAAATTATAGATATTTTTAATAATTCTATCTAGGCCCGTACAGTCGATTTCCATCAACGGCCATCGAACTGCACTTACAGCGACCTTTTTCGAGTTTGATTTGGACATAATTCCAAATCCAACCGTTAGATTTCAAATTTCTAATATTCATTGGAAAGCTCTTTTCGATACGAACCCAACGGTTCCGGTTTTAGGAGAATCCGATGGTCGGATCTCCCGAAATGTCAATTCGAAGTCAATGGTCGAAATTCACGAACTGCCGCGGCGTGGCGCGTTCTATTCAGGCCATTATATATATAATATATATATATATATATATATATATTATATATATTTCGTCGATTTCCTTTTTAAAACGAATTTTATAAATAGTTCTAAATTCCTTTCAAAAACAATTTCAACTTCATCTTCAATTTCAAATCGATTTGATTTCAGTTCAATTCGAATTCATTTCAATTTTATTTAATTCGAATTCAAATTCGTTTCAATTCAATTCAAACTCTAATTCGTTTCAATTCAATTCAATTTGAATTTACCTTCTATTTAATTCAATTCGAATTCATTTCAAATTGATTTCAATTCAATTTCAGTTCGTTTTAAATTTCATTCAAAATGATTTCAATTCGTTTTTAATTCAATTTCAATTTAATTCAATTTGAATTCATTTTCTATTCAATTCGAATCGAATTCATTTTCTATTCGATTCGAATTCATTTCAAATTGATTCAATAAAATTTCAATTTGAATTTTAATCTAATTTAATTTGAATTTCATTTCAAAATATTAAATTTTGAAATCACTTTTCAATATTCATTATAAAACGAATAGAATCGATATAAATATCGTTCGCGTCAAAATAACGCATCTCTAATCAACATATTTTTCAAACACTTCTTTATTCTATTCAACAAATGAATATTTATTCTATTCAACACATGAATATATATTTCTTTCAACACTTGACTAATCTCTACAAATGAGTACTGTCAACACACGACTATTTTTATATTCAACACATGAATTTTCTTTTATAATATTCATTATTTTCCCGATTGGAATGAGGCTCAATCAATCACCATATAACGTTAATTATATGGATTCCATACAACACATGTATATAATAGCGATGATAAACAATCAACCATCATCCAAAGTGCATCACACAACTGCATAAGCATCAAATATAAATAATCAACGCTTACACAGCCTGTCGACCAATCGATCGACATACAATTAAATAATTGGGTTTAGTGTACTCAAATATCATCCCAACACCCGTGTGGGGTTTCAAATCAACCAACACAGATTTTTATTTGTGCAGTTGGGCGATGTGAAAAATTTATCGACCTAATCAATATCAGTCAAAACAGTGTATATAAACAAATCGGCCGATTTGTTTATAATTATTTATTTATTCACATTCACGTTAAAAATTATATTTTCAACGATAATTAATTTATTTAAACACATCTACATTTTATTATCGATTTCACATCAACATCACAAACAATTTTCACAACACATCAATTAAACAAACAAGCCATCCATGGTCTGTGGATGACGGGTGTAGGGTGCTGCTAAGCACCGTCTACATCCTAGTATATATATATATAACTAGAAAAGAAATTTAGAGTGAGAAGTTCTCACCAATAGCTATCCCAACTCCACGACACTTCATTTATAGAAATCTTCGTCGTTCTCGCCTTATGTCACTTTCTTTGCCCGTAGCAACTACCTATATAAAAATTGAATTTTTACTTTGCTATTCAATATATAAAAATCGAATTTTTACTTAGCTATTCAATATATAAAAATTGAATTTTTACTTCGCTATTCAATATGTAAAAATCGAATTTTTACTTCGCTATTCAATATATAAAAATCGAATTTTTACTTCGCTATTCAATATATAAAAATCGAATTTTTACTTCGCTATTCAATATATAAAAATCGAAATTTTACTTCGCTATTCAATATATAAAAATCGAATTTTTACTTCGCTATTCAATATATAAAAATCGAATTTTTACTTCGCTATTCAATATATAAAAATCGAATTTTTACTTTGCTATTCAATGTATAAAAATCGAATTTTTACTTCGCTATTCACTACATAAAGATTTCGCCTTTTCAAAAATAAATATTTCGCCATATATTCTCTATTTTATAGAAATTATATATTCAATACACTACTTACATAAAAATAGTATTTTTATATCTTCTACAATATAAAGGTCATATTTTTGATTCACTACATATATAAAGATCCAATTTTTAACACTTCTATAATGTAAAAATCGTATTTTTATCCTTCTACAATATAAAAGATTATATTTTTATTATCTATATAATATGAAATTTATATTTTCAACCTTTACATACGATAAAAATTATATTTTTAACTTCCTTATCATATAAAAATCATATCTTTAACTTTCCTATCGAATAAAAATCCTATCTCTAATTTTCCTATCGAATAAAATTCAGTTTCAACCAATATAAAAATTCATTTTTAACTAAAATAAAAGTGGGGGAAATGTTGTATATAACAGTGTTGTATACACAATTATATGATTTTTGTTTGATGATAACAACCAAATATATTTTATTATTGAATGTGTTTGTAACTGTACTGGTATATTTTACATTAGACAGGAATATAATATTTCTATTTAAATAAAATACAACTATACAGAAATTTGAATATTCACACAGTATTTTATTTGAATAAGAATATTTTATTTCTATATTTAAACAGTACAGATTTACAACTCCATTATTTGTACATATATCACTGATATACATTTCAATATATTCAATTTCACACTTAGCTCCTCTTTACAACACTTACAATTTCATACACACTACATTTCTATACAGTTCACTCGTATATATTGACACATATTAATATCATCATCTTCAGTCTTCTTGACTTCACAGCATTCCACAGTCAATCCAGTTATCTTCATACCTGTCACATACAGAAGAACACACACAGTAGACTGCCACAAAAATAAAAATTAAATAAAAGCAAATAAAAAAAAAATTATTTTTAATTTTTATTTGCCTCAGATTTGCGGTGTGTTTCTCATCATTTTTCTAGACTTTGTCTGATATGCAGGGACAGGAAAACTCGTCTGGATGGCTGCATATACACACGTGAATACATGTGTGCACTGCCACGCCAATCCAGTATCGCGACTGAGGAGTGGCCAAAAAGACCATCTCAACCCAGTGTACAATCAACAATAGGAAAATCAAATACAAGTCCAAGAAAGAAAATCAATGCAACATGAATGAAAAAGTAATCAAGTGCAAGGGTCAGACATAATGGTCGAACCAGCAAGCTACATACATGCATGATGGCAGAGGAGTCCACACAGAAATCTCAATATACAAGTAGTTCGGGTCAAGTATATTTTTTTTAAGTCAAGAAAATCAATGTGGAGTACCTATTCAAATAACAGCAAGGCTCAAACATAAAAAAAAAGTCATATAAGGAAGCAAGTACTACATGAAGCAGCTAAGGAGTATTCGTTTTAACAAAATAGCGCAAGTGTATGGCAAGATCAATCAATGGGTCAAGTAAAGCTCTTGTTCTTATCAATTCAAATAAACAGAAGAGTTCAAAGCAAAGTATTAAGTGTAATGACAAGAGTATCAAGAATAATTTCTTGTTCAAATATATGGCAGAACAAAAAAAAAAACTAAAGGAACAGTGCAAGTACATGGGTGTATAGAATGGTCGAGCATATGTACATGGATGCTTGTATTCATAAATATGGCTGAGAACATATACAAATCAGGACTGCACGAAATTGTCAAGCAAGCATGCATGTTTTCAGAAATGGTTCAACTCAACAGTGAATTGCTTCAGCAGTATAAGTCTTCATATATATGATACATGTTATGGATTGAACTCAATGAAATGGTTCGGAATTGTTTCAGAAATGGTTCTACTTAATGAAATATGGGTACAGTTTCATGTATATACATGATACAAATGCATGTTTAATACGTGATGTCTGTTATAAGGATAAACATACCCAAGTACCAGATTTCAAGTGGTCAACACAAGTGCAATACAACAAAGTCATGATAGTAAAGGACACAGCAAGTATATGGAGAACACAAGCAGTAACATTACAATGCCAAAGTAATCAAGTTAAGAATTACAAAAGTAAATATGCATGGTGCAAAATGGAACAGCAATAAGAAATTTTGTTTTCAAAGGATAAGTGTTTTACTGGAAAGTCAATTAAAATGAAATCAGAAAGTGTAACCAAAATAGAATCTGCTCGTCTAAAGTATCAGAAAATTGCAAGGCAAAGTCAAGCAAAGCATTTGTTCTTAGGTAAAACAAAATCAGGATGGCATCTGTTCTTATCAGTGTTCTATGGAGCAGAAGCATCAAATAGTCAAATTCGAAATTTACTCTAGAACTGGTCAACCAGGAAATATAAATGTGCTTCCAGAAAAAAAAAATGTTCTAAGTTAAATTAGACATTGACCAATTCTAAGGCCAGAATCTAACTCGCAAGATATTCCACAATTTATCTCGTCAGTTTGAAAATTTCCAAATATTATCAAGTCAAAATCCAGAAGTCACGAGTAAATTCATTCAAGAACAAATCGAAGAAACCCCAAAAATAGAGAAAGGTTTTCAAGCCCAAAAATTTACCACTACCAAGTCAAACGAATAAGAAATCAGAGCATATATCTCGGATTTACAATCCTATATAAACACCAATCATCATCGGCTATCATTATCCAAGCTCGAAGAAATTAAAAAGAAAAAGATCGAATTTAAAAATCATACCGAAGCAACAACAAATCACTTAGATCATATCGAAGAGATACAGCTCAATCAAAGCAGTGGTGATATCAACTGAAGATCGAAGCAAATCTGAAGAGGAGCAGTAGTTCATCACTTCACGAACCAGAAAAGAATCGAAACCCTAGAAATAATCATCGCCGCCATTTTTTATTCAGAGAAAAAGGGATCGAGCTAAAGAGAAGTGGTGGAGCAATTAAACAAGGGGCCGGCCAAATTATACCAAAGAGCTAAGAGATTTTAAAAGGGGATAACCCATCTTTTTAAACTCCTAAAGGATTTTAGATTTTTTTTTTCTTCTTGTTTGTTTTTCAATTTAAATTTGTAACTAGTCTACAGTTTTCTAGTTTGTCTCTAAAACTAGGGAGACGAATTACAGGGTTTGTAATTCGGGGAAATCTAGTTTTGGGGATAAAAACCAGTGCAGGGTTTTGAGCGTAGGGTTAAGAACAGTTGGGAGCGAGTGTCGCGAGTTTACAGGGGATTGTAAGCGTAGAGATTGTTTTAACTCCTAGTAGAAACCTTGGGGAATGCAGCAGTAGGCAGGGTTTTGCCGAAGCTGGGTATATCTGTGTGTTATTTATTTTCCGCATTTATTCTGATTATTATCTGTGCTGTGATTATTTAATTACTCTGTGAAAATCTGCGATAAACCCTATTCACCCCCCCCCCCCCCCCTCTAGGGTTAATTTAGATCCTACAAGTGGTATCAGAGCAGGTATCTTTTATTTTATTAACTCTAGAGTCATGAATTTGTCAAACAACGCTTTTTCTGAGGGTCAGTCCATAGCTAGGCCACCAATGTTTAATGGAACCGATTATGCCTATTGGAAAGCTAGGATGAAAATTTATTTGAGTTCAGTTGATTATGATGTGTGGGATATTATTGAAACGGGTTATAGATCTCCCACTGTTATTGTTAGTGGTGTTGAAATTCCTAAATCAAAAGATAGGTGGGATGCTAATGATAAAAAATTATTTTCAACTAATGCCAAAGCAATGAATGCTTTAATTTGTGCTCTTGATAAAACTGAATTTAATCGAATTTCTCATTGTGAGACTGCGCAGGAAATATGGCATACGTTGGAGGTCACACACGAAGGTACATCTCAAGTAAAGGAATCTCGTCTCGCTCTACTCAGCAATGAATATGAAAATTTCTCTATGCAAAAAGACGAAGATATAAAAGAGATGTATGGACGCTTCTCATCACTGGTCTACAATGCAAAAGCTCTTGGCAAAACCTATACCGAAGTGGAATTGATCAGAAAAATACTGAGAGTGCTACCGATGAATTTTGAAGCAAAGGTGACGGCAATTCAAGAATCAAAAGATCTGAATAAAGTAAGCATGGAAGAGTTGATCGGAAATCTGATTACTTATGAGATGGAGTTGAAAGCAAGAGAAGAACGAAAGGATTCTGAATCAAAGAAGAAGACGATCGCTCTAAATAATTCTGTTGAAAGTAATGATGATGACCCCGCTGAAGAGCTAGCCATGGTTTTAAAAAAGTGGGCCAAAGGAAAATACAAACCACGAAAGAAGAATTCAAAAAACAACAAGTCCGAAAGTTCAGATAATTCAGACGATGAAGTATATTGCTACAATTGCAAGAAACCCGGTCATATCAAACCAAATTGCCCACAGCTTAAAAATGAAAAGAGGAAGAAGTTCAGAAGAAAGAAGAAAGCTTTTGCTGCTACATGGGATGACGAGGAAGGAGAAGAAGTTTCTGAAAGTGAAGAAGAGGAAGCTAATTTGTGTCTTATGGCTCATTCTGTTTCAGAAAGTAGTGAAGAGGATTCTAGTGATGTATCGAATTTTACTTATAAAGATTTAATTTTAATGTGTCACGATCTCACGAAAACTGTTGATTCTCTTGAACTAAAAGTTAAGAAATTGAAATCTGATAGGTCAAAACTAGTTCAAGAAAATAACAGTTTAGAAACAAAACTTGAAAAAGTTAAGAATTCATCGTTTTCAGAATGCGAAAAATGTAAATTTTTGAGTAACGATTTGTTGAAATTAAAAACTAATCTTGAGTTACTTAAAAGTGAAAACATGAATTTGAAAAATGAAAATCTTGATTTTGAAAAGGTGATTGAAAAGTTTAGAGAATCTGAAAAACTTGATTTTGAAAAACAAAAACAATTTGAAATTGAAATTTCCAAGTCCGATGCTAGAATCAAAGCACTTGAAAACGAAAATTTGATCTTAAAACAAACTGATGCTGAAAAAAGGAAAATCGCTATTAATCGTTGTTCAAATTTAATGAAAGAAAATAGCGATCTTAAATTTAAAATTCAACAACTTGAGTCAGCTTTGACTAAATTTTCTAAAGGAGAGAAATCATTGAATATGTTGTTAAAAAATCAATTTTTTGTTCAGAATAAAAAGGGACTTGGATTTGAATCTGATCAAGTTAAAAAACCAAATTTTAATGATTTTAAAAATCCTTTAATTGGCTTTGAAAACAATCAAATTGAATTTTTGAAATTTAATAATTTCAAAGGGTTTTTAAATCATAAACAAATTGATAACTCGTTTAAAAACAATTCATTTAAATCTGTTTGGATTCCAAAAATTAACAAAATAAATTTAAGCAAATCCAAACAAATTTGGGTTCCAAAGGGTACGCTAGTGAATAGTAATGGATTGTTATATAAACGGGTTTGGGTACCAAAACGTGTAAACGAAGATAAGAGTGGTAAAACAACTTTTGTTAGATCACTCGATCATATAAACATTTAGGTACTATGGGAGGCTGAGGAACAACTGTGCTTAAGTTAGATAAAATTCAAGTTGATTCATATATCAAATTATTTGGAGTTCCTTAGCCATAGATTCAGAGTTGGAGATTCATTGCATCACGTTGATTATGGTAAGTCAGGTATGATCTCTAAACTCGTACTTTTATTTCTTATTTTTTACTTGGCTGTTTTTGAAATCATTCGTTATGAATTATTGAAAATCTTGGACTATAAAAAATTGATTTTTTTTGGTGATTTCAAACAATTATCTTCAAATTTGATAAGTTGACTGTTTCTTGAGTTTGTCTAAAAATTCTCTGAGGATGTCACTTGTGATTCTTGCTTTGAAAATGATCTTGTGCTGCTCTGATAAGGAAATTGATTTATTGGTGTTTAAATGATAAGTTGGAAAATCAGTAACTGGATTTAGTTAAAATTCATAGACAATTTGAATTAGTATATAAATGGTTTTAAAAATTGTCTAGGAGCAATCAGTGTTAAAAATATTAGAAAATTTCATTTTCTAACTGATTGATTTTTTTAAGCTGATTTTCAACTTGCATTTTTCAAAAACTCCTCTTAAAATTGATATTTTCAATTTTAAAATTATTTTTGATTATTTATTCAAAAATTGAAATTATTGATTAATTTGAACCGTTTTGGGACTCATCAAAATTATTGATAGATTTATGAAACTGTGATGAGTTGCGACTATGGTATAATTCATAATTAGAAGAGATATTATTTTAAATCTCATGATGATTAAACAGATTTTATAATATCTTTGAATTAGAGCTTATTTCACGACCATCTTCTATATCTACCATATTTCTGTCATTCATCATGGTTTTATTTAATTTGGGGAGTTCTAATTATTCTTAAAATTTAAAAATAATAATAATAATAATAAATAAATAAATAAATTATCCTTGGTATTCACTCCCATTTAAAAATCCTCGCGGTTATGCGTGGGTGAATTACCTTAATTTCTATGTGCTTCCATTCTCACTTAAAAGACCTTCGGGCTGTGCATGGATGGAACTCATTAGAGAGGATAAAGTTAAGTTACTACTAACCCCATTTAAAAGACCTTTGGGCTATGCGTGGTTAGAAAGTGCTTAACACATTCTTTTTTGCATATTTAAAATCTTTAAAATTTATATTCAAATATTCAATTTTTATTGAACTCTCCTCATTCGATAAAATCCATCGTAAATCCATTCATTCTGAAAGTGAAATTTGCTTCTGATTTAAAGATTATTATGATTTTTGGTTTGATTAAATGGGATTTGCGATATATATTCTCTCTCTGAATATGAATCTATATTTTTAATCTATATTCATCACTGTTTCGATTTCTATTTTCCTTTTGATGATAACAAAAGGGGGAGAATGGTCAAGATTTTGATTGTTGAGTATTAATTCAAAAATATTTTAAGATTGAAAGTTAAATATCTAGAGGGAGAATGGTCAACTGGATTACATCATTCATATTCTTCCACATATATAGGGGGAGTTCAGTTGTAGGGGGAGTATACAAATAGGGGGAGTAATATATTTCACGTTCAAACACATTCAAAATCTTTTATTTGTTTGTCATCATCAAAAGGGGGAGATTGTTGTATATAACAGTGTTGTATACACAATTATATGATTTTTGTTTGATGATAACAACCAAATATATTTTATTATTGAATGTGTTTGTAACTGTACTGGTATATTTTACATTAGACAGGAATATAATATTTCTATTTAAATAAAATACAACTATACAGAAATTTGAATATTCACACAGTATTTTATTTGAATAAGAATATTTTATTTCTATATTTAAACAGTACAGATTTACAACTCCATTATTTGTACATATATCACTGATATACATTTCAATATATTCAATTTCACACTTAGCTCCTCTTTACAACACTTACAATTTCATACACACTACATTTCTATACAGTTCACTCGTATATACTGACACATATTAATATCATCATCTTCAGTCTTCTTGACTTCACAGCATTCCACAGTCAATCCAGTTATCTTCATACCTGTCACATACAGAAGAACACACACAGTAGACTGCCACAAAAATAAAAAATAAATAAAAGCAAATAAAAAATATAAAAAAAATTATTTTTAATTTTTATTTGCCTCAGATTTGCGGTGTGTTTCTCATCATTTTTCTAGACTTTGTCTGATATGCAGGGACAGGAAAACTCGTCTGGATGGTTGCATATACACACGTGAATACATGTGTGCACTGCCACGCCAATCCAGTATCGCGACTGAGGAGTGGCCAAAAAGACCATCTCAACCCAGTGTACAATCAACAATAGGAAAATCAAATACAAGTCCAAGAAAGAAAATCAATGCAACATGAATGAAAAAGTAATCAAGTGCAAGGGTCAGACATAATGGTCGAACCAGCAAGCTACATACATGCATGATGGCAGAGGAGTCCACACAGAAATCTCAATATACAAGTAGTTCGGGTCAAGTATATTTTTTTTAAGTCAAGAAAATCAATGTGGAGTACCTATTCAAATAACAGCAAGGCTCAAACATAAAAAAAAAGTCATATAAGGAAGCAAGTACTACATGAAGCAGCTAAGGAGTATTCGTTTTAACAAAATAGCGCAAGTGTATGGCAAGATCAATCAATGGGTCAAGTAAAGCTCTTGTTCTTATCAATTCAAATAAACAGAAGAGTTCAAAGCAAAGTATTAAGTGTAATGACAAGAGTATCAAGAATAATTTCTTGTTCAAATATATGGCAGAACAAAAAAAAAAAAAAACTAAAGGAACAGTGCAAGTACATGGGTGTATAGAATGGTCGAGCATATGTACATGGATGCTTGTATTCATAAATATGGCTGAGAACATATACAAATCAGGACTGCACGAAATTGTCAAGCAAGCATGCATGTTTTCAGAAATGGTTCAACTCAACAGTGAATTGCTTCAGCAGTATAAGTCTTCATATATATGATACATGTTATGGATTGAACTCAATGAAATGGTTCGGGATTTTTTCAGAAATGGTTCTACTTAATGAAATATGGGTACAGTTTCATGTATATACATGATACAAATGCATGTTTAATACGTGATGTCTGTTATAAGGATAAACATACCCAAGTACCAGATTTCAAGTGGTCAACACAAGTGCAATACAACAAAGTCATGATAGTAAAGGACACAGCAAGTATATGGAGAACACAAGCAGTAACATTACAATGCCAAAGTAATCAAGTTAAGAATTACAAAAGTAAATATGCATGGTGCAAAATGGAACAGCAATAAGAAATTTTGTTTTCAAAGGATAAGTGTTTTACTGGAAAGTCAATTAAAATGAAATCAGAAAGTGTAACCAAAATAGAATCTGCTCGTCTAAAGTATCAGAAAATTGCAAGGAAAAGTCAAGCAAAGCATTTGTTCTTAGGTAAAACAAAATCAGGATGGCATCTGTTCTTATCAGTGTTCTATGGAGCAGAAGCATCAAATAGTCAAATTCGAAATTTACTCTAGAACTGGTCAACCAGGAAATATAAATGTGCTTCCAGAAAAAAAAATGTTCTAAGTTAAATTCGACATTGACCAATTCTAAGGCCAGAATCTAACTCGCAAGATATTCCACAATTTATCTCGTCAGTTTGAAAATTTCCAAATATTATCAAGTCAAAATCCAGAAGTCACGAGTAAATTCATTCAAGAACAAATCGAAGAAACCCCAAAAATAGAGAAAGGTTTTCAAGCCCAAAAATTTACCACTACCAAGTCAAACGAATAAGAAATCAGAGCATATATCTCGGATTTACAATCCTATATAAACACCAATCATCATCGGCTATCATTATCCAAGCTCGAAGAAATTAAAAAGAAAAAGATCGAATTTAAAAATCATACCGAAGCAACAACAAATCACTTGGATCATATCGAAGAGATACAGCTCAATCAAAGCAGTGGTGATATCAACTGAAGATCGAAGCAAATCTGAAGAGGAGCAGTAGTTCATCACTTCACGAACCAGAAAAGAATCGAAACCCTAGAAATAATCATCGCCGCCATTTTTTATTCAGAGAAAAAGGGATCGAGCTAAAGAGAAGTGGTGGAGTAATTAAACAAGGGGCCGGCCAAGTTATACCAAAGAGCTAAGAGATTTTAAAAGGGGATAACCCATCTTTTTAAACTCCTAAAGGATTTTAGATTTTTTTTTCTTCTTGTTTGTTTTTCAATTTAAATTTGTAATTAGTCTACAGTTTTCTAGTTTGTCTCTAAAACTAGGGAGACGAATTACAGGGTTTGTAATTCGGGGAAATCTGGTTTTGGGGATAAAAACCAGTGCAGGGTTTTGAGCGTAGGGTTAAGAACAGTTGGGAGCGAGTGTCGCGAGTTTACAGGGGATTGTAAGCGTAGAGATTGTTTTAACTCCTAGTAGAAACCTTGGGGAATGCAGCAGTAGGCAGGGTTTTGCCGAAGCTGGGTATATCTGTGTGTTATTTATTTTCCGCATTTATTCTGATTATTATCTGTGTTGTGATTATTTAATTACTCTGTGAAAATCTGCGATAAACCCTATTCACCCCCCCCCCCCTCTAGGGTTAATTTAGATCCTACAGGAAACTTACTGTAAAATGGAAGAAGGGGGGGTTGTGCTACGTCGCCGGAGGTTGGGGAGGAAGGGGTTAAATCGAGATGAGGGAGAGGAAGAAGAAGAAGAAGGAGGGCGTGGTACAGGGGGTGGAAGAAGAGGAAGGAGGAGGGAGAGTGGAGAGGGGCGGTGGCGCCCGCCACTTGGAGGAAGTCGCGATGGGGCTGCAGCGGGAGGAGCGGCGGCTCCTCCCCCTTCCTTCTCCGTCGCCTTCTTCTTTTATTTTTTATTTTTTTTCCTTTCTGCTGAATCGATTTTGAACGGGGGGGGGGGGCAGAGAAGTTAAAAGGGAGAGGGTTTTATTTATTTATTTAATTATTTAATTTACAAAAAGTTGACTTTTTCATACGACCTCTAAACGAGGCCCACCGTCTGTCGTCCATAGCGTTTCACCCCTATTCCGAACACAATGGGATATGTACCGCAAGCTGATTCGATCGTTTCGATCAGTTTTGGTCAAAACCAACATGTAACTCTATATATCGAATTTGAACGCGCATTTCAATTTACTGAGGTCACATACTAACTCTATAAATTCCCAAAAAATATTTTCTAGCTTCGTATTAACGATACGGTCCTAACAAAACTAATTTCGTCGAATTCTGAGACCGGTGGAAAAATGGCCAATTTCCAGTCGATTCAAATCAACTAAAACTGGTCAAACGCGTTTTCCTTTGCCATGCTCACATATTGATTCAAAAAATTATGAAATTTGGAATCTAGCAATAACTTTACATCATGGACCGAACAAAAGTGGTTTCGTCGAAATCCGAGGTCGTTTGCAAAATTTCCATTTTTAAGGGCCTGAATTCCATAGTGACTATTCAGAATTTTCAACTGGACGTATCTTTTGATTCCCGCTATGAAATTTTGATTTTTCGGATTCGTTGGAAAGATATTATCAATTAGATTCTAAATATTTTTGGTTTCACTAAAATCCAGATTGTTTTTCACCCGGTACATTTTCACTAAAATCAAATTATCGAACTACCGCGCCATTTTCAGTTCTATTTATAATTTAAAATAAATATTTATATTCTAACGACGACGTAAATAATATATACATTCGAATTTTATTCAAAATAAATTTCTAGTCGATATTATTTAAAATAATTCATTTAAATGTTCAAAATTCGCTAAAATTGCCAAAATAAAAATTTTAAACTGGCCTAGATTTTCGGGTTGTTACAGTTGCGGTTTGAATGATGGAGTACTGATGTAACGACCCAGCAGTTTTCGGCCCGAAAAATCGACATAAATACCTTACCATATCTCATGTCGACCCTCCGAACACCGAGAACACCGGATTGTTAATGAAAGAAAATAGAGGGTGAGATAAGGAAGAAAGAAATATAAGAATAGAAGAAGAAGAACACAACACAGAGTCTCACATCGCAACGGAACATAATATAATATAGAAATAAACCTTTATTGAGAATTTTAAAACTTACAATCATCAGAGTATATCAACACACCTGGACAGTTTATAATAATCTGCCCTCATACAACACAGCGGAATAAGCTAAGTGCATCTGGACTTCTCCAGCACGCCTTTCGTAGTGTTCAATAACCTGAACCTGCAAACCCGGCTAACCCGAGCATTTACAAAATACCGGGTCAGTCTGGTGAACCAGAGTGAGATAAACTCGCACAGTATTAGGGTAAATCATCCAACATGATTTTAAAGTTTGAAATCCTTTCAAAGAAAAGGATAATCGTAAGACCGAATCCACACATAAACACGGACGGTTTTTACCTTACGATAACCCAAAACAGTTTTTGAAATCATAACTTGATCTGATATTATGATAATGTCTAAATACAAATATAATAACAATCTAGGGAAAACGCTTGCATCTCACGCTCCCCATATATAGTATACAAACCAAAATCGCGGGCGCTTATTGGATATTGGATTCCAACTTGACAAGGTATGGGACCACCTTCCGCACGTGTATCTCTAGAGGCAAATACACTGGGTTCAACAAGAACGTCTTGCAACCCGGCCCTCACATGACCGACCACTCATTTCGCTTGAGTGTATCGAATGTATATCACCGACGGTTGGGATCAGCAACCGTCTGCCCGAAAAGGGACAGCATCGAACATAGATTAAAGAAGCAAATGGAATTTCTCTAGACAGGTGATCATACACCCTAATGGGAGCGACCCACATAGCCATGCTGCCTGCCCGATTTTCGTCCTCTCCCGGTTGATGAGGCTTGAAACTAGAATTCCTTTCCGAACATTTGGCACCATTCACTTTGAATGCCACATCGTCAGATCCTCTGGATATCACTAATTGACGTCCACAAAAATACTCTAGTTATTTGGCTAGAGAAAACCATTTCTCCGCCATCAACCATGGTACGTTTGAAGAAATCAACGTACGTAATTTCCTTTGGAAATACTCTGTCAGACACTCGTCCATACAAGTCATCCAGGAACAGGATGAACCGAAGGCACTCTCCTACTGCATCTCATATAGGAATCACCCCATGGATCAGTAACGAGAAGTCCTTGCAACCCGTGGATTCCAATCACGACAGAATCACAGTTTATCTCTGCTTGCAAGACAGAGAATCTTAATGGTTCTTCCATTTATGAAGATCCACGGTCTTCAATGCTCCATCTCGACCGTCTTCAAATATCTTCACGTATTTGTTGGTTGGAATGGTTTTCGAATATAAATTCGATCCCGGTCTTTCCATACCAACAAGCGTATTGGACAGATTTGATAGTCGGTGTTTTAACTATCAAAATAAACAGTGTTTCAACCATGACACTCCAATGAGTTCACTGGTTCAGTATTCAGCATCACATGGCCTTTAATTAAACAAACTGATTTCACTTCTGTTTAACAAAACTTCTACTCTTTTAATATTTTAAAATACGATAATCAAATTCTTATCACTAACCTCTTTTACGATTTCCAACTAATATCATCTTCAGACAATCCTGATGTCGTTCAAGTTGGGGTATTTTAATTTCCTCTCAGACCTTGATCAACAACGTTCATATCTTTCGATAAATATAAGTTGTAATCAACCCAACATTTTATTCCAGTCTCCTTTCAAATTCTATTCGACCATTCCACTTTGGAAATCTTATTTCCATTTCCCTTTTTCTTAATTCCATTTCAAAATAACATTAATTTGGAATTAACGATATAAATCCTCATCGCCTCTTTACAAACCTTGTTTCAACTACATTCTGGTTTAGTCTAAACCCTTTTACCCATATCACTTTCTCCTTTTATCTTAATTCAAAAGTTAAAGTCAACATGATTTAAGCCATCGTATTCGCCTAAATTCCCTTGATAACTTAGTTGTAAAACTTCGGGTTTTGAATATAAAATCCGTTCATAACTTCTTTCATTTTTCAACTATATTCATCCCAACTTGGATTACTTTTCATTAATTCCCTTATAAATTAACTTCCCAAATTTTCTATTACTCAGAATGATAACTTACTATATCACTAACTACTTTAAAAGTAGTGAATTCCTTTATTAACTAAAATAAAGTTGTAAATTTCTCTTTTAAAACTTTGTTAAACCAATTATTCTTTAAAACTGTTTGATAGGATTAACTCAAACAACTCCAGTCCAAATAGTCGATTTAGTCCACTTGAACCCCAGGTTACCTCTTTAACCCATTCTGATTCGTTCTCCCATTAAATTAATTAGAAATATAATTAAATTTAAATGATTTCATTAATTGTTTCTTACCAAACCATTATTCCAACTTTTAAGTCATTGGATAAATTTTCTCTCCACTTGTTGATTAAATCAGAGTTTCCTTACACATAAATCAATTAAATAATAAAGGAAAGGAATGTTTAATTCCTTTTTAAACAAACTCTATCTTAATATAATTTAATTCGAATTCTATATCCCGTTATAGAGTAAATTTTATAACTTCTTTCCTGATGGTAAATCGTCGTTTATAAACAATTGATGTCTTAGGCCATATACTGCTGACAAATACTCCACCAATAACACCCATTGGTTCAAAATAAACAGATGTTGCAATTTTCAGCCAATAATCAAGTCAATCACATTTAACTGATCATAAATAACGACCATTTTACTCCAACCAAATAACATAACAATTCAAACAATTAATCACGTTTATAAATAACCGTGACCAACAGGGTGGATTACCTCCGTTGGATCCAATCGTTAAATAACGATTTGGAAATTCACTGAAATTAAACACAGTTTAATTTCATCAGTTAAATCAACAATCAATGTATATACTAGCAAACAGCCAACATCAGTAATCAGAGCACACAAAATAAAAACCCAATTTATATAAAATATAAATAGGGAAACTGAGTGAGTTTAACTCACTTTGACTGGTTGGGTCGTCCAGCGCTGGTCTTACCCAAACTAAGCAGCGTTTAATTAAATTTCAAATTTTCTGTCTTTCCCGTCCTGACAGATACTGCTCCATCACGATCTCCTCGTCTCAACGGTTCCAACGAACCTGATTTCGTCAAAATCCGTTAAGGTATGTACGAGATATGGTTAAAACAAGTTTATAAAGGAATTAAATTTCAAAAATATAGATTTCCTTTTAATTAATCATTGGGCTTACCTTAATTCCCGGCCCACTAACCAACCCGACCCGCTTTACCATATCAAAACCCTACCCATCGGATCCCTCCTCATTCATTTCTTCATTAGTTCGCCGCCACAAAAAAATTAGGGTAACGAAAACCCTAAAACTTCTCCTCCTTAATCGATCTGAGCACCGCAACCAATCGCCGTCCCACACCGCGTCGACAAACCCCTCGAGGCTTCCCTTCAGTTGCTCCGCCGCCTTCCCTTCCACTGATTCAACCCAGATCGAAGTCCCTCTCCCCAAAAGCTAAGTTTTCTGTTTCTCACTAAATTTCGGTTTTTGATTTCCTTTAGCCTCGAGTTTTTGTTCATATCGAACTGAATTGATTCCGTTTATTGTTGAACTTACCGTGTATTTATACTAGAACTATTTGCGGTGATCCATGAATTGTCATGTCCTAGTTGAACTTTACAGTGCCTAGTTCTAGGTGATTTGGTTCTGCCATGATCTTCGTGATGGCTTGCGTATGATGGTTTTGCGTTTGATGTTTAATAGGCAGTATAGGATCTGTGATAGATCAAACTGTTCATATTTAGATTAGGTACAACCATCTGTATTGTCTATTCGCAGAAAATATTGGTCGAATTGCCAGTGGTTTGTCATTATAATTTCTGAGATATTGAGCTGTATTTATAAATCTTCTGTCCCCTTTAAACATACATGACAACCGCCCTGTGATGTATCCGTATGCATTCACTGTATCCATATACAATTGTTTGGTTTGCTTACCCTAGATGTGATGTTATAAGATATACACATATTTGTTTTCTCCTTTTCTTTTTGCTGTGCTATGATCTGTTTGTACTAGTAATGGGAACACTGATCGATATATGATACTTAACAAGGAAATGGTACAGATTTGAACTAGATTTCCCATGTGAAATCTTGCTCAGATATACACCACTGGACTGTTTCCTATATAGTAGACAAGGCTATAAGTTTTTTTTTTTTTTTATTTGTATTGTACACGTCCTGTTTGTACAATATGCACAACTATCGAATTGTTTTGTCAACTACTATTGTATTGTCAATTTCATACTCATATTGTATTGTCTGTTCATACAGTGAGTCCTTGATTTTTTTTTTCTTTAAATATATACCTATACATTTCTAGCTATTAATAGCTTTTGCTTTTCTCTGTCCCTTTCAGGTTGATCAGGTGGTGAAAGCATGATGTTATGGGGTGATCTTTTCTCTTAGATTTTCTTTTATCTTTTCGTATAGTGATTGTACATTCATTTCTCTTTTATCATTTCATTTGATGGCAGGCATGTATTCATTTGGTCGGCTACACAGTGTAGGCATTGCAGAATGATCCATGTATTGGATTCTCAGCATTGGTTTGTTCGACTTAGCTTTTGCCGATCTGTATTTGATTTATGGGAGGACAGTCCATGTGGATCTGTACATGATTCCTGTTCATTGTAGCTGTTCTGATTTCTGCTTCAATGCCGTAAAGATTTTGTATAAAGATTTGATTGTAAAAAGATGTATAATTTTTAATGTTTCTATAACTGTTCATATATTCTTTTATCAAAATTGCTTCTCTTTTCAATTTCAGATTTGTACTGTGAGGTTGTAGGTATAGCAGAATAGTTGTACATGAGTTTTACTAATTATATGTAAAAATATTCGGCTGTTCTTTCACTGTTTAAATGAGGAAAATTTTGTACAGTTCTAAGGAGACATTTGCGCCAGTGCTGTACTTGAATTCAAAAAGTGTTATCTTTGATTTTTCCCTAGTACAGATATGAATGTATGTTGTTCCTTTGCATTGAAAATATAATTAGTGTGTGTTGTTCATAACTTTAGGTTTTGTTTGAAATTTTAAATCTCATATTATATAAATTAAAATTCAAGCATCTAAATTAAATGATACTAAATTAATACCGCCATATTTAGTAAAATAAAGAGTTTCAATTGCCATGACAATTTGGACGTTCTAAAATATGTAATGAAAGTAGCCAATTTGATTTTGTATTCTAAAATTTGAATTCAAAATAATAACTTGATATTATCGAATATATATATACTATATAGATCTACATGGAAATCCTTGTTTAAATAAATAAAATAATTCGTGTAAATGGTCAGAAAATACGGGCCATTACATTCTTCCCCCCTTAAAATAATTTCGTCCTCGAAATTGCTGGGATAAGAAAATGTGGTAAATCCTATAAATTTTAAAATATATTTAAATAACACTTTATATTTTTTTTTCATGGTTTCGGTTTATTTAATTCTTTATTAAACTATGGATGAATTATATTCAACCAATCTGACAAATGGTCAACGATAAATCAGCAACCAAGGTACATCAAATTCCATCAAATCAACTGAATCCATATTCAATATTACTATTTAATTTAATTCAACATATTTGAATATCTGCCGATCACTATTCGATTGATTTTTATTTAATTATTGTTCATTAAATTTCTAAATTTAAATCAATTTTATTTAATTCCAACATTATTTCTTAATTTAAATATCAATATCATTATTAATTACTAATTCGATTTCACTTAACCCAGTTAAGCTCCAATTCAAATTTTTAACCAAATTTTGAATTCCATTCAAATTAATCAACACACAATATTTCAATAATTCCATAAAAATTATTTCTTTTCTATACAAAAATATATTTCGGGTAAAATTATTTCATTTACCCCCTTACAAAACAATATTGTGTCCATTACCAGTTCAACGCTTTTCAACACTTGAACCGATTGATCAACCCAATACAAACATTTGTATATAAAATTTACAAATACGCTCTCATATATATATATATATATATATATATATATATACGCTCAAACTCAATCTAGGGTGTTACTAATCCCATCTCTATTGAGTTACGCCACAGAGCCAAGGTTATCACTAAACCAATAGCTCTGATACCACTGTAACGACCCAGCAGTTTTCGGCCCGAAAAATCGACATAAATACCTTACCATATCTCATGTCGACCCTCCGAACACCGAGAACACCGGATTGTTAATGAAAGAAAATAGAGAGTGAGATAAGGAAGAAAGAAATATAAGAATAGAAGAAGAAGAACACAACACAGAGTCTCACATCGCAACGGAACAAAATATAATATAGAAATAAACCTTTATTGAGAATTTTAAAACTTACAATCATCAGAGTATATCAACACACCTGGACAGTTTATAATAATCTGCCCTCATACAACACAGCGGAATAAGCTAAGTGCATCTGGACTTCTCCAGCACGCCTTTCGTAGTGTTCAATAACCTGAACCTGCAAACCCGGCTAACCCGAGCATTTACAAAATACCGGGTCAGTCTGGTGAACCAGAGTGAGATAAACTCGCACAGTATTAGGGTAAATCATCCAACATGATTTTAAAGTTTGAAATCCTTTCAAAGAAAAGGATAATCGTAAGACCGAATCCACACATAAACACGGACGGTTTTTACCTTACGATAACCCAAAACAGTTTTTGAAATCATAACTTGATCTGATATTATGATAATGTCTAAATACAAATATAATAACAATCTAGGGAAAACGCTTGCATCTCACGCTCCCCATATATAGTATACAAACCAAAATCGCGGGCGCTTATTGGATATTGGATTCCAACTTGACAAGGTATGGGACCACCTTCCGCACGTGTATCTCTAGAGGCAAATACACTGGGTTCAACAAGAACGTCTTGCAACCCGGCCCTCACATGACCGACCACTCATTTCGCTTGAGTGTATCGAATGTATATCACCGACGGTTGGGATCAGCAACCGTCTGCCCGAAAAGGGACAGCATCGAACATAGATTAAAGAAGCAAATGGAATTTCTCTAGACAGGTGATCATACACCCTAATGGGAGCGACCCACATAGCCATGCTGCCTGCCCGATTTTCGTCCTCTCCCGGTTGATGAGGCTTGAAACTAGAATTCCTTTCCGAACATTTGGCACCATTCACTTTGAATGCCACATCGTCAGATCCTCTGGATATCACTAATTGACGTCCACAAAAATACTCTAGTTATTTGGCTAGAGAAAACCATTTCTCCGCCATCAACCATGGTACGTTTGAAGAAATCAACGTACGTAATTTCCTTTGGAAATACTCTGTCAGACACTCGTCCATACAAGTCATCCAGGAACAGGATGAACCGAAGGCACTCTCCTACTGCATCTCATATAGGAATCACCCCATGGATCAGTAACGAGAAGTCCTTGCAACCCGTGGATTCCAATCACGACAGAATCACAGTTTATCTCTGCTTGCAAGACAGAGAATCTTAATGGTTCTTCCATTTATGAAGATCCACGGTCTTCAATGCTCCATCTCGACCGTCTTCAAATATCTTCACGTATTTGTTGGTTGGAATGGTTTTCGAATATAAATTCGATCCCGGTCTTTCCATACCAACAAGCGTATTGGACAGATTTGATAGTCGGTGTTTTAACTATCAAAATAAACAGTGTTTCAACCATGACACTCCAATGAGTTCACTGGTTCAGTATTCAGCATCACATGGCCTTTAATTAAACAAACTGATTTCACTTCTGTTTAACAAAACTTCTACTCTTTTAATATTTTAAAATACGATAATCAAATTCTTATCACTAACCTCTTTTACGATTTCCAACTAATATCATCTTCAGACAATCCTGATGTCGTTCAAGTTGGGGTATTTTAATTTCCTCTCAGACCTTGATCAACAACGTTCATATCTTTCGATAAATATAAGTTGTAATCAACCCAACATTTTATTCCAGTCTCCTTTCAAATTCTATTCGACCATTCCACTTTGGAAATCTTATTTCCATTTCCCTTTTTCTTAATTCCATTTCAAAATAACATTAATTTGGAATTAACGATATAAATCCTCATCGCCTCTTTACAAACCTTGTTTCAACTACATTCTGGTTTAGTCTAAACCCTTTTACCCATATCACTTTCTCCTTTTATCTTAATTCAAAAGTTAAAGTCAACATGATTTAAGCCATCGTATTCGCCTAAATTCCCTTGATAACTTAGTTGTAAAACTTCGGGTTTTGAATATAAAATCCGTTCATAACTTCTTTCATTTTTCAACTATATTCATCCCAACTTGGATTACTTTTCATTAATTCCCTTATAAATTAACTTCCCAAATTTTCTATTACTCAGAATGATAACTTACTATATCACTAACTACTTTAAAAGTAGTGAATTCCTTTATTAACTAAAATAAAGTTGTAAATTTCTCTTTTAAAACTTTGTTAAACCAATTATTCTTTAAAACTGTTTGATAGGATTAACTCAAACAACTCCAGTCCAAATAGTCGATTTAGTCCACTTGAACCCCAGGTTACCTCTTTAACCCATTCTGATTCGTTCTCCCATTAAATTAATTAGAAATATAATTAAATTTAAATGATTTCATTAATTGTTTCTTACCAAACCATTATTCCAACTTTTAAGTCATTGGATAAATTTTCTCTCCACTTGTTGATTAAATCAGAGTTTCCTTACACATAAATCAATTAAATAATAAAGGAAAGGAATGTTTAATTCCTTTTTAAACAAACTCTATCTTAATATAATTTAATTCGAATTCTATATCCCGTTATAGAGTAAATTTTATAACTTCTTTCCTGATGGTAAATCGTCGTTTATAAACAATTGATGTCTTAGGCCATATACTGCTGACAAATACTCCACCAATAACACCCATTGGTTCAAAATAAACAGATGTTGCAATTTTCAGCCAATAATCAAGTCAATCACATTTAACTGATCATAAATAACGACCATTTTACTCCAACCAAATAACATAACAATTCAAACAATTAATCACGTTTATAAATAACCGTGACCAACAGGGTGGATTACCTCCGTTGGATCCAATCGTTAAATAACGATTTGGAAATTCACTGAAATTAAACACAGTTTAATTTCATCAGTTAAATCAACAATCAATGTATATACTAGCAAACAGCCAACATCAGTAATCAGAGCACACAAAATAAAAACCCAATTTATATAAAATATAAATAGGGAAACTGAGTGAGTTTAACTCACTTTGACTGGTTGGGTCGTCCAGCGCTGGTCTTACCCAAACTAAGCAGCGTTTAATTAAATTTCAAATTTTCTGTCTTTCCCGTCCTGACAGATACTGCTCCATCACGATCTCCTCGTCTCAACGGTTCCAACGAACCTGATTTCGTCAAAATCCGTTAAGGTATGTACGAGATATGGTTAAAACAAGTTTATAAAGGAATTAAATTTCAAAAATATAGATTTCCTTTTAATTAATCATTGGGCTTACCTTAATTCCCGGCCCACTAACCAACCCGACCCGCTTTACCATATCAAAACCCTACCCATCGGATCCCTCCTCATTCATTTCTTCATTAGTTCGCCGCCACAAAAAAATTAGGGTAACGAAAACCCTAAAACTTCTCCTCCTTAATCGATCTGAGCACCGCAACCAATCGCCGTCCCACACCGCGTCGACAAACCCCTCGAGGCTTCCCTTCAGTTGCTCCGCCGCCTTCCCTTCCACTGATTCAACCCAGATCGAAGTCCCTCTCCCCAAAAGCTAAGTTTTCTGTTTCTCACTAAATTTCGGTTTTTGATTTCCTTTAGCCTCGAGTTTTTGTTCATATCGAACTGAATTGATTCCGTTTATTGTTGAACTTACCGTGTATTTATACTAGAACTATTTGCGGTGATCCATGAATTGTCATGTCCTAGTTGAACTTTACAGTGCCTAGTTCTAGGTGATTTGGTTCTGCCATGATCTTCGTGATGGCTTGCGTATGATGGTTTTGCGTTTGATGTTTAATAGGCAGTATAGGATCTGTGATAGATCAAACTGTTCATATTTAGATTAGGTACAACCATCTGTATTGTCTATTCGCAGAAAATATTGGTCGAATTGCCAGTGGTTTGTCATTATAATTTCTGAGATATTGAGCTGTATTTATAAATCTTCTGTCCCCTTTAAACATACATGACAACCGCCCTGTGATGTATCCGTATGCATTCACTGTATCCATATACAATTGTTTGGTTTGCTTACCCTAGATGTGATGTTATAAGATATACACATATTTGTTTTCTCCTTTTCTTTTTGCTGTGCTATGATCTGTTTGTACTAGTAATGGGAACACTGATCGATATATGATACTTAACAAGGAAATGGTACAGATTTGAACTAGATTTCCCATGTGAAATCTTGCTCAGATATACACCACTGGACTGTTTCCTATATAGTAGACAAGGCTATAAGTTTTTTTTTTTTTTTATTTGTATTGTACACGTCCTGTTTGTACAATATGCACAACTATCGAATTGTTTTGTCAACTACTATTGTATTGTCAATTTCATACTCATATTGTATTGTCTGTTCATACAGTGAGTCCTTGATTTTTTTTTTCTTTAAATATATACCTATACATTTCTAGCTATTAATAGCTTTTGCTTTTCTCTGTCCCTTTCAGGTTGATCAGGTGGTGAAAGCATGATGTTATGGGGTGATCTTTTCTCTTAGATTTTCTTTTATCTTTTCGTATAGTGATTGTACATTCATTTCTCTTTTATCATTTCATTTGATGGCAGGCATGTATTCATTTGGTCGGCTACACAGTGTAGGCATTGCAGAATGATCCATGTATTGGATTCTCAGCATTGGTTTGTTCGACTTAGCTTTTGCCGATCTGTATTTGATTTATGGGAGGACAGTCCATGTGGATCTGTACATGATTCCTGTTCATTGTAGCTGTTCTGATTTCTGCTTCAATGCCGTAAAGATTTTGTATAAAGATTTGATTGTAAAAAGATGTATAATTTTTAATGTTTCTATAACTGTTCATATATTCTTTTATCAAAATTGCTTCTCTTTTCAATTTCAGATTTGTACTGTGAGGTTGTAGGTATAGCAGAATAGTTGTACATGAGTTTTACTAATTATATGTAAAAATATTCGGCTGTTCTTTCACTGTTTAAATGAGGAAAATTTTGTACAGTTCTAAGGAGACATTTGCGCCAGTGCTGTACTTGAATTCAAAAAGTGTTATCTTTGATTTTTCCCTAGTACAGATATGAATGTATGTTGTTCCTTTGCATTGAAAATATAATTAGTGTGTGTTGTTCATAACTTTAGGTTTTGTTTGAAATTTTAAATCTCATATTATATAAATTAAAATTCAAGCATCTAAATTAAATGATACTAAATTAATACCGCCATATTTAGTAAAATAAAGAGTTTCAATTGCCATGACAATTTGGACGTTCTAAAATATGTAATGAAAGTAGCCAATTTGATTTTGTATTCTAAAATTTGAATTCAAAATAATAACTTGATATTATCGAATATATATATACTATATAGATCTACATGGAAATCCTTGTTTAAATAAATAAAATAATTCGTGTAAATGGTCAGAAAATACGGGCCATTACAACTGAGGGGTTGTTATGGGTGCTGGCCGATCATTGGAAGAGGGTTGAAGGTGGATCGCGGGCGGAAGAGGGTGCGACGCCATCGAACTCTGGTGCGTTGAAATAAAAAGGGGATTTAGGTTTGTGGATTTTCGGGTTTCGGCTTTGAGGAAATTGAATGGAGGCAACTGAAAATAACAAAGGATCGGTGGAAAGGGGTTTTTAAAAGTGAAGCGGGTTTGAGATGTGTTAGGCTGACTAACTCAGGTAAAGGCCCATTTAAAAATTCAAAAATGAATTCATGTTTTAAAATTTATTTAGTTTATAAAGTTCGTAATACATTTTCTCACACATATAGTATCAGATTTACGCGCGATCAGTTGCGTTGGGACCGTGGAGACGAGTACTTCGAGATGGAGCAGGCCTTGACCGGATCTGAAGTGACTAGAATTTTTATTCAAATTAAACGTTAGTTTAATTTGATCAAACAGACTGTTCATCGACGGATTTAAATCCAGGTGAGTTAAACTCACTTAGCCTTCCCGTTTATATTTTATATAAATTGGGTATTTTCATTTTGCGTGTTCTTATTGTTAGTAGTTGACTGTTATGTATATATACTGTTGATTCATTGGTTGTATAATTTCAGAAAATACCCACTGCTTTGGGTTGACCTACACAAAGTAATTCCCTTGACTGTTCGCATTTATTGCTTGATTTGTTTGGATTGTTTGAATTGGTTGTTGATGGATTGGTGATTGTCATAGAAATTTAGCAATCAAATCATTGATTATTATTTTTGAACCTTATTTCGACAATTGTTCTGATAATAACCAATGGATGATGTAGGTTGAGTAATTGTCATCACCTGGCCTATAAATCAGTGGATTTATAAAATATGGTTTTTATCGATAGTGGGTCAATAGTACTTAAGTTATAAACATATTTAATAACGGAAATAGGTTCTTACATCGAAGAGTTATTTAAAAAGGAAATGAATTATTTATTTATTTAAAGTTTATAATGGAATTGTTTTGGAAAACAAATCCTTATGTTAACAAGAATTATTTGCAAATGAGCAAGGGACAACCTAGTGGTTAGGTACTTGATTAATTGTGTTAAATGCACAATTCAATGAGGTTATTTAAAGTAATTATATTTTAATTAATTTAAAAAGGGAAATTAACTGGAATAGATTGAAGGAGTCGTCGTGTTTTGAATTTGACCAAGTCAATAGTGTCTACTAAGTTGGGTTTTATAATTAGTTGTTGATGAACTAAATAAATTCATTTAACAAATAGTTATTGAATTCTAAGAAGATTTTAAAAAGATTTTATTATTTATCTTTGTAAATAAAACTGATTTTACAATAATAAATGTAAAAATAAATTATTTGTTTTAATTTAATTAATTACTTCTTAAATGAGATATATCTAAGTAAGCAATTGTTTTGGAGATATAAAGAGGTTTTGGTTAAATCTGAGATGGTTAAACAAGGCTTACAAATGGAATGTGGGTTAAACGTTGATTTAAAAAGGGGAAATACTTGATAATGGTATCGAGTTAAATCAATAGGTTTTAAAAAGGGAGTTTCCCGAAAGAAAAGGAAATTGGTAAAAAGGGGTTTGGTTTGAGCTTGGAAAACAAGGTTGAAATTAGGATTTGTAATTCAGTTTGTGAAACAAAGTCATTTGAATAAATCGAGAGTAAATAAAGTGATGTTAGTAAGGAACTCTTTAAATAACAATTTAAGCGATATTAGTTATATTTAAAGAAAAATTTCCAAAAAGGTAAAGAGTACTATAAAGCAATATTTTAAATAGTGGGATGTGGTTAATATCATTTCTTGAATTGCAACTCGTATTTATCCGAAGGTAAGAACGTTGTTGATCAAGGTCTGAGAGGTAACTAAAATACCCCCAACTTGAACGACTGTGGGATTATCCCAGGATGATACTAGTTGATAATGTCAAGAATGGTTGATAAGATTTCCAAAGTAAAGGAAATGATATGAGATTATTTTTCCTAGTAATAGAGTTAAAAGGAGATTGGGCGATAAGTTTTAAAAGCCAAGTGATGCAGAGTACTAGACCAGTGGATCTATTTTTATTTTCATGGATGTTTACTTGATCGTTAAATAACCGACTATCAAGTCTGACCCTTACGATTGTTGGTATGGAAAGATCGGGATCGAATGAATATTCGAAAACCATTCCAACCAACAAATACGATATATATAGAAGATATCGGGCGACGATCGAGATGGAGCATTTGAAGACCATAGATCTTCATAAAGCGGAAGAACCACTTACAATCTCTGATTCGACCCAGAGATATACTGGGGTTCGGTCGTGGTTGGAATCTGTGGATAGCAAGGACGATCGCTACTGATCCATGGGGTGATCCCTATATTGGATGCAGGAGGAGAGTACCTTCGGTTCATCCTGTACCTGGGTGACTTGTATGGACGAGTGTCTGACAAAGTATTTCTAAAGGGATTACGTATATTGATTCTCAACAAACGTATCTTTGTTGGTGGCAGAGAAGGTTGTACACCATCTTTGGCTTAACGCTCAGAGTATTCTTGTGGAAATCAGTATTCAGTGATACCTAGCGGATCTGATGATGTGGCATTCAAAGTGAATGGTGGCCAGGTGTTCAAAATATTATAACCTTAAGCCTCACAGTCGGGAAATGGCAAAAATCGGGCAGGCAGCATGGCTATGTAGGTCGCTCCCATTAGGGTGTATAGTCACCTATCTAGAGAAATTCCTTTTGTTTCTTACTTTATCGATTCTGCCCATTCGGGAAACGGTGGTTTGAGCCCAATCATTGGGGATATACATTCGATACATTCAAGCGAAATGAGTGGTCGGTCATGTGAGGGCCAGTTTGCAAGACGTTCTTGTTGAACCCAGTGTATTCGCCTCTAGAGATACACGATCGGCAGGTGTGACGACCGCCCATAACCCCCGCACTAAACAAGAGGAATAATGCGCTGAAAGGCGTGCGAGGCTGCTATGGACGATCATCATAGTAAGTGAACACATCGAAACCTGTCGTAGAACTCACAGCGCAAGGATAAAATATAATAGAACATATACAACAGGTGATAGTAATGAGGTATCATATAGCAAACTTTTGAAACTCTTTCAACATCCAGAAAGATTATCCAACTGATATCCAAGTTTGTACATAAGGCCTCACTACAACTCTCAAGCAACTCAAACAGCGGAAACAGAAATACTAGATAGAATAAAACTGGTACGCCAGCCTCCTGCTCGTCATCGCTCAGCTTCCTCGTATCACTAAGCTCCATTACATGTAACCTGCTACTTAGTCTGCCCATCCACAACCGGATGAACAGCACAAGGTAATAAGAGGAGACATAAAACCTTGAGTCAGACAATAGTCTTAGTGAGCGATAATACAGCTAACAAACTTCAACAAGAAAGCATATGAGAATGGGTAAATGAACAACTTATCTACCCACATCACCAGAGAAGAACTCAACCTTATCTTCCCCACATCGGACAGTGATAGCCTTTACACCAAGCATTTCAACCATTCATCCATAGAAACCAGAACACCCATTCAATCATAGAGAACACACATGACATCCAGATAAGTCTCACGCAGACAACCCTAATCGAGTTTAACACTCCTCAAGTACTCTCGCCAGAGGCCTAGACCAATATCACTTAAGCACTCAAAGAACGTCTCCCTCGACTTTGGATAATCTATGTGAGATAGTACAAATAGAACAACTAATCATCCATGACTGACTCTGGCTATCACTGCCAATCCTGCTTCGAAACCATCATTATCGTATGACGGCCAACCTTGCCGTATGTCAAGGGCTAATGATAACCCCAGTTCTAGCATGAACTCCATATGCCCAACCTTGGCAATGTCTAACCTTGACACTAGGCCTTTCCCCAACCAAAAAGACCCAGGGTACTCGACCAACAACCGGTCTTTTGGGCCTTTCAACGATACCCATCATACCCCTGCTTTGAGCCTGCTAGAACTTACGACAACGATGACTTCTCGGCCTTCGCATCTCTTATCGTCCAACCTTGACGATGTTTCATAGCTCAAGCAACCTTCTCGAGCAGCCATTATCCACCAACTCACGACCTTTGAGTTGTCTCCGCATTCGTTGTTTCACCTTGATCAACGAACACATTCATCACTTCGAGTCTTCCTACTTGAATCACCTCGAAGTCACGCCATCACCGAACCAAAACACATCACCGAATCATAATCGTCCAGACCTTTTTGGTTCGTACCCGAGTCGTACCCGAAAACGTACTTTTTCAGAAAACGACCCTGCCAAAACCGACCAGAACCTTGCTCTAGAATGACCAGCCAAAAACCGACCAGCCTTGCTCCAGAATGACCCGCCAAAAACCGACCAGCCTTGCTCCAGAACGACCCGCCTCCATGCAGCTTTGGATCGACTCGACCTCCTTGCAGCTTTGGATCGACTCGACCTCCTTGGGACCGACCAGCTTTGGATCGACCCCGTCAAGACCGACCAGATTTTGCTCCACCTGACCGACCAGCTCCTTCAGAGCGACCAGGATTTGCTTCCAGTAAAAACCAACCAGAATGCCACCATCTGAAACCGACCAGAATGCCACCATCTGATACCGACCAGAAACACTTCTGCTCCTTCTGGACCGACCAGCTTAAACCGACCAGCTCCCTGACTTGCTTCCCAAGCCATACTATGACCGACCACCTCATTCCAGACCGACCCGACCAACTCCAGGACGACCAGAAACCTGCACATCTCCAATTCGACTTCGATTTCGACCTAAACTTCGCCAAACGACGAATCCGACGAAACCAGCTTATCTGATTCATCCAAACGCAATCACAAACATGTTATGCAACCAACAATATCATCAATCTAACAATTTCCATCAAAACACATAAATTTCCCAAAACATGATAAGTGAATCATATGAACATAAAAACGGATCTAACTTGCATAATCTTGAGAAAAATCATAAAATTAACCATTTAAATTATCTAGATCAGATCCTAAGGTGATTCATATATAAAATGGACTTAGCATGGTGTGGATCTAAGGAAAATAACATGGAAATGATGAAATTAACATCCTAAACCCATATACTTGCATGAATCCGAATGAGAGATGTAAATCACTCACCAATTATCCAAATCTAAGCAAAAGCAATGAAAACGCAATCCGGACAGCGAACACTTCGAATCAAACTCTTCAATCCGATGAATTCGCCCTTGAGACGATGTAGATCTAGCCTCTTATGGTGTAGATCTTCGATTTCCCTCCTTGGATTTTGGAATTTTAATGGTGGAAAGATGTTAGAGGAAGAAGGAGATCAAAGCCTCCCCATAAGAGAATGGAAAATGCCAACCTTTCTCCATACCCCTTACCCCCTATTTATAGTCTCCACCCACCCTCTAATGGGCCTTCTCCAAATCAGCCCATTAGCCTTCCAAAACCTGAACAGCCAACTGAAAAACCTTAAAACAGCGATTTCTCCCAAACCGTTGAACCAAATCCTTAATGTAACCACTCTACGGAAAGGGAATCATCAATTCCTTTCCAATGGCACAGGTCTCACCCTCTGATTCGACCTGAGTCAAAAGTTATGCCCAATACAAGACTGACAGGGGCAAAATGGTCACAAACAAAATCGGTAAAAATTATGGACATGTCACACATCCCCATAAGCAACATACCAAAAGATGAGAATGATCCAACCCTCAGGGAATAAAATAAAAATATTTTACGATCTTCCGATACGTAAAATGCGGGCTGTTATAGCAGGTGGTCCCATACCTTGTCAAAGTGGAAATCCAATTCCCAATAAGTGCCCACGGTTTTGTTTGTATATATATACATGGAGCGTGAGATGCAAGCATTCCACTAGATTGATATTTACTTGTATTTAGACACTATCATAATATCAGATAATATATTGGTTTCAAAACTGTTTTGGGTTATCGTAAGGTAAAAAACATCCGTGTTTATGTGTGGATTTGGTCTTATGATTATCCTTTTCTTTCGAAAGGATTTTAACTTTAAAATCAAGTTGTGTGATACCTTAATACTGTGCGAGTTTTTTTTTCTCACTCTGGTTCACCAGACTGACCCGGTGTTTTGTAAATGCTCGGGTTAGCCCGAGGTGTACAGGTTCAGGTTATCAGGTACTGAGAAGTCCAGAAACGAGCTGGAGATGTTCAGACATATGAAATCTAGTATTTATTCCGATGTGTATAAGAGGATAGATTATCAAAACTGTCCAGATATGTGATGTACTCTGATATTGTAAGTATTTTCAAAAGCTCTCAATAAAGATTTATTTCTATATTATATTTTGTTCCGCTGCGATGTGAGACTCTGTGTTGGTTCTTCTTCTTCTATTCTAACTTTCTATCTTTCTTATCTCACCCTCTAATTTCTTTCTATAAATGTTCCAGTGTTTTTGGTCGGCATGAGTACGGTAAAGGGTATTTATGTCAATTTTCGGGGCCGAAAATCTCTGGGTCGTTACAGTGGTATCAGAGCTATTGGTTGAGTAGTAACCTTGGCTCTGTGGCGTAACTCAATAGATATGGGGTTAACAACACCCTAGATTGAGTATGAGTATATAGGAGCGTATTTGTAAGATTTTATATAAAAATGTTTTGTATTATGTTATTTGATTGGTTCAAGTGTTGAGAAGCGTTGAACTAGTGAATGGATACGATATTGTTTTATAAAGAGGGTAAAGGAAATACTTTTACCTAAGGTATATTTTTATACATAGAAAAAGAAAATTATTTTCTATATTATAGTAATGTGGGTTGATTTGTTGTTATGATTGATTTGATTTGAAATGAAATTTGAATTATGAAATAAAATTGAATTGATTAGAAAATCAATTCGTCGATTGAATCAAATATGAAAGTGAAACTGAACTTGGTTAAGTGGATTTAACCAGTTGGGGTTAATGAGAAACTGTATGAATGGAAAATAAGGAGATAAACCCCGGCATGGTGGATTGGAAATAAGATTGGGTGGTGAAGTAGGAACAGAATTGTCTAACCCAAATTATTATTTGCATTATAAGTGAAGTAAATACAGAGTCCTGAAGGCTGTGGAGATGATTTGGTTATGCAGACTGCAAATGCAGACGATAAGCAGTTGCTTGATACGCTTTGGAGATTGGAATTTGAATTGGAATACTCGACCAAAAGGTAAACCTTAATATCATGGGTTAAGAAATTTCTTTATACCCTGAGTGGGTTGCCATTTGGATTTTGAATTTTCTTTTCGAAGAAATTGAGGCCCAGAGTGGTAGTGGTAGTCGTACCAATTGAGCCATGCAGAGGAGGTGCTGGCAAAATTCTCGAAAATTTTTAGAGTTTGAATTTATTTTGAATTTAATTCAAAAGTATTGATTTTTGAAATAATATGGTTCGTAATATTCTCTTTACTTTACAATTTCGAGGACAAAATTATTTTGAGGGGCGAAGAATGTAACGTCCCGGGTTTTTCGGCCACTTAAATTCGAATATTTAAATCAGTTTATATATTATATTTGAAATATAATAGATTTTCAATTGAATTTATTTAAATAGAGTTTGAATATATATATTTATATATTAATTAAAACGAGCCCGAAACGTCGCGGTAGTTCGAAATTTTCGATTCGAACTTTAACTGAATATACAGGATTCGATATAAGTCGGATTTCTATGAAACGAGACACGTTTGGACCAGTTCGATTATATTTTTCTAATGAAAGGGAAAAATCGAGATTTCAACGTATAGATTTCAAGTTACGTTTAATTCAAATTTCTAAATAGTCGCTATGGAATTCGCTTTAAATTATAATGATTTAATTATAAATATTAAACGATTTTACATAATTAGAATTTTATTTAAAACAAGAATGTTAGTATCGAGTTTGAATTTTACCGTTAGAAGTTGAAAACATTGTTTAATAAATACGATGATATTTATTTAATTAATTTCGTTAATCTAACCATTTGAATTTAATTTATATTATAACAAATATTATATTAGATTTATAAATGAACCCTTGAATGTATATGTTGACATATACTTCAATGTTTTCTTTTGGGTTCGACGATATGAGTGAAAGCCCCTTTAGAACTCGAGTCAACAACCCTGATCACTATTGTTAAGAAACGTGCTTGTAACATATTTAAGGATAGCATAGAACAAATAAAGGATACAAATGCGTCACGAATGTGAACAAGCCACGATACTCTAGTATCTTTTTAAGTAAAGTACAGAAAATAAATAAACTATGCTAGAAAA
Source organism: Allium sativum (assembly GCA_030737875.1). Lineage (NCBI taxonomy): Eukaryota > Viridiplantae > Streptophyta > Magnoliopsida > Asparagales > Amaryllidaceae > Allium > Allium sativum. The sequence goes on from JASFAX010000025.1 coordinate 17,888,267, forward strand.
ATAAAATATGCAAACAAATTAAATACTATAACAGGTACAGGATGCAAAAGAGAAACTAAAATTCATATAACATAAAGTTGTTTATACAATACAAGTTCAAATTCTATTTATAGTACAAGTTCAAGAAGAAAAATATATATACAAATATACATGTTCGAGAATACAAAACACAAAGAGAGAAGAAATCAACATTTTGGTAAATCAACTTAATTCTCGGCCCTTTCCAATACTAGTGAATCTGTCAATTTCGATCTGCGAGAGAGAAAAGATGGAAAACCCACTAGAAGGGATGAATGATAGTAATAAACAGTATAAGAAAATTGCTAAATAGAAAAGGGAAAGATCAGGAACAAGACAACACTTGAGAAAACAGTAAAACCTATTAGTATAGAGGGATAGCTATGAAAATCTGCTAGGGAAAAAATACAGTGGAAGAAACAGCTAAGGAGCAGGTAATGCACATGCTAGAGAGAGGCAAAATCTGTGCAGAACTACTAACATATATATTCATATATATATATATATATATATACACAAAAAAAATCAATCTCGAATACAAGATCCATGGCAGAATTTACGGTTTCAAAAATCTGTACTGAATAAACTAGTCATAGCCACAGCCTAATCTAATCTATAGTGCAAATATATATGCTTTTATTCTTAGTTGAATTCAGGTACAAAGGTCATACAAAACTGTTTTTTTAGTTCTGAACGCAGATTCAATGACTATAGTTGAGTGAACAATACAAGGCACAATTACCTAAAAACCTATCCAAGTTCGATCAAAATCCATCAACAAGTGTTGAAGCCTAAACTAAAATCTGAACCTAAAATCTAAATTACAGATTTGATTTTGATTGAAATAACAACTCGTAGCCACTGAAAAACAGTGATCTTATCAAGATCGAAAACATCACTATAAATACGCTATCACCTAGCGTTGGTTCATCAACCATTCGAAACCACAACAGAAAAAAATCAAAGCAAATATTACTGAAATCGAAATAGAAAAAAATACTTAGCTTAATATGAGTGTAACGACCCGGAATTTTGGGGCCAATTTAAAGATAATATTTTAGAAAATTTTAATGAACTTTAATATTTAAAATAATTTATTTTAAATAGGAACGACCAAAAATTTATTTTAGAATGAATAAATTCAATTTAATTATAAAAGGAGTTTAAAACAGCGCTGCAGTTTGAAAATCTGAATTTGAACTTTAACTGACTGTACAGGATTCATTTTAAATCAGAATTGAGCGAAATAAGAAATATTTAAATCTGTTTAATAATATCTTTCTAGCGAATCTGAAAATTTGAAATTTCATAGCGGAAATCAAAAGTTATGGCCAATTCAATTTTTAGAAAAGTCGCTGTAGAATTTATATATATATTATATAGGGTCGGAAAAGCTGCTTTTCACATATGAAGGAATTTCGACTCGAAACCACTTCCATTGAGTTCGAAATGACGTTTCTGCATTGAAAAACAGTAAACACTTATATATTTTGAGTTTCGGGATTTATTTGTTTTAAAATGTATTTTTAATATTAAATATATTGGCCTTAAAAATAGTCATTTTTCAAACGACCTCGGTTTTCGATGAACCACTTTTGTTGGAACCGAAATGTCAAATTATTGCTAAGTTTCAATTTCATAATTTTTCGAATTAATATTTGAGTGCGGCAAATGAAAACGTGTTTTGTCAATTACAGTCAAATTTAATCGACTAGAAAATGGCCATTTTTCAAACGGTCTCAGAATTCGACGAAATTAGTCTCGTTAGAACCGTATCATCAAAACATAACTAGGAATAAGTTTCTGTAATTTTTAGAGTCCGTATGTGGCCCCGGTAATTTAAAATGTACGTTTGAATTTAATAATTAAATGATTTATAATCAAATTTAAAGAAAAACATATCATAACAGCCAAACTGGGTTACGAAACATATTCCACTCTGTCCGGGACGGGGGTTATTAGCTAGGGGCGACATTCGTTGGGTTCGATTCGGTGTTGGGATCGGACAAACCTTTTATTTTGAATTAAAATAAATAAATAATATAAAATACAGTATATAATAGAGTATAAACACGCTAGAATACGCCAAGCTCTAATTCTAAATGGCCAGCCGCCGTCTCTTCTATTCAATGGCAGAGAAGCTCCAAACTTCTTTCGATTCTTTCTCTCAATCTACTCTACAATACAAAGTGATACCAAGGCAAAAACTGAAGAGTAACGTGTGATCTACATAATGAACGGAGGAGATGGTGTTTAGTGCTTCGAGTTGGCCAGAATCGGCCCTCCAACGGCCGCCGTTCACGCTCAAATCCAGGCCAAAGGGGGGGTGTGAGTGGAGCAGGCTTTTGGGCGATGAAGGAGGAAGCCTCGGGCTTCGAAGTGACGTTCTCTGATCGGTGTCGGAGGGTCTCGAGGCGCGTGCGTTTCAAGGATGATGGGGCGTGTTTTGACGAGGTCTGGAGGAGCAAATAAACAGAAAGAAGATGGAAGAGGAAGGATAAAAGAGTGGCAGAGATGTAAATAATTAATTTAACTATTATTTTAATTTAAGTAATCAATGTTTAAACGTACGTAACTTTTGCATACAGAAGCGAAATTCAACGATTTCAGCTTTGTTGGAATCAGAAAAATCAGGTCTACACGATGAAACAATTCAGATCTGAAATGGAGGCAGTTGGAAATTCAGAAAATACCACTGTGAGATTCCTATATTATAATAATTAATTCAAATTTAATTATTCTGTTGTTATTTGAAATCGATGTTATGAATGCGATAAATTCAGATCTGTGTTTCTCTGTTTGTTGTTTGTGATGAACGATAATGTTGTGTAAAATAGATTAAAGATACCACCTTGGTTAGAAATGATGATTTAAACAAAATTAACAATTGTGTGTTGATTAGATTATGTTAAACAAAATTGACAATTTTGTCAAAACGTGGTCATTGAGATAAAATAACATTTTGTGTTAAACATGTTAGTGAATTAGAAAATGAACCTTTTTATACATTAAAAAGGGATATATCAAAATTCGCATTTTGATTACATTAGAAAGGATATATCAAATTCATATTTTAATTTAAAAAGAAACATTTTCTTTAGAAATGCTAAATATGATAAAAAGAAACATTTTGTTTAGAAATATTAAATGTGATAAAAAGAAACATTTTGTTTAGAAATATTAATGATGATAAAAGGACATTTTTGGTCACCTTGAAATAAATGAAATAAAAAAGATCTTTTTGTACATTTAAAAAGAATTAAAATATCAGTTTTTGTGGAAATTGTACATTAGATTTAAAATCTCAATTTTAGTATAAAATGTCCATTAGAATAAAAAGTCATTTTTATTATAAAATGTCACATAAGAATAAGATTAACATTTTTGTTAATAAGAATAAGATTAACATATTTTGTTACATTTGAAAAGATTTAACAAAATCATCTTATTTTGTTACATTTGAAAGGTTATCCAAAATCACAATGTTTTTATACATAAAAAGGAATCACATTAAAAAGATATTTCATACATTAAAAAGAGTAAAGTAGAAATGTATATTTTCATACACTAAAGAAGAATGAACGGATAATGCGTATTTTCATATACAAAAGGGGAATTAGACAAAGTATAATATTTGGTTTACATAAAAAGGAAATGAACTAGGAATCAATATTTTGTTTACATAAAAAGGAAATGAACAAAATTAATATTTTGTTTACATAAAAAGGAAATGAACAAAATCAATATTTTGATTACATGAAAAGGATTAGAGCAAAATGAAATGAAAATGTATATTTTTATACATTAAAAAAGAATGAGTTAGAAATTAGCATTTTTTTTAAATAGAAAAGATTAACCAAAATAATCATATTTTGCTGCATTGAAAAGATTAAGGCAAAATTACTACATTTTGTACATTAAAGGGAGGTTAAACAAAATCATCATATTTTGTATATTAGAAGAAGTTAAACAAAATTTCTATATTTTGTATATTAGAAGAAGTTAAACAAAATTACTATATTTTGTATATTAAAAGGAGTTACACAAAATTGCCATATTTTGTACACTGAAAGGAATTTGACAAAAATATCACATTTTGTACATTAAAGGGAATTTGACAAAAATATCACATTTTGTACATTAAAGGGAATTAGACAAGATTACAATTTTTGTCACTTTAAAAGAATTAGATTAAAAGAGACATTCTTGTCATTTTCAAAAGAATGAAGCATGTGACCAAAAATATACATGGTGGCATAAATAAGAGTTAAGATGTTATTGTCATTTGCTCACAATAAAAAGAATTTAGATGTTTGCCTGTGATGTTGAAGTGTTGATGTGTTTAAATATATTGTTAGAATATTCAAACTGAATATTACACTTCCATTTACAAGTCATCCGATGTAACAACCCGTAAAATGCGAGCCAGTTTGAAATTTTTATTTTAGCAATTTTAGCTGAATTTGAATATTTAAAATATATTATTTTAAATAATTTCGACAAAAACTTTATTTAGAATAGAATTAGAACGTATATGTTATATACGCCGTCGTTAGAATATAAATATTTATATATAATTATAAATGGAATTGAAGATGGCGCGGTAGTTCGATAATTCGATTTCAAACTTCAATTGAATGTACCGGGTGCAAAATAATCCAGATTTTAGTGAAACCAAAAACAATAGGATCTAATTGATAATATCTTTCCAACGAATCCGGGAAATCGAGATTTCATAGCGGAAATCAAAAGATATGTCCAGTTGAAAATTCTGAATAGTCGCTATGGAATTCAGGCCCTTAAAAATGGATATTTTGCAAACGACCTCGGATTTCGACGAAACCAGTTTTGTTGGGTCCGTGATGTCGAATTATTGCTAGGTTTTAAATTTCATAATTTTTCGAATCAATATGGGAGCATGGCAAAAGAAAACGCGTTTGACCAGTTTTAGTTGATTTTAGTCGACTGGAAATTGGCCATTTTTCCAACGGTCTCGGAATTCGACGAAATTAGTTTTGTTAGGACCGTATCGTCAATACGAAGCTAGAAAATATTTTTCTGGAATTTTTAAAGTTAGTATGTGACCCCGGTAATTTGAAATGTATGTTTAAAATTCAATGTAGTGATTTAAATGTAAATTTAACGGAAACTGATTGTAACAGCCGAATCAGCTGACGATACATGTCCCATTGTGTTCAGAATGGGGGTTAAACGCTATGGACGACAGGTGGTGGGCCTCGTTTTGATGACGTATGTAAAAGTCAACTATTGGCAAATAAAATAATTAAAATAAAATAAAATAATAATAAAAAAATAATAATCCCTTTCCTCCTTATCAACCGACCCCCCCCCCCCTTTATTATTTCTCAGAATCGATTTAAAAAAAAAAAAAAGAAATGGTGCCCTAAAACCCGTCGAGACCCCATCGCCTCCACCCTACATCCGCCGCAGCCCCCCCCCCTTCATGCCGCCATCGACGAACTCCGCGTCCCTCCACCCCTTTCCCCTTCGATCGAGGAAGCAGCGCCCTCCCTCCATTCAGCGCGTCGCGCACCCATACCTCCGACCAGACCCCACCTGCCCGCCCCCTCCTCCGCCCGCAGCCGCTTCCGCCACCTCCCCTCACCGCCCAGACCCCCTCTGAGCCGCCGACGAGCCCCCCCTGTAAGTTCCCTGATGTTCTTTTTATTTTATTTACTTTAAACGTTTTTTTTTATTATTATTTACTTTAACTGTTTTTTTTTATTTTATTTATTTTTAAAACTGAATTTTATAAATTAAACTAGATCAGACTTTAATATGTAAAGTTTAGATTTTTAGATTAGTAAAACTGTAATTTTTAATCCATAAAGTTATGATTTTTGTTTTAGAAAAGCTATGATTTTCACGATTAGAAAAAGATTATATTTTTGTTAATGAAATTATAGGGTTTTTGTTAAGGAAAAGATATGAATTTTGTAATTGAAAAGATATGATTTTTATATTTTTAAAGTATTAAAAATATGATTTTTATATTTTTAAAGTGTTAAAAATATAGTCTTTACTATATAGATGATGTAAAAATATGATTTTTGGTTAGGTAGAGAATTAAAAATATAATTTTTACATGATAGAAAGATTAAAAATATCATCTTTATACGTGTAGAAAAATAAAAATGAGATTTTTATAAAGATGAAATCTTTAAATTTGAAAAGGCGAAGTCTATATTTTTATAAAGGCGAAGTCTATATTTTCATAAAGGTGAAATTTTTATTTTAGAAAAGGGAAATCTTTATATGGAAAATAACGTGATAAAAATATAATTTTTATCTATATAACATAGTAGTAAAAACTCGATTTTTATATATTGAATAACGGAATAAAAATTCGATTTTTAAATATATGAAGTGTTTATAAAAATATGATTTTTAAATTGAAAGTGAATAAATAAAAATGTGATTTTTATTTTAAAGACCTCAGCGAATATAAAAATGTGTGATTTTTATATATGTAGTGGCTACGGGCAACGAAGATGACGAAGATGCGATAGCGATGAAGATTTCTATCAATGAAGTGCCGTGGAGCTAGGATAGCTATTTGTGAGAATTTCTCACCTTTCAACTTCTTTTCTAATTATATATATATACTAGGATGCAGACGGTGCTTAGTAGCACCCGACACAATCGTCCACAGACCATGGACTTGTTTGTTTGGTTGCATAGATTAGTTATATGATTTGATTTGAATTTGGTTGTTTGGTGAATTTGATTGGTGTGTGAATGGCATGGGCCTTCACTAGACCGGGGATAAGGCTAGGCCTCGTCCCGTTTCTAGTATCGTGCCGTTATGCCGCCGAAATTTTCTAAAATAAGTTAGAAAATAAAAATACCATTCTATTTAAAGAATGAACTGAATAGAAATTCATATGTTAAAATAAAATGTTTTATCGTTAAAAATATAATTTTTAACGTGAATATGAATATAGTGAATGTGAATAAATAAATATTCATTTACAAACCGGACGGTTTGTTTATGTACACCGTTTTGAAGGACATTGATTGGGTCGATAAATTTTACACATCGCCCAACTGCACAATTAAAATATGTGTTTGATTGTTTGAAACCCCACACGGGTGTTGGGATGAAATTTGAAGTTCACTCATCCTGATTGATTAAATATGTCGATCGATTGATTGACAGGCTGTTATAAGCGTTAGATATCTATATTTGATGCTTATACAGTGTAGTGCACTTTGGTTGATGGTTGATTATTCTTCAATGCTATTACATGTGTGTAATGTATGAAAATCCATATAATTAACTTTATATGGTAATTGATTGGGCCTCATTCCAATTTGAAAAATAAAGAATAATATAAAATAAAGGTTCATGTGTTGACAGTTTCATCCATTGAGATTGGTCATGTGTTGAACGAAATATTTTAATAATAAAGTTTACATCTTTATCAATATAAAAATAAAGGTTCATGTGTTGACAATTTCATCCATTGAGATTGGTCATGTGTTGAACGAAATATTTTAATAATAAAGTTTACATCTTTATCAATATAAAATAAAGGTTCATGTGTTGACAGTCTCACCCATTGAGATTGGTCATGTGTTGAACGAAATATTTTGATAATAACATCTATTTTGAAAAAGAAATATTTGAAATAAGATATTTGCAAATAGAAATTTATGAAGCCGTGTTGATTAGATTGACGCCATTTTGACGTGAACGATATTTATATCGATTTTAAACGATTTCGAAATGAATTGAATATATAACGATTTCGAAATGAATTGAATATATAACGATTTCGAAATGAAATTAATATATAACGATTTCGAAATGAATTGAATATATAACGATTTCGAAATGAATTGAATATATAACGATTTCGAAATGAATTGAATATATAACGATTTCGAAATGAATTGAATATATAACGATTTCGAAATGAATTGAATATATAACGATTTCGAAATGAATTGAATATATAACGATTTCGAAATGAATTGAATATATAACGATTTCGAAATGAATTGAATATATAACGATTTCGAAATGAATTGAATATATAACGATTTCGAAATGATTTGAATTGAAAACGATTTCGAAATGAATGGAATTGAAAACGATTTCGAAATGAATTAAATTGAAAACGAATTCAAATTGAATTGAAAGCGAATTGAAATGAATTCAAATTGAATTGAAATTTGAATTGAATAGAAATAAATTTTAAAACGAATTTATAAAGAAGAGTTCAATTTTGATTTGAATTGAAAAGAAAGTTGAAATAGCTTTTGAAACGATTTTAAAACTATTTATATAATTCGTTTTAAATAGAAATCGACAAAGTATATACTATATATATTATATATATAATATAATGGCCTGAATAGAACGCGCCGCGCCGCGGCAGTTCGTGAATTTCGACCATTTATTTCAAACGGACATTACGGGAGATCCGACCGTCGGATTCTCCTAAAACTGGAACCGTTGGGTTCGTATCGAAAAGAGCTTTCTAACGAATGTTAGAAATTTGAAATCTAACGGTTGGATTTGGAGATACGTCCAAATCAAATTCGAAAAAGGTCGCTATAAGTGCAGTTCGATGGCCATTGATGGAAATCGACTGTACGGGCCTTGATAAAATTATTAAAAATAGTAATAATTTGTGTAAAATCATAAGAAATGATTCGTGAAGATTTGGGACGAAAAACTCCATATTTGAAAAGATAAAAATAGATTTTTATCGAAATGAACTAGTTTTGAACTAGAAATATAATTCTATTTATTTTTAAATAAATAAATTGAATTGGAAAAGGGTTTTAAACATAACCAGAATTTCCAATGATTGCATTGGAGTGGATTTGAATCGAAATTGTCTTCGGAATATTTCGATGTTGGAATTCGTGATTAGACAGGTGTTGTTATGGAAATTTGAAAGATATATATTTATATCGTTATTCCCAATACGACATTTGTTAGTCGTAGAATTTGATATTGAATATAAGCCGATATATTTTCTATTCAGAGCCTTGTATTGAATATCGAATGTGATTTGGGTTTGTCGTGAATGGTGTCTTCACTAACACTGTTCTTGAACCCAGTTGAGAAAAGATTAAATCTTTTATTTAGATTTAATGAAGTGTACCAATTAAATAATATTTAATTGGAATTGAATTGATATTGATTTTTGGGTTTATCGTGAACAGTGTTTTAAATAACACTTGTTCTTTAACCCGATAATTAATGGAATGTGATTTTGGGTTTATCGTGAACTGTGTTTTTAAATGACACTGATTCTTTAACCCAGTTAACGATTAAAACTAAGTGGAGTTTTAATGAATCTTTAATTAGATTGAAAAGATCGAGAATGGAGTATCACCAGTTTTACTCCAGGCGATAGTTAAATCTTTAATTAGATTTGAACGTGAAATGGTAATTGAATTTACCGATAACACCGTGGTGTTAGATGTGAAGTACTACCAGTTTTACTTCATGGGATGAATAGGTTGGGATTGGGAAATAAAATAAATGATTACTTCGGTAAGGTTCGCTAATCCCGACTAGTTTGAACTGAGATTCAAAAATAGAATAAAGAATAAATTCAAGAAATTTATCTTGGATAAAATTTATGGGAACCTTTCCCTATGAATGTGAAATCAGAAACTAACTGTCGGTTAGCTAAGCAGAATGGTTTTCTGGATATTGATCTGATGTTGGTTTCGGCCTTCGGGGTTAATATTTGGGGAATTATTCTCTTGATTAATTTGCGGTTAGTGACTGATGAATTGGAATGAGGCGTATGTTGTGTTTGTGTAACACTTATTTAAAATATACGCGAGTTATTCGGAAAGACCGGGTTTATCCCATTCTGAATAACTGATACGACGATAAGTCGAAGATGAAGACGATGGTCGAAGACCGGAGGTCTTCACGTCGTTTGGGTAATTACTGATGATCTTGATTGGGCTGTACACCCAAGAAGATGGAAACAGTTGGTGATCGTCCAGACGTACTTGGAGATCGATGGATATGCGGGGTACTAGGTGCCTCCGGTTTCGTTCAGACCCAGAACGGACTTGTAAATGGACTGTGTGTCTGACATTGGATTTTAGTCCGTGTGATTGATCTCTATTAAATATATATCTGTTTGGCGGCGGAGAATTTATTCTCTTGCTTAACGCCCTTCTCTGAGACGTACGAGCTCAGGGGTTATATATTGATGGATATCAAACGCATGGAGTGAATTGCCTGTGTGGCATGCCTAAGTGGCAATTGATCGAGGCTTCTGTTGAAAAGCAAAGTCTTGTGGTGATGATCAAAGCACGGCCTTTGTGGCGTAGCTTTGTGTAACGTTTACTTCGCGAGTTTCACACCCGGTATGAACCAAAAACGGGAGACGGACCTCAAGGAGGACCTGCGTTTCTTTCTAGTTAGAAGTGGCGTCAGTGGTTTTACACGCCCTGACGAGTTTGACTTATGTGGTTGTTGCTGTTGCGAGGCGCCTCGGTTATATCGGTTTCGGCCGATGCTTCTGGTCGGCTGACGGACCAGACTTACACCCCATAGGGTGGGGAAACGTAGTGTTCAGGCATAATAATCCACATCGGTGGACCGGCCCTGTCGCTCCAAGGCTTGCCTGCGCGCTTTCCTGAGACACGGACTAGAGCGTCTCGAATCGGTAGAGGACGATCCCTGGCCTCGGTTCATAGAAGGAACTCCAATTTCCAAATACGTGACATTTGCGGTTTTATTTGTAAACCTATATATGGCGACATAGTGGGATGGGGCGCTTATGCCGCCTATGATTGATACTTATGATTTGAAGTTGTTTTATACTCTATGCACTTATAATAGTATCAAATGATTTGTTTTAAATGTATCAAGCATTCTTTGGCTGTTATAAGGGAAAACCCTATCCCCCGGCTTGCGTTTGCATTGTGTGATAGGACCTGGGTCTTATAACAGCTTCATTTTTCTTTATTTAGCATTGCGCTGTTTGTTTTATGCACTGGTATTCTCGGGAGGAAACCCGTTCCGTGTTATACGGCGTGGTCCCTTGACTTACCTAATGATTTAAAATAAAGATTAATAACTGTTTTAGTTCTCACACCAGTCCCATGACTGACCTGGAGTTTATTGTTTTAACCTAAACTCTGGGTGCCCCTATTTTGACACGGGCAGCTAGTAGTTTTGGTTTTGCAGATTTATATTCACAGGATCCTGGTTTACAGCTGGAACGATATCCGGAAAGCTTTGTATCCGTATATCTCTTTCTAGTTATGTATTGTATTATTTTCCGCTGCTATGTATTTAAATGTAATTTAAATCTCTGATATTTCTGTGTAATATCTATTCATTTATACTCTGTATATTCTTGTAATCTGATGCATTGTTGTAATGTACAATGAAATGTTCTTCTGTATGCGTTCTGTTTTGTCTTGTTCTCAAACGATTGGGCGTTTCGAACGGTCTGGGTCGGTTTAGCGACTGGTTCGGACCGAGCGAAATTCCTTGCCGTGACATCCGACTTGTTTATGTGATTGGGTCGATAATTTTTACACATCGCCCAAGTGCACAAATAATTTATTATTTGTTTGTTGGATGAAACCCCACACGGGTGTTGGGATGATATTTGATCTACACTAGTCCCAATATTTAGTGTAGAATCCACTCTGGTTGATTTATTGGATGTGTAATAATTATTTATCATGATTGTTGATTATATGCAATATATGTTTGTTGATTGAGTCACATTCCAATAAAGAATATTCTAGAAAAAGAATATTTTAGAAAATGTCTTAGAAAAAGAATATATTTTAGAAAAATATATTTTTATTGAAATGCACTTGTTATTAACTAGGATAAATCGTTAAATTAAGATTTAATGAAGGTTTTTCCAATTTGTTAATATTTAATTGAAATTTAACTAAATAAATTGGATTTTGGGTTCGTCGTGAATAGTGTCTTAAATAACATTGTTCTTAAACCCCGTATGAAAAGAATAATCTTTTAATTTAGGTTATTAAAGTTTTCAATTATATTTAGTAATTGGAATAAGATGAAATGTGAGTTGGGTTTATTGTGAACTGTGTTTCTAAGTGACATATGTTCTTTAACCCAACTGACAGTGAAATTATGATTTGGGATTTATAAATCTTTTATTAAGATTTAAATGGGAATTTTCCCAAAAAGTAAAGTTTTTCCAATTTAATATATTAAATTGGAGTTGAATGGAATTTGAATTAATAATAACCGAGATAAGCTTCTGTAAAAGAAGACTGATACTACATATGGAATTTAAGAGGCTTTGCTGTTATTCCATTTATATTATGGGTCGGATACAGAAATTTATAACGATTATATATTGATTTGATTTCTATGATGGTTCCATATTTTAGGGAAGATGATTTTGGGTTTACCGTGAACTATGTTTTAAATGACATTAGTTCTTTAACCCAGTTAAGAATAAGATTAATTTCTTAAATTTGACTAATCACTGAATAATGATTTTTGATATTTAAAACCAAATGGTGTTTTGAATAAATCTTTAAAAGAAAGATTTAAGAATAATTTAAAGAGTTCATCTTTGATAGAATAATTGGAATATTTTATTTAAAAGAATATTCTGAATTGGAATGAGGCGTTGGACGTGCTTTTATAGTACTTGATTTTTAATTATAAGAAAATACGTGAGTTATTCGGAAAGACCGGGTTAACCCATTCCGAATACTTTCTACGACGATGAAGAGTCGAAGATGAAGACGGTGTTGAAGACCGACGATCTTCACATCGAATGGATGTGTTGGTACAGAGACCCTGATGGGAGTAGCTACCTTGAAGGGGCTTCAGTGGTGGTCGTCCGGACTATTGTTGATTGTTCGGATTTGGTTTTCGCTCAGACCCAGAGCATAAGCTAGTAAATGCATGCGTGTCTGACATTGAGTTTCGTTCCATGTGAATTAAATCGATTTCTGTTAATGTATGTCTGTTTGGTGGTGGAGGATTTATTCTCTACTTAACACCCTGGTATATATTAATAGTGATTGATCGCATGGCGTGAATTGTCAATGTGGCACGCCAAGATGCAATTGATCAAGGCTTTTGTTGAAAAGCAGGGCCTTGTGGGATGATCAAAGCATAGCCTATTACGGCATAGCTTTGTGTATATCGTGACTTCGCGAGCCTCACACCCCGGTATTAGTCAAAAACGGGATATGGACCGTAGGGAGTGCACACGTTTCTTTCTAGCTAGTGGTAGTGTCAGTGCTTTAACACGGCCTGGCATTTTACTTATGTGGATGATGGATTTTGAGGCGCCTCGGATTTTTATAGGCCGATAGTGGTCATATTATAGGTTCAAAGGAACCGGGAAACGTGTGTTCAGGCATAACCAATCCACTGCCGATAGGCGGGGAACGGCCCTACCGCATCCAAGGGTTCACTGCGGGGGATCCTGAGGCATTTGCTAGAGTATCTCGAATCGGAGAGGAGCTTGCCCCTAGCCTCGACTCATGATGGAAAATCCAATTTCCAATAAGACCTTGCGGTTTTGATTGTAGAACTAGTATGGCGACATGATATATGGTACCCATGCCGTCTATGATTGATACATTATGATTGAAATGTTTTTATTAGAATATATACACACTAATACTAACTCCGTTTTATCGTATCAAGCATTTTTGACCATTATATGGTAAAACCCTATCCTCCGGTTTGCGTTGCATTGTGTGATGGGACTTGGGTCTTATAATGGTTTCATTTTTCTAAAAAGTATTGCGTTGTTTAACGATTTACTTTAATTTATGCACTGTTAATCCAATGGAGTAAACCCGTTCCGCGTTAGCGGCGTGGTCCTGTGATTAGCCTTATTATTAGATAAGTTTAGTTAAGATTTCTCATACCAGTCCCATGACTGACCTGTAGTTTGTTTCACTGGCAAACTCAGGTGCCCATATTTTCCACACGGGCAGTCGAGTAGCTTTTTGCAGATATATTTACAGGATCCTGGCTTACAGCTGAAGCGGTATTCGGAAAGCTCTGTATCCGTGTATTCCGTCCAGTTGTATATTTGTATTATTTTTCCGCTGCTATTAAAATGCAATTTAAAACTCTGATATTATTGTATTTCTATTTCTGTAATAATTATTCATAATCTGTTATATTCTTGTACTCTGATGTAATTGTTGTTATCAGCAATAAAATGTTCTTCAGTTTGTGCTCTAATGTGTATTGTTCTCAAAGCAATCCGGCCTTTCCTGTACGGGGAAGTTTGGGTCGTTTCAATGAGGGAGAGAACCGCTTCGTTCTCGGGAGGGGTTTCGAGTTGGCTTGTCGATTGAGAGGGTTGTGGTTCGAACGATGGAGCACTGAGGGTTTGTTATGCGTGCTGGTCGATCATTAGAAGAGGGTTGAAGGTGGATCGCAGGCGGAAGAGGGTGCGGCGCCATTGAACTCTGGTGCGTTGAAATAAAAAGGGGATTTAGGGTTGTGGATTTTAGGGTTTCGGCTTTGAGGAAATTGAATGGAGGCTGCTGAAAATGATAAAGGATCGGTGGAAAGGGGTTTTTAAATGTGAAACGGGTTTGAGATGTGTTGGGCCGGCTAACTCAGGTAAAGGCCCATTTAAAAATTTAAAAAGAAATTCATGCTTTAAAATTAATTTAGTTTATAAAGTTCATAGTACAATTTCTCACACATACAGTATCGGATTTACGCGAGGTCAGTTGCGTTGGGACCGTGGAGACGAGTACTTCGCGATGGAGTAGGCCTTGTTCAGATCTGAAGTGACAAGAATTTTTATTCAAACTAAACGTCAGTTTAATTTGATCACATGGACTGTTCATCGACGGATTTAAATCCAGGTGAGGTAAACTCACTCAGCCTTCCCGTTTATATTTTATATAAAGTGGGTATTTTTATTTTGCGTGTTCCGATTGTTAGTGGTTGACTGTTATGTATATATAATGTTGATTCATCGGTCGTATAATTTCAAAAAATGCCCACTGCTTTGGGTTGAACCATACAAAGTAATTCTCTTGACTGGTCGCATTTATTGCTTGAATTGTTTAGATTGTTTGAATTGGCTGTTGATGGATTGGTTATTGTCATAGAAATTTAGCAATCATATCGTTGATTATTATTTTTGAACCTTATTTCGACAATTGTTCTGATAATAACCAATGGATGATGTAGGTTGAGTAATTGGCATCACCTGGCCTATAAATCAGTGGATTTATAAAATATGGTTTTTATCGATAGTGGGTCAATAGTACTTAAGTTATAAACGTATTTAATAATGGAAATAGGTTTTTAAATCGAAGAGTTATTTAAAAAGGAAATGAATTATTTATTTATTTAAAGTTTATAATGGAATTGTTTTGGAAAACAAATCCTTATGTTAACAAGAATTATTTGCAAATGAGCAAGGGATAACCTAGTGGTTAGGTACTTGATTAATTTTGTTAAATGCACAGTTCAATGAGGTTATTTAAATTAATTATATTTTAATTAATTTAAAAAGGGAAATTAACTGGAATAGATTGAAGGAGTCATCGTGTTTTGAATTTGACCAAGTCAATAGTGTTAACTAAGTTAGGTTTTATAATTAGTTGTTGTTGAACTAAATAAATTCATTTAACAAATAGTTGTTGAATTCTAAGAAGATTTTAAAAAGATTTTATTATTTATCTTTGTAAATAAAACCGATTTTACAATAATAAATGTAAAAATAAATTATTTGTTTTAATTTAATTAATTACTTCTTAAATGAGATATATCTAAGTAAGCAATTGTTTTGGAGATACAAATAGGTTTAGGTTAAACCAGAAATGGGTAAACAAGGCTTCCAAATGGAATGTGGGTTAAATGTTGATATAAAAAGGGGAAATACTTGATAATGGTATCGATTTAAATCAATAGGTTTTAAAAAGGGAATTTCCTGAAAGAAAAGGAAATTGGTAAAAAGGGGTTTGGTTTGAGCTTGGAAAACTAGGTTGAAATTAGGATTTGTAATTCAGTTTGTGAAACAAAGTCATTTGAATAAATCGAGAGTAAATAAAGTGATGTTAGTAAGGAACTCTTTAAATAACAATTTAAGCAATATTAGTTATATTTAAAGAAAATTTTCCAAAAAGGTAAAGAGTACCGTAAAGCGATATTTTAAATAGTGGGATGTGGTTAATATCAGTTCTTGAATTGCAACTCGTATTTATCCGAAGGTAAGAACGTTGTTGATCAAGGTCTGAGAGGTAACTAAAATACCCCCAACTTGAACGACTGTGGGATTATCTAAGGATGATACTATTTGGTAATGTCAAGAATGGTTGATAAAATTTCCAAAGTAAAGGAAATGATATGAGATTATTTTTCCTAGTAATAGAGTTAAAAGGAGATTGGGTGATAAGTTTTAAAAGCCAAGTGATGTTGAGTACTAGACTAGTGGATCTATTTTTATTTTCATGGATGTTTACTTGATCGTTAAATAACCGACTATCAAGTCCGACCCTTACGATTGTTGGTATGGAAAGACCGGGATCGAATGAATATTCGTGAACCATTCCAACCAACAAATACGATATATATAGAAGATATCGGGCGACGATCGAGATGGAGCATTTGAAGACCATAGATCTTCATAAAGCGGAAGAACCACTTACAATCTCTGATTCGACCCGGAGATATACTGGGGTTCGGTCGTGGTTGGAATCTGTGGATAGCAAGGACGATCGCTACTGATCCATAGGGTGATCCCTATATTGGATGCAGTAGGAGAGTATCTTCGGTTCATCATGTTCTTGGGTGACTTGTATGGACGAGTGTCTGACAAAGTATTTCTAAAGGGAATACGTACATTGATTCTCTACAAACGTATCTCTGTTGGTGGCGGAGAAGGCTGTACACCTTCTTTGGCTTAACGCTCAGAGTATTTTTGTGGAAATCAGTATTCAGTGATACCTGGCGGATCTAACGATGTGGTATTCAAAGTGAATGGTGGCCAGGTGTTCAAAAGATTATAACCTCAAGCCTCACAGTCGGGAAATGGAAAAAATCGGGCAGGTAGCATGGCTATGTGGGTCGCTCCCTTTAGGATGTATAGTCACCTATCTAGAGAAATTCCTTTTGTTTCTTACTTTATCGATTCTGCCCATTCGGGAAACGGTGGTTTGAGCCTAACCATTGGGGATATACATTCGATACACTCAAGCGAAATGAGTGGTCGGTCATGTGTGGGCCAGTTTGCAAGACGTTCTTGTTGAACCCAGTGTATTCGCCTATAGAGATACACGATCGGTAGGTGGTCCCATACCTTGTCAAAGTGGAAATCCAATTCCTAACAAGTGCCCACGGTTTTGTTTGTATATATATATATATATATATATATATATATATGTGTGTGTGTGTGTGTGTGTGTGTGTGTGTGTGTGGAGCGTGAGATGCAAGCGTTCCACTAGATTGATATTAACTTGTATTTAGACACTATCATAATATCAGATAAGATATTGGTTTCAAAACTGTTTTAGGTTATCGTAATGTAAAAACCATCTGTTTTTATGTGTGGATTTGGTCTTACGATTATCCTTTTCTTTTGAAAGAATTTTAACTTTAAAATCAAGTTGTGTGATACCTTAATATTGTGCGAGTTTATTTTTTCTCACTCTGGTTCACTAGACTGACCAGGTGTTTTGTATATGCTCGGGTTAGCCCGAGGTGTACAGGTTTAGGTTATCAGGTACTGAGAAGTCCAGAAACGAGCTGGAGATGTTCAGACATATGAAATCTAGTATTTATTCCGCTGTGTATATGAGGACAGATTATCAAAACTATCCAGATATGTGATGTACTCTGATATTGTAAGTATTTTCAAAAGCTCTCAATAAAGATTTATTTTTGTATTATATTTTGTTCCACTGCGATGTGAGACTCTGTGTTGGTTCTTCTTCTTCTTCTATTCTAACTTTCTATCTTTCTTATCTCACCCTCTAATTTCTTTCTATAAACGTTCCAGTGTTTTCGGTCGGCATGAGTATGGTAAAGGGTATTTATGTCGATTTTCAGGGCCGAAAATCTCTGGGTCGTTACACTTATTTAATCGAACCTATTTTATTTCAAACTTACTATTTTAAACTAATATGAGATAAATTATTTGTTCCTGATCTGAGCAATTTAGTCTGAAGTAATTGAATGTAAAGATTCAACTGAATAATGATATTTTGTGATGTGTAACCTAAATCAAATGTTAATTTTGAAGTTTGATTAATTTGTGAATATGAACTAGATTGAAATGAAATTGAATATTTGAATAAATTGTGAAATCAAAACTAAATTGGTATTGAAATGGAATTCCATGAAATCTTAAATGATGGAATTAATATAAGAATGATATGTTGAAATGTGATTTGGACAGAAAATCTTATGAAAATTAATATTTATGTAAGTCCAATATATGCGAAACGTGAAATGAAGTATTATATATATAGTATGTATATTTGAAATGAAGATATGGAAATATCATTTATAAATGAAACTTACTTCATGGAATTGAGAGATCTTATAGATGACTATGTAAGTACGTTGAACTCGAAATTGCGACTTGGTAAAACGGAATTCGTACAAGTTATGTTGTAATTTACTTGTTGAGTTATATGGAAAATGATTTATGAGAGATATTTGAAAATATCAAGAATGAATGTTATTCGAACATGAAAAAAAATCCAAATGGTTAATTTTAAAATGTTAGAATTTGAAAATTGATAATCTTATATTTATAAGTGTGGAAATGAAATAGTTTTGAAAGCTATGACTATTAAAGTTTTTGAATTCGGCTACGATTCGAAATTGAACAATTTGATTCTTACATAAAATTGGAAGTTATATAAGTATGTGGTTAATTTGTTATTACTGATTTGAACGAATCCCAATTGAAAAGGAAGAAAAACTTCTGTAAATGGAATTTTATATAAGCACGATATATGCGATGTACGAAATAAAAAATACTATATGTAGTTTTATCTGTTTTGAAGTCGAAGATATGGAAAGTACTTTCTATCGAAGATCATGATCATACTTGATCGGGTTGCGTTGGAACTCCGCACGGGGTGTCCACCGGAAGTTGTGAACCTACTCGGTAGGGGCTGCGTTGGAACTTCACCTAACGTGAGTATCCATCGGAAATCGGGGTCCTACTCGGTAGGAACACGTACTAGAATGCCACTCAGTGGGTTCGCTTTGATTTATTTATATTCACTTGATATTTCATAGCGTAATTTGAGGGGCGAGATGCCTACAGTTACAAGCAATTCCACCGGTTAGTGGCGTAACCGCTGCGTAACTGCGATCTATAACCATAGCGAAATTCGAGGGGTGAGATGCCTACAGTTACAAGCGATTCCACTGGGATAGTGGCGTAACCTCCGCATAATTGCGATCTATGGCAATAACCATGGTGAAATTCGATGGGTGTGATACCTATTGGTACAAGTGATTCTACTGGGATAGTAGTGTAACCTCCGCATGTCTGCGATCCATGGGGGAATGTATTTTACATATCTATTTTAAAAGTTTTAAGTATTTTTACTAGAAGTTGAAACAAGTATATTGAGCACTTGGAGATTTTTTGTCGTGCGTTTGATCAACGTATGTCTAAAACTTTTAAGAACGAAAACAAACTTGTTAAGCCTTCGAGTTATAAAGTATTTTGACGTTAACTAACAAATTAATGACAATTTTTTTTAACATTGTATCACCTCAACATAGTAAATAAGAAAGAGATTTTAAATGTTTTGCAAGTTCACGGCTTTGAAATAAATCAAAATACTAATTTTCGTCTCCAGAAAGGAAAAGAACTAATGGAATGAATATGTAGTTAAACACAAATCATTCTACTCACATAACAATTTTGATTTCGTTTGAGCATAAAATATTGATTCCAAATAGAATTGTTTGCTCGATTTTTGATGATGAATTTGAAAAAAGAATTTTGATATGAATCTAAGTTCTCTATCATAACTTATTGCTATGTAAGGAGAATAGAAGTTTCTTGCCAAGAAGTCGAATTTGAAGTTTGCACTAGAGTGAACGAGTTATCAATACTAATTGGAAGCATAATTTTGTATTTAAACAAGAAATTGAGATTGATAAGCGAATGAATTATATATCGTTAAATCACTAGTTTTTTACTGCGTTCCTTTTCGAGGACGAAAAGTACTGAGTGAGGGAGAACGCCGTAACGACAGCGGAAGACTGTAAATGCCTGGACACAGCTTAAAG
This sequence comes from Allium sativum, assembly GCA_030737875.1. Classification (NCBI taxonomy): domain Eukaryota; kingdom Viridiplantae; phylum Streptophyta; class Magnoliopsida; order Asparagales; family Amaryllidaceae; genus Allium; species Allium sativum. The sequence continues at coordinate 17,908,548 of JASFAX010000025.1, forward strand.
CTTCAATCCAGAATCCTGCCAATATATCTGCAAAATAAAACTACTCGACTGCCCGTGTGGAAAATAGGGGCACCCGAGTTTGCAAGGGAAAAGCAAACTACAGGTCAGTCATGGGACTGGTGTGAGAAACTCTAAACAGTTATAATTAACTTATTTAATAATATGGCATATCACGGGACCACGCCGCTAACGCGGAACGGGTTTACCCCCATGAATGCCAGTGTATAAACAACAATCAATATAGATTTATGGATCTACTATGCATCAATCAACATGCAATATCCCAATCTACCCATTTAGATTAATCACCACACGTAGATTTTCTAAATCCAATTTAATTTACAGAAATTATTCCTTTGGACTTTATTTCCCGATTTCTATTTCAAATCATTTGGAATACATATCTAACTTTCTATAACAAATTATATTTCACTTCGGGATCTCAAATCAAATCGTTTGGAAATGTGAATTCCAAATCATAACAATCACCTAGCAACTCGATATATAAATGTGCACCAACCCCACATAGGAGCAGGCTACACCGATGATGCACCTCCCACACATGGAAGCATACACCGCCCATCTCATCCATACTTTCAGTCGTCCGGCTCACCCGAATCTCTAGTCACATACCAAATCATTTCATATCCCGAAGTATGGAAAATCATTTCACAACATAATAATCACAAGTACTTTCAAAATATAGTACTTCACATCCGCAATTCACATATATGATCAGTCACTATTAATCACATAACCTTTGAGCTTGTACGTCTCAAAGAAGGGTGTTAAGCAAGAGAATAAATTCTCCGCCACCAAACAGATACATCATTAATAGCAACTAATCAAATATGTGATGAACCACAATGTAACACCTAATACATTTCAAAATCTCTTCGATAATATCGGGTTTAGGCCTCGAAATCCTTTCTGTTTTATAAAACATTTTTATAAAACATTCCCTGTCCAAAATCGGGAATACATTTCTTTTCACTTAAGAAAAATATATCATTTCACAATCATTCATTTAATTTGAAATGAACACAACATCGCTAAACACCTTATCGTCAAATCATGAAGTGTTTCACAAGGTGTTAGCACACAGATATCCTTACCCAACCCAATGCTAAATGTAAAGGCATATTTTGCTCATATACTGGTCGAGCACCATCCAAACAATCAATCAACCACAATCAATATCAACAACTAAGTAAATTTGGTTTAATCACATCACATGTTTTGGTAAATTTAATCACCATTCATTCATCTAAATCTAATTAAAGATTTATTCAAACCCCAATTGGTTTCATCTCTAAAATCATTTCATATTGATTATTCTACTTTTTGGAAATTAATCCTGCTTTTACGCAGGTTAAAGAACTAATGTCATTTAAACACATTTCATGACAAACCCCAAATCCAATTTGATATTAAACACAAGGCTCTGAATAGAAAATAGTATCGGCTTATATTCAACATCAAATTCTGAAACAAACAAATATCGCATTGGAAATAACGATATTAATATATCTTTCAAATTTCCATAACCATATTTTTATAATCACGAAATCCAACATCAAAATATTCCGAAGATAATTTCGATTCAAATCCATTCCAATTCATATATTGGAAATTCCGGTTATTTTTAAAACCATTTCAAATCCAATTAAATAAATTATTACATAAGTTAATAACTAGTTCATTTCGATAAAAATCTATTTTTATTTTTTCATATATGGGATTTTTCAGCCCAATTCTTCCCAAATCATTTCTTATGATTTTACACAAATTATTGATATTTATAATAATTTTATCAAGGCCCGTACATTCGATTTCCATCAAAGGCCATCGAACTGCACTTACAGTGACCTTTTCCAAATTTGATTTGGACATAATTCCAAATCCAACCGTTAGATTTCAAATTTCTCATATTCGTTTTTCGATACGAACCCAACGGTTCCGGTTTCAGGAGAATACGACGGTCGGATCTCCCGCAACGTCAATTCGAAGTCAATGGTCGAAATTCGCGAACTGCCGCGGCGCGGCGCGTTCTATCCAAGCCATTATATATATAATATATAAATATATAATATATATTTCGTCGATTTCAATTCAAAACGTATTGTATAAATCGTTTCAAATTCGTTTTCAGTATGATTTCAACTTCATATTCAATTTCTAATCAAAATTGAATATTCCATATACACGATAATTTTATACAGTGTATATATATGTTAAAAATTATATTTTTAACAATCAAATCATTTTCACATTTCATATATATATATATATCGTTTTCATTTCATATATACATCTTTTTCACATTTCATATATATATATATCGTTTTCATTTCATATATATCGTTTTCACATTTTATATATTCATCGTTTTCATTTCATATATATCGTTTTCATTTCATATATATATATATATTATTTCATATATATCGTTTTCATTTCATATATATATATATATATATATATTATTTTCCACCATTCATATATACGATATTTTCACTTTCAATATATACGATATTTTCAGTTTCAATATATATAATATTTTCACTTTAAATATATATGATATTTTCACTTTTCAATATATACGTTATTTTCACTTTCAATATATACGATATTTTCACTTTTCAATATATACGATATTTTCACTTTTCAATATATATGATATTTTCACTTTTCAATATATGCGATATTTTTACTTTTCAATATATGCGATATTTTCACTTTTCAATATATGCGATATTTTCACTTTCAATATATACGATATTTTCACTTTCAATATATATAATATTTTCACTTTCAATATATATAATATTTTCACTTTTCAATATACACGATATTTTCACTTTTCAATATATACGATATTTTCACTTTTCAATATATACGATATTTTCACTTTTCAATATATTTAATATTTTCATTTCAAATATCTATAATTCACATCGTATACATATATATATTTTTCACATCGCCTAAATATATTTCACATCGCATAAATATATTTTATTCACATTGTATATATATTTCATTCTATGACATTGTATTTATATTTTCCACATTGTATATATATTTCATTATACAACATTTCACATCACATATATATTTTCACACAGAGTACAAGAAAACAAGTCGTCCATGGTCTGTGGACGACGGGGAACAGTTCATGCATGCAGTTATAAAATAAATAACTATACAGAAAATTATAGTGAGAGAATTTCTCACATTAGGTTCCACTCCACCAAAAATTGCAGAAGGCTCAGTTTTAGACGCGGTCAGTTTTGTTGTGAAGCTCTCGTCCCCACGACCACAAAGCAACTGAAATCACTGAATTCCGTTTCCGTATGAAAAAGATATCAGCTTACAAACTTTAATTACATTTTTAAGTAAATAAATAAATCAAATGAACTAATTATCTCACTAATTACATGGTTTTCCCCTAATCCATCGTTTAGCCTACTGTAACCGTCGAACCCATAGTTTGATCTCCTCTCTCCACCACACGAGCCAACTGAAGTGACCCCCCCATTAGAGATCACCACGACATCGACGACAACCTCCTCCACCTGCGTCGGCCACGTGGCCCTATTCGAATGATCCATTCGCACGAAACTCGAGCACGAACAGCGAACTTTTGGAGCCAAAATTCAAGCTCAATTCTGGATTAAAACTTCTCTAGTTGGTACTGATTTGAAGATCATGAACCCCTCTTTGATTTTAGTTCAATTTGGTTTGAATAATACTAAATCGATTGGGAGTAAATGAGGCGTGAAATCTCAGACGATATCCGCCCTCGGAAATGAATTGGCGGCGCAGATAGTTAATGCGATTAGGGTTTCTGAGTTGGCCCCTTTATAGAAGTTATTTAATATTATTTTATTATTTTAATTCAAAAAATGTTGACTTTTATATTTGAACTCTAAACGAAACCCAATGACTATCGCCTCTAGCCAAATACCCTCATTCCGAACACAATGGGATATGTTTCGTAAGCCAATTCTATTGTTTTGATCAGTTTTCTTTAAATTAAAATATAAATCAATATATATTCAATTTGAACGCACATTTTAAATTTCCGGGGCCACATACTAACTAGAAAAATTCCCTAAAAATATTTTCTGGATTCGTATTGACGATACGGTCCTAACAAAACAAATTTCATCAAATTCCGAGACCGTTTGAAAAATGGTCATTTTCCAAATGATTAAAATCAACTAAAACTGGTCAAACGCGTTTTCCTTTGCCACGCTCAAATATTGATTCAGAAAATTATGAAGTTTGAAACCGAGCAATAATCTGACATTCAAGATCCAACAAAAGTGATTTCATCGAAAACCGAAGTTGTTTGCAAAATGGCTATTTTCAAGGCCTTTATATATATTAAAATATATATAAATTCCATAGTGACTTTTCTGAATTTTAAACTGGACATATCTTTCACTCTATAAAGTGAAATCTCAGTTTCTTACATTCGTTAGAAAGATATCGTCAAACAGATTCAAATATTTCTTGTTTCGTCCAATTCCCACTTAAAACGAATTCTGTATATTCATTTGAAATTCGAAATCGAATTTTCGAACTACCGCGCCATTTCAGGCTCGAATTATAATTAAAATAAAATTATTCGTTTTCACTTCGTCGAAAATAAATTTTTCGTCGTTATTATTTAAAATATTTAAAATCCGTCGAAATCGCCAAAATAAAAATTTTAAATTGGTCAGAATTTCCGGGTTGTTGCAATCTCCCCCACTTAAAACTTTTCATCCCCAAAAAGGAACGAAGCTGAAAGTTGTTTAACTAGTCAACTCAACTTCCATTATTTTCTTTACGGCTTAAGTTCTTCAACTTTTCAGTTTCTAAGAACTTTTCAAATTTTTCAAAAATTTGGCTAACACCCTAAATTTTTGAAAAATTTCGCCATAGCCTCCCCTGCACCGGGGACTTCGGGATATTTCATATATCCTCCCATGGCCTTCTTCAATCCAAAAGAAAAAGAAAAAGCCAAGCGGCTAGCCAATTGGCTCATAAAATCATCCAAACCCAAAAAATTTGTAAACATGTACCAATTTGTCAGGAAAACAATTTTATTCTTCTGCTCTAGCCTCCTTGCTATGACCTGTTTAATAGATATACATGTACATGTGTGCAATTTCAACCAATTTTCAATTCAGTTCATTATTTGGTTCAATTTGGCCTAATGGTTCATAATTTTAATTAATCAAACAACACAACCAGCAATCAATTAGTTGATTAGCTTTTCAAATTCTTAACTATATATATACTCAAAAACCTATTTTTAAAACCAGATTATATATATAATCACAAACACGATATTTATAAACATATGACTCTCAACTCATTCTGAGTCATTTCTAACCCCATCTCTAACGAGTCACTCATTCTAGAATGCTACTGATTCTATCTCTAATGAGGATTCTTTCATAGGATATTACTAATCCTACCTCTGATGAGTCTTTTATTCTATTCTAACGAGTTGTACCCTAATGATTTAAGTTAACAAAAGCTCTGATACTAGCCGTAACGACAATGGATTTCGCTCGGACCTAATCGATCGCTAAATCGACCAAGACCGTTCGAATCCCGCATACGCTAACTCTGGGTATACAACACATCAGAACAAATAACAGAAGACTTTTATAAACATCATAATAATGTTACATCAGAGTACAGAATATCAGAGTATATCGAAAATAATACACAGCGGAAGACAAATTTACATAAATGTAATACAATGCACAGCAGAAATATAAACTACACAGCGGAAGACTGTAAATGCCTGGACACAGCTTAAAGCTTCAATCCAGAATCCTGCTCAATATATCTGCAAAATAAAACTACTCGACTGCCCGTGTGGAAAATAGGGGCACCCGAGTTAGCAAGGGAAAAGCAAACTACAGGTCAGTCATGGGACTGGTGTGAGAAACTCTAAACAGTTATAATTAACTTATTTAATAATATGGCATATCACGGGACTACGCCGCTAACACGAAACGGGTTTACCCCCATGAATGCCAGTGAATAACCAACAATCAATATAGATTTATGGATCTACTATGCATCAATCAACATGCAGTATCCCAATCTACCCATTTAGATTAATCACCACACGTAGATTTTCTAAATCCAATTCAATTTAAAGAAATTATTCCTTTGGACTTTATTTCCCGATTTCTATTTCAAATCATTTGAAATACACATCTAACTTTCTATAACAAAGTAGATTTCACTTCGGGATCTTAAATCAAATCGTTTGGAAATGTGAATTCCAAATCATAACAATGCATACAAACAAGTATGCAACCAAATATCGGGCTCCCCCTAGACAAAGCAAAGGGTACGCACCTAGCAACTCGATATATAAATGTGCACCTACCCCACATAGGAGCAGGCTACACCGACGATGCACCTCCCACACATGGAAGCATACACCGCCCATCTCACCCATACTTTTAGTCGTCCGGCTCACCCGAATCTCTAGCCACATACCAAATCATTTCATATCCCGAAGTATGGAAAATCATTTCACAACATAATAATCACATGTACTTTCAAAATATAGTACTTCACATCAGCAGTTCACACATATGATCAGTCACTATTATCGCATAACCTTTGAGATCGTACGTCTCAAAGAAGGGTGTTAAGCAAGAGAATAAATTCTCCTCCACCAAACAGATACATCATTAATAGCAACTAATCAAATATGTGATGAACCACAATGTAACACCTAATACATTTCAAAATCTCTTCGATAATATCGGGTTTAGGCTCCGAAATCCTTTCTGTTTTATAAAACATTTTTATAAAACATTCCCTGTCCAAAATCGGGAATACATTTCTTTTCACTTAAGAAAAATATATCATTTCATAATCATTCATTTAATTTGAAATGAACACAACATCGCTAAACACCTTATCGTCAAATCATGAAGTGTTTCACAAGGTGTTAGCACACAGATATCTTTACCCAACCCAATGCTAAATGTAAAGGCATATTCTGCTCATAAACTGGTCGAGCACCATCCAAACAATCAGTCAACTACAATCAATATCAATAACTAAGTTAATTTGGTTTAATCACATCACATGTTTTGGTAAATTTAATAACCATTCATTCATCCAAATCTAATTAAAGATTTATTCAAACCCCAATTGGTTTCATCTCTAAAATCATTTCATATTGATTATTCTACTTTTTGGAAATTAATCCTGCTTTTACGCAGGTTAAAGAACTAATGTCATTTAAACACTGTTCACGACAAACCCCAAATCCAATTTGATATTAAACACAAGGCTCTGAATAGAAAATAGTATCGGCTTATATTCAACATCAAATTCTGAAACCAACAAATATCGCATTGGAAATAACGATATTAATATATCTTTCAAATTTCCATAACCATATCTGTATAATCACGAAATCCAACATCGAAATATTCTGAAGATAATTTCGATTCAAATCCATTCCAATTCATATTTTGGAAATTCCGGTTATTTTTAAAACCATTTCAAATCCAATTAAATAAATTATTACATAAGTTAATAACTAGTTCATTTCGATAAAAATCTATTTTTATTTTTTCATATATGGGATTTTTCAGCCCAATTCTTCCCAAATCATTTCTTATGATTTTACACAAATTATTGACATTTTTAATAATTTTATCAAGGCCCGTACAGTCGATTTCCATCAAAGGCCATCGAACTGCACTTACAGTGACCTTTTCCAAATTTGATTTGGACATAATTCCAAATACAACCGTTAGATTTCAAATTTCTCATATTCGTTTTTCGATACGAACCCAACGGTTCCGGTTTCAGGAGAATCCGACGGTCGGATCTCCCGCAATGTCAATTCGAAGTCAATGGTCGAAATTCGCGAACTGTCGCGGCGCGGCGCGTTATATTCAAGCCATTATATATATAATATATATATATAATATATATTTATATATATATATATAATATATTTCATCGATTTCAATTCAAAACGTATTGTATAAATCGTTTCAAATTCGTTTTCAAAATGATTTCAACTTCATATTCAATTTCTAATCAAAATTGAATATTCCATATACACGACAATTTTATACAGTGTATATATATGTTAAAAATTATATTTTTAACAATCAAATTATTTTCACATTTCATATATATATATATATATATATATATATCGTTATATATATATCGTTTTCATTTCATATATACATCGTTTTCACATTTCATATATATATCGTTTTCATTTCATATATATCATTTTCACATTTCATATATACATCGTTTTCATTTCATATATATCGTTTTCATTTCATATATATATATATATATATTATTTCATATATATCGTTTTCATTTCATTCATATATATATATTATTTTTCACCTTTCATATATACGATATTTTTACTTTCAATATATACGATATTTTCAGTTTCAATATATATAATATTTTCACTTTCAATATATACGATATTTTCACTTTTCAATATATACGATATTTTCACTTTCAATATATACGATATTTTCACTTTTCAATATATACGATATTTTCACTTTTCAATATATGCGATAATTTTACTTTTCAATATATGCGATATTTTCACTTTTCAATATATGCGATATTTTCACTTTTCAATATATGCGATATTTTCACTTTGAATATATACGATATTTTCACTTTCAATATATATAATATTTTCACTTTCGATATATATAATATTTTCACTTTTCAATATACATGATATTTTCACTTTTCAATATATACGATATTTTTACTTTTCAATATATACGATATTTTCACTTTTCAATATATATAATATTTTCATTTCAAATATATATAATTCACATCGTATACATATATATATTTTTCACATCGCCTAAATATATTTCACATCGCATAAATATATTTTATTCACATTGTATATATATTTCATTATACGACATTGTATATATATTTTTCACATTGTATATATATTTCATTATACAACATTTCACATCACATATATATTTTCACACAGAATACAAGCAAACAAGTCGTCCATGGTCTGTGGACGACGGGGAACAGTTCATGCATGCAGTTATAAAATAAATAACTATACAGAAAATTATAGTGAGAGAATTTCTCACATTGGGTTCCACTCCACCAAAAATTGCAGAAGGCTCAGTTTCAGACGCGGTCAGTTTTGTTGTGAAGCTCTCGTCCCCACGACCACAAAACAACTGAAATCACTGAATTCCGTTTCCGTATGAAAAAGATATCAGCTTACAAACTTTAATTACATTTTTAAGTAAATAAATAAATCAAATGAACTAATTATCTCACTAATTACATGGTTTTCCCCTAATCCTTCGTTTAGCCTACTGTAACCGTCGAACCCATGGTTCAATCTCCTCTCTCCACCGCACGAGCCACCTAAAGTGACCGCCCCCCATCAGAGATCACCACGACATCGGCGAGAACCTCCTCCACCTGCGCCGGCCACGTGGGCCCATTCGAATGATCCATGCGCACGAAACTCGAGCACGAACAGCGAACTTTTGGAGCCAAAATTCGAGCTCAATTCTGGATGAAAACTTCTCTAGTTGGTACTGATTTGAAGATCATGAACCCCTCTTTGATTTTCGTTCAATTTGGTTTGAATAATACTAAATCGATTGGGAGTAAATGAGGCATGAAATCTCGGACGATATCTGCCCTTGGAAATGAATTGGCGGCGCAGATAGTTAATGCGATTAGGGTTTCTGAGTTGGCCCCTTTATAGAAGTTATTTAATATTAATTTATTATTTTAATTTGAAAAATGTTGACTTTTATATTTGAACTCTAAACGAAACCCAACGACTGTCGCCTCTAGCCAAATACCCCCATTCCGAACACAATGGGATATGTTTTGTAAGCCAATTCTAATGTTTTGATCAGTTTTTCTTTAAATTAAAATATAAATCAATACATATTCAATTTGAACGTACATTTTAAATTACCGGGGCCACATACTAACTAGAAAAATTCCCTAAAAATATTTTCTATCTTCGTATTGACGATACGGTCCTAACAAAACAAATTTCGTCAAATTCCGACACTGTTTAAAAAATAGCCATTTTCCAGTCGATTAAAATCAACTGAAACTGGTCAAATGCGTTTTCCTTTGCCATGCTCACATATTGATTCAGAAAATTATGAAGTTAGAAACCTAGCAATAATCTGACATCCAGGATCCAACAAAAGTGGTTTCATCGAAAATCGAGGTCATTTGCAAAATGGCTATTTTCAAGGCCTTTATATATATATATTAAAATATATATAAATTCCACGGCGTCTTTTCCGAATTTTAAACTGGACATATCTTTCACTCAATAAAGTGAAATCTCAGTTTCTTACATTCGTTAGAAAGATATCGTCAAACAGATTCAAATATTTCTTGTTTCGTCCAATTCCGACTTAAAACGAATTCTGTATATTCATTTGAAATTCGAAATCAAATTTTCGAACTACCTCGCCATTTCAGGCTCGAATTATAATTAAAATTATTCGTTTTCACTTCGTTGAAAATAAATTTTCCGTCGTTATTACTAAAAAATTTATTTTAAATATTTAAAATCCATCAAAATCGCCAAAATAAAAAATTTAAATTGGCTCAGAATTTCCGAGTTGTTACAATCTCCCCCACTTAAAACTTTTCATCCCCGAATAGGAACGAAGCTGAAAGTTGTTTAAATAATCAACTCAACTTCCATTATTTTCTTTACGGCTTAAGTTCTTTAACTTTTCAGTTTCTAAGAACTTTTCAAATTTTTCAAAAATTTGTCTAACACCCTAAATTTTCGAAAAATTTCGCCATATCCTCCCCTGCACCGGGGACTCCGGGATATTTCATATAGCCCACCATGGCCTTCTTCAATCCGAAAGAAATAGCCAAGCGGCTAGCCAATCGGCTCATAAAATCATCCAAACCCAATAAATTTGTAAACATGTACCTATTTGTCGGGGAAACAATTTTATTCTTCTCCTCTAGCCTCCTTGCTATGACCTGTTCAATAGATATACATGTACATGTGTGCAATTTCAACCAATTTTCAATTTGGTTCATTATTTGGTTCAATTTGGCCTAATGGTTCATAATTTTAATTAATCAAACAATAATCAAACAACACAACCAGCAATCAATTAATTGATTATCTTTTCAAATTCTTAACTTTATATATACTCAAAATCCTATTTTTAAAACCAGATTATATAAATAGTCAGAAACACGATATTTATAAACATATGACTCTCAACTCATTCTGAGGGTATTCTAAACCCATCTCTAATGAGTCACTCATTCTAGAAGCTACTGATTCTATCTCTAATGAGGATTCTTTCATAGGATATTACTAATCCTACATCTGATGAGTCTTTTATTCTGTTCTAACGAGTTGTACCCCAAAGATTTGAGTTAACCAAAGCTCTGATACCAGCCGTAACGACAAGGGATTTCCCTCGGACCTAATTGATCGCTAAATCGACCAAGACCATTCGAATCCCGCATACGCTAACCCTGGGTATACAACACATCAGAAAAAATAACAGAAGACTTTTATAAACATCATAATAATGTTACATCAGAGTACAGAATATCAGAGTATATCGAAAATAATACACTGCGTAAGATAAATTTACATAAATGTAATACAATGCACACCGGAAATATAAACTACACAGCGGAAGATTGTAAATGCCAGGACACAGCTTAAAGCTTCAATCCAGAATCCTGCTCAATATATCTACAAAATAAAACTACTCGACTGCCCGTGTGGATAATAGGGGCACCCGAGTTTGCAAGGGAAAAGCAAACTACAGGTCAGTCATGGGACTGGTGTGAGAAACTCTAAACAGTTATTGTAACGACCCGGAAAATCCGAGCCAATTTAAAAATTTTATTTTAATTAATTTGGTGGAAAAATGTGGCAGAAATTGAAATTTTCAATTTTAAATAATATTAAGGCCAGTAAAAATAGTCAATTTTCAAACGATTTCTGTTTTTGATGAAACCACTTTTGTTGGAACCGGAATGTCAAATTATTGCTACATTTCAATTTTTAGAATTTTCCAAGTTAGTATGGGAGCGTGGCGAAGGAAACTGTGTTTTGTTCAATTCAGTTAAATTTAATCGACTGAAAAATAGCCATTTTTCAAGCAGTCCCAGAATTCGACGAAATTAGTTTTATTAGGACCGTATCATCATAACAAAGACAAATATATATTTTTCTGTATTTTTCTGAGTCCGTTTGTGGCCTTTGTGAATTTATTTATGCAGACAAATTAAATTAATAAAGGATTTAATTATTAAATTAAATAATTCAGGCCATAGACAGCCGTTTGGGCTCACGAGACCTATCCCATTGTGTCCTGGATGGGGGTATTTGGCTTGGGGTGACACTCGTTGGGTTCGAATTAGAGTTCGTATAAGCTAAACGATATTTTAGATTTAAAAGGATTAAATAAATAAATAGAAAATAGAAATACGTAGTATAAATACGCTATACACCGTACAAACCCTAAACCGCATTATACACAGCCGCCATCGTATGAAATCAATGGCCGATTGCTCCTGATTTCAATCCCTATTTTCTCTCAATCCAATTCGAATTGGATCTCAATCCAGGCATAAAACCGAAGCACTCCTTTCAATCTTCAATTTGGTACGGTTGGATCCCATATAATGTTGAATTCTGCCCGTGCCAAGGCCACGAACAGCCGCCGTTCGGGCCTGTTTTGCCCCGTCCACCGACCACCGAACTCCACCGCAGCACCACCCCCAGGCGCGGCGTCCTCCCCCCTTCCACGTGGCGAGTTCAGATCGGCACCCCGTGCCACCAGTCGCGAGCCAAATCGAACCCTAGGTTCGAAGTAGTTTAAAAACACTGCGGCCTGTATTTGTTAATTGGGGAAGAAGGGTAAAGCCTTTTAATTATCTTTATAATTTAATTTCAAATGTTTCCAATCTAAATTTAATCATATCTTAGTCCTTTCAACTCGGATTTCGGCGATTTCAAAAACATTGGGTTCGTAACACCAAATACTATGCTTCAGAACTGACTAGGATTGATTCTGGGACTTTTGAAATTTTGGATCTAAATTTGGATTAAGGTGAGATTTCTTGTGACGAGAAGGGATTTCGCTCGGTCCGAACCAATCGCTAAACCGACCCAGACCGTTCGAAACGCCCTATCGTTTGAGAACACGACAAATCAGAACGCAGACAAAAGAACATTTCCTTGTATATTACAACAATTCCATCAGATTACAAGAATATACAGAGTATAAATGAATATACATTACACAGAAATATCAGAGATTACAATAAATTCCATAGCAGCGGAAAATAATGCAATACACAACTAGAAGAGATATACGGATACAAAGCTTTCCGGATATCATTCCAGCTGTAAACCAGGATCCTGTGAATATAAATCTGCAAATCCAAAACTACTAGCTGCCCGTGTGGAAAATAGGGGCACCCAGAGTTTAGGTTAAAACAATAAACTCCAGGTCAGTCATGGGACTGGTGTGAGAACTAAAACAGTTGTAAATCTTTATTTTAAAGTTAGGTAAATCAAGGGACCACGCCGTAAAACACGGAACGGGTTTCCTCCCAAGAATATCAGTGCATAAAACAAACAGCGCAATGCTAAATAAAGAAAAATGAAGCTGTTATAAGACCCAGGTCCTATCACACAATGCAACGCAAGCCGGGGGATAGGGTTTTTCCCTTATAACAGCCAACGAATGCTTGATACGTTTAAAACAAATCATTTGATACCATTATAAGTGCATAGTGTATAAAACAACTTCAAATCATAAGTATCAATCATAGGCGACATGAGCGTCCCATGCCACTATGTCGCCATATATAGGTTTACAAATAAAATCGCAAAGTCACGTATTTGGAAATTGGGTTTCCATCTATGAACCGAGGCAAAAGATAGTCCTCAACCGATTCGAGACGCTCTAGCCCGCCCCTCAGGATCAGAGCTCGAGTGACCCTTGGATCGTCAGGGCCGGTCCACCGATGTGGATTAAAATGCCTGAACATGCGTTTCCCCGCCCTTTGGGGCGTAAATGAGCCAACGAATGGCTCCATCGGACCCGGATCGTCCGATCTAACCGAGGCGCCTCGCAACATCAACAACCACACAGGTGAAAAATATATAAATGTCAGGGCTGGTAGGTCACTGACACCACCCTAGCTAGAAAGAAACGCATGCCCTCCCTGATGTCCTTCTCCCATTTTTGGTTCACAACCGGGGTGTGAGGCTCGCGAATTAACGTTACACAAAGCTGTGCCACACAGGCGGTGCTTTGATCATCAACCACAAGACTTTGCTTTTCAACAGAAGCCTTGATCATTTGCATCTTAGCATGCCACACAGGCAATCCACTCTATGCGTTTGATATCCATCAGTATATAACCCCTGAGCTCGTACGTCTCAGAGAAGGGCGTTAAGCAAGAGAATAAATTCTCCGCCGCCAAACAGATATATATTTAATAGAGATCAATCACACAGACTAAAATCCAATGTCAGACACACAGTCCATTTACAAGTCCGTTCTGGGTCTAAACGAAACCGGAGGCACCTAGTACCCCGCATATCCATCGATCTCCAAGTACGTCTGGACGATCACCAACTGTTTTCATCTTCTTGGTTGTACAGCCCAATCAAGATCATCAGTAATCCTCCAAACGACGTGAAGACTTCCGGTCTTCGACCACCGTCTTCATCTTCGACTTATCATCGTATCAGTTATTCAGAATGGGATAAACCCGGCCTTTCCGAATAACTCGCGTATATTTTAAATAAGTGTTACACAAACACAACATATGCCTCATTCCAATTCATTAGTCACTAACCGTAAATTAATCAAGAGAATAATTCCCCAAATATTAACCCCGAAGGCCGAAACCAACATCAGATCAATATCCAGAAAACCATTCTGCTTGGCTAACCAAACGTTAGTTTCTAAATTTTACATTCATAGGGAAAGGTTCCCATTAATTTTATCAAAGATAAATCATTAAAATTTATTCTTTAATCTATTTTTGAATATCAATTCAAACTAGTCGGGATTAGCGAACCTTACCGAAGTAATCATTTATTTTATTTTCCCAATTCCAACCTATTCATCCCATGAAGTAAAACTGGTAATACTTCATATCTAACACCACAGTGTTATCGGTAAATTCAATTACCATTTCACGTTCAAATCTAATTAAAGATTTAACTATCGCCTGGAGTAAAACTGGTGATACTCCATTCTCGATCTTTTCAATCTAATTAAAGATTCATTAAAACTCCACTTAGTTTTAATCTTTAACGGGGTTAAAGAATCAGTGTCATTTAAAAACACTGTTCACGATAAACCCAAAGTTACATTCCATTAATTATCGGGTTAAAGAACGAGTGTTATTTAAAACACTGTCCACGATAAACCCAAAAATCAATATCAATTCAATTCCAATTAAATATTATTTAATTGGTACACTTCATTAAATCTAAATAAAAAGATTTAATCTTTTCTCAACTGGGTTCAAGAACAGTGTTAATGAAGACACCATTCACGACAAACCCAAATCACATTTGATATTCAATACAAGGCTCTGAATAGAAAATATATCGGCTTATATTCAATATCAAATTCTACGATTAACAAATGTCGTATTGGAAATAACGATATAAATATATATCTTTCAAATTTCCATAACAACATCCGTATAATCACGAATTCCAACATCGAAATATTCCGAAGACAATTTCGATTCAAATCCACTCCAATGCAATCATTGGAAATTCTGGTTATTTTCAAAACCATTTCAAATACAATTTATTTTTTTAAAAATAAATAGAATTATAATGCTAGTTTAAAACTAGTTCATTTCGATAAAAATCTATATTTATCTTTTCAAATATGGAGTTTTTCATCCCAATTCTTTCTAAATCATTTCTTATGATTTTACACAAATTATTAATATTTTTAATAATTTTATCAAGGCCCGTACAGTCGATTTCTATCAATGGCCATCGAACTGCACTTACACCGACCTTTTCCAAATTTGATTTGGACATAATTCCAAATCCAACCGTTAGATTTCTAATTTCCAATATTCGTTAGAAAGCTCTTTTCGATACGAACCCAACGGTTCCGGTTTTAGGAGAATCCGACGGTCGGATCTCCCGCAATATTCGTTCGAAGTCAATGGTCAAAATTCGCGAACTGCCGCGGTGCGACGCGTTCTATTCAGGCCATTATATTATATATATTATATATATAATATATACTTCATCGATTTCCAATCAAAACGTGCTTTATAAATCGTTTTAAATTCGTTTTCAAAACGGTTTCAACTTCATATTGAATTTCAAATTAAAATTGAATATCCCAATTTAAATTCATTTTAAATTCATTTCAATTCAAATTGACTTCTAATTCAATTTCAGTTTGTTTTCAATTCAATTCAATTTATATTCGGATTCATTTCTATTCCATTTCAATTCGAATTCCTTTATATTCAATTTCAATTCGAATTCATTTATATTCAATTTCAATAAGAATTCCTTTATATTCAATTTCAATTCGAATTCATTTATATTCAATTTCAATTCGAATTCCTTTATATTCAATTTCAATTCAAATTCATTTATATTCAATTCTTTTCAAAATATCAGATTTTGAAATCACTTTCGATATTCATTATAAAATGAATAAAATCGATATAAATATCGTTCACGTTAAAATGACGTCAATCTAATCAACACGGCTTCATATATTTCTATTTTCAAATATTCCATTTCAAATATTTCTATTTCAAATATTTCTATTTCAATTATTTCCTTTCAAATATGTCTATTTCAAATATTCTATTTCGAAACTGGAATGAGGCCCAATCAATTACCATATAATGTTAATTATATGGATTTTCTACAACACATGTATATATCAACAACGATGAATAATCAACCATCATCTAAAGTGCATTCTACACTGTATAAGCATCAAATATAAATATTCAACGCTTATAACAGCCTGTCAATCAATCGATCGACATACAACTAAACAATTGGGATTAGTGTACGTCAAATATCATCCCAATACCCGTGTGGGGTTTCAAACAATCAAACATAGATTTTATTTGTGCAGTTGGACGACGTGTAAAATTTATCGTCCCAATCAATGTCCTTCAAATAGGTGTACATAAACAAACCGTCCGGTTTGTAAATGAATATTTATTTATTCACATTCACGTTAAAAATTATATTTTTAACGATCAAACTATTTTATTCAACCTATGAATATTTTATTCGGTTCATTTATTAAATAAAATGTTATCTTTATTTTTCTAACTTATTTTTAGAAAATTTCGGCGGCATAACGGCACGATACTAGAAACGGGACAAGGCCTAGCCTTATCCCCGGTCTAGTGAAGGCCCACGCCATTCACACATCAATCAAATCAATTTCATTTCACCAAACAATTCAATTCAAACCAAATAATCTAATCAACTACACAACCAAACAATTAAACAAACAAGCCATCCATGGTCTGTGGATGACGGGTGTCGGGTGCTACTAAACACCGTCTACATCCTAGTGTATATATATAACTAGAAAATTTAAAATAAAAGTGAGGAGTTCTCACAGATAGCTAATCCAACGCCACGACTCTTCTTTGATATAAATCTTCGCCACTCGCCCTTTGTCACTTTCGTTGCCCGTATCCACTACATATGTAAAAATCGAATTTTTAATTCAAATCTCTGTATCTAAAAATAAAAATTTTATACTATGAAAAATTATATCTTTTACTTATCAAATTCAAATCCACTTCATTATAAAAATATATTCTTTTCCTATATATATAAAAATACTATTTTTTTTCTCAATATAAAAATATAAACTTTCTACTTATAAAAATATAATCTTTTCTCCTTTAAAAAAAATCCAAACTATTCCCTTTTACAAATTTAAACTTTTCGCTTTTAAAACCACTCCTTTTCCTTGTAAAAATCATAGCTTTTTGCTATTCGAAAATCGTATTTTTTTCATCGTTGAGGTCATATATTTTCATTACTAAAAATTAAAATTAAAGACTCACATCGTTCGAAAAAGGAGGAGATGCCGTGGTGGTGCTGCTGCTAAGGTGTCGGAGCTGGAGTGCCTCCTTTAGGCGGCGGCGGTCCCTCAGAAGCGGCGGGGCAGCGCTGAACAATAGCTAGGGCTTTCAAGGATTTAGGGGTTCGAAGGTGAGAGGGAACGGGGCGAGGTACTGGGGCGAGGTTGGGGCGTGGGTGTGCCAGCGACGGCGGCGCTGGGTCTGGGAGGGGCGATGGCTGTCGGGTGCGTTGGTCAGCGGGGTTTTCGGGCGCGGGGTTCAACTAGAGAAGGGGAGAGAGAAGATCGAAGAGAGGGAAGGGGGGAGGCTTGGGCGGAGGCGCCATCGTCGGAGCGCGGTGGCAGGAAGGGAGGGCGACGACGAAAAGGGGGAATCGGTTTCCTGGTTTCTCGATTTAGAACGGGGTGGGGGGGTTTGACTGAGAATGGGAAAGGGATAGGGGCTTATATGAAAATTATTATATAATATTTATTTATTTAATTTCCTAAAGTAAACTTTCCATTCGAATTCAAAATTGAACCCACCGACTGTCGTCCTTAGCCAATTACCCCCGTTCCGAACACAATGGGATATGAATCGTAAGCCAGTTCGGCCGTTTCGATCAGTTTCCGTCAAAAACAAAATATAATTCACTATATATTGAATTTGAACGTACATTTCAATTTACCGGAGTCACATACGGATCCCGAAAATTACAGAAAAATTATTTCTAGCTTCGTATTGACGATACGGTCCCAACAAAACTAATTTCGCTAAATTCTGAGACCGTTTGAAAAATGGTCATTTTCCAGTCGATTAAAACTGACTGAAACTGCCCAAACGCGTTCAAGTGTGCCACGCTCACATATTGATTCAGAAAATTCTGCAAATTTGAAAACTAGCAATAATTTGACATCACAGACCCAACAAAAGTGGTTTCGTCAAAATCCGAGGTCGTTTGCAAAATATCCATTTTTAAGGGCCTGAATTCCATAGCGACTATTCAGAATTTTCAACCGGACATATCTTTTGATTACCGCTATGAAATTTCGATTGCTCGGATTCGTTGGAAAGATATCATCAAATAGATCCTATTATTTTTGGTTTCACTAAAATCCGGATTGTTTTGCACCCGGTACATTCATTTGAAGTTTGAAATCAAATTATCGAACTACCGCGCCATTTTCAAATCCTTTTATAAATATAAATAAATATTTATATTCTATCGTCGATCTATATAACTATATACGATTTAATTTTATTCAAAAGAAATTTTCTCGTTGATATTATTTAAAATAATTCATTTTAAATAATACAAAATTCGCTAAAATTGCCAAAATAAAAATTTTAAACTGGCCCAGATTTTCGGGTTGTTACAATCTCCCCCACTTAAAACTTTTCGTCCCCGAAAAGGAACAAAGTCAAAAGTGGTTTGATTAATCAACTCTACGTTCGATTCGGCTTTCATTCTTCAACTTTTCAGTTTCTAAGAATTTTCCAATTCTTCAAAAATTTGGCTAACACCCTAAATTTTCGAAAAATTTCGCCATAACCTCCCCTGCACCGGGAGCCACGGGAAAATTCCGAAATTGCCATACAGGCCTTCTGATCTCAAAAAGAAAAAGAAAAGGCCAAGCGGCTAGCCAATAGGCTCATAAAATCATCATCACCCAAACAAAACAGTAAATTATGTAGTAAACATGTACCTATTTGTCGGGCAAACAAATTTTATTCTCTGCTCTAGCCTCCTTGCTGTGACCTGTTCAATGTAAGTATATGTATATGCAAGCAAATGTGACAAATTTTCAATATAATTCAATATGTGATTCAATTAGGCTAAATGGCTAAAAATTAGCAAACAAATAAACAAACAACACAAACATCAATCAATTAGTGAATTAGAGTTTCAAATTCATAATTTTGATACATATACAAAAAATCAGATTTTTGATGCCAAATCACAACAATAAATCCTATATAGCTTTGGTTCTCACACCAGTCAATAGGAAATATATAGAAAGTCCACCTTCGTCACACGAACATAAATTCTAATGATGGAGCTCCATCATCAAAATCATCTCCGGGCGATTAGAGTGTAATTCTATATCTATCCAGTATATTAAAACTTCAAATACACGTTTGCAAGGCGTATATGCAAAATCTTTATATACTGGACTGTCCAAATCAATACAAATAAATACTCAAATACGAATAGTTGATTTTAAATTTTCAAAACAAAATTCGTTTTCATTTTTAAAAATATACTCTTCACACTCGTTCTAGGATACTACTGATCCCATCTCTAACGAGTAATTCTAATTGGATATTACTAATCCAATATCTGATGAATTCTTTCGTATGGTTCTAGTGTGTCTTGTTCTCTGCTTTGTAAACCAAAGCTCTGTACCAACTGTGACGAGAAGGGATTTCGCTCGGTCCGAACCAATCGCTAAACCGACCCAGACCGTTCGAAACGCCCTATCTTTTGAGAACACGACAAATCAGAACGCAGACAAAAGAACATTTCCTTGTATATTACAATAATTCCATCAGATTACAAGAATATACAGAGTATAAATGAATATACATTACACAGAAATATCAGAGATTACAATAAATTACATAGCAGCGGAAAATAATACAATACACAACTAGAAGAGATATACGGATACAAAGCTTTCCGGATATCATTCCAGCTGTAAACCAGGATCCTGTGAATATAAATCTGCAAAACCAAAACTACTAGCTGCCCGTGTGGAAAATAGGGGCACCCATAGTTTAGGTTAAAACAATAAACTCAAGGTTAGTCATGGGACTGGTGTGAGAACTAAAACAGTTGTAAATCTTTATTTTAAAGTTAGGTAAATCAAGGGACCACGCCGTAAAACACGGAACGGGTTTCCTCCCAAGAATATCAGTGCATAAAACAAACAGCGCAATGCTAAATAAAGAAAAATGAAGCTGTTATAAGACCCAGGTCCTATCACACAATGCAACGCAAGCCGGGGGATAGGGTTTTTCCCTTATAACAGCCAAAGAATGCTTGATACGTTTAAAACAAATCATTTGATACCATTATAAGTGCATAGTGTATAAAACAACTTCAAATCATAAGTATCAATCATAGGCGACATGAGCGTCCCATGCCACTATGTCGCCATATATAGGTTTACAAATAAAATCGCAAAGTCACGTATTTGGAAATTGGGTTTCCATCTATGAACCGAGGCAAAAGATAGTCCTCAACCGATTCGAGACGCTCTAGCCCGCCCCTCAGGATCAGAGCTCGAGTGACCCTTGGATCGTCAGGGCCGGTCCACCGATGTGGATTAAAATGCCTGAACATGCGTTTCCTCGCCCTTTGGGGCGTAAATGAGCCAACGAATGGCTCCATCGGACCCGGATCGTCCGATCCAACCGAGGCGCCTCGCAACAGCAACAACCACACAGGTGAAAAGTATATAAATGTCAGGGCTGGTAGGTCACTGACACCACCCTAGCTAGAAAGAAACGCATGCCCTCCCTGATGTCCTTCTCCCGTTTTGGTTCACAACCGGGGTGTGAGGCTCGCGAATTCACGTTACACAAAGCTGTGCCACACAGGCGGTGCTTTGATCATCAACCGCAAGACTTTTCTTTTCAACAGAAGCCTTGATCATTTGCATCTTAGCATGCCACACAGGCAATCCACTCTATGCGTTTGATATCCATCAGTATATAACCCCTGAGCTCGTACGTCTCAGAGAAGGGCGTTAAGCAAGAGAATAAATTCTCCGCCGCCAAACAGATATATATTTAATAGAGATCAATCACACAGACTAAAATCCAATGTCAGACACACAGTCCATTTACAAGTCCGTTCTGGGTCTGAACGAAACGGGAGGCACCTAGTACCCCGCATATCCATCGATCTCCAAGTACGTTTGGACGATCACCAACTGTTTCCATCTTCTTGGGTGTACAGCCCAATCAAGATCATCAGTAATCCTCCAAACGACGTGAAGACTTCCGGTCTTCGACCACCGTCTTCATCTTCTACTTATCGTCGTATCAGTTATTCAGAATGGGATAAACCCGGCCTTTCCGAATAACTCGCGTATATTTTAAATAAGTGTTACACAAACACAACATATGCCTCATTCCAATTCATTAGTCACTAACCGTAAATTAATCAAGAGAATAATTCCCCAAATATTAACCCCGAAGGCCGAAACCAACATCAGATCAATATCCAGAAAACCATTCTGCTTGGCTAACCAAACGTTAGTTTCTAAATTTTACATTCATAGGGAAAGGTTCCCATTAATTTTATCAAAGATAAATCATTAAAATTTATTCTTTAATCTATTTTTGAATATCAATTCAAACTAGTCGGGATTAGCGAACCTTACCGAAGTAATCATTTATTTTAATTTCCCAATTCCAACCTATACGTCCCATGAAGTAAAACTGGTAATACTTCATATCTAACACCACAGTGTTATCGGTAAATTCAATTACCATTTCACGTTCAAATCTAATTAAAGATTTAACTATCGCCTGGAGTAAAACTGGTGATACTCCATTCTCGATCTTTTCAATCTAATTAAAGATTCATTAAAACTCCACTTAGTTTTAATCTTTAACGGGGTTAAAGAATCAGTGTCATTTAAAAACACTGTTCACGATAAACCCAAAGTCACATTCCATTAATTATCGGGTTAAAGAACGAGTGTTATTTAAAACACTGTCCACGATAAACCCAAAAATCAATATCAATTCAATTCCAATTAAATATTATTTAATTGGTACACTTCATTAAATCTAAATAAAAAGATTTAATCTTTTCTCAACTAGGTTCAAGAACAGTGTTAATGAAGACACCATTCACGACAAACCCAAATCACATTTGATATTCAATACAAGGCTCTGAATAGAAAATATATCGGCTTATATTCAATATCAAATTCTACGATTAACAAATGTCATATTGGAAATAACGATATAAATATATATCTTTCAAATTTCCATAACAACATCCGTATAATCACGAATTCCAACATCGAAATATTCCGAAGACAATTTCGATTCAAATCCACTCCAATGCAATCATTGGAAATTCTGGTTATTTTCAAAACCATTTCACATTCAATTTATTTATTTAAAAATAAATAGAATTATAATGCTAGTTTAAAACTAGTTCATTTCAATAAAAATCTATTTTTATCTTTTCAAATATGGAGTTTTTCATCCCAATTCTTTCTAAATCATTTCTTATGATTTTACACAAATTATTTTTAATAATTTTATCAAGGCTCGTACAGTCGATTTCCATCAATGGCCATCGAACTGCACTTACAGCGACCTTTTCAAAAGTTGATTTGGACATAATTCCAAATCCAACCGTTAGATTCTAATTTCCAATATTCGTTAGAAAGCTCTTTTCGATACAAACCCAACGGTTCCGGTTTTAGGAGAATCCGACGGTCGGATCTCCCGCGATATCCGTTCGAAGTCAATGGTCGAAATTCGCGAACTGCCGCGGTGCGGCGCGTTCTATTCAGGCCATTATATTATATATATTATATATATTATATATACTTCGTCGATTTCCATTCAAAACGTGCTTTATAAATCGTTTTAAATTCGTTTTCAAAACGGTTTCAATTTCAAATTAAAATTGAATATCCCAATTTAAATTCATTTTAAATTCATTTCAAATTCATTTCAATTCAAATTGACTTCTAATTCAATTTCAGTTTGTTTTCAATTCAATTCAATTTCAATTCGGATTCATTTCTATTCCATTTCAATTCGAATTCCTTTATATTCAATTTCAATTCGAATTCATTTATATTCAATTTCAATTCGAATTCCTTTATATTCAATTTCAATTCGAATTCATTTATATTCAATTTCAATTCGAATTCCTTTATATTCAATTTCAATTCGAATTCATTTATATTCAATTCTTTTCAAAATATCAGATTTTGAAATCACTTTCGATATTCATTATAAAATGAATAAAATCGATATAAATTTCGTTCATGTTAAAATGACGTCAATCTAATCAACACGGCTTCATATATTTCTATTTTCAAATATTCCATTTCGAATATTTCTATTTCAAATATTTCTACTTCAATTATTTCCTTTCAAATATGTCTATTTCAAATATTCTATTTCGAAACTGGAATGAGGCCCAATCAATTAACATATAATGTTAATTATATGGATTTTCTACAACACATGTATATATCAACAACGATGAATAATCAACCATCATCCAAAGTGCATTCTACACTGTATAAGCATCAAATATAAATATTCAACGCTTATAACAGCCTGTCAATCAATCGATCGACATACAACTAAACAATTGGGATTAGTGTACGTCAAATATCATCCCAATACCCGTGTGGGGTTTCAAACAATCAAACACAGATTTTATTTGTGCAGTTGGGCGATGTGTAAAATTTATCGTCCCAATCAATGTCCTTCAAATAGGTGTACATAAACAAACCGTCCGGATTGTAAATGAATATTTATTTATTCACATTCACGTTAAAAATTATATTTTTAACGATCAAACTATTTTATTCAACCTATGAATATTTTATTCGGTTCATTTATTAAATAAAATGTTATATTTATTTTTCTAACTTATTTTTAGAATATTTCGGCGGCATAACGGCACGATACTAGAAACGGGACAAGGCCTAGCCTTATCCCCGGTCTAGTGAAGGCCCACGCCATTCACACATCAATCAAATCAATTTCATTTCACCAAAAAATTCAATTCAAACCAAATAATCTAATCAACTACACAACCAAACAATTAAACAAACAAGCCATCCATGGTCTGTGGATGACGGGTGTCGGGTGCTACTAAACACCGTCTGCATCCTAGTATATATATATATATATATAACTAGAAAATTTAAAATAAAAGTGAGGAGTTCTCACAGATAGCTAATCCAACGCCACAACTCTTCTTTGATATAAATCTTCGCCACTCGCCCTTTGTCACTTTCGTTGTCCGTATCCACTACATATGTAAAAATCGAATTTTTAATTCAAATCTCTGTATCTAAAAATCAAAATTTTATACTATGAAAAATTATATCTTTTACTTATCAAATTCAAATCCACTTCGTTATAAAAATATATTCTTTTCCTATATATATAAAAATACTATTTTTTTCTCAATATAAAAATATAAACTTTCTACTTATAAAAATATAATCTTTTCTCCTTTAAAAAAAATCCAAACTTTTCCCTTTTACAAATTTAAACTTTTCGCTTTTAAAATAACTCCTTTTCCTTGTAAAAATCATAGCTTTTTGCTATTCGAAAATCGTATTTTTTTCATCGTTGAGGTCATATATTTTCATTACTAAAAATTAAAATTAAAGACTCACATCGTTCGAAAAAGGAGGAGATGCCGTGGTGGTGGTGCTGCTAAGGTGTCGGAGCTGGAGTGCCTCCTTCAGGCGGCGGCGGTCCCTCAGAAGCGGCGGGGCAGCGCTGAACAATAGCTAGGGCTTTCAAGGATTTAGGGGTTCGAAGGTGAGAGGGAACGGGGCGAGGTACTGGGGCGAGGTTGGGGCGTGGGTGTGCCAGCGACGGCGGCGCTGGGTCTGGGAGGGGCGATGGCTGTCGGGCGCGTTGGTCAGCGGGGTTTTCGGGCGCGGGGTTCAACTAGAGAAGGGGAGAGAGAAGATCGAAGAGAGGGAAAGGGGGGAGGCCTGGGCGGAGGCGCCATCGTCGGAGCGCGGTGGCAGGAAGGGAGGGCGACGACGAAAAGGGGGAATCGGTTTCCTGGTTTCTCGATTTAGAACGGGGTGGGGGGGTTTGACTGAGAATGGGAAAGGGATAGGGGCTTATATGAAAATTATTATATAATATTTAATTATTTAATTTCCTAAAGTAAACTTTCCATTCGAATTCAAAATTGAACCCACCGACTGTCGTCCTTAGCTAATTACCCCCGTTCCGAACACAATGGGATATGAATCGTAAGCCAGTTCGGCCGTTTCGATCAGTTTCCGTCAAAAACAAAATATAATTCACTATATATTGAATTTGAACGTACATTTCAATTTACCGGAGTCACATACGGATCCCGAAAATTACAGAAAAATTATTTTTAGCTTCGTATTGACGATACGGTCCTAACAAAACTAATTTCGCTAAATTCTGAGACCGTTTGAAAAATGGCCATTTTCCAGTCGATTAAAACTGACTGAAACTGCCCAAACGCGTTTAAGTGTGCCACGCTCACATATTGATTCAGAAAATTCTGCAAATTTGAAAACTAGCAATAATTTGACATCACAGACCCAACAAAAGTGGTTTCGTCAAAATTCGAGGTCGTTTGCAAAATATCCATTTTTAAGGGCCTGAATTCCATAGCGACTATTCAGAATTTTCAACCGGACATATCTTTTGATTCCCGCTATGAAATTTCGATTGCTCGGATTCGTTGGAAAGATATCATCAAATAGATCCTATTATTTTTGGTTTCACTAAAATCCGGATTGTTTTGCACCCGGTACATTCATTTGAAGTTTGAAATCAAATTATCGAACTACCGCGCCATTTACAATTCCTTTTATAAATATAAATAAATATTTATATTCTATCGTCGATCTATATAACTATATACGATTTAATTTTATTCAAAAGAAATTTTCTAGTCGATATTATTTAAAATAATTCATTTTAAATAATCAAAATTCGCTAAAATTGCCAAAATAAAATTTTTAAACTGGCCCAGATTTTCGGGTTGTTACATTTCTCAATTTTGAATAATTAAATAATTTAATTATATTTGCTATGTGAATCATTGTATATTATTATTTCTGATCTGCGATGTTGTGATTGTTGTATGGTTGTTAATATTCGTTGTGATATCGTGATATAGCATGTTAGTTTAGATCTATAAATTCTGATGTAATCTCTATAAAGTTCGCATCTTTATTAGTTTTATTTTTATTTTATTTCTATTTTTATTTTTATTCCTTTATAGGAATGAAAAATTGAATCTTGTTTGTTTATGAACAAAAATGAAATTTTAAATCTTTATTTTGTTTTTTTTCAAAATAAAATGAAAAGTTGAATCTTTATTCTGATTTACCAAAGACAGTTTAAATCTTTATTTTTGATCCATAACATAAAATGAAAAGTGGAATTTTTATTTTGATTAACAAAATAAAAGAAGGGTAAATTTCTATTTTGATTTGCAAAATAATAACATAAGTTTAATTTTTATCTTGATTTGCAAATAAAAACATAAGTTGATTTTTATTTTGATTTGCAAATAAGAACAAAAGTTGAATCTTTATTTTGATTTGCGAATAAGAACAAAAGTTGAATCTTTATTTTGATTTATAAAGTAAAGAAAGTTTAAATCTTTTAAATTTTAATTAAAAGATAAATTAAGATTAGATATTTTATTTTGATTTACAATATAAAATAAAGGTTAGATATTTTATTTGGTTTACAAATAAAGATTAGATATTTTATTTGATTTACAAATAAAATAAAGATGAGACCTTTTATTGTGATTCGTCTCATATATTGTGTTGTATGTGTGGACATTGAAATTACGACGTTGGGTAAATAGAAATGGTTAGACCAAAAACCATATTATTATATTTGTGGATATTGAAATTACGATGTTGGGTAAATAGAAATGGTTAGACAAAAACCATTATTTTTTGTTATCATATTTTGACACCAAATTGACATGTGAGTTAAATAGGAAAATACCCCCTATAAAGAAAAATGTGCATTAAGGAAAGTAATTAGAAAATTTACATTTTTTTCTAATGTAATAAAGATAATTAGAAAATTTACGGTAGCGTTTGGTTTAGATTTTTCAATTTTGAGTTTTCACACATACAAAAATACCGACAATGCACATATATTGTGAAAAATGACCGTTTTACAAAACGGAGTTAACACACAAAACCGAAAATAACTTTTTATTATTTTTCATATTTTAAGAAACAAGTGAATGACAATAACAAATCCGTCTATCCACCATTCCTGCGGTCCCCTCCGTCACTCCCTTTCCCTTTGATCCATCACCACCGCTACACTTCAAATCTTCACAACTTTCATAATTAACGCCGAAAACTAAAAATGCAAAACACAAAATAAACCAAACGCTACCTACATTTTTTTCTAATGTAATAAAGATAATTAGAAAATTTACATTTTTTCTAATGTAATAAATAAAATTAGAGAATTTACATTTTCCTAATGTAATAAAGATAATTAGAGGATTTACATTTTTCTATGTAAAGATAAAAGATTTACATTTTTCAATGTAAAAGAAAAAGAGATAAAATATTTACATTTTATAGAAACATAAAAAGTACATTTTTGTGTATTTAAAACGAATAGGATAAAATATACATTGTTGAAATCGTCATTTTTGTCGCATTAGAATTGGCGACAAAAATGTTATTTTATTGAATATAAAAATATACATTGTCGAAATCGTCATTTTTTCGCATTAGAATTGGCGAACGAAAATGTTATTTTATTGAATAAAAAAATATACATTGTCGAAATCGTCATTTTTTTCGCATTAGAATTGGCGAACAAAAATGTTATTTTATTGAATATAAAAATATACATTGTCGAAATCGTCATTTTTGTCGCATTAGAATTGGCGAACAAAAATGTTATTTTATTGAATATAAAAATATACATTGTTGAAACTGTCATTTTTGTCGCATTAGAATTGGCGAACTAAAATATTATTTTATTGAATATAAAAGTGTATAATGTTGAAAACGTCATTTTTGTCGCATTAGAATTGACGAACAAAAATATTGTTTATATAGAATAAAAGAATGGATTTTAAAAATAGGAATCGCCAAATGGTTTATATATATAAATATAAATATAAAATTAAACGAAACGAGAGCGGCAGTTCGCGTATCGACAATTGTAACTTCAAACGATTATACCGAAAGATCCGACCTTGGATTTTCCCAAATCTGGAACCGTTAGGACTGCTTTGGGAAGAGCTTTCCAACGATATAAATTTCATCAAAATCCGACGGTTAGAGTTTAAGATATGTGTAAAACAAATTTTGGTAAAAACAGTGCTAGGGTCGCCCACTGACCCGAAGCGTCGTTTATTTATTTTGAGCTATTTTCAAATAAATAAAAATAGCGATAAATAGTTATAAATATATATGAAATGTTTTAAATTATAATTATGCGACAATTATTTGAAAAGACCGAGTTTAACTCGTCTCAAATAATTGCACGACGATTAAATCAAAGATGTAAGAAGACGATGGTTGAAGACCGGTGATCTTCACATCGAATGGACGACGACTACTGATGCCTTGGACTGACTTGCTCCCAGGACGGGGTTGAAGTAGTAGTTGTCCGGACGTATGTGTTGGTCGGGCGGATAAGCGAGAACCTCTTTGGTGTCTCCGGTTTCGTTCAGACCCAGAACGGACTTGCAAATGGATGCGTGTCTGACGTTGGAGTTCATCCCATGTAATTAAATCGATTTGTATTTATATATGTCTGTTTGGTGGTGGAGAATCTATTCTCTGCTTAACACCCGGGTATATAGTAATAGTTATCGATCGCATGGCGTGAATTGTCAATGTGGCATGCCAAGATGCAATGATCAAGGCTTTGTTGAAAAGCAGGCCTTGTGGCGGATGATCAAAGCATAGCCTGTTTAGGCATAGCTTTGTGTATAACATGACTTCGCGAGCCTCACACCCCGGTATGAGTCAAAAACGGGATATGGACCGTAGGGAGTGCATACGTTTCTTTCTAGCTATAAGTGATGTTTGGGCTTTAACACGACCCTGCATTTTACTTATTTGGATTATGGATTGAGGTACCTCGGGTTTTTATAGGCCGGAAGTGGTCATACTATAGGTCCAAAGGGACCGGGAAACATGTGTTCAGGCATAACTAATCCACTACCGTTAGGTGGGGACCGGCCCTACCGCATCCAAGGTTTCACTGCGGGGGATCCTGAGGCATTTGCTAGAGTGTCTCGAATCAGAAGAGGACGATCCCTAGCCTCGATTTCATGACAGAAAACCAATTTCCAAT
Organism: Allium sativum; assembly: GCA_030737875.1. Lineage (NCBI taxonomy): Eukaryota > Viridiplantae > Streptophyta > Magnoliopsida > Asparagales > Amaryllidaceae > Allium > Allium sativum. Next base: position 17,938,797 of record JASFAX010000025.1, read on the forward strand.
ACGACATCACGGTCTTGATTGTAAACTTATATACGGCGACATAGTATATGGTACCTATGCCGTCTATGATTGATACATTTATATTGAAGTATTTTAATAGTGCTTAAACAATAATGATAATATTAAAATATTACTTTTCACGTATTAAGCATGTTTGATCATTATAAGGGAAAACTCTATCCTCATGTGTGCGTTGCATTGTGTGATAGGACTTGAGTCTTATGATGATTTCATTTTTCAAAAGTCATTTCGCTATTTTATATAAACTTTATAAAATTATGCACTGACAATCCAATGGAGTAAACCCGTTCCGCGTTAGCGGCGTGGTCCTGTGATTTGCCACGTTGTTAGATAAATTAGTTAAGAATTCTCATACCAGTCCCATGAGTGACTCGTAGTTTGTTTCACTTTTGCAAACTCGGGTGCCCTCTTTCCACACGGGAAGCCAATTGACGGTTCAGGTGATACATTCTGATTGGAGCTTGCTTGGAAGGAAGAAGAAGACCTTTCTCTAGTTTTTACTTCTGCTTTGAGACATTTTATCTTCTGTAGCTTTGATGTATGTAATGGAGTTTGGGACTTGTTTCTTTTCCATTGAAACTTATTTTCCTTTTGTTGAGACTCTTTATTTGGCTAAGTTGTATCATGTACTGCGTACTCTGATGTAATGGATATTATGATGCTGATGACATTTATTTCCGCTGAAATGGTTTATGTGTTATGATAATTATCTGAGATCTGTTTTTTTTGTAAATATGTTGTATTCCAAAATGATTATCCTTACTTTCGAACCACGGAAGTTTGGGGTTATCACAGTTATAATTAACTTATTTAATAATATGGCATATCACGGGACCACGCCGCTAACACGGAATGGGTTTACCCCCATGAATGCCAGTGTATAAACAACGATCAATATAGATATATGGATCTACTATGCATCAATCAACATGCAATATCCCAATCTACCCATTTAGATTAATCACCACACGTAGATTTTCTAAATCCAATTCAATTTACAGAAATTATTCCTTTGGACTTTATTTCCCGATTTCTATTTCAAATCATTTGAAATACATATCTAACTTTCTATAAAAAAGTTGATTTCACTTTGGGATCTCAAATCAAATTGTTTGGAAATGTGAATTCCAAATCATAACAATGCATACAAACAAGTATGCAACCAAATATGGGGCTCCCCCTAGACAAGGCAAAGGGTACGCACCTAGCAACTTGATATATAAATGTGCACCTACCCCAAATAGGAGCAGGCTACACCGACGATGCACCTCCCACACATGGAAGCATACACCGCCCATCTCACTTATACTTTTAGTCGTCCGGCTCACCCGAATCTCTAGCCACATACCAAATCAATTCATATCCCGAAGTATGAATAATCATTTCACAACATAATAATCACAAGTACTTTCAAAATATAGTACTTCACATCCGCAGTTCACACATATAATCAGTCACTATTAATCAAATAACCTTTGAGCTCGTACGTCTCAAAGAAGGGTGTTAAGCAAGAGAATAAATTCTCCGCCACCAAACAGATACATCATTAATAGCAACTAATCAAATATGTGATGAACCACAATGTAACACCTAATACATTTCAAAATCACTTCGATAATATCGGGTTTAGGCCTCAAAATCCTTTCTGTTTTATAAAACATTTTTATAAAAACATTCCCTGTCCAAAATCGATGTGACGACCCCATTCCCGATAAGACGGTGGAAAGGGTAATCTTTGGAATATAACACATAAACAGATAACAACAGAACAGAAATAATGAAATACATCAGATAATGTACAATAGAATACACTGGAAAAATATAATCATCAGAGTTACACAGTATATAGGATCATACTTAGTACAAAATACAGTTCAGCTATACATAAATGTCTACTGTGGAAAAGAAAACATAATATGTACAATAGGAGCTGAACAGCTTAAAAAGAGATAAATGATAGAATCCATCTTCAGCTCCATCTATCTGGAAAGAGACTGCTAAAACCTGAATACAAGGCTGCCCGTGTAGAAATAGGGGCACCCGAGTTTGCAAGTGAAACAAACTACGAGTCAGTCATGGGACTGGTATGAGAAATCTACTTAACACAATTTCAAATACGGCTAATCACAGGACCACGCCACTTTCGCGGAACGGGTTTACTCCATTGGATTGCCAGTGCTATAAAACAAATAAATCTTTTAAACATCGCAATGCTTTTAATTAAAATGAAGCCATTATAAGACTCAGTTCCCATCACAAAATGCAACACAAACCGGAGGATAGAGTTTTACCTTATAATGGCCAAATATGCTGGATACGAGGAAAATAAATCATTTGAAATGCAAATTTTATTGTTTAATTCTTAATCAGACTCCAACTGTAAACTAGTAAGAGAATGATTCCCTAAGATTTAACCCCGAAGGCCAAAACCAACATCAGACCAATACCCAGAAAACCATCCGTCCTAGCTCGTTTCCGGTTAGTTTCTAATTTTAGATACAATCATAAATATCAGTCATAGGCGGCATTAATGCCCCATACCACTATGTCGCCATATATAGGTATACAATCAAAACTGCACGATGTCGTATTTGGAAATTGGATTTCCGTCATGAACCGAGGCCATGGATCGTCCTCACCGCTTCGAGACAATCTAGCCTACCATGTCTCAGGACCCAGACTCAGGTGGGCCCATGGATCGTCAGGGCCGGTCCACCGATGTGGATTAAAATGCCTGAACACTACGTCTCCCTACCCTATGGGGCGTAAATGAGCCAACGAATGACCCCATCGATTCAAGAACGACCGATATATCGGAGGTGCCTCACAATCCATCATCCACATAAGTAAAATGTCAGGCCATGTAAAAACACTGACACAACTCCTAGCTAGAAAGAAACGCATGTCCTCCTTGAAGTACTCTCCCGTTTCTGGTTCATACCGGGGTGTGAGGCTCGCGAATTCACGTTATACACAAAGCTATGCCACACAGGCGTTGCTTTGATCATCCACCACAAAGCTCTGCTTTTCAACAAAAGCTTTGATCATTGCATCTCAGCATGCCACACAGGCAATTTACGCCATGTAACTGACGTTTATCAATCACATAGAATGAAATCCAATGTAAGACACACAGTCCATTTATAAGTCCGTTCTGGGTCTGAACGAAACCGGAGGATCTTTAATCCTCGCATATCCGTACAATCAACATGTACGTCCAGACGGCTACTACTTCAACCCCTTCTAGGTAGCTACTCCTATCATGAGCATCAGTAGCACCCCTCCATTCGATGTGAAGATCATCGGTCTTGCATCGTCTTCATATCTTCGACTTTCCAACGTCGATCAATTATTTGAAATGAGAATTAACTCGGCCTTTTCAAATAATTCACGTATATTTAGAATTTCAAATCAATTCATTTCAATGGTTAACTTATTCGATATCACTAATCTTGTTCTTTAGTGTAATTTTCACGCCAAGCACATTCAACCATCAAATATCTCTTAAACCGAGCAAATTCGGTTTATTTCCATTCCATATCGCTCATAATATTTTATCACGATTTATCGCTATTTTTATTTATTTAAAAATAGCCAATATATTCAAAACAATGCTTCAGGCCATAACTCGGCCGTGGTGCTGTTTTTCTCTAGATTTGATTTACACATATCTGAAAATCTAACCGTTGGATCGTCACAAATTTTATATCATTAAAAAGATCTTTTCAAAACGAATCCAATGGTTTTAGTTTTGGGGAAATCCGACGGTCGTATCTCCCGCACTAATCGTTGAAGTTAGGATTTCAAAATACGAACTGCAGCGTCGTTATTCGATTTAGTTTAATTATATATATATATATAATCGGTTATGGTGCTGTTTTTCTTCAGATTTGAATTAAACTGTAACAACCCGTATTTTTATAACGTGTTATAACTATCAATCAAGGCATAATTAAATTTTAAAATAAGAACTAAGGTAAACGGGTTGCGCCATTGCGTTCGTCTCGGAATTCTGCATGAAATCGAGTCTGAGTTTTCGAAAATCGGAGTCCGTATGACCAAGTTATGGCTCCCTAGAGTTTCAGAAATATTCAAAGTTCAAAACAGCTCAAATTCGAATTCAAAATTTGAATTTCAAACGCAGAACAGACTAGGCGGGAAATTTCCCGCCTAGACCCAGGTCGACTGGGGAGTCGACTAGGCAGTCGACACCCCCAGGACCAGGTCGACTGCGCAGTCGACTTGGTAGTGGACCTGGTCACCTAGCCTGTTTTTGAGCCAGATGTATCTGGTCTCGTTGCTTGTCCAGATTCACTCTCTAAACACTATATAAACAGCCCCTGACCCTAGACTTTCTATCACATTCTTGTCTGACCATATGCTGTTGAAGTTCTGACTGGAAGACAGAGAATAAGGAGGCTATTCAGGACTTTGTTAGTGCTACGTTGGTTTGGGGTTTGCTAGAGATTCTGCTTCTACTCTTTTTGCTTTCTCATTCTCTAGACTACGATTTGTAAGCCCTTTGTCACTCTTAAATTTAAACTGTAAACTTAACCTGAACATGATGTAAACTGAAATTATGCCTAAACATGATAACTAAGTTGGATCTACTCTTGTATATCTTGGACCTATGACTATCACTTTTAAATCGGTTATTTTGAATCTAGTTTTGTACACCCCAGAACTATTCATCTAAAATGTTGACTTGTGGAATATCAGTATGAACTTGATTTGGATATATTCATGTTTAATCTAAAACCACTTTTCGATCTTTATCTTGCCATGCCTGTGATGTTGAAACTATTATTGGGGTACTATTTTATGTCAATCCTTTACCATGTCTATCACCATGTCTTGTCAAGTTGATGTTGAGACCCTATTTCATATGCCTGTAATGTTATAATCATCATGCTTAACTTATGAACACCTTTGTCATTCTATGACTATCCTGTTTGTGTTATTCCCTATTTTGACATGTTGTATTAATGCGAATTCACGTACGTTGGGTATACGTTTTGGGTAGATTAGGCAAACTTGAAAATTGGCTATGGAATTGACATGATATGACATGAAAATATGACATGAAAACTTGACATGAGAATAAGCTTGAAAACATGAATTTGGGACATGACAATTAGATAACTTGAAAATGGCCAACTCAAGGTTGGGTAGAATTTGCAACGTAAATCTGCCCGGAACCGCCCGGCAAATCCAGTAGTTGCAAATAATAGGACCCAATGTGGGTAGTTGGTCATATAGCACCTTAAACTCGAGGTTAGACTAGGTTATGGTGTAAATCTTCCCAGAACCGCCCGGCACGTCCAGTAACCGTAACCAAGTCTAATGTGAGAGGTTGGGGTGCGTTAAGTGAATTAATGCCACGTGGTAGGGTTAAGTCATGGACCCCTTGAATATACTTAACCAATTTGACACATCGATTTGATAGGGTTAAGTCTTGAACTGCTTGTATATATGCTTAACCAACTAGATACATGTTTGGGTAGGGTTAAGTCATGAGCTTTTTAATGACAATACTTAACCCATTAGAAATCCTAGCCACGTGGTCCCTTTCAGCAGTAACCCACTTAGAAGTATCACGATACCCTGGGGACTATGCAGGGTGGGGCACGATTACTGGGCTGATTGTAAGCGACCAAGAATAACGACTGAGTAAGGTGCGCCAGTGTAGGTTCAGGCGGACTAGGGTCGTGCACTTAGTCCGGAGTTGAAAAAGTAGGCATGGGCACCCGTAGTACCACATTGTGCGTGCTTGAATTGTGTCAGTTGTTGACACCCTAGGACCTGATACACCCTAGGGTGGACCTAGCACATGCGACTACATTCCGCGATTGGGCCGTATGACACCGATACACGACGAGTAAAGCCTATCGACTAGGATGGACTGTTGGACCCCGTATTGGGTCATTTCATGTTATTGGGTTTAGGGATCACTTCTGGATTTATACTTGACATGGATTTGGACACTAGTACAGATAGTGCAGTAAACCTTGTATATGCGATGCCACCCTTATCTTGTTACCTTTTATTATCATGCCAGCCCAGTTATTATCTTTATGTTTAATCTCAGTTTCTCATGTCCAGTTAACTTTGTTAGTCTTTATGCTGATAGTCACTAGGGCTTACCAGTCTTTTTGACTGACCCGTTTTCTTCCACCCCTTTTTCTTTCGTCCCCCCCCCCCCGGTTCTCAAGGAGGAAACCCTAGCTCTTAGCTTGGACTTTGCTTGCTTTCTGAAAGCTCATGTACGGTTTGGTCTTGAGCTATGCTATGGCTGCACTCATGCTCTTTTTGGGGAATAATATTGGACTTATGTTGTTTTAAGTACTTTGCTTCTTTAGAACTTGATGTAATGAAATAATGACTTGCTATTTTGATGTAAGAGGTTTTGACTCTATTTTCCACGAAATGAGATTTGGTTAAATTTATATCCGCTGCTTTATACACTCTGTTTAATTTATGTTCTGTCTTGTGTTATCTCTGTGTCTGTTTACTAGATAATTGTAATAACCCGGAAATTCTGAACCAGATTAAATTTTTATTTTGGCAATTTTAGCGAATTTCGAATATTTAAAGTAGATAATTTTAAATAATATCGACGAGAAAATTTATTTTGAATATAATAGATCGTATATATTATATATGTCGTCGTTAGAATATGTATAATTATATATAATTATAAATAGAATTGAAAATGGCGCGGTAGTTCGATAATTCGATTTCAAACTTCAATTGAACGTACCGGGTGCAAAACAATTCGGATTTTAGTGAAACCAAAATAATAGGATCTAATTGATGATATCTTTCCAACGAATCCGAAATTTCATAGCGGGGATCAAAAAATATGTCCAGTTGAAAATTCTGAATAGTCGCTATGGAATTCAGGCCCTTAAAAATGGACATTTTGCAAATGACCTCGGATTTCTACGAAACCACTTTTGTTGGGTCCGTGATGTTAAATTATTGCTAGGTTTCAGATTTCATAATTTTTCAAATCAATATGTGAGTGTGGCAAAGGAAAACGCGTTTGACCAGTTTCAGTTGATTTTAATCGACTGGAAAATGGCCATTTTTCCAACGGCCTCAGAATTCGACGAAACTAGTTTTGTTAGGACCGTATCGTCAATACGAAGCTATAAAATATTTTTATGGGATTTATAGAGTTAGTATGTGACCCCGGTAATTTGAAATTTACGTTTAAAATTCAATATAGCGATTTAAATGTAAATTCAACGGAAACTGATCAAAACGATCAAATCAGCTTACGATACATATCCCATTGTGTTCGGAATGGGGGTAATTAGCTATGGACGACAGGCGGTGGGCCTCGTTTTGAGGTCGAAAATAAAAGTTGCTTTTTGGTGAAAATAAAATAATTAAATAAATTAAAAATTAAAAACCCCCTTTCTCTCCCCCCTTATATTCTGCCCCCCCCCCCCCCCCCCCGTTCGATTTTCCAAATTCAAAAAAAAAAAAAAGCGAAAACCCACCGCCCCCTCCGCTTAAACCGCCGCCGCCTCGAGAAGACCCCCCCCCCCCCCAGGCGCCAGAGGCGACGCGAAGACCCCCCCCCCCCCCAGCGGCGCGACAACCGCGAAGCCCCCCCTCGTCGAAGCCTGCTGCGCGACTCCCTAGACCCCCCCTGAAGCGAACGCCACCGCCGACGCCCCCCACCTTCTCCTTCGACTGAAAACTCTTCCCCCCCTTCCTCTTCTGATTCGGATCGCAACCCCACAGCCCCCCTGGATCCGAAACCGGCGATGAACCCCCCCCCCCTTGCGCAGTCGAACACTGTAAGCTTATCCAATTTATTTATTTTCATTTATTTAGATTAAATAGGGTTGGAAATCAGTTTTAAAAATATTATTTATTTAGTTGATTAGGAAAAAATCTAATTTTTATTTATTCAATGTCATGGTATTTTTTGTATATAGTAGAGGTGTAAAAGTAGAATTTTTATTCGATAAAAACAGAAAAGATTAGATTTTTAAAACAGAAAAGATTAGATTTTTAAAACAGAAAAGATTAGATTTTTAAAACAGAAAAGATTAGACTTTTAAAACAGAAAAGATTAGATTTTTAAAACTGAAAAGATTAGACTTTTAAAACAGAAAAGATTAGATTTTTAAAACAGAAAAGATTAGACTTTTAAAACAGAAAAGATTAGATTTTTAAAACAGAAAAGATTAGATTTTTAAAACAGAAAAGATTAGATTTTTAAAACAGAAAAGATTAGATTTTTAAAACAGAAAAGATTAGACTTTTAAAACAGAAAAGATTAGACTTTTAAAACAGAAAAGATTAGAGTTTTAAAACAGAAAAGATTAGATTTTTAAAACAGAAAAGATTAGATTTTTAAAACAGAAAAGATTAGATTTTTAAAACAGAAAAGATTAGATTTTTTAAAACAGAAAAGATTAGATTTTTAAAACAGAAAAGATTAGATTTTTAAAACAGAAAAGATTAGATTTTTAAAACAGAAAAGATTAGACTTTTTAAACAGAAACGATTAGATTTGTAAAACAGAAAAGATTAGATTTTTTAAAACAGAAAAGATTAGATTTTTAAAATAGAAAAGATTAGATTTTTAAAACCGAAAAATTAGATTTTTTAAAACAGAAAAGATTAGATTTTTAAAAACAGAAAAGATTAGATTTTTAAAAACAGAAAAGATTAGATTTTTAAAAACAGAAAAGATTAGATTTTTAAAACAGAAAAGATTATATTTTTAAAACAGAAAAGATTAGATTTTTAAAATAGAAAAGACGAGATTTTTAAAATAGAAAAGACGAGATTTTTAAAATAGAAAAGACGAGATTTTTAAATGGAGAAAGAAAAATTCGATTTTTATATATTGAATAGCGAAGTAAAAATTCAATTTTACATATGTAGTGAATACGGGCAACGAAAGCGAAAAAAAGGCGAGAACGACGAAGATTTCTCTAAATGAAGTGTCGTGAAGTTGGATAGCTATTGGTGAGAATTGCTCATTCTTCAATTTCTTTTCTAATTATATATATATACTAGGATGCAGACGGTGTTTAGTAGCACCCGACACCCGTCATCCATAGACCATGGATGGCTTGTTTGTTTAACTGTTTGGTTGTGTAGTTGGTTAGATTATTCGGTTTGAATTGAATTGTTTGGTGAAATGAAATTGATTTGATTGATGTGTGAATGGCGTGGGCCTTCACTAGACCGAGGATAAGGCTAGGCCTCGTCCCGTTTCTAGTATCGTGCCGTTATGCCGCCGAAATTTTATAAAATATGTTAGAAAAATAAAAATATCATTTTTATTGTGTAAATGAACTGAATAGAAATTCATGTGTTGAAATAAAATATTTTATCGTTAAAAATATAATTTTTAACGTGGAAGTGAATAAAATAAAATATTCATTTACAAATCGGACGGTTTGTTTATGTACACCTATTTGAAGGACATTGATTGGGACGATAAATTTTACACATCGCCCAACTGCACAAATAAAATCTGTGTTTGATTGTTTGAAACCCCACACGGGTGTTGGGATGAAATTTGAAGTTCACTCATCCTGATTGATTAAATATGTCGATCGATTGATTGACAGGCTGTTATAAGCGTTAGATATATATATTTAATGCTTATACAGTGTAGTGCACTTTGTTTGATGGTTGATTATTTTCCAATGCTATTATATACATTTGTTGTATGGAATCCATATAATTAACTCTATATGGTAATTGATTGGGCCTCATTCCAATTTAGAAAATAAAGAATAATATAAAATAAAGGTTCATGTGTTGATCGTACTCATCCGTTGAGATTAGTCATGTGTTGAACGAAATATTTTAATAATAAAATTTACATCTTTATCAATATAAAATAAAGGTTCATGTGTTGACCGTACTCATCCGTTGAGATTAGTCATGTGTTGAACGAAATATTTTAATAATAAAATTTACATCTTTATCAATATAAAATAAAGGTTCATGTGTTGACCGTACTCATCCGTTGAGATTATTCATGTGTTGAACGAAATATTTTAATTATAAAATTTACATCTTTATCAATATAAAATAAAGGTTCATGTGTTGACAGTACTCATCCGTTGAGATTAGTCATGTGTTGAACGAAATATTTGAAATAGAAATATTTGAAAACAAAATATTTGAAATAGAAATATTTGAAAACGAAATATTTGAATAGGAAATATTTGGAAAAGGAATATTTGAAATAGAATGTTTGAAAATAGAAATATATGAAGCCGTGTTGATTAGATTGACGCCATTTTGACGTGAACGATATTTATATCGATTTTATTCATTTTAAATTGAATATTGAAAAGTGATTTCGAAATCGAATATTTTGAAATGAAATTTGAATTGAATCGAATAGAAAACCAATTTGAATTGAATCGAATAGAAAACCAATTTGAATTGAATCGAATAGAAAATCAATTGAATTGAATAGATAACGAATTTGAATTGAATTGAATATAAAACCAACTCGAATTGAATTGAAAACGAATTCGAATTGAATTGAATAGATAACGAATTGAATTCGAATTGAATAGATAACAAATTTGAATTGAATTGAAGAGATAACAAATTCGAATTGAATTGAATAGATAACAAATTCGAATTGAATTGAATAGATAACGAAAATTGAATTGAATTGAATAGATAACGAATTGAATTCGAATTGAACTGAATAGATAACGAATTGAATTCGAATTGAATAAATAACGAATTCGAATTGAATTGAATAGATAACGAATTGAATTCGAATTGAATAAATAACAAATTCGAATTGAATTGGAAACGAATTGAAATGAATTCAAATTGAATTGAAATTTGAATTGAATAGAAATGAATTTTAAAACGAATTTATAAGGAAAGATTCAATTTTGATTTGAATTGAGATGGAAGTTGAAATTGTTTTTGAAACGAATTTAAAACGATTTATAAAATTCGTTTTAAATAGAAATCGACGCAATATATATTATATATATTTTATATATATAATATAATGGCCTGAATAGAACGCGCCGCGCCGCGGCAGTTCGTGAATTTCGACCATTTATTTCAAACGGACATTGCGGGAGATCCGACCGTCGGATTCTCCTAAAACCGGAACCGTTGGGTTCGTATCGAAAAGAGCTTTCGAATGAATATTAGAAATTCAAAATCTAACGGTTGGATTTGGAGATACGCCCAAATCAAATTCGAAAAAGGTCGGTGTAAGTGCAGTTAGATGGCCGTTGATGGAAATCGACTGTACGGGCCTTGATAAAATTATTAAAAATATCAATAATTTGTGTAAAATCATAAGAAATGATTTGGGAAAAATTGGAATGAAAAACTCCATATTTGAAAAGGTAAAAATGGATTTTTATCGAAATGAACTAGTTTTGAACTAAATTTAAAACCCAATTATTTTTAAATAAATAAATTAGATTTAAAAAGTGGTTTTAAATAATCGGAATTTCTAATATATTTGATTGGATTTGAAATGGGTTTATCGTGAACGTAGTTTTAAATAACACTAGTTCTTTAACCCGATAATAAATAGAATGTGGTTTGGGTTTGTCGTGAACTGTGTTTTAAATAACACTAGTTCTTTAACCCAGTAAAAGGAGTTTTAACGAATCTGCAATTAGATTGAAATGCGAATCTATAATCTAAATTATCAAATTTAGAAATGAGCGAGAATGGAGTATCGCCAGTTTTGCTCCAAAGCGATAGTTGAATCTTTAATTAGATTTGAACGTGAAATGGTAATTAATTTTACCGATAACACCGTGGTGTTAGATATGGAGTATTACTAGTTTTGCTTCATGGGATGAATAGGTTGGGATTGGGAAATAAAATAAATAATTACTTCGGTGTGGTTCGCTAATCTCGACTAGTTTAGAAAACCATAATTTGGTTTGGAACGACATCCAAAGGAAGATTAAAGGATAAATTTTAAAGAATTTATCTTGGATAAAATTAATGGGAACCTTTCCCTAAGAATGTGATTTCGTGAATAAAAGGATATTCTGCATTGGAATGAGGCGTATGTTGTGTTTGTGTAACATTTGTTTGTAATATGCGCGGGTTGTTCGGAAAGGCCGGGTTTATACCCATTCTGAATAACTGATTCGACGATATGTCGAAGATGAAGACGGTGGTCGAAGACCGGAAGTCTTCACATCGTTTGGATAATTACTGACGATCCTGATTGGGCTGTACACCCAAGAGGATGGAAATAGTTGGTGGTCGTCCAGACGTACTTGGAGATGGATGGATATACGAGGAAAGTGCCTCCGGTTTCGTTCAGACCCAGAACGGACTTGTAAATGGATTGTGTGTCTGACATTTGATTTTATTCTGTGTTGATTGATTTCTATTAAATATACATCTGTTTGGCGGCGGAGAATTTATTCTTTTGCTTAACGCCCTTCTCTGAGACGTACGAGCTCAGAGGTTGTATATCGATGGACATCAGTCGCATGGCATGAATTGCCCGTGTGGCACGCAAAGATGCAATGATCAAGGCTTTTGTTGAAAAGCAGAGTCTTGTGGTTGATGATCAAAGCACGGCCTACGTGGCAGCTTTGTGTATAACGTGAATTCGCGAGCCTCACACCTCGGTATGAGTCAAAAATGGGATACGGACTGCAGGGAGCGCACGACGTTTCTTTCTAGCTTTGGTGGTGTCAGTGACTTACCAGCCCTGACATTTATATACTTTTCACCTTTGTGGTTGTTGGATGAGGCGCCTCGATTACAGGTCTGTAAGGACCGGGAAACGTGTGTTCAGGCATAATTAATCCTCTAACGTAAGTGAGGACCGGCTCTGAAGAATCCAAGGGTTGCCCAGAGTGCGTAGCCCTGAGACATTTGCTAGAGTGTCTCGAGCGCGGAGAGGAGCTTGCCCCTTGCCTCGACTCATGACGGAAATCCAATTTCCAATACGTGTATTGCGGTTTTAATTGTACAACTAGTATGGCGACATGATAGATGGTACCCATGCCGCCTATGATTTATATTTATGATTGAAAATGTTTTGACACTATACACTTATTATAGTATCAAATGATTTGTTTTAAACGTACCAAGCATGTTTGGCTATTATAAGGGAAAACCCTATCCTCCGGCTTGCGTTGCATTGTGTGATGGGACCTGGGTCTTATAATAGCTTCATTTTTCGAAAAAGCATTGCGTTGTTTATTCTATGCACTGGTATTCTTGGGAGGAAACCCGTTCCGTGTTATACGGCGTGGTCCCTTGAATTACTCTCTTTTAAAGTAAAGCTTTAAATAACTGTTTTAGTTCTCACACCAGTCACATGACTGACCTGGAGTTTATTGTTTTAACCTAAACTCTGGGTGCCCCTATTTTCCGCACGGGCAGCTAGTAGTTTTGGTTTTGCAGATTTATATTCACAGGATCCTGGTTTACAGCTGGAATGATATCCGGAAAGCTCTGTATCCGTATATCACCTTCAGTTGTGCTTTGTATTATTTTCCGCTGCTATGTAATTTATTGTAATCTCTGATATTTATCGAATGTAATTTATTCATTTATACTCTGTATATTCTTGTATCTGATGGAATTGTTGTAATAGCAATGAAATGTTTTTCCGTCTGCGTTCATTTGTGTGTTGTTCTCAAAGTATCCGCTCTTTCCTTCATGGGGAAGTTACGGGTTCTTACAGTGGTATCAGAGCTTTGGTTACAGAGCTCGAGAACAAGACACATTAGAACCATACGAAAGAATTCATCAGATATTGGATTAGTAATATCCAATTAGAATGACTCGTTAGAGATAGGATCAGTAGTATCCTAGAACGAGTGTGAAGAGTATATTTTTCAAATGAAAACAATTTTGTTTTGAATTTTAAATCACTTTATTCGTATTTGAATATTTATTTATTTTGAATATGGACAATCCAGTATATAAAGGTTTTGCATATACGCGTCATGAACGTATATTCGAAGTTTTAATATACTGGATAGATATAGAATCACACTCTAGTCGCCAGAAGATGATGCTACTGATGACTATATAGCATCAGTATTGTGTGTTCGAGTTTCGAAGGTGTGATTTTCTATATATTTCCATTAGACTGGTGTGAGAACCAAAACTTATATAGTTAGAACACATTGTTGTGAATTGGCATCAAAAACATGATTTTTGTATATATATCAAATTATGAATTTGAAACGTTAATCCACTAATTGATTGATGTTTGTGTTGTATGTTTATTTGTTTGATAATTTTGAACCATTATGCCTAATTGTACCAAATATCGAATAGTATTGACATTTAGTCGCTTTTGCTTGCATATACATATACTTACATTGAACAGGTCATAGCAAGGAGGCTAGAGCAGAGAATAAAATTTGTTTGCCCGACAAATAGGTACATGTTTACTATAATTTACTGTTTTGTTTGGGTGATGATGATTTTATGAGCCTATTGGCTAGCCGCTTGGCTTTTTCTTTTTCTTTTTGAGATCAGAAGGCCTGTATGGCAATTTCGGGATTTTCCCGTGGCTCCCGGTGCAGGGGAGGTTATGGCGAAATTTTTTGAAAATTTAGGGTGTTAGCCAAATTTTGGAAAATTTGAAAATTCTCAGAAACTGAAAAGTTGGAGAATGGAAGCCAGATCGAACGTAGAGTTGATTAATCAAACCACTTTTGACTTTGTTCCTTTTCGGGGATGAAAAGTTTTAAGTGGGGGAGACTGTAATAACCCGGAAATTCTGAACCAGTTTAAAATTTTTATTTTGGCAATTTTAGCGAATTTTGAATATTTAAAATAGATAATTTTAAATAATATCGACGAGAAAATTTATTTTGAATATAATGGAACGTATATATTATATACGTCGTCGTTAGAATATGTATAATTATATATAATTATAAATAGAATTGAAAATGGCGCGGTAGTTCGATAATTCGATTTCAAACTTCAATTGAACGTACCGGGTGCAAAACAATCCGGATTTTAGTGAAACAAAAAATAATAGGATCTAATTGATGATATCTTTCCAACGAATCCGAAAAATCGAAATTTCATAGCGGGGATCAAAAGATATGTCCAGTTGAAAATTCTGAATAGTCGCTATGGAATTCAGGCCCTTAAAAATGGACATTTTGCAAACGACCTCGGATTTTGACGAAACCACTTTTGTTGGGTCCGTGATGTTAAATTATTGCTAGGTTTCAAATTTCATAATTTTTCAAATCAATATGTGAGCGTGGCAAAGGAAAACGCGTTTGACCAGTTTCAGTTGATTTTAATCGACTGGAAAATAGCCATTTTTCCAACGGCCTCAGAATTCGACGAAACTAGTTTTGTTAGGACCGTATCGACAATACGAAGCTAGAAAATATTTTTATGGGATTTATAGAGTTAGTATGTGACCCCGGTAATTTGAAATGTACGTCTAAAATTCAATATAGCGATTTAAATGTAAATTCAACGGAAACTGATCAAAACGATCAAATCAGCTTACGATACATATCCCATTGTGTTCGGAATGGGGGTAATTAGCTATGAACGACAGGCGGTGGGCCTCGTTTTGAGGTCGAAAATAAAAGTTGCTTTTTGGTGAAAATAAAATAATTAAATAAATTAAAAATTAAAAACCCCCTTTCTCTCCCCCCTTATATTCTTCCCCTTCCCCATTCGATTTTCCAAATTCAGAAAAAAAAAAGCGAAAACCCGCCGCCCCCTCCCTTAAACCGCCGCCGCCTCGAGAAGACCCCCCCCCCCCAAGCGCCGGAGGCGACGCGAAGACCCCCCCCCCCCCCCGCCCAGCGGCGCGACAACCGCGAAGCCCCCCCCTCGTCGAAGCCTGCTGCGCGACTCCCTAGACCCCCCCCCCCCCCCTGAAGCGAACGCCACCGCCGACGCCCCCCCTCCTCTTCTCCTTCGACTGAAAACTCTTCCCCCCTTCCTCTTCTGATTCGGATCGCAACCCCACAGCCCCCCTGGATCCGAAACCGGCGATGACCCCCCCCCCCCCCCTTGTGCAGTCGAACACTGTAAGCTTCTCCAATTTATTTATTTTCATTTATTTAGATTAAATAGGGTTGGAAATCAGTTTTAAAAATATTATTTATTTAGTTAATTAGGAAAAAATCTAATTTTTATTTATTCAATGTCATGGTATTTTTTTGTATATAGTAGAGGTGTAAAAGTAGAATTTTTATTCGATAAAAACAGAAAAGATTAGATTTTTAAAACAGAAAAGATTAGATTTTTAAAACAGAAAAGATTAGATTTTTAAAACAGAAAAGATTAGACTTTTAAAACAGAAAAGATTAGATTTTTAAAACAGAAAAGATTAGACTTTTAAAACAGAAAAGATTAGATTTTTAAAACAGAAAAGATTAGACTTTTAAAACAGAAAAGATTAGATTTTTAAAACAGAAAAGATTAGATTTTTAAAACAGAAAAGATTAGATTTTTAAAACAGAAAAGATTAGATTTTTAAAACAGAAAAGATTAGACTTTTAAAACAGAAAAGATTAGATTTTTAAAACAGAAAAGATTAGACTTTTAAAACAGAAAAGATTAGATTTTTAAAACAGAAAAGATTAGATTTTTAAAACAGAAAAGATTAGACTTTTGAAACAGAAAAGATTAGATTTCTAAAACAGAAAAGATTAGATTTTTAAAACAGAAAAGATTAGATTTTTAAAACAGAAAAGATTAGATTTTTAAAACAGAAAAGATTAGATTTTTAAAATAGAAAAGATTAGATTTTTAAAACAGAAAAGAGTAGATTTTTAAAACAGAAAAGATTAGATTTTTTAAAACAGAAAAGATTAGATTTTTAAAATAGAAAAGAGTAGATTTTTAAAAACAGAAAAGATTAGATTTTTAAAAACAGAAAAGATTAGATTTTTAAAAACAGAAAAGATTAGATTTTTAAAAACAGAAAAGATTAGAGTTTTAAAAACAGAAAAGATAAGATTTTTAAAACAGAAAAGATTAGATTTTTAAAACAGAAAAGATTAGATTTTTAAAACAGAAAAGATTAGGTTTTTAAAATAGAAAAGACGAGATTTTTAAAATAGAAAAGACGAGATTTTTAAAATAGAAAAGACGAGATTTTTAAATGGAGAAAGATGTGATTTTTACATATGTAGTGAAGTAAAAATATGATTTTTACTTCGAGAAAAATATAATTTTTATATAGGTAAGATAGTAAAAATATCATCTTTATATGTGTAGAAAAATAAAAATGTGATTTTTATAATGATATATTTGAAAAGGCGAAATCTTTATATGAAAAATAACGTGATAAAAATATAATTTTTATCTATATAATAACATAGTAAAAATTCGATTTTTATATATTGAATAACATAGTAAAAATTCGATTTTTATATATTGAATAGCATAGTAAAAATTTGATTTTTATATATTGAATAGCATAGTAAAAATTTGATTTTTATATATTGAATAGCGAAGTAAAAATTCGATTTTATATATTGAATAGCGAAGTAAAAATTCGATTTTTATATATTGAATAGCGAAGTAAAAATTCAATTTTACATATGCAGTGAATACGGGCAACGAAAGCGGAAAAAAAAGGCGAGAACGACGAAGATTTCTCTAAATGAAGTGTCGTGAAGTTGGATAGCTATTGGTGAGAATTTCTCACTCTTCAATTTCTTTTCTAATTATATATATATATACTAGGATGCAGACGGTGTTTAGTAGCACCCGACACCCGTCATCCACAGACCATGGATGGCTTGTTTGTTTAACTGTTTGGTTGTGTAGTTGGTTAGATTATTCGGTTTAAATTGAATTGTTTGGTGAAATGAAATTGATTTGATTGATGTGTGAATGGCGTGGGCCTTCACTAGACCGGGGATAAGGCTAGGCCTCGTCCCGTTTCTAGTATCGTGCCGTTATGCCGCCGAAATTTTATAAAATATGTTAGAAAAATAAAAATATCATTTTTATTGTGTAAATGAACTGAATAGAAATTCATGTGTTGAAATAAAATATTTTATCATTAAAAATATAATTTTTAACGTGGAAGTGAATAAAATAAAATATTCATTTACAAACCGGATGGTTTGTTTATGTACACCTATTTGAAGGACGTTGATTGGGACGATAAATTTTACACATCGCCCAACTACACAAATAAAATCTGTGTTTGATTGTTTGAAACCCCACACGGGTGTTGGGATGAAATTTGAAGTTCACTCATCCTGATTGATTAAATATGTCGATCGATCGATTGACAGGCTGTTATAAGCGTTAGATATCTATATTTAATGCTTATACAGTGTAGTGCACTTTGGTTGATGGTTGATTATTTTCCAATGCTATTATACACATTTGTTGTACGGAATCCATATAATTAACTCTATATGGTAATTGATTGGGCCTCATTCCAATTTGGAAAATAAAGAATAATATAAAATAAAGGTTCATGTGTTGACCGTACTCATCCGTTGAGATTAGTCATGTGTTGAACAAAATATTTTAATAATAAAATTTACATCTTTATCAATATAAAATAAAGGTTCATGTGTTGACCGTACTCATCCGTTGAGATTAGTCATGTGTTGAACGAAATATTTTAATAATAAAATTTACATCTTTATCAATATAAAATAAAGGTTCATGTGTTGACCGTACTCATCCGTTGAGATTAGTCATGTGTTGAACGAAATATTTTAAGAATAAAGTTTACATCTTTATCAATATAAAATAAAGGTTCATGTGTTGACAGTATTCATCCGTTGAGATTAGTCATGTGTTGAACGAAATATTTGAAATAGAAATATTTGAAAACGAAATATTTGAAATAGAAATATTTGAAAACGAAATATTTGAATAGGAAATATTTGGAAAAGGAATATTTGAAATAGAATGTTTGAAAATAGAAATATATGAAGCCGTGTTGATTAGATTGACGCCATTTTGACGTGAACGATATTTATATCGATTTTATTCATTTTAAAATGAATATTGAAAAGTGATTTCGAAATCGAATATTTTGAAATGAAATTTGAATTGAATCGAATAGAAAACCAATTTGAATTGAATCGAATAGAAAACCAATTTGAATTGAATCGAATAGAAAATCAATTGAATTGAATAGATAACGAATTTGAATTGAATTGAATATAAAACCAACTCGAATTGAATTGAAAACGAATTCGAATTGAATTGAATAGATAACGAATTGAATTCGAATTGAATAGATAACAAATTCGAATTGAATTTAAGAGATAACAAATTCGAATTGAATTGAATAGATAACAAATTCGAATTGAATTGAATAGATAACGAATTTGAATTGAATTGAATAGATAACGAATTGAATTCGAATTGAACTGAATAGATAACGAATTGAATTCGAATTGAATAAATAACGAATTCGAATTGAATTGAATAGATAACGAATTGAATTCGAATTGAATAAATAACAAATTCGAATTGAATTGGAAACGAATTGAAATGAATTCAAATTGAATTGAAATTTGAATTGAATAGAAATGAATTTTAAAACGAATTTATAAGGAAAGATTCAATTTTGATTTGAATTGAGATGGAAGTTGAAATTGTTTTTGAAACGAATTTAAAACGATTTATAAAATTCGTTTTAAATAGAAATCGACGAAATATATATTATATATATTATATATATAATATAATGGCCTGAATAGAACGCGCCGCGCCGCGGCAGTTCGTGAATTTCGATCATTTATTTCAAACGGACATTGCGGGAGATCCGACCGTCGGATTCTCCTAAAACCGGAACCGTTGGGTTCGTATCGAAAAGAGCTTTCTAATGAATATTAGAAATTCAAAATCTAACGGTTGGATTTGGAGATACGCCCAAATCAAATTCGAAAAAGGTCGTTGTAAGTGCAGTTAGATGGCCGTTGATGGAAATCGACTGTACGGGCCTTGATAAAATTATTAAAAATATCAATAATTTGTGTAAAATCATAAGAAATGATTTGGGAAAAATTGGGATGAAAAACTCCATATTTGAAAAGGTAAAAATGGATTTTTATCGAAATGAACTAGTTTTGAACTAAATTTAAAACCCAATTATTTTTAAATAAATAAATTAGATTTAAAAAGGGGTTTTAAATAATCGGAATTTCTAATATATTTGATTGGATTTGAAATGGGTTTATCGTGAACGGTGTTTTAAATAACACTAGTTCTTTAACCCGATAATAAATAGAATGTGATTTGGGTTTGTCGTGAACTGTGTTTTAAATAACACTAGTTCTTTAACCCAGTAAAAGGAGTTTTAACGAATCTGCAATTAGATTGAAATGCGAATCTATAATCTAAATTATCAAATTTAGAAATGAGCGAGAATGGAGTATCTCCAGTTTTGCTCCAAAGCGATAGTTGAATCTTTAATTAGATTTGAACGTGAAATGGTAATTAATTTTACCGATAACACCGTGGTGTTAGATATGGAGTATTACCAGTTTTGCTTCATGGGATGAATAGGTTGGGATTGGGAAATAAAATAAATAATTACTTCGGTGTGGTTCGCTAATCTCGACTAGTTTAGAAAACCATAATTTGGTTTGGAATGACATCCAAAGGAAGATTGAAGGATAAATTTTAAAGAATTTATCTTGGATAAAATTAATGGGAACCTTTCCCTAAGAATGTGATTTCGTGAATAAAAGTATATTCTGCATTGGAATGAGGCGTATGTTGTGTTTGTGTAACATTTGTTTGTAATATGCGCGGGTTGTTCGGAAAGGCCGGGTTTATACCCATTCTGAATAACCGATTCGACGATATGTCGAAGATGAAGACGGTGGTCGAAGACCGGAAGTCTTCACATCGTTTGGATAATTACTGACGATCCTGATTGGACTGTACACCCAAGAGGATGGAAATAGTTGGTGGTCGTCCAGACGTACTTGGAGATGGATGGATATACGAGGAAAGTGCCTCTGGTTTCGTTCAGACCCAGAACGGACTTGTAAATGGTTTGTGTGTCTGACATTGGATTTTATTCTGTGTTGATTGATTTCTATTAAATATACATCTGTTTGGCGGCGGAGAATTTATTCTTTTGCTTAACGCCCTTCTCTGAGACGTACGAGCTCAGAGGTTGTATATCGATGGACATCAGTCGCATGGCATGAATTGCCCGTGTGGCATGCAAAGATGCAAAGATGCAATGATCAAGGCTTTTGTTGAAAAGCAGAGTCTTGTGGTTGATGATCAAAGCACGTCCTACGTGGCAGCTTTGTGTATAACGTGAATTCGCGAGCCTCACACCTCGGTATGAGTCAAAAATGGGATACGGACTGCAGGGAGAGCACGACGTTTCTTTCTAGCTTTGGTGGTGTCAGTGACTTACCAGCCCTGACATTTATATACTTTTCACCTTTGTGGTTGTTGGATGAGGCGCCTCGATTATAGGTCTGTAAGGACCGGGAAACGTGTGTTCAGGCATAATTAATCCTCTAACGTAAGTGTGGACCGGCCCTGAAGCATCCAAGGGTTGCCCAGAGTGCGTAGCCCTGAGACATTTGCTAGAGTGTCTCGAGCGCGGAGAGGAGCTTGCCCCTTGCCTCGACTCATGACGGAAATCCAATTTCCAATACGTGTATTGCGGTTTTAATTGTAGAACTAGTACGGCGACATGATAGATGGTACCCATGCCGCCTATGATTTATATTTATGATTGAAAATGTTTTGACACTATACACTTATTATAGTATCAAATGATTTGTTTTAAACGTACCAAGCATGTTTGGCTATTATAAGGGAAAACCCTATCCTCCGGCTTGCGTTGCATTGTGTGATGGGACCTGGGTCTTATAATAGCTTCATTTTTCGAAAAAGCATTGCGCTGTTTATTCTATGCACTGGTATTCTTGGGAGGAAACCCGTTCCGTGTTATACGGCGTGGTCCCTTGAATTACTCTCTTTTAAAGTAAAGCTTTAAATAACTGTTTTAGTTCTCACACCAGTCACATGACTGACCTAGAGTTTATTGTTTTAACCTAAACTCTGGGTGCCCCTATTTTCCGCACGGGCAGCTAGTAGTTTTGGTTTTGCAGATTTATATTCATAGGATCTTGGTTTACAGCTGGAATGATATCCGGAAAGCTCTGTATCCGTATATCACCTTCAGTTGTGCTTTGTATTATTTTCCGCTGCTATGTAATTTATTGTAATCTCTGATATTTATCGAATGTAATTTATTCATTTATACTCTGTATATTCTTGTATCTGATGGAATTGTTGTAATAGCAATGAAATGTTCTTCCATCTGCGTTCATTTGTGTGTTGTTCTCAAAGTATCCGCTCTTTCCTTCACGGGGAAGTTACGGGTTCTTACAATAATACCCCTCCAAAACTAGTGCATTCCCTTTGTGAGTGACCCTAGTGGAGGTGGGGTGTTACATTTGGTATCAGAGCAGAAGGTTACCAGACTGGGCAAAAGTTTTAAAAACTTCCTGAAAATTTCTTTCAAAACCATTTATAAAGAAGCATTTTTCAAGAAAAGTTCTATTTTTAAGAAAAGGCTATTCCCCAAAAGCCATTAGCACTTTCCTTGTTTCCTCGTTTGAATCTTTTTCTTTTCGTTTTTCAGCATGGCCGATCTTAACCTTCCCGAGGGAGTACCCATACCCGGATGGTTTCGAAGGTACTTGGAAGCTAGGGCCAACGATGCGGGCCCGGCAGACATCCCTCCTCCTCCTCCAGTAGCCGCGGTTCCTCCTCCTCCTCCCGGCACCGCCTTCGCCAAAATATGCAAAGACTTTATAGGAATGGGCGGCAAGAGCTTACTTGGAACTTAGACCTTCGCTGAGGCACGAAACTGGTTAAAGGAGACTGAAGACCTGTTCGTTATCTTCGAGATGGAGGATCATAGGAAAGTTCAGTTGGCAGCATGGTTGTTAAAAGAGGAAGCTGCATTTTTGTGGGAAGTCACCAACGCTACCAGACCAATTGAGACTTGGGCAGACTTTAGAGAGAGATTTGGGCTTAAATTCTTATCGTCAGCAGAAGCGAACCTTCAGATGGAGATGTTCCTGGCACTCAAGCAAGGGGACATGTCTGTTAGGGAGTACATGAATAAGTTTAATCAGCTTGCTCGGTTTGGTTTGGACTTAGTCAACACGGTTGAGAAGAAGGCTCTACGATTTGCTCGAGGATTGAGCGAGCCACTCCACACTATGGCCATGACTCATGTGCCCATGGGGGCGACCTTTGAAAGCCCGGTGAATATGGCCCTTCTTCATGAGGAAGACAAGGGTGACAAAAAGGAGGTTATGTCTAATGAGGCTCAGAACAAGAAGGTTGACTTCAAGAAGTGAGGCAACAAGAATAACAAGAATAACAAGGGCAACAACAACAATGCTAATAAGCCACGTGAGACGAGGAAGTGCAACTTTTGTGGTATCACGGGACATATAGCGAAAGACTGTAGGAGGATGAAAAGAAAGTTGGGGGAATGCTTTCACTGCGGGGATACTGGACACATCAGTAAGGATTGCCCTAAGAAGCAAGGACAGGGGCTAGGGCAGACACAGCGAGCAGGTCCCTCTGGAGGGCAGTTGCAGGCTCTCAACACCACTCCAGCTCTTGACCGAGGTAGTAATATCTCTGTAGAAAGCCTTGTTTACATTTCTGAATTTCCTGTTCGAACCTTATTTGACTCTGGCGCATCGCATACTTTTATCTCTTCTGATATTGTTGAAAATGTGCACTTAAATACTAGTCTAGTTGATGATCCCGTTAGTGTTTCAAATCCGATTGGGGGCTCCGCCCATTTATCTATGATTTGTGTTAATTTGAGGAATTCCATCTTAAGCGTGGAATTCACGTGTAATGCTTATGTTCTCGGATTCATGGGATATGGTTTAATTCTGGGCATGGATTGGTTGTCCAATTATGGAGCTATCCTTGATTGTGAACGAAGGGTAGTGAGGCTCATGACACGCCTTGGTAATACCCTTGAACTTTCTTGTAACCCGAAGGGTCCGGTCATGTTATGTTATCTTGAATCTCTCGACTCGTCCGTCGGCAATCTGCACTCCGTGAGAGTAGTCCGATAATATCCAGATATCTTTGATGAGGTGAAAGGGTTACCCCCTAAATGCGAGATAGACTTCCAAATTTATCTGGTTGATAATGCCAAGCCTGTTTCATTGCCCGTTAGGCATATGGCCCCGCGAGAAAGAAGAGAGCTCAGTAAACAAATCAAGGAGTTGCTCGAGAAAAATTTCATAAGGCGAAGCATTTCTGAATGGGGTGCTCCGGTGGTATTCGCTACTAAGGCGGATGGTTCGCTTCGTCTGTGTGTAGATTATCGTGAGTTAAACAAGCCGACGAAGAAGAATAGGCACCCACTACCAAGAATCGATGATCTTTTTGACCAGCTTGTGTTTTCTCTCAACTCGATCTAGCCACAGGATTCCATCAACTTAGAGTGGCTGAGGATAGCATAGACAAAACTGCGTTTAGGACTCCAGATGGGTTCTTCGAATGGCTCGTCATGCCATTTGGGTTAACAAATGCACCCGTGTACTTTGTTGACCTGATGAGTAGGGTGTTTCGGGAGTTCCTTAACAAGTTCGTGGTGGTTTTTGTGGACGATATTCGAATCTTCTCAAAGGATGAAGAAGAGCATGCTAGATACCTCAAGGAAGTCATGGATACGCTTGGAGCACACCAGTTAAAGGCTAAGTTCTCCAAATGCCATTTTTGGAGGGAGGAAGTTCGGTTTCTTGGGCACGTAGTTTCTAAGCAAGGTTTAGCCGTGCACCCCGCAAAAGTGGTTGCGGTGCAAGACTGGAAAATTCCTAAGAATGCAACAGAGGTAAGAAGCTTTCTTGGTTTGGCGGGCTTTTATAAGAAGTTCATTAAGGACTTCGCTAAGATTTCAGCCCCTCTTACTAAGTTAACGAAGAAAAATCTAGCGTTTGCATGAGACATAGAATGTGAGATTGCTTTTCAGAGACTCAAGAGAGCCCTCACCATAGCCCCAGTTTTAGCATTACCCGATGGAGGAAAAATGTTTACAGTGTACATGGATGCGTGCGGCACGGGATTAGGCGTTGTCCTAATGCAAGAAGGAAGATTGATATGCTATGGGGGTAGACAACTTAAAGTTCATGAGAAGAACTATCCCACACATGACTTGGAGTTAGTCGCGATTGTTTTTGCACTTAAAGCTTGGCGCCATTATCTCTTAGGGGAGAAATTCGAGCTGTATACCGACCACAAATCGCTTAAGTATCTCTTTTCGCAAAAAGATTTGAATCTGAGATAGCAGCGGTGGATGGAATTCTTGGCCTCCTATGACTTCGATATAACTTATAACCCTGGCAAGGGTAACGTGGTGGCGGATGCGCTAAGTAGAAAAAGGTTGACTTTGAGCCCCTTATTTGTTGAAAGAAAAGGTCTAGAGTTTATAGCGACCTTTGATTTTACGCATGTTGTTGAGTCATTGACTGGTACGTTAGCATCTCTTGAGCTGAGACCTACGCTTATAGATCAAGTAGGGACTTCGCAGAAAGAAGACCCACAGATAGTCGAAATCATGAACAAGTTAATCAGTGGTGAGACGTCAAGTCACCTTGGTAGGTATGCCATTGATGGCAAAGGATGGCTAAGGCGCGATGGAAGGCTATGTGTTCCTCTAGTGGGAGACTTAGTAAATAAAGTTCTCGAAGAGGCGCATCACTCGAAGATGACTATACATCCCGGAGGGGATAAGTTGTACAGAGATATGAAACGCATTTTCTTTTGGGCCGGAATGAAAAAGGACGTGGCAGAATTCGTCTCAAAGTGCATGGTGTGCCAAAAAGTCAAGGCCGAATCTAATAAGCCCGGTGGGCTATTACATCCTTTGGAGGTCCCGCAATGGAAGTGGGAAAGTATCTCGATGGATTTCGTGGATGGATTGCCTAGGTCGAGGAAGGGGAATACTAGCATATAGGTCATTGTTGATAGACTCACGAAGAGTGCTCACTTCATTCCGGTGAAAAGCAAAAGGACTGCGTCATGGCTAGCGTCTATTTACCTTCGAGAGATAGTACGGTTGCACGGAGTTCCTTCTAGCATAGTCAGTGACCGTGACCCAATTTTCACTAGCCAGTTTTGGAATAGTCTGCAAGAAGCAATGGGTACGCAACTTAATTTAAGTACAGCCTATCACCCTCAGACGGATGGACAGACCGAAAGGGTAAATAGAGTACTAGAGGATCTTTTGAGGCTATGCGTTCTTGATTTTGGTGGTTCTTGGGAAGACCATCTCCCTCTCGTGGAGTTTGCTTATAATAATAGCTACCAATCTAGCATAGGGATGGCACCGTTCGAAGCCCTGTATGGAAGACCGTGCAAGTCACCAACTTGTTGGTGGGAGACGACTGACAGACTTATACTTGGGCCCGACATGATACGAGACACTTCTGAGAAGGTGGAGTTAATACGAAGATGAATGAAAGCGGCCCAAGATAGAGAGGAATCTTATGCAGACAAGAGAAGGACAGACCTAGAGTTCGAAGTCGGAGATATGGTTTTCATAAAAGTCTCTCCTTTGTGCAATGTGGTTCATTTTGGAGCAATTGGAAAGCTAGCACCGAGATTCGTAGGACCGTTTCCTATCACTGAGAGGATTGGGCAGATGGCCTATAAGGTAGAGTTATCTGAGAGGCTGGCCGGAGCACACAATGTCTTTCACGTCTCGCATCTCCGAAAGTGCCTACATGAATCAGCTGAGGTGGTTGAGCCAAGCATCCTCGAAGGCGTAGAAGTGGAGAAAGAAGCAACGCTGAGGCGAGTTCCTATTCGTATCTTAGGGACGGAGATAAAAAAGCTAAGGAATCGCGAAGTCAAGCTAGTCAAAGTACAGTGGAGTGAAGCCCAAGAAGACGCAACTTGGGAAACCGAGGAGAAGATACGCGCGCTTTACCCATTTCTTTTTTAGGGTACTTTCTCGATCTCTTTTTCCTTTGAGCTTGTAAGCCCTTCGTATCATGCTACCTATGTTTGTCTTGAGAACCTTAGAACCCTCTTTGGATGTGAACATGTATTTGAAACATGTTATGGTTGATGTTTGCAAATGGTTGCAAGTGTTTGCAAGTGATTTCTAGTGGATGCATGACACACATTAGGCACTAGATCGCTCAGACACCTTTTCATGTTGCATTTGCATGGGTGCTTATACTTGTACATGGATGAACTTGTTATGCTATCATGTGGATGTTGCATATGGATGATGTTTGTGCACTCATGTAGAAATTTTAAGTTATGTTTGGAATTTGCATACATGTTGGACTCATTACACTAACATATCTTGCATTAAGGAGGTTTACTGAATCAGTAACCGCCTGATCTTTTGCATTAGATAAGTACATATACACACACATGCTGCATATGTTCATACAGCATTAGAGATCATTTTAAGGACAATCGTTACTCGTGAATGATTTTGTGAGTAGATGGATGTGGATGGTAGGATGCGTTCTTCCTAACTTAGAGATTTCGGGGACGAAATCCTTTAAGGAGGGGAGAATGTAACAACCCGTATTTTTATAATGTGTTATAACTATAAATCAAGGCAGAATTAAATTTTAAAATAAGAACCAAGGGAAACGGGTTGCGGCATTGCGTTCATCTCGGAATTCTGCATGAAATCGAGTCCGAGTTTTCGAAAATCGGAGTCCGTATGACCAAGTTATGGCTCCCCAAAGTTTCAGAAATATTCAGAGTTCAAAACAGCTCGAATTCGAATTCAAAATTCGAATTTCAAACGCAGAACAGACAGGGCGGGAAATTTCCCGCCCAGACCCAGGTCGACTGGGGAGTCGACTGGGCAGTCGACACCCCCAGGACCAGGTCGACTGTGCAGTCGACCTGGTCACCTAGCCTGTTTTTGAGCCAGATGTATCTGGTCTCGTTGCTTGTCCAGATTCACTCTCTAAACACTATATAAACAGCCCCTGACCCTAGACTTTCTATCACATTCTTGTCCGACCATATGCTGTTGAAGTTCTGACTGGAAGACAGAGAATAAGGAGGCTCTTCAGGACTTTGTTAGTGCTACGTTGGTTTGGGGTTTGCTAGAGATTCTGCTTCTACTCTTTTTGCTTTCTCATTCTCTAGACTACGATCTGTAAGCCCTTTGTCACTCTTAGATATAAACTGTAAACTTAAACTGAACATGATGTAAACTGAAATTATGCCTAAACATGATAACTAAGTTGGATCTACTCTTGTATATCTTGGACCTATGACTATCACTTTTAAATCTGTTATTTTGAATCTAGTTTTGTACACCCCGGAACTATTCATCTAAAATGTTGACTTGTGGAATATCAGTATGAACTTGATCTGGATATATTCATGTTTAATCTAAAACCCCTTTTCGATCTTTATCTTGCCATGCCTGTGATGTTGAAACTATTATTGGGGTACTATTTTATGTCAATCCTTTACCATGTCTATCACCATGTGTTGTCAAGTTGATGTTGAGACCCTATTTCATATGCCTGTAATGTTATAATCATCATGCTTAACTTATGAACACCTTTGCCATTCTATGACTATCCTGTTTGTGTTATTCCCTATTTTGACATGTTGTATTAATGCGAATTCACGTACGTTGGGGATACGTTTTGGGTAGATTAGGCAAACATGAAAATTGGCTATGGAATTGACATGATATGACATGAAAACTTGACATGAGAATAAGCTTGAAAACATGAATTTGGGACATGACAATTAGATAACTTGAAAATGGCCAACTCGAGGTTGGGTTGAATTTGCAACGTAAATCTGCCCGGAACCGCCCGGCAAATCCAGTAATTGCAAATAATAGGACCCAATGTGGGTAGTTGGTCATATAGCACCTTAAACCCGAGGTTAGACTAGGTTATGGGGTAAATCTACCCGGAACCGCCCGACACATCCAGTAACCGTAACCAAGTCTAATGTGAGAGGTTGAGGTGCGTTAAGTGAATTAATGCCACATGGTAAGGTTAAGTCATGGACCCCTTGAATATACTTAACCAATTTGACACATCGATTTGATAGGGTTAAGTCTTGAACTGCTTGTATATATACTTAACCAACTAGATACATGTTTGGGTAGGGTTAAGTCATGAGCTTTTTAATGACAATACTTAACCCATTAGAAATCCTAGCCACGTGGTCCCTTGCAGCAGTAACCCACTTAGAAGTATCACGATACCCTGGGGACTAGGCAGGGTGGGGCACGATTGCTGGGCTGATTATAAGCGACCAAGAATAACGGCTGAGTAAGGTGCGCCAATGTAGGTTCAAGCGGACTAGGGTCGTGCACTTAGTCCGAAGTTGAAAAAGTAGGCATGGGCACCCGTAGTACCACATTGTATGTGCTTGAATTGTGTCAGTGGTTGTCACCCTAGGACCTGATACACCCTAGGGTGGACCTAGCACATGTGACTACATTCCGCGATTGGGCTATATGACACCGATACACGACGAGTAAATCCGATCGACTAGGATGGACTGTTGGACCCCGTATTGGGTCATTTCATGTTATTGGGTTTAGGGATCACTTCTGGATTTATACTTGACATGGATTTGGACACTAGTACAGTTAGTGCAGTAAACCTTGTATATGCGATGGCACCCTTATCTTGTTACCTTTTATTATCATGCCAGCCCAGTTATTATCTTTATGTTTAATCACAGTTTCTCATGTCCAGTTAACTTTATTAGTCTTTATGCTGATAGTTACTAGGGCTTACCAGTCTTTTTGACTGACCCGTTTTCTTCCACCCCTTTTTCTTTCGTCCCCCCCCCCCCCCAGGTTCTCAGGGAGGAAACCCTAGCTCTTAGCTTGGACTTTGCTTGCTTTCTGACAGCTCATGTACGGTTTGGTCTTGAGCTATGCTATGGCTGCACTCATGCTCTTTTTGGTGAATAATATTGGACTTATGTTGTTTTAAGTACTTTTCTTCTTTAGAACTTGATGTAATGAAATAATGACTTGGTATTTTGATGTAAGAGGTTTTGACTCTATTTTCCACGAAATGAGATTTGGTTAAATTTATATCCGCTGCTTTATACACTCTGTTTAATTTATGTTCTGTCTTGTGTTATATCTGTGTCTGTTTATTAGATAATACCCCTCCAAAACTAGTGCATTCCCTTTGTGAGTGACCCTAGCGGAGGTGGGGTGTTACATAAACATTCCAGACAATCCAACCGTTGGATCTTTACAAAGTCGGTGCCGTTGGAAAGATATTCCCACGGCGAACCCAACGGTGGTGGTTTCGGGAAAATCCGATGGTCGGATCTCCCGCGCTAATCGTTTGAAATCACGGTTTCAAAATACGAACTGCAGCGTCGTTATTCGATTCATTTTAATAATATTTATATACATATATATATAAATATAATCGATTCTTCGAGTTCAAAACCATATTCATGTTATACATTTGATAAAAATGATATTTTTATCCAACAGACATTTATTTCAACACTTCACAATTTTTAATAATTCATGCATATCATAAAAATGTAATTTTTTATTGTAAAACGATTTATTTAAAATACGAGTACCATTCAACACATGAATTTCTATTCAACGAATGAATTTCTATTCAACACATGAATGTTCTCTATAGTTTGTATATATAATAAAAATGTGATTTTTTTTGTAAAACAATTTATTTAAAATACGAGTATCATTCAACGCATGAATTTCTATTCAACGAATGAATTTCTATTCAACACATCAATGTTCTCTATAGTTTGTATATATAATAAAAATGTGATTTTTATTGTAAAACAATTTATTTCAAAACACGATTATTTTATATAGTTCAAACAGGTGATAAAAATGTGATTTTTATTATAAAACAATTTATTTCAAAACACGATTATTTTTCAATACATGGATTTCTATTCAACAAATGAATATAGTCTCAACCAATGAAAATAAAACAAACACAGAAAGATTTCAGGAAATTTCGGCAGCATAACGGCAGGGTAGTTAAAACCGGGACCGTCCCTAGTACGGCTCCTCGCTCTACCTTAAAACTTCGCGGTTTTTGACAATAGGGAATCATGCATCTAGTTCGCACACATGCGGCATGTTTTATTTTCATCTCCACAATCTATCCTAATTTTGTTTTCAACCATAGATGGGTATTTTTCAACCACAATCAATCATTCATTCTCAACCACAAACAATTTTATCAACCAATTTCACATCAACCAAATAATCCCAAACAATATCACAACCAATAAATATCGTCCATTGTCTGTGAACGAGGGGAGTATGTATATATATATATATATATTCGTATATAAATATATTTCAATTTACTTCAATTCATTTCAATGTCATTTCATCGTATATATAATTTTTACAACGCATATATAACTTATACATCGAACATACAACTTATACAACACTTATACATGAGGTGTACAACGCTTATATAACTCATACATCGACTATATAATTCATACATCGTTGTTTTCCATATCGTTTATAAATTAGAAATCTCACATTAGGTTCCACTCCACCAAAAATAGTAGAAGGCTCAGAAAAATATCCAGTCTCTTCTAAAATGTAGAAGATGTCCACACGAGTCCATTGTCTCTTGTTTCACTGAATTTCGTCAACAAACGAAAAAGATATGATTTTTATAGTGAAATCAAAAACCGTAGCGCTTTAAAGTGCTATAATATAATTGAAATTAAAATAGGCCGTTACCTCCACAAAACCTTCAAAACTAGGTCTTCGATTTGCGCGCAAACTGTGGAGCTTAAGGGCGATCGGCCTACGCCACGCTGTCGGCCTTGGAGAGGCGCACCAAAGGGTACCCTTCCTGATGAACTCGCGCGCGCCTAGGGGGTGGTAGAGGGCTTCGGACGGTGCCTCTTTCGAAGGGAATAACTCGAGGTATTGGCGACGGTGGTGGGTGCTCTAGGTACGGATTTGAAGAGCTCGGAGGGATCTACAAAAAGTTCAACTGGGCCATGGCGTTTCGGTGCGTGTAGGAGGAGGAATCGAGGGATGAGGGTTTGAAGCCTCGTCGTCGTCGATCAGCTGTTATTTGGGGAGAGAGAGAAATGAACGTTGACCAATGATATTTTTTTATATTTATAAATTTTAAAAATCGGAAAATACCCCTTGTCACACACGAACACCAATTCAAACCCAACGACTGTCGTCCCTAGCTAAATACCCCCATTCCGAACACAATGGGATATGTTTCGTAGGCCCATTCGATTGTTTCAGTCAGTTTTTCTTCAAATTAAAATAGAAAACACTCAATATTTAATTTGAACATACATTTCAATTTGCCGGGGCCACATACTGATTCTAAAAATTCCCGAAAAATAAATCTAGCTATTTTTTGATGATACGGTCCCAACAAAACTAGTTTCGTTGAATTCTGATATCG
Source organism: Allium sativum (assembly GCA_030737875.1). Taxonomy (NCBI): domain Eukaryota; kingdom Viridiplantae; phylum Streptophyta; class Magnoliopsida; order Asparagales; family Amaryllidaceae; genus Allium; species Allium sativum. The sequence goes on from JASFAX010000025.1 coordinate 17,971,256, forward strand.
TTTGAAAAATGGCCATTTTCTGGTCGATCCAATTTAACTATAATTGACCAAAACACATTTTCCTTCGCCACGCTCACATATTAACTTCAAAAATTATGAAATTTGAAATCTAGCAATGATTTGACATCCCGGATCCAACAAAAGTGGTTTCGTCGAATTCTGAGGTCGTATGCAAAATGTCTATTTTCAAAGTCGATATATTTTCTATAGCGACCTTTCTGAAAATTCATTTGGCTATAACTTTTGCTTCCCGCTATGAAACTTCGATTTTTCAGATTCGTTAGAAAGATATTCACTAACGGATTTAAATATTTTTGGTTTCACTAAAATCCGTTTTATTTTGCACCAGGTACAGTCAGTCAAAGTTTGAATTTAATTTTTGAAACTACCGCGCCATTTCAGGCCATGTTTATAGTTCACATTAATTATATTCATTTTCAACATCGATTCAAACTACCTTTACATCGTTATTATTGAAAATATTTATTTTAAATATTTAAAATCCACTAAAATAGCCAATTTAAAAATTTTAAATTGGTTCAGATTTTTCGGGTTGTTACAATCGGGAATACATTTCTTTTCACTTAAGAAAAATATATCATTTCACAATCATTCATTTAATTTGAAATGAACACAACATCGCTAAACACCTTATCGTCAAATCGTGAAGTGTTTCACAAGGTGTTAGCACACAGATATCTTTACCCAACCAAATGCTAAATGTAAAGGCATATTCTGCTCATAAACTGGTCGAGCACCATCCAAACAATCAATCAACCACAATCAATTTCAACAACTAAGTAAATTTGGTAAATTTAATCACCATTCATACATCCAAATCTAATTAAAGATTTATTCAAACCCCAATTGGTTTCATCTCTAAAATCATTTCATATTGATTGTTCTACTTTTGGGAAATTAATCCTGCTTTTACGCAGGTTAAAGAACTAATGTCATTTAAACACAGTTCACGACAAACCCCAAATCCAATTTGATATTAAATACAAGGCTCTGAATAGAAAATAGTATCGCCTTATATTCAACATCAAATTCTGAAACCAACAAATATCGCATTGGAAATAATGATATTAATATATCTTTCAAATTTCCACAACCATATCTGTTTAATCACGAAATCCAACATTGAAATATTCAAAGGATAATTTCGATTCAAATCCATTCCAATTCATACATTGGAAATTCTAATTATTTTTAAAACCATTTCAAATCCAATTTATTTATTTAAAAATAAATAAATTATTAAATAAGTTAATAACTAGTTCATTTCGATAAAAATCTATTTTTATCTTTTCAAATATGGTATTTTTCATCCCAATTCTTCCCAAATCATTTCTTTTGATTTTACACAGATTATTGATATTTCTAATAATTTTATCAAGGCCCGTACAGTCGATTTCCATCAAAGGCCATCGAACTGCACTTACAACGACCTTTTCCAAATTTGATTTGGACATAATTCCAAATCCAACCGTTAGATTTCAAATTTCTCATATTCATTAGAAAGCTCTTTTCGATACGAACCCAACGGTTCTGGTTTCAGGAGAATCCGACGGTCGGATCTCCCGCAATGTCAATTCGAAGTCAATGGTCGAAATTCGTGAACTACCGCGGCGCGGCGCGTTCTATTCAGGCCATTGTATATATAATATATATATATTATATATTTCGTCGATTTCAATTCAAAATATATTTTATAAATCGTTTCAAATTCGTTTTCAAAACGATTTCAACTTTATATTCAATTTCTAATCAAAATTGAATATTTCGTATACACGACAATTTTATACAGTGTATATATATGTTAAAAATTATATTTTTAACAATCAAATCATTTTCACATTTCATATATATATATATCATTTTCAATTAATATATACATCGTTTTCACATTTCATATATATATTGCTTTCATTTCATATATATCGTTTTCACATTTCATATATATATCGTTTTCATTTCATATATATATACATATATATTATTTCATATATATCGTTTTCATTTCATATATATATACATATATATTATTTTCCACCTTTCATATATATAATATTTACACTTTTAATATATACGATATTTTCACTTTCAATATATACGATATTTTCACTTTCAATATATACGACATTTTCACTTTTCAATATATACGATATTTTCACTTTTCAATATATGTGATATTTTCACTTTCAATATATATAATATTTTCACTTTCAATATATATGATATTTTCACTTTTCAATATATACGATATTTTCACTTTAAATATATACGATATTTTCACTTTTCAATATATGCGATATTTTCACTTTTCAATATATGCGATATTTTCACTTTCAATATATACGATATTTTCACTTTCAATATATATATAATATTTTCACTTTCAATATATATAATATTTTCACTTTTCAATATATACGATATTTTCACTTTTCAATATATACGATATTTTCACTTTTCAATATATATAATATTTTCATTTCAAATATAAATAATTCACATCGTATACATATATATTTTTCACATCGCCTAAATATATTTCACATCGCATAAATATATTTTATTCACATTGTATATATATTTCATTATACAACATTGTATATATATTTTTCACATTGTATATATATTTCATTATACAACATTTCACATCACATATATATTTTCACACAGAATACATGCAAACAAGTCGTCCATGGTCTGTGGACGACGGGGAACAGTTCATGCATGCAGTTATAAAATAAATAACTGTACAGAAAATTATAGTGAGAGAATTTCTCACATTGGGTTCCACTCCACCAAAAATTGCAGAAGGCTCCGTTTCAGACGCGGTCAGTTTTGTTGTGAAGCTCTCGTCCCCACGACCACAACGCAACTGAAATCATTGAATTTTGTTTCCGTATGAAAAAGATATCCGCTTACAAACTTTAATTACATTTTTAAGTAAATAAATAAATCAAATGAACTAATTATTTCGCTAATTACATGGTTTTCCCCTAATCCTTCGTTTAGCCTACTGTAACCGTCGAACCCATGGTTCGATCTCCTCTCTCCACCACACGAGCCACCTGAAGTGACTGCCCCCCCATCAGAGATCACCATGACATCTGCGCCAAACTCCTCCACATGCCGGCCGCGTGGGCCCATTCGAATGACCCAGGCGCACGAAACTCGAGCACGAACAATGAACTTTTGGAGCCAAAATTCGAGCTCAATTCTGGATGAAAACTTCTCTAGTTGGTATTGATTTGAAGATCATGAACCCCTCTTTGATTTTCATCCAATTTGGTTTGAATAATACTGAATCGATTGGGAGTAAATGAGGCGTGAAATCTCGGACGATATCCGCCCTCGGAAATAAATTGGCGGTGCAGATAGTTAATGCAATTAGGGTTTCTGAGTTGGCCCCTTTATAGAAGTTATTTAATATTATTTTATTATTCTAATTCGAAAAATGTTGACTTTTATATTTGAACTCTAAACGAAACCCAACGACAGTCGCCTCTAGCCAAATACCCCCACTCCGAACACAATGGGATATGTTTCGTAAGCCAATTCTAATGTTTTGATTAGTTTTTCTTTAAATTAAAACATAAATCAATATATATTCAATTTGAACGTACATTTTAAATTACCGGGTCCACATACTAACTAGAAAATTTCCCTAAAAATATTTTCTAGCTTCGTATTGACGATACGGTCCTAACAAAACAAATTTCGTCAAATTCCGAGACCATTTGAAAAATGGCCATTTTCCGGTCGATTAAAATCAACTGAAATAGGTCAAACGCGTTTTCCTTTGTCACACTCACATATTGATTCAGAAAATTATGAAGTTTGAAACCTAGCAATAATCTGACATCCCAGATCCAACAAAAGTGGTTTCGTCGAAAACCTAGGTCATTTGCAAAATGGCTATTTTTAAGGCCTTTATATATATTAAAATATATATAAATTCCACAGCGACTTTTCTGAATTTTAAACTGGACATATCTTTCACTCTATAAAGTAAAATCTCAGTTTCTTACATTCGTTAGAAATATATCGTCAAACAGATTCAAATATTTCTTGTTTCGTCCAATTCCGACTTAAAACGAATTCTGTATATTCATTTGAAATTCAAAATCGAATTTTCGAACTACCGCGCCATTTCAGGCTCGAATTATAATTAAAATAAAATTATTCATTTTCACTTTGTCGAAAATACATTTTCCGTCGTTATTATTTAAAATATTTATTTTAAATATTTAAAATCCGTCAAGATCGCCAAAATAAAATTTTTAAATTGGCTCAGAATTTCCAGGTTGTTACAACGTAACATCTCGCAAATTTAGATCGTTTAATTATTGAATTAATTGAATTTAATCCTTGAATTTAAAATGGTTTAAAAATAAATTTTAGGATATTATTAATAAACAATTTCAAATTTATTTCTAATAAACAGCAATTTATGATTAGATGAATGATGATTTATTACAGTGGAAACAATTATCAAATTTTGTGGAATTGTTAACTTTAAAATATTATTTATAAAAGGAAAGATTGTTGTCAATCATGAAATAATAACCGTAATAATATTGAAATGGTTGGCGTTAGAATTTAAATTCAAACTATAATTCCGTGCATGAAAATACATATGTTTGTTTAATTTAAGTAAATTTAAATTAAAAATTAATAACGGAAATTTCAACGATTTTTTTAATGTAGGATTTAAATGGTGCAGTTACTTGAAATATTATGTAAAATTCTGCAGTCAAATTTAATTACGAAAATTTGATAATAGGAATATGTGTAATTTAATATAGTAATGAACGAATTTTCGTATTAATGTACAAAAGTTCATTTCGTTTGTAATATAGAGAAATTTTTAAATAAATTAGACCGTTACCAATAAATTGAATTTAATATAGCAATTAAAACGGTAAACATCAGGATTTGGAAACGTGGGACCTCGTTTAAATACATACTTAAAGTCTACCGTTTCTTCATAATTTCTGATGTTCCTTCTTGTGAATGTGGCTACGTTCGGTCATTTTAAACAAACAAATAAAAGGAAATTGCATCATTTTTGTTTATCTACCCTTTTGACTGCTTCCCTCTCCCCTTCTTTATTTAACTCTTACCATTCTTCTCCTCAGATCTGCTCACGCATCGCTCTTCCCTTCTTTCTATTTAATGCAAACCATTCCTCTTAAAAATATAAAAATATAAAAAAAGAAAAAAAAAGAAAAAGAAAAAAATTTAATTGTTTGGATTGGTAAATCACTGTTCGGTTCTTTTGGTATTTGGGAAGACACATTCAAATGGCTAAGCACTTTCTCTGTTCAAGTTTCCATTCAAACTGCCCTTCTTTTCATCTATAAAGACTCAGAACCTATTTACTTCTTTCCCCAAAAATTTCGTTCTTTTCCAAATCAAGGAAATTGCCAGCCGATATCAATTCCTACCTAAACCTAATAATGGCTGCCACAAAGAAAAATCCATGTCCTCAAATATAATTCGAAACAACCCTTCTACCGCAAACCGCCTCCTCTGGCAGCAACAGTCCGTCGGTCCTTCGCGTCGCTGTTCGGCCTTCTTAAATATGTCCCCGCCGGCGTCGAACTGCTGCGCCTCATAGTCTCGCGCAACCACAGTGACCAAAGCCGTTGCGCCCCGCCTGGGTCAACATCGCTTGCTATCTGTTATCTGCTGCGTTGTCTGCTGTTGTAGATGAGTATTTTGCTCACGATCGATTACTGCTACAATTAGTTTAATTTCGTTATAAACAAGAGTATAATAGTAGGAATTCTATCGATTAATCTAACATTGCGAAAAATCCTACTTTTGTTTTCGACGGTTATATGGTTTATGTGTTGACTGGTATCCATTTGTGCAATTTTGTGGTTATGATTTGAACTGATATATATATGTATTTGGAAGCTTGTCTAGTTGTATTTGTTCTTGGCCACTTATTTGTGTATGCTGGGTTCATAGTCTGTGGGCACAAGCATGTTTTATTATCAATAAGTGAATATATCATGTAAATGTTATCTGTAAGATAGATCTGAAATATTCTAATGCATGCAAACCTTTGGGTCACTATATATATATATATGTGTGTGTGTGTGTGTGTGTGTGTGTGTGTTCCCATCTTTTACCGTTATCTCGAGAACCTGTGTAGTTCCCAAGTGTGTTCATTATGTCATTAAAAGGGAACTGAATGGAAAAGTTGTTCATATAATATACAAGTATTGGAATGTCTTATTGAATGTGAAAAGAAGACATAAGCCTCCTCTGTTTTCAGGCCCTGTAAACCGAAATGTACTTCCATTTAATCTTTTGCCATTAAAGGTTACCTTATTTCCAACATTGTACTGCTTCAATTTATATATTGTTGCCTTTTTATGCATGAACCTACTGAGCCGCTCATTATATACTGCTAAGAAACATGCCTCTTTGAAACTTTATAGTGCCACCTGTGAAGCAAACCTACATAGGCACCCTTGATTATATGGTTCAATTGCAATGGAAAATACATATATGAATATTGTTTTAGCACTTGCATTCAGGGTCTATGCGGTGTAGGGTTGTTTTAGGTGGATTTTATACAATGTTGCATTCAAAATAGTAGGTTGACTTTAAAAGAAAAATATCAAAAAAGGAAGCAGTGTGTTTACCTGGGATTTATAGTTATGAGTGTACTTGGAAATTTTTGGTTTTGCATGTATAAAAATGGCTCATGTATACAGTTAGAAGTATTCAGTGGGTAATGAAAATGCTTGTCTAATATATTATGAAGTTGCACACTGTGTTTTATGTATATTTAGATGTAAAATTGCCTGTATGTTCACACTTCGAAACCCATCCTGATTGCCTTAGTTGGACTGTGAACGGACTACTTATATCTAGGATCTTGTAACATCAAGACTAAACCGGATTTTACTATTAAATTCAGTTTCTATTGAAATTATCTTCCTTGAATAATTAATCCTGATCCGAGTGTTTGTTGTGTGTTTGTTTTTTATTTTTATTTTTGCAATACGCTTGGGTCAGACACGAGTATTCCAGATTTAAGGATATTTAGCTTGCAAACTAGAGAGGAACGTGAAGATGCATACGCACGTGCAAGAGACAAAACCATAACTTTATTTAAAATTCATGTATTTTTTTATATTTTTCCGCTATACCGAATATTTTGTATAAACTCTTATATTTGTTATAAAATGTTTTTCCGTTGTTAAATATTGTATAAAAATCTGTTTGTGATTCTTTGTGATGTTCTGTTAAACCCTGTAAGCCAATAACGAACTGTCATTTTGAACGTTCTAAGTTGGTTTAATTATCGATTTGGAGCGGTCAAAAGTAGCAGGGTGTTACAAGTGGTATCAGAGCCATGTTTGACAAAGCTTAGCTTATCGGGTTTAAAAACTCATTACAGATAGAGTAGCAATACTCTAGAATGAGTGGAATTATCACAACAATCACTGTTGAGAGAGCATATTTTGAAAATATGAATTATTTCGAAATAAAATAAATAGTTTCGAAAAGCAAAATTATTTTAAAATATAATTAATAATAAGAATTTTGAGTATTTTATTTGACGTCGAGATTGGACTGTCAAGTATGTACGGATTTTGAATATACGCCTAGTTGACGTATATACAAAGCCCAATATATACGAGACTGATATAGCATCACATTCTACACGCTTGAAAATAATTCTGGGGATGATCGCGACATCACTAGTATTCATTTTCGAGTTTTGAAAATGGGATGACTGTATGGTTTTGATTTAAATGTCGAGAAATACTTGAAACCGATCAGATGAGCATGTTTGGAAAAATTTAATAAAATATTTTGATAAATTAATATGAACTGAAATAGATAAGCGAAATTTAAATAAGTGACATATTAAATATTTTGTAAAGTATAAATTGAAATTGCAATGAAATTGGGAATAATATGTATAAAGATTCAAATGGAAATGAATGTTTAAAAGTATAATTTTTCGTTTCAATTGTTTTGTTTGTTGGACTTGACCTGCTGTTATCGTTCACCTATCGTTCAAACCATTCATGCTTATATTTTTGAAACTGTCCAAATCTTATCTTGATCCTTTGAATTGCTTTAACAAAATCTATGAACAAGTTGAAATTTGAAAATTGGTTTAAAACAAAGAACTTGGAATGAATGAAAAAATCAAACTTCAAATGAAAATTTAAAATGCGAAATTTGGGTTGTGATCTAACTTGAACACTTAGTTCAAACTGAAAAGTTTCCAATTGAACCTTTAGTTAAATTTGAGTTTGTTTACGACATTGAAATCGATGTTAGCTAAATTTTGTAAAGTTCGGGAAATTTAGTTCGGATTGGAATATTTCCTAAAAATAGTATTTATTTTATAACTATTATATGTTTTATTATTGTTTTATGTGAACTAAAGTATAACTTTTATCTATCTTATTTAATTATTCTCTACCAAATCTATTTTGATATTTGAACTATTCTGCAAACTATTTTATATTAAAATATATTTAATTTATTCAAACCTATTTGTCAAGCCTATTTAATTTATTTAAACTATTTTATGTCATAACTTATCTAATTTATTCAAATTTTATTTTTCTAAAGGCTTATTTAATCGAGCCTATTTTATTTCAAACTTACTGTTTTAAAACTAATTTGAGATAAATTATTTATTCCCGATCTGAGCAATTTAGTCCGAAGTAATTGAATGTAAATATTCAACTAAATAATGATATTTTGTGATGTGTAACCTAAATCAAATGTGAATTTTGAAATTTGATTAATTTGTGAATATGAAATAGATTTGAAATGAAATTGAATAATTGAATAAATTGTAAAATCAAAACTAAATTGGTATTGAAATGGAATTTCGTGAAATCTTATATGATGGAATTAATATAAGAATGATATGTTGAAACGTGATTTGGACAGAAAATCTTATGAAAATTAATATTTATGTAAGTGCGATATATGCGAAACGTGAAATGAAGTATTATATATATAGTATGTATATTTGAAATGAAAATATGGAAATTTCATTTATAAATGAAACTTACTTCATGGGATTGAGATATCTCATAGATCACTATGTTAGCACGTTGAACTCAGAACTGCAACTTGATAAAACGGAATTCATACTAGTTATGTTGAAATTTACCTGTTAAGTTTTATGGAAAATGATTTATGAGAGATATTTGAAAATATCAAGAACGAATGTTATTCGAACATGAAATAAAATCCAAATGGTTAATTCTAGAATGTTAGAATTTGAAAATTGATAATCTTATATTTATAAGTGTGGAAATGAAATAGTTTTGAAAGCTATGACTATTAAAGTTTTTGAATTCGGAAAAGATTTGAAATTGAACAATTTGATTTTTATATAAAATTTGAAGTTATATAAGTATGTGGTGAATTTGATATTACTGATTTGAATGAATCCCAATTGAAAAGGAAGAAAAACTTCTATAAATGGAATTTTATATAAGCACGATATATGCGATGTACGAAATGAAAAATACTATATGTAGTTTTATCTGTTTTGAAGTCGAAGATATGGAAAGTACTGTAACAACCCGTAAAATGCGAGCCAGTTTGAAATTTTTATTTTTGCTATTTTAGCGAATTTTGATTATTTAAAATGAATTATTTTAAATAATATTGACGAGAAATTTATTTTGAATATAATTCGAACGTATATATTATACGCGTCGTCGTTAGAATATAAATATTTATATATAATTATAAATAGAATTGAAAATGGCGCGGTAGTTCGATAATTCGATTTCAAACTTCAATTGAATGTACCGGGTGCAAAACAATCCGGATTTTAGTGAAACCAAAAATGATAGGATCTAATTGATAATATCTTTCTATCGAATCAGAAAAATCAAGATTTCATATCGGGAATCAAAAGATATGTCCAGTTGAAAATTCTGAATAGTCGCTATGGAATTCAGGCCCTTAAAAATGGACATTTTGCAAACAACCTCGGATTTCGACGAAACCAGTTTTGTTGGGTCCGGGATGTAAAGTTATTGCTAGGTTTCAAGTTTCATAATTTTTCGAATCAATATGTGAGCGTGGCAAAGGAAAACGCGTTTGACCAGTTTCAGTTGATTTTAATCGACTGGAAATTGGCCATTTTTCAAACGGCCTCAGAATTCGACGAAACTAGTTTTGTTAGGACAGTATCGTCAATACGAAGCTAGAAAATATTTTTCTGGAATTTTTAAAGTTCCTATGTGACCCCGGTAATTTGAAATGTACGTTTAAAATTCAATATAGTGATTTAAATGTAAATTTAACGAAAACTGATTGTAACAGCCGAATCAGCTTACGATACATATCCCAATGTGTTCGGAATGGGGGTAATTAGCTAGGGGCGACAGTCGTTGCGTTGGATTTCGAGTTCGAATAAAAAGTCCACCTTTATAGAAAATAAAATAATATAATATAAATTATTAAATAAATAATGGTCAACCCCCACTCCCTCTTATCTCTCTCCTCCCCCTTCAGTTATTCGAAACCCGATAAAAAAAAAAGAAAAAAAGCCCCGATCTAATCGCCCGCCACCCATCGAGATCGCCACCGCCGCCAGGTTCCTTCCCCCCCCCCCCTACCGCTGGCCGACCCCCCCTCATGCGCCCATACCCTCGAACACCACGATGACCGATCCCCACCCCCTGCTGCTGTCGCGGCCCCTTCTTCTTCTTCCTCCACACCACGCCCTGGACCACCGTAGACCGCCACCGCTGGAAGCCCAGAGCACCCCTCCGACGAAGAACCCCACCCCCTCCGTTCACTGTAAGCTCGTTTTTTTTATTTTATTATTATTTATTTTCATTTAACTGATTTTTTTTTATTTACTTTAAAACTGATTTTTTTTTTATACTAAAGTTTAGATTTTTAAACAATAGCAAGTTTAGATTGGAGTTTTGTTAGCAAGCGGATATGGTTTTTAAAGAAATAAAAATATGGCTTTTATCATATGATAGAAAGAATAAAAATAGATATTTTTTTTATGATAGAAAGAAGAAAAATGTGATAAAATCGAATTGAAAATGTGATTTTTATATATTGAACTTCGAATTGAAAATGTGATTTTTATATATTGAACTTCGAATTAAAAATGTGATTTTTATATATTGAACTTCGAATTAAAAATGTGATTTTTATATATTGAACTTCGAATTGAAAATGTGATTTTTATATATTGAACTTCGAATTAAAAATGTGATTTTTATATATTGAACTTCGAATTGAAAATGTGATTTTTATATATTGAACTTCGAATTGAAAATGTGATTTTTATATATTGAACTTCGAATTGAAAATGTGATTTTTATATATTGAACTTCGAATTGAAAATGTGATTTTTATATATTGAACTTCGAATTGAAAATGTGATTTTTATATATTGAACTTCGAATTGAAAATGTGATTTTTATATATTGAACTTCGAATTGAAAATGTGATTTTTATATATTGAACTTCGAATTGAAAATGTGATTTTTATATATTGAATAGCGAAGTAAAAATATGATTTTTACATATGTAGTGAAAGCGAGCAGCGAAAGTGACGAAAGGCGAGAACGACAAGATTTCCTGCATTAGAGTTGCCGTGAAGTTGGATAGCTATATGTGAGAATTTCTCACTCTTCAATTTTATTTCTAGTTATATATATATACTAGGATGCAGACGGTGCTTAGTAGCACCCGACACAATCGTCCACAGACCATGGACTTGTTTGTTTGGTTGCATAGATTAGTTATATGATTTGATTGGAATTTGGTTGTTTGGTGATTTTGATTGATGTGTGAATGGCGTGGGCCTTCACTAGACCGGGGATAAGGCTAGGCCTCGTCCCGTTTCTAGTATCGTGTCGTTATGCCGCCGAAATTTTCTAAAATATGTTAGAAAAATAAAAATATCATTTTATTTAAAGAATGAACTGAATAGAAATTCATATGTTGGAATAAAATGTTTTATCGTTAAAAATATAATTTTTAACGTGAATGTGAACAAATAAATATTCATTTACAAACCAGACGGTTTGTTTATGTACACCTATTTGAAGGACATTGATTGGGACGATAAATTTTACACATCGCCCAACTGCACGAATAAAATATTTGTTTGATTGTTTGAAACCCCACATGGGTGTTGGGATGAAATTTGAAGTTCACTCATCCCGATTGAATAAATATGTCGATCGATTGATTGACAGGCTGTTACAAGCGTTAGATATCTATATTTGATGCTTATACAGTGTAGTGCACTTTGGTTGATGGTTGATTATTTATCGTTGCTGTTATATACATGTGTTGTATGAAAATCCATATAATTAACATTATATGGTAATTGATTGGGCCTCATTCCAATTTGAAAAATAAAGAATATTATAAAATAAAAGTTCATGTGTTGACAGTACTCATCCATTGAGATTGGTCATGTGTTGAACGAAATATTTTAGTAATAAGATTTACATCTTTATCAATATAAAATAAAAGTTCATGTGTTGACAGTACTCATCCATTGAGATTGGTCATGTGTTGAACGAAATATTTTAGTAATAAGATTTACATCTTTATCAATATAAAATAAAAGTTCATGTGTTGACAGTACTCATCCATTGAGATTGGTCATGTGTTGAACGAAATATTTTAGTAATAAGATTTACATCTTTATCAATATAAAATAAAGGTTCATGTGTTGACAGTACTCATCCATTGAGATTGGTCATGTGTCGAACGAAATATTTTGATAATGACAACTATTTTGAAAAAGAAATATTTGAAAATAGAAATTTATGAAGCCGTGTTGATTAGATTGACGTCATTTTGACGTGAACGATATTTATATCGATTTTATCGATTTCAAAATGAAATGAATTGAAAACGATTTCGAAAGGAATTGAATTGAAAACGATTTCGAAATGAAATGAATTGAAAACGATTTCGAAATGAATTGAATTGAAAACGAATTCAAAATGAATTGAAAACGATTTCGAAAAGAAATGAATTGAAAACGAATTCAAATTGAATTGAAAGCAAATTGAAATGAATTCAAATTGAATTGAAATTTGAATTGAATAGAAATGAATTTTAAAACGAATTTTTAAAAAGAAGAATTCAATTTTGATTTGAATTGAATTGGAAGTTGAAATTTCTTTTGAAACGAATTTAAAACTATTTATATAATTCGTTTTAAATAGAAATCGACGAAGTATATATTATATATATAATATAATGGCCTGAATAGAACGCACCGCGCCGCGGCAGTTCGTGAATTTCGACCATTTATTTCAAACGGACATTACGGGAGATCCGACCGTCGGATTCTCCTAAAACCGGAACCGTTGGGTTCGTATCGAAAAGAGCTTTCTAACGAATATTAGAAATTCAAAATCTAACGTTTGGATTTGGAGTTACGTCCAAATCAAATTTGAAAAAGGTCGCTGTAAGTGCAGTTCGATGGCCATTGTTGGAAATCGACTGTACAGGCCTTGATAAAATTATTAAAAATAGTAATAATTTGTGTAAAATCATAAGAAATGATTTGTGAAGATTTGGGATGAAAAACTCCATATTTGAAAAGATAAAAATAGATTTTTATCGAAATGAACTAGTTTTGAACTAGAATTATAATTCTATTTATTTTTAAGATAAATAAATTGAAAGTGAAAGTGGTTTTGAAAATAACCAGAATTTCCAATGATTGCATTGGAGTGGATTTGAATCGAAATTGTCTTCGGAATATTTTGATGTTGGATTTCGTGATTATACAAGTGTTGTTATGGAAATTTGAAAGATATATATATATCGTTATTTCCAATGCGATATTTGTTAGTTGTAGAATTTGATATTGAATATAAGCCGGTATATTTTCTATTTAGAGCCTTGTATTGAATATCAAATGTGATTTGGGTTTGTCGTGAATGGTGTCTTCACTAACACTGTTCTTGAACCCAGTTGAGAAATGAATAAATCTTTTTATTTAAATTTAATGAAAGGTACCAATTAAATAATATTTAATTGGAATTGAATTGATATTGATTTTTGGGTTTATCGTGGACAGTGTTTTAAATAACACTCGTTCTTTAACCCGATAATTAATGAAGGTGATTTTGGGTTTATTGTGAACTGTGTTTTTAAATGACACGGATCCTTTAACCCAGTCACAGATTAAAACTAAGTGGAGTTTTAATGAATCTTTAATTAGGTTGAAATAATCGAAATGGAGTATCACCAGTTTTGCTCCAGGCGATAGTTAAATCTTTAATTAGATTTGAACGTGAAATGGTAATTGAATTTACCGATAACACCGTGGTGTTAGATATGAAGTATAACCAGTTTTACTTCATGGGATGAATAGGTTGGGATTGGGAAATTAAAACAAATGATTACTTCGGTAAAGTTCGTTAATCCCGACTAGTTTGAATTGATATTCAAAAATAGATTATAGAATAAATTCAAGAAATTTATCTTGGATAAAATTAATGGGAACCTTTCCCTATGAATGTGAAATTTAGAAACTGACTGTCGGTTAGCCAAACAGAATGGTTTTCTGGATATTGATCTGATGTTGGTTTCGGCCTTCGGGGTTAATATTTAGGGAATTATTCTCTTGGTTAATTTACGGTTAGTGACTAATGAATTGGAATGAGGCGTATGTTGTGTTTGTGTAACACTTATTTAAAATATACGCGAGTTATTCGGAAAGACCGGGTTTATCCCATTCTGAATAACTGATACGGCGATAAGTCGAAGATGAAGACGATGGTCGAAGACCGGAGGTTTTCACGTCGTTTGGGTGATAACTGATGATCTTGATTGGGCTGTACACCCAAGAAGATGGAAACAGTTGGTGATCGTCCAGACGTACTTGGAGATCGATGGATATGCGGGGTACTAGGTGCCTCCGGTTTCGTTCAGACCCAGAACGGACTTGTAAATGGACTGTGTGTCTGACATTGGATTTTAGTCCGTGTGATTGATCTCTATTAAATATATATCTGTTTGGCGGCGGAGAATTTATTCTCTTGCTTAACGCCCTTCTCTGAGACGTACGAGCTCAGGGGTTATATATTGATGGATATCAAACGCATGGAGTGAATTGCCTGTGTGGCATGCCTAAGTGGCAATTGATCGAGGCTTCTGTTGAAAAGCAAAGTCTTGTGGTGATGATCGAAGCAAGGCCTTTGTGGCGTAGCTTTGTGTAACGTTTGCTTCGCGAGTTTCACACCCGGTATGAACCAAAAACGGGAGAGGACGTCAGGGAGGGCATGCGTTTCTTTCTAGCTAGAAGTGGCGTCAGTGGTTTTACACGCCCTGACGAGTTTGACTTATGTGGTTGTTGCTGTTGCATGGCGCCTCGGATTGATCGGTCGTTCTCGAACCGATGGAGTCATTTAGTTGGCTCGTTTACGCCCCCATAGGGCGGGGAAATGCATGTCCAGGGTTTAAGTTTAATCCACATCGGTGGACTGGCCCTGAGGATCCAAGGGCCCACCTGAGTCTGGGTCCTGAGGGGCGGGCTAGAGCGTCTCGAATCGGTTGAGGACTATCTTTTGCCTCGGTTCATAGATGGAAACCCAATTTCCAAATACGTGACTTTGCGATTTTGATTGTATAACCTATATATGGCGACATAGTGGTATGCGGCATTCATGCCGCCTATGATTGATACTTATGATTTGAAGTTGTTTTATACACTATGCACTCACATTAGTATCAAATGATTTGTTTTAAACATATCAAGCATTCTTTGGCTGTTATAAGGGAAAACCCTATCCTCGGCTGCGTTGCATTGTGTGATGGGACCTGGGTCTTATAACAGCTTCATTTTTCTTTATTTAGCATTGCGCTGTTTGTTTTATGCACTGGTATTCTTGGGAGGAAACCCGTTCCGTGTTATACGGCGTGGTCCCTTGATTTACCTAACTTTAAAAATAAAGATTAATAACTGTTTTAGTTCTCACACCAGTCACATGACTGACCTGGAGTTTATTGTTTTAACCTAAACTCTGGGTGCCCTTATTTTGACACGGGCAGCTAGTAGTTTTGGGTTTTGCAGACTTATATTCACAGGATCCTGGTTTACAGCTGGAACGATATCCGGAAAGCTTTGTATCCGTATATCTCCTTCTAAATGTGTATTGTATTATTTTCCGCTGCTATGTATTTAAATGTAATTTAAATCTCTGATATTTCTGTGTAATATTTATTCATACTCTGTATATTCTTGTAATCTGATGCATTGTTGTAATATACAATGAAATGTTCTTCCGTATGCGTTCTATTTTGTCCTGTTCTCAAACGATAGGGCGTTTCGAACGGTTTGGGTCGGTTTAGCGACTGGTTCGGACCGAGCAAAATTCCTTGCCGTCACAAGTACTTTCTATCGAAAATCATGATCTTACTTGATCGGGTTGCATTGGAACTCCGCATGTGGTGTCCATCGGAAATTGCGAACCTACTCGGTAGGGGCCGCGTTGGAACTCCTCCTGACATGAGTGTCCATCGGAAATCGGGGTCCTACTCGGTAGGAACATGTACTAGAATCCCACTTGGTGGGGTCACTTTGATTTATTTATATTCACTTGATATTTCAAAGCGTAATTCGAGGGGAGAGATGCCTACAGTTACAAGCGATTCCACCGGGATAGTGGCGTAACCGCTGCGTAACTGCGATCTATAACCATAGTGAAATTCGAGGGGTGAGATGCCTACATTTACAAGCGATTCCACTGGGATAGCGTCGTAACCACCGCGTAACTGCGATCTTTGGCAACAACTATGGTGAAAATCAATGGGTGTGATACATATTGGTACAAGAGATTCTACTAGGATAGTAGTGTAACCGTCGCGTGTCTGCGATCCGTAGGAGAATGTATTTTCCATATCTATTTTAAAAAATTTAAGTATTTACACTAGAAGTTTAAACAAGTATATTGAGCACTTGGAGAATTTTTGTCATGCGTTTGATCAACGTATGTCTAAACTTTTAAGAACGAAAATAAACTTGTTAAGCCTTCGAGTTATAAAGTATTTTGACGTAAACCCATAAATTAATGTCATAAAAATTTAACATTATATCACCTCAACATAGTAAATAAGAAAGAGATTTTACAGGTTTTGCAAGTTCACAGCTATGAAATAAATCAAAATACTAATTTTCGTCTCCAGAAAGGAAAAGAACTAATGGAATGAATATGTAGTTAAACATAAACCGTTCTATTCGCATAACAATTTTGATTTCGTTTGAGCATAAAATGTTGATTCTAAATAGAATTGTTAGCTCGATTTTCGACGATGAATTTCAAAAGAGAATTTTGATATGAATCTGAATTCTCTATCATAACTTATTGCTATGTAAGGAGAATAGAAGTTTCTTGTCATGAAGTCGAATTTGAAGTTTGCACTAGAGTGAGCAGGTTATCAATACTAATTGGAAGCATAATTTTTTATTTAAACAAGCAATTGAGGTTGATAAGCGAATGAATTATATATCTTTAAATTACAAGTTCTTTACTACGTTCCTTTTCGAGGACGAAAAGTTCTGAGTGAGGGAGAATGTAACATCCCGCAAATTTAGATTGTTTAATTATTGAATTAATTGAATTAAAATGGTTTGAAAATAAATTTTAGGATATTATTAATAAACAATTTCAAATTTAATTCTAATATACAACAATTTATGATTAGATGAATGATGATTTATTACAATAGAAACAATTATTAAATTTTGTGGAATTATTAACTTTAAAGTATTATTTATAAAAGGAAAAATAGTTGTCAATCGTGAAATAATAACCGTAATAATATTGAAATGGTTGGCATAAGAATTTAAATTCAAACTTTAATTCCGTACATGAAAATACATATGTTTGTTTAATTTAAGTAAATTTAAATTAAACATTAATAATGGAAGTTTGAACGATTTTAATAATGTACGATTTAAATGGTGCAGTTACTCGAAATATTATGCAAAATTTTGTAGTCATATTTAACTACGAAAATTTGATATTAGAAATATGTGTAATTTAATATAGCAATGAAGGAATTTTTGTAGTAATGTAAAAAAATTCATTTCGTTTGTAAAATAGAGAAAATTTTAAATAAATTAGACCGTTACCAATAAATTGAATTTAATATAGCAATTAAAACGGTAAACATTAGGATTTGGAAACGTAGGACCTCGTTTAAATACATATTTAAAGTCTACCGTTTCTTCAAAATTTCTGATGTTCCTTCTTGTGAATCTAGCTACGTTCAGTCATTTTAAATAGACAAATAAAAGGAAATTGCATCATTTTGGTTTATCTACCTTTTTGACCGCTTCTCTCTCCCCTTCTTTATTTAACTCTTGTCATTCTTCCCCTTATATCTGCTCACGCATCGCTCCTCCCTTCTTTCTATTTAACGCAAACCATTCCTCTTAAAAAAATAAAAAAAGAAAAATAAGTAAATGTTTCAATTGGTAAATCACTGTTTGGTACTTTTGATATTTGGGAAGACACATTCAAATGGCTACACACTTTGTCCGTTCAAGTTTCCATTCAAACTACCCTTCTTTTAATCTATAAAGACTCAAAACCTATTTACTTCTTTCCCCAAAAATTACATTCTTTTCCAAATCAAGGAAATTGCCAACCGATATCAATTCCTACTTAAACCTAATAATATCTGCCACAAAGAAAAATCCATTCCCTCAAATATAATTCGAACCGCCTCTTCTACCGCAAACTGCCTCCTCCGGTAGCAACCGTCCGTCGGACCTTCGCGTCGTTGTTCGGCCAACTTAAATATGTCCCCGCCGGCGTCGAATTGCTGCGCCTCATAGTCTCGCGCAACCGCACTGACCAAAGCCGTTGCACCCCGCCTGGCTCAACACCGCTTGCTATCTGTTATCTGCTGCATTGTATGCTATTGTAGATGAGTATTTTTCTCACGATCGATTACTGTTTCAAGTAGTTTAATTTCGTTATAATCAAGAGTATAATAGTAGGAATTCTATCGATTAATCTTACATTGCGAACATCCTTCTTTTGTTTTCGATGGTTATATGTTTATGTGTTGACTGCGATCCATTTGTGCAATTTTGTGGTTTTGCTTTGAACTGATATATATGTATTTGGAAGCTTGTCTAGTTGTATTTGGGCTTGGCAACTTATTTGTGAATGCTGGGTTCATAATTCGTGGGTACAAGCATGTTTTATTATCAATAAGTGAATATATCATGTAAATGTTATCTGTAAGATAGATCTGAAATATTCTAATGCATATAAACCTTTGGGTCACTATATATATATATATATATATATATATATATATATATGTTCCCATCCTTTACCTTTATCTCGATAACCTGTGTAGATGCCAAGTGTGTTCATTATGTCATTAAAAGGGAACTGAATGGAAAAGTTGTTCATATAATATACAAGCATTGGAATGTCTTATTGAATGTGAAAAGAAGACATAAGCCTCCTCTGTTTTCAGGCCCTGTAAATCGAAATGTACTTCCATTTAATCACCTTTCACTTTATTTAGAAACATGGTTGCCATTTAAGGTTACCTTATGTCCAATATTGTACTACTTCAATTTATATATTATTGCCTTTTTATGCATGAACCTACTGAGCCTCTCATTATATACTACTGAGAAACATGCCCCTTTGAAACTTTATAGTGCCACCTGTGACGCACAACCTACATAGGCACCCTTGATTATATGGTTCAATTGCAATGGAAATTACATATATGAACATTGTTTTAGCACTTGCATTCAGGGTCTATGCGGTGTAGGGCTGTTTTAGGTGGATTTTATACATTATTGCATTCAAAATAGAAGGCTGACTTAAAAAAAAATATCAAAAAAGGAAGCAGTGTGTTTACCTGGGATTTATATTTATGGGTGCATTTGGAAAATTTTGGTTTTGCATGTATAAAAATGGCTCTTGTATACAGTTAGAAGTATTCAGTGTGTAACGAAAATGCTTGTCTAATATATTATGAAGTTGCACACTGTATTTTCTATATATTTAGATGTGAAATTGCCTGTATGTTCACACTTCGAAACCCATCCTGAATGCCTTAGTTGGACCGTGAACGGACTACTTATATCCAGGATCTTGTAACTTCAAGACTAAACCGGATTTTACTATTAAATTCAGTTTCTATTGAAATTATCTTACTTGAATAAGTAATCCTGATCCGAGTGTTTGTTGTGTGTTTTATTTTTTATTTTATTTTTTTGCAACACGCTCGGGTCAGATACGTGAATTCCATATTTAAGGATATTCAGCTTGCAAACTGGAGAGGAACGTGAAGACGCATACGCGCGTGCAAAACGACAAAACCATAACTTTATTTAAAATTCATGTATTTTTTATATATATTTCCATTGTACTGAATATTTTGTATAAACTCTTATATTTGTTATAAAAATGTTTTTCCGCTGTTAAATATTGTATAAAAATTTGTTTGTGATTCTGTGTGATGTTCTGTTAGACCCTGTAAGCTAATAACGAACTGTCGTTTTGAACATTCTAAGTTGGTTTAATTATCGATTTGGAGCGGTCAAAAATGGCAGGGCGTTACAAGTAGTATCAGAGCTAGGTTTGACAAAGCTTAGCTTATCGGGTTTAAAAACTCATTAGAGATAGAGTAGTAGTACTCTAGAACGAGTGGAATTATCAAAAGAATAACTGTTGAGAGAGCATATTGTGAAAATATGAATTATTTCGAAATTAAATAAATAGTTTTGAAAGACAAAATTATTTTGAAATATAATTTATAATAAGAGTTTTGAGTGTATTATTTGACGTCGAGATTGGACTGTCAAGTATGTACGGATTTTGAATATACACCTAGCTAATGTATAAACAAAGTCCAATATATACGAGACTGGTATAGAATCACATTCTACTCGCATGGAAATAATTCTGGGGATGATCGCGACATCACTAGTATTCATTTTTGAGTTTTGAAAATGGGATGACTGTATGGTTCTGATTTAAATGTCGAGAAATACTTGAAACCGATCAGATGGCATGTTTGGATAAAATTTAATAAAACGTTTTGATAAATTAATATGAACTGAAATAGATAAGCGAAATTTAAATAAGCGACATATTAAATATTTTGTAAAGTATTAATTGAAACTGCCGTGAAATTGGGAATAATATGAATAAAGATTCAAATAGTTCCTAATTGGAATAGTTCGGATTGGAATAGTTCCTAAAAATAGTATTTATTTTATAACTATTATATGTTTTATTATTGTTTTATGTGAACTAAAGTATAACTTTTATCTATCTTATTTAATTATTCTCTACCAAATCTATTTTGATTTTTGAACTATTCTGCAAACTATTTTATATTAAAATATATTTAATTTATTCAAACCTATTTGTCAAACCTATTTAATTTACTTAAACTATTTTATATCATAACTTGTCTAATTTATTAAAATTCTATTTTTCTAAAGACTTATTTAATAGAACTTATTTTATTTCAAACTTAATATTTTAAACTAATTTGAGATAAATTATTTATTCCTGATCTGAGCAGTTTAGTCCAAAGTAATTGAATGTAAAGATTCGACTGAATAATGAAATTTTGTGATGGGTAACCTAAATCAAATGTGATATTTTAAATTTGATTAATTTGATTAATTTGTGAATATGAACTAGATTTGAAATGAAATTGAATATTTGAATAAATTGTGAAATCAAAACTAAATTGGTATTGAAATGGAATTTCATGAAATCTTATATGATGGAATTAATATAAGAATGATATGTTGAAACGTGATTTGGACAGAAAATCTTATGAAAATTAATATTTATGTAAGTGCGATATATGCGAAACGTGAAATGAAGTATTATATATATAGTATGTATATTTGAAATGAAGACATGGAAATATCATTTATAAATGAAACTTACTTCATGGAATTGAGATATCTTATAGATAACTAGTTAAGTACGTTGAACTCGAAATTGCGACTTGATTAAACAGAATTCTTACAAGTTATGTTGAAATTTACCTGTTGAGTTATATGGAAAATGATTTATGAGAGATATTGAATGTAATTCGAACATGAAACAAAATCCAAACGGTTAATTCTAAAATGTTAGAATTTGAAAATTGATAATCTTATATTTATAAGTGTGGAAATGAAATAATTATGAAAGCTATGAATATTAATAATTTTGAATTCGGCAAAGACTCGAAATTGAACAATTTGATTCTTATATAAAATTGGAAGATATATAAGTATGTGGTGAATTCGATATTACTGATTTGAAAGAATCCCAATTGAAAGGGAAGAAAAACTTATGTAAATGGAATTTTATATAAGCACGATATATGCGATGTACGAAATGAAAAATATTATATATAGTTTTATCCATTTTGAAATCGAAGATATGGAAAGTGCTTTCTATCGAAAATTGTGATCCTACTTGATCGGGTTGCGTTGGAACTCCGCACGGGGTATCAATCGGAAATTGCGAACCTACTCGGTGGGGGCTGCGTTGGAACTCCACCTGACGGGAGTGTCCAACGGAAATTGGGGTCCTACTCGGTAGGAACACGTACTGGAATCCCACTCGGTGGGGTCTCTTTGATTTATTTATATTCACTTGATATTTCATAGCGTAATTCGAGGAGCGAGATGTCTACAGTTACAAGCGATTCCACCAGGATAGTGGCGTAACCGCTTCGTAACTGCGATCTATAACCATAGCGAAATTCGAGGGGTGAGATGCCTACAATTACAAGAGATTCCACTGGGATAGTGGCGTAACCGCCACGTAACTGCGATCTACGGCAACACCCATGGTGAAATTCAATGGGTGTGATACCTATTGGTGCAAGCGATTCTTCTGGGATAGTAGTGTAATCGCTGCGTGTCCGCGATCCATGGGGGAATGTATTTTCCATATCTATTTTAAAAGTTTTAAGTATTTTCACTAGAAGTTGAAACAAGTATATTGAGCACTTAGAGATTTTTTGTCATGTGTCTGATCAACGTATGTTTAAAACTTTTAAGAACGAAAATAAATTTGTTAAGCCTTCGAGATATAAAGTATTTTGACGTTAACTAACTAATTAATTGTAACACCCCACATCCGTTAGTGTCACTCACAAAGGGAATGCACTAAGTTCTGTGGAGCATTCAGGGTAAAAGATGCAGATAAATTACAAGACAGACAGAAATTAAACAGCGGAAAATAAAACTTTACTTTATTGATAAGATAGTTTGTACAACAATTGTTTTCCAATATCAGAGTATCATCTGTCTTACAAAATAAAGAAGCATAAAAATACATTTATATTCCCCAATGTAGCATAAGCCAGCCATAGCAGCGAAAAGGAGAGTTCAAAGCACTTTGTCCAAGAATCTTCAAGCTTGGGAAAGAGTGACAGTCCAACTTAACCTAAGCTATACTATTCCCTCCTTTACTACCTGGGGGGGGGGGGGACGGAAGAAAGGAAGACGAAAGAAAAACAAAGTCAGACATAAAGCCTGAGTAAGTTCGGTTACTTCTAGCATGTGAACATGGGAAAACAAAACGACATGAATTAACTGAATACAAGATAACACCATGATGATAGGGCCAGCAAGATTAGGCAAGATTAACACAAGATATGCTAAGATAAGATAAACTGGATATGCTCTAATACTTTCGCCGCTTCGCTATTTCCTTGTTATACTGGTTTCTATATCTCTGCACCACCTAACTAGTGTCTCAACTAGTAACATTAATGTGATCCCAATCCCTATAGTTTCCGTTGCCTTCAGGCATACATTTATTATTTATTACCTAGACCTAATCTAGGGTTTTCTATCAAGTGCTTTCTAGATTCAACTAGAGTTTACACTATCTGCTGAACGCTTCTCAGATTCAGGGTTTATGCCACCTAGTCCAACTAGGGATTATGCTACCTATCGAACGATGCCCTCTAGTCTAGGACACACTACCTACAGTGGTATATGTCCCTAGACTTTCCCCACGTATGTATCGCGAATCGTTATCGCTTGTCTAGATGCACATGTCCTGTAATGTGCGACCCGAGTCCCGAGGCAGGGCAAATCAAGAAACACAGAACTCGGTCGGGAGCTTTCAGATATCTGTCGATGCAGATGCTAAGGTCTGTTTTTATTCCAGTGGCTATGGTCCCACTCGACCCCTCCCTCAACTAATGAAAGGCACACCTTGAAAAATGAGAATTATACGCAGGCCCCCTATGCCCCACTAACCTATGGCCACCTCACCCATAACTAGATAACAAGTATATGGTGTTTAGGAGTTCTCCGCCTTTCCGCTTCACGTATCTCGATTGACTTAAGATGGATGGTAGACGACGAGTTGCTATCACAGGGCTACCGTTTTCTCGCTGAATCACGCTGGTCCATCCTAGTCTTTAGTTTGCAATATTTTGCAACCAAGGCATACCCCTGGTTCTTCTAACGCAGACCTTAACCTCTGTGAGCCCAGGAGGATCATCTACAGCCTCACAGAGGGATACCAAGAGTACCCTCACGTCCCCTCGAAGCCTCGGGCTTCGTAACCCAATTCGTTGGAGCCTTCTTTTCAATCAGACGGACGTTCGCTCCTTCTCGTGTTATACTAAGAATTACTACTTAGTTTTGCTAACTAAGGTTTACCACTTAGTTTCCAGAATCGTTGTTTTCTTAGATCCTTTTAACTAAGGTTTACTACTTAGTTCTCTTTCTCGTCAGTTTGGATTGGTTAAGCGTCATTGGTCAATTCAGGCTAACTTAACCCTCTTCATTTATCATGTTAAATTGGTTAAGTGTTATCAGTAATTCATGTTGACTTAACCCTACCACAAACCAAGTTATATCGGTTAAGTATTTCTCATTACTTAACCCTACCCATTCATCCTGTATTGGTTAAGTGTTCCTTTTTAACTTAACCTTGCCCATCTGTTTATAACTAACATTTTATTAATGGTTATGTATTATCCCTTCATGTTTTAGACTTAACCCTATTCCTTTATCACAATCTGATGGTTAAGTGTTCAAGTTTACTTAACCCTACGGTCTAGTCCAGCTAACATATCAAATTTGCTAAGTGTATTAAATTTTACTTAACCCCAACCTCCAGTCTAGTTAACATGTTAATTTGGCTAAGTGTTTTCTTAGTTACTTAACCCCTACAAATCTTGTCTTGTTACGATGTTAAGTTTGGTTAAGTGTTCCTATGGACTTAACCCTCCCATTCTAGCTTAACTGTGTTAAGTGTCTGTATGAACCTAACCCCACCCATCGGTTTGGTTATCATGTTGAATTGGTTAAGTGTCTTAGTTAACTTAACCCTACCATTCTTGTTCTAGCTTTAACTAAATAAATTAAAGCCGCGACCACTCACATTAGACAGATATTGTTGCGATTACTGGATGTGCCGGTTGGTTCCGGGCAGGTTTACATCGCAACTCAGTCTAACCTCGGGTTAGGCATATTCGTATTTTCTAAGTTCAAAGGGTTTTGATTAATTTTCAAATCAGGTTTTGAAAGTAACCATTCCGTTCGTCGGATCAGTTAGGGATAGCCAGGGAGAGCAGGAAACTTGTATTTTCCAAACCCAAGCGTAGACACTATCCTCTCTGTCACCCTAGAACTTTCTGGTGTGTTATTAAAAGAGATGTCGTTAATAAACCTTTAATTTGACCAAATTTACATTTTCTCATTTAGGACAAATTCTCTAAGTAAATTATTCCTAATTTACTTATTTAATAATTACTCTTTTAATGATAATTGTCAACGTTTATTATTATGGCCCATTTTCCCCTCTATATCATATTTATGCTTTTTGGTATGTAAACTATACCAAATTAAGTGTCACTAACCATGATTTTGCTAAACATGACAATTACTCACAATTATGGCTAATTTCAAATTTATGCCAATATACTTATTGTGCCAAATTAGCTAATCCAATTCTGATTTAACATTCTAATTACAGTTCATGTCAAACTAGACATATTATTCTAGTTCACAGTTCATGTAAATGCTAGATTTACAAGTCAATACTAGATTCAAATTACACATCCTATAATTCATGTCAAATTTATCTAATTTTCATTTTTATAAACATGCCATAATACATGTTCCCAATTTATGCCAATTTCCAAGTTTATAACTACGCTTTAGTAAATTTCATATTTTGCCCAAATCGTATTCGCATCGTTCGTATAATCGTGATTCAATCTAGATTATAGATAAATCTAGATTCGTAGAAAATAGGGAATGAACCAAAGATGCTATGAAAAAGATAGACATAATAACTGGCATAAAATGATAAATTACTAATTACAGACCTAACGAATTACACTGAAATTGATCTAAAACATCGAAGGCCTATAGGTCTGAAAATCTTATGACATAAAAAGGGTTGAATAACAACGTAGGTTCAAGAACATGGGTAGACCTAACTTAATAGGTAAATTACCAAGATCAAAAACCAAAGAAAACCAAGAATAGACAGAATCGATAATCAGGTTTAGACCCAATTTCATAGTCACAAAACTTAAGCAACACTTTCCTAGTCATGAATCATAGGTGTTTAATCACAGTTGTCCTTGTTATGTCATAGGCAATAGTTTATGTTTCCTAATCAAAGGCATAGGCTTGTGTTCATAGTCAAGGAAATAATTCTCATAGTCGTGAGTCACAGTCATAGGCAGTGTTCATAGTCATAGGCAATGTTCATAGTCAAAGAGGCATATGGTTTTAAGGTCCATAGTTTCATAGTCACAGTCTTATTGGTCCTCGAATCATAACAGTTCTTAATTAGGTCCAAAGATATAAGCACTGGTTCGAATAGAAAGATTTGGCATATTCTTTTATTCCTTTAATTTCATGTCACGAATAGAGAAAACGTTCAAATCTAAAAAGTAACCGACTTACAGAGATTATATTAGATTCGGAGAAAAACAGTCGTTGAAGTCGTTTGAATCTTCACTTGAACCCTTGCTTGTTTTTAATCCCCTCTTGAAAGTCTTGAGCAGCATTTCCTCGTCTTGATTTATTTTATATATTATTTTATTTGTTTATACATTTTCTCAAAGGCAGCATAAGGATAGAATGAAATGGTGTAGAGAGAAGGAGGCTAGGACGTTGTTTATATAGGATTAGGCGGACGAATCTAGGCAGAAAACGAGACCAGGTACATCAGAATGCACCCAGGCCCAAAAGTGGGTTTCTACACCCAGGTCGACTGGGCAGTCGACCTGGTCAGGGGGGGTCGACTACCCAGTCGACTCCCCAGTCGACCTGGGTCCTGGGCGGGAATTTTCCCGCCCAGCCCGCTTCCGGGTTTGAATTCGAATTTCGAGCTGTTTTCTGTTCTGAAAATTCCTGAAACTTCGGAGGGTTATATCTCCCTCATACGGACCCCGATTCTCGCAAACTCGGACTCGTTTTCAAGTAGAATTTCGAGACGAACGCAATGGCGCAACCCATTTCCCTTGATTTTGATTTTAAAATTTAATTCTGCCTTGATTTGTGAATCATAGTGTTACAGAATTACGGGGTGTTACATTCTTCCCCACTTAAAAGGATTTCGTCCCCGAAATCTTCAAGTTAGGAAGAATGTGTCCTACCATCCAATCACCCATCTACTCAACCATTCAATCACAGGCATTCATTGTCCTTAAAATATTTCTAATGCTTTCATGTTTATATGCATAGTGTGTGTATATGTCTTTATCTAGTGCAAAATCAGGCGGTCTACTGATTCATTTGACCTCCTTAATGCGAATCATGTCAGTGCCATGCGTCCAATCATGTATGCAAGCATCCCTTGTTATGTAAATACTACATGTGTGCATAGCCACTCATCCATATGCAACATCCATATGATAACATATCAAGTTCAACTTACAAACAAATACATATCTGTAAAAGCAATATGAAAGCGTCCGAACTGATCCAGTGCCTAATACATATGCATATGCATTCACGAGCAACTATTAGCAACCACTCGCAACCATCAACCATAACATGTTTCAAATACATGTTTACATCCAAAAGAGTTTCTACCTATGGATTGAAGATACGACCTAGAGGATATACTTTGGAAAGAGAGAAACAATTATGCGTAAAGCTCCTAAAAAAAATCAAGGATACACCCTTAAGGAAAAGGGTATGATGCTAGTATCTAGCCTTCTTGAGCTTTACTCCACTGTATCTTAACTAATTTGACTTCACGATTGTGAAGTTTCTAACCTCCATTTCCAAAATAAACAGATGTTAATCATAGTACCAAGTGTATGTACTAGGATGATTAGAGGTCTCCCTCTTATCCACCATGCCATAACTATAAGGGTCGAAAGGTCACTATGTGCTTTTTAGAGTGCCTGCCACAACTATTCATCTCTCACGCAAACCATCCTAGTCGAACTCAACATTCCTCAAGTACAAGCCCCAAAGGCCTAAACCAATTTCAGACAAGCACCCAAGGAATATCTCTTCCGACTTTAGACGATCTACGTGAGATGATATAAGCAAACTCGATAGCTATTCTCAAATCCCTACTAACCAAAAATAAACTGGTCGGACCACCAACTGGATTTGAGACTCTAGTGGGATCTTTCTACTATACAAGTACTATGGTGCAGAGACTCAACTATGGAAGTGGATATGAACAAATGCGAAGCGCTAAAACCAAAGGAAAGAGTACGAACAGCAAAACTAGACTGTTCCAACAGAACTTTACTACCTTTCTCCTAGGTACACTTGGTGGCGAAAGTAGGTACTTGCCCTTCTGAAAATCTTGTCCCTTGCCCTTAATTACATGCCCTATTATAGCATAGTAAAGATACTTCCTCTTGTCTTAGGTTTTATAATTCCTTCCTCCTCTGTGAGCTAAATCTACATCCATGAATTCCTCATCCTCTTCCGTGTGTAGTCATGTTGACAAATCTCTCGAAAGCTGCTTCCATCGTACAGAAAACCATATAAGTTTGAAAGAAAACTGGCTGTAGGTGAAACAACTACGGCTATGGATGGAAGCCAGGCACTACTTTTCCCATCGATGAGGTTACCTCCCAGAAAGCCAGGAGCCCCAGAGTCTCAAGAAAGAAGGAGACAAGAATTCAAACAGAGGAAGAGAAGATAGTGCGTATGGCTTTGGGGAATACGCCTTTAAAACAAATCTTTTCCCTTGAAAATGCTTCTTTTAAAACCGTTTTGAAAATAATTTCAAATCCTTTATTTGATCCGGTAACCTTCAGCTCTGATACCACGTGTAACACCCCACATCCGTTAGTGTCACTCACAAAGGGAATGCACTAAGTTATGTGGAGCATTCAGGGTAAAAGATGCAGATAAATTACAAGACAGATAGAAATTAAACAGCGGAAAATAAAACTTTACTTTATTGATAAGATAGTTTGTACAACAATTGTTTTCCAATACCAGAGTATCATCTGTCTTACAAAATAAAGAAGCAAAAAAATACATTTATATTCCCCAATGTAGCATAAGCCAGCCATAGCAGCGAAAAGGAGAGTCCAAAGCACTTTGTCCAAGAATCGTCAAGCTTGGGAAAGAGTGACAGTCCAACTTAACCTGAGCTATACTATTCCCTCCTTTACTACCTGGGGGGGGGGACAACGGAAGAAAGGAATATGAAAGAAAAACAGAGTCAGACATAAAGCCTGAGTAAGTTCAGTTACTTCTAGCATGTGAACATGGGAAAACAAAACGACATGAATTAACTGAATACAAGATAACACCATGATGATAGGGCCAGCAAGATTAGGCAAGATTAACACAAGAT
The DNA here is from genome assembly GCA_030737875.1 of Allium sativum. Classification (NCBI taxonomy): domain Eukaryota; kingdom Viridiplantae; phylum Streptophyta; class Magnoliopsida; order Asparagales; family Amaryllidaceae; genus Allium; species Allium sativum. The sequence continues at coordinate 18,001,102 of JASFAX010000025.1, forward strand.
ATGCTAAGATAAGATAAACTGGATATGCTCTAATACTTTCGTCGCTTTGTTATTTCCTTGTTATACTGGTTTCTATATCTCTGCACCACCTAACTAGTGTCCCAACTATTAACGTTAACGTGATCCCAATCCCTGTAGTTTCCGTTGCCTTCAGGCATACCTTTATTACCTAGACCTAATCTAGGGTTTTCTATCAAGTGCTTTCTAGATTCAACTAGAGTTTACACTATCTGCTGAACGCTTCTCAGATTCAGGGTTTATGCCACCTAGTCCAACTAGGGATTATGCTACCTGTCGAACGATGCCCTCTAGTCTAGGACACACTACCTACAGTGGTATATGTCCCTTGAATTTCCTCATGTATGTATCGCGAATCGTTATCGCTTGTCTAGATGCACATGTCCTGTAATGTGCGACCCGAGTCCCGAGGCAGGGCAAATCAAGAAACACAAAACTCGGTCGGGAGCTTTCAGATATCTGCCGATACAGATGCTAAGGTCTGTTTTTATTCCAGTGGCTATGGTCCCACTCGACCCCTCCCTCCACTAATGAAAGGCACACCTTGAAAAATGAGAACTATACGCAGGCCCCCTATGCCCCCACTAACCTATGGCCATCCTCACCCATAACTAGATAGCAAGTATATGGTCTTTTGGAGTTCTCCGCCTTTCCGCTTCACGTATCTCGATTGACTTAAGATGGATGGTAGACGACGAGTTGCTATCACAGGGCTACCGTTTTTTCGCCGAATCACGCTGGTCCATCCTAGTCTTTAGGTTGCCATATTTTGCAACCAAGGCATACCCCTGGTTCTTCTAACGCATACCTTAACCTCTGTGAGCCCAGGAGGATCATCTGTAGCCTCACAAAGGGATATCAAGAGTACCCTCACGTCCCTTCGAAGCCTCGGGCTTCATAACCCAATTCGTTGGAGCCTTCTTTTCAATCAGACGGACGTTCGCTCCTTCCCGTGTTATACTAAGAATTACTACTTAGTTTTTGTTAGACCGAAATTTGGGCCTAACACCCAAATGCTATGTGAAATCCTCACAATCACAGATCACAGATAAAAAGCAGTAAAATAAGAGGAGACACACGGGATTTTTATAGTGGTTCGGCTCAATCCAAGCCTACGTCCACTTTATAGTTTCTTAAGTCCTAAGAAGCTATTACAATGTTGTTTGTTTGCAGTTTATACACGAAATCCTCGTGTTTACAATGAAAAAGAGGAGATTATACACGAAATCCTCGTGTTGCAATGTGGAATTCAACTTCTATGTTATGCAATAGCCTTGCGAAGAACCACAGTTGAAGCCATGGAGAGTTAGAGTTCCAAAAGTCCGCTGTAATAGTCATGTTGTGGTGTATTTATAGGCGTAGAAGAGCCTCTGGGTGACCCGGTTCGGATATGCCACGTGTCACGACCGAGTTGATCTCGAGAAGTAGTGGAAGAAGTCCATCTGTTCGGGTTTTGCCAAGTGGAGGCAGATCCATGATAGCAGGAGCGGTTACCCCTTTAGAAGCGGTCAAAACAGTTGTGTAGCAGCACGTAAAGGGGGATCGGATCGGTTCTACGATCCGAACAGGGGCGAAACCTTCGAGCCGAGGACGTTGTGCCCTCCTGAATAACTGATATGAAGCGGGTCGGATTCTCCTTGTTCCGAACCGAGCCGTTATTTCCGACCCGAACCGAGTTGGTGTCCTCAATCCGGAGACTCCGTGTCCAATGCTTTGAAGGTAGAGCGGATCGGGAATCCCCCTCCGATCCGATCCGTGCTGATGTGAATGCGATGAGCAAGTGCCAAACTGTCATTTTAAGGAAGGGTCCGACCCGAACAGGCTTGTCCGATCCGATCCGAGGATCTATTCAATGCTAAATTCCAGGTTTCCGGTTCTGCATACGTTCACGGAAACGGGCGTAACTTTCAAACCGTAAGTCCGATTGAGCCAAACCAAAGCCCAAAAAAGGTCATCTGATAGGAATTTCGGGCCTTTTTTTGTTTGTGATGCGATTTCGACCAAATCGATGCTTGTCTTCTGACGATGTTTCCAGTACTCTAGTGTGTTGTTTATCAGAGATCCCATATGTGACTGCTTTGACTAAAAAGCAGGTCAACATTTTGCCCCCCTGAACATATCTTGCTGGTTGAAGGAAGATGTGTTCTGGATGATCCAATGCCACTCCGGGCCTGCCAGCTGCAAGTATAATCCATACCTGCGAAGAAAAGAGAGCAGAAAGGTGTGTCAAATCCTGACAAAACTAATTACACTTTCGAGCATAAACCATGCTTGGGTGCTTGTTTGAGCATAAACCATACTCAAGACACGTTCGAATCATCCTGCCAAAACCTGACGAGGGACCTAACCTTCTAGGAATAAGCCATACCAAGAAGTTCAAACTGAGCATAAACCATACTCGAGTTTTATTGAGTTCCTTTGCCAGATCCTGACAAAACAATAAGTCGTTCCAGAGTACAATCCATACTTAAGAATCCTAGTAAGTACAATCCATACTCATGTCGGGATAGAGCGATGCTTGCCAAAACCTGACAAGACAGTCTGTCCCTAGGCATAATCCATGCCTAGGGGTCCGAGATAAGTATAAGCCATACTTTAGCTGAGATTGAGAATCCTGCCACAACCTGACAAGATACTTAAATTGCCAAACATAATCCATGCTCGGAAAGTCCTTCCTTATTCAATTCAAAGTACAAAACCAAAGCAAATCTTGATTGGTTTGTCATCGAGTGTAGAGCACGATTTAGAGCTAAATCCTAACCCCGAACGTGTGTACTCCGATTTAGCCAATCGGAAAACCTAAAGAAAGCAAAGAGACATATCTTAAATCCTAAGAAATGCTGAAAACGCAGAGCGATCCAATCCAGATCAGTTGATGACGAGCCGATGGGAGCTCGTTCCAGGGTCATTCCCTCTCCGGGGAGCAGGTGGTGGCAGCACAGGTACAGGTGTTGTTGGTTGTTTCACATACTCGGGTAGCTCTCCACGTCTAACCCGTTCCTCAATCAAATCTCGCAAGTGTCTACAGTCATTTGTGTCATGACCGTCCATACCATGAAACATGCAGTATTTTCCAGAATCGCGTTCTCTTTGCGATGGCTCCCTCCTGGGAGGCTTTGGATAGAAGACGTCACCGTTTGTGTTCACGTAGATGTCGGTTAGTGACGAATTGAGTTCTGTGTACTTTTCATATCTGGGCCCTCTCCGGGGCTGAGCGTTGCGGTCATTCTTGACGGCAGCTTTTCCTTTGCCTTTACCAGAATTAGACGGTTCTCCGTCTTTGAGCATGTTAACATCGAGAATTTTCTTTTTGGACGTTGCGTCTTCTTCACGCAAAAACCTATCCGATTCAAGATAGAATTCGCTGAGATTCCTTGGTGGGTCTCGGTATAAAGATTTTTTGAACTCCGAGTTGTCCAGAACACCGGATACTGCCGCCATCAATACCATAGATGGCTCAGGTCGATCAACTGATGCTGCTGCAACGTTGAACCTTTCCAGAAATGACCGCAGAGTTTCTATAGGCCTCTGCTTGATTGTAGTTAGTGACATGACATTTTTGGGTCGAGCGATGTGGACCCGAAACTGTTCAATGAAGCGAGCGACCAACATGTTCCAGCTGTTGATCGATTCAGATTCTAGCTGCCGAAACCACATAGCAGCAATATCAGTCAAAAAGAGGGGAAAGCATTTTGCCATGACGTTTTCCGACGCCGATTTAACTTCCATATGCTGTTTATAGCGCATTAGGTGCACGGTCGCCTTCAAAGAGCTGTTGCAAGTTGCCTAGTTCGGAGCTGGTGCCCCCAGCGTTGGGTCTAGAAGAGTTCAGAGAGGTATAGGGAGCTTGGAAGGCCATCCGGTTCAGTTCGGAGGTGCCTCCTTGCTGCGGCTCGGAGAAGCGAGGGGGGTTATGGAGGGGTGCACGGTTCGGATCGGATGTGCCGATCCGATCAGGTTCTCATGTTCTGAACCGGGGAGCTTGATGCTGAAGCTGTGTGGAATTACCGATCCGAACCGGTGCGGAGGTAGGTCGTGCTGGAACGAAGTCTTGATTTCCAGAAGGGAGGAAGCTGCCCCCAAGCTTATGTAAGGTGGCGGTTCGGATCGGATCCGAACCGATCCGGTGAGGATTCCCCCCCATTTCCATCTGCGCTTGATTCAAGTTTTGGCCCTCGGATTGGATCCGAACCGATCCGGTTTGTTATTCCTGCTGGAGCCATTTCAGTACCATTTCCAGTGAGTTGTGCATTGCCGCTCGGCCTTCCTTCCATCCGAGCGAAGAATTGGTCGATCATCTCCTGTTGTTTGCGGAGGAGATCATCTTGCCTTGCCATTTGAGTTCTCAATTCAGCAAGAATGCCATCCATTTCATCTCTGGTTAAGTATGCTGATGGATTTTCATGAGAGGAAGCCTCCTGGCTTGCCTCGTTCCTTGTGCCTTCAGTACCAACATCCTCAGCACGAGAGAAGGTTCCATCTTTCTTTCGCTTGACCATTGATCCAATAGCCAAATAATCCTCTTCCGTTCAAGCTAGTAGAAGAAGTTGTATCGTGTGCCCCCTACGTGGCGCGCCAAAATGTTAGACCGAAATTTGGGCCTAACACCCAAATGCTATGTGAAATCCTCACAATCACAGATCACAGATAAAAAGCAGTAAAATAAGAGGAGACACGCGGGATTTTTATAGTGGTTTGGCTCAATCCAAGCCTACGTCCACTTTATAGTTTCTTAAATCCTAAGAAGCTATTACAATGTTGTTTGTTTGCAATTTATACACGAAATCCTCGTGTTTACAATGAAGAAGAGGAGGTTATACACGAAATCCTCGTGTTGTAATGTGGAATTCAACTTCTAGGTTATGCAATAGCCTTGCGAAGAACCACAGTTGAAGCCATGGAGAGTTAGAGTTCCAAAAGTCCCCTGAAATAGCCATGTTGTGGTGTATTTATAGGCGTAGAAGAGCCTCTGGGTGACCCGGTTTGGATATGCCACGTGTCACGACCGGAGTTGATCTCGAGAAGTAGTGGAAGAAGTCCATCTGTTCGGGTTTTGCCAAGTGGAGGCAGATCCATGATAGTAGGAGCGGTTACCCCTTACAAAGCGGTCAAAACAGTTGTGTAGCAGCAGGTAAAGGGGGATCGGATCGGTTCTCCGATCCGAACAGGGGCGAAACCTTCGAGCCGAGGACGTTGTGCCCTCCTGAATAACTGATATGAAGCGGGTCGGATTCTCCTTGTTCCAAACCGAGCCGTTATTTCCGACCCGAACCGAGTTGGTGTCCTCAATCCGGAAACTCCGTGTCCAATGCTTTGGAGGTAGAGCGGATCGGAAATCCCCCTCCGATCCGATCCGTGCTGATTTGAATGCGATGAGCAAGTGCCAAACTGTCATTTTAAGGAAGGGTCCGATCCGATCAGGCTTGTCCGATCCGATCCGAGGATCTATTCAATGTTAAATTCAAGGTTTCCGGTTCTGCATACGTTCACGGAAACGGGCGTAACTTTCAAACCGTAAGTCCGATTGAGCCAAACCAAAGCTCAAACTAAAGCTGATTCAGAGATCTACAAGGCTTACAAAGCATGCCTTTGTAATCGCTGTTTTCGGGCCCAAAAAAGGACATCTGATAGGAGTTTCGGGCCTTTCTTTGTTTGTGATGCGATTTCGACCAAATTGATGCTTGTATTCTGACGATGTTTCCAATACTCTAGTGTGTTGTTTATCAGAGATTCCATATGTGACTTCTTTGACTACAAAGCAGGTAAACATTTTGCCCCCCTGAACATATCTTGCTGGTTGAAGGAAGATGTGTTCTGGATAATCCAATGCCACGCCGGGCCTGCCAGCTGCAAGTATAATCCATACCTGCGAAGAAAAGAGAGCAGAAAGGTGTGTCAAATCCTGACAAAACTAATTACACTTTCGAGTATAAACCATGCTTGGGTGGTTGTTTGAGCATAAACCATACTCAAGACACGTTCGAATCATCCTGCCAAAACCTGACGAGGGACCTAACCTTCCGGGTATAAGCCATACCAGGAAGTTCAAACTGAGCATAAACCATACTCGAGTTTTATTGAGTTCCTTTGCCAGATCCGGACAAAACAATAAGCCGTTCCAGAGTACAATTTTTACTTAAGAATCCTAGTAAGTACAATCCATACTCATGTCAGGATAGAGCGATGCTTGCCAAAACCTGACAAGACAGTCTGTCCCTAGGCATAATCCATGCCTAGGGGTCCGAGATAAGTATAAGCCATACTTTATTTGAGATTGAGAATCCTGCCACAACCTGACAAGATACTTAAATTTCCAAACATAATCCATGCTCGGAAAGTCCTTCCTTATTCAATCCAAAGTACAAAACCAAAGCAAATCCTGATTGGTTTGTCATCGAGTGTAGAGCACGATTTGGAGCTAAATCCTAACCCCGAACGTGTGTACTCCGATTTAGCCAATCGGAAAACCTAAAGAAAGCAAAGAGACATATTTTAAATCCTAAGAAATGCTGAAAACGCAGAGCGATCCAATTCAGATCAGTTGATGACGAGCCGATGGGAGCTCGTTCCAGGGTCATTCCCTCTCCGGGGAGAAGGTGGTGGAAGCACAGGTACAGGTGCTGTTGGTTGTTTCACATACTCGGGTAGCTCTCCACGTCTAACCCGTTCCTCAATCAAATCTCGCAAGTGTCTACAGTCATTTGTGTCATGACCGTCCATATCATGAAACATGCAGTATTTTCCAGAATCGCGTTCTCTTTGCGATGGCTCCCTCCTGGGAGGCTTTGGATAGAAGACGTCACCGTTTGTGTTCACGTAGATGTCGGTTAGTGACGAATTGAGTTCTGTGTACTTTTCATATCTGGGCCCTCTCCGGGGCTGAGCGTTGCGGTGATTCTTGACGGCAGCTTTTCCTTTGCCTTTACCAGAATTAGACGGTTCTCCGTCTTTGAGCATGTTAACATCGAGAATTTTCTTTTCGGACGTTGTGCCTTCTTCACGCAAAAACCTATCCGATTCAAGATAGAATTCGCTGAGATTCCTTGGTGGGTCTCGGTATAAAGATTTTTTGAACTCCGAGTTGTCCAGAACACCGGATACTGCCGCCATCAATACCATAGATGGCTCAGGTCGATCAACTGATGCTGCTGTAACGTTGAACCTTTCCAGAAATGACCGTAGAGTTTCTTTAGGGCTCTGCTTGATTGTAGTTAGTGACATGACATTTTTGGGTCGAGCGATGTGGACCTGAAACTGTTCAATGAAGCGAGCGACCAACATGTTCCAGCTATTGATCGATTCAGATTCTAGCTGCCGAAACCACATAGCAGCAATATCAGTCAAAAAGAGGGGAAAGCATTTTGCCATGACGTTTTCCGACGCCGATTGAACTTCCATATGCCGTGTATAGCGCATTAGGTGCACGGTAGGATCTGCCCTGCCGTTGTAGGGTTCCAGTTGTGGAAGTTTGAAATCCGGAGGATTGCGGGAATTCCTGATTTCCTGTGTGAATGGATTGTGATTGACATCATCCATGACATTCTGATAAATGCGGCCTGTCGAAAGGCATTCAATGAGATTGGCGAGACGGTCGCCTTCAAAGAGCTGTTGCAAGTTGCCTAGTTCGGAGCTGGTGCCCCCAGCGTTGAGTCCAGAAGAGTTCAGAGAGGTATAGGGAGCTTGGAAGGCCATCCGGTTCGGTTCGAAGGTGCCTCCTTGCTGCGGCTCGAAGAAGCGAGGGGGGGTTATGGAGGGGTGCACGGTTCGGATCGGATGTGCCGATCCGATCAGGTTCTCCTGTTCCGAACCGGGGAGCTTGATGCTGAAGCTGTGTGGAATTACCGATCCGAACCGGTGCGGAGGTAGGTCGTGCTGGAACGAAGTCTTGATTTCCAGAAGGGAGGCTGCTGCCCCCAAGCTCATGTAAGGTGGCGGTTCGGATCGGATCTGAACCGATCCGGTGAGGATTCCCCCCCATTTCCATCTGTGCTTGATTCATGTTTTGGCCCTCGGATCGGATCCGAACCGATCCGGTTTGTTATTCCTGTTGGAGCCATTTCAGTACCATTTCCAGTGAGTTGTGCATTGCCGCTCTGCCTTCCTTCCATCCGAGCGAAGAATTGGTCGATCATCTCCTGTTGTTTGCGGAGGAGATCATCTTGCCTTGCCATTTGAGTTCTCAATTCAGCGAGAACGCCATCCATTTCATCTCTGGTTAAGTATGCTGATGGATTTTCATGAGAGGAAGCCTCCTGGCTTGCCTCGTTCCTTGTGCCTTCAGTGCCAACATCCTCAGCACGAGAGAAGGTTCCATCTTTCTTTCGCTTGACCATTGATCCAATAGCTAAATAATCCGCTTCCGTTCAAGCTAGTAGAAGAAGTTGTATCGTGTGCCCCCCTACCTGGCGCGCCAAAATGTTAGACCGAAATTTGGGCCTAACACCCAAATGCTATGTGAAATCCTCACAATCACAGATCACAGATAAAAAGCAGTAAAATAAGAGGAGACACACGGGATTTTTATAGTGGTTCGACTCAATCCAAGCCTACGTCCACTTTATAGTTTCTTAAATCCTAAGAAGCTATTACAATGTTGTTTGTTTTCAGTTTATACACGAAATCCTCGTGTTTACAATGAAGAAGAGGAGATTATACACGAAATCCTCGTGTTGTAATGTGAAATTCAACTTCTAGGTTATGCAATAGCCTTGCGAAGAACCATAGTTGAAGCCATGGAGAGTTAGAGTTCCAAAAGTCCGCTGAAATAGCCATGTTGTGGTGTATTTATAGGCGTAGAAGAGCCTCTGGGTGACCCGGTTCGGATATGCCACGTGTCACGACCGGAGTTGATCTCGAGAAGTAATGGAAGAAGTCCATCTGTTCGGGTTTTGCCAAGTGGAGGCAGATCCATGATAGTAGGAGCGGTTACCCCTTACGAAGCGGTCAAAACAGTTGTGTAGCAGCAGGTAAAGGGGGATCGGATCGGTTCTCCGATCCGAACAGGGGCGAAACCTTCGAGCCGAGGACGTTGTGCCCTCCTGAATAACTAATATGAAGCGGGTCGGATTCTCCTTGTTCCGTACCGAGCCGTTATTTCCGACCCGAACCGAGTTGGTGTCCTCAATCCGGAGACTCCGTGTCCAATGCTTTGGAGGTAGAGCGGATCGGGAATCCCCCTACGATCTGATCCGTGCTGATGTGAATGCGATGAGCAAGTGCCAAACTGTCATTTTAAGGAAGGGTCCGATCCGAACAGGCTTGTCCGATCCGATCCGAGGATCTATTCAATGCTAAATTCCAGGTTTCCGGTTCTGCATACGTTCACGGAAACGGGCGTAACTTTCAAACCGTAAGTCCGATTGAGCCAAACCAAAGCTCAAACTGAAGCTGATTCAGAGATCTATAAGAGTTTTAGAGCACAGCTCTATAATCGCTGTTTTCGGGCCCAAAAAGGTCATCTGATAGGGGTTTCGGGCCTTTCTTTGTTTGTGATGCGATTTCGACCAAATCGATGCTTGTCTTTTGACGATGTTTCCAATACTCTAGTGTGTTGTTTATCAGAGATTCCATATGTGACTGCTTTGACTAAAAAGCAGGTCAACATTTTGCCCCCCTGAACATATCTTGTTGGTTGAAGGAAGATGTGTTCTGGATAATCCAATGCCACGCCGGGCCTGCCAGCTGCAAGTATAATCCATACCTGCGAAGAAAAGAGAGCAGAAAGGTGTGTCAAATCCTGACAAAACTAATTACACTTTCGAGTATAAACCATGCTTGGGTGCCTGTTTGAGCATAAACCATACTCAAGACACGTTCGAATCATCCTACCAAAACCTGACGAGGGACCTAACCTTCCGGGTATAAGCCATACTAGGAAGTTCAAACTGAGCATAAACCATACTCGAGTTTTATTGAGTTCCTTTGCCAGATCCTGACAAAACAATAAGCCGTTCCAGAGTACAATCCATACTTAAGAATCGTAGTAAGTACAATCCATACTCATGTCGGGATAGAGCGATGCTTGCCAAAACCTGACAAGACAGTCTGTCCCTAGGCATAATCCATGCCTAGGGGTCCGAGATAAGTATAAGCCATACTTTAGCTGAGATTGAGAATCCTGCCACATCCTGACAAGATACTTAAATTGCCAAACATAATCCATGCTCGGAAAGTCCTTCCTTATTCAATTCAAAGTACAAAACCAAAGCAAATCCTGATTGGTTTGTCATCGAGTGTAGAGCACGATTTGGAGCTAAATCCTAACCCCGAACGTGTGTACTCCGATTTAGCCAATCGGAAAACCTAAAGAAAGCAAAGAGACATATCTTAAATCCTAAGAAATGTTGAAAACGCAGAGTGATCCAATCCAGATCAGTTGATGACGAGCCGATGGGAGCTCGTTCCAGGGTCATTCCCTCTCCGGGGAGCAGGTGGTGGCAGCACAGGTACAGGTGATGTTGGTTGTTTCACATACTCGGGTAGCTCTCCACGTCTAACCCGATCCTCAATCAAATCTCGCAAGTGTCTACAGTCATTTGTGTCATGACCGTCCATATCATGAAACATGCAGTATTTTCCAGAATCGCGTTCTCTTTGCGATGGCTCCCTCCTGGGAGGCTTTGGATAGAAGACGTCACCGTTTGTGTTCACGTAGATGTCGGTTAGTGACGAATTGAGTTCTGTGTACTTTTCATATCTGGGCCCTCTCCGGGGCTGAGCGTTGCGGTCATTCTTGATGGCAGCTTTTCCTTTGCCTTTACAAGAATTAGACGGTTCTCCGTCTTTGAGCATGTTAACATCGAGAATTTTCTTTTCGGACGTTGCGTCTTCTTCACGCAAAAACCTATCCGATTCAAGATAGAATTCGCTGAGATTCCTTGGTGGGTCTCGGTATAAAGATTTTTTGAACTCCGAGTTGTCCAGAACACCGGATACTGCCGCCATCAATACCATAGATGGCTCAGGTCGATCAACTGATGCTGCTGCAACGTTGAACCTTTCCAGAAATGACCGCAGAGTTTCTTTAGGCCTCTGCTTGATTGTAGTTAGTGACATGACATTTTTGGGTCGAGCGATGTGGACCCAAAACTGTTCAATGAAGCGAGCGACCAACATGTTCCAGCTGTTGATCGATTCAGATTCTAGCTGCCGAAACCACATAGCAGCAATATCAGTCAAAAATAGGGGAAAGCATTTTAGCATGACGTTTTCCGACGCCGATTTAACTTCCATATGCCGTTTATAGCGCATTAGGTGCACGGTAGGATCTGCCCTGCCGTTGTAGGGTTCCAGTTGTGGAAGTTTGAAATCTGAAGGATTGCGGGAATTCCTGATTTCCTGTGTGAATGGATTGTGATTGACATCATCCATGTCATTCTGATAAATGCGGCCTCTCGAAAGGCATTCAATGAGATTGGCGAGACGGTCGCCTTCAAAGAGCTGTTGCAAGTTTCCTAGTTCGGAGCTGGTGCCCCCAGCGTTGAGTCCAGAAGAGTTCAGAGAGGTATAGGGAGCTTGGAAGGCCATCCGATTCGGTTCAGAGGTGCCTCCTTGCCGCGGCTCGGAGAAGCGAGGGGGGTTATGCAGGGGTGCACGGTTCGGATCGGATGTGCCGATCCGATCAGGTTCTCTTGTTCCGAACCGGGGAGCTTGATGCTGAAGCTGTATGGAATTACCGATCCGAACCGATGCGGAGGTAGGTCGTGCTGGAACGAAGTATTGATTTCCAGAAGGGAGGCTGCTGCCCCCAAGCTCATGTAAGGTGGCAGTTCGGATCGGATCTGAACCGATCCGGTGAGGATTCCTCCCCATTTCCATCTGCGCTTGTTTCAAGTTTTGGCCCTCGGATCGGATCCGAACCGATCCAGTTTGTTATTCCTGCTGGAGCCATTTCAGTACCATTTCCAGTGAGTTGTGCATTGCCGCTCGGCCTTCCTTCCATCCGAGCGAAGAATTGGTCGATCATCTCCTGTTGTTTGCGGAGGAGATCATCTTGCCTTGCCATTTGAGTTCTCAATTCAGCGAGAACGCCATCCATTTCATCTCTGGTTAAGTATGCTGATGGATTTTCATGAGAGGAAGCCTCCTGGCTTGCCTCGTTCCTTGTGCCTTCAGTGCCAACATCCTCAGCACGAGAGAAGGTTCCATCTTTCTTTCGCTTGACCATTGATCCAATAGCCAAATAATCCGCTTCCTTTCAAGCTAGTAGAAGAAGTTGTACCATGTGCCCCCCTACCTGGCGCGCCAAAATGTTAGACCGAAATTTGGGCCTAACACCCAAATGCTATGTGAAATCCTCACAATCACAGATCACAGATAAAAAGCAGTAAAATAAGAGGAGACACGCGGGATTTTTATAGTGGTTCGGCTCAATCCAAGCCTACGTCCACTTTATAGTTTCTTAAATCCTAAGAAGCTATTACAATGTTGTTTGTTTGCAGTTTATACACGAAATCCTCGTGTTTACAATGAAGAAGAGGAGATTATACACGAAATCCTCGTGTTGTAATGTTGAGTTCAACTTCTAGGTTATGCAATAGCCTTGCGAAGAACCACAGTTGAAGCCATGGAGAGTTAGAGTTCCAAAACTCCCCTGAAATAGCCATGTTGTGGTGTATTTATAGGCGTAGAAGAGCCTCTGGGTGACCCGGTTCGGATATGCCACGTGTCACGACCGGAGTTGATCTCGAGAAGTAGTGGAAGAAGTCCATCTGTTCGGGTTTTGCCAAGTGGAGGCAGATCCATGATAGTAGGAGCGGTTACCCCTTAAGAAGCGGTCAAAACAGTTGTGTAGCAGCAGGTAAAGGGGGATCGGATCGGTTCTCCGATCCGAACAGGGGCGAAACCTTCGAGCCGAGGACGTTGTGCCCTCCTGAATAACTGATATGAAGCGGGTCAGATTCTCCTTGTTCCGAACCGAGCCGTTATTTCCGACCCGAACCGAGTTGGTGTCCTCAATCCGGAGACTCTTTGTCCAATGCTTTGAAGGTAGAGCGGATCGGGAATCCCCCTCCGATCCGATCCGTGCTGATGTGAATGCGATGAGCAAGTGCCAAACTGTCCATTTTAAGGAAGGGTCCGATCCGAACAGGCTTTTCCGATCCGATCCGAGGATCTATTCAATGCTAAATTCCAGGTTTCCGGTTCTGCATACGTTCACAGAAACGGGCGTAACTTTCAAACCGTAAGTCCGATTGAGCCAAACCAAAGCTCAAACTGAAGCTGATTCAGAGATCTACAGGTGTTGCATAGCTTTGCTTTGTAATCGCTGTTTTCAGGCCCAAAAAAGGACATCTGATAGGAGTTTCGGGCCTTTCTTTGTTTGTGATGCGATTTCGACCAAATCGATGCTTGTCTTCTGACGATGTTTCCAATACTCTAGTGTGTTGTTTATCAGAGATTCCATATGTGACTGCTTTGACTAAAAAGCAGGTCAACATTTTGCCCCCCTGAACATATCTTGCTGGTTGAAGGAAGATGTGTTCTGGATAATCCAATGCCACGCCGGGCCTGCCAGCTGCAAGTATAATCCATACCTGGGAAGAAAAGAGAGAAGAAAGGTGTGTCAAATCCTGACAAAACTAATTACACTTTCGAGTATAAACCATGCTTGGGTGCCTGTTTGAGTATAAACCATACTCAAGACACGTTCGAATCATCCTGCCAAAACCTGACGAGGGACCTAACCTTCCGGGTATAAGCCATACCAGGAAGTTCGAACTGAGCATAAACCATACTCGAGTTTTATTGAGTTCCTTTGCCAGATCCTGACAAAACAATAAGCCGTTCCAGAGTACAATCCATACTTAAGAATCCTAGTAAGTACAATCCATACTCATGTCGGGATAGAGCGATGCTTGCCAAAACATGACAAGACAGTCTATCCCTAGGCATAATCCATGCCTAGGGGTCCAAGATAAGTATAAGCCATACTTTAGCTGAGATTGAGAATCCTGCCACAACCTGACAAGATCCTTAAATTGCCAAACATAATCCATGCTCGGAAAGTCCTTCCTTATTCAATTCAAAGTACAAAACCAAAGCAAATCCTGATTGGTTTGTCATCGAGTGTAGAGCACGATTTGGAGCTAAATCCTAACCCCGAACGTGTGTACTCTGATTTAGCCAATCGGAAAACCTAAAGAAAGCAAAGAGACATATCTTAAATCCTAAGAAATGCTGAAAACGCACGGCGATCCAATCCAGATCAGTTGATGACGAGCCGATGGGAGCTCGTTCCAGGGTCATTCCCTCTCCGGGGAGCAGGTGGTGGCAGCACAGGTACAGGTGCTGTTGGTTGTTTCACATACTCGGGTAGCTCTCCACGTCTAACCCGTTCGTCAATCAAATCTTGCAAGTGTCTACAGTCATTTGTGTCATGACCGTCCATATCATGAAACATGCAGTATTTTCCAGAATCGCGTTCTCTTTGCGATGGCTCCCTCCTGGGAGGCTTTGGATAGAAGACGTCACCGTTTGTGTTCACGTAGATGTCGGTTAGTGATGAATTGAGTTCTGTGTACTTTTCATATCTGGGCCCTCTCCGGGGCTGAGCGTTGCGGTCATTCTTGACGGCAGCTTTTCCTTTGCCTTTACCAGAATTAGACGGTTCTCCGTCTTTGAGCATGTTAACATCGAGAATTTTCTTTTCGGACGTTGCGTCTTCTTCACGCAAAAACCTATCCGATTCAAGATAGAATTCGCTGAGATTCCTTGGTGGGTCTTGGTATAAAGATTTTTTGAACTCCGAGTTGTCCAGAACACCGGATACTGCCGCCATCAATGCCATAGATGGCTCAGGTCGATCAGCTGATGTTGCTGCAACGTTGAACCTTTTCAGAAATGACCGCAAAGTTTCTTTAGGCCTCTGCTTGATTGTAGTTAGTGACATGACATTTTTCGGTCGAGCGATGTGGACCCGAAACTGTTCAATGAAGCGAGCGACCAACATGTTCCAGCTGTTGATCGATTCAGATTCTAGCTGCCGAAACCACATAGCAGCAATATCAGTCAAAAAGAGGGGAAAGCATTTTGCCATGACGTTTTCCGACGCCGATTGAACTTCCATATGTCGTTTATAGCGCATTAGGTGCACGGTAGGATCTACCCTGCCGTTGTAGGGTTCCAGTTGTGGAAGTTTGAAATCTGGAGGATTGCGGGAATTCCTGATTTCCTGTGTGAATGGATTGTGTTTGACATCCTCCATGACATTCTGATAAATGCGGCCTCTCGAAAGGCATTCAATGAGATTGGCGAGACGGTCGCCTTCAAAGAGCTGTTGCAAGTTGCCTAGTTCGGAGCTGGTGCCCCCAGCGTTGAGTCCAGAAGAGTTCAGAGAGGTATAGGGAGCTTGGAAGGCCATCCGGTTCGGTTCGGAGGTGCCTCCTTGCTGCGGCTCGGAGAAGCGAGGGGGGTTATGGAGGGGTGCACGGTTCGGATCGGATGTGCCGATCCGATCAGGTTCTCCTGTTCCGAACCGGGGAGCTTGATGCTGAAGCTGTGTGGAATTATCGATCCGAACCGGTGCGGAGGTAGGTCGTGCTGGAACGAAGTCTTGATTTCCAGAAGGGAGGCTGCTGCCCCCAAGCTCATGTAAGGTGGCGGTTCGGATCGGATCCGAACCGATCCGGTGAGGATTCCCCACCATTTCCATCCGCGCTTGATTCAAGTTTTGGCCCTCGGATCGGATCCGAACCGATCCGGTTTGTTATTCCTGCTGGAGCCATTTCAGTACCATTTCCAGTGAGTTGTGCATTGCCGCTCGGTCTTCCTTCCATCCGAGCGAAGAATTGGTCGATCATCTCCTGTTGTTTGCGTAGGAGACCATCTTGCCTTTCCATTTGAGTTCTCAATTCAGCGAGAACGCCATCCATTTCATCTCTGGTTAAGTATGCTGATGGATTTTCATGAGGGGAAGCCTCCTGGCTTGCCTCGTTCCTTGTGCCTTCAGTGCCAACATCCTCAGCACGAGAGAAGGTTCCATCTTTCTTTCGCTTGACCATTGATCCAATAGCCAAATAATCTGCTTCCGTTCAAGCTAGTAGAAGAAGTTGTATCGTGTGCCCCACTACCTGGCGCGCCAAAATGTTAGACCGAAATTTGGGCCTAACACCCATATGCTATGTGAAATCCTCACAATCACATATCACAGATAAAAAGCAGTAAAATAAGAGGAGACACGCGGGATTTTTATAGTGGTTCGGCTCAATCCATGCCTACGTCCACTTTATAGTTTCTTAAATCCAGAGAAGCTATTACAATGTTGTTTGTTTTCAGTTTATACACGAAATCCTCGTGTTTACAATGAAGAAGAGGAGATTATACACGAAATCCTCGTGTTGTAATGTGGAATTCAACTTCTAGGTTATGCAACAGCCTTGCAAAGAACCACAGTTGAAGCCATGGAGAGTTAGAGTTCCAAAAGTCCCCTGAAATAGCCATGTTGTGGTGTATTTATAGGCGTAGAAGAGCCTCTGGGTGACCCGGTTCGGATATGCCACGTGTCACGACCGGAGTTGATCTCGAGAAGGAGTGGAAGAAGTCCATCTGTTCGGGTTTTGCCAAGTGGAGGCAGATCCATGATAGTAGGAGCGGTTACCCCTTACGAAGCGGTCAAAACAGTTGTGTAGCAGCAGGTAAAGGGGGATCGGATCGGTTCTCCGATCCGAACAGGGGCGAAACCTTCGAGCCGAGGACGTTGTGCCCTCCTGAATAACTGATATGAAGCGGGTCGGATTCTCCTTGTTCCGAACCGAGCCGTTATTTCCGACCCGAACAGAGTTGGTGTCCTCAATCCGGAGACTCCGTGTCCAATGCTTTGAAGGTAGAGCGGATCGGGAATCCCCCTCCGATCCAATCCGTGCTGATGTGAATGCGATGAGCAAGTGCCAAACTGTCCATTTTAAGGAAGGGTCCGATCCGAACAGGCTTGTCCGATCCGATCTGAGGATCTATTCAATGCTAAATTCCAGGTTTCCGGTTCTGCATACGTTCACGGAAACGGGCGTAACTTTCAAACCGTAAGTCCGATTGAGCCCAACCAAAGCTCAAACTGAAGCTGATTCAGAGATCTACAAGTGTTACAGAGCTTTGCTCTGTAATCGCTGTTTTCCGGCCCAAAAAAGGACATCTGATAGGAGTTTCGGGCCTTTCTTTGTTTGTGATGCGATTTCGAACAAATCGATGCTTGTCTTCTGACGATGTTTCCAATATTCTAGTGTGTTGTTTATCAGAGATTCCATATGGGACTGCTTTGACTAAAAAGCAGGTCAACATTTTGCCCCCCTGAACATATCTTGCTGGTTGAAGGAAGATGTGTTCTGGATAATCCAATGCCACGCCGGGCCTGCCAGCTGCAAGTATAATCCGTACCTGCGAAGAAAAGAGAGCAGAAAGGTGTGTCAAATCCTGACAAAACTAATTACACTTTCGAGTATAAACCATGCTTGGGTGCCTGTTTGAGCATAAACCATACTCAAGACACGTTCGAATCATCCTGCCAAAACCTGACGAGGGACCTAACCTTCCGGGTATAAGCCATACCAGGAAGTTCGAACTGAGCATAAACCATACTCGAGTTTTATTGAGTTCCTTTGCCAGATCCTGACAAAACAATAAGCCGTTCTAGAGTACAATCCATACTTAGGAATCCTAGTAAGTACAATCCATACTCATGTCGGGATAGAGCGATGCTTGCCAAAACCTGACAAGACAGTCTGTCCCTAGGCATAATCCATGCCTAGGGGTCCGAGATAAGTATAAGCCATACTTTAGCTGAGATTGAGAATCCTGCCACAACCTGACAAGATACTTAAATTGCCAAACATAATCCATGCTCGGAAAGTCCTTCCTTATTCAATTCAAAGTACAAAACCAAAGCAAATCCTGATTGGTTTGTCATCGAGTGTAGAGCACGATTTGGAGCTAAATCCTAACCCCGAACGTGTGTACTCCGATTTAGCCAATCGGAAAACCTAAAGAAAGCAAAGAGACATATCTTAAATCCTAAGAAATGCTGAAAACGCAGAGCGATCCAATCCAGATCAGTTGATGACGAGCCGATGGGAGCTCGTTCCAGGCTCATTCCCTCTCCGGGGAGCAGGTGGTGGCAGCACAGGTACAGGTGCTGTTGGTTGTTTCACATACTCGGGTAGCTCTCCACGTCTAACCCGTTCCTCAATCAAATCTCGCAAGTGTCTACAGTCATTTGTGTCATGACCGTCCATATCATGAAACATGCAGTATTTTCCAGAATCGCGTTCTCTTTGCGATGGCTCCCTCCTGGGAGGCTTTGGATAGAAGACGTCACCGTTTGTGTTCACGTAAATGTCGGTTAGTGACGAATTGAGTTCTGTGTACTTTTCATATCGGGGCCCTCTCCGGGGCTGAGCGTTGCGGTCATTCTTGACGACAGCTTTTCCTTTGCCTTTACCAGAATTAGACGGTTCTCCGTCTTTGAGCATGTTAACATCGAGAATTTTCTTTTCGGACGTTGCGTCTTCTTCACGCAAAAACCTATCCGATTCAAGATAGAATTCGCTGAGATTCCTTGGTGGGTCTCGGTATAAAGATTTTTTGAACTCCGAGTTGTCCAGAACACCGGATACTGCCGCCGTCAATACCATAGATGGCTCAGGTCGATCAACTGATGCTGCTGCAACGTTGAACCTTTCCAGAAATGACCGCAGAGTTTCTTTAGGCCTCTGCTTGATTGTAGTTAGTGGCATGACATTTTTGGGTCGAGCGATGTGGACCCGAAACTGTTCAATGAAGCGAGCGACCAACATGTTCCAGCTGTTGATCGATTCAGATTCTAGCTGCTGAAACCACATAGCAGCAATATCAGTCAAAAAGAGGGGAAAGCATTTTGCCATGACGTTTTCCGACGCCGATTTAACTTCCATATGCCGTTTATAGCGCATTAGGTGCACGGTAGGATCTGCCCTGCCGTTGTAGGGTTCCAGTTGTGGAAGTTTGAAATCTGGAGGATTGCGGGAATTCCTGATTTCCTGTGTGAATGGATTGTGTTTGACATCATCCATGTCATTCTGATAAATGCGGCCTCTCGAAAGGCATTCAATGAGATTGGCGAGACGGTCGCCTTCAAAGAGCTGTTGCAAGTTGCCTAGTTCGGAGCTGGTGCCCCCAGCGTTGAGTCCAGAAGAGTTCAGAGAGGTATAGGGAGCTTGGAAGGCCATCCGGTTCGGTTCGGAGGTGCCTCCTTGCTGTGGCTCGGAGAAGCGAGGGGGGTTATGGAGGGGTGCACGGTTCGGATCGGATGTGCCAATCCGATCAGGTTCTCCTGTTCCGAACCGGGAAGCTTGATGCTGAAGCTGTGTGGAATTACCGATCCGAACCGGTGCGGAGGTAGGTCGTGCTGGAACGAAGTCTTGATTTCCAGAAGGGAGGCTGCTGCCCCCAAGCACATGTAAGGTGGCGGTTCGGATCCGATCCGAACCGATCCGGTGAGGATTCCCCACCATTTCCATCTGGGCTTGATTCAAGTTTTGGCCCTCGGATCGGATCCGAACCGATCCGGTTTGTTATTCCTGCTGGAGCCATTTCAGTACCATTTCCAGTGAGTTGTGCATTGCCGCTCGGCCTTTCTTCCATCCGAGCGAAGAATTGGTCGATCATCTCCTGTTGTTTGCGTAGGAGATCATCTTGCCTTTCCATTTGAGTTCTCAATTCAGCGAGAACGCCATCCATTTCATCTCTGGTTAAGTATGCTGATGGATTTTCATGAGAGGAAGCCTCCTGGCTTGCCTCGTTCCTTGTGCCTTCAGTGCCAACATCCTCAACACGAGAGAAGGTACCATCTTTCTTTCGCTTGACTATTGATCCAATAGCCAAATAATCCGCTTCCGTTCAAGCTAGTAGAAGAAGTTGTATCGTGTGCCCCCCTACCTAGCGCGCCAAAATGTTAGACCGAAATTTGGGCCTAACACCCATATGCTATGTGAAATCCTCACAATCACATATCACAGATAAAAAGCAGTAAAATAAGAGGAGACACGCGGGATTTTTATAGTGGTTCGGCTCAATCCAAGCCTATGTCCACTTTATAGTTTCTTAAATCCAGAGAAGCTATTACAATGTTGTTTGTTTTCAGTTTATACACGAAATCCTCGTGTTTACAATGAAGAAGAGGAGATTATACACGAAATCCTCGTGTTGTAATGTGGAATTCAACTTCTAGGTTATGCAATAGCCTTGCGAAAAACCACAGTTGAAGCCATGGAGAGTTAGAGTTCCAAAAGTCCCCTGAAATAGCCATGTTGTGGTGTATTTATAGGCGTAGAAGAGCCTCTGGGTGACCCGGTTCGGATATGCCACGTGTCACGACCGGAGTTGATCTCGAGAAGTAGTGGAAGAAGTCCATCTGTTCGGGTTTTTCCAAGTGGAGGCAGATCCATGATAGTAGGAGCGGTTACCCCTTACGAAGCGGTCAAAACAGTTGTGTAGCAGCAGGTAAAGGGGGATTGGATCGGTTCTCCGATCCGAATAGGGGCGAAACCTTCGAGCCGAGGACGTTGTGCCCTCCTGAATAACTGATATGAAGCGGGTCGGATTCTCCTTGTTACGAACCGAGCCGTTATTTCCGACCCGAACCGAGTTGGTGTCCTCAATCCGGAGACTCCGTGTCCAATGCTTTGAAGGTAGAGCGGATCGGGAATCCCCCTCCGATCCGATCCGTGCTGATGTGAATGCGATGAGCAAGTGCCAAACTGTCCATTTTAAGGAAGGGTCCGATCCGAACAGGCTTGTCCGATCCGATCTGAGGATCTATTCAATGCTAAATTCCAGGTTTCCGGTTCTGCATACGTTCACGGAAACGGGCGTAACTTTCAAACCGTAAGTCCGATTGAGCCCAACCAAAGCTCAAACTGAAGCTGATTCAGAGATCTACAAGAGTTATAGAGCCAGGCTCTATAATCGCTGTTTTCCGGCCCAAAAAAGGACATCTGATAGGAGTTTCGGGCCTTTCTTTGTTTGTGATGCGATTTCGAACAAATCGATGCTTGTCTTCTGACGATGTTTCCAATACTCTAGTGTGTTGTTTATCAGAGATTCCATATGTGACTGCTTTGACTAAAAAGCAGGTCAACATTTTGCCCCCCTGAACATATCTTGCTGGTTGAAGGAAGATGTGTTCTGGATAATCCAATGCCACGCCGGGCCTGCTAGCTGCAAGTATAATCCATACCTGCGAAGAAAAGAGAGCAGAAAGGTGTGTCAAATCCTGACAAAACTAATTACACTTTCAAGTATAAACCATGCTTGGGTGCCTGTTTGAGCATAAACCATACTCAAGACACGTTCGAATCATCCTGCCAAAACCTGACGAGGGACCTAACCTTCCGGGTATAAGCCATACCAGGAAGTTCGAACTGAGCATAAACCATACTCGAGTTTTATTGAGTTCCTTTGCCAGATCCTGACAAAACAATAAGCCGTTCCAGAGTACAATCCATACTTAAGAATCCTAGTAAGTACAATCCATACTCATGTCGTGATAGAGCGATGCTTGCCAAAACCTGACAAGACAGTCTGTCCCTAGGCATAATCCATGCCTAGGGGTCCGAGATAAGTATAAGCCATACTTTAGCTGAGATTGAGAATCCTGCCACAACCTGACAAGATACTTAAATTGCCAAACATAATCCATGCTCGGAAAGTCCTTCCTTATTCAATTCAAAGTAAAAACCAAAGCAAATCCTGATTGGTTTGTCATCGAGTGTAGAGCACGATTTGGAGCTAAATCCTAACCCCGAACATGTGTACTCCGATTTAGCCAATCGGAAAACCTAAAGAAAGCAAAGAGACATATCTTAAATCCTAAGAAATGCTGAAAACGGAGAGCGATCCAATCCAGATCAGTTGATGACGAGCCGATGGGAGCTCGTTCCAGGGTCATTCCCTCTCCGGGGAGAAGGTGGTGGCAGCACAGGTACAGGTGCTGTTGGTTGTTTCACATAATCGGGTAGCTCTCCACGTCTAACCCGTTCCTCAATCAAATCTCGCAAGTGTCTACAGTCATTTGTATCATGACCGTCCATATCATGAAACATGCAGTATTTTCCAGAATCGCGTTCTCTTTGCGATGGCTCCCTCCTGGGAGGCTTTGGATAGAAGACGTCACCGTTTGTGTTCACGTAGATGTCGGTTAGTGACGAATTGAGTTCTGTGTACTTTTCATATCTGGGCCCTCTCCGGGGCTGAGCGTTGCGGTCATTCTTGACGGCAGCTTTTCCTTTGCCTTTACCAGAATTAGACGGTTCTCCGTCTTTGAGCATGTTAACATCGAGAATTTTCTTTTCGGACGTTGCGTCTTCTTCACGCAAAAACCTATCCGATTCAAGATAGAATTCGCTGAGATTCCTTGGTGGGTCTCTGTATAAAGATTTTTTGAACTGCGAGTTGTCCAGAACACCGGATACTGCCGCCGTCAATACCATAGATGGCTCAGGTCGATCAACTGATGCTGCTGCAACGTTGAACCTTTCCAAAAATGACCGCAGAGTTTCTTTAGGCCTCTGCTTGATTGTAGTTAGTGACATGACATTTTTGGGTCGAGCGATGTGGACCCGAAACTGTTCAATGAAGCGAGCGACCAACATGTTCCAGCTGTTGATCGATTCAGATTCTAGCTGCCGAAACCACATAGCAGCAATATCAGTCAAAAAGAGGGGAAAGCATTTTGCCATGACGTTTTCCGACGTCGATTTAACTTCCATATGCCGTTTATAGCGCATTAGGTGCACGGTAGGATCTGCCCTGCCGTTGTAGGGTTCCAGTTGTGGAAGTTTGAAATCTGGAGGATTGCGGGAATTCTTGATTTCCTGTGTGAATGGATTGTGTTTGACATCATCCATGTCATTCTGATAAATGCGGCCCCTCGAAAGGCAATCAATGAGATTGGCGAGACGGTCGCCTTCAAAGAGCTGTTGCAAGTTGCCTAGTTCGGAGCTGGTGCCCCCAGCGTTGAGTCCAGAAGAGTTCAGAGAGGTATAGGGAGCTTGGAAGGCCATCCGGTTCGGTTCGGAGGTGCCTCCTTGCTGCGGCTCGGAGAAGCGAGGGGGGTTATGGAGGGGTGCACGGTTCGGATCGGATGTGCCGAACCGATCAGGTTCTCCTGTTCCGAACCGGGGAGCTTGATGCTGAAGCTGTGTGGAATTACCGATCCGAACCGGTGCGGAGGTAGGTCGTGCTGGAACGAAGTCTTGATTTCCAGAAGAGAGGCTGCTGCCCCCAAGCTCATGTAAGGTGGCGGTTCGGATCGGATCCGAACCGATCCGGTGAGGATTCCCCACCATTTCCATCTGCGCTTGATTCAAGTTTTGGCCCTCGGATCGGATCCGAACCGATCCGGTTTGTTATTCCTGCTGGAGCCATTTCAGTACCATTTCCAGTGAGTTGTGCATTGCCGCTCGGCCTTCCTTCCATCCGAGCGAAGAATTGGTCGATCATCTCCTGTTGTTTGCGTAGGAGATCATCTTGCCTTTCCATTTGAGTTCTCAATTCAGCAAGAACGCCATCCATTTCATCTCTGGTTAAGTATGCTGATGGATTTTCATGAGAGGAAGCCTCCTGGCTTGCCTCGTTCCTTGTGCCTTCAGTGCCAACATCCTCAGCACGAGAGAAGGTTCCATCTTTCTTTCGCTTGACCATTGATCCAATAGCCAAATAATCCGCTTCCGTTCAAGCTAGTAGAAGAAGTTGTATCGTGTGCCCCCCTACCTGGCGCGCCAAAATGTTAGACCGAAATTTGGGCCTAACACCCAAATCCTATGTGAAATCCTCACAATCACATATCACAGATAAAAAGCAGTAAAATAAGAGGAGACACGCGGGATTTTTAAAGTGGTTCAGCTCAATCCAAGCCTACGTCCACTTTATAGTTTCTTAAATCCTAAGAAGCTATTACAATGTTGTTTGTTTGCAGTTTATACACGAAATCCTCGTGTTTACAATGAAGAAGAGGAGATTATACACGAAATCCTCGTGTTGTAATGTGGAATTCAACTTCTAGGTTATGCAATAGCCTTGCGAAGAACCACAGTTGAAGCCATGGAGAGTTGGAGTTCCAAAAGTCCCCTGAAATAGCCATGTTGTGGTGTATTTATAGGCGTAGAAGAGCCTCTGGGTGACCCGGTTCGGATATGCCACGTGTCACGACCGGAGTTGATCTCGAGAAGTAGTGGAAGAAGTCCATCTGTTCGGGTTTTGCCAAGTGGAGGCAGATCCATGATAGTAGGAGCGGTTACCCCTTACGAAGCGGTCAAAACAGTTGTGTAGCAGCAGGTAAAGGGGGATCGGATCGGTTCTACGATCCGAACAGGGGCGAAACCTTCAAGCCGAGGACGTTGTGCCCTCCTGAATAACTGATATGAAGCGGGTCGGATTCTCCTTGTTCCGAACCGAGCCGTTATTTCCGACCCGAACCGAGTTGGTGTCTTCAATCCGGAGACTCCGTGTCCAATGCTTTGAAGGTAGAGCGGATCGGGAATCCCCCTCCGATCCGATCCGTGCTGATGTGAATGCGATGAGAAAGTGCCAAACTGTCCATTTTAAGGGAGGGTCCGATCCGAACACGCTTGTCCGATCCGATCCGAGGATCTATTCAATGCTAAATTCCAGGTTTCCGGTTCTTCATACGTTCACGGAAACGGGCGTAAATTTCAAACCGTAAGTCCGATTGAGCCAAACCAAAGCTCAAACTGAAGCTGATTCAGAGATCTACAAGAGTTACAGAGCTTAGCTCTGTAATCGCTGTTTTCGGGCCCAAAAAAGGACACCTGATAGGAGTTTCGGGCCTTTCTTTGTTTGTGATGCGATTTCGACCAAATCGATGCTTGTCTTCTGACGATGTTTCCAATACTCTAGTGTGTTGTTTATCAGAGATTCCATATGTGACTGCTTTGACTAAAAAGCAGGTCAACATTTTGCCCCCCTGAACATATCTTGCTGGTTGAAGGAAGATGTGTTCTGAATAATCCAATGCCACGCCGGGCCTGCCAGCTGCATGTATAATCCATACCTGCGAAGAAAAGAGAGCAGAAAGGTGTGTCAAATCCTGACAAAACTAATTACACTTTCGAGTATAAACCATGCTTGGGTGCCTGTTTGAGCATAAACCATACTCAAGACACGTTCGAATCATCCTGCCAAAACCTGACGAGGGACCTAACCTTCCGGGTATAAGCCATACCAGGAAGTTCGAACTGAGCATAAACCATACTCGAGTTTTATTGAGTTCCTTTGCCAGATCCTGACAAAACAATAAGCCGTTCCAGAGTACAATCCATACTTAAGAATCCTAGTAAGTACAATCCATACTCATATCGGGATAGAGCGATGCTTGCCAAAACCTGACAAGACAGTCTGTCCCTAGGCATAATCCATGCCTAGGGGTCCGAGATAAGTATAAGCCATACTTTAGCTGAGATTGAGAATCCTGCCACAACCTGACAAGATACTTGTGACAACCCCAAACTTCCACGGGTGAAAGCAAGGGATAATCATTTTTGGAATACAACAAAAATACAATAAATCAGAACACAGATACAATATAGCAAGGGAAACTCATAGAGTAATAACATTATAGCAGCGGAAAAATATAATGTCATTAATCACAGAAAATCCACAGTCACAGAAACTAAGCTATTACAACAAGTTTGCAGAAAAGAAATAAGTTTGATGTCTAAAAAGAAAAGAAAAGATGCCATAGAAACAAAGGTAAAAGTCTTCAAGCTCCAAGTCATCACCTCTTCTCCCAAGCAGAATCCAAGAGAGAGAAAATAAGAAGCTTCAAAGAAAAACTCCAAGCAAAGAAAGAACCTGTCTACTTGGCTGCCCGTGTAGAAGAGAGGGCACCCAAGTTTGCAAAAAGGTGAAACAAACTATGGGTCAGTCGTTGGACTGGTGTGAGAATTCTTAACTACAGTAACTATTAAAAATAAGGCAAATCCAAAAGACCACGCCGCTAACGCGGAACGGGTTTACTCTAAGGGACTGCCGTGCATAATTTAAAGTGTCATAATAAATGATTAAATAAGTCGTCAACAACGCAATGTCTTTTGAAAAATGGAACCACCATAAGACTCAGGTCCCATCACACAACGCAACGCACACCATGAGGATAGAGTTTTACCTTATGGTGGTTAAACATGCTAAATACGCAAAATACGAAACTAATACTATTATTAGTGTATATGAAAACATTTCAAAATAAATGTATTAATCCTAGGAAGCATAGGTACCATATATTATGCCTCCGTACTAGTAATACAAATCAAATCCGTCGGGGTCGTATTGGAAATTTGGGTTTCCATCATGAGTCCAGGCTAGGGAGGACTCCTTACCGATTCGAGACACTCTAGTTAATGTCCCAGGATTACCCGCAGTTAACCCTTGGATCCTGCAGGGCCGGTCCTCACATACAGCTTAGAGGATTGGCAATTCCTAAGCACACGTTCCCCGGTCCTATAGGACCTATCCGAGGCGCCTCATTTCATCATCCTCCAAAAGTAAAATGACTACTAACTAGAAAGAAACGTGCTACTTTCCCTGCGTTCCCTTCCCCCTTTTTAGACTCTACCGGTTTGTGAGGCTCGTGAAGTCATGTTCTTCATACCACAAGGTTCTGCTTTTCAACAAGAAACCCTGATCATTGCATCTTAGTATGCCACACCGTCACTCCATACCGTACTATTGATCTTCTGTCACTATATAAACGGGTGTTAAGTAGAGAATAAATTCTCTGCCACCAATCGTTTATATATTAACTGAATATCAACAACATAATATTTTGTGGGGTACGATGTCAGACACACTATCCATTTATACCCATGCTCTAGGTCTGAACTAGGGTCAAACCCGTGAAATCAACACGTACATTTGGGCAATTATCCCGACCCTTGAATTGGGATCAAACCAATTCAGAGTCTTGATCGTTGTCCATTCGAGGGGAGATTTACGGTCTTCATACGCCATCTTCATACTTGAATTCTTGAAATCGTACGATCATTTGGAATGGGATTAACCCGGACTTTCCAAATAATCTCGCATTCATATATTTTGAGAAAAACATATTTCATATCGTTATTTTATTTTATAACGATTAATTCTTGCCTTGATTATTTAATATAATTAATTCCTTATTTAACGACGCTTCAGGTCAAGGGCGACCTTGGCGCTGTTTTCAATCAATTTTGTTTTTTCACTTTCCTCAAAATCTAACCGTTGGATTTTAGCGTAGCTTATATCGTTGGAAAGATTTTTCCAAGACGGTCCTAACGGTTTCAGTTTTGGGAAAACCCGACGGTCGGATCTTCCGGTATAATCATTTAAAAGTTCGATTTCGAAACGCGAACTACCGCGCTCGATTCGTTATATTTTAGTTATATATATAAATATATATGTAAATAATTCGTTTAGTTTGTCGTCCCTACGTGCAGTTTACATTTCTCTTAACTTTCACCTTTCTACTTACCTGACAATGTAGTTTAGGATTAGACGATAATTCTTCCCTTTTTAATTCAATATTATTTATTTTATACTTTATAATTTTCATTTAAGAATGTAAATTATAATGTGCCATCCCATTCATTTCTTTATATATTTCTTTTCCAATTTCATTATGAATAATGAACACTTTCCTATGGTGTAAGTCCCCTTTTATCTACATTATAAATAATGTTAATGTTTAAATACAGTTCCTTACCTTTCATTTAACATTATAAATAATGTTATTCTTACATACGTTTCATTCCTTTTATTTACATTATAAATAATGTTAAACCTTACATACAGTTTCATTTCTTTTATTTAACATTATAAATAATGTTAAACCTTACATACAGTTTCATTTCTTTTATTTAACATTATAAATAATGTTAAACCTTACATACAGTTTCATTTCTTTTATTTAACATTATAAATAATGTTAAACCTTCCTACGGGGTGAATTCTCTTTTTATATACATTATGAATAATGTATATTCTTCCTACGATCAAGTTCTTTAAATCTTAACATTATAAAATAGTGTAACTAGCATACGGTGAAATTTTCTTTTTATTAAACATTGTAAATGATGTTAAATTTATATACATTTCATTTTCTTTTTAATAACATTGAAAATAATGCTAATATTACCTACGGTGCTTTTTCTATTTATTAACATTGAAAATAATGTTAATATTACATGCGGTGCCTTTTCTATTTATTAACATTGAAAATAATGTTAATATTACATGCGGTGCCTTTTCTATTTATATTTTACATACAATGCATTATTTCCATATTTTACATACAATGCATTATTTTCTAACTTTGACAAAATAATATGCATACATACAATGCATTATTATTCTAACTTTGACAAAATAATATGCATACATACAATGCATTATTATTCTAACTTTGACAAAATAATATGCATACATACAATGCATTATTTTACATACAATGCATTATTTACTTATTTTACATATAATGCATTTTATGCTTTTAACTTGACAAAAACGATGATATACATACAATGCATTTTCTATTCTTTCTAACATGACAAAATACTATTTTATGCAAAGCAAATTTCTATTTTTCTATCATGACAAAATACTATTTTATGCAAAGCAAATTTCTATTTTTCTATCATGACAAAATACTATTTTATGCAATGCAAATTTCTTCTTTTCTAACATGACAAAATACCATTTTATGCAATGCAAATTTCTATTTTTCTAACATGACAAAATACCATTTTATGCAATGCAAATTTTATAATAACACAAATTTGTTCATTCAACATACGGTGCTCTTTATTTTAAAATAACACAAATTTGTTCATTCAACATACGGTGCTCTTTATTTTAAAATAACACAAATTTGTTCATTCAACATACGGTGCTCTTTATTTTAAAATAACACAAATTTGTTCATTCAACATACGGTGCTTTTTATTTTAAAATAACACAAATTTGTTCATTCAACATACGGTGCTTTTTATTTTAAAATAACACAAAATATATTCACTTACATACGATGTTTTCTTATTTTGATAATGAACAAAATATATTCACTTACATACGATGTTTTCTTATTTTGATAATGAACAAAATATTAGTTCATTACATATAGCGGCCAGTTCTATTTTGTAAATGAACAAAAATATACTTATCTCAAATGGCGACAAATTCTATTTTAAAATATTGACAAAAATGTCAATCAACATACGGTGCTTTTTATTTTAAAATAACACAAATTTGTTCATTCAACATACGGTGCTCTTTATTTTAAAATAACACAAATTTGTTCATTCAACATACGGTGCTCTTTATTTTAAAATAACACAAATTTGTTCATTCAACATACGGTGCTTTTTATTTTGATAATGAACAAAATATATTCACTTACATACGATGTTTTCTTATTTTGATAATGAACAAAATATTAGTTCATTACATATAGCGGCCAATTCTATTTTGTAAATGAACAAAAATATACTTATCTCAAATGGCGACAAATTCTATTTTAAAATATTGACAAAAATGTCAATCAACATACGGTGTTTATTTTCTTATATAAACATTGACAAAAAATGTCAATCATCATACGGTGTTTATTTTCTTATTTTAACTTTACAAATAAAATGAAAGTTTTATTTGCTAAACATTTCTACTTAACAAAAATAGTATTCTTGTTACCTCTATTCTATGTCAACGAAAGTGATTCCCATTACAATAATAATGAAATCCTTATTTTCTACCCCTTTTTTTTTCCTAATGGTTCATATTTCAATAAATATATCCTTTTTACTTACACTCTTTCCTATTGGTTCATATTAACATAAAAATATGATTTTTGTGTTGCTTCCTTTCTAACGTTTCACATTAACATATAAGGATATTTTATGTTAAAACATTTCTAATACCTAATCAAAACAAATAAAAAGAATAACTTTGTTTATGTCGCCAGTTTTATTTCAACAAGGACATATAAAGTGATATATGTGTTTTCAACAATCCTACCTTAACAATCATGATGTGATTATTCTTAACAAATATGATATCATTATTATCAACACGACGATTATCAAACAAATAGATCTACGTATCAATGAAAATTCAGGATCAATCACATACGATAATCAATTAGCGTTCAGCAACGGATCAAAGGAAAATCACAATCACAGTTAATTATTTTTATTTAAATAAATAAATAGAACTCTCACCTTTGATTGGATAATAATTAAAATAAATCCAAATAAATTTTCAGAACGCTCCAATCGGTCTCAGCAAATACTACTCGTCTTCACGGTCATGTCGGATCTGAAATTTTCAGAAACGGGGTTCGTATGCATAAGTTATCAATGTTTTAAATCAAACAGACAATTAACAACTGCTGCAGCAACGCTTAAAAGCGTCGCAAAATCTGAAGCATACCTCATTTCAGAATTTGTTCAAAACTTCAAATCCCGATAACTTTTGATTTACTGAACGGTTTTGGACGCCGTTTGTTGGAGAAGGACCGGCTACGAGAGGTCTATGCACGGCCAGAAGGTGGTGAGGTGCGGCGGGACCCACAGAGGGCGGCGGACAGAAAACGGCGGCGGCTTTGAGGCTTCGGTGCGGGCGGCTCAGGCGACGGAAATGGACGGGACTTGTCGGAGATCGAAGAGCTCGGCGAGAGCTTCGAAACGTGTACTCACACGCTAATTTTCGTTGAGAAATGAAAGAGTTATGAGGGTTTGAAGTTTTCAGCCATGATGGGTTCAGCATGAAGAGGCGTCGGCTGAATATGGAGGATGAACAGTAAAATCCGAATTTTATAATATTATATTAGGGTTAACTAATTATGTAATTAGCCCATTAAGGCCCGTTTTGGTCCGAACTCCGATTTAGGCCCGCTTACTGTCGTTCTTAAGGTTTTGAGGCCTTCTGAACACAATGGGCTATGTCCCGGGGTCCAGTTCCGAGGTATGCTATGAGTTTTGGAATAAATACATTATTTTATTAATATTTTAATGTGTACCGTACGTGAAAATTCACCGAGGTCTCAAATTAACTTCAAAAATTCTCGAAAAATATACTTAGCTATGTTTTGATGTTGTGGACCTATGAAAATTAATTTCGTTCAATTCTGAGCCCGTTTGAATTTTTAATGAATTTTTAAAGTCAAAAATTTGCCCGTTTATGCTGAAAAATCAATTATAATTATATATTAATTCTAAAAATTACCAAAAAATCATTATTAGCTTTGTTTTGATGATACGAACCCAACAAAATTTATTTCGTTCGATTCTGAGACTTTTTGAAAAATGGCTATTTTCAAGGCGAATATATTTAATATTAAAAATACATTTTTAAACAAATATTTTCTGAAACTCGAAACATATAAGTGTTTACTGTTTTTCAATGCAGAAACGTCATTTCGAACTCAATGGAAGTAGTTTCAAGTCGAAATTCCTTTATATGCCAAAAGTAGCATTTTTGTCCTATGCAAATTACCTAGCGACCTTCTAAAAATTGAATTGGCCATAACTTTTGATTTCCGCTATGAAATTTTGATTTTTCGGATTCGTTGGAAAGATATTTTGAAATAGATTCTAATATTTTTGGTTTTACTAAAATCCGTTAAATTTTGCATCCTGTATGGTCAGTCAAAGTTCAAGTTTGACTTTTCAAACTACCACGCTATTTCTAGCTCTTTTTATAATTAAAATTAAATTTGTTCGTTTTAACTTCGATTAAAATAAATAAATAATCAAAAATACTTTAAATTCATTAAAATAAAAATTTTAAACTGGCCCTAAAATTCTGGGTCGTTACAATCTCCCCCACTTAAGAACTTTTCGTCCTCGAAAAGGAAAAAGAAAAATAGAAGAGGATAGGAGGAAGAATAAACACAGGGAATGTTTTTAACAGAGATGGTACCGTCTATAACATCAGGCTTTCCTCCTCCTTCAGTAAAAGCTGCTACTGAAGAAGTTGGTCCTTTCGCTCCTTTATACACATGGGCCACTTGAGCATCGCTACTTCTCTTAGTCTTCTTCGAACTTATGATCAAGGAAAGAGTCAAAACAATGGTAAAGGTGATTCTAAGGGATAGAGAAGATCGAAGGATAAAGGAAAGGATGATGATAAAGTGACTGGCTATTATGTATCTCATGAACTGTTCGCCATAGAATATAGTGATTCTATGTAAACGAATTATTATAGATATGTTGTACTCCGCTTTGTAAACCAAAGCTCTGATACCAACTGTGACAACCCCAAACTTCCACGGGTGAAAGCAAGGGATAATCATTTTTGGAATACAACAAAAATACAATAAATCAGAACACAGATACAATATAGCAAGGGAAACTCATAGAGTAATAACATTATAGCAGCGGAAAAATATAATGTCATTAATCACAGAAAATCCACAGTCACAGAAACTAAGCTATTACAACAAGTTTGCAGAAAAGAAATAAGTTTGATGTCTAAAAAGAAAAGAAAAGATGCCATAGAAACAAAGGTAAAAGTCTTCAAGCTCCAAGTCATCACCTCTTCTCCCAAGCAGAATCCAAGAGAGAGAAAATAAGCAGCTTCAAAGAAAAACTCCAAGCAAAGAAAGAACCTGTCTACTTGGCTGCCCGTGTAGAAGAGAGGGCACCCAAGTTTGCAAAAAGGTGAAACAAACTATGGGTCAGTCGTGGGACTGGTGTGAGAATTCTTAACTACAGTAACTATTAAAAATAAGGCAAATCCAAAAGACCACGCCGCTAACGCGGAACGGGTTTACTCTAAGGGACTGCCGTGCATAATTTAAAGTGTCATAATAAATGATTAAATAAGTCGTCAACAACGCAATGTCTTTTGAAAAATGGAACCACCATAAGACTCAGGTCCCATCACACAATGCAACGCACACCAAGAGGATAGAGTTTTACCTTATGGTGGTTAAACATGCTAAATACGCCAAATACGAAACTAATACTATTATTAGTGTATATGAAAACATTTCAAAATAAATGTATTAATCCTAGGAAGCATAGGTACCATATATTATGCCTCCGTACTAGTAATACAAATCAAATCCGTCGGGGTCGTATTGGAAATTTGGGTTTCCATCATGAGTCCAGGCTAGGGAGGACTCCTTACCGATTCGAGACACTCTAGTTAATGTCCCAGGATTACCCGCAGTTAACCCTTGGATCCTGCAGGGCCGGTCCTCACATACAGCTTAGAGGATTGGCAATTCCTAAGCACACGTTCCCCGGTCCTATAGGACCTATCCGAGGCGCCTCATTTCATCATCCTCCAAAAGTAAAATGACTACTAACTAGAAAGAAACGTGCTACTTTCCCTGTGTTCCCTTCCCCCTTTTTAGACTCTACCGGTTTGTGAGGCTCGTGAAGTCATGTTCTTCATACCACAAGGTTCTGCTTTTCAACAAGAAACCCTGATCATTGCATCTTAGTATGCCACACCGTCACTCCATACCGTACTATTGATCTTCTGTCACTATATAAACGGGTGTTAAGTAGAGAATAAATTCTCTGCCACCAATCGTTTATATATTAACTGAATATCAACAACATAATATTTTGTGGGGTACGATGTCAGACACACTATCCATTTATACCCATGCTCTAGGTCTGAACTAGGGTCAAACCCGTGAAATCAACACGTACGTTTGGGCAATTATCCCGACCCTTGAATTGGGATCAAACCAATTCAGAGTCTTGATCGTTGTCCATTCGAGGGGAGATTTACGGTCTTCATACGCCATCTTCATACTTGAATTCTTGAAATCGTACGATCATTTGGAATGGGATTAACCCGGACTTTCCAAATAATCTCGCATTCATATATTTTGAGAAAAACATATTTCATATCGTTATTTTATTTTATAACGATTAATTCTTGCCTTGATTATTTAATATAATTAATTCCTTATTTAACGACGCTTCAGGTCAAGGGCGACCTTGGCGCTGTTTTCAATCAATTTTGTTTTTTCACTTTCCTCAAAATCTAACCGTTGGATTTTAGCGTAGCTTATATCGTTGGAAAGATTTTTCCAAGACGGTCCTAACGGTTTCAGTTTTGGGAAAACCCGACGGTCGGATCTTCCGGTATAATCATTTAAAAGTTCGATTTCGAAACGCGAACTACCGCGCTCGATTCGTTATATTTTAGTTATATATATAAATATATATGTAAATAATTCGTTTAGTTTGTCGTCCCTACGTGCAGCTTACATTTCTCTTAACTTTCACCTTTCTACTTACCTGACAATGTAGTTTAGGATTAGACGATAATTCTTCCCTTTTTAATTCATTATTATTTATTTTATACTTTATAATTTTCATTTAAGAATGTAAATTATAATGTGCCATCCCATTCATTTCTTTATATATTTCTTTTCCAATTTCATTATGAATAATGAACACTTTCCTATGGTGTAAGTCCCCTTTTATCTACATTATAAATAATGTTAATGTTTCAATACAGTTCCTTACCTTTCATTTAACATTATAAATAATGTTATTCTTACATACGTTTCATTCCTTTTATTTACATTATAAATAATGTTAAACCTTACATACAGTTTCATTTCTTTTATTTAACATTATAAATAATGTTAAACCTTACATACAGTTTCATTTCTTTTATTTAACATTATAAATAATGTTAAACCTTACATACAGTTTCATTTCTTTTATTTAATATTATAAATAATGTTAAACCTTACATACAGTTTCATTTCTTTTATTTAACATTATAAATAATGTTAAACCTTCATACGGGGTGAATTCTCTTTTTATATACATTATGAATAATGTATATTCTTCCTACGGTCAAGTTCTTTAAATCTTAACATTATAAAATAGTGTAACTAGCATACGGTGAAATTTTCTTTTTATTAAACATTGTAAATGATGTTAAATTTATATACATTTCATTTTCTTTTTAATAACATTGAAAATAATGCTAATATTACCTACGGTGCTTTTTCTATTTATTAACATTGAAAATAATGTTAATATTACATGCGGTGCCTTTTCTATTTATTAACATTGAAAATAATGTTAATATTACATGCGGTGCCTTTTCTATTTATATTTTACATACAATGCATTATTTCCATATTTTACATACAATGCATTATTTTCTAACTTTGACAAAATAATATGCATACATACAATGCATTATTATTCTAACTTTGACAAAATAATATGCATACATACAATGCATTATTATTCTAACTTTGACAAAATAATATGCATACATACAATGCATTATTTTACATACAATGCATTATTTACTTATTTTACATATAATGCATTTTATGCTTTTAACTTGACAAAAACGATGATATACATACAATGCATTTTCTATTCTTTCTAACATGACAAAATACTATTTTATGCAAAGCAAATTTCTATTTTTCTATCATGACAAAATACTATTTTATGCAATGCAAATTTCTTCTTTTCTAACATGACAAAATACCATTTTATGCAATGCAAATTTCTATTTTTCTAACATGACAAAATACCATTTTATGCAATGCAAATTTCTATTTTTCTAACATGACAAAATACCATTTTATGCAATGCAAATTTTATAATAACACAAATTTGTTCATTCAACATACGGTGCTCTTTATTTTAAAATAACACAAATTTGTTCATTCAACATACGGTGCTCTTTATTTTAAAATAACACAAATTTGTTCATTCAACATACGGTGCTCTTTATTTTAAAATAACACAAATTTGTTCATTCAACATACGGTGCTTTTTATTTTAAAATAACACAAATTTGTTCATTCAACATACGGTGCTTTTTATTTTAAAATAACACAAAATATATTCACTTACATACGATGTTTTCTTATTTTGATAATGAACAAAATATATTCACTTACATACGATGTTTTCTTATTTTGATAATGAACAAAATATTAGTTCATTACATATAGCGGCCAATTCTATTTTGTAAATGAACAAAAATATACTTATCTCAAATGGCGACAAATTCTATTTTAAAATATTGACAAAAATGTCAATCAACATACGGTGCTTTTTATTTTAAAATAACACAAATTTGATCATTCAACATACGGTGCTCTTTATTTTAAAATAACACAAATTTGTTCATTCAACATACGGTGCTCTTTATTTTAAAATAACACAAATTTGTTCATTCAACATACGGTGCTTTTTATTTTGATAATGAACAAAATATATTCACTTACATACGATGTTTTCTTATTTTGATAATGAACAAAATATTAGTTCATTGCATATAGCGGCCAATTCTATTTTGTAAATGAACAAAAATATACTTATCTCAAATGGCGACAAATTCTATTTTAAAATATTGACAAAAATGTCAATCAACATACGGTGTTTATTTTCTTATATAAACATTGACAAAAAATGTCAATCATCATACGGTGTTTATTTTCTTATTTTAACTTTACAAATAAAATGAAAGTTTTATTTGCTAAACATTTCTACTTAACAAAAATAGTATTCTTGTTACCTCTATTCTATGTCAACGAAAGTGATTCCCATTACAATAATAATGAAATCCTTATTTTCTACCCCTTTTTTTTTCCTAATGGTTCATATTTCAATAAATATATCCTTTTTACTTACACTCTTTCCTATTGGTTCATATTAACATAAAAATATGATTTTTATGTTGCTTCCTTTCTAACGTTTCACATTAACATATAAGGATATTTTATGTTAAAACATTTCTAATACCTAATCAAAACAAATAAAAAGAATAACTTTGTTTATGTCGCCAGTTTTATTTCAACAAGGACATATAAAGTGATATATGTGTTTTCAACAATCCTACCTTAACAATCATGATGTGATTATTCTTAACAAATATGATATCATTATTATCAACACGACGATTATCAAACAAATAGATCTACGTATCAATGACAATTCAGGATCAATCACATACGATAATCAATTAGCGTTCAGCAACGGATCAAAGGAAAATCACAATCACAGTTAATTATTTTTATTTAAATAAATAAATAGAACTCTCACCTTTGATTGGATAATAATTAAAATAAATCCAAATAAATTTTCAGAACGCTCCAATCGGTCTCAGCAAATACTACTCGTCCTCACGGTCATGTCGGATCTGAAATTTTCAGAAACGGGGTTCGTATGCATAAGTTATCAATGTTTTAAATCAAACAGACATTTAACAACTGCTGCAGCAACGCTTAAAACCGTCGCAAAATCTGAAGCATACCTCATTTCAGAATTTGTTCAAAACTTCAAATCCCGATAACTTTTGATTTACTGAACGGTTTTGGACACCGTTTGTTGGAGAAGGACCGGCTACGAGAGGTCTATGCACGGCCAGAAGGTGGTGAGGTGCGGCGGGACCCACAGAGGGCGGCGGACAGAAAACGGCGGCGGCTTTGAGGCTTCGGTGCGGGCGGCTCAGGCGACGGAAAGGGACGGGACTTGTCGGAGATCGAAGAGCTCGGCGAGAGCTTCGAAACGTGTACTCACACGCTAATTTTCGTTGAGAAATGAAAGAGTTATGAGGGTTTGAAGTTTTCAGCCATGATGGGTTCAGCATGAAGAGGCGTCGGCTGAAGATGGAGGATGAACAGTAAAATCCGAATTTTATAATATTATATTAGGGTTAACTAATTATGTAATTAGCCCATTAAGGCCCGTTTTGGTCCGAACTCCGATTTAGGCCCGCTTACTGTCGTTCTTAAGGTTTTGAGGCCTTATGAACACAATGGGCTATGTCCCGGGGTCCAGTTCCGAGGTATGCTATGAGTTTTGGAATAAATACATTATTTTATTAATATTTTAATGTGTACCGTACGTGAAAATTCACCGAGGTCTCAAATTAACTTCAAAAATTCTCGAAAAATATACTTAGCTATGTTTTGATGTTGTGGACCTATGAAAATTAATTTCGTTCAATTCTG
This sequence comes from Allium sativum, assembly GCA_030737875.1. NCBI lineage: Eukaryota > Viridiplantae > Streptophyta > Magnoliopsida > Asparagales > Amaryllidaceae > Allium > Allium sativum. The sequence goes on from JASFAX010000025.1 coordinate 18,039,098, forward strand.
AGCCCGTTTGAATTTTTAATGAATTTTTAAAGTCAAACATTTTCCCGTTTATGCTGAAAAATCAATTATAATTATATATTAATTCTAAAAATTACCAAAAAATCATTATTAGCTTTGTTTTGATGATACGAACCCAACAAAATTTATTTCGTTCGATTCTGAGACTTTTTGAAAAATGGCTATTTTCAAGGCAAATATATTTAATATTAAAAATACATTTTTAAACAAATATTTTCTGAAACTCGAAACATATAAGTGTTTACTGTTTTTCAATGCAGAAACGTCATTTCAAACTCAATGGAAGTGGTTTCAAGTCGAAATTCCTTTATATGCCAAAAGTAGTATTTTTGTCCTATGCAAATTACCTAGCGACCTTCTAAAAATTGAATTGGCCTTAACTTTTGATTTCCGCTATGAAATTTTGATTTTTCGGATTCGTTGGAAAGATATTTTGAAATAGATTCTAATATTTTTGGTTTTACTAAAATCCGTTAAATTTTGCATCCTGTATGGTCAGTCAAAGTTCAAGTTTGACTTTTCAAACTACCACGCTATTTCTAGCTCTTTTTATAATTAAAATTAAATTTGTTCGTTTTAACTTCGATTAAAATAAATAAATAATCAAAAATACTTTAAATTCATTAAAAAAAAAATTAAACTGGCCCTAAAATTCTGGGTCGTTACAATACTTAAATTGCCAAACATAATCCATGCTCGGAAAGTCCTTCCTTATTCAATTCAAAGTACAAAACCAAAGCAAATCCTGATTGGTTTGTCATCGAGTGTAGAGCACGATTTGGAGCTAAATCCTAACCCCGAACGTGTGTACTCCGATTTAGCCAATCGGAAAACCTAAAGAAAGCAAAGAGACATATCTTAAATCCTAAGAAATGCTGAAAACGCAGAGCGATCCAATCCAGATCAGTTGATGACGAGCCGATGGGAGCTCGTTCCAGGGTCATTCCCTCTCCGGGGAGCAGGTGGTGGCAGCACAGGTACAGGTGCTGTTGGTTGTTTCACATACTCGGGTAGCTCTCCACGTCTAACCCGTTCCTCAATCAAATCTCGCAAGTGTCTACAGTCATTTGTGTCATGACCGTCCATATCATGAAACATGCAGTATTTTCCAGAATCGCGTTCTCTTTGCGATGGCTTACTCCTGGGAGGCTTTGGATAGAAGACGTCACCGTTTGTGTTCACGTAGATGTCGGTTAGTGACGAATTGAGTTCTGTGTACTTTTCATATTTGGGCCCTCTCCGGGGCTGAGCGTTGCGGTCATTCTTGACGGCAGCTTTTCCTTTGCCTTTACCAGAATTAGACGGTTCTCCGTCTTTGAGCATGTTAACATCGAGAATTTTCTTTTCGGACGTTGCGTCTTCTTCATGCAAAAACCTATCCGATTCAAGATAGAATTCGCTGATGTTCCTTGGTGGGTCTCGGTATAAAGATTTTTTGAACTCCGAGTTGTCCAGAACACCGGATACTGCCGCCATCAATACCATAGATGGCTCAGGTCGATCAACTGATGCTGCTGCAACGTTGAACCTTTCCAGAAATGACCGCAGAGTTTCTTTAGGCCTCTGCTTGATTGTAGTTAGAGCGATGTGGACCCGAAACTATTCAATGAAGTGAGCGACCAACATGTTCCAGCTGTTGATCGATTCAGATTCTAGCTGCCGAAACCACATAGCAGCAATATCAGTCAAAAAGAGGGGAAAGCATTTTGCATTGACGTTTTCCGACGCCGATTTAACTTCCATATGCCGTTTATAGCGCATTAGGTGCACGGTAGGATCTGCCCTGCCGTTGTAGGGTTCCAGTTGTGGAAGTTTGAAATTTGGAGGATTGCGGGAATTCCTGATTTCCTGTGTGAATGGATTGTGATTGACATCATCCATGTCATTCTGATAAATGCGGCCTCTCGAAAGGCATTCAATGAGATTGGCGAGACGGTCGCCTTCAAAGAGCTGGTACAAGTTACATAGTTCGGAGCTGGTGCCCCCAGCGTTGAGTCCAGAAGAGTTCAGAGAGGTATAGGGAGCTTGGAAGGCCATCCGGTTCGGTTCGGAGGTGCCTCCTTGCTGCGGCTCGGAGAAGCGAGGGGGGGTTATGGAGGGGTGCACGGTTCGGATCGGATGTGCCGATCCGATCAAGTTCTCATGTTCCGAACCGGGGAGCTTGATGCTGAAGCTGTGTGGAATTACCGATCCGAACCGGTGCGGAGGTAGGTCGTGCTGGAACGAAGTCTTGATTTCCAGAAGGGAGGCTGCTGCCCCCAAGCTCATGTAAGGTGGCGGTTCGGATCCGAACCGATTCGGTGAGGATTCCCCCCCATTTCCATCTGCGCTTGATTCAAGTTTTGGCCCTCGGATCGGATCCGAACCGATCCGGTTTGTTATTCCTGCTGGAGCCATTTCAGTACCATTTCCAGTGAGTTGTGCATTGCCGCTCGGCCTTCCTTCCATCCGAGCGAAGAATTGGTCGATCATCTCCTGTTGTTTGTGGAGGAGATCATCTTGCCTTGCCATTTGAGTTCTCAATTCAGCGAGAACGCCATCCATTTCATCTCTGGTTAAGTATGCTGATGGATTTTCATGAGAGGAAGCCTCCTGGCTTGCCTCGTTCCTTGTGCCTTCAGTGCCAACATCCTCAGCACGAGAGAAGGTTCCATCTTTCTTTCGCTTGACCATTGATCCAATAGCCAAATAATCCTCTTCCGTTCAAGCTAGTAGAAGAAGTTGTATCGTGTGCCCCCCTACCTGGCGCGCCAAAATGTTAGACCGAAATTTGGGCCTAACACCCAAATGCTATGTGAAATCCTCACAATCACAGATCACAGATAAAAAGCAGTAAAATAAGAGGAGACACGCGGGATTTTTATAGTGGTTCGGCTCAATCCAAGCCTACGTCCACTTTATAGTTTCTGAAATCCTAAGAAGCTATTACAATGTTGTTTGTTTGCAGTTTATACACGAAATCCTCGTGTTTACAATGAAGAAGAGGAGATTATACACGAAATCCTCGTGTTGTAATGTGGAATTCAACTTCTAGGTTATGCAATAGCCTTGCGAAGAACCACAGTTGAAGCCATTGAGAGTTAGAGTTCCAAAAGTCCCCTGAAATAGCCATGTTGTGGTGTATTTATAGGCGTAGAAGAGCCTCTGGGTGACCCGGTTCGGATATGCCACGTGTCACGACCGGAGTTGATCTCGAGAAGTAGTGGAAGAAGTCCATTTGTTCGGGTTTTGCCAAGTGGAGGCAGATCCATGATAGTAGGAGCGGTTACCCCTTACGAAGCGGTCAAAACAGTTGTGTAGCAGCAGGTAAAGGGGGATCGGATCGGTTCTCCGATCCGAACAGGGGCGAAACCTTCGAGCCGAGGACGTTGTGCCCTCCTGAATAACTGATATGAAGCGGGTCGAATTCTCCTTGTTCCGAACCGAGCCGTTATTTCCGACCCGAACCGAGTTGGTGTCCTCAATCCGGAGACTCCGTGTCCAATGCTTTGAAGGTAGAGCGGATCGGGAATCCCCCTCCGATCCGATCCGTGCTGATGTGAATGCGATGAGCAAGTGCCAAACTGTCCATTTTAAGGAAGGGTCCGATCCGAACAGGCTTGACCGATCCGATCCGAGGATCTATTCAATGCTAAATTCCAGGTTTCCGGTTCTGCATACGTTCACGGAAACGGTCGTAACTTTCAAACCGTAAGTCCGATTGAGCCAAACCAAAGCTCAAACTGAAGCTGATTCAGAGATCTACATGAGTTACAAAGATTATCTCTGTAATCGCTGTTTTCGGGCCCAAAAAAGGTCATCTGATAGGAGTTTCGGGCCTTTCTTTGTTTGTGATGCGATTTCGACCAAATCGATGCTTGTCTTCTGACGATGTTTCCAATACTCTAGTGTGTTGTTTATCAGAGATCCCATATGTGACTGCTTTGACTAAAAAGCAGGTCAACATTTTGCCCCCCTGAACATATCTTGCTGGTTGAAGGAAGATGTGTTCTGGATAATCCAATGCCACGTCGGGCCTGCCAGCTGCAAGTATAATCCATACCTGCGAAGAAAAGAGAGCAGAAAGGTGTGTCAAATCCTGACAAAACTAATTACTCTTTTGAGTATAAACCATGCTTGGGTGCCTGTTTGAGCATAAACCATACTCAAGACACGTTCGAATCATCCTGCCAAAACCGGACGAGGGACCTAACCTTCCGGGTATAAGCCATACCAGGAAGTTCAAACTGAGCATAAACCATACTCGAGTTTTATTGAGTTCCTTTGCCAGATCCTGACAAAACAATAAGCCGTTCCAGAGTACAATCCATACTTAAGAATCCTAGTAAGTACAATCCATACTCATGTCGGCATAGAGCGATGCTTGCCAAAACCTGACAAGACAGTCTGTCCCTAGGCATAATCCATGCCTAGGGGTCCGAGATAAGTATAAGCCATACTTTAGCTGAGATTGAGAATCCTACCACAACCTGACAAGATACTTAAATTGCCAAACATAATCCATGCTCGGAAAGTCCTTCCTTATTCAATTCAAAGTACAAAACCAAAGCAAATCCTGATTGGTTTGTCATCGAGTGTAGAGCACGATTTGGAGCTAAATCCTAACCCCGAACGTGTGTACTCCGATTTAGCCAATCGGAAAACCTAAAGAAAGAAAAGAGACATGTCTTAAATCCTAAGAAATGCTGAAAACGCAGAGCGATCCAATCCAGATCAGTTGATGACGAGCTGATGGGAGCTCGTTCCAGGGTCATTCCCTCTCCGAGGAGCAGGTGGTGGCAGCACAGGTACAGATGCTGTTGGTTTTTTCACATACTCGGGTATCTCTCCACGTCTAACCCGTTCCTCAATCAAATCTCGCAAGTGTCTACAGTCATTTGTGTCATGACCGTCCATATCATGAAACATGCAGTATTTTCCAGAATCGCGTTCTCTTTGCGATGGCTCCCTCCTGGGAGGCTTTGGATAGAAGACGTCACCGTTTGTGTTCACGTAGATGTCGGTTAGTGACGAATTGAGTTCTGTGTACTTTTCATATCTGGGCCCTCTCCGGGGCTGAGCGTTGCGGTCATTCTTGACGGCAGCTTTTACTTTGCCTTTACTAGAATTAGACGGTTCTCCGTCTTTGAGCATGTTAACATCGAGAATTTTCTTTTCGGACGTTGCGTCTTCTTCACGCAAAAACCTATCCGATTCAAGATAGAATTCGCTGGGATTCCTTGGTGGGTCTCGGTATAAAGATTTTTTGAACTCCGAGTTGTCCAGAACACCGGATACTGCCGCCATCAATACCATAGATGGCTCAGGTCGATCAACTGATGCTGCTGCAACGTTGAACCTTTCCAGAAATGACCGCAGAGTTTCTTTAGGCCTCTGCTTGATTGTAGTTTGTGACATGACATTTTTGGGTCGAGCGATGTGGACCCGAAACTGTTCAATGAAGCGAGCGACCAACATGTTCCAGCTGTTGATCGATTCAGATTCTAGCTGCCGAAACCACATAGCAGCAATATCAGTCAAAAAGAGGGGAAAGCATTTTGCATTGACGTTTTCCGACGCCGATTTAACTTCCATATGCCGTTTATAGCGCATTAGGTGCACGGTAGGATATGCCCTGCCGTTGTAGGGTTCCAGTTGTGGAAGTTTGAAATCTGGAGGATTGCGGGAATTCCTGATTTCCTGTGTGAATGGATTGTGATTGACATATCCATGTCATTCTGATAAATGCGGCCTCTCGAAAGGCATTCAATGAGATTGGCGAGACGGTCGCCTTCAAAGAGCTGTTGCAAGTTGTCTAGTTCGGAGCTGGTGCCCCCAGCGTTGAGTCCAGAAGAGTTCAGAGAGGTATAGGGAGCTTGGAAGGCCATCCGGTTCGGTTCGGAGGTGCCTCCTTGCTGCGGCTCGGAGAAGCGAGGGGGGGTTATGGAAGGGTGCACGGTTCGGATCGGATGTGCCGATCCGATCAGGTTCTCCTGTTCCGAACCAGGGAGCTTGATGCTGAAGCTGTGTGGAATTACCGATCCGAACCGGTGCGGAGGTAGGTCGTGCTGGAACGAAGTCTTGATTTCCAGAAGGGAGGCTGCTGCCCCCAAGCTCATGTAAGGTGGCGGTTCGGATCGGATCCAAACCGATCCGGTGAGGATTCCCCCCCATTTCCATCTGCGCTTGATTCAAGTTTTGGCTCTCGGATCGGATCCGAACCGATCCGGTTTGTTATTCCTGCTGGAGCCATTTCAGTACCATTTCCAGTGAGTTGTGCATTGCCGCTCGGCCTTCCTTCCATCCGAGCAAAGAATTGGTCGATCATCTCCTGTTGTTTGCGGAGGAGATCATCTTGCCTTGCCATTTTAGTTCTCAATTCAGCGAGAACGCCATCCATTTCATCTCTGGTTAAGTATGCTGATGGATTTTCATGAGAGGAAGCCCCCTGGCTTGCCTCGTTCCTTGTGCCTTCAGTGCCAACATCCTCAGCACGAGAGAAGGTTCCATCTTTCTTTCGCTTGACCATTGATCCAATAGCCAAATAATCCGCTTCCGTTCAAGCTAGTAGAAGAAGTTGTATCGTGTGCCCCCCTACCTGGCGCGCCAAAATGTTAGACCGAAATTTGGGCCTAACACCCAAATGCTATGTGAAATCCTCACAATCACAGATCACAGATCACAGATAAAAAGCAGTAAAATAAGAGGAGACACGCGGGATTTTTATAGTGGTTCGGCTCAATCCAAGCCTACGTCCACTTTATAGTTTCTGAAATCCTAAGAAGCTATTACAATGTTGTTTGTTTGCAGTTTATACACGAAATCCTCGTGTTTACAATGAAGAAGAGGAGATTATACACGAAATCCTCGTGTTGTAATGTGGAATTCAACTTCTAGGTTATGCAATAGCCTTGCGAAGAACCACAGTTGAAGCCATGGAGAGTTAGAGTTCCAAAAGTCCCCTGAAATAGCCATGTTGTGGTGTATTTATAGGCGTAGAAGAGCCTCTGGGTGACCCGGTTCGGATATGCCACGTGTCACGACCGGAGTTGATCTCGAGAAGTAGTGGAAGAAGTCCATCTATTCGGGTTTTGCCAAGTGGAGGCAGATCCATGATAGTAGGAGCGGTTACCCCTTACGAAGCGGTCAAAACAGTTGTGTAGCAGCAGGTAAAGGGGGATCAGATCGGTTCTCCGATCCGAACAGGGGCGAAACCTTCGAGCCGAGGACGTTGTGCCCTCCTGAATAACTGATATGAAGCGGGTCGGATTCTCCTTGTTCCGAACCGAGCCGTTATTTCCGACCCGAACCGAGTTGGTGTCCTCAATCCGAAGACTCCGTGTCCAATGCTTTGAAGGTAGAGCAGATCAGGAATCCCCGTCCGATCCGATCCGTGCTGATGTGAATGCGATGAGCAAGTGCCAAACTGTCCATTTTAAGGAAGGGTCCGATCCGAACAGGCTTGTCCGATCCGAGGATCTATTCAATGCTAAATTCCAGGTTTCCGGTTCTGCATACGTTACGGAAACGGGCGTAACTTTCAAACCGTAAGTCCGATTGAGCCAAACCAAAGCTCAAACTGAAGCTGATTCAGAGATCTACAAGAGTTACAGAGCGTTGCTCTGTAATCGCTGTTTTCGGGCCCAAAAAAGGATATCTGATAGGAGTTTCGGGCCTTTCTTTGTTTGTGATGCGATTTCGACCAAATCGATGCTTGTCTTCTGACGATGTTTCCAATACTCTAGTTTGTTGTTTATCAGAGATTCCATATGTGACTGCTTTGACTAAAATGTAGGTCAACATTTTGCCTCCCTGAACATATCTTGCTGGTTGAAGGAAGATGTGTTCTGGATAATCCAATGCCACGCCGGGCCTGCCAGCTGCAATTATAATCCATACCTGCGAAGAAAAGAGAGCAGAAAGGTGTGTCAAATCCTGACAAAACTAATTACACTTTCGAGTATAAACCATGCTTGGGTGCCTGTTTGAGCATAAACCATACTCAAGACACGTTCGAATCATCCTGCCAAAACCTGACGAGGGACCTAACCTTCCGGGTATAAGCCATACCAGGAAGTTCAAACTGAGCATAAACCATACTCGAGTTTTATTGAGTTCCTTTGCCAGATCCTGACAAAACAATAAGCCGTTCCAGAGTACAATCCATACTTAAGAATCCTAGTAAGTACAATCCATACTCATGTCGGGATAGAGCGATGCTTGCCAAAACCTGACAAGACAGTCTGTCCCTAGGCATAATCCATGCCTAGGGGTCTGAGATAAGTATAAGCCATACTTTAGCTGAGATTGAGAATCCTGCCACAACCTGACAAGATACTTAAATTGCCAAACATAATCCATGCTCGGAAAGTCCTTCCTTATTCAATTCAAAGTACAAAACCAAAGCAAATCCTGATTGTTTGTCATCGAGTGTAGAGCACGATTTGGAGCTAAATCCTAACCCCGAACGTGTGTACTCCGATTTAGCCAATCGGAAAACCTAAAGAAAGCAAAGAGACATATCTTAAATCCTAAGAAATGCTGAAAACGCAGAGCGATCCAATCCAGATCAGTTGATGACGAGCCGATGGGAGCTCGTTCCAGGGTCATTCCCTCTCCGGGGAGCAGGTGGTGGCAGCACATGTACAGGTGCTGTTGGTTGTTTCACATACTCGGGTAGCTCTCCACGTCTAACCCGTTCCTCAATCAAATCTCGCAAGTGTCTACAGTCATTTGTGTCATGACCGTCCATATCATGAAACATGCAGTATTTTCCAGAATCGCGTTCTCTTTGCGATGGCTCCCTCCTGGGAGGCTTTCGATAGAAGACGTCACCGTTTGTGTTCACGTAGATGTCGGTTAGTGACGAATTGAGTTCTGTGTACTTTTCATATCTGGGCCCTCTCCGGGGCTGAGCGTTGCGGTCATTCTTGTCGGCAGCTTTTCCTTTGCCTTTACCAGAATTAGATGGTTCTCCGTCTTTGAGCATGTTAACATCGAGAATTTTCTTTTCGGACGTTGCGTCTTCTTCATGCAAAAACCTATCCGATTCAAGATAGAATTCGCTGAGATTCCTTGGTGGGTCTCGGTATAAAGATTTTTTGAACTCCGAGTTGTCCAGAACACCGGATACTGCCGCCATCAATACCATAGATGGCTCAGGTCGATCAACTGATGCTGCTGCAACGTTGAACCTTTCCAGAAATGACCGCAGAGTTTCTTTAGGCCTCTGCTTGATTGTAGTTAGTGACATGACATTTTTGGGTCGAGCGATGTGGACCCGAAACTGTTCAATGAAGCGAGCGACCAACATGTTCCAGCTGTTGATCGATTCAGATTCTAGCTGCCGAAACCACATAGCAGCAATATCAGTCAAAAAGAGGGGAAAGCATTTTGCCATGACGTTTTCCGACGCCGATTTAACTTCCATATGCCGTTTATAGCGCATTAGGTGCACGGTAGGATCTGCCCTGCCGTTGTAGGGTTCCAGTTATGGAAGTTTGAAATATGGAGGATTGCGGGAATTCCTGATTTCCTGTGTGAATGGATTGTGATTGACATCATCCATGTCATTCTGATAAATGCGGCCTCTCGAAAGGCATTCAATGAGATTGGCGAGACGGTCGCCTTCAAAGAGCTGTTGCAAGTTGCCTGGTTCGGAGCTGGTGCCCCCAGCGTTGAGTCCAGAAGAGTTCAGAGAGGTATAGGGAGCTTGGAAGGCCATCCGGTTCGGTTCGGAGGTGCCTCCTTGCTGCGGCTCGGAGAAGCGAGGGGGGATTATGGAGGGGTGCACGGTTCGGATCGGATGTGCCGATCCGATCAGGTTCTCCTGTTCCGAACCAGGGAGCTTGATGCTGAAGTTGTGTGGAATTACCGATCCGAACCGGTGCGGAGGTAGGTCGTGCTGGAACGAAGTCTTGATTTCCAGAAGGGAGGCTGCTGCCCCCAAGCTCATGTAAGGTGGCGGTTCGTATCGGATCCGAACCGATCCGGTGAGGATTCCCCCCCATTTCCATCTGCGCTTGATTCAAGTTCTGGCCCTCGGATCGGATCCGAACCGATCCGGTTTGTTATTCCTGCTGGAGCCATTTCAGTACCATTTCCAGTGAGTTGTGCATTGCCGCTCGGCCTTCCTTCCATCCGAGCGAAGAATTGGTCAATCATCTCCTGTTGTTTGCGGAGGAGATCATCTTGCCTTGCCATTTGAGTTCTCAATTCAGCGAGAACGCCATCCATTTCATCTCTGGTTAAGTATGCTGATGGATTTTCATGAGAGGAAGCCTCCTGGCTTGCCTCGTTCCTTGTGCCTTCAGTGCCAACATCCTCAGCATGAGAGAAGGTTCCATCTTTCTTTCGCTTGACCATTGATCCAATAGCCAAATAATCCGCTTCCGTTCAAGCTAGTAGAAGAAGTTGTATCGTGTGCCCCCCTACCTGACGCGCCAAAATGCTAGACCAAAATTTGGGCCTAACACCCAAATGCTATGTGAAATCCTCACAATCACAGATCACAGATAAAAAGCAGTAAAATAAGAGGAGACACGCGGGATTTTTATAGTGGTTCGGCTCAATCCAAGCCTACGTCCACTTTATAGTTTCTTAAATCCTAAGAAGCTATTACAATGTTGTTTGTTTGCAGTTTATACACGAAATCCTCGTGTTTACAATGAAGAAGGAGATTATACACGAAATACTCGTGTTGTAATGTGGAATTCAACTTCTAGGTTATGCAATAGCCTTGCGAAGAACCACAGTTGAAGCCATGGAGAGTTAGAGTTCCAAAAGTCCCCTGAAATAGCCATGTTGTGGTGTATTTATAGGCGTAGAAGAGCCTCTGGGTGACCCGGTTCGGATATGCCACGTGTCACGACCAGAGTTGATCTCGAGAAGTAGTGGAAGAAGTCCATCTGTTCGGGTTTTGCCAAGTGGAGGCAGATCCATGATAGTAGGAGCGGTTACCCCTTAAGAAGCGGTCAAAACAGTTGTGTAGCAGCAGGTAAAGGGGGATCGGATCGGTTCTCCGATCCGAACAGGGGCGAAACCTTCGAGCCGAGGACGTTGTGCCCTCCTGAATAACTGATATGAAGCAGGTCGGATTCTCCTTGTTCCGAACCGAGCCGTTATTTCCGACCCGAACCGAGTTGGTGTCCTCAATCCGGAGACTCAGTGTCCAATGCTTTGAAGGTAGAGCGGATCGGGAATCCCCCTCCGATCCGATCCGTGCTGATGTGAATGCGATGAGCAAGTGCCAAACTGTCCATTTTAAGGAAGGGTACGATCCGAACAGGCTTGTCCGATCCGATCCGAGGATCTATTCAATGCTAAATTCCAGGTTTCCGGTTCTGCATACGTTCACGGAAACGGGCGTAACTTTCAAACCGTAAGTCCGATTGAGCCAAACCAAAGCTCAAACTGAAGCTGATTCAGAGATCTACAAGAGTTTTCTAGCTTAGCTCCATAATCGCTGTTTTCGGGCCCAAAAAAGGTCATCTGATTGGAGTTTCGGGACTTTCTTTGTTTGTGATGCGATTTCGACCAAATCGATGCTTGTCTTCTGACGATGTTTCCAATACTCTAGTGTGTTGTTTATCAAAGATTCCATATGTGACTGCTTTGACTAAAAAGCAGGTCAACAGTTTTGCTATCTAAGGTTTACCACTTAGTTTCCAGAATCGTTGTTTTCTTAACTAAGGTTTACTACTTAGATCCTTTTAACTAAGGTTTACTACTTAGTTCTCTTTCTCGTCAATTTGGATTGTTTAAGCGTCATTGGTCAATTCAGGCTAACTTAACCCTCTTCATTTATCCTGTTAAACTGGTTAAGTGTTATCAGTAATTCATGTTGACTTAACCCTACCACAAACCAAGTTATATTGGTTAAGTATTTCTCATTACTTAACCCTACCCATTCATCCTGTATTGGTTAAGTGTTCCTTTTTAACTTAACCTTGCCCATATGTTTTTAACTAACATTTTATTAATGGTTAAGTATTATCCCTTCATGTTTTAGACTTAACCCTATTCCTTTATCACAATCTGATGGTTAAGTGTTCAAGTTTACTTAACCCTACGGTCTAGTCCAGCTAACATATCAAATTGGCTAAGTGTATTAAATTTTACTTAACCCTAACCTCTAGTCTAGTTAACATGTTAATTTGGCTAAGTGTTTTCTTAGTTACTTAACCCCTACAAATCATGTCTTGTTACGATGTTAAGTTTGGTTAAGTGTTCCTATGGACTTAACCCTCCCATTCTAGCTTAACTGTGTTAAGTGTCTGTATGAACCTAACCCCACCCATCGGTTTGGTTATCATGTTGAATTGGTTAAGTGTCTTAGTTAACTTAACCCTACCATTCTTGTTCTAGCTTTAACTAAATAAATTAAAGCCGCGACCACTCACATTAGACAGGTATTGTTGCGATTACTGGATGTGCCGGCTGGTTCCGGGAAGGTTTACATCGCAACTCAGTCTAACCTCGGGTTAGGCATATTCGTATTTTCTAAGTTCAAAGGGTTTTGATTAATTTTCAAATCAGGTTTTGAAAGTAACCATTCCGTCCGTCGGATCAGTTAGGGATTGCCAGGGAGAGCAGGAAACTTGTATTTTCCAAACCCAAGCCTAGACACTATCCTCTCTGTCACCCTAGAACTTTCTGGTGTGTAATTAAAAGAGATGTCGTTAATAAATTTTTAATTTGTCCAAATTTACATTTTCTCATTTAGGACAAATTCTATAAGTAAATTATTCCTAATTTACTTATTTCATAATTACTCTTTTAATGTAAATTGTCAACGTTTATTATTATGGCCCATTTTCCCCTCTATATCTTATTTATGCTTTTTGGTATGTAAACTATACCAAATTAAGTGTCACTAACCATGATTTTACTAACCATGATTTTGCTAAACATGACAATTACTCACAATTATGGCTAATTTCAAATTTATGCCAATATACTTATTGTGCCAAATTAGCTAATCCAATTCTGATTTAACATTCTAATTACAGTTCATGTCAAACTAGACATATTATTCTAGTTCACAGTTCATGTAAATGCTAGATTTACAAGTCAATACTAGATTCAAATTACACATCCTATAATTCATGTCAAATTTATCTAATTTGCATTTTTATAAACATGCCATAATACATGTTCCCAATTTATGCCAATTTCCAAGTTTATAACTACGCTTTAGTAAATTTCATATTTTGCCCAAATCGTATTCCCATCGTTCGTATAATCGTGATTCAATCTAGATTATAGATAAATCTAGATTCGTAGAAAATAGGGAATGAACCAAAGATGCTATGAAAAAGATAGACATAATAACTGGCATAAATGATAATTTACTAATTACAGACCTAACGAATTACACTGAAATTGATCTAAAACATCGAAGGCCTATAGGTCTGAAAATCTTATGACATAAAAAGGGTTGAATAACGACGTAGTTTCAAGAACATGGGTAGACCTAACTTAATAGGTAAATTCCCAAGATCAAAAACCAAAGAAAACCAAGAATAGACAGAATCGATAATCAGGTTTAGACCCAATTTCACAGTCACAAAACTTAAGCAACACTTTCCTAGTCATGAATCATAGGTGTTTAATCACAGTTGTCCTTGTTATGTCATAGGCAATAGTTTATGTTTCCTAATCAAATGCATAGGCTTGTGTTCGTAGTCAAGGAAATAATTCTCATAGTCATGAGTCACAGTCATAGGCAGTGTTCATAGTCATAGGCAATGTTCATAGTCAAAGAGGCATATGGTTTTAAGGTCCATAGTTTCATAGTCACAATCTTATTGGTCCTCGAATCATAACAGTTCTTAATTAGGTCCAAAGATATAAGCACTGATTCGAATAGAAAGATTTGGCATATTCTTTTCTTCCTTTAATTTCATGTCACGTATAGAGAAAACGTTCAAATCTAAAAAGTAACCGACTTACAGAGATTATATTAGATTCATAGAAAAACAGTCGTTGAAGTCGTTTGAATCTTCACTTGAACCCTTGCTTGTTTTTAATCCCCTCTTGAAAGTCTTGAGCAGCATTTCCTCGTCTTGATTTATTTTATATATCATTTTATTTATTTATACATTTTCTCAGAGGCAGCATAAGGATAGAGTGAAATGGTGTAAAGAGAAGGAAGCTAGGAGGCTGTTTATATAGGATTAGGCGGACGAATCTAGGCAGAAAATGAGACCAGGTACATCAGAATGCACCCTGGCCCAAAAGTGGGTTTCTGCACCCAGGTCGACTGGGCAGTCGACCTGGTCAAGGGGGGTCGACTACCCAGTCAACCTGGGTCCTGGGCGGGAATTTTCCCGCCCAGCCCGCATCTGGGTTTGAATTCGAATTTCGAATTCGAGTTTCGAGCTGTTTTTTGTTCTGAAAATTCCTGAAACTTCGGAGGGTCATATCTCCGTCATACGGACTCCGATTCTCGCAAACTCGGACTCGTTTTCAAGCAGAATTTCGAGACGAACGCAATGGCGCAACCCGTTTCCCTTGATTTTGATTTTAAAATTTAATTCTGCCTTGATTTGTGAATCTTAATGTTAAAGAATTATGGGGTGTTACATTAATAACATAAAAATTTAACATTGTATCACCTCAACATAGTAAATAAGAAAGAGATTTTAAATATTTTTCAAGTTCATAGCTTTGAAATAAATCAAAATAGTAATTTTCGCCTCCAGAAAGGAAAAGAACTAATGGAATGAATATGTAGTTAAACATAAATCATTCTATTTGCATAACAATTTTGATTTCGTTTGAGCATAAAATGTTGGTTATAAATAGAATTGTTTGCTCGAGTTTTTATGATGAATTTCAAAAAAGTATTTTGATATGAATCTGAATTCTCTATCATAACTTATTGCTATGTAAGGAGAATAGAAGTTTCTTGTCAAGAAGTCGAATTTGAAGTTCGCACTAAGTGATCGGGTTATCAATATTAATTGGAAGCATAATTTTGAATTTAAAAAAGCAATTGAGATTGATAAGCGAATGAATTATATATCGTTAAATTACTGGTTCTTTACCATGTTCCTTTTCGAGGACGAAAAGTTCTGAGTGAGGGAGAGTGTAACATCCCGCAAATTTTGTTCGTTTAATTATTGAATTAATTGAATTTAATCCTTGAATTTAAAATGGTTTGAAAATAAATTTTAGGATATTATTAATAAACGATTTCAAATTTATTTCTAATAAACAACAATTTATGATTAGATGAATGATGATTTATTACAATGGAAACAATTATTAAATTTTGTGGAATTATTAACTTTGAAGTATTATTTATAAAAGGAAAGATAGTTGTCAATGGTGAAATAATAATCGTAATAATATTGAAATGGTTGGCGTTAGAATTTAAATTCGAACTTTAATTCCGTACATGAGAATACATATGTTTGTTTAATTTAAGTAAATTTAAATTGAACATTTATGTTGGAAGTTTCAACGATTTTAATAATGTACAATTTAAATGGTGCAGTTACTCGAAATATTATATAAAATTTTGCAGTCAAAATTAACTACGAAAATTTGATATTAGGAATACATGTAATTTAATATAGCTATGAAGGAATTTTCGTAATAATGTATAAAAGTTCATGTCGTTTGTAATATAGAGAAAATTTGAAATAAATTAGACCGTTACCAATAAATTGAATTTAATATAGCAATTGAAACGGTAAACATTAGGATTTGGAAACGTGGAACCTCATTTAAATACATATTTAAAGTTTACCCTTTCTTCAAAATTTGTCTTGTTCCTTCTTGCGGATCTTTCTTCGTTCGGTCATTTTAAATAAACAAATAAAAGGAAATTGCAGCGTTTTGGTTTATCTACTCTTTTGACCGCTTCTCTCTCCCTTCTTTATTTAACTCTTGCCATTCTTCTCCTCAGATCTGCTCACGCATCGCTCCTCCCTTCTTTCTATTCAATGCAAACCATTCCTCTTAAAAAAATAAAAAAAAGAAAAAGAAAAAAAGTAAATGTTTGAATTGATAAATCAATGTCGGTTCTTTAGGTATTTGGGGAGACACATTCAAATTGCTACACTCGTTGTCCGTTCAAGTTTCCATTCAAATTTCCCTTCTTTTCATCTATAAGGATTCAGAACCTATTTACTTCTTTCCCCAAACATATCGTTCTTTTCCAAATCAAGGAAAATGGCAAACGACATCAATTCCTACCTAAACCTAATAATGGCTGCCACAAAGAAAAATCCATTTCCTCAAATATAATCCGAACCACCCCTTTCTACCACAAACCGCCCCCTCCGCCAGCAACCGTCCGTCGTTCCTTCGCGTCACTATTCGGCCTTCTTAAATATGTCTCTGTCGGCGTCGAACTGCTGGGCCCCATAGTCTCGCGCAACCACCATAACCAATACCGTTGCGCCACGCTTGGCTCAACACCACTTATTATCTGTTATCTGCTGTTGTAGGTGAGTATTTTGCTCACGATCGATTACTGTTTCAAGTAGTTTAATTTCGTTTTAAACTAGAGTAAAATGATAGGAATTCTAAATTAATCTTACATTACGAAAATCCTGCTTTTGTTTTCGACGGTTATACGGTTTATTTGTTGATTGCGATCCATTTGTGCAATTTTTTGGTTATGCTTTGAACAGATATATATATGTATTTGGAAGCTTGTCTAGTTGTATTTGTGCTTGGCCACTTATTTGTGTATGCTGGTTCATAATCCGTGGGCACAAGCATGTTTTATTATCAATAATTGAATGTATCATGTAAATGTTGCGTGTAAGATAGATCTGAAATATTCAAATGCATGCAAACCTTTGGGTCACTATATATACATATACATATATATATATATGTATATATATACATACATACATATATATGTTCCCATCTTTTACCGTTATCTCGAGAACCTGTGTAGATCCCAAGTGTGTTCATTATGTCATTAAAAGGGAAATAAATGGAAAAGTTGTTCATATAATATACAAGTATTAGAATGTCTTATTGAATGTGAAAAGATGGCATAAGCCTCCTCTGTTTTCAGGCCCTGTAAATTGAAATATACTCCCATTTAATCACCTTTCACTTTATTTAGAAACATGGTTGCCATTTAAGGTTACCTTATGTCCAATATTGTACTGCTTCAATTTAAATATTGTTGCCTTTTTATGCATGAACCTACTGAGCCGCTCATTATATACTACTGAGAATCATGCCTCTTTGAAACTTTATAGTGCCACCTGTGAAGCACAACCTACGTAGGCACCCTTGATTATATGGTTCAATTGCAATGGAAATTACATAAATGAATATTGTTTTAGCACTTGCGTTTAGGGTCTATGCGGTGTAGGGCTGTTTTAGGTAGATTTTATACAATGTCGCGTTCAAAATAGAAGGTTGACTTTAAAAAAAAAGCAGAAAAGGAAGCAATGTGTTTACCTGGGATTTATAGTTATGAGTGTACTTGTAAAATTTTGGTTTTATATGTATAAAAATGGCTCGTGTATGCAGTTAGAAGTATTCAGCGTGTAATGAAAATGCTTGTCTAATATATTACGAAGTTGCACATTGTATTCTCTGTATATTTAGATGTGAAATTGCCTGTATGTTCACACTTCGAAACCCATCCTGAATACCTTACTTGGACCGTGAACGGACTACTTATATCCAGGATCTTGTAACTTTATGACTAGACCATATTTTACTGTTATATTTAGTTTCTATTGAAATTATCTTACTTGAATAAGTAATCCTGATCCGAGTGTTTGTTGTGTTTTTTATTTTTTTTATTTTTTTGCAATACGCTCGGGTCAGATACGAGTATTCCTGATTTAAGGATATTCTCCTTGCAAACTGGAGAGGAATGTGAAGATGCATACGCGTGCGTAAGATGACAAAACCGTAAATTTATTTAAATTTCATGTATATTTTTATACTTTTCTGCTATACCGAATATTTTGTATAAACTATGATATTTTTTATAAAAATATTTTTTGTGCTGTTAAATAGTGTATAAAATTTTGTTTGTGATTCTGTGTGATGTTCTATAAAACCCTGTAAGCTAATAACAAACTGTCGTTTTGAACCTCCTAAGTTGGTTTAATTATCGATTTGGAGCGGTCAAAAATGGCAGGGCGTTACATTTTATTTGTTTACTGAATATTATTTTAAAATATTCGTAATTTTAAAATATTCGTTCTTTCTGAATTGGAATCAGACACAGTCAATTACCATATATTGTTATTTATAAGGATTTCATACAACACAAGTATTTAACAATAACGATACATAGTCAACCATCATCCAGAGTGCATTACACAACTGCGTAAGCGTTAAATATAAATAATTAATGCTTACAACAGTCTGTCAACCCATCGATTGACATACAACTAAACAATTGGGATTAGTGTACGTCAAATATCATCCTAATACCCATGTGGGGCTTCAACCATTAAATAATAATTATTATTTGTGCACTTGGGCGATGTGTAAAAATTATCGTCCCAATCGGTATCACAAAAATAGGCAAGCATAAACAAGTCGTCTGAATTGTAAATGGATGTGTAAATCTATTTTTTTTACCACCCAATAATTATTTTATCTATCGCAGTTATAAGCTAAAAATAATACTTTCAATTAACTAAATTTTCTAATACTTTTTAGAAAGTTTCGACAACATAACAGCACGATAATAGAATCGGAATAAGGTGTAGCTTTATCCCTCGCCTAATACTAGCTCGCGCCATACACATACCAATTCCAATCAATTCAATTAACATCCCAAATCCAATTCAACCAATTTCTTAATAGGGTTGCCAAACCCTATTAAATAACAATCGATCAAATAAAACAGACAAACAAACATCCATGGTTTCAATCAAAGGTGTCGGGTGCTACTAAGCACCTTCTGCATCCTAGTATATATTTATCTGTAAACAAAATTAGAGTGAGAAAGAGTTCTCACCTTTAGTTTTCACTCCACCCTTCTTTGATTGTTAATCTTAAATCTTTCCAGAAATCCAGCATGTCTATATTATAAATAACATACGTACGTTAAAAATCATATTTTTAACCAACAAACAATTTTCCTTTATATGACCATTTTATAAATAGTACACATAAGCTAAAAATCGTATTTCATCTTTCTAAAAATATTTTCATGTCATACACTAGTTAAATATCATATTTTTAACTGACTAAAATATTTCCTTTATACGATAAAAATCTTATTTTATATCACTAAAAATGTTTCCTTTATACGATAAAAATCATATTTTCATCTTTCTAAAAATAATATTTTTATCTAACTAAAAATCCTATCTTTATCAAACTAAAAATCATATCTTTATCTAACTAAAAATCATAACTTCATATAATTAAAAATCATATCTTTGTATAATTAAAAATCATATCTTTATATAATTAAAAATCATACTTTATGTAATTAAAGACCATATTTTTAAATCACTAAAAATTGTATTTTTAAATCACTAAAAATCACATTTTTAAATCACTAAAAATGCATTTTTAGACCACTAAAAGTCACATTTTTAAATCACAAAGAATCGCATTTTTGAACCACTAAAATCGCATTTTTATATAGGAATGAAAATCAGAAAACTTACAAGATTTTCTAGGGTTTTGGTTGGAGTTAGCGAAGTGCAGGGGGTGGGTAGTCGCGGTGATGGCAGGGCGGTCGGTACAGTGGGCGGAGGCGGTTGTTTTTGGTGGAGCTAGGGTTTAGGGGGGCTACGGGGTTCGAACGGAGAAAGGGGGCGAAGGAGCGGTCGGAGGCGGAGCTGGGGAGGCGGATCGGCGGCGGCTCTGGGGTGCGACGGCGGATCGACAGAGAGGGCAGTATTGGAGACGCTGATCGAGATCACGTTTTCTTTTTTTATTTATTCTAAAACCAACGGGTTTAACTGAGTAAGGAGAGAGAGGGAAAGAGGAATATAATATATATATATATATTATTAAATTCTTTTATTTACAATTCTCAACGTTTAAAGCTCCGATCTCCAAATCAAACCCCATGACTATCGCCCGTAGCTAATTACCCCCATTCTGGACACAATCGGATATGTCCCGTAAGCCAATTCGAATGTTTTGATCAGTTTCCGTTAAAATTAAAATATAAATCAATATATAATATATTTGAACGTACATTTTAATTTACCGGGGCCACATACTGACTCCAAAAATTTCCGAAAAATAAATCAAGCTATGTTTTGACATACGGTCCTAACAAACTAATTTCATCGAACTTGGAGACCGTTTGAAAAACAGACATTTTCCAGTCGATTAAATTCAAACTGAATTGACCAAACATGTTTAAATTCACCACGCTCACATATTAATTCCAAAAATTATGAAAATTGGAATCTAGCAATAATTCGACATTCCGGATCCAACAAAAGTGGTTTCGTCGAAAACGGAGGTCGTCTGCAAAATGGCTATTTTTAAGGGCTATATATTATAATATATATATATATTCCATAACGACTATTCTGAATTTTAAACTAGACATAACTTTTAATTCTTGCTATGAAATATGGATTTTACACACTCGGTAGAAAGATATAATTAAACAGATTCTAATATTTCTAGTTTTACTGAAATCTGATTTATTTTGAATTCTATACATTCAATTGAAATTTAAAATCGAATTTTCGAACTACCGCGCCATTTCGAGTTCGTTTTATAATTAAAATAAATTTATTCATTTTAATTTTGATTTAAATAAATTTTAAATCATTATTATTCGAAATAAACCATTTTAAATATTCAAAATCCATTAAAATAGGAAAAATAAAAAATTTAAATTGGTTCTGAAAATCCGGGTTGTTACAATCTCCCCACTTCAAATCTTTTCGTCCTAAAAAAGGAACGGATCTGAAAGTTGTTTAACTAACCCACTCAACTTTCATTCTTCAACTTTTCGGTTTTTAAGAATTTTCAAATTCTTCAAAAATTTTGCTAACTCCCTAAATTTTCTAAAAATTTCGCCATAACCTCCTTTGTACGGGGAGACCTATAAAATAGCAACTAGCCTTACAGGGCCCTTATCAATCCAAAACAAAAAGAAAAAGGCAAGCGGCTAGCCAGTCGGCTCATAAAATCATCAAACTCCAAGAAATATAGTAAATATGTATCTATTTGTCGGGCATACAATTTTATTCCTCTTCTTAGCTTCCATGCTATGACCTATTCGCACTTATACATGTATGCAATCCAAAAAAAATTCAATTCGGTTCAATATTTGATTCAATTTGGCTAAATTTGTCATTCCAATATTTTTGTTAGCTGGATTAATAATCGAACATTACAGCCTGCAATCAATTCGTTATTTGTCTTTTCAAATGCATAACTGTAATATATATATTCAAAATCATGTTTTTGATGCCAATTCACAACAATAACCCTATCTAAATTTTTGTTCTCATGCCAGTCAATCGGAAATATATAGAAATCCCACTTTCGAAACTCGAACATAAACTCTGACGATGAGTACTCAATCATCAGAATCATCTTTGGGCTACTAGAGTGTGATTCTATATCTACCAAGTATATTTGAGACTTCAAATATACGTTCAGGACGCGTATATGCAAAATCTCATATACTCGATTGTCCAAAAAAAAAAAAAAATACTAAAATACGTATAATTAGAGTAAATCATCAAAACAAAATTTGTTTCATTTTTATTTTAAAAATAACACTCTTCCAACTCATTCTAGGATATTACTGATTCCATCTCTAACGAGTTGTTCTTATTGGATGTTGCTAACCCAATATCTGGTGAATTCAATCATTTGATTCTAATGTGCCTTTTTCTCAAGCCCTGTAAACCAAAGCTCTGATACCAAAATGAAACGACCCAAACTCGCCCTTACGGGAAAGCCCGTATTGAGTTGAGAACACGACAATTAGATCATGAACAGAAAAACATTTCATTGCTATTACAACAATTACATCAGAGTACAATAATATAACAGAGTATGAATAAATAATATACATTTGATAAATATTAGACATTTAAAATTACAATGCAGCGGAAAAATAATACATAATACAACTGAAAGAATACACGAATACAGAGCTTTCCGAGTATAGTTCCAACTGTAAATCTAGGATCTTGTGAAAATAGTATCTGCCAATACCAAAACTACTAGCTGCCCGTGTGGAAAATAAGAGCACCCAGAGTTTAGGTTAAAACAATAAAATCCAAGTCAGTCATGGGACTGGTGTCAGAACTAAAACATTTATTTATAACTTTACTTTAAAATAGAGTAATTCCATGGACCATGCCGTATAACACGGAATGGGTTTCCTCCCAAGAATACTGGTGCCTGAAACAAACAATGCAATGCTTTTTTAAAAAATGAAGCTATTATAAGACTCAGGTCCCATCACACAATGCAACGCAAGCTGGAGATAGAGTTTTACCTTATAATAGCCAAACATGCTTGGTATGTTGAAAAAAAAATCATTTTGATATTACTATGAGTGTATAGTGTATCAAATAACTTCAAATATAAATATATCAATCATAGATAGCATAGTGTCTCATGCAACTATGTCGCCATACTGCGCTCTACAATCAAAACTGAAATGTCATGTATTGGAAATTGGATTTCCATCATGACTCGATGCCAGGGATGGCTCCTTACCGATTTGAGACACTCTAGCAAATGCCTTAGGATTACACACCGTGGGGCAACCCTTGGATCTTCAGGGTCGGTCCACAACAACTTTAGTGGATTGGTTATTTCTGAACACATGTTTCGCGGTCCTATCGGACCTATCCATCAGCTCCGTAGTAACCGATATATCCAAGGTGCCTCGCAATCCATCAACCACATAGGTAAAAAATATAAATGTCTGGGCTTCATACCATGACACCACCCTTAGCTAGAAAGAAACGTCGTGCGCTCCCTGCAGTCACGATCCAATTTTGTAACGACCCGGAAAATCTGAACCAATTTAAAAATTTTAAATTGGCTAAAATAAAGGATTTTAAATATTTAAAATAAATATTTTAAACAATAACAATGAAAAGTGAGTTTGAATCGACGTTTGAAAACGAATATAATTAATTCTAATTATAAAAAAGGCCTGAAAAGGCGCTGTAGTTTCAAAAATTGAATTCAAACTTTGACTGACTGTACCGGGTGCAAAACAAAACGGATTTCAGTGAAACCAATAATATTCAAATCTGTTAGTGAATACCTTTCTAACGAATCTGAAAAATCGAAGTTTCATAGTGGAAAGCAAAAGTTATGGCCAAATGAATTTTCAGAAAGGTCGCTATGGAATTTATATAGCCCGTGAAATTGGCCATTTTGCAAACGACCTCGGAATTCGATGAAACCACTTTTGTTGGATCTAGGATGGGAAGTTATTGCTAGGTTTCAAATTTCATAATTTTTGAAGCTAGTATGTGAGCGTGGGAAAAGGAAAATGTGTTTTGGTCAATTACAGTTAAATTGGATCGACCAGAAATGGGCCTTTTTGCAAACGGTCTCAGAATTCGATGAAACTAGATTTGTTGGGACCGTGTAAAGACCCGTAACTTCCTCTGATAAATTCCTTTTAAATTCATTTCAAATTGATTTCAATTCAAATCGATTTTTATTTCAATTTCAGTTCGTTTTCAATTCAATTTCAATTTGAATTCCTTTCTATTCAATTTCAATTCGAATTCATTTCTATTCAGTTTCAGTTCGAATTTCAATTCTTTTCAAAATATCAGATTTTGAAATCACTTTTGATATTCGTTATAAAATGAATAAAATCGATATAAATATGGTTCACGTCAAAATGGCGTCAATCTAATCAACACGGCTTCATATATTTCTATTTCCAAATATTCTATTTCAAATATTTCTATTTCAAATATTTCTTTTTCAAGTATGGAATGAGGCCCAATCAATTACCATATAATGTTAACTATATGGATTTTCTACAACACATGTATACAATAACAACGATGAACAATCAACCATCATCCAAAGTGCATTCTACACTGTATAAGCATCAAATATAAATATTCAACACTTATAACAGTCTGTCAATCAATCGATCGACATACAACTAAAAAATTGGGATTAGTGTACGTCAAATATCATCCTAATACCCGTGTGGGGTTTCAAACAATCAAACACAGATTTTATTTGTGCAGTTGGGCGATGTGTAAAATTTATCGTCCCAATCAACATCAGTCAAATGTGTGTATATAAACCAATCGTCCGATTCGTTTATAAATATTTATTTTATATACACGTTAAAAATTATATTTTTAACTATAAAATATTTTCCACTATAAAATATTTCATTTCTTTTCACATCACATCACACAATCAACTACACATCAAAATCAAACAAACAAGCATACAAGCCGTCCATGGTCTGTGGACGATGCGTGTCGGGTGCTACTAAACACCGTCTGCATCCTAGTATATATTTCAACTAGAAAATCAAATTAAAAGGTGAGAAGTTCTCACAGAGGGTTCCACTCCGCCGTGCTTTGCTTTTGAACTGCTGAATCATCTGGATCTGTTTGAAATCCCAATGCAGTTCTTTTTACGCTGTTCACAATAAAAATTATATTTTTATTGCTTCATTCTAATAAATAAAATTCATATTTTTATTTCTTCTTCATATATTTTTACAACGCTTCTTTCTATATAAAAATTATATTTTTATATTTTTATTCAATATATAAAAGATCGAATTTTTACTTTGCTATTCAATATATAAAAATCAAATCTTTCGTTGTTAAAAATATATATCCTTTCATAAATTAAAAATCTCTCCTTTCTATGATTAAAAATCTCTCCTTTCTAATTTCAAAAATCTATCCCTTTTAATTTCAAAACTCTATCCTTTTTTATTTCAAAACTCTATTATATATATATAAAAAAAAAGAAATCTAAACTTTGCTTTGTTTTTCATATATATAAAAATAAATGAAATTTATATAATGTGAATCCTATAAAAACTGAAATTTAAATAAAATAAACTCACTGTATATTTCCAAAGGGGGTGGAGCTCGTTGGATCGAAGAGGGGAGGGGTGCCATCATCTGAGGTCGGCGGCAGGCGCGGCGTTTTTGGTGGTTGGGGTTGCAGGTGGTAGGCGACGCGGTTTTCTGTTGGGGGGGTTTGGGTTCTTCGATCGAAGGAAGTGGAAGCGCGTGAGGAAAGAGGAGGAGATAGGGGGAGGCGAGGCGGTGGAAGAAGGGGCGGCGATGGGTGGAGGCCGACGCGGCGGCGGAAGACCTGAGGGGGAGGAACGAGAGCGGATTTCATTTTTTTCCTTTTTTTTAATTGAAATGGTCAACGGGGGGGGGGGGGGGGGGGGATGGGGGGGCTGAGGGAAAGTATGGAGAGAGGGTTTTTTTTTATTATTTAATTCCCTAAAGTAACTTTTCCATTCGAATTCAAAATCGAACCCACCGACTGTCATCCCTAGCTAATTACCCACATTCCGAACACAATGGGATATGTTACGAAGGCCAATTCGATCGTTACTATCAGTTTTCGTTAAATTTAAATTATAAATCTATATATTCTATTTTAAACGTACATTTCAAATTACCGGGACCACATATAGCCTCTAAAAATTCCCGAAAAAATATTTCTAGCTTTGTATTGACGATACGGTCCTAACAAAACTAATTTCGTCAAATTCTGAGACCGTTTGAAAAATGGCCATTTTCCAGTCGATTAAAATCAACTGAAACTGGTCAAACGCGTTTTCCTTTGCCACGCTCACATATTGATTCGAAGAATTATGAAAATTGGAATCAAGCAATAACTTGACATCCCGGATCCAAAAAAAGTGGTTTGGTCGAAATCCAAGGTCGTTTGCAAAATGGCTATTTTCAAGGGCTGAAATTCCATAGCGACTATTCTGAATTTTCAACTGGACATAACTTTTGGTTCCTGCTATGAAATTTCAATTTTTCGGATTCATTGGAAATATATTCTCCAATAGATTCAACTATTTTTGGTTTCTCTAAAATCCGGTTTATTTTGCACCCGGTACATTCATTTGAATTTTTAAATCGAATTATCGAACTACCGCGCCATTTTCAATTCCTTTTATAATTATAAATAAATATTTATATTCTATCGTCGAGCTATATAAATATATACGTTCGAATTTTATTCAAAATAAATTTCTCGTCGATATTATTTAAAATAATTCATTTTAAAAATTCAAAATTCGCTAAAATTGCCAAAATAAAAATTTTAAATTGGCCCAGATTTCCGGGTTATTACAATCTCCCCCACTTAAAACTTTTCATCCCCGAAAAGGAATGAAGCCGAAAGTTGTTTCACAAATCAACTCAACTTCCATTATTTTCATTGCGGCTTAAGTTCTTCAACTTTTCAGTTTCTAAGAACTTTTCAAAAATTTGGCTAACACCCTAAATTTTCGAAAATTTTCGCTATAACCTCCCCTGCACCGGGAGCAACGGGAAAATCCCGAAATTGCGATACAGGCCCTCTGATCTCAAAAAGAAAAAGAAAAAGCCAATCGGCTCATAAAATCATCATCACCCAAACAAAACAGTAAATTATGGTAAACATGTACCTATTTGTCGGGCAAACAATTTTATTCTTCTGCTCTAGCCTCTTTGCTATGACCTGTTCAATGTAAGTACATGTATATGCAAGCAAATGCGACCAAATTTCAATACAATTCACCTTTTGGTTCAAATTGGCTATATGGTTCAAATTTAATCAATCTAACAATAATCAAGCAACGCAACCATCAATCAATTAGTTGATTATCATCTCAAATTCGTAACTTTGATATATAGTCAAAAATCACATTTGTGGTGCCAAATCACAACAATAAGCCCTATCTAATTTTGGTTCTCACACCAGTCAATAGGAAATATATAAATATCACACCTTTGAAACTCGAATACCAATTCTGATGATGTTCGAACTATCATCAGAATCATCTCCGGGCGCCTAGAGTGTGATTCTATATCTGTCCAGTATATTAAAACTTCGAATACACGCAGATCAGACGTATACACAAAATCTTTATATACCGGATTGTCCAAATTAAATATATAATAAATAATCAGATACGCATAATTGATTTAAATTTTCAAAACCAAAATTCGTTTTCATTTCAAAAATATACCCTTCACACTCGTTCTAGGATACTACTGATCCCATCTCTAACGAGTCATTCTCGTTGGTTCTAATGTGACTTGTTCTCTATCTTTGTAAACCAAAGCTCTGATACCAAATGTAAAGACCCGTAACTTCCGTGGTGAAGGAAAGCGCGGATAGTTCAAGAACAAGCCACAAAACAACGCAGACGGGAGAACATTTCATTGTATATTACAACAATTCCATCAGAATACAAGAATATACAGAGTATGAATAAGTAAATATTACACAGAAAATATCAGAGATTACAATACATTATATAGCAGCGGAAAATAATACAATACACAACTAGAAGAGATATACGGATACAAAGCTTTCCGGATATCGTTCCAACTGTAAACCAGGATCCTGTGAATATAAATCTGCAAAACCAAAACTACTAGCTACCCGTGTCAAAATAGGGGCACCTAGAGTTTAGGTTAAAACAATAAACTCCAGGTCAGTCATGGGACTGGTGTGAGAAATAAACAGTTATTATTCTTTATTTTAAAGTTCGGTAAATCAAGGGACCACGCCGTATAACACGGAACGGGTTTCCTCCTAAGAATACCAGTGCATAAACAAACAGCGCAATGCTAAATAAAGAAAAATGAAGCTATTATAAGACCCAGTTCCCATCACACAATGCAACGCAAGCCGGAGGATAGGGTTTTTACCTTATAATAGCCAAGAATGCTTGATACGTTTAAAACAAATCATTTGATACTATTATAAGTGCATAGTGTATAAAACAACTTCAAATCATAAGTATCAATCATAGACGGCATAAGCGCCCCATCCCACTATGTCGCCATACTAGGCTCTACAAATAAAACCGCAAATGTCACGTATTTGGAAGTTGGGTTTCCATCTATGAACCGAGGCAAAAGATAGTCCTCACCGTCTTCGAGACTCTCTAGCCCGAGCCTCAGGGTCAGAGCGCATCGACCCTTGGATCCTCAGGGCCAGTCCACCGATGTGGATTAAACTTAAACCCTGAACATGCGTTTCCCCGCCCTATGGGGCGTAAATGAGCCAACGAATGACTCCACCGGACCCGGATCGTCCGATCAAACTGAGGCGCCTCGTAACAGCAACAACCACATAAGTCAAACTCGTCAGGGCATGTAAAACCACTGACGCCACTTCTAGCTAGAAAGAAACGCATGCCCTACTTGACGTCCTCTCCCGTTTCTGGTTCATACCGGGTGTGAAACTCGCGAAGTAAACGTTCCACAAAGCTACGCCACAAAGGTCGTGCTTCGATCATCAACCACAAGACTTTGCTTTTGAACAGAAGCCTTGATCATTTGCCACTTAGGCATGCCACATAGGCAATTCACTCTATGCGTTTGATATCCATCAGTATATGACCCCTGAGCTCGTACGTCTCAGAGAAGGGCGTTAAGCCAGAGAATAAATTCTCCGCCGCCAAACAGATATATATTTAATAGAAATCAATCACACAGACTGAAATCCAATGTCAGACACACAGTCCATTTACAAGTCCGTTCTGGGTCTGAACGAAAACGAAGGCACCTAGAACCCCGCATATCCATTGATCTCCTAGTACGTCTGGACGATCACTAACTGTTTCCATCTTCTTGGGTGTACATCCCAATCACGATCATCAGTAATTATCCAAACAACGTGAAGACCTCCGGTCTTCAGCCATCGTCTTCATCTTCGACTAATCGTCGAATCAGTTATTCAGAATGGGATAAACCCGGTTTTTCTGAATAACTCGCGTATATATTAAATCCGTGTTACACAGACACAACATACACCTCATTCCAATTCATCAGTCACTAACCGCAAATTAACAAGAGAGTAATTCCCCAAATATTAACCCCGAAGGTCGAAACCAACATCAGATCAATATCCAGAAAACCATTCTGCTTAGCTAACCGACAGTTAGTTTCTAAATTTCACATTCATAGGGAAAGGTTCCCATTAATTTTATCAAAGATAAATTCTTTTAAATTTATTCTTTAATCTGCTTTTGAATATCAATTCAAACTAGTCGGGATTAGCGAACCTTACCGAAGTAATCATTGGTTTTAATTTCCCAACCCCAACCTGTTCATCCCATGAAATAAAACTGGTTATACTTCATATCTAACACCACGGTGTTATCGGTAAATTCAATTACCATTTCACGTTTAAATCTAATTAAAGATTTAACTATCGCCTGGAGCAAAACTGGTGATACTCCATTCTCGATCATTTCAATCTAATTAAAGATTCATTAAAACTCCACTTAGTTTTAATCTGTGACTGGGTTAAAGAATCAGTGTCATTTAAAACACGGTTCACGATAAACCCCAAAATCACATCACATTTCAATCAGTCCCTAATCGTAAATTAGCAAGTGAGCAATTCCCTAGGTATTAACCCCGAAGGCCGAAACCAACATCAGATCAATACCCCAGAAACCATTCAACTAAACTAATCTCCAGTTAGTTTCTGATTTTCTTAACTCCTTCGGGTCTAAGAACAGTATTATTGAAGATACCGTTCACGACGACTCAAAATCACATTCTATTGATTACCGGGTTAAAGAACGAGTGTTATTTAAAACACCGTTCACGATAAACCCAAGAATCAATTCGAATTCAATTCCAATTAAATATTATTTAATTGGTACACTTCATTAAATCTAAATAAAAAGATTTAATCTTTTCTCAACTGGGTTCAAGAACAGGGTTAATGAAGACACCATTCACGACAAGCCCAAATCACATTTGATATTAAATACAAGGCTCTGAATAGAAAATATATCGGCTTATATTCAATATCAAATTCTACGACCAACAAATATCGTATTGGAAATAACGATATAAATATATCTTTCAAATTTCCATAACAACATCTGTATAATCACGAAATCCAACATTGAAATATTCCAAAGACAATTTCGATTCAAATCCATTCCAATTCAATTATTGGAAATTCTGGTTGCTTTTAAAACCCTTTTCAAATTCAATTTATTTATTTAAAAAAATAAATAGAATTATAATTCTAGTTCGAAACTAGTTCATTTCGATAAAAATCTATTTTTATCTTTTCAAATATGGAGTTTTTTTATCCCAAATCTTCACAAATCATTTCTTATGATTTTACACAAATTATTACTATTTTTAATAATTTTATCAAGGCCCGTACGGTCGATTTCCATCAATGGCCATCGAACTGCACTTACATCGACCTTTTCCAAATTTGATTTGGACATAATTCCAAATCCAACCGTTAGATTTCAAATTTCTAATATTCGTTAGAAAGCTCTTTTCGATACGAACCCAACGGTTCCGGTTTTAGGAGAATCCGACGGTCGTATCTCCCGCAATATCCATTCGAAGTCAATGGTCGAAATTCGCGAACTGCCGCGGCGCGGCGCATTCTATTCAGGCCATTATATTATATATATAATATATACTTCGTCGATTACCTTTTAAAACGTATTTTATAAATCGTTTTAAAATTCGTTTTCAAAACGATTTCCACTTCATTTCAAATTCAAATAAAAAAGGAATTTATAGTTCGAGGGGAGGAGGTGCCGGAGCTCACGGTGGTGGTTGAAGCGGGTCTGCATTGGCCGGAGCGCGGCTGTTTTGGGGGGTTTGTGCGGGTTTTCTTTTTAGAAGAGGAGAAGGAGGCGCTGTGGGTGGCGGTGGAGGCTGAGGAGGAGGTGCAGCGGTCGGAGAGGCGGCGCACTGGGTCGGGGACTGGTGCTGGGGGTGCGGCCGACGACTGTGTGGGCTGAGGTGGCTGGGGGGAATCGGATTGGGCCTTCTCGTTTTGGAAGAGGGAGGGAGGGAAGACGGGGATCATCAGAGGTGGCAGGGGGGTTTCGCCTGACCGGCGGCTGTGGAGGGGAAGACGGGGATCATCGGAGGAGGCAGAGGGGAAGACGGTGAGGACGATCCCTAGCCTCAGTTCACAGACGGAAATCCAATTTCCAAATACGTGACATTTGTGGTTTTATTTGTAGAGCCTAGTATGGAGACACAGTGGGATGGGGCGCTTATGCCGTCTATGATTGATACTTATGATTTGAAGTTGTTTGATACAATATGCACTTATGATAGTATCAAATGATTTGTTTAAAACGTATCAAGCATTCTTGGCTATTATAAGGTAAAAACCCTATCCTCCGGCTTGCGTTGCATTGTGTGATGGGAACTGGGTCTTATAATAGCTTCATTTTTCTTTATTTAGCATTGCGCTATTTGTTTTATGCACTGGTATTCTTGGGAGGAAACCCGTTCCGTGTTATACGGCGTGGTCCCTTGATATATCTGATTTAAAGTAAAGTTCTAAATAACTGTTTTAGTTCTCACACCAGTCCCATGACTGACCTGGAGTTTATTGTTTTGAACTAAACTCTGGGTGCCCTTATTTTGACACGGGCAGCTAGTAGTTTTGGTTTTGCAGATTTATATTCATAGGATCCTGGTTTACAGCTGGAACGATATCCGAAAAGCTTTGTATCCGTATATCTCCTTCAGTTGTATTTTGTATTATTTTCCACTGCTATGTAATTTATTGTAATCTCTGATATTTCTGTGTAATATTTATTTATTTATACTCTGTATATTCTTGTATTCTGATGGAATTGTTGAAATTAACAATGAAATGTTCTTCCGTCTGCGTTGTTTTGTGGCTTGTTCTCGACTCAATCTGGGCTTTCCCGTAAGGGGGATTTCGGGTCGTTTCGTTGTATCGTCAAAACATAGCCAGATTTATTTTTCTGGAATTTTTCGAATCAGTTTGTGGCCCTGGCAAATTGAAATGTACGTTCAAATCAAATATTGAATGTTTTATATTTTAATCTGAATGAAAACTGACTGAAACAGTCGAATGGGCCTACGAAACATATCCCATTGTGTTCGGAATGGGGGTAAAACGCTTGGGACGACATTCGTTGGGTTAGGATTGGTGTTAGTTCGTGAAGAGGGGTATTTTTGGTTTTTTAAAAATTTATAAATATAAAAAAAAATCATTCATTGGTCAACGGTTAAATTCTCTCTCCCCGATAGCCCCCCTCGCGAACGACGGAAGTGCTCCCACCTTCCCGAGCTTTTTGTCGCCGCCACGATCATCTTTAGGCCAGGCTCCAATTGGGTTTTTTGAAGATCTCCTCCCCCTCTTCAAATCAAGACCAGCCTTGCTCCTCCTCGTCTCGTGTGCCGTGCGAACGAGCCCCTGGTAGTCAGCGCCTTCGAAGAGCCGCCGTGCCCTCCTGACAGCATCGATCGGAACGCCACTGGTGGCGTTG
This sequence comes from Allium sativum, assembly GCA_030737875.1. NCBI lineage: Eukaryota > Viridiplantae > Streptophyta > Magnoliopsida > Asparagales > Amaryllidaceae > Allium > Allium sativum. The sequence continues at coordinate 18,071,547 of JASFAX010000025.1, forward strand.
GGTGTGTGCCTCGGTGCTCTACGACGCTGCGGAGTCTAATTCTCCTCAAGGTTCACGGATTAGCCGATATTTGAAAACCTAGTTTTGAAGAAAACAATGAGGTATACGGCTTGTTTTATTTTCAACTGTTTTAACACCTTTAAACCGTTGCAAACTTTGAAAAATCGTATCTATTTCGTGTTTTGACGAAATTCAGTGAAACAAGAGACAGTGGACTCGTGTGGACGTCTTCTACCTTTAGAAGAGACCGCATATTTTTCTGAGCCTTCTTCTATTTTTGGTGGAGTGGAGCCCAATGTGAGATTTCTAATTTAAAAACGATATGGAAAACGACGATGTATAAATTATATAGTCGATGTATGAGTTATATAAGCGTTGTACACCTCTTGTATAAGCGTTTTATAAGTTGTATGTTCGATGTATAAGTTGTATATGCGTTGTAAAAATTATATATGGTTGAAATAGAAGTGAAATGCTTTATATATATATATATATATATATATATATACGCCCCTCGTCCACAAACCATGGACGATATTTATTGGTGGTGATTGGTGTGAAAATTGATTGATAGCAAATGGTTGATTGAAATTGTTTGTGGTTGAAATTGATTGATTGTGGTTGAAAAATACCCGTTTGTGGTTGAGAAATATTTGGTTGAAACCACATAGGATTAGTTTGTGGAAATGAAATAAATATACATGCCGCCTGCGTGCGAACTAGATGCATGAATCCCCATTGTCAAAAACCACGAGGTTTTAAGGTAGAGCGAGGAGACGTACTAGGGACGGTCCCGGTTTTAACTACCATGCCGTTATGCTGCCGAAATTTTGAATAATATTCATGTGTTTGAATTATTTTCATTTGTAGAAACTATATTTATTCGTTGAATAGAAAACCTTCATGTGTTGAATTGAAACTCATTCGTTGAATAGAAATTCATGTGTTGAATGGTATTCGTGTTTTAAATATAAAAATCACCTTTATATATATATATATATATACAAACTATAGAAAACCTTCATGTGTTGAATCGATATTCATTCGTTGGATAGAAATTCATGTGTTGAATGGTATTCGTGTTTTAAAATATAAAAATCACCTTTATATATATATATATATACAAACTATAGAAAACCTTCATGTGTTGAATCGATATTCATTCGTTGGATAGAAATTCATGTGTTGAATGGTATTCGTGTTTTAAATATAAAAATCACCTTTTTATCGATATATATAAACTATAGAAAACTTTCATGTGTTGAATCGATATTCATTCATTGATTTGAAATTCATATGTTGAAAGGTATTCATATTTTGAAAGAAATTGTTTTATAATAAAAATCCCATTTTTATCATTAATATGAGATATATAAAATAATCTTGTTTTGAAATAAATTGTTTTATAATAAAAATCCAATTTTTATCACCTATATTAACTATATAAAATAGTCGAGTTTGGAAATAAATTGTTTTACATTAAAAATCACATTTTTATTATATACATGAATTGTTAAAAATAGTGTGAAGTGTTGAAATAGAAGACAGTTAGATAAAAATATCATTTTTAACAAATGTATGAAAACCATATAGTTTTGAAATCGTAGGAACGATATATATATATATAAATAGAATTGAAATATATCGAATAACGAAGCAGCAGTTCGTATTTTGAAACCGTGATTTCAAACGATTATACCGGGAGATCCGACCATCGAATTTTCCTGAAATCGCAACCGTTGGGTTCGCTTTGGAAATATCTTTCCAACGGCACCAACTTTGTAAAAATCCAACGATTGGATTGTCTGGAATGTTTAATTCAAATCTGAAGAAAAACAGCACCAGAATCGATTATATATATATATATATATATAATTATATTTAATCGAATAACGACGCTGCAGTTCGTATTTTGAAATCGAAACTTCAAACGATTGTACCGGGAGATCCGACCGTCGGATTTTCCCGAAATTGGAACCGTTGGATTCGTTTTGAAAAGATCTTTCTAATGATGTAAATTTTGTGAAGATCCAACGGTTAGATTTTCAGATATGTGTAAATCAAATATGAAGAAAAACAGCGCCACGTTCGCGTTATGGCCCGAAGCGTCGTTTTGAATAAATTGGCTATTTTAAAGTAAATAAAAATAGCGATAAATCGTTATAAAATATTATAAACGATATGGATGTGAAATTTAGAAACTAACTGAAGGTTGGCTAAGTCGAATGGTTTCTAGGGTATTGATCTGATGTTGGTTTTGGCCTTCGGGGTTAATATTCGGGAAATCGCACTCTTACTGATTTACGGTTAGCGACTAATGAATTGAAATGATGCGTATGTGTATTTGTGTTGCACTTGTTTATCATATACGCGATTTTCTCAGAAAGACCGGGTTTATCCCATTTTGAATAACTGAATCGACGATAAGAAATTGAAGATAAAGACGATGGTCGAAGACCGGAGATCTTCACCTCGTTTGGATGGTAACCGAGGCCCTGATTGGGAGGCATCCTAAAATATGGATAATGAGTGGTGATCGTCCAGACGTACGTGGTGATCGATGGGTTTGCGAGGTATATAGTGCCTCCGGTTTTGTTCAAACCCAGAATGGACTTGCAAATGGACAATGTGTCTAACATTGGAATTTATTCTGTGTGATTGATAGCCATCAGTCGCACGGTGTGAATTGCCTGTGTGGCATGCTAAGATGTAGTGATCAGGGCTTATGTTGAAAAGCAAAGTCTTGTGGTGATGATCAAAGCACCGCCTGTGTGGCGTAGCTTTGTATATAACGTGAATTCGCGAGCCTCACACCCCGGTATGAACCAGAAACAGGAGAAGGACCTCAGGGGGGACGTGTGTTTTCTTTCTGGCCAGAAGTGGCGTTAGTGGTTTTACACGCCCTGGCGAGTTTGACTTATGTGGTTGTTACTGTTGCGAGTAGTGTTCTAGGATGGGTAACTCTATACAGATAGGATCAGTAATATCCTAGTATGAGTAAAGCAGAATGAAATACACCCCAGTAGACACATTTACATTCAAGTATTTGTCTCTATATTTTGAAATATTTTTTCTGTTGACCTGACACTTGATCTGCTGTTTGCAGAAGTACTAGAAAATGAGTGTCAGAAATAGAAGAAATGCAGAACCAGATCTAGAGGCTCTATTTAAGAGATATCGAAATCTGGGTGGAGCACAATTCTCGGGCAATGAATCTATTCAAACTCAAGCTTGGGTGAGCTCTACAGAAATAATATTTGAGCGTTTCCAGCTGAGACATGACCAGAAAAGATTAGTAGCTTCTTGGGCGCTCAATGGAGAAGCTTTAATCTGGTGGGAAACAATCATCAAAGATAATCCAGAAGGTGATATCACCTGGGATAGATTCAAAGAGATTTTCCTAGGAAGATTTACTCCTCCTGAAGCGACGGAGCGATTATGTGATGAATTCTCCTATCTGATACAAGGAGATATGACCATTCCCGAATATCATAAGAAATTCAACGAACTTTCTCACTTTTCTCCTCATCTGATTCAAGATCCAAAGAGGAAGAATTTGAGATTTATTCAAGGCCTGCAAAGAAAATATCAGAATAGTGTGATGAGGAATGTGAAGATCCCTTTTTGTGAAATGATTTATATGGCTTATCAGTATGAAGATCTCCATAAGAAAGGTATGTTGCGCGACGAAGAGGAAGTCCGCTCGAGTAACAAAGTGGAGTCTGAAACTGATATTCCTGAAGCCAGTACGAGGTCTGAGGTCAGTAAGAAGCCCAGTGCCAAGAGAAAAAGGGCTAAATCTAAGCAGGAACCAGTAACAACTGCCACATGCTCTAACTGCAATAAAAAGGGGCATCTAACCAGGAAGTGTAAATCCTCGAAGAAACGAAAGGAGGATTGGTTTAAATCCAGCAAGAAGCTCCAGGAAAGTAAAAGATACAATCAATGCCATCGGTTCGGTCATGTAAAACAAGAGTGCCGGCTAATAAAAACAACCAAAGAAGCTCAGGTAAATGAAGTGGAAGAAGTGCCTGCATCCTCGTCTATTGGGGAAAGGCCAGATGTTCTAGAAGGCACGCTTACTGTCAAAGACATTCCTGTTAAAGTACTTTTTGACACTGGCGCGTCGCAAAGCTTTATTGCAAAGAATGCAGCTAAGAAGCTGGATTTGAATTTGAAGAAGCTCAAGGAACCAATGACTGTCCAGAATCCGGTTGGGGGTTCCATTGATCTCAGTTGGGTTTGTCGAGTGCCGGTTTCTTTTTCTCGTTATCGGTTTCCTACCATCGCGGTCGTCATGAATTTTAAAGAGTTTGATTTATCTTGGGGTTAGACTGGTTGATCAAATATGAAGCTGAAGCTAAATGCGCCGACAGAGTCGTAAAGGCGAAGATTAAATCAGGTGATTTTATAACCATTCCGTGTGAAGGTCAGAAATCTAATAGAAAAGACTTCTGGGCAGCTCTCGATGTTTCTCCAGCCCAAATAGAAAATATCCCTGAAATCACAGAGAATATTCCAGACCTAGTGAAAGATATCCCTGTCATCAAGAACTATGCTGATTTGTTCGAAGAAGTTGTTCGCTTACCTCCGCAAAGAGAAATATATTTCAAAATTGCTTTGATTCCGAATGCAAGGCTGGTAGTTCACGCTATTCGAAGAATGTCCTTGAAAGAGAAATAGGAATTAGACAATCAAACACGACAGTTAGTATGGAAGGGTCTGATCAGGCCTAGTTTCTCTGATTTGGGTGCAGCAGTGGTGTTTGTCCCAAAATCTGACGGTACTCTACGGCTATGTGTGGATTATCGTGATCTGAACAAATAGACAATAAAGAATAAATATCCATTGTCGTGGATTGATGATTTGTTGGATCGATTAAATGGCGCACAAGTATTTTCACGAATGGACCTAGCTACAGCTTTCCATCAGCTTCGTATCGCCGAGGAGTGTGTTCCTTTGACAGCATTCAAGGGTCCAGACTTATTCTACGAGTGGTTAGTAATGCCCTTCGGCTTATGTAACGCTCCAGCCTATTTCGTCGATCTAATGAACAGAGTATTCAGAGGAGTATTGAATAAATTTGTTCTGGTTTTCATTGATGATATCCTTATCTTCTCTAAGTCAGAAAGCGAGCACGAAAAACATTTGGAACAAGTATTAGAAATTCTCAGAAAGAATGTGTTGAAAGCAAAGTTTTCCAAATGTATATTCTGGCAAGAAGAAATAAAATTTCTGGGCCATGTCGTATCAAAAGAAGGAATTGTTGTGGATCCAAGTAAAATCACAGCTATTCAGAATTGGAACAGCCCAGTACTCCTACAGAAGTCCGTAGTTTTCTCGGATTGGCTAGTTATTACCGGAAGTTCGTTAAAAACTTTTCGAAGATATCTGGTCATTTAACGAAGCTTACAAAGAAGCACTCTAAAATCAAATGGACTCCAGAAAGTGAAGAGGCTTTTGAAGAGCTAAAGTTATGGTTAACGACAGCTCCAATGTTAACCATCATCGATGGCAATCAGGATTTGAAAGTCTGGACTGATGCTTCTAGAGAAGGCCTTGGCGCAGTGTTAATGCAAAGGGGTCAAGTGATGGCTTATGCTAGCCGTCAGCTGAAGCCGCACGAGAAAAACTATATCACTCACGATCTTGAGTTATTGGCTATAGTATTCGCTTTGAAAATCAGGAGACATTATCTTCTAGGTGAGAGATTCAAACTGTTTACAGATCACCAGTCGTTGAAGTATCTGTTCACACAGAAAGTCTTGAATCTGAGGCAGCAACGTTGGCTAGAGTTCCTTGCAGCATACGATTTTGAGATTATATACACTCCAGGGAAAGCCAATGTCGTGGCCGATGCGTTAAGCCAAAAGAATGAAATGATGTCCAGTTTTATTATCACGACTTCATTAATAGATAAAATATCTGCTCTTCAGAAGGATGATCACTTCATTCAGAAGATCAGGGAGATAATTCAACAGGGCGAACCCTCGAGTTTTCAAATTGATAATGATGGGATTCTAAGGCTCAAAGGTCGAATATGTGTCCCTAACATTGCTGAGCTCCGAAAGGAAGTACTGGATGAATGCCACAAGTCAAAACTTAGAATCCATCCGGGAGTAAGCAAAATGTATAATGACATCAAACACACTTTCTGGTGGAAGTCGATGAAGAGGGACATTTCTTTATATGTTAGCCGATGCCCTACTTGCCAACTAGTCAAGAGCGACCAACAGAAGCTGGCTGGATTGTTACAACCGCTGGACGTTCCAGGCTGGAAGTGGGAACATATTTCCATGGACTTCATTGATGATCTGCCCAGAACCAGAAAAGGAAATGACAGTATTTGGGTGATCGTAGATCGCTTCACGAAGACCGCCCATTTCATACCTGTCAGATCAAACAGAACTGCTCAGAGTCTGGCGCAGATATACTTCAGGGAAATTGTTAGAGTACATGGAGTGCCGCTCAGTATAGTCAGTGATAGAGATACAATATTTACTAGTAAATTCTGGGAGGCATTTCAAGTAGAGCTGGGAACAAAGCTGAATCTAAGCACCGCTTATCATCCTCAGACAGATGGTCAGACTGAGAGGGTGAATCATATTTTAGAAGATCTATTACGGGCTTGTGTTCTAGATTTTGGTGGGTCATGGGAAGACCATCTACATTTGGCTGAATTCTCATATAACAACAGCTACCAAGCGAGCCTGACAATGTCGCCATTCGAAGCATTGTATGGTAGGCCGTGCCGATCCCCTGCTTGTTGGGTCGAACCCGGTAATAGACTTGTGTTGGGGCCAAATATGATTCGGGAAGCTGCCGACAAAGTCGATTTTATTAAGAAATGATTACTGGCCGCTCAAAGCCGACAAAAGAGCTATGCCGATAGAAGAAGAAGAGATATATCGTTTGCAGTTGGCGACTATGTATATTTGAAAGTATCGCCGATGAGAGGAGTAATCCGGTTCGGTAAAACTGGAAAGTTGGCACCCAAATTCATTGGTCCGTTTCCTATTCTGGAACGGATCGGAACTCTCGCTTATACGGTTAAATTGCCTGATTGGTTGCCTGGAGTTCATGATGTATTTCACATATCTCAACTTCGAAAGCATGTTCATGATCCAGACTTGATCGTGGAAGAAGCAGCTCAACAAGATATTGAAATTACTCCAGAATTTGCTGTGAGAAGAGAGCCGCTCAAGATTATCGGCAAAGAAACCAAAGAGCTGAGGAAAAAGAAGGTTCACTTAGTCAAAGTGCAATGGAGTGGAGATCCGCGAGATTGTACTTGGGAAACCGAGGAGAGCATTCAGAAAGCCTATCCTAAGTGTCGAGTGGATATCTCTGATTGACTCCAATGCAAGGTACATTTACCATACTTGCATTACCAATTAATTCCCTACTCTGCTGTAATTTTTTTTCCATGGATGTGCACTTTTAATTCTATAGTCTGCTTAATTTAAAAAGAATGTATGAATTAATTTGTATGATTTTGAAAAGTTAAAAACAATTTGATTGTTGTTTGTGTTGGGTGATAGTAGATTAGATTAATTAAATTATTGAAACGATAGTTAATTTAATCAATAAGATAATGAATGGTAGGATTTATTCATTTAACTCACACATTGAACTGATTTAAAAATAGATAGAAATATATACACGTGCATTATATATGTTTGAACAGGTAATTGGATAGCTGTTGAGTAAAGAATTTATTTGTGTGCCCGACAAATAGGTAAACCTTAATGAGTTGGATGCGAAATATTATTATATCAACTCCTGTCAAAGCCATTGGATGCGGAGTGCTGGTCATTCTGTGTGTAATAATAATTGTCGCCATAGGATAGTAACAATTAATTTTGAACTACATTACATGGCATACTTCTGGAAGATAGGCATACTTCATCATATACCACATAAGCATTTGGAGCTTGTGTGACGAGGTGGAAGATTTACCATATGAGCGAGAGACTTGTATGGCGATGACTATATTTTACAAGTTGAACTGATGACTGATATGGACTATTTAAATTGTAACGATAAAATTGCCAGATTAATAAAAACCCCACAAGGGTCTGGAGTTGACAATAATCATGTCTCTCTAGTTGTTAGATACGGCAAATGGACTATTTAATTCCCACACGGGACGAGGTGACGAGGATTTATCCTCTGGAGCATTTAAAATACACACTCCCTCAGGCTATGACAGGGTGATGAGAATTTATTCTCTGGAGTTATTATCAATACACGCTCCCCTGTAAACACCAGAATATATCACTATAAATATGTGTATGCTTATTAGGATTTATTGGGTACATAATACGGCCCAATAAATTTCCAAACCTCTCCCCGTACAAAGGAGGTTATGGCGAAATTTTTCGAAAATTCCTGGTGTTAGCCAATTTTTTGAAGAATTTGAAAATTCTCAGAAACTGAAAAGTTGGAGAATTGAAGCCAGATTGGACGTAGAGTTGATTAATCAAACCACTTTCGACTTTGTTCCTTTTCGGGGATGAAAAGTTTTAAGTGGGGGAGATTGTAACGACCCAGAAAATCTGAACCAATTTTAAATTTTTAAATTGGCTAAAATAATGGATTTTAAATATTTAAAATAAATATTTTAAATAATAGCAATGAAAGTGAGTTTGAATCGACCTTTGAAAACAAATATAATTAATTCTAATTATAAACAAGGCCTGAAAAAGTGTTGCAGTTTCAAAAATTGAATTCAAACTTTGACTGACTGTACCGGGTGCAAAACAAAACGGATTTGAGTGAAACCAAAAATATTTAAATCTGTTAGTGAATACCTTTCTAACGAATCTGAAAAATCGAAGTTTCATAGCGAAAAGCAAAAGTTACGGCCAAATGAATTTTCAGAAAGGTCGTTATGGAATTTATATAGCCTGTGAAATTGGCCATTTTGCAAACGACCTCGGAATTCGACGAAACCGCTTTTGTTGGATCCGGGATGGGAAGTTATTGATAGGTTTCAAATTTCATAATTTTTGAAGCTAGTATGTGAGTGTGGCAAAGGAAAATGTGTTTTGGTCAATTATAGTTAAATTGGATCGACCAGAAATGGGCCTTTTTGCAAACGGTCTTAGAATTCGACGAAACTAGTTTTGTTGGGATGTATCGTCAAAACATAGCCAGATTTATTTTTCTGGAATATTTCGAATCAGTTTGTGGCCCTGGCAAATTGAAATGTACGTTCAAATCAAATATTGAATGTTTTATATTTTAATCTGAATGAAAACTGACTGAAACAGTCGAATGGGCCTACGAAACATATCCCATTGTGTTCGGAATGGGGTAAAACGCTAGGGACGACAGTCGTTGGGTTAGGATTGGTGTTAGTTCGTGAAGAGGGGTATTTTTTGTTTTTTTAAAATTTATAAATATATAAAAAAAATCATTCATTGGTCAACGGTTAAATTCTCTCTCCCCGATAGTCCCCCTCGCGAACGACGGAAGTGCTCCCACCTTCCCGAGCTTTTTGCTGCAGCCACGATCATCTTCAGGCCAGGCTCCAATTGGGTTTTTTGAAGATCTCCTCCCCCTCTTCAAATCAAGACCAGCCTAGCTCCTCCTTGTCTCATGTGCCGTGCGAACGAGCCCCTGGAAGTCAGCGCCTTCGAAGAGCCTTCGTGCCATCCTGACAGCATCGATTGGAATGCCACTGGTGGCGTTGGGTGCGTGCCTCGGAGCTCTACGACGCTGCGAAGTCTGATTCTCCTCAAGGTTCACGGATTAGCCGATATTTGAAAACCTAGTTTTGAAGAAAACAATGAGGTATACGACTTGTTTTATTTTCAACTGTTTTAACACCTTTAAACCGTTGCAAACTTTGAAAAATCATATCTTTTTCGTGTGTTGACGAAATTCAGTGAAACAAGAGACAGTGGACTCGTGTGGACGTCTTCTACCTTTAGAAGAGACCGCATATTTTTCTGAGCCTTCTGCTATTTTTGGTGGAGTGGAACCCAATGTGAGATTTCTAATTTATAAACGATATGGAAAACGATGATGTATAAATTATATAGTCGATGTATGAGTTATATAAGCGTTGTACACCTCTTGTATAAGCGTTGTATAAGTTGTACGTTCGATGTATAAGTTGTATATGCGTTGTAAAAATTATATATGTGTTGAAATAGAAGTGAAATGCTATATATATATATATATATATATATATATATATATATATATATATATATATATATACGCCCCTCGCCCACAAACCATGGACGATATTTATTGGTTGTGATTGGTGTGAAAAATGATTGATAGCGAATGGTTGATTGAAATTGTTTGTGGTTGAAATTGATTGATTGTGGTTGAAAAATACCCGTTTGTGGTTGAGAAATATTTGGTTGAAACCACATAGGATTAGTTTGTGGAAATGAAATAAATATACATGCCGCCTGCGTGCGAACTAGATGCATGAATCCCCATTGTCAAAAACCGCGAGGTTTTAAGGTAGAGCGAGGAGCCGTACTAGGGACGGTCCCGGTTTTAACTACCCTGCCGTTATGCTGCCGAAATTTTTAATAATATTCATGTGTTTGAATTATTTTCATTTGTAGAAACTATATTTATTCGTTGAATAGAAAACCTTCATGTGTTGAATTGAAACTCATTCGTTGAATAGAAATTCATGTGTTGAATGGTATTCGTGTTTTAAATATAAAAATCACCTTTTTATATATATATACAAAATATAGAAAACCTTCATGTGTTGAATCGATATTCATTCGTTGGATAGAAATTCATGTGTTGAATGGTATTCGTGTTTTAAAATATGAAAATCACCTTTTTATATGTATATACAAACTATAGATAACCTTCATGTGTTGAATCGATATTCATTCGTTGGATAGAAATTCATGTGTTGAAAGGTATTCATGTTTTAAATATAAAAATCACCTTTTTATCGATATATATAAACTACCGAAAACTTTCATGTGTTGAATCGATATTCATTCGTTGATTTGAAATTCATATGTTTAAAGGTATTCATATTTTGAAAAAAATTGTTTTATAATAAAAATCCCATTTTTATCATCAATATGAGATATATAAAATAATCTTGTTTTGAAATAAATTGTTTTATAATAAATATCCAATTTTTATCACCTATATTAACTATATAAAATAGTTGAGTTTTGAAATAAATTGTTTTACATTAAAAATCACATTTTTATTATATACATGAATTGTTAAAAAAAGTGAAGTGTTGAAATAGAAGACAGTTAGATAAAAATATCATTTTTATAATGTATGAAAACCATATAGTTTTGAAATCGAAGGAACGATATATATATATAAATAGAATTGAAATATATCGAATAGCGAAGCTGCAGTTCGTAATTTGAAACCGTGATTTCAAACGATTATACCGGGAGATCCGACCATCGGATTTTCCTGAAATCGCAACCGTTGGGTTTGCTTTGGAAATATCTTTCCAACGGCACCAACTTTGTAAAAATCCAACGGTTGGATTGTCTGGAATCTTTAATTCAAATCTGAAGAAAAACAGCGCCAGAATCGATTATATATATATATAATTATATTTAATCGAATAACGACGCTGCAGTTTGTATTTTGAAATCGAAACTTCAAACGATTGTACCGAGAGATCCGACCGTCGGATTTTCCCAAAACTGGAACCATTGGATTCGTTTTGAAAATATCTTTCTAATGATGTAAATTTTGTGAAGATCCAACGGTTAAATTTTCAGATATGTGTAAATCAAATATGAAGAAAAACAGCGCCACGATCGCGTTATGCCCCGAAGCGTCGTTTTGAATAAATTGGCTATTTTAAAATAAATAAAAATAGCGATAAATCATTATAAAATATTATAAACGATATGGATGTGAAATTTAGAAACTAACTGAAGGTTGGCTAAGTCGAATGGTTTCTGGGGTATTGATCTGATGTTGGTTTCGGCCTTCGGGGTTAATATTCGGGAAATCGTTCTCTTACTGATTTACGGTTAGCGACTAATGAATTGAAATGATGCGTATGTGTATTTGTGTTGCACTTGTTTATCATATACACGAGTTGCTCAGAAAGACCGGGTTTATCCCATTCTGAATAACTGAATCGACGATAAGAAATCGAAGATAAAGACGGTGGTCGAAGACCGGAGATCTTCACCTCGTTTGGATGGTAACCGAGGTCCTGATTGGGAGGCATCCCGAAATATGGATAATGAGCGGTGATCGTCCAGACGTACGTGGTGATCGATGGGTTTGCGAGGTATATAGTGCCTCCGGTTTCGTTCAGGCCTAGAACGGACTTGCAAATGGACAGTGTGTTTGACATTGGAATTTATTCTATGTGATTGATAGCCATCAGTTGCACGGTGTGAATTTCCTGTGTGGCATGCTAAGATGCAGTGATCAGGGCTTCTGTTGAAAAGCAAAGTCTTGTGGTGATGATCAAAGCTCCGCCTGTGTGGCGTAGCTTTGTATATAACGTGAATTCGTGAGCCTCACACCCCGGTATGAACCAGGAACGGGAGAAGGACCTCAGGGGGGACATGCGTTTTCTTTCTAGCTAGAAGTGGCGTCAGTGGTTTTATACGCCCTGACGAGTTTGACTTATGTGGTTGTTACTGTTGCGAGGCACCTCGGTTAGATCGGACGATCCGGGTCCGATGGAGTCATTCGTTGGCTCACTTACGCCCTAAAGGGCGGAGAAACGCATTGTTTAGGCATTATAATCCACTGCGTGTGGACCGTCCCTGACGATCCAAGGTACAGTTGCGGCTGTGCCTGAGACTCGGGCTAGACATTCTCGAATTCGGTAAGGACTATCTTTTGCCTTGGTTCATGATGGAAATCCAATTTCCAAATACGACACCGTGCGGTTTTGACTGTATATATATATATGGCGAAACGATATATGGTACCCATGCCGTCTATGATTGATAGTTATGATTTGAAATAGTTTTTGAATCATATAAACACTAGTAATAATATCAAAAGCTTTTGTTTTATTCGTATCAAGCATATTTTGGCCATTATAAGGTAAAACTCTATCCTCCGGTTTGCGTTGCATTGTGTGATGGGAACTGAGTCTTATAATGGCTTCATTTTTATAAAAAGCATTGCGATGTTTAAAGAATGATTTGTTTTAAAGCACTGGCAATCCGATGGAGTAAACCCGTTCCTCGAAAGTGGCGTGGTCCCGTGATTAGCCATATTTTAAGTGTGTTGAGTTGATTTTTCATACCAGTCCCATGACTGGCTCGTAGTTTGTTTCACTTTCAAACTCGGGTGCCCCTTTTTCTACACGGGCAGCCTTGTATTCAGGTTTAGCAGGCTTTATTCGAATAGCTGGAGCTGAAGATGGATTCTATCATTTATCTCTTTTTATGTTGTTCAGCTCCTATTGTACATTATGTTTGTTTTCCACTGCAGACATTTATGTATAGCTGAACTGTATTTGTACTAAGTATGATCCTGTATACTGTGTAACTCTGATGATTACGTTTGTCCAGTATATTCTATTGTTCATTATCTGGTGTATTTATTTAATTCTGTTCTGCTATTATCTGTTTATGTGTTATATTCCAAAGATTACCCTTGTCACCGTTTGTACGGGAAATGGGGTCGTGACAACGTGGTATCGGAGCTTTGGTTAAGCTTAGATCTGGAATATAACATATTAACAAACTCGTCAGAAATAGAACCAGTAGTGTTCTAGGACGGGTAACTCTATACAGATAGGATCAGTAATATCCTAGTATGAGTAAAGCAGAATGAAATACACCCCAGTAGACACATTTACATTCAAGTATTTGTCTCTATATTTTGAAATATCTTTTCTGTTGATCTGACACTTGATCTATTGTTTGCAGAAGTACTAGAAAATGAGTGTTAGAAATAGAAGAAATGCAGAACTAGATCTAGAGGCTCTATTTAAGAGATATCGAAATCTGGGTGGAGCACAATTCTCGGGCAATGAATCTATTATTCAAACTCAGGCTTGGGTGAGCTCTGCAGAAAGAATATTTGAGCGTTTCCAGCTGAGACATGACCAGAAAAGATTAGTAGTATCTTGGGCGCTCAATGGAGAAGCTTTATTCTGGTGGGAAACAATCATCAAAGATAATCCAGAAGGTGATATCACCTAGGATAGATTCAAAGAGATTTTCCTAGGAAGATTTACTCCTCATGAAGCAACGGAGCGATTATGTGATGAATTCTCCTATCTGATACAAGGAGATATGACCATTACCGAATATCATAAGAAATTCAGCGAACTTTCTCACTTTGCTCCTCATCTGATTCAAGATCCAAAGAGGAAGAATCTGAGATTTATTTATGGCCTGCAAAGAAAATATCAGAATAGTGTGATGAGGAATGTGAAGCTCCCTTTTTCTGAAATGATTTATATGGCTTATCAGTATGAAGATCTCCATAAGAAAGGTATGTTGCGCGACGAAGAGGAAGTCAGCTCGAGTAACAAAGTGGAGTCTGAAACTGATATTCCTGAAGCCAGTACGAGGTCTGAGGTCAGTAAGAAGCCCAGTGCCAAGAGAAAAAGAGCTAAATCTAAGAAGGAACCAGTAACAACTGCCACATGCTCTAACTGCAATAAACAGGGGCATCTGACCAGGAAGTGTAAATCCTCGAAGAAACGAAAGGAGGATGGGTTTAAATCCAACAAGAAGCTCCAGGAAAGTAAAAGATGCAATCAATGCCATCGGTTGGGTCATGTAAAACAAGAGTGTCGGCTGTTAAAAACAACCAAAGAAGCTCAAGTAAATGAAGTGGCAGAAGTGCCTGCATCCTCGTCTATTCAGGAAATGCCAGATGTTTTAGAAGGCACGCTTACTGTCAAAGACATTCCTGTTAAAGTACTGTTTGACACTGGCGCGTCGCGAAGCTTTATTGCAAAGAATGCAGCTAAGAAGCTGGATTTGAATTTGAAGAAGCTCAAGGAACCAATGACTGTCCAGAATCCGGTTGGGGGTTCCATTGATCTCAGTTGGGTTTGTGGAGTGCCGGTTTCTTTTTCTCGTTATCGGTTTCCTACCATCGCGGTGGTCATGAATTTTAAAGAATTTGATCTTATCTTGGGGTTAGACTGGTTGACCAAATATGAAGCTGAAGTTAAATGCGCCGACAGAGTCGTAAAGGCGAAGATTAAATCAGGTGATTATATAACCATTCCGTGTGAAGGACAGAAATCTAATAGAAAAGACTTCTGGGAAGCTCTCAATGTTTCTCCAGCCCAAATAGAAAATATCCCTGAAATCACAGAGAATATTCCCGACCTAGTGAAAGATATCCCTGTCGTCAAGAACTATGCGGATGTGTTCGAAGAAGTTGTTCGCTTACCTCCGCAAAGAGAAATAGATTTCAAAATTGCTTTGATTCCGAATGCAAGGCCGGTAGTTCACGCTATTCGAAGAATGTCCTTGAAAGAGAAAGAGGAATTAGACAATCAAACACGACTGTTAGTATGGAAGGGTCTGATCAGGCCTAGTTTCTCTGATTGGGGTGCAGCAGTGGTGTTTGTCCCAAAATCTGACGGTACTCTACGGCTATGTGTGGATTATCGTGATCTGAACAAACAGACAATAAAGAATAAATATCCATTGCCGCGGATTGATGATTTGTTGGATCGATTAAATGGCGCACAAGTATTTTCACGAATGGACCTAGCTACAGGTTTCCATCAGCTTCGTATCACCGAGGAGTGTGTTCCTTTGACAGCATTCAGAGGTCCAGACTTATTCTATGAGTGGTTAGTAATGCCCTTCGGCTTATGTAACACTCCAGCCTATTTCGTCGATCTAATGAACAGAGTATTCAGAGGAGTATTGAATAAATTTGTTCTGGTTTTCATTGATGATATCCTTATCTTCTCTAAGTCAGAAAGCGAGCACGAAAAACATTTGGAACAAGTGTTAGAAATTCTCAGAAAGAATGTGTTGAAAGCAAAGTTTTCCAAATGTATATTCTGGCAAGGAGAAGTAAAATTTCTGGTCCATGTCATATCAAAAGAAGGAATTGCTGTGGATCCAAGTAAAATCACAGCTATTCAGAATTGGAAACAGCCCAGTACTCCTACAGAAGTCCGCAGTTTTCTCGGATTGGCTAGTTATTACCGGAAGTTCGTTAAAAACTTTTCGAAGATATCTGGTCATTTAACGAAGCTTACAAAGAAGCACTCTAAATTCAAATGGACTCCAGAAAGTGAAGAGGCTTTTGAAGAGCTAAAGTTAAGGTTAACGACAGCTCCAGTGTTAACCATCATCGATGGCAATCAGGATTTGAAAGTCTGGACTGATGCTTCTAGAGAAGGCCTTGGCGTAGTGTTAATGCAAAGGGGTCAAGTGATTGCTTATGCTAGCCGTCAGCTGAAGCCACACGAGAAAAACTACGTCACTCACGATCTTGAGTTATTGGCTATAGTATTCGCTTTCAAAATCTGGAGACATTATCTTCTGGGTGAGAGATTCGAACTGTTTACAGATCAACAGTCGTTGAAGTATTTGTTCACCCAGAAAGACTTGAATCTGAGGCAGCAACGTTGGCTAGAGTTCCTTGCAACATACGATTTTGAGATTATATACACTCCAGGGAAAGCCAATGTCGTGGCCGATGCGTTAAGCCGAAAGAATTAAATGATCGCCAGATTTATTATCACGACTTCATTAATAGATAAAATATCTGCTCTTCAGAAGGATGATCACTTCATTCAGAAGATCAGGGAGATAATTCAACAAGGCGAACCCTCGAGTTTTCAAGTTGATAATGATGGGATTCTAAGGCTCAAAGGTCGAATTTGTGTCCCTAACGTTGCTGAGCTCCGAAAGGAAGTACTGGATGAATGCCACAAGTCAAAACTTAGTATCCATTCAGGAGTAAGCAAAATGTATAATGACATCAAACACACTTTCTGGTGGAAGTCGATGAAGAGGGACATTTCTTTATATGTTAGCCAATGCCCTACTTGCCAACTAGTCAAGAGCGTCCAACAGAAGCTGGCTGGATTGTTACAACCGCTGGACATTCCAGGCTGGAAGTGGGAACATATTTCCGTGGACTTCATTGATGATCTGCCCAGAACCAGAAAAGGAAATGACAGTATTTGGGTGATCGTAGATCGCTTCACGAAGACCGCCCATTTCATACCAGTCAGATCAAACAGAACTGCTCAGAGTCTAGCGCAGATATACTTCAGGGAAACTGTTAGACTACATGGAGTGTCGCTCAGTATAGTCAGTGATAGAGATACAATATTTAATAGTAAATTCTGGGAGGCATTTCAAGTAGAGCTGGGAACAAAGCTGAATCTAAGCACCGCTTATCGTCCTCAAATAGATGGTCAGACTGAGAGGGTGAATTGTATTTTAGAAGATCTATTGCGGGCTTGTGTACTAGATTTTGGTGGGTCATGGGAAGACCATCTACATTTGGCTGAATTCTCATATAACAACAGCTACCAGGCGAGCCTGACAATGTCGCCATTCGAAGCATTGTATGGTAGGCCGTGCCGATCCCCTGCTTGTTGGGTCGAACCCGGTAATAGACTTGTGTTGGGGCCAGATATGATTCGGGAAGCTGCCGACAAAGTCGATTTTATTAAGAAACGATTACTGGCTGCTCAAAGCCGACAAAAGAGCTATGCCGGTAAAAGAAGAAGAGATATATCGTTTGCAGTTGGCGACTATGTATATTTGAAAGTATCGCCGATGAGAGGAGTAATCCGGTTCGGTAAAACTGGAAAGTTGGCGCCCAAATTCATTGGTCTGTTTCCTATTCTGGAACGGATCGGAACTCTCGCTTATACGGTTAAATTGCCTGATTGGTTGCCTGGAGTTCATGATGTATTTCACATGTCTCAACTTCGAAAGCACGTTCATGATCCAGACTTGATCGTGGAAGAAGCAGCTCAACAAGATATTGAAATTACTCGAGAATTAGCTGTGAGAAGAGAGCCGCTCAAGATTATCGGCAAAGAAACCAAAGAGCTGAGGAACAAGAAGGTTCACTTAGTCAAAGTGCAATGGAGTGGAGATCCGCGAGATTGTACTTGGGAAACTGAGGAGAGCATTCAGAAAGCCTATCCTAAGTGTCGAGTGGATATCTCTGATTGACTCCGGTGCAAGGTACATTTACCATACATTGCATTACCAATTAATTCTCTACTCTGCTGTAATTTTCTTTCCATGGATGTGCACTTTTAATTCTATAGTCTGCTTAATTTAAAAAGAATGTATTAATTAATTTGTATGATATTGAAAAGTTAAAAACAATTTGATTGTTGTTTGTGTTGAGTGATAGTAGATTAGATTAATTAAATAATTGAAACGATAGTTAATTTAATCAATAAGATAATGAATGGTAGGATTTATTCATTTAACTCACACATTGAACTGATTTAAAAATAGATAGAAATATATACATGTGCATTATATATGTTTGAACTGGTAATTGGATAGATGTTGAGTTAAGAATTTATTTGTGTGCCCGACAAATAGGTAAACCTTATTGAGTTGGATGCGAAATTTTATTATATCAACTCCTGTGAATGCCATTGGATGCGGAGTGTTGGTTATTCTGTGTGTAATAATAAATGTCGCTATAGGATAGTAACAATTAATTTTGAACTACATTACATGGCATACTTCTGGAAGATAGGCATACTTCATCATATACCACATAAGCATTTGGAGCTTGTGTTACGAGGTGGAAGATTTACCATACGAGCGAGAGGCTTGTATGGCGATGACTATATTTTACAGGTTGAACTGATGACTGATATGGACTATTTAAATTGTAACGATAAAATTGCCAGATTAATAAAAACCCCACACGGGTCTGGAGTTGACAATAATCACGTCTCTCTAGTTGTTAGATACGGCACATGGACTATTTATTTCCCACACGGGACGAGGTGACGAGGATTTATCCTCTGGAGCATTTAAAATACACACTCCCTCAGGCTTTGACAGGGTGACGAGAATTTATTCTCTGGAGTTATTATCAATACACGCTCCCCTGTAAACACCAGAATATATCACTATAAATATGTGTATGCTTATTAGGATTTATTGGGTACCCAATATGGCCCAATAAATTTCCAAACCTCTCCCCGTACAAAGGAGGTTATGGCGAAATTTTTTGAAAATTTCGGGTGTTAGCCAAATTTTTGAAGAATTTGAAAATTCTGAGAAACTGAAATTTGGAGAATTGAAGCCAAATTGGACGTAGAGTTGATTAATCAAACCACTTTCGACTTTGTTCCTTTTCGGGGACGAAAAGTTTTAAGTGGGGGAGATTGTAACGATCCGGAAAATCTGAACCAATTTAAAAAAATTTAATTGGCTAAAATAATGGATTTTAAATATTTAAAATAAATATTTTAAATAATAGCAATGAAAAGTGAGTTTGAATCGACGTTTGAAAACGAATATAATTAATTCTTATTATAAACAAGGCCTGAAAAGGCGCTGCAGTTTCAAAATTTGAATTCAAACTTTGACGGACTGTACCCGGTGCAAAACAAAACGCATTTGAGAGAAACCAAAAATATTTAAATCTGTTAGTGAATACCTTTCTAACGAATCTGAAAAATCAAAGTTTCATAGCGGAAAGCAAAAGTTATGGCCAAATGAATTTTCAGAAAGGTCGCTATGGAATTTGTATAGCCCGTGAAATTGGCCATTTTGCAAACGACCTCGGAATTCAACGAAACCACTTTTGTTGGATCCGGGATGGGAAGTTATTGCTAGTTTTCAAATTTCATAATTTTTGAAGCTAGTATGTGAGCGGGGCAAAGGAAAATGTGTTTTGGTCAATTATAGTTAAATTGGATCGACCAGAAATGGGCCTTTTTGCAAACGGTCTTAGAATTCGACGAAACTAGATTTTTTGGGACCGTATCGTCAAAACATAGCCAGATTTATTTTTTTGGAATTTTTTGAATTAGTTTGTGGCCCTGGCAAATTGAAATGTATGTTCAAATCAAATATTGAATGTTTTGTATTTTAATCTGAATGAAAACTGACTGAAACAGTCGAATGGGCCTATGAAACATATCCCATTGTGTTCGGAATGGGGGTAAAACGCTATGGACGACAGTCGTTGGGTTAGGATTGGTGTTAGTTCGTGAAGAGGGGTATTTTTGGTTTTTTAAAAATTTATAAATATAAAAAAAATCATTCATTGGTCAACGGTTAAATTCTCTCTCCCCGATAGCCCCCCTCGCGAACGACGGAAGTGCTCCATCCTTCCCGGGCTTTTTGCCGCTGCCACGATCATCTTCAGGCTAGGCTCCAGTTGGTTTTTTTGAAGATCTCCTCCCCCTCTTCAAATCAAGACCAGCCTCGCTCCTCCTCGTCTCGTGTGACGTACAAACCAGCCCCTAGAAGTCAGCGCCTTCGAAGAGTCGCCGTGCCCACCTGACAGCATCGATCGGAACGCCACAGGTGGCGTTGGGTGCGTGCCTCGGAGCTCTACAACGCTGCGAAGTCTGATTCTCCTCAAGGTTCACGGATTAGCCGATATTTGAAAACCTAGTTTTGAAGAAAACAATGAGGTATACGACTTGTTCTATTTTCAACTGTTTTAACACCTTTAAACCGTTGCAAACTTTGAAAAATCATATCTTTTTCGTGTTTTGACGAAATTCAGTGAAACAAGAGACAGCGGACTCGTGTGGACGTCTTCTACCTTTAGAAGAGACAGCATATTTTTCTGAGCCTTCTGCTATTTTTAGTGGAGTGGAACCCAATGTGAGATTTCTAATTTATAAACGATATGGAAAACGACGATGTATAAATTATATAGTCGATGTATGAGTTATATAAGCGGTGTACACCTCTTGTATAATCGTTGTATAAGTTGTATATGCGTTGTAAAAATTATATATGTGTTGAAATAGAAGTGAAATGCTATATATATATATATATATATATATACGCCCCTCGTCCACAAACCATGGACGATATTTATTGGTTGTGATTGGTGTGAAAATTGATTGATAGCGAATTGTTGATTGAAATTGTTTGTGGTTGAAATTGATTGATTGTGGTTGAAAAATACCCGTTTGTGGTTGAGAAATATTTGGTTGAAACCACATAGGATTAGTTTGTGGAAATGAAATAAATATACATGCCGCCTGCGTGCGAACTAGATGCATGAATCCCCATTGTCAAAAACCGCGAGGTTTTAAGGTAGAGCGAGGAGCCGTACTAGGGACGGTCCCGATTTTAAATACCCTGCCGTTATGCTGCCGAAATTTTGAATAATATTCATGTGTTTGAATTATTTTCATTTGTAGAAACTATATTTATTCGTTGAATAGAAAACCTTCATGTGTTGAATTGAAACTCATTCGTTGAATAGAAATTCATGTGTTGAATGGTATTCGTGTTTTAAATATAAAAATCACCTTTTCATATATACATACAAACTATAGAAAACCTTCATGTGTTGAATCGATATTCATTCGTTGGATAGAAATTCATGTGTTGAATGGTATTCGTGTTTTAAAATATAAAAATCACCTTTTTATATATATATACAAACTATAGAAAACCTTCATGTGTTGAATCGATTTTCATTCGTTGGATAGAAATTCATGTGTTGTATGGTATTCGTGTTTTAAATATAAAAATCACCTTTTTATCGATATATATAAACTATAGAAAACTTTCATGTGTTGAATCGATATTCATTCGTTGATTTGAAATTCATATGTTGAAAGGTATTCATATTTTGAAAGAAATTGTTTTATAATAAAAATCCCATTTTTATCATCAATATGAGATATATAAAATAATCTTGTTTTGAAATAAATTGTTTTATAATAAAAATCCAATTTTTATCACCTATATTAACTATATAAAATAGTCGAGTTTTGAAATAAATTGTTTTACATTAAAAATCACATTTTTATTATATACATGAATTGTTAAAAAAAGTGAAGTGTTGAAATAGAAGACAGTTAGATAAAAATATCATTTTTATCAAATGTATGAAAACCATATAGTTTTGAAATCGAAGGAACGATATATATATATATATATATATATATATATATATATATATAAATAGAATTGAAATATATCGAATAGCGAAGCTGCAGTTCGTAATTTGAAACCGTGATTTCAAACGATTATACCGGGAGATCCGACCATCGGATTTTCCTGAAATCGCAACCGTTGGGTTCGCTTTGGAAATATCTTTCCAACGGCACCAACTTTGTAAAAATCCAACGGTTGGATTGCCTGGAATGTTTAATTCAAATATGAAGAAAAACAGCGCCAGAATCAATTATATTTTTATATATATATAAATATAATTATATTTAATCGAATAACGACGCTGCAGTTCGTATTTTGAAATCGAAACTTCAAACGATTGTACCGGGAGATCCGACCGTCGGATTTTCCCGAAACTGGAACCGTTGGATTCATTTTGAAAAGATCTTTCTAATGATGTAAATTTTGTGAAGATCCAACGGTTAGATTTTCAGATATGTGTAAATCAAATCTGAAGAAAAACAGCGTCACGGTCGCGTTATGGCCCGAAGCCTCGTTTTGAATAAATTGGCTATTTTAAAATAAATAAAAATAGCGATAAATCATTATAAAATATTATAAACGATATGGATGTGAAATTTAGAAACTAACTGAAGGTTGGCTAAGTCGAATGGTTTCTGGGGTATTGATCTGATGTTGGTTTCGGCCTTCGGGGTTAATATTCGGGAAATCGTTCTCTTACTGATTTACGGTTAGCGACTAATGAATTGAAATGATGCGTATGTGTATTTGTGTTGCACTTGTTTATCATATACGCGAGATGCTTAGAAAGACCAGGTTTATCCCATTCTGAATAACTGAATCGACGATAAGAAATCGAAGATAAAGACGGTGATCGAAAACCAGAGATCTTCACCTCGTTTGGATGGTAACCGAGGTCCTGATTGGGAGGCATCCCGAAATATGGATAATGAGCGGTGATCGTCCAGACGTACATGGTGATCGATGGGTTTGCAAGGTATATAGTGTCTACGGTTTCGTTCAGACCCAGAACGGACTTGCAAATGGACAGTGTGTCTGACATTGGAATTTATTCTGTGTGATTGATAGCCATCAGTCGCACGGTGTGAATTGCCTATGTGGCATGCTAAGATGCAGTGATCAGGGCTTCTGTTGAAAAGCAAAGTCTTGTGGTGATGATCAAAGCACCGCCTGTGTGGCGTAGCTTTGTATATAACGTGAATTCGCGAGCCTCACACCCCGGTATGAAACAGAAACGGGAGAAGGACCTCAGGGGGGACGTGCGTTTTCTTTCTAGCTAGAAGTGGCGTCAGTGGTTTTACACGCCCTAACGAGTTTGACTTATGTGGTTGTTAGTGTTGCAAGGCGCCTCGGTTAGATCGGACAATCCGGGTCCGATGGAGTCAATCGTTGGCTCACTTACGCCCCAAAGGGCGGAGAAACGCATTGTTCAGGTATTATAATCCACTTCGTGTGGACCGGCCCTGACGATTCAAGGTACGGTTGCGGCTGTGCCTGAGACTCGGGCTAGACAGTCTCGAATTCGATAAGGACTATCTTTTGCCTCGGTTCATGATGGAAATCCAATTTCCAAATACGACACCGTGCGGTTTTGACTGTATATATATATGGCGACATGATATATGGTACCCATGCCGTCTATGATTGATAGTTATGATTTGAAATTGTTTTTGAAACATATAAACACTAGTAATAATATCAAATGCTTTTGTTTTATTCGTATCAAGCATATTTTGGCCATTATACGGTAAAACTCTATCCTCAGGTTTGCGTTGCATTGTGTGATGGGAACTGAGTCTTATAATGGCTTCATTTTTATAAAAAGCATTGCGATGTTTAAAGAATGATTTGTTTTAAAGCACTGGCAATCCGATGGAGTAAACCCGTTCCACGAAAGTGGCGTGGTCCCGTGATTAGCCATATTTTAAGTGTGTTGAGTAGATTTCTCATACCAGTCCCATGATTGACTCGTAGTTTGTTTCACTTTCAAACTCGGGTGCCCCTTTTTCTACACGGGCAGCCTTGTATTCAGGTTTAGCAGGCTTTATCCGGATAGCTGGAGCTGAAGATGGATTCTATCATTTATCTCTTTTTATGCTGTTCAGCTCCTATTGTACATTATGTTTGTTTTCCGCTGTAGACATTTATGTATAGCTGAACTGTATTTGTACTAAGTATGATCCTGTATACTGTGTAACTCTGATGATTACGTTTGTCCAGTATATTCTATTGTTCATTATCTGGTGTATTTATTTAATTCTGTTCTGCTATTATCTGTTTATGTGTTATATTCCAAAGATTACCCTTGTCACCGTCTGTACGGAAAATGGGGTCGTCACAAGTTTTTGACTCATATCGTGGTGTGAGGCTAGCGAATTAACGCTATATAGAAAGCTATACTATTTAAAGTCGTGCTTTGATCATCAACCACAAGACTCTGCTTTCCAACAGAAGCCTTGATCATTTGCATCTCAGCATGCCACACAGGCAATTCACGCCATGCGACTGATGTCTATCGATATATAACCTCTAAGCTCGTACTTCTTAGAGAAGGGTGTTAAGCAAGAGAATAAATTCTCTGCCACCAAACAGATATATATTTAATAGAAATAAATTAACATAGAATAAAATCCAATGTAAGACATACATCCATTTACTAGTTCGTTCTGGGTCTGAATGAACGTAAGCACCTTATTCCTTGTCCCATATGCCCATTATAGGAGAGAGGTCCTTGCATATCCAGTCGATCTCCAATTACGTCTGGACGATCACCACTTACTACCTTTCTTGGGAGAACAGCCCTTTCAAGACAACAGTAATCATCCAAACGATATGAAGACCTCCGGTCTTCGACCACCGTCTTCATCGTCGACTTATCGTCAAATCAGTTATTCAAAATGGGTATAAACCCAGTCTTTTCGAAAAACTCGCGCATATAATAAACAAGTGCTACACAAACACAACATAGCCTCATTCCAATTTAGAATATTCTTTTATTCAAATATTCACATCATTAGAGAAAAGTTCCCATTAATTTTATCATAGATAAATTCTTTAAATTTATTCATTAATCTTCCTTTGGATATCAATTCAAACCAAATTAAGGTTTATCCAAACTAATCGGGATTAGCACACCTTACTGAAGTAATCATTTGTTTTGTTTCCCAATCCCAACCATTTATCCCATGGAGCAAAACTGGTGATACTCCATACCTACCACCACTGTGTTATCGGTAAAAATTAATTACCATTTCCCATTCAAATCTAATTAAAGATTTAACTATCGTTTGGAGCAAAATTGGTGATACTCCATTCTCGACCATTTCCCAAATTTGATAACTTAAATTATCATATCCTCATTTCAATCTAATTAAAGATTCATTAAAACTCCACTTAGTTTTATTCTTCCCAAAAATCAATATTAATGATTATTTAACTTTGGGAAATCAAACATGTCACATCGACAATCTACACCGTACCATTTATCTTTGCCGATATATAACCTCTGAGCTTGTACATCTCAGAGAAGGGTGTTAAGCAAGAGAATAAATTCTCCGCCACCAAACAAATATATATTTAGCAGACATCAACCAATACAGTTCGGAATACAATGTTAGACATGTAATCCTGTCTTTAATTGGGTTAAAGAACTAATGTCATTTAAAACACAGTTCACGATAAACCCCAAAATCACATTCCATTAATTATGGAATCTTCACGGAAAACATATCAACATATAATCGATATCAATTTCTGTATCTGATTAATAATGTAAATGGAATAACGACAAAGCCTTTTAAATTCCATATATATTAACGGTCTTCCTCCACTGAAGCTCACTTCTATTATTACCAAATCGACTTCCATTCCTTTCCAATTTATTTTATTAAATTGGTAAACTTTACTTTGGAAAATTTCCATTAAATATTAATAAAAAGATTCATAAATTCCAAATCACATTTCACTGTTAATCGGGTTAAAGAACGAATGTCGTTAAAACACAGTTCACAATAAACCCAATTCACATTCCATTTTATTCCAACTATTTAATATATTTGGAATCTCTAATAATCTTAATTAAAAGATTTATTCTTTTCACATGGGGTTTAAGAACAGTGTTATTGAAGACACCATTCATGACAAACCCAAAATCTAATTCTTTTATTCAATTCCAACTAAATATGAATTAATTAATTGGAAACTTCACTAAATCCTAATTAAAAGATTTATTCTTTTCTCAACTGGGTTTAAGAACAGTGTTATTTAAGACACCGTTCACGACAAACCCAGAATCCAATCTAATATTAAATACAAGGCTCTGATTAGAAATTATATCAGCTCATATTCAATATCAAATTATGAAACTAACGGGTATCGTATTGGGAATAACGATATATGTATCTTCCAAATTCCTAAACAATATCCATATAACCACGGAATCCAATATCGAAATATTCCGAAGACTATTTTCATTCCAATCCATTCCAATTTATTCATTGGAAAATTCTGGTTATTTTTAAAACCATTTCAAATCCAATTTATTTCTTTGAATATATAGGATTATTATTCTCGTTAATAACTTGTTCATTTTGAGAAAAATATATTTTTATCTTTTCAAATATGGAATTTTTCATCCCAATTCTTTCCAAATCATTTATTATGATTTTACGCAAATTATTAATATTCTTAATAATTTTATTAAGGCCCTTTCAGTTGATTTCCATAAGCGGTCATCGAACTGCACTTACAGTGACCTTTTCTAAATTTTATTTGCACATAACTCCAAATCCAACCGTTAGATTTCAAATCTCTTATATTCTTTGGAAAGCTCTTTTTGATACGAACCCAATGGTTCTCGTTTTAGGAGAATCTGAATGTAGGACCTCCCGTAATATCAATTCGAAGATAATGCTCGAAATTCGCGAACGGTCGCAGCGCGGCGCGTTCTTTACAGGCCATTAAAAATATATAATATATATATTATTTATATTTTGTAGATTTCCATTAAAAACGTACTTTATGAATTGTTTCAAATTTGTTTTAAATACGATTTCAACTTCATTTCAATTTTAAATCAAAATTTAATATTCCTTAATTATAATATTTAAATGATAATATTGTCAAAATATCAGATTTTGAAATCGTTTCCCTTTCGATATTCATTATAAAAATGAATACAATTGCTATAAATATTGTTCGCATAAAAAAGGCACAAATCTAATCAATAAGACTTCATATATTTCAATATTTTCGCGCCCATCCGAAATCGGACATCAAATTCACATTTTTATTCTTTACTGAATATTAATTTAAAATATTCATTACTTTAAAATATTCATTATTTTAAAATATTCTTTCTTTCAATTGGAATCAGACACAGTCGATTACCAGATAATGTTATTTATATGGATTTCATACAACACATGTATTCAACAATAATGATGCACAGTCAACCATCATCCAGAGTGCATTACACAACTGCATAAGCGTTGAATATAAATAATTAATGATTACAACAGTCTGTCAAACCATCGATTGACATACAACTAAACAATTTGGATTAGTGTACGTCAAATATCATCCCAGTACCCGTGTGGGGTTTCAACCATCGAATAATAATTATAATTTGTGCACTTGGGCGATGTGTAGAAATTATCGTCCCGATCGGCATCACAAAAATAGGCGAGCATGAATAAGTCATCCGACTTGTAAATGGATGTGTAAACTTATTTTTTTACTACCCAATAATTATTTTATTTATCACAGTTATAAGCTAAAAATAATATTTTCAGTTAACTAAATTTTTCTAACATTTTTTGCAATATTTCGGCAGCATAACGACACGATACTAGAACTAGAATAAGGTCTAGCCTTATCCCTCGCCTAATACTGGTGAAACGACCCAAACTTCCCCATAAAGGAAAGCCCGGATTGAGTTGAAAACACAACAAATCAGAACACAAACAGAAGAAAATTTCATTGCATATTGCAACAATTTACATCAGAGTACCAGAATATACCGAGTATGAGCAAATAATATACATTTGATAAATATCAGAGATTTACAAATTATTATGCAGTGGAAAATAATACAATACACAGCTGGAAGAGATAAACGGATATAGAGCTTTCCGAATATATCTTCAGTTGTAAACCAGGATCCTATAAGAAAAAATCTGCAAATTTAAAACTACTAGCTTCCCGTGTGAAAAATAAAGGCACGCAGTGTTTATGTTAAAACAATTAACTCCAGGTCAGTCATGTGACTGGTGTGAAAACTAAAACAGTTATTTAAAACTTTACTTTAAAATAGACTAAATCAAGGTACCCCGCCGTATAACACGGAATGGGTTTCCTCCCAAGAATACCAATGCATAAAACAAAGAGCGCAATGCTTTTTGGGAAAATGAAGCTATTATAAGACCCAGGTCCCATCACATAATGCAACGCAAGCCGAAGGATAGGGTTTTTACCTTGTAATAGCCAAACATTCTTGGTACGTTTAAAATAAATCATTTGATACTATTATAAGTGCATAGTGTATAAAACAACTTAAAATACAAATGTATCAATCATAGACGGCATAGGTACCATATATCATGTTGCCAATACTAGGCTCTACAATCAACATCGAAATGTCATGTATTGGAAATTGGATTTCCGCCATGAGTCGAGGCAAGGTATCATCCTCACCGGCTTCGAGACACTCTAGCAAATGCCTCAGGATCCCTTGCAAGGAACCATGGATCCTACAGGGTCGGTCCTCCCTTACGTTTGAGGATTAGTTATTCCTGAACACACGTTTCCCGGTTATATCGGACCTATATCCATCAGCTCCGTAGTCACCGATATATTCGAGGCCCCTCGCTGTCCATCATCCACATAGGTAAAAATAAATAAATGTCTGGGCTACGTACCATGACACCACCCATAGCTAAAAGGAAACGTCATGTCCTCCCTACGTCCCTGATCCCGTTTTTGACTCATACCGAGGTGTGGGGCTCGCAAATTAATGTGTTACACAAAGCTACGCTATATTAAATCTTTTCTTCAATCATTAACCACAAGACCCTGCTTTTCAACAGAAGCCTTGATCATTGCATCTCAGCATGCCATGAAAGCAATTCATTCCATGCGACTGATGTCTATCTATATATAACCTCTGAGCTCGTATGTCTCAGAGAAGGTCATTAAGGAAGAGAATAAATTCTCGGCCGCCAAATAGATATATATTTAATAGAGATCAATCAACACAGATTGAAATACAATGTCAGATACACATCCATTTACTAGTTCGTTCTAGGTCTGAACGAAACCGGAGGCACCTTATTCCTCGTTCCATATGTCCAATACAGGAGAGAGGTCCTTGCATATCCCGTCGATCTCCAAGTACGTCTGGACGATCACCACTTATTAACTTGTCTTGGGTGTACAGCCCAATCAAGGCATCGGTAATCATCCAAACTATGTGAAGACCTCCGGTCTTCAACCACCGTCTTCATCATCGACTTATCGTCGAATCAGTTATTTAGAATGGGTATAAACCCATCCTTTCAGAATAACTCGCGTATATAATAAAAAAGTGCTATAAAACACAACATACGCCTCATTCCAATTATGAATATTCTTTTATTTAAATATTCATATCCTTTGGGAAAGGTTCCCATTAATTTTATCAAAGATAAATTCTTTAAAATTTATTCTTTAATCTTCCTTTGGATATCATTCAAACCATATTAAGGTTTTCCAAACTAGTCGGGATTAACGCATCTCATCGAAGTAATCATTTATTTAATTTCCCAATCCCAACCTATTCAGCCAATGGAGCAAAACTGGCATTACTCCATAACTAACACCACGGTTGTAACACCCGAATTTTTGAATAATCAGATTAACTAAATTAAAGAATACTTAATTTCAAATATGGGAATTAAGGGAAATGGGTTAAGCCATTGCGTTCGTCTTGGAATTCTGGTTGAGATAGAGTTCGAGTTTGCGTAAAATGGATGCCATATGAAGAAGATATGGACGAACGAAGTTAGGCAGAAAAACCAGAAACGGGCCAGAATGCACTGGCGCACTTGGGAAGTGCGCCAGAACAAAATTGCACTGGCGCACTTGGGAAGTGCGCCCATGCAACATTGCATTGGCGCACTTGGCAGGTGCGCCCAGGCCAAGGTAAAAATCTGCACAGATTTCTGAGGCTCTGATTCGGACGGTGAGTCAGTGCTGAGTCATTTTTGACTAGTTAATGAGTCATTAGCGTTTCTGGATAGTTCTAAGCTGGACTGAATGGTTGCGGTTAACTCTAGGTTCATCCGACGGCTATAATTAAATTGAAATTCCATATAAACATGTGTAGACTCAAACCCTAGAATCAAATCAAAATTATATCAGTGGCCGTCATGTTGTCACTTCAAACCCTAGAGTAGCCGCCACCAACAAGAAGCAAATTAAAGACAACAATTCAATTCAAATCAAGCCTAAAACTACAACAACGAAATTGTCTACAACAAGGGAACGCTAATCAATTACAGAATTCAGATCCCAGAACTCAAGACCCCTTATTCAGTGAGTTCTTGTCACTTTTAGGTTTAAATAAATAAAAGTGAATTGTGGTAGACTATGATTCGGGTATATGTTGTTTGTAGTTATGCAAGCTTATTATTGTGAATCTTGAAGTTATGCTAGTTCATTATTGTCGTGAATCATGATATGATGCAAGTATATTATTGTTGTGAATCATGAAGTTATGCAAATTATTATGTTGAGAAACTATGAACCTATGCAAGTTGTTGCATTGTTAATTCATGAATCTATGCTAGTTGTTATCTTATGAATCATGAACCTATGTAGGTTACCTATGCAAGTTGATAGGTTGTTGTTTCATGGACCTATGCTAGTTGTTATGTTGTGGATCATGAACCTATGTAAGTCACCTATGCAAGAGGTTATGTTATGAATCTTGCAAGTTGTTATGTTGTGAATCGTGAACCTATCTAAGTTGTTAATTATGTTGAGAATCATGAACCTATGCAAGTTGTTATGTTGCAAAATCATGAATCTGTGCAAGTTGTTAATTATGTGGTGAGTCACAATTATATGTGAAGTTATCGTGTCATTTTCCCTAGTTGTCATGATTATGCCAAAAATTGTACTGAAAACGATCACCTTGTCATTCCCTTTATTTTATTGTTATGGCGAGAATATTTTGTAGCCTCGATGACGCCAAAAATGCAAATGGTTACGCTAGTTAAGAAGCGGGGAAAAGGGGAATTTGTAATAGGCATAGTGATTATGTAAATTGGACACATGATTGTGGTAGGGAAACATATAAACAATTACCTATTGTGACATGGGTAAAATTGGGTAAAAATGGTATAATTTGAATATGACCATTTATGGATAGGAAATTCAAATTGTTAATAAGATAGGTATTGACACCTATAAAAAGGAAAGGATTAATTAATTAACTTAATTAATCAAAAGAGGAATGTTTAAATTGAAATCTGAAGATTTGATATTGAGAATTGGCATAAACGCCTTAAAAGGCATAAAATAAATTGGTGATGAAACTGGTATGATTTTACATACCATAAATAGATGGACATAATTGAGTCAATTATGGCCATAGTTAAATTTGGAATTAATTGATAATTTGAATAGGGAAATTAATTCAAATTGGGGGAATAATTAATTTTGTAATTAATCATCTAAGACACAAGGTTAGGCTCTTTTGTGGTGTAAGACTGCCCGGACCTTCCCGGCAAATCCAACTGCCACAAATGCCAGTCTAATGTGGGAGGTCTTAGGCATAAATTAAATGCGTGACAGTTGTAAAGACACGAGGTTAGGCTCTTTTGTGGTGTAAGACTGCCCGGACCCGCCCGACAAATCCAGCTGCCACAAATGCCAGTCTAATGTGAGAGGTCTTTATAAGGTTACGGTCTTAATGAATTAAGAAACACTTAACCAGATAAACAAGTAGTGGGACATGAGGGGTTAAGTGGGTGCCTTGGGTGGCATGTGGTGCCTTGGGTGGCATGTGAAATACGATTAGATGCCTCAATAATAAATTAATGCTACTTAACCTAACTTAATACATATGGACTGTATGGTGGTTGACATAAGTTAGGGTTAAGTAAAACGAATTGGATTGTGGGTTGGTTAAGTACAACTGATGGGTGGGTGGGTAATATTAATATATATATAGGCCCACAAACTTAAACTCTATATAAATAGGATTAAATCTGAGGGAGGGTTAAGTACAACTGAAGGGTAGGTGGGTAATATTAATACATATAGGCCCACAAACTTAACCAAATAAAAAACGGTTATGTAATTAAGACACCTAATGGTATACATAACCGGGGCAAAATAGTAAAGTTATGTATTAAAGACACCCTTAGGGGTACGCATAACTAATGGGAATAGATAGAGTTATGTATTAAAGACACCCATAGGTACGCATAACCGATAGGTAGAATAGGGGTTATGTATTAAAGACACCTATAGGTACGCATAACTGATTGAGGGCTATGTAATTAAAGACACCTTAGGTTGTACATAGTCAGAAGAAAACCTAGTGGGGATACAAGACATAGGGGAGAGCTTGTATCATGTTGTGTGGAACCCATTTCAGTCAGTAACCCAGAGGGGTATCAAAGTAAAGAACTCCGTACTAGGCGAGGAAGGGGCACGCTTACTGAATGATTGTAAGAGATCCAAGACGAGACGGATGGTGTGGGTGGCGCAAACCGACCGGGGACATGTGCATGCATGGGCCGGGAAGAGGGTGACAAGACGATCATGACACCAGTAGGTGTAACTGTGCACACCTTGGGTTGCCTCTTTAGGGAAGTGATACCCCCTAGTTGTGGGACCAACGCAGGGTATCTACAGAGTAGGGAGCCGATCGATTAGGGTAGTGGTTAGGGTATACTCGGACGTATGCCCTAAGTCTACCAATTTATAATAGGAGGGTAGTGGGTACGACTAGTTGAGATAGGAGCAGGCGGCACCTATGGCAGCAGCTAGGAATACACGAAACTATCACCATCGTTATCATTAGCGAAAGGGATCATCTCATCTTGATTTAACTAGTAATAGTGCAGAGTAGTTTGTAGTGAAGCATACATCTTACCTTATTTGTCCTGTCATAACTGCCATCTGTACCGTGATCCTCTTATCCACTTTATATGCCTGTCATGTTTACCTTTATTTATTTACTGGCTAAAAGTTACTGGACTCACCAGACGTATGTCTGACCTAATTTGTTTCTCCTCTTTTCTTCCGTCCCTCCACCCCCCAAGGTTCTCAGGGAGGAAACACACAGGTTTAGTCAGGATTTGGATATCATTTTCTAGGAGCTACTTCTGAATTATGGCTCGAGTCTCTGTCTCTTATATGGCTTGCTCTTTAATATGGGGAATGATGTTTTCTTTTAAATACCTATGTACTTTGATAATTTAAGACAGAAGTGCTTTGTTGTAAGGGTTTAATGACTCTTGGTATTATGTAACAAAATATTTTGGTGATTTAATAAAGTTGTTTATTTTCCGCTGCAAAAAAATTTATATCTGTCTTGTGATATTCTGTGTCTATTTACCAAAAACGCTCCACTGAAGTTAAGGCATTCCCTTTTTGAGTGACCTTAATGGAGGTGGGGTGTTACACTTGGTATCAGAGTTGAAGGTTACCAGATTTGATAAAAAGCTTTTGAAAAACTATTTTCAAATAGGTTTTAAAAGAAAGTATTTTCAAAAAGGAATGCCTGTTTTGAAAAACATTCCCAAGAGCCATATATCTTTCCTTCGGTTCTTTGTATTGAATCTTTCCTTTTTCGTTTCAGCATGTCTGGAGCATCTGAGATACCAGAGGGCACTCATGTATCCGGTTGGTTTCGTCAATATCTCGAGGCTAGGGCCGCTACCGCGGGTCCGGCCAACGTTCCTCCTCCTCCTCCCCAGCTCCAGTCATTCCTCCGCGTGGAGAAACTTTCTCCAAGATATGTAAGGACTTTAGTTCGATGGGCGGAAAATCTTTTAGTGGGACAGAAACGTTTATTGAAGCTAGAAATTGGTTTAAGGAAGTGGAGGATCTATTTGGCATTTTCGACTTGGACGACTGTAAGAAGGTCCAATTGGCTGCTTGGTTGATGAAAGACGAGACTTCGTTTTGGTGGGAGGTCACTAATGGAGAGCGTCCAGTTGATACAAGGCCGGATTTCAGGCGTAGGTTTGAGGCGAAATTTCTCTCACGAGTGGAACAAAATCTATATATGGAAAGTTTTTTGGCATTGAAGCAGGGGGATCTGTCAGTAAAAGAGTACGTCAACAAGTTCAATCAGTTGGCGAGGTTCGGCTTAGACTTAGTGAACACACCTGAGAAGAAGGCTCTGAGATTTGTTAAAGGCTTGAATGAGCCGCTACACGGATTGGCTATGACCCACATTCCCATGGGGGCCACTTTTGAAAAGATGGTGGATATGGCCCTCATGCATGAAGAGGACAAAGGAGCAAAGAAAGAGGAAAAAGTTGAAGGGACACTGAAAAATAAGAAGGCGGGACCTAAGAAAGGACAGCAACCGCAGAAGAAAGGCAAGAAGGATGACAAGAGAAAGGATAAGAGGAAATGCCACTATTGTGGGAAAGAAGGTCACCTAGTCAAAGAGTGTAAAAGGAGGAAGTCCAATTGCTTTAATTGTGGAGAGGTCGGACACTTTTCCAAGGAATGCCCGAAGGTGCAGGTATCGCAAGGGACTTCTGGAGGGCAGGCGAACGCTCTCGTGGCAGATGGATAGGATAGAGATAGGAAAAATTTATGTAAAAGGTTTAATTTCCTTATGAAGTTAAGACTCTTTTGGATTCTGGCATTTTGATTTTGTAATTGACTCTGCACTTTAATACTAGTCTTGTTTCTGATACCGTAGTTGTTTCAAACCCCTTTTGTGGTTCGGCTCATTTATTGGTGTTTTGTAAGGGGTTGAAATTATCTGTGTTAGGCGTCAAAAATTTGAAAGTGACATTTGTGTGCTAAAGTTTATGGGCTATGGGTTGGTTCTAAATGGACCAGCTTTCTATGTAGAGGGCCGTTCTAGATTTTGAGAGGAGGGTCGTTAAGTTTCTAACTTGTCATTGGAAGACCCCCAAAATTTCTTGTGACCCGCAAGGTTCTGTTATGCCTAGCTTTCTAAGAATCATTCTGTAGTCTGATCTGTACTAGTAGTCTGTAAGTATCTAGATACTTATGAAGGATACGGGTTTCTACTCGAAGCATGAAGTAGATCTCCGATTTTGACATTGTTTAATGGAGGTAATTCTTTGGGTGTCAGTCTGATGTTGATTTCGGTCTTCGGGGCTAAGACTTAGGGAATTATTCTCTTAACCGATGTCAAATGGGAACAGAGCTTTTGTTTTAGTTATATCATTTGTTTATATCCCATCGACCGGAACTTCGACCTTTAGATAGGAAATCTATGGATGTAAACATGTGCTTGGGACATGTTATATTTGATGGTTGCAAGTGGATACAAGTGTTTGCTAATGGTTGCTCAT
The DNA here is from genome assembly GCA_030737875.1 of Allium sativum. Classification (NCBI taxonomy): domain Eukaryota; kingdom Viridiplantae; phylum Streptophyta; class Magnoliopsida; order Asparagales; family Amaryllidaceae; genus Allium; species Allium sativum. The sequence goes on from JASFAX010000025.1 coordinate 18,107,167, forward strand.
GGATGCATTTACAAACACATTAGGCACTAGATCGGCTCAAATCACTTTCATATTGCATATAAATGTGTGTGCATATTTAGGTTAATGGATGCACAATGGTTGTGTTATCATATGGATGTTGCATTTTGATGAATGGTTGAGCACACATGTAGAAATAATATGCATCGATAGGATTTTTTTCGCATACATAATGGACGCATGGCACTATCATGGTTTGCATTGAGGAGGCCAATTGAATCAGTAGACCACCTGATTTTGCATTAGATAAGGAACATATACACACACTTTTTGCATATGTTCATACGGCATTAGAAATTTATCAAGGACAATGGATGCCTATGTTTGATGGTTGAGTAGATGGATGATTGTACGGTAGGATGCACATTCTTCTTGACTTGAAGATTTCGGGGACGAAATCCTTTAAGGAGGGGAGAATGTAAGACCCCGAATTTTTGAATAATCAGATTAACTAAATTAAAGAATACTTAATTTCAAATGTGGGAATTAAGGGAAACGGGTTACGCCATTGCGTTCGTCTCGGAATTCTGGTTGAGATAGAGTCCGAGTTTGCGTAAAACGGATGCCGTATGAAGAAGATATGGACGAACGAAGTTAGGCAGAAAAACCAGAAACGGGCCAGAATGCACTGGCATACTTGGGAAGTGCGCCAGAACAAAATTGCACTGGAGCACTTAGGAAGTACGCCCATGCAATATTGCACTGGCGCACTTGGCAGGTGCGCCCAGGCCGAGGTAAAAATCTGCACATATTTTTTAGGCTCTAATTCGGACGGTGAGTCGGTGCTGAGTCATTACTGACTAGTTAATGAGTCATTAGGGTTTCTGGATAGTTCTAATCTGGAATGAATGGTTGCGGTTAACTCTAGGGTCATCCGACGGCTATAATTAAATTTAAATTCTATATAAACATGTGTAGACTCAAACCCTAGAATCAAATCAAAATTGGATCAGTGGCCGTCATGTTGTCGCCCCAAACCCTAGAGTAGCCGCCACCAACTAGAAGCAAATTAAAGAAAACAATTCAATTCAAATCAAGCCTAAAACTACAACAACGAAATTGTCTACAACAAGGGAACGCTAATCAATTACAGAATTCAGATCCCAGAACTCAAGACCCCTTATTCAGTGATTTCTAGTCACTTTTAGGTTTAAATAAATAAAAGTGAATTGTGGTAGACTATGATTTGGGTATATGTTGTTTGTAGTTATGCAAGCTTATTATTGTGAATCATGAAGTTATGCAAGTTCATTATTGTTGAGAATCATGATATGATGCAAGTTTATTATTGTTGTGAATCATGAAGTTATGCAAATTATTATGTTGAGAAACTATGAACCCATGCAAGTTACCTATGGAAGTTGTTGCGTTGTTAATTCATGAATCTATGCTAGTTGTTATGTTAGGAATCATGAACCTATGTAAGTTACCTAGGCAAGTTGATAGGTTGTTAATTCATGGACCTATGCTAGTTGTTATGTTGTGGATCATGAACCTATGTAAGTCACCTATGCAAGAGGTTATGTTATGAATCTTGCAAGTTGTTATGTTGTGAATCGTGAACCTATCTAAGTTGTTAATTATGTTGAGAATCATGAACCTATGCAAGTTGTTCTGTTGCAAAATCATGAATCTGTGCAAGTTGTTAATTATGTGGTGAGTCACAATTATATGTGAAGTTATCGTGTCATTTTCCCTAGTTGTCATGATTATGCCAAAAATTGTACTGAAAACGATCACCTTGTCATTCCCTTTATTTTATTGTTATGGCGAGACTATTTTGTAGCCTCGATGACGCCAAAAACGCAAATGGTTACGCTAGTTAAGAAGCGGGGAAAGGGGGAATTTGTAAAAGGCATAGTGATTATGTAAATTGGACACATGATTCTGGTAGGGAAACATATAAACAATTACCTATTATGACATGGGTAAAATTGGGTAAAAATGGTATAATCTGTATATGACCATTTATGGATAGGAAATTCAAATTGTTAATAAGATAGGTATTGACACCTATAAAAAGGAAAGGATTAATTAATTAACTTAATTAATCAAAAGAGGAATGTTTAAATTGAAATCTGAAGATTTGATATTGAGAATTGGCATAAACGCCTTAAATGGCATAAAATAAATTGGTGATGAAATAGGTATGATTTTAGACACCATAAATAGATGGACATAATTGAGTCAATTATGGCCATAGTTAAATTTGGAATTAATTGATAATTTGAATAGGGAAATTGATTCAAATCGGGGGAATAATTAATTTTGTAATTAATCATCTAAGACACGAGGTTAGGCTCTTTTGTGGTGTAAGACTGCCCGGACTCGCCCGGAAAATCCAGCTGCCACAAATGCCAGTCTAATGTGGGAGGTCTTAGGCATAAATTAAATGCGTGACAGTTGTAAAGACATGAGGTTAGGCTCTTTTGTGGTGTAAGACTGCCCGGACCCGCCCGGCAAATCCAGCTGCCACAAATTCCAGTCTAATGTGAGAGGTCTTTATAAGGTTACGGTCCTAATGAATTAAGAAACACTTAACCAGATAAAACTGTAGTGGGACATGAGGGGTTAAGTGGGTGCCTTGGGTGGCATGTGAAATACGATTAGATGTCCCAATAATAAATTAATGCTACTTAACCTAACTAAATACATATGGACTGTATGATGGTTGACATAAGTTAGGGTTAAGTAAAATGAATTGGATTGTGGGTGGGTTAAGTGCAACTGATGGGTAGGTGGGTAATATAAATATATGTAGGCCCACAAACTTAACCGTTAAATAAATAGGATTAAATTAGTGGGTGGGTTAAGTACAACTAAAGGGTAGGTGGGTAAAATTAATACATATAGGCCCACAAACTTAACCGGATAAAAAAGGGTTATGTAATTAAGACACCTAATGGTATACATAACCGAGGCAAAATAGTAAAATTATGTATTAAAGGCACCCTTAGGGGTACGCATAACTAATGGGAATAGATAGTGTTATGTATTAAAGACACCTATAGGTACGCATAACCGATAGGTAGAATAGGGGTTATGTATTAAAGACACCTATAGGTACGCATAACTGATTGAGGGCTATGTAATTAAAGACAACTTAGCGTATACATAGTCAGTATAAAACCTAGTGGGGATACAAGACATAGGGGAGAGCTTGTATCATGTTGTGAGGGACCCATTTCAGTCAATAACCCAGAGGGGTATCAAAGTAAAGAACTCCGTACTAGGGGGAAGGGGCACGCTTACTGATTAATTGTAAGAGATCCAAGACGAGATGGATGGTGTGGGCGGCGCAAACCGACCAGGGACATGTGCGTGCATGGGCCGGGCAGAGAGGGACAAGACGACCGTGACACCAATAGGTATAACTGTGCACACCTTGGGTTAACACTTTAGGGAAGTGATACCCCCTAGTTGTGGGACCAGCACAGGGTATCTACAGAGTAGGGAGCCAATCGATTAGGGTAGTGGTTAGGGTATACCCGGACGTATGCCCTAAGTCTACCAATTTATAATAGGAGGGTAGTGGGTACGACTAGTTGAGATAGGAGCAGGCGGCACCTATGGCAGCGGCTAGGAATACACGAAACTACCACCATCGTTATCATTAGCGGAAGGGATCATCCCATCTTGATTTTACTAGTAATAGTGCAGAGTAGTTTGTAGTGAAGCATACATCTTACCTTATTTGTCTTGTCATACCTGCCATATGTACCGTGATCCTCTTATCCACTTTGTATGCCTGTCATATTTACCTTTATTTATTTACTGGCTAAAAGTTACTGGACTCACCAGACGTATATCTTACCTAGTTTGTTTCGCCTCTTTTCTTCCGTTTCCCCCCCCCAGGTTCTCAGGGAGGAAACACACAGGTTTAGTCAGGATTTGGATATCATCTTCTAGGAGCTACTTCTGAAGTATGGCTCGAGTCTCTGTCTCTTATATGGCTTGCTCTTTAATATGGGGAATGAAGTTTTCTTTTAAATACCAATGTGCTTTGATAATTTAAGACAGAAGTGCTTTGTTGTAAGGGTTTTATGACTCATGGTATTATGTAACAAAATATTTTGTTGATTTAATAAAGATATTTATTTTCCACTGCAAATTTTTTTATATCTGTATTGTGATATTATGTGTCTGTTTACCAAAAATGCTACACTGAAGTTAAGGAATTCCCTTTGTGAGTGACCTTAATGGAGGTGGGGTGTTACAACGGTGTTATCGGTAAAATTAATTACCATTTCCCATTCAAATCTTATTAAAGATTTAACTATCGCTTGGAGCAAAATTGGAGCTACTCCATTCTTGATCATTTCCCGAATTTGATAATTTAAATTATCACATACTTTTTTTTCAATCTAATTAAAGATTCATTTAAACTCCACTTAGTTTTAATCTTCCCAAAAATAAATATTAATGATTATTTAACTTTGGAAACACAAACACATCGCATCGACAATCTACACTGTACTATTGACTTCTGCCGATATATAACCTCTAAGCTCGTACGTCTTAGAGAAGGGCGTTATGCAATAGAATGAATTCTTCACCACCAAACAGATATATATTTAGTAGAGATCAACCATACAGTTTGAAATACAATGTTAGATATGTTATCCTGTCTTTAATTGGGTTAAAGAACTAATGTATTTTAAAACACAGTTCACGATAAACCCAAATCGCATTCTATTAATTATGGAATCTTAACGGAAAATAGATCAATATATAATCGACATCAATTTCCATATCCGACTAATAATATAAACAGAATAATGATAAATCCTTTTAAATTCCATATATATTAATAGTCTTCCTCCCCAGAAGCTCACTTCGATTATTACCGAATCGAATTCCATTCAATTCCAATTTAATATATTAAATTGGAAAACTTTACTTTGGAAAATTTCCATTAAATCTTAATAAAAAAGATTTATAAATTCCAAATAACATTTCACTGTAAATCGGGATAAAGAATGAATGTCATTAAAAACACAGTTCACAATAAACCCAATTCACATCCCATTTTATTCCAATTAAATGTTAATTAATTGGAAACACTAATAAATTTAATTAAAAGATTTATTCTTTTCACACGGGGTGTAAAAACAGTGTTAATGAAGACACCAATCACAACAAACCCAAAATCTAATTCAATATTAAATACAAGGCTCTGAATAGAAATTATATCGATTTATATTCAATATTAAATTCTGAAATCAACAAATATCGTATTAGGAATAACGATATGTATATATATATCTTCCAAATTCCTCCACAATATCCGTATAATCATGGAATCCAATATCGAAATATTCTGAAGATAATTTTGATTCAAATCCATTCCAATTCAATATTGGACATTCTGGTTATATTTAAAACCATTTCAAATCCAATTTATTTATTTAAAAATAATGGATTATAATTCTAGTTCATAACTAATTCATTTTGATAAAAAAATATTTATATCTTTTCAAATATGGAATTTTTCATCACAATTCTTTTCACATCATTTATTATGATTTTACAAAAACTATTGATATTTTTAATAATTTTATCAAGGCCCGTGTAGTCGATTTCCATAAACGGTCATCGAATTGCACCTATAGCGACCTTTTCCAAATTTGATTCGGACATAATTCCAAATTCAACCACTAGATTTCAAATATCTTATAGTTGGAAATCTCTTTTCGATACGAACCCAATGGTTCCAGTTTTAGGAGAATCTGACAGTCGGATCTCCCGTAATGTCAATTCGAAGTCAATGGTCAAAAATTTCAAACTACTGCGGTGCGTTCTATTCAGGCCATTAAATATACATAATATATATTTTATATATTTCGTCGATTTCCATTTAAAACGTATTTTATAAATTGTTTTAAATTCATTTTCAGAATGATTCAACTTCATATTCAATTTTAAATCAAAACTCAATATTCCATATCATTAATATATAAATTATAATATTCCCAAAACATTAGATTTTGAAATCACTTCCCTTCTCGATATTCATTTTAAAAATGAATAAAATCGATATAAATATCATTCACATCAAAATGGCGTTAATCTAATCCACATGGCTTCATATATTTCAATGTTTTCATGTCCATCCCAAATCGGACATCAAAATCATATTTTGATCCATTACTGAATATTATTTTGAAATATTAGTTATGTTAGAATATTCGTTATTTTAAAATATTCCTTATTTCTGAATTGGAATCAGACCCAATCAATTACCATATAATTTTATTTATATGGATTTCATACAACACATGTATATATCAACAATGATAAACAATCAACCATCAGCCAGAGTGTAACAACCCGAAAAATCAGAACCAGTTTAAAATCTTTAATTTGGCTATTTTAGTGGATTTTAAATATTTAAAATAAATTATTTTAAATAATAACGAAGAAAAGTATGTTTGAATCGATGTTTGAAAATAAATATAATTATTTTTAATTATAAACAAGGCCTGAAATAGCGCGGCAGTTTCAAAATTTGAATTCAAATTTTGACTGACTGTACCGGGTGCAAAATGAAACGGATTTTAGTGAAACCAAAAATATTTAAATCTATATATGATTATCTTTCTAACGATTCTGAAAAATCGAAGTTTCATAGCGGGAATAAAAGGTTATGGCCAAATGAATTTTCAGAAAGGTCGCTATAAAGAATATATAGCCCTTGAAAATAGACATTTTGCAAACGACCTCAGAATTCGACGAAACCACTTTTGTTGGATTCGGGAGGGCACATTATTGCTAGGTTTCAAATTCCATAATTTTTGAAGTTAATATGTGAGCGTGGCGAAGGAAAATGTGCTTGGTTGATTTCAGTTAAATTGGATCGACCAGAAAATGGCCATTTTTTAAACGGTCTTAGAATTCGACGAAATCAGTTTTGTTGGGACCGTATCGTCAAAACATAGATAGATTTATTTTTCGGGAATTTTTAGAATCAGTATGTGGCCCCGGCAAATTGAAATGTACGTTCAAATCAAAAATTGACTGTTTTATGTTTTAATTTAGTGAAAAACTGACTGTAACAGTCGAATGGGCCTACGAAACATATCCCATTGTGTTCGGAATGGGGGTATTTAGCTAGGGGCGATAGGTGGTGGGTTTGATTTGGTGTTCGAACGGAAAAGTTACTATTTATGGAAATTAAAATTAATATAAATATTAATTGGCCAATCACTTTTCAGAAAAAACCATCATTCATAAAAGATCCTGCCGCCTCTCTTCTCGTTCAACGCGGAAGCGTGCTCCAAACTTCCCCCTGATTCCTCCTCCTACAAGTCAGATCAGCCAACGCCCCTGTGGAAGATTCTGTAGTGTTCTTCGAGAGCTACAAATCCATACCAGAATCGGCCTTCTTCGCTGCACAAATTTCGAGATCCGGTGCCACAAACTTCCGGCCTTCTGTCCGCCGCCGAGGATGATAGGGGGCCACCGAAGTGGGCCCCACTTCTGGCATAGGTGCGCCCATCCTGGCGCTTCAACGTGGTGCAGGCCGATCCTCTTCAAGCTTCAACGTTTGATCGCAAAATCCATCCCTAGATTTGAATGAAAACTGAGGTATACGGCTTTATTTATTTTAAACGTTTTTAACATTTAAAAGTGTTGTAAATGGTTGGTAAATTTCTAAAAATCATATCTTTCACATTCGTTGATGAAATCCAGTGAAACAAGAGACAAAGGACTCGTGCGGACGTCTTCTACATTCTAGGAGAGAACGGATATTTTTCTGAGCCTTCTACAATTTTTGGAGGAGTGGAACCCAATGTGAGGTTTCTGAACTATAAACGATACGGAAAAGACGATGTATAAATTATATAGTCGATGTATGAGTTATATAAGCATTGTACACCTCATGTATAAGCGTTGTATGTTCGATGTATAAGTTATATATGCGTTGTAAAAATTATATATGCGTTGAAATGATATTGAAATGAAATCGAAACATATTTGTGTACGTATACCTATATATATACTCCCCTCGTCCACAGACCATGGAAGATATATATTGGTTGTGATATTGTTTGGATTATTGGTTGATGTGAAATTTGGTGAATAACATGAATGGTTGATTTGAAATGATTGTTATGGGTTGAAATCCTAATAGGATTAGTATACGGGAAAATTCGTCTGCGTACGAACTAGATATTGAAATCCCCATTGTCAAAAGCTGCGAGGCTTTAAGGTAGAGCGAGGAGCCGTACACGGGAGGTGCCGGTTTTAAATACCCTGCCGTTATGCTGTCGAAATTTTCAATTATATTCACGTGTTAGATTTGTTTTCATGTGTTGAAACCATATTCATGTGTTGAAACTATTTTCATGTGTTGAAACCATATTCATGTGTTGAAACTATATTCATGTGTTGAAACCATATTAATGTGTTGAAACTATTTTCATGCGTTGAAACCATGTTCATGTGTTGAAACTATATTCATGTGTTGAATAGAAATTCATGTGTTCAATAAAATTCATGTGTTGAATGACATTCATGTATTGAATAAATTCTTTGAAAGATAAAAATAACATTTTTGTCATATATATAGACTATATAAAATCATCGTGTTTTGAAATAAATTGTTTTACAATAAAAATTACATTTTTATTATATATATGAATTGTTAAAAGTAGTGATGTGTTGAAATAAATATCTGTTGGATAAAAATATCATTTTTATCAAATATATGAAATGAATATGGTTTTGAAATCGAAGAATGGATTATATTTATATATACATATAAACATAATTTAAATAAATCGAATAACGAAGCTGCAGTTCGTATTTTGGAACCGTGATTTCAAACAATTATTGCGGGAGATCTGGCCATCGGATTTTTCCAAAACCGAAACCGTTGGGTTCGCTTTGGAAATATCTTTCCAACGACACCAACTTTGTAAAGATTCAACGGATGGATTGTCTGGAATGTTTAATTCAAATCTGAAGAAAAACAACGCCAAAATCAATTATATTTATATATATATATAATTAAAATAAATCGAATAACGATGCTGCAGTTCGTATTTTTAAATCGTAAATTCAAACGATTGAACGGGTAGATCCGACCGTCGGATTTTCCCAAAACTAGAACCGTTGGATTCATTTTGAAAAGATCTTCCTAATGATATAAAATTTGTAAAGATCCAATGGTTGGATCTTCAAATATGTGTAAATCAAATCTGAAGAAAAATAACGCTATGGCTGCGTTATGGCCTGAAGCGTCATTTATATAAATTGGCTATTTTTAAATGAATAAAAATAGCGATAAATCGTGATAAAATATTATAAACGATATGGAATGGAAATAAACCGAATTTACCTGGTTTATTGGATATTTGATGGTTGAATGTGTTTGGCGTGAAAATTACATTAAAGAACAGAATTATTGATGTCAAATAATTTAACCATTGAAATGAATTGATTTGAAATTCTAAATATACGTGAATTATTTGAAAAGGTCGAGTTGATTCTCATTTCAAATAATTGATCGACGATTAAAAGTCGAAGATATGAAGATGGTGCAATACCGATGATCTTCACGCCAAATGGAGGGGTGCTACTGATGCTCATGATAGGAGTAGCTACCTTGAAGGGGCTGAAGTGGTAGTCGTTCGAACGTACTTGTCGATTGTACGGATGTGTGAGGTATAAGGTGCCTCCGGTTTCGTTCAGACCCAAAACGAACTTGCAAATGGACTGTGTATTTAACATTTGGATTTCATTCTGTGCTGATTGATCTCTATTAAAAGTATATCTGTTTGGCGGCGGAGAATTTATTCTCTTGCGTAACGCCCTTCTCTGTAACGTACGAGCTCAGAGGTTATATATTGATAGAAATCAGTCGCATGGAGTGAATTGTCTGTGTGGCATGCCTAAGTGGCAGATGATCAAGGCTTCTGTTGAAAAGCAAAGTCTTGTGGTTGATGATCAAAGCACAGCCTGTGTGGCATAGCTTTGTGTATAACGTTAATTCGCGAGCCTCACACCCCGGTATGAACCAGAAACGGGAGAAGACCTCAGGGAGGACATGCGTTTCCTTCTAGCTAGGGAGGTGTCAGTGACCTACCAGCCCTGACATTTATATTACTTTCACCTGTGTGGTTGTTGGATTGCGAGGTGCCTCGGATATATCGGTGACTATGTGGAGCCGATGGAGTCATAGGACTCATTTACGCCCCAAAGGGCGAGGAAACGTAGTGTTCAGGCATAATAATCCACATCGAGTGGATCGGCCCTGACGATCCAAGGCTTGCCTGCGCGCTTGCTTGAGACATGGGCTAGATTGTCTCGAATTCGGTAAGGACGATCCCTTGCCTTGGTTCATGATGGAAATCCAATTTCCAAATACGACACCGTGCGGTTTTGATTGTATACCTATATATGGCGACATGATATACGATACCCATGCCGTCTATGATTGATATTTATGATTGAAATTGTTTTCGAAACATATATACACTAGCAATAATATCAAATGATTTGTTTGCTCGTATCAAGCATATTTTGGCCATTATAAGGTAAAACTCTATCCTCCGGTTTGTGTTGCATTATGTGATGGGAACTGAGTCTTATAATGGCTTCATTTTTATGAAAAGCATTACGATGTTTAAAAGATTTACTTGTTTTAAAGCACTAGAAATCCAATGGAGTAAACCCGTTCCGCGTTAGCGGCGTGGTCTTGTGATTGGCCATATTATAAAATAAGTTAAAGTAGATTTCTCATATCAGTCCCATGACTGACTCGTAGTTTGTTTCACTTGCAAACTCGGGTGCCCCTTTTTCTACATGGGCAACCTTGTATTAAGGTTTTAGCAGGCTCTTTCTGGATAGCTAGAGCTGAAGATGGATTCTATCATTTATCTCCTTTTATGCTGTTCAGCTCCTATTGTACATATCATGTTTTGATTCTGCTGTAGACATTTTTGTAAAGCTGAACTGTATTTTGTACTAAGTATGATCCTGTATACTATGTAACTCTGATGTTTATATTTATCTAGTGTATTCTATTATACATTATCTGGTGTATTTTTTATTTCTGTTCTGCTATTATCTGTTTATGTGTTATATTCCAAAGATTACCCTTGCCACCGTGGAACGGGGTTTGGGGTTGTCATAACGTGGTATCAGAGCTTTGGTTAATCTTTGCTCAGGAATATAACATATTAACGAACTCTTCAGAAATAGAACCAGTAGTGTTCTAGGACGAATAATTCATTACAGATAGGACAAGTAATATCCTAGTATGAGTATAGCAGAATGAAATACACCCCAATAGACACATTTACATTCAAGTATATGTCTCTATGTTTTATACTATCTTTTCTGTTGACCTGACACTTTGTTTGCCATTTGCAGACATAGAAAAATGCATGGCAGAAACAGAAGAAGAAATTCTATGGTTCAACATTCTAGTGAGCCAATCGTGCTCCCACAGCCAGGATCAGATATAGAAGCTCTATTAAAGAGATATCGAAATCTGGGTGGAGTACAATTCTCGAGCAATGAATCCTTTATTCAAACTCAAGCTTGGATGAGTTCTACTGAAAGAATTTTTGAACGTTTCCAGATGAGAGATAATCAGAAAAGATTAGTGGCATCTTGGGCACTCAAAGAAGAAGCTCTAATCTGGTGGGAAATGGTTATTAAGGATAATCTAGAAGGTAATATTACTTGGGATAGATTTAAGGAGATTTTCAGTGAAAGATTTATTCCTCCAGAAGCAACTGAGCAGTTATGTGATGAATTCTATTATCTGATACAAGGAGATATGACCATTCCATAATATAATAAGAAATTCAATGAACTTTCTCATTTTGCCCCGCATCTAATTCAAAATCTAAAGAGGAAGAATCTAAGGTTTATCAACGGGCTCCAAAGAAAGTAACAAAGTAGTGTAATGGGGCATGTGAAGCTTCCTTTTTCTGAAATGATATACATGGCTTACCTATATGAAGATCTCCATAAGAAAGGTCTTTTGAACGATGAAGAGGAAGTCAGTTCGAGTAACAAAGGGGAGTTTGAGACTGGTAGTCCTAAGGCTAGTACGATGCCTGAGGTCAGTAAGAAGCCCAAAGCCAAGAGGAAAAGGGTTAAATCTGAGGAAGAACCAGTAACGACTACCATATGCAATAATCACCATAAGCAAGAGAATTTGCAAGGAAATTGCAGATCTTTAAAGAAACGAAAGAAGAATGAATTTAAATCCAAGAACAAGTTTCAAGTGACTAGAGAGTGCAATCTTTGTCATCAGGCTGGTCATATAAAGCGAAACTACTGGCTGTTGAAAGCGGCCAAGGTGGCTCAGGTCAATAAAACGACAGATGTGGCAACACCTCAGCAAGTCAGGGAAGGCCAGATGTTTTAGCAGGCACACTTACTATCAAGGATATTCCAGTTAAAGTACTGTTTGATACAGGTGCGTCACGAAGCTTTATTGCAAAGAATGCGGTTAAGAAACTTGATTTGAATTTGAGAAAGCTCAAAGCACCCATGACTGTCCATAATCCGATTGGTGGTTCCCTCGATCTTAGTTGGGTTTGTGGGGTGCCTGTCTCTTTTTCGCGTTATCGGTTCCCTACCATTGCGTTCGTCATGAATTTTACAGAATTTGACCTTGTTATGGGATTGGATTGGTTAACCAAATATGAAGCTAAGGTTAAATGCGCTGACAGAGTCGTTAAGGCAAAGATTTAATCAGGTGACTATATAACAATTCCATGTGAGGGTCCGAAGTCTGATAGAAAAGATTTTTGGTCAGCTTTGGATGTCTCTCCTGCTCAAATAGAGCCTGTTCTTGTCATTACGGAGAATATTCCGGTCGACATAGAAAATATTCCAATTGTCAAGAATTATGCGGATGTGTTCGAAGAAGTTGTTAGCTTACCTCCGCATAGAGAAATTGATTTGAAAATCTCTTTAGTTCTGAATGCAAGGCCAGTAGTTCAAGCTATTCGAAGAATGACCTTGAAGGAGAAAGTAAGAGTTAGACAGTCAAACTCGACATCTTGTATGGAAGGGTCTGATTAGCCTAGTTTCTCTGATTGGGGAGCAGCAGTGGTGTTTGTCCCAAAGTCATACGGTACTCTCAGACTGTGTGTGGATTATCGTGACTTGAGTAAGCAGACATTGAAAAACAAATATCCATTGTTGCGGATAGATTATTTGTTGGATCGATTGAATAGCGTGCAAGTATTTTCCCGAATGGACCTAGCTACAGGTTTCCATCAGCTTCGTATTGCCGAAGAGTGTGTTCCTTTGACAGCATTCAGAGGTCCAGACTTATTCTATGAGTGGTTAGTAATGTCGTTCGGCTTATGTAACACTCCAGCATATTTTGTCGATCTAATGAACCGGGTATTCAGAGAAATATTGAATAAATTTGTACAGGTTTTCATTGATGATATCCTAATCTTCTCTAAATCAGAAAGCGAGCATGAAAAACATTTGGAACAGGTGTTAGAAATTCTCAGAAAGAATGTTTTAAAAGCAAAGTTTTCCAAATGTATATTCTGGCAAGAAGATGTCAAATTCCTAGGTCTCGTCGTGTCAAAGGAAGGAATTTCTGTGGATCCCAGTAAAATCACTGCTATTCAGAATTGGAAACAGCCTCGTACACCCATAGAAGTTTGAAGTTTTCTCGGATTGGCCAGTTATTATCGGAAGTTCATTAAGGATTTTGCGAAGACATCTAGTTCCTTAACAAAGCTTACTAAGAAACATTCGAGATTCAATTGGACTCCAGAATGTGAGGCAGCTTTCCAGAAGCTGAAGTTAAAATTGGCAACTGCTCCAGTGTTAACAATAATTGATGGCAATCAAGACTTGAAAGTCTGGACAGATGCTTCTAAAGAAGGCCTTGGCGCAGTGCTAGGGCAAAGAGGCCAGGTAGTCGCTTATGCTAGCCGTCAATTGAAACCACATGAAAAGAATTATGCAACTCACGATCTTTAATTGTTAGCCATCGTGTTTGCTATGAAAATCTGGAGGCATTATCTATTGGGTGAGAAATTTGAATTATACACTGATTATCAATCATTGAAGTATTTATTCACCCAAAAGGATCTGAATATGAGACAGCAGCGTTGGTTTGAATTTCTCAGGGCATACGATCTTGATATCTTATATACTCATGGGAAAGCTAATGTTGTGGCTGATGCGCTCAACAGAAAGAATGTAATTATCGCTAGTCTTATCATCACGCCTTCATTGATTGATAACATATCTGGTCTTCAGAAGGATGATCACTTCATTCAGAAGATCAGAGTGAGAATTCAGGAAGGCAAGCCCTCAAGTTTTCAGATCGATAACGATGGGATCCTAAGGTTAAAGGGTCGGATTTGTGTTCTAAACATTCCTGAACTCCGGAGAGAAGTATTAGACGAATGTCACCAGCCAAGCTTAGTATCCATCCAGGAGTGAGCAAAATGTATAATGATATCAAACGCACTTTCTGGTAGAGATCTCTGAAACGAGATATTTCTTTATATGTTAGTCGGTGTTCTACTTGTCAGCAAGTCAAAAGCGATCAATAGAAACTCGCTGGATTGTTGCAACCGTTGGAAATTCTAGGTGGGAAATGGGAACAGATTTCTATGGATTTCATAGATGGTTTTCCCAGAACCAGGAAAGGAAATGACAGTATTTGGATGATCGTAGATCGTCTCACGAAGACCGCCCATTTCATACCTGTCAGATCGAATAGAACTGCTTAGAGTCTGGCGCAGATTTATTTTAGCGAAATTGTTAAACTTCATGGAATTCCCATGAGTATCGTTAGTGATCATGACCCGATTTTTGCTAGTAAATTCTGGGAAGCATTCCAAGTAGAATCGGGAACGAAACTGAACTTGAGCACCGCTAATCATCCTCAAACAGATGGCCAAACTGAGAGGGTGAATCGTATTCTAGAAGATTTATTGCGGGCTTGTTCTTATTGATTTTGGCCGATCATGGGAAGACCATTTGCATTTGGCCGAGTTCTCATAAAACAACAGCTACCAAGCGAGCCTGACAATGTCACCATTCAAAGCATTATATGGTAGACCGTGCCGATCTCCAGGTTCTACTTGGGTAGAACCTGGTAATAGACTCGTATTGGGACCCGATATGATTCGCGAAGCTGCGGACAAAGTCGATTTCGTTAAGAAACGATTACTAGCCGCTCAAAGCCGGTAGAAGAGCTATGCCGATAGGATAAGAAAAGATTTATCATTCGCTGTTGGCGACCACGTGTATTTGAAGGTATCTCCGATGAGAGGAGTAATCTGATTCGGTAAAACAGGGAAATTGGCACCCAAATTTATTGGCCCGTTTCCTATTCTAGAATGGATTGGGACTCTTGCTTATATGGTTCAATTACCAGACTGATTGCCTGGAGTACATGATGTGTTTCACGTATCTCAACTTCAAAAGCATGTGCATGATCCAGATTTGATTGTGGAAGAAGCAACACAATGGGATATAGAAATTACTCCAAAATTGGCTGTGAGGAGAGAGCTGCTAAAGATTATTGGCAAAGAAACAAAAGAGCTGAGGAACAAGAAGGTTCACTTAGTCAAAGCGCAATGGAGTGGAGATCCGCGAGATTGTACTTGGGAAACTGAGGAAAGCATTAAGAAGGTCTATCCCAAGTGCACGGTGGATATCTCTGATTGACTCTGGTGCAAGGTACATTTACCATATTTTGCATTTCCATTATGTTCTTTACTTTGTTGTTGTCTTCTTTTCATGGATGTAAACTTTTTAATCATATAGTCTGAATGATTTTAAAAGAGTATATGAATTAATTAGTATATTTTTGAAAGATAAAAACAAATTGATTGTTGTTTGTGTCGTGTGATTGTGGATTTGAATAATTAAATTATTAGAATGATAGTTAATTTAATCAATAAGAGAATGATGGTAAATTTATGCAAATAAATCAAGTATTGAACGGATTTAAAAATAGATAGAAATATATACATGCACATTATATATGTTTGAACAGGTAAATGGATTAGCTGTTGAGTAAAGAATTTATTTGCGTGCCCGACAAATAGGTAAACCTTAATGAGTTGGATGCGCAATTTTATTAATATATCAACTCCTGTGAATGCCATTGGATGCGAAGTGCTGGTTATTCTGTGTGTAATAATAAACGTCGTCATAGGATAGTAACAATTAATTTTGAACTACATCACATGGCATACTCCTTGAAGTTAGGTATACTTCATCATGTACCACATAAGCATTTGGAGCTTGTGTAACGAGGTTGAAGATTTACCATACGAGCGAGAGGCTTGTATGGTGATGACTATATATTACAGGTTGAACTGATGACTGATATAAACTACATAAAATGTAACGGTAAATTGCAAGATTAAAAAAACCCCACACGAGTCTCGAGATGACGATAAACACGTCTCTCTGGTCAGTAAGGCACAAAAAACCATTTATAGGGTGACGAGAATTTATTCTCTGGAGTTATGATCTATACACACTCCCCTGTGGACACCGGAGTATATCACTATAAACATGTGCATGCTTATTAGGATTTATTGGGTACCTAATACGGCCCAATAAATTTCCAAACCCCTCCCCGTACAAAGGAGGTTATAGTGAAATTTTTCGAAAATTTAGGGTGTTAACCAAATTTTTGAAGAATTGGAAAATTCTTAGAAACTAAAAAGTTGGAGAATGAAAACCAAAAAGAAAGTTGAGTTGCATAATTAAACAACTTTCGACTTCGTTCCTTTTCGGGGACGAAAAGTTTTAAGTGGGGGAGATTGTAACAACCCGGAAAATCAGAACCAGTTTAAAAAAAATTAATTTGGGCTATTTTATTGGATTTTAAATATTTGAAATAAATTAATTTAAATAATAACGACAAAAAGTATGTTTGAATCGATGTTTGAAAATAAATATAATTATTTTTAATTATAAACAAGGCCTGAAATAGCGCGGTAGTTTCAAAATTGGAATTCAAACTTTAACTGACTATACCGGGTGCAAAATAAAATGGATTTTAGTGAAACCAAAAATATTTAAATCTGTATATGATTATCTTTCTAACGAATCCGAAAAATCGAAGTTAGCGCGAATCAAAAGTTATGGCCAAATGAATTTTCAGAAAGGTCGCTATAGAGAATATATAGCCCTTGAAAATAGACATTTTGCAAACGACCTCAGAATTCGACAAAACAACTTTTGTTGGATCCGGGATGTCAATTTATTGCTAGGTTTCAAATTCCATAATTTTTGAAGTTAATATGTGAGTGTGGCGAAGGAAAATGTGTTTGGTTGATTTCAGTTAAAATGGATTGACCAGAAAATGGCCATTTTTTCAAACGGTCTTAGAATTCGACGAAATCAGAGTTGTTGGGACCATATCGTCAAAACATTGCTAGATTTTTTTGGGAATTCTTAGAATCAGTATGTGGCCCCGGCAAATTGAAATGTATGTTCAGGTCAAAAATTGAATGTTTTATGTTTTAATTTAGTGAAAAACTGACTGTAACAGTCGAACGGGCCTACGAAACATATCCCATTGTGTTCGGAATAGGGTATTGAGCTAGGAGCGACAGGCGGTCGGTTTGATTTGGTGTTCGAATGGAAAAGTTGCTATTTATGGAAATTAAAATTAATATAAATATTAATTGGCCAATCACTTTTCAGAAAAAACCATCGTTCATTAAAGATCCCGCCGCCTTTCTTCTCGTTCAACGCGGAAGCGTGCTCCAAACTTCCCTCCCTGATTCCTCCTCCTACAAGTCAAATCAGCCAACGCCCCTGTGGAAGATTCTGTAGTGCTCTTCGAGAGCTACAAATCCATACCAGAATCGACCTTCCTCGCTGCACAAATTTCGAGATTCAGTGCCACGAACTTTCGGCATTCTGACAACCGCCGAGGACGACAAGGGCCACGGAAGTGGGCCCCACTTCTGGCGCAGGTGCGCCCCTCCTGGCGCTTCAACGTGGCGCAGGCCGATCCTCTTCAAGCTTCACCGTTTGATCGCAAAATCCATCCCTAGATTTGAAAGAATACTGAGGTATACGACTTTGTTTATTTTAAACGGTTTTAACATTTAAAAGTGTTGCAAATGGTTGACAAACTTCTAAAAATCATATCTTTCTCATTTGTTGATGAAATCCAGTGAAACAAGAGACAGTGGACTCGTGCGAACGTCTTCTACATTCAAGAAGAGACCGGATATTTTTCTGAGCCTTCTACAATTTTTGGAGGAGTGGAACCCATTGTGAGATTTCTGAACTATAAACGATATGGAAAAGACAATGTATAAATTATATAGTCGATGTATGAATTATATAAGCATTGTACACCTCATGTATAAGCATTGTATGTTCGATGTATAAGTTATATATGTGTTGTAAAAATTGTATATGCGTTGAAACGATATTGAAATGAAATCAAAATATATTTGTGTACGTATACCTATATATATACTCCCCTTGCCCACAGACCATGGACGATATATATTGGTTGTGATATTGTTTGGATTATTGGTTGATGTGAAATTTGGTGAATATCATGAATGGCTGATTTGAAATGATTAATTGCGGTTGAAATCCCAATAGAATTAGTATACAGGAAAATTCGTCTACGTACGAACAATATATGGAAATCCCCATTGTCAAAAGTTGCGAGGCTTTAAGGTAGAGCGAGGAGCCGTACTCGGGACGGTGCCGGTTTTAAATATCCTGCCGTTATGCTGTCGAAATTTTCAATTATATTCACGTGTTAGAATTATTTTCATGTGTTGAAACCATATTCATGTGTTGAAACTATTTTCATGTGTTGAAACCATATTCATGTGTTGAAACTATATTCATGTGCTGAAACCATATTCATGTGTTGAAACTATGTTCATGTATTGAAACCATTTTCATGTGTTGAAACTATATTCATGTGTTGAATAGAAATTCATGTGTTGAATTAAATTCATGTGTTGAATGACATTCATGTATTGAATAAAAAAATTTGAAAGATAAAAATAACATTTTTGTCATATATATAGACTATATAAAATAATCGTTTTATGAAATAAATTGTTTAAAATAAAAATCAAATTTTTTGTTATATATATGAATTGTTAAAAATAGTGATGTGTTGAAATAAATATATGTTGGATAAAAATATCAATTTTATCAAATATATGAAATGAATATGGTTTTGAAATCGAAGAATGGATTATATTTATATATACATATAAATATAATTAAAATAAATCGAATAACGAAGTTGTAGTTCGTATTTTGAAACCGTGATTTCAAACGATTATTATGGGAGATCCGGCCATCGGATTTTCCCGAAACCGAAACCATTGGGTTCGCTTTGGAAATATCTTTCCAACGACACCAACTTTGTAAAGATCCAAAGGTTGGATTGTCTGAAATGTTTAATTCAAATCTGAAGAAAAACAGTGCCAGAATCGATTATATATATATATAAAATAAATCGAATAACGATACTGCAGTTCGTATTTTGAAATCGTAACTTCAAACGATTGTACCGGGAGATCCGACCGTCGGACTTTCCCAAAACTGGAACCGTTGGATTCATTTTGAAAAGATCCTTCTAATGATATTAAATTTGCAAAGATCCAACGGTTGGATTTTCAGATATGTGTAAATCAAATCTGAAGAAAAACAGTGCTATGGCCTCGTTATGGCCTGAAGCGTCGTTTATATAAATTGGCTATTTTTGAATGAATAAAAATAGTGATTAATCGTGATAAAATATTATAAACGATATGGAATGGAAATAAACCAAATTTACCCGGTTTATTGGATATTTGATGGTTGAATGTGTTTTGCGTGAAAATTACATTAAAGAACAGAATTATTAATGTCGAATAATTTAACCATTGAAATGAATTGATTTGAAATTCTAAATATACGTGAATTGTTTGAAAAGGCCGAGTTGTTTCTCATTTCAAATAATTGATCGATGATTAAAAGTCGAAGATATGAAGACGGTGCAAGGCCAATGATCTTCACGTCGAATGGAGGGGTGCTACTGATGCTCATGATAGGAGTAGATACCTTAAAGGGGCTGAAGTGGTAGCCGTCCGGACGTACTTGCCGATTGTACGGATGTGCGAGGTATAAGGCGCCTCCGGTTTCGTTCAGACCCAGAATGAACTTGTAAATGGAGTGTGTGTCTGGCATTGGATTTTTTTCTGTGCTGATTGATCTCTATTAAATATATATCTGTTTGGCAGCGGATAATTTATTCTCTTGCTTAATGCCCTTCTCTGAGACGTATGAGCTCAGAGGTTATATATCGATAGAAATCAGTCGCATGGAGTGAATTGCCTGTGTGGCATGCCTAAGTGGCAGATGATCAAGGCTTCTGTTGAAAAGCAAAGTCTTGTGGTTGATGAGCAAAGCACGGCCTGTGTGGCATAGCTTTGTGTATAACGTTAATTCGTGAGCCTCACACCCCGGTATGAACCAGAAACGGGAGAGGACCTCAGGGAGGACATGCGTTTCCTTCTAGCTAGGGTGGTGTTGGTGACCTACCAGCCCTGACATTTATATTACTTTCACCTATGTGGTTGTTGGATTGCGAAGCGCCTCGGATATATCGGTGACTATGTGGAGCGTATGGAGTCATAGGACTCATTTACGCCCCAAAGGGCGGGGAAATGTAGTGTTCAGGCATTATAATCCACATCGAGTGGGTCGGCTCTGACGATCCAAGGCTTGCCTGCGCGCTTGCCTGAGAGATGGGCTAGGTTGTCTCGAATTCGGTAAGGACGATCGCGTGCCTTGGCTCATGACGGAAATCCAATTTCCAAATATGACACTGTGCGGTTTTGATTGTATACCTATATATGGCGACATGATATATGGTACCCATGCCGTGTATGATTGATATTTATGATTGAAACTGTTTTTGAAACATATATACACTAGGCAAAATATCAAATGATTTGTTTTGCTCGTATCAAGCATATTTTGGCCATTATAAGGTAAAACTCTATCCTCCGGTTTGTGTTGCATTGTGTGATGGGAACTGAGTCTTATAATGGCTTCATTTCTATGAAAAGCATTGCGATGTTTAAAAGATTTACTTGTTTTAAAGCATTGGCAATCCAATGGAGTAAGCCCGTTCCGCGTTAGCGGCGTGGTCCTGTGATTGGCCATATTATAAAATAAGTTAAAGTAGATTTCTCATATCAGTCCCATGACTGACTCTTAGTTTGTTTCACTTGCAAACTTGGGTGCCCCTTTTTCTACACGGGCAGCCTTGTATTCAGGTTTTAGCTGGCTCTTTCTGGATAGCTGGAGCTGAAGATGGATTCTATCATTTATCTCCTTTTATGTTGTTCAGCTCCTATTGTACATATTATGTTTTGATTCCGCTGTAGACATTTATGTAAAGCTGAACTGTATTTTGTACTAAGTATGATCCTGTATACTATGTAACTCTGATGTTTATATTTATCTAGTGTATTCTATTGTACATTATCTGGTGTATTTGTTTATTTTTGTTCTGCTGTTATCTGTTTATGTGTTATATTCCAAAGATTACCCTTGCCACCGTGGAATGGGGTTTGGGGTTGTCATACAGAGTGCACTACACAACTTGTAACACCCTACCTCCGCTAGGGTCACTCGCAAAGGAATGCACTAGCTTTAGAGGGGTATTATTGGTAAACATGTACAGAAATATTACAAGACAGAACATATAAAAATAGCGGAAGTAAAACAGATTTCATTACCTTATAAAATAAGGTTTAAAGCCTTTTACATCAGAGAATTTCTTACATGAAAACCTGTCTTGCAATAGTAAAGAAGCATAAAAACCTTTTCATAAATTATTCCCCAAGTGAATCAGTAAAGTAGCCATAGCCAAGAAAAGTCCAAGCCATACATGATGACCTTCAAACAGAAGAAGTCCGAACTAACAACAGCATTTCCTCCCTGAAACCTGGGGGGGAAACGGAAGACAAAGAAGCGAAAGAAAACGGGGTCGGTCATAAAGACTGGTAAGTCCTATCTACTTCCAGCATAAAAACAGGTAAAGGTAACATGACATGCATAAACTGAAAGTAAACATAAGGATGATGACAAGATAGATAAGCTATACCAAGATAACCGGATGAACTACTGTATCAAGACAAACTAAGGTATCATGATAAACTACGGTGTCAAGATAAATCAAGGTATCATGTCATCAGGTTTCTATCAAGTGAAGTATCTCAAGGTATCTATCATATATAATATCCTGAGGTTACTATCAAGTATATTTCTCGGGGTTCTAACATGTATATTTGCTCTGCACCTCTCGTACTAGTATCCCAACCCGCGTCATGTGTTAACTATGAATGTCCCTTGCCCAATGTCATGTAATGGTCCATGTCAACCTAATATATAGCATATGTAGGTTTTCCCAACTCGTATGTTTCTTCCCATGTATAAGTTCAGTCCTTTGCTGTAGGCCGTACGGGCTTTCCCATGTAAATCTATACCACCTCAACGTAGTACCATTTTATTCTTGAAGTTGTTTTGGACTGCTACCCTTGATCTAGTTATGTTTTCTTACCATGAGCTATCGCGTGTTCACTTAGGATTTATGCCACCTAGGACCACTAGGGATTATGCTACCTAATGAACGTATTCGTAACTTGGTTTGGGTTCAGGCCACCTAGGGCCACTAGGGATTATGCCACCCGTCAACCACGCCCTTTATCCCACGTATATATATCGTGAATTGTTTTCCATGTCTAGACGCACATGTATCTCAATGTGCCATCCGAGTTCCGTGCCAGGGCAATTCGAGAAATACGGAACTCGATCGGGAGCTTTAAGTCGTCTGCTGATGCAGATATCAAGGTCTGTTTTTGTATCCGTGGCTATGGTCCCGCGTGACCCCTCCCTCAACTACTGAAAGGCAATCCAAGAAAAATCATGTATGAGAACCACATCCCGACCCCACTATAGCCCCACTTTCTTATGGGCCAACCTCACCCATGACTTGATAGCAAGAACATGGTCTGTTGGGGGTTCTCTGCCTTTCCGTTCGTACACGATTGACTAAAGATGGTAGGTAGTCGGCGACGTGCTATCCAGGGAAAAATCAAGTATCGTCGACTCCACGCTAATCCATCCCAGTCTTTAGGTCGCTCGCATAGCAACCAAGGCATACTCTTAGCTCTTCTACCGCAGACCTTAACCTCTGTGAGGCCGGGTTTCATGGACCATCTGCCACCTCACAGAGGGATACCAAGAGTACCCTCACGTCCCCCCGAAGCTACCGCTTCGTCACCCAGTTCGTTGGAGCCTTTATCCCAGTCGGATAATTTGCTCCTCCTTCTCGTGTGTTTAAGCGATGACCTACCGTATCGGGTTACTCATCTATCTGTGAACCGGTCCAAATCTCTTGACTAAGAATTATTACTAAGTTTCCTAAACTAAGGTTTACCACTTAGTCTCCTTTCCCGTTATCCTTGTTAATCCCGGTTTTCCACCTAGTCCCCTGAACTAGGGTTTTGTCTAATGGGTTAAGTATTGTCATTTAAGTTCATGACTTAACTTGCCTACGAATCATGTCAAGATTTGGCTAAGTATTCAAGTCCAAGACCTAGCCCTACAAGTTGGTTAAGTATACCAAGAAGCTCATGACTTAACCCTATTCAATCATCAGGTCAAATTGGTTAAGTATTTGTTTATCTTAACCCTATCAGATTATCGTGTTAGATTGGTTAAGCATAGATTATCTTAACCTCATCGGATTATCGAGTCGGATTGGTTAAGTATAGGTTAACTTAACCCCATCCACTAATCGTATTAGAATGGTTAAGTATATTTAAACGGTCTTGTGACTTAACCCTATCAAGTTCTCATATTAGATTGGTTAAGTATGGTTGCTTAACCTCATCCAATCATCATGTATAATTGATTAAGTATAAGTTACTTAACCTCATTAAATTATCATGTTAAGTTGGTTAAGTATTGGTTACTTAACCATATTGAATTACCAAGTTTAGATTGGTTAAGTGTTTAACTTAACCCCATCGAATTACCGTGTTTAGATTAGTTAAGTGTAGGTTACTCAACCCCATCTAATTACCGTGTTTAGATTAGTTAAGTGTAGGTTACTTAACCCCATCTAATTACCGTGTTTAGATTAGTTAAGTGTAGGTTACTTTACCCCATCTAATTACTAAGTTGTAACACCCCACACCCGCTATGGTCACTCTCTAAGGGAATGCCATAACATCGGTGGAGTATTTTAAGTGAATATAGAACAGAAAAATTACAACAAGACAGATATAAGTAATACTTGAAAATTTCAAAACATCATTTCATTGCAGCGGAAAGTAAAACATGTTTGGTTACATCACAAAACCATAATAAGAGTCAAGTACAAAATATCCATCCTGATAAATAAAAGTACATAATCCCAATACATGAACAGATAGCCATAAAAGAAAAGGGTAAGCTGAGCTCTACATCTATGGTCCAAGCTCCAAAAGAGAATAAAGCAGCCTGATCAAAGCCCACTCGTACTGAGCCCACTCTGATAACCTGAGGGTTGGGAAAAAGATAAAAACAACGGGGTCAGACATAAGTCTGAGCGAGTCCTATAACTTTAACAATACAATCATTAAAGTAACCAGAGAAGACATAAGCTTGATATACGGTAACGTCTGGGGATGAATGGCTACACTAAGCAGCTTGGTAGACTTAGGATAAACTAAGATAACCGTAAAGACGCATCCACCCACCCAAGGATAATTACTACACTGCACCACACCAGTCATTCCTAATTTTAAAGGTTGATCCCACTAAGTGTACTTAGTAATTTAGTAGTTTCGTGTACCCCTATCTGACTACATAGGTGTGCCCACTACTCCCCAAGCGATCGGCTCCCTTACGTAGATACCCGTGCTGGTCCCACAATGGGGTGTATCATTCCCCAAAGTGGCAACCTGATAACATCAACGGTGCACGGCTTTATACCTACACGATGCAACAACGACTTAACAACCAGCCCGGGTCCACACACGCATATGAAACCCGTTGGTCCTGCGTTGCCACCGCTAACCCGGTTTGGCCTCTTATAGTCAAGCCCAATATGCGTGTCCCGTCACTCGACTAGAGTCGAGCCTACTAAGATACGTTTGGGATATTGGTTGAAATGGGCCCCCACAAGCTACCACCTAAGCTTGTTATTTCTAGTGAATCCCACTTAACCCTTTAACCATGTCCACTTACATGTTATATATTTTGGCTAAGTCATTTAATCATATTCTAGTTGTCATACAAGGTACCCACTAGATTTCCACATGCCACCCCAAAGCACTTACTTAACCCTTTAATCATGTTTTAATTACATGTTTCACTTTGGTCAAGTATTCTAATCGTATTTTCTATTGCCACCCAAGGCAACCCACTAGTCTCCTCATGCCACCCAAGGCACCCACTTAACCCCTCATGTCCCACTACATGCTAATATGGTTAAGTGTTTCTTAATTAATTAAGACCGTGATCTCCCATAAAGACCTCCCACATTAGACTGGCTTTTATGACAACTGGTTAAGCCGGTAGGGTCCGGGCAGTTTTACGTCATAACAGAGTCTAACCTCGTGTCTTTACTTTAATCACGTATTTAATTTGTGCCTAAGACCTCCCACATTGGGCTAACATTTGTAGCAACTGGTTAAGCCGGTAGGGTCCGGGCAGTTTTACACTACAAATGAGTCCAACCTCGTGTTTTAGTCGATTAATTACACCTAAGTAATCACCCCCATATTTATTAATTATCCCTAATTAATATTCACATTTACAAGAATATGGGTAGATCTAACTCAATAGGTAAATTCCCAATTCCATAACATGGGTAGACCTAACTCAATAGGTAAATTCCCATGGGGTAGACCTAACTCAATAGGTAAATTCCCACTTATGCTTATTCATTTTATGGTATGCTTAATCCTAACCATTTCACACCATTTCATTAACATGTCTATTAACCCCATCGTTTCCCACGTACTTATGCTAACACGACATATTTCCAAGAGAAGATTCTTTCACAATTAACATGGGTTTCACTTAGCATACATTAGCATTAACATGGGTTAAAAGGTGTCCACTTACATCATGATATTAACCCAACTAGCATTACTAAATAACCCAACTTGCATGAACATACATATGTCATATATAAAGGCAACTTGCATAAGTGTTCATAGGTTATACAAAGGTGAACTTGCAAGTGTCTTAAAGGTGTGAACTTGCACAACATGTTACATGTTAACTTGCATAACATCATACACATAACTTGCATAATATCATAAACATAACTTGCATATCAACATACACATAACTTGCATAACATCATGCACAAAACTTGCATAACATCATACACATAACTTGCATATGAACTTGCATAACAACATGCACATAACTTACATAACATCATACACATAACTTGCATAACATGTTGAGCTTGCATATAAGCATACGCATAATTTGCATAACATGTTGAACTTGCATATAAGCATACACATAACTTGCTTAACATGTTGAACTTGCATATATGACTTGCATCTTAAAGGAGGGTAAACATGCATATATATATACATAGCATATAAAGGTGTCATCTTGCGTATGTATGCATCACATTTAAAAGGGTAAACTTGCATGTCATGATTTATGCATAATACCAAACACTTAGCATGCATAAAACCACATACTTAGCATGCATAGAATCAATTACTTATTATGCATAAACCCACCACTTAACTTGCATAAACCCACATACTTAACTTGCATAAACCCACATATCCAACTTGCATAAACTCACATATTCAACATGCATAAACATAGGATTAATATTAAACATAGATTAGCATATTCACATCATATCATATGACTTGAAAACCCATTAATCCTCATGCAAAACCATAGATCTCATCATATCTCATCTACTTAATTTAGCAATTGATCATCAAAGTGATAGAAACTCACCAAAACCTAGATTAGCAAACTTATGAAGTGGAATTAGTTGCTTTAGTTGAAGAAGATGTTGATTAGCTTGCAACTCTCTTCATTGATTTGTGGAGGCCATGATCAAGTTTCATTTTGCCATAGTTTAGTTACAAGATCTAATTATGAATAAATTAGGGTAGGGTTGGGGTCTTATTTATAGGATTAGGTAGTGTTTTTAGACCATAGGATTAGCCCCAAATTAGATTAGGACCATCAGATTTCGGAACCCTCTAGAACACAGCCCAAGACTAACCCAAAAACCAGATCTGGTGCACCCAGATCAACAGGGCCGACACCCTGTGTCGACACCCCTGTCGACAGGGCTGTCGACACCCCTGTCGACATGCCTGTCGACACGGGGCTAGGCGGGAGCTTTCCCGCCCTTTCCGCTTTTGGCTCCAAACTTGTTTTAGAACTGAATTTTAAATCTGTTTTTAACTTTGAATTTTCTGAAAACTTCTTTGGGCCATAACCGGGCCATACGGACTCCGATTCTCGAAAACTCGGACTCTATTTCGCGTATTTTTCCGAGACGAACGCAATGACGCAGCCCGTTACCCCCAATTCCCTCATCTAAGATTATTTATCCTGTAATTAGTGAATTTTAGTATTAACTAAAATTCGGGGTGTTACATTCTCCCCTCCTTAAAGGATTTCGTCCTCGAAATCTCTAAGCTAAGGAGAATGCATATCCTACCATCCAAACAACCATCTACTCAATCCATCAATCACGAGCATCCATTGTCCTTAAATCAAAATTTCTAATGAAGTATGAGCATATGCAAGAAGTGTGTATATGTTCCCTATCTAATGTATGAACATATGCAAACCATGATAGTGCCATGCATCCAATATGTATGCGAAAGAACCCTCTCGACACATACAATATCTACATGAGTGCACAATCATTCACCAAAATGCATCATCCATATGATAACGCAACCATTATACATCCATAAATATAGCTACCTACACACAATTATATGCAATATGCAATATGAAGTGACTGAGCCGATCTAGTGCCTAGAGTGTGTATATATGCATCCACGAGCAATCACTAGCAACCACTTGCATCCACATGCATCCATCAAACATAACATGTCTCAAACACATGTTTCAACCATAGGTTTACCCTATCTAAAGGTCAAAGGTACTAATGAGAGGACATACTAAAGATAAGATAAGCACTAGACAAACGATAAAGGAGAAGTTAAAAGACATACCCTCGAAAAGAATGGCTACAATGAACGCATCTTTGCTTCCTTCTCCCAAGTAGCGTTGCCCTCGTCTTCTCCCCCTTGTACTTTGACTAGTTGAACCTCTCGATTCCTCAATTTCCTAATCTCTGACCCAAGGATGCGGGTAGGAGCTCGTCGAATAATCACATCACGCTCTACTTTTACTTCTTTAAGCTGGCTTGGCTCTACCGCCTTGGCGGTCTCATGTAGGCACTTCCTCAAATGTGACACATGGAATACGTCATGTTTCCTATGTAACCGAACTATCTCTCGAATATAAACTGAAGCTAGACATGGGACAGTCCTCTTGCTCTTCACGGGTATGAAATGGGCACACTTAGTAAATCTATCTACCACAACCCAAATCCCCGTATTACCCTTCCTTGATTTCGGTAATCCATCGAGACACTATCCCACTTCCATAGCGGAACTCCCAATGGGTGAAGCAACCCACCTAGTTTCTTTTGCTCCGCTTTCACCAAGCATCTAGCGACATACTCGGCCACGTCTTTCTTCATACCGGCCCAAAAAGAAAACTCGCTTCATGTCTTGGTTCATCTTGTCCCCACCGGGATGAATGGTCATCTTTGACCGATGTGCTCATCAAATATAGCCTTCCTCAACCCTCGTCTTGTGGTACACAAAGTCTACCGTCTCTATGCAACCACCCCTTGCCATCTAGGGTGTACTTATTCAAATGGCTGGACGACTCCCCCTCCTCATGAGCTTCTCTACTAACTCAACAAACTGTGGGTCGTCCCGTTGTGCTCCGCCAATCCGCCCCAAAAGAGTAGGCCTAACTTCCAAGGAGGCTAGCAAACCGGGTACAAAGTCAACGGAAGGTCTAAAGTCAAAAATAAATTCCAAGCTCCGTCGTTCAACGAACAATGAACTCAAGGACAACCTTTTTCTACTTAAGGCGTCCACCACCACGTTACCCTTGCCATGGGTATACGCTATCTCAAACTCATAGGATGCCAAGAATCCCATCCACTTTTGTTGCCCTAAGACTATGCGCTCGAAGAGTCTCCAACACTTCCCTAAGATGTAGGGCATGCTTTTCTCCACTTCTAGAGAAAACCGGGATAATACCAAAATCATCACAACTGTCCATCTCTCACGCAGACCACCCTAGTCGAACTCGACATCCCCCAAATGCAAGCCCCAAAGGCCTAAACCAATATCAGACAAACAACCAAGGGATACCTCCTTCGAATTCAGACGACCTACGTGAGATGATACTAGTAAAAACGGCTAAATAATTAAGCCCTTGTCCAACTCTGGATGTCCTTGCCAGTCTCACTCCAAAACCACCGTTTATTCCATAACTGGCTCGGCTCAACCTATTAAAACCATCCGGAGTCCTAAAAGCAGCCTTCTCTATACTATCCTCAGCCACTCTCAACTGACGAAACCCCGTGGCTAAGTCCAACTTGTGAAACTACTGAGGCGCCAACTAATAGGAAAAAGATCATCAATCCTCGGCAATGGGTGTCTATTCTTCTTTGTGAGTTTATTTAGCTCTCTTTAGCCTACACAAAGTCTGAGGGACCCATCCGCCTTCATAGCAAAAACTACCGGAGCACCCCACCCCGATATACTTCGTCTTCTAAACCCCTTCTCAAGCAAATTGCCTACTTGCTTATGGAGTTCCCTCCTCTCACGAGGAGCCACGTGGAACACTGGCCAAGACACTGGTTTGGCATTGTCTACCAGATATATTCGGAAGTCAACCTCCCGCTCCGGAGGTAAGCCCTTCACCTCCTCAAACACATCCGAGTATTCCCGGACCACTCTAACAGATCGCAAACTCTTGACCGACGTGTCAAGCGATTCTAGATAACTTAGCATAACAGATTCCATGGGATTACAAGAGATCTCGAGAGTGTTACCCAAGCGGGTCATAAGCCTAACAACTCTCCCTTCAAAATCGAGAATGGCACCCCTACTGGATAACCAGTCCATGCCCAAAACTAACCCATAGCCCGTGAAGCCCAAAAAGCATCACATCTAAACTCAACGCTAAGTATAGAAACTTTCAAACCCAAACACATCATGGAGCCCCAATTGGGTTTGAAACAACTAAAGGATCATCTACTAAACTGGTGTCTAAGTGCAGTGACTCAAGTATCAATAATGAAATAAACGAACTCGATGCGTCAGAATCAAATAAAGTTTGAACCGGACAATCGAACAGAAAAACTAGACTTTCAATGGAAATAGTTCTACCTCTTTCCCGAATCAGTGGAACTGCGAGAGCCTGAGCTTGCCCCCTTGCCTGAGCTGGTGTCAAAAGAACTTGCACCTGTCCTCCTGAGGTAGATCCCGTCCTTTGCCCTTTCCTAGGGCAGTCTTTCACTAGATGTCCTGCTTCATCACAGTGGAAGCAGCCAGCCTTCCTCTTCTTGCGACAATCCTTGCTTAGGTGGCCTAGTGTCCCACAATTGAAACACTTCTTCTTTCCCTTGCCACAGTTACCTTTCCCACCCTTGTTTTGCTGTTGCTGTGGAGGTTCCTTCTGATCTCCTTCCTTCTCGGGTGCTTTATTAGCATTGGGACCCTTCTCTTCCTCATGCATAAGTGCCATGTCCACTAGCTTCTCAAAAGTGGCCCCCATAGGGATGTGAGACATAGCCAATCCGTGCATCGGTTCGTTTAAGCCTTTAACGAACCTCAGAGCTTTCTCTTCCGGTGTGTTTACCAAGTCTATGTTGAACCTCGCTAACTGATTAAACTTGTTAACATATTCTTTCACCGACAAGTTCCCTTGCTTTAAGTTCAAGAACCTTTCCACGTACAGATTTTCTTCCGCCTTTGAGAGAAACTTTGCCTCAAACCTTTGCCTGAAATCCACCCAAGAGTCCACAGGGCGTTCTCTATTAGTGACCTCCCACCAGAACGAGGCCTCTCCTTCCATTAACCAAGCGGCTAACCTGACTTTCTTTCCCTCTTCCACTTCCAAGATTTCCATCAATTCTTCCGTCTCATTAAGCCAATCCCTAGCTCCCACAAAAGGTTTCCCTCCCATAGCCTTAAACTTCCTACAAGTCATAGCAAAAGTATCCGCGCGAGGAGGAACGGGTGCAACGGGTGGAGGAGGAACATTTGCTGGAACTGCAGCGGCGGCCCTAGCCTCTAACAACCTCCTATACCATACTGGTACCGCTACACCTTTCGGAAGATAAAGATCTTCTGCCATGCTGAGACGAAAAAGGAAAGATTCAAACGAAGAATTCAAAAGATAAAGATATAGCTATCGGGGATTATGCTTTTCTTTCAAAAACTTTTCTCTTTAAAGACATGTTTTTGAAAATACTTCTTTCAAAAATATTCTTAGAAGATAGTTTTTCTAAAAATTCTATCTGTTCTGGTAACCTTAAGCTCTGATACCACGTGTAACACCCCACACCCGCTATGGTCACTCTCTAAGGGAATGCCATAACATCGGTGGAGTATTTTAAGTGAATATAGAACAGAAAAATTACAACAAGACAGATATAAGTAATACTTGAAAATTTCAAAACATCATTTCATTGCAGCGGAAAGTAAAACATGTTTTGTTACATCACAAAACCATAATAAGAGTCAAGTACAAAATATCCATCCTGATAAATAAAAGTACATAATCCCAATACATGAACTGATAGCCATAAAAGAAAAGGGTAAGCTGAGCTCTACATCTATGGTCCAAGCTCCAAAAGAGAATAAAGCAGCCTGATCAAAGCCCACTCGTACTGAGCCCACTCTGATAACCTGAGGGTTGGGAAAAAGATAAAAACAACGGGGTCAGACATAAGTCTGAGCGAGTCCTATAACTTTAACAATACAATCATTAAAGTAACCAGAGAAGACATAAGCTTGATATACGGTAACGTCTGGGGATGAATGGCTACACTAAGCAGCTTGGTAGACTTAGGATAAACTAAGATAACCGTAAAGACGCATCCACCCACCCAAGGATAATTACTACACTGCACCACACCAGTCATTCCTAATTTTAAAGGTTGATCCCACTAAGAGTACTTAGTAATTTAGTAGTTTCGTGTACCCCTATCTGACTACATAGGTGTACCCACTACTCCCCAAGCGATCGGCTCCCTTACGTAGATACCCGTGCTGGTCCCACAATGGGGTGTATCATTCCCCAAAGTGGCAACCTGATAACATCAACGGTGCACGGCTTTATACCTACACGATGCAACAACGACTTAACAACCAGCCCGGGTCCACACACGCATATGAAACCCGTTGGTCCTGCGTTGCCACCGCTAACCCGGTTTGGCCTCTTATAGTCAAGCCCAATATGCGTGTCCCGTCACTCGACTAGAGTCGAGCCTACTAAGATACGTTTGGGATATTGGTTGAAATGGGCCCCCACAAGCTACCACCTAAGCTTGTTATTTCTAGTGAATCCCACTTAACCCTTTAACCATGTCCACTTACATTTTATATATTTTGGCTAAGTCATTTAATCATATTCTAGTTGTCATACAAGGTACCCACTAGATTTCCACATGCCACCCCAAAGCACTTACTTAACCCTTTAATCATGTTTTAATTACATGTTTCACTTTGGTCAAGTATTCTAATCGTATTTTCTATTGCCACCCAAGGCAACCCACTAGTCTCCTCATGCCACCCAAGGCACCCACTTAACCCCTCATGTCCCACTACATGCTAATATGGTTAAGTGTTTCTTAATTAATTAAGACCGTGATCTCCCATAAAGACCTCCCACATTAGACTGGCTTTTATGACAACTGGTTAAGCCGGTAGGGTCCGGGCAGTTTTACGTCATAACAGAGTCTAACCTCGTGTCTTTACTTTAATCACGTATTTAATTTGTGCCTAAGACCTCCCACGTTGGGCTAACATTTGTAGCAACTGGTTAAGCCGGTAGGGTCCGGGCAGTTTTACACTACAAATGAGTCCAACCTCGTGTCTTAGTCGATTAATTACACCTAAGTAATCACCCCCATATTTATTAATTATCCCTAATTAATATTCACATTTACAAGAATATGGGTAGATCTAACTCAATAGGTAAATTCCCAATTCCATAACATGGGTAGACCTAACTCAATAGGTAAATTCCCATGGGGTAGACCTAACTCAATAGGTAAATTCCCACTTATGCTTATTCATTTTATGGTATGCTTAATCCTAACCATTTCACACCATTTCATTAACATGTCTATTAACCCCATCGTTTCCCACGTACTTATGCTAACACGACATATTTCCAAGAGAAGATTCTTTCACAATTAACATGGGTTTCACTTAGCATACATTAGCATTAACATGGGTTAAAAGGTGTCCACTTACATCATGATATTAACCCAACTAGCATTACTAAATAATCCAACTTGCATGAACATACATATGTCATATATAAAGGCAACTTGCATAAGTGTTCATAGGTTATACAAAGGTGAACTTGCATGTGTCTTAAAGGTGTGAACTTGCACAACATGTTACATGTTAACTTGCATAACATCATACACATAACTTGCATAATATCATAAACATAACTTGCATATCAACATACACATAACTTGCATAACATCATGCACATAACTTGCATAACATCATACACATAACTTGCATATGAACTTGCATAACAACATGCACATAACTTACATAACATCATACACATAACTTGCATAACATGTTGAGCTTGCATATAAGCATACACATAATTTGCATAACATGTTGAACTTGCATATAAGCATACACATAACTTGCTTAACATGTTGAACTTGCATATATGACTTGCATCTTAAAGGAGGGTAAACATGCATATATATATATACATAGCATATAAAGGTGTCATCTTGCGTATGTATGCATCACATTTAAAAGGGTAAACTTGCATGTCATGATTTATGCATAATACCAAACACTTAGCATGCATAAAACCACATACTTAGCATGCATAGAATCAATTACTTATTATGCATAAACCCACCACTTAACTTGCATAAACCCACATACTTAACTTGCATAAACCCACATATCCAACTTGCATAAACTCACATATTCAACATGCATAAACATAGGATTAATATTAAACATAGATTAGCATATTCACATCATATCATATGACTTGAAAACCCATTAATCCTCATGCAAAACCATAGATCTCATCATATCTCATCTACTTAATTTAGCAATTGATCATCAAAGTGATAGAAACTCACCAAAACCTAGATTAGCAAACTTATGAAGTGGAATTAGTTGCTTTAGTTGAAGAAGATGTTGATTAGAGGTTGATTATCTTCATTGATTTGTGGAGGCCATGATCAAGTTTCATTTTGCCATAGTTTAGTTACAAGATCTAATTATGAATAAATTAGGGTAGGGTTGGGGTCTTATTTATAGGATTAGGTAGTGTTTTTAGACCATAGGATTAGCCCCAAATTAGATTAGGACCATCAGATTTCGGAACCCTCTAGAACACAGCCCAAGACTAACCCAAAAACCAGATCTGGTGCACCCAGATCAACAGGGCCGACACCCTGTGTCGACACCCCTGTCGACAGGGCTGTCGACACCCCTGTCGACATGGGGCTAGGCGGGAGCTTTCCCGCCCTTTCCGCTTTTGGCTCCAAACTTGTTTTAGAACTGAATTTTAAATCTGTTTTTAACTTTGAATTTTCTGAAAACTTCTTTGGGCCATAACCGGGCCATACGGACTCCGATTCTCGAAAACTCGGACTCTATTTCGCGTATTCTCGAAAACTTCTATGACGCAGCCCGTTACCCCCAATTCCCTCATCTGAGATTATTTATCCTGTAATTAGTGAATTTTAGTATTAACTAAAATTCGGGGTGTTACATAAGTCATATTAGTTAAGTGTAAATTACTTAACACCATCCCCTAATCGTCTTGTATGGTTAAGTGTCATTAAGAAATCAAGCCCGGTCCCACTTAACCTACACATTCGTGTCATATCGGTTAAGTGTCATTAGTCAAATTTACTTAACCTTATCATGTGGCATTAATTTAATTAATGCACTCTCAACCACTCACATTAGACCATGTTGTGGTTACTAGTTAAGTCGGGCGGGTCCGGGTAGTTTTACACCACAACCTAGTCTAACCTCGGGTCTTAAGTGCGACATGACCAACTTCTCACATTGGATCTTATTGTTTGTAGCCACTAGTTAAGCCGGGCGGGTCCGGGTAGATTAATGCTACAAACTCAACCCAACCTCGAGTTGGCCACTTTCATGTTCGGTCTAGTGTCATATTACACTTACAACCCATACGTGTCTAGTTTCAAGTCCCATGTTTACCCCACATGTCATGTCCCCATTTAGGTGTATCATGAGTGTCATATTTTCATGAAATCCCATGTCAAATTATCATGTCATAATCACGCTCGTCCATCCTACCCCAAATCGTGTATCCCACCCAAGTAAAAGCGAGTCAACATAGTAAGGATACTATGCTACATATTGGCATCAAAACATGCACGATGCCAAAAAGGGGTTGGCCACAAATATGCATGGTATCACATGGGGGTTTGGCCTCAAAATATGCATAGCATCATAAGGGGTTTTTTGGCCACAAACATGCATAGTATCATAAGGGAATTTGGCCACAAACATGCATAATATCATAAGGGAATTTGGCCACAAACATGCATAATATCATAAGGGAATTTGGCCACAAACATGCATGATAACATAAGGGGTTTGGGTTCATTTACATGCATAAGCCCCAAAGTCAAATCTTTGCCAATGTTTCACAAGTCAAATGGTTCCCAAAGGTTCATGCTAGCATTCCATAGATAAAGATTCAAACTTGCAAGATAAACTAGGTTAATCATAACATGAATAGCATGATTTAGTCACTAAGCATAGCCAAAAGTCATTGGTTCAAGCAAAAGAGGCATGACAAGGTTCATATAGGTTAGCATACTTAGTTTAATCTCGTTTTATTCCATGCCATCATTAAAACTACCGTTTAGACCTAGAAGTAGCTAGAACTTACCTAGCGTGGCAAGAGATTTAGGAGCATGAATCGTCTTGTCGAAGAAAGGTGGCTCCTTTGTTGAAGAATCGTCATGAAATTGGTGTAGCAATGTTGATCCCTCCTTGATTTGGTGTAGAAAGCTTGCACCTTCTTCATGGATCTAGCTTTGGATGCTCAAGCCTTTGGAGATGAAGATGGAGGCCATGATATGAAGGTGGAGGCCATGGTGAGGGAGCATTTTGGCATAACTTCGTTGTAGGAATGAATTAATGAGGGTTTAGGCTAGGTCTAGGGGTCTTTTTATAGAGATTAGGTGTAGTTTAAACCATAGGATTAACCCCAAATCAGATCTGAGCCATCAAATTCCGTCGGAAGCTTCCAGAACAGGACCAGAGACACAAGCAGGCGCACCCAGGTGGCCTGGGCTCGACCACCCAGGTCGACAGGGGTGTCGACTTGCAAGTCGACACCACCTTGGGTGTGTCGACACCCAAGTCGACACCCATGTCGACTTGGGTGCTGGGCGGGAAATTTTCCCGCCCAGTCTTTTCGGCTCCAGATTTGAATTTTGAACTGTTTTTCGGACTTGGAATTTTCTGAAACTTCGTTGGGCAATAACTTGGTCATACGGACTCCGTTTTTCGAAAACTCGGACTCTATTTCGCGTATTTTTCCGAGACGAATGCAATGGCACAGCCCGTTTCCCTTGATTCAGATTTTAAAATTTAATTCTGCCTTGATTCTTGATTATAACACGTTATTAAAATTCGGGTTGTTACATTCTCCCCTCCTTTAAGGATTTCGTCCCCGAAATCTCCAAGTTAGGAAGAACGTACCCTACCATCCATCATCCATCTACTCAAAACATCATCCACAGACAACCATTGTCCTAAAGAGACTTCTAATGCTTTATGTACACATGCAGAAAGTGTGTGTATATGTTTCTTAGCTAATGCTAATGATCAGGCCTGAATGATCTTCTACATGCAAAATATGTTTAGTGCCATGAATCCAACATGTATGCAAATAGTCCTAGTCATATAAACACTACATGTGTGCACAAACATTCATTCATATGCAACATCCGCATGACAACACATTGACTTTCAAACAAGTATAAATACTCGTGCATATGCAATGCAAAATGTGAGTGCGTCGATCTAGTATCTAACGTGTATTCGCGCATCCACGAGCAACCACTTGCAACCATTTGCAACCACATCAATCATAACATGTTTCAAATACATGTTTACATCCATAGAGTTCTACCTAAGGTTCCCAAGATAGGATCGAGAAGATAAACAAGACAAACCCCTTACGGGGTTTGTAAAGGCCCGCAAATCCGGGCTACCTGAGTTGACTAAAAACACCACACGTCCAACCCAAATAACACAGAAATACGACTCATTTTTAGAAAGAAGTTAGAGGATGAGAAATAGAAAGAAAGAAATATTAGAATAGAAGAAAACGAAGATCACAAACTCACAGCGGAACGAATAAAATATATTATATAACATAAGCTTCGAAATACAAATCTGTTTTGTACATACATACATACCATCATCAGAGTACACATAACATTTGATCCAGCGGAAGTAACTCTAAATAACTAACGTTGAAGCCTTCTGCTTCAAGCTCCTCCAAGTGTATCTGTAAAAGCCTGAAACACTTGACTGCCCGTACAAATTTGGGCACCCAAGAGTTTAGGGAAAACAAAACAAAATAAACTCTGGGTCAGTCATGGGACTGGTGTGAGTAAACTCCAACCACTTGTTTAACTTTAAAAATCCTTTCAAGAGAAAAGGTAATAGTAAGACCAGCCCACACATAACCACGGACGGTTTTTACCTTACTATAACCCAAAACACTTTGATATGAAAATCCAGTGATATTATAATAATGTCTACATCAAGTAAATAACCAAATAGCAGAACGCTTGCATCTCACGCTCCACATATATAGTATATAATCAAAAACCGCATGGCGCTTATTGGAGATTGGATTTCCAACATGACAAGGTATGGGACCACCTTCCGATGATGTATCTCTAGAGGCGAATACACCTGGGTTCAACAAGAACATCTTGTAACCCGGCCCACACATGACCGACCACTCATTTCGCTTGAGTGTATCGAATGTATATCACCAACGGTTGGACTCAAACCACCGTTTCCCGAATGGGCAGAATCGATAGATTTAGAAACAAAGGAATTTCTCTAGATAGGTGATTATACACTCTAATGGGTGCGACCCACATAGCCATGCTGCCTGCCCGATTTTTGTCCTTTCCCGGTTGTTGAGGCCTGAGGCTACGCATACTTACCATTCATCGATAACACAATCACTTTGAATGCCACATCGTCAGATCCGTTAATCACTAGTTGAGTTTGCACAAATATTCTGGATATTATGCTAAGGGATAAATCCGTTGCAACCATATATATTCATACAGACCAACCCATTTGATCATTGGAAATACTCTGTCAGACATTCGTCCATTTATGTTCGTTCTGGGATTGAACGACACCGAAGGCACTATTTCTATAAATAGAAAAGCCCTTGCACTTTACTCCGTCTTCAATATCCAGCATACTTGGTTCGCAACGCTTATGCCGATACGGAGTGGTTCTTCGGATAATAATCCAACCGGTCTCTCCATATTGACAACGATGGTCAAAAACTTCGATAGTCTGTGATTTAACTATCGAATAAAAACAAGTGTTCATCCAACATATCAAACAAATCACTGGGCTCTTTAATTAATATTCATTAATTAAATCACTTCTCCATTTTCCCTATCAATATTTGTTAACCCAATATTTTCAATAATCATCTCGCCTCTTATGTCATTTGGAAAACGTTTCCAAATATTAACTTCTTTTATTTTCTATATATTAGAAAATCTCTATTTGCAATTGAAGACAATTCCAATCACTTATCTCTATCCCTTTTTCAACATTCGATTTTTATATTCACTTTACTATCGAATTCAATATGTCGATACAATGATTTCAGCTTATCAAAATCTCTTAAAAATATTCTAACTCCTTAAATTTCCGGAAAATTTCGCCATAACCTCCCCTGTATCGGGAGCATCGGGAAATTTCAAATAGCTTCCCGGTATCTTCTAATCTCAAAAAGAAAAAGGAAAAGCCAAGCGGCTTGCCGATACGGCGCATAAAACCCATATATGAATTTAAACATGTACCTTATTGTCGGGCACATAAATAAAAATCTTCATATATTCCATCCCATATCTGTTTAACACCTGTTCACCTGTTTCCAATTCAATTCAACTCAATCCATTCGTTTGAATTCCGTTTCGCCCATTTATTCTTTAATTAGCCCTTTTTGCCTATTTCACTTCTTTGTTGAACATAACATGTTCAAATAAAATGTTAACTCGTTCATAACTAAATTGAATTTCAATTTCTAGTTCTCTGTTTGAATTTCGAATATAAATTTTCAAATCGAATTTATCTATTCAAAGCCCAATATTAATTCGAAATCTCAATAACAAATTTCTATTCAATTAGTTAATTCCATTCAATACATAAAAATCTGGTTTCTGTTTCAAAAATCTTATTCATTTACACAACTTGAATTCGCATGTATTTTACAACTCAACTCTGAAATTTTCTAAATAGACAATTCGGATTTTATTGCTTAAAATCCTTTTATAACATTAAATAAACCATTGTGGTTTTAAAACGATTCTGGCGCTGCTTTTCTGAAAATTTGATTTTGACATAACTCAAAATCTATACGACGAAATCCAGATTTTTCCCCTTCATTAGAAAACTATTATCAAACCGGTCCTGACGTTTCTTGTTTCGAAGAATTCCGACTTCAATTGAGTTCTGTATATTCAATTGAAGTTCGAATCGCTATTTTACGAACTGCAGCGCTGCGGCGAGTTCGTTTTAATTATATTATAAACTTTTAAACTTCTTTAAAATGGATTCAACTTCATTTTAATATATACATTCATATATATTCAAACTCCATTTGAATCTTTACATTTCAAATTCCATAGTTTTAAATCCTGTATTCAAATCCCATTTGAAACCCTTTATTCGAATTCCATTTCAAATTCTTTATTCGAATTCCATTTCAAATCCTCTATTCGAATTCCCACTTTAATTCAACTCCTTTTTGAATTTCTATATTTGAAATTCATACTTGAATTTAAATATCCAAACTCCATTTAAATTTCTATTTGAAATTCTAAATGTTTCAAATTCCATTTGGACTTCTATATTCCGATTTCTATATTTGAATTCTATTGAAATTCAATATTCAAATTCCTTTTAAATTCTATATTCAAAATTCCATAGTTTAAAACCCATTTGAATTTCATATTCAAATCCCATAGATTAAATTCTATTTGAATTCAATTTGAATCTCTTATATTCAAATTTCATTTTCCATTTCCATTTGAATTCTAATATTCAAATTCACTTCCAACACCCTTTGAATTCTAATATTCAAACTCATTTTGAATTTCTTCACTCAAACCCATTTGAATTTCCCTGAATTCAAATCCCATTTCAAAACCATTTGGATTTCTTATTTTGAAATCCTAATTTGAAATTCTATTTCCAATTCTACTTTGAAAATCCTATTTCAAAGTTTATTTCAAATTCTATTTTGAAATTCTACGTGCAAATCTCTATTTGAATTTCTTTATTCAAATTCCATGTTCAAAATTCAATACTCGAATTTCCATTTCAAATCTCTATTCAAATTTCATATTTGAATTCCAATTCAAATCTCTATTCAAATTTCACATTTGAATTCTTCTTTGAAATACTATATTTCAAATTCTATTTTGAAATCTCTACATTGAAATCTCTATTCGAATTTCTTTATTCGAATTTCTTTGAATTCAGATTTTATTTTAATTCCTTGAATTCAAATTCTACTTTGCATTCTAATTTCATCTATTCAAGTTCTATTTGAACCTCTATTTGAATTTCTAACATTCAATCTCCTCTTAAAATTCAAATATTTAAACTCCTTTTAAAATTCAAATGTTATACTCAAATTTTATTTACATATTTAAAATCCCATTTCAAATCTTATTTAAATTTTCTCCTAAATTTCAAATATTCCAACTCCTTTCAAATATTTAAATTCTATTTAAATTTCCACTTAAAAATTCTATTTCAAG
Source organism: Allium sativum (assembly GCA_030737875.1). Classification (NCBI taxonomy): domain Eukaryota; kingdom Viridiplantae; phylum Streptophyta; class Magnoliopsida; order Asparagales; family Amaryllidaceae; genus Allium; species Allium sativum. The sequence continues at coordinate 18,148,601 of JASFAX010000025.1, forward strand.
TCCTATTTTGAAATTTCATTTCAAAATTCTATTTTGAAATTTTTATTTCAATATTCCATTTGAAATTCTATATTTTCAAATTCTACTTGAATTTCAAATTCTATTTGGGAAAAATAGAATTTTCTTTTAAACCTCAAATATCTTTCTCATGATATTTTAAATAAATTAACACTTAGCCCAGTGATATTTAAAACAATCAAATCACCCAATTCTCAATCATTTGGTTTTTAACACATCATATATGAATATATATATATGGAATCAAACAAACAACAAACAAACAGATAATATATTTTTGAGGAATCCTGTTGGATTCCTCCAACCTGTTCCCTGCATCCACAGACGTTAGTACATAAATAATACCCATTCTGCTTCGTGGCAGAATATCGCGGTATAGAAGGTCATCCACTAATCATAGCGTGGGGCGTATAGGGTAATCATCCGCTATGAAACTGCGGGCATCCGCTAATGAGACTGCGGGAATCCAACCAATCAATCAACCCAATATATATATATATAGCCTAAATAACTAATATATATAATAAGCAGAAAAATCCAAACAAGCAACAACAATTATTTTTAACGAAATAAAAATAATTTAAAATAAAAGGTGAGTGAGATTTACTCACCTGATATTTCCTTTTTCTGAATATCCAGTTAATCTCCATATTGCTGCGACTATGAATCATCTTCAACCAAATCTAGTCGCCCCTATGATAGTTTAAGTTTGTTATCGATTAACCATTTGTTAAATTTATATAAATTGCTAAAATAGAATAACTATACTATGATTATTTAATTAAATGATTAAATGGTTTATAATTTAAACTAATCCTAACAATTAAATAAATTAATTTTATGAAATTTAAGACTAAATAAAACGTATACCTTAAAGCTACTCCAACCACTCGAGCCATCCACGAACAACTCGGCAAACCATCGACCAATTCCTGCTTACCAACAACCCTATATCCCTTTCAACAGTCAACTTTCAAAAATCGCAACTCACCAAACTGCCCTAAATCGCGATTTTTTCTACTGAAAACCCTATGCAAATCAACATCGCATCATTCTAGACCTCGAACTACTTCACTTCTAACCCCAGTTCCACCCAGTCAACTGTCGAACTTCCTCAATCCCATCCGCGAGATCCTTATTGCCGTCAAATAACCCTTCGATGACCATCAAAATGAAGCAGCCCTCTGCCCTAGCATGTGCGATCTCCAGAATTGATGCTCGAAAAACCCGAGCCTGAAAACTCCATCGCGACTCACGATTGGTACTGCGTCGGCCTCAAACTCTGAACTGGATTTGATTTCTCATATGGAAGAGGGAGTTAGGGCGATCTTGAATTCGATTATCGGTCCCTGGAAGTTTCGATATTTAGCTGAGGAGTTCGCCATTTTTTATCGTTTGGATTTCTGAGGCTTATGAATTAAAGAGGGCGATGGCCTCAATATATAGAGGTGCAGAAGGAAACAGATAGTACTTTGGCCATTAAATTTGTGTTTGCTCGATAACGATGGCAGGAGACAAATTTTCCAACTCGAAGAGAAGCTAGGTCTGCGCGATAAATTTATAGGTTGGTTGTATTTTTAAATAGGCCGGCTGATGTATTTTTATTTTGATTAAAAAGCTAAATATCTTGTGGTCCTTAAAATTAAAACCCTGAACCGCTATTTAACACAACGACCGATGCTACCAGATTCTCACGTTATTCTAAACTTAACTGAGCATATTCTGAAATTTAATTCGTTTGCTTATACAGACTATCAATATCAAATAAACGATTAAAGTCATTGAAAATAACTCGTCTATATTCAACTAGAATTATATTGATCGACTGAATCATTTCGATTCAGTTTTAAATCTGAATTATATCCTATATCGATTATTTAATCGATAAATTCAATATAAAAATTCTTTTATATTATCAACACCATATTTAAAACGATATTAAATATTTAAAACTAATCGTTCAAAAACCTGGGTCGTTACATTCTTTCCCCCTTAAAATAATTTCGTCCCCGAAATTGCTAAGGTAGGAAAAATGGTACAAATCCATTACCTTTCAAAAATTCACTTATGTTGAAACTCAATTCCTCATATTTCAACAAATTCAATTCTACCAAAACTTTTGGTCTTCTTCATTCAATTCGAATGATCTACAATCAATCCATTTATATTCAATCTATAGGCCATTAAACCTATTCAAATTGATTCTAGTTAATTTATTAACCTCGAACCATTCAACTTGCTTCAGTTAAATTTTAATTCCAGAATCCAAATCTCAGGGTTTTCATTTCAAATCCTTTTGAAATCACTTAAATATATACATGTATATATTTTCATTTCAAATTCAAAACATTTGAATTTTCAAACCACTTGTTTTCCTTTCAAACAAATTCCATCAAACTTTTTTTTTTTTCTAAGGTAGCAATTCATCACTTAGAAACTCGGAAATGAACACTGATGATGTTGCAATCATCATCAGAATTATTTCCCAGCCACTGAAGTGAGTTCAGTGCTTTATTATTTCAAAATCCATCTAAAATGATTTTCTTTCAAATCCTTCTAAAACAAAGCTATATTATTTTTAATATACTTTGAAAAATATTTTCAAACTTCCCAGGATTTTGAATTGTTAATTCTGGGTTGAATTCTATTCTAATTTATCTCATTTGTATATTTAATCCCTATACAAATTCTACTTGGTTATAAATAACCATTCTAATTTTATAATCTCGTTTGATTATAAAATCAACATCCAACACATCCATATAATAATAATTCTAGAAAATTATTCTTTCTATATCAAAATAGAAATTTGGGTAAAATTATTTCATTTACCCACTTTAAAACAATATTGTGTCGAATTTCTCTGTTCAAGTGCTTAGAAATCCCTATCGACTTCGTGGCGTCCCACGATTCGATCAGAATCCATAAATCACTCAACAGACTAGCCAACACAATATAAAACAATTTTTATATCAATTAACAAATACGCTCTCTCGTATCTATACACTCAACTCATTCTAGGGCACTACTGACCCTATCTCTAATGAGCACATGCCACACAAGCCTAGGTGTTCGCTCAACCTAAGCTCTGATACCACTGTAAAGGCCCGCAAATCCGGGCTACCTGAGTTGACTAAAAACACCACACGTCCAACCCAAATAACACAGAAATACGACTCATTTTTAGAAAGAAGTTAGAGGATGAGAAATAGAAAGAAAGAAATATTAGAATAGAAGAAAACGAAGATCACAAACTCACAGCGGAACGAATAAAATATATTATATAACATAAGCTTCGAAATACAAATCTGTTTTGTACATACATACATACCATCATCAGAGTACACATAACATTTGATCCAGCGGAAGTAACTCTAAATAACTAACGTTGAAGCCTTCTGCTTCAAGCTCCTCCAAGTGTATCTGTAAAAGCCTGAAACACTTGACTGCCCGTACAAATTTGGGCACCCAAGAGTTTAGGGAAAACAAAACAAAATAAACTCTGGGTCAGTCATGGGACTGGTGTGAGTAAACTCCAACCACTTGTTTAACTTTAAAAATCCTTTCAAGAGAAAAGGTAATAGTAAGACCAGCCCACACATAACCACGGACGGTTTTTACCTTACTATAACCCAAAACACTTTGATATGAAAATCCAGTGATATTATAATAATGTCTACATCAAGTAAATAACCAAATAGCAGAACGCTTGCATCTCACGCTCCACATATATAGTATATAATCAAAAACCGCATGGCGCTTATTGGAGATTGGATTTCCAACATGACAAGGTATGGGACCACCTTCCGATGATGTATCTCTAGAGGCGAATACACCTGGGTTCAACAAGAACATCTTGTAACCCGGCCCACACATGACCGACCACTCATTTCGCTTGAGTGTATCGAATGTATATCACCAACGGTTGGACTCAAACCACCGTTTCCCGAATGGGCAGAATCGATAGATTTAGAAACAAAGGAATTTCTCTAGATAGGTGATTATACACTCTAATGGGTGCGACCCACATAGCCATGCTGCCTGCCCGATTTTTGTCCTTTCCCGGTTGTTGAGGCCTGAGGCTACGCATACTTACCATTCATCGATAACACAATCACTTTGAATGCCACATCGTCAGATCCGTTAATCACTAGTTGAGTTTGCACAAATATTCTGGATATTATGCTAAGGGATAAATCCGTTGCAACCATATATATTCATACAGACCAACCCATTTGATCATTGGAAATACTCTGTCAGACATTCGTCCATTTATGTTCGTTCTGGGATTGAACGACACCGAAGGCACTATTTCTATAAATAGAAAAGCCCTTGCACTTTACTCCGTCTTCAATATCCAGCATACTTGGTTCGCAACGCTTATGCCGATACGGAGTGGTTCTTCGGATAATAATCCAACCGGTCTCTCCATATTGACAACGATGGTCAAAAACTTCGATAGTCTGTGATTTAACTATCGAATAAAAACAAGTGTTCATCCAACATATCAAACAAATCACTGGGCTCTTTAATTAATATTCATTAATTAAATCACTTCTCCATTTTCCCTATCAATATTTGTTAACCCAATATTTTCAATAATCATCTCGCCTCTTATGTCATTTGGAAAACGTTTCCAAATATTAACTTCTTTTATTTTCTATATATTAGAAAATCTCTATTTGCAATTGAAGACAATTCCAATCACTTATCTCTATCCCTTTTTCAACATTCGATTTTTATATTCACTTTACTATCGAATTCAATATGTCGATACAATGATTTCAGCTTATCAAAATCTCTTAAAAATATTCTAACTCCTTAAATTTCCGGAAAATTTCTCCATAACCTCCCCTGTATCGGGAGCATCGGGAAATTTCAAATAGCTTCCCGGTATCTTCTAATCTCAAAAAGAAAAAGGAAAAGCCAAGCGGCTTGCCGATACGGCGCATAAAACCCATATATGAATTTAAACATGTACCTTATTGTCGGGCACATAAATAAAAATCTTCATATATTCCATCCCATATCTGTTTAACACCTGTTCACCTGTTTCCAATTCAATTCAACTCAATCCATTCGTTTGAATTCCGTTTCGCCCATTTATTCTTTAATTAGCCCTTTTTGCCTATTTCACTTCTTTGTTGAACATAACATGTTCAAATAAAATGTTAACTCGTTCATAACTAAATTGAATTTCAATTTCTAGTTCTCTGTTTGAATTTCGAATATAAATTTTCAAATCGAATTTATCTATTCAAAGCCCAATATTAATTCGAAATCTCAATAACAAATTTCTATTCAATTAGTTAATTCCATTCAATACATAAAAATCTGGTTTCTGTTTCAAAAATCTTATTCATTTACACAACTTGAATTCGCATGTATTTTACAACTCAACTCTGAAATTTTCTAAATAGACAATTCGGATTTTATTGCTTAAAATCCTTTTATAACATTAAATAAACCATTGTGGTTTTAAAACGATTCTGGCGCTGCTTTTCTGAAAATTTGATTTTGACATAACTCAAAATCTATACGACGAAATCCAGATTTTTCCCCTTCATTAGAAAACTATTATCAAACCGGTCCTGACGTTTCTTGTTTCGAAGAATTCCGACTTCAATTGAGTTCTGTATATTCAATTGAAGTTCGAATCGCTATTTTACGAACTGCAGCGCTGCGGCGAGTTCGTTTTAATTATATTATAAACTTTTAAACTTCTTTAAAATGGATTCAACTTCATTTTAATATATACATTCATATATATTCAAACTCCATTTGAATCTTTACATTTCAAATTCCATAGTTTTAAATCCTGTATTCAAATCCCATTTGAAACCCTTTATTCGAATTCCATTTCAAATTCTTTATTCGAATTCCATTTCAAATCCTCTATTCGAATTCCCACTTTAATTCAACTCCTTTTTGAATTTCTATATTTGAAATTCATACTTGAATTTAAATATCCAAACTCCATTTAAATTTCTATTTGAAATTCTAAATGTTTCAAATTCCATTTGGACTTCTATATTCCGATTTCTATATTTGAATTCTATTGAAATTCAATATTCAAATTCCTTTTAAATTCTATATTCAAAATTCCATAGTTTAAAACCCATTTGAATTTCATATTCAAATCCCATAGATTAAATTCTATTTGAATTCTATTTGAATCTCTTATATTCAAATTTCATTTTCCATTTCCATTTGAATTCTAATATTCAAATTCATTTCCAACACCCTTTGAATTCTAATATTCAAACTCATTTTGAATTTCTTCACTCAAACCCATTTGAATTTCCCTGAATTCAAATCCCATTTCAAAACCATTTGGATTTCTTATTTTGAAATCCTAATTTGAAATTCTATTTCCAATTCTACTTTGAAAATCCTATTTCAAAGTTTATTTCAAATTCTATTTTGAAATTCTACATGCAAATCTCTATTTGAATTTCTTTATTCAAATTCCATGTTCAAAATTCAATACTCGAATTTCCATTTCAAATCTCTATTCAAATTTCATATTTGAATTCCAATTCAAATCTCTATTCAAATTTCACATTTGAATTCTTCTTTGAAATACTATATTTCAAATTCTATTTTGAAATCTCTACATTGAAATCTCTATTCGAATTTCTTTATTCGAATTTCTTTGAATTCAGATTTTATTTTAATTCCTTGAATTCAAATTCTACTTTGCATTCTAATTTCATCTATTCAAGTTCTATTTGAACCTCTATTTGAATTTCTAACATTCAATCTCCTCTTAAAATTCAAATATTTAAACTCCTTTTAAAATTCAAATGTTATACTCAAATTTTATTTACATATTTAAAATCCCATTTCAAATCTTATTTAAATTTTCTTCTAAATTTCAAATATTCCAACTCCTTTCAAATATTTAAATTCTATTTAAATTTCCACTTAAAAATTCTATTTCAAGTCCTATTTTGAAATTTCATTTTGAAATTCTATTTTGAAATTTTTATTTCAATATTCCATTTGAAATTCTATATTTTCAAATTCTACTTGAATTTCAAATTCTATTTGGGAAAAATAGAATTTTCTTTTAAACCTCAAATATCTTTCTCATGATATTTTAAATAAATTAACACTTAGCCCAGTGATATTTAAAACAATCAAATCACCCAATTCTCAATCATTTGGTTTTTAACACATCATATATGAATATATATATATGGAATCAAACAAACAACAAACAAACAGATAATATATTTTTGAGGAATCCTGTTGGATTCCTCCAACCTGTTCCCTGCATCCACAGACGTTAGTACATAAATAATACCCATTCTGCTTCGTGGCAGAATATCGCGGTATAGAAGGTCATCCACTAATCATAGCGTGGGGCGTATAGGGTAATCATCCGCTATGAAACTGCGGGCATCCGCTAATGAGACTGCGGGAATCCAACCAATCAATCAACCCAATATATATATATATATATAGCCTAAATAACTAATATATATAATAAGCAGAAAAATCCAAACAAGCAACAACAATTATTTTTAACGAAATAAAAATAATTTAAAATAAAAGGTGAGTGAGATTTACTCACCTGATATTTCCTTTTTCTGAATATCCAGTTAATCTCCATATTGCTGCGACTATGAATCATCTTCAACCAAATCTAGTCGCCCCTATGATAGTTTAAGTTTGTTATCGATTAACCATTTGTTAAATTTATATAAATTGCTAAAATAGAATAACTATCCTATGATTATTTAATTAAATGATTAAATGGTTTATAATTTAAACTAATCCTAACAATTAAATAAATTAATTTTATGAAATTTAAAACTAAATAAAACGTATACCTTAAAGCTACTCCAACCACTCGAGCCATCCACGAACAACTCGGCAAACCATCGACCAATTCCTGCTTACCAACAACCCTATATCCCTTTCAACAGTCAACTTTCAAAAATCGCAACTCACCAAACTGCCCTAAATCGCGATTTCTTCTACTGAAAACCCTATGCAAATCAACATCGCATCATTCTAGACCTTGAACTACTTCACTTCTAACCCCAGTTCCACCCAGTCAACTGTCGAACTTCCTCAATCCCATCCGCGAGATCCTTATTGCCGTCAAATAACCCTTCGATGACCATCAAAATGAAGCAGCCCTCTGCCCTAGCATGTGCGATCTCCAGAATTGATGCTCGAAAAACCCGAGCCTGAAAACTCCATCGCGACTCACGATTGGTACTGCGTCGGCCTCAAACTCTGAACTGGATTTGATTTCTCATATGGAAGAGGGAGTTAGGGCGATCTTGAATTCGATTATCGGTCCCTGGAAGTTTCGATATTTAGCTGAGGAGTTCGCCATTTTTTATCGTTTGGATTTCTGAGGCTTATGAATTAAAGAGGGCGATGGCCTCAATATATAGAGGTGCAGAAGGAAACAGATAGTACTTTGGCCATTAAATTTGTGTTTGCTCGATAACGATGGCAGGAGACAAATTTTCCAACTCGAAGAGAAGCTAGGTCTGCGCGATAAATTTATAGGTTGGTTGTATTTTTAAATAGGTCGGCTGATGTATTTTTATTTTGATTAAAAAGCTAAATATCTTGTGGTCCTTAAAATTAAAACCCTGAACCGCTATTTAACACAACGACCGATGCTACCAGATTCTCACGTTATTCTAAACTTAACTGAGCATATTCTGAAATTTAATTCGTTTGCTTATACAGACTATCAATATCAAATAAACGATTAAAGTCATTGAAAATAACTCGTCTATATTCAACTAGAATTATATTGATCGACTGAATCATTTCGATTCAGTTTTAAATCTGAATTATATCCTATATCGATTATTTAATCGATAAATTCAATATAAAAATTCTTTTATATTATCAACACCATATTTAAAACGATATTAAATATTTAAAACTAATCGTTCAAAAACCTGGGTCGTTACAGGGTTTGCAACAGAAATAGGACCAAGAGGATATCCACCAAGCGATAGCATGCAAGCAAGCTCTATAGGAGAACCAGGGATCAACGATATACTCTTAAAAAGAGACATGATGCGCGCGTCTAAGCCGCATTTCCTTTAGCTTAATTCCATCGTGCCTTGACCGCCTTTTGACTTCGTGATTTCGTAGCTCCTTGATTCCTATTTCCAAGGTATGAGTCGGAACTCATTTCACTGTCGCCTCTCGTTTCACTTTCATTTATTCTTTCCCTAGTATACTTGGCTCAACCATATCTACGTACTCATGCAAGCTCTCCAAAATTCACTAATGAATTCTGGATCTCGTTTACCAATGCCAATCCATGTTATCACGTGCACTTACTAGGGTGATTCCTATAACCCGTGCTTAAGCGGAATGGACCATCCGCCTTAGTGGCGAACGTTACTCGATCGGATCAGAGATTTCCGATAAATGCATCAAGAGATTCTAGGTAACTAACCATGATAGAACCCAAAAGGTTACACGAGACTTCGAGGGTATTAGCAAGGCAAGCTAAGAGTTTAACTACCCTCCTTTCAAAACCGAGAATGGCATCCCTTACTGGATAACCACTTCATCCCTAGAATCCATCCATAGCTCAACAATAGAAGTATTGCTTCTAATCTCAACACTTGACATTTACACTCTCAATTCCAAACAAGTCATGAATAAATGGACCGACTCTCCAACCAGATTTTTGGGCCAAAAGTGGGATCTTCTACCATGCTAGTACTAAGGTGCAGAGACTTAACTATCGAGGCAGACTTAAATGATGCGATGATCATTACAAAGTCTGGACGGGATGATAGAAAAGAAAGGCTAAGCCTTTAACAGGAACGGTACCATTTCTCTTAGGTACGCTAGAAATGAGAGCATACAATTTCCCTCTCGCTGATCTTGTCCTTATCTTCCTTTGTGGATCAAGCCATACCAACAAGTTGCTTATTCTTAAGCTCATGTCCTTTATCCTTGCTCTTATTATCCCTTCTTATAACTTCGGTAACAGGTCTCTCGAGAACTTTCTCCATCGCACGGGGAAAACACTTACGTAGCTAGACAAGGATTAGTCGCAGTTAAAACTACTGTGACTACATATGGAGGAAAGAAAGGAAAAGAGGTTCAATCAAGGAGACAAAGGATAGTGCTAATGGCTTTTGGGGAATAGCCTTTAAAAACTTTTCTTGAAAAATGCTTCTTTGTAAACGGTTTCTCAAATAGTTTTCAAAAGGTTTTAAAAACTTTTGCCCAGTCTGGTAACCTTCTGCTCTGATACCAAATGTAACACCCTACCTCCGCTAGGGTCACTCGCAAAGGAATGCACTAGCTTTAGAGGGGTATTATTGGTAAACATGTACAGAAATATTACAAGACAGAACATATAAAAATAGCGGAAGTAAAACAGATTTCATTACCTTATAAAATAAGGTTTAAAGCCTTTTACATCAGAGAATTTCTTACATGAAAACCTGTCTTGCAATAGTAAAGAAGCATAAAAACCTTTTCATAAATTATTCCCCAAGTGAATCAGTAAAGTAGCCATAGCCAAGAAAAGTCCAAGCCATACATGATGACCTTCAAACAGAAGAAGTCCGAACTAACAACAGCATTTCCTCCCTGAAACCTGGGGGGAAACGGAAGACAAAGAAGCGAAAGAAAACGGGGTCAGTCATAAAGACTGGTAAGTCCTATCTACTTCCAGCATAAAAACAGGTAAAGGTAACATGACATGCATAAACTGAAAGTAAACATAAGGATGATGACAAGATAGATAAGCTATACCAAGATAACCGGATGAACTACTGTATCAAGACAAACTAAGGTATCATGATAAACTACGGTGTCAAGATAAATCAAGGTATCATGTCATCAGGTTTCTATCAAGTGAAGTATCTCAAGGTATCTATCATATATAATATCCCGAGGTTACTATCAAGTATATTTCTCGTGGTTCTAACATGTATATTTGCTCTGCACCTCTCGTACTAGTATCCCAACCCGCGTCATGTGTTAACTATGAATGTCCCTTGCCCAATGTCATGTAATGGTCCATGTCAACCTAATATATAGCATATGTAGGTTTTCCCAACTCGTATGTTTCTTCCCATGTATAAGTTCAGTCCTTTGCCGTAGGCCGTACGGGCTTTCCCATGTAAATCTATACCACCTCAACGTAGTACCATTTTATTCTTGAAGTTGTTTTGGACTGTTACCCTTGATCTAGTTATGTTTTCTTACCATGAGCTATCACGTGTTCACTTAGGATTTATGCCACCTAGGACCACTAGGGATTATGCTACCTAATGAACGTATTCGTAACTTGGTTTGGGTTCAGGCCACCTAGGGCCAGTAGGGATTATGCCACCCGTCAACCACGCCCTTTATCCCACGTATATATATCGTGAATTGTTTTCCATGTCTAGACGCACATGTATCTCAATGTGCCATCCGAGTTCCGTGCTAGGGCAATTCGAGAAATACGGAACTCGGTCGGGAGCTTTAAGTCGTCTGCTGATGCAGATATCAAGGTCTGTTTTTGTATCCGTGGTTATGGTCCCACGTGACCCCTCCCTCAACTACTGAAAGGCAATCCAAGAAAAATCATGTATGAGAACCACATCCCGGCCCCACTATAGTCCCACTTTCCTATGGGCCAACCTCACCCATGACTCAATAGCAAGAACATGGTCTGTTGGGGGTTCTCTGCCTTTCCGTTCATACACGATTGACTAAAGATGGTAGGTAGTCGGCGACGTGCTATCCAGGGAAAATCAAGTATCGTCGACTCCACGCTAATCCATCCCAGTCTTTAGGTCGCTCGCATAGCAACCAAGTCATACTCTTGGCTCTTCTACCGCAGACCTTAACCTCTGTGAGGCCGGGTTTCATGGACCATCTGCCACCTCACAGAGGGATACCAAGAGTACCCTCACGTCCCCCCGAAGCTACCGCTTCGTCACCCAGTTCGTTGGAGCCTTTATCCCAGTCGGATAATTTGCTCCTCCTTCTCGTGTGTTTAAGCGATGACCTACCGTATCGGGTTACTCATCTATCTGTGAACCGGTCCAAATCTCTTGACTAAGAATTATTACTAAGTTTCCTAAACTAAGGTTTACCACTTAGTCTCCTTTCCCGTTATCCTTGTTAATCCCGGTTTTCCACCTAGTCCCCTGAACTAGGGTTTTGTCTAATGGGTTAGGTATTGTCATTTAAGTTCATGACTTAACTTGCCTACGAGTCATGTCAAGATTTGGCTAAGTATTCAAGTCCAAGACCTAGCCCTACAAGTTGGTTAAGTATACCAAGAAGCTCATGACTTAACCCTATTCAATCATCAGGTCAAATTGGTTAAGTATTTGTTTATCTTAACCCTATCAGATTATCGTGTTAGATTGGTTAAGCATAGATTATCTTAACCTCATCGGATTATCGAGTCGGATTGGTTAAGTATAGGTTAACTTAACTCCATCCACTAATCGTATTAGAATGGTTAAGTATATTTAAACGGTCTTGTGACTTAACCCTATCAAGTTCTCATATTAGATTGGTTAAGTATGGTTGCTTAACCTCATCCAATCATCATGTATAATTGATTAAGTATAAGTTACTTAACCTCATTAAATTATCATGTTAAGTTGGTTAAGTATTGGTTACTTAACCACATTGAATTACCAAGTTTAGATTGGTTAAGTGTTTAACTTAACCCCATCGAATTACCGTGTTTAGATTAGTTAAGTGTAGGTTACTCAACCCCATCTAATTACCGTGTTTAGATTAGTTAAGTGTAGGTTACTTAACCCCATCTAATTACCGTGTTTAGATTAGTTAAGTGTAGGTTACTTAACCCCATCTAATTACCAAGTCAGATTAGTTAAGTGTAAATTACTTAACCCCATCCCCTAATCGTCTTGTATGGTTAAGTGTCATTAAGAAATCAAGCCCGGTCCCACTTAACCTACACATTCGTGTCATATCGGTTAAGTGTCATTAGTCAAATTTACTTAACCTTATCATATGGCATTAATTTAATTAATGCACTCTCAACCACTCACATTAGACCTTGTTGTGGTTACTAGTTAAGCCGGGCGGGTCCGGGTGGTTTTACACCACAACCTAGTCTAACCTCGGGTCTTAAGTGCGACATGACCAACTTCTCACATTGGATCCTATTGTTTGTAGCCACGAGTTAAGCCGGGCGGGTCCGGGTAGATTTATGCTACAAACTCAACCCAACCTCGAGTTGGCCACTTTCATGTTCGGTCTAGTGTCATATTACACTTACAACCCATACGTGTCTAGTTTCAAGTCCCATGTTTACCCCCACATGTCATGTCCCCATTTAGGTGTATCATGAGTGTCATATTTTCATGAAATCCCATGTCAAATTATCATGTCATAATCACGCTCGTCCATCCTACCCCAAATCGTGTTTCCCACCCAAGTAAAAGCGAGTCAACATAGTAAGGATACTATGCTACATATTGGCCTCAAAACATGCACGATGCCAAAAAGGGGTTGGCCACAAATATGCATGGTATCACAAGGGGGTTTGGCCTCAAAATATGCATAGCATCATAAGGGGTTTTTTGGCCACAAACATGCATAGTATCATAAGGGAATTTGGCCACAAACATGCATAATATCATAAGGGAATTTGGCCACAAACATGCATAATATCATAAGGGAATTTGGCCACAAACATGCATAATATCATAAGGGAATTTGGCCACAAACATGCATGATAACATAAGGGGTTTGGGTTCATTTACATGCATAAGCCCCAAAGTCAAATCTTTGCCAATGTTTCACAAGTCAAATGGTTCCCAAAGGTTCATACTAGCATTCCATAGATAAAGATTCAAACTTGCAAGATAAACTAGGTTAATCATAACATGAATAGCATGATTTAGTCACTAAGCATAGCCAAAAGTCATTGGTTCAAGCAAAAGAGGCATGACAAGGTTCATATAGGCTAGCATACTTAGTTTAATCTCGTTTTATTCCATGCCATCGTTAAAACTACCGTTTAGACCTAGAAGTAGCTAGAACTTACCTAGCGTGGCAAGAGATTTAGGAGCATTAATCGTCTTGTCGAAAAAAGGTGGCTCCTTTGTTGAAGAATCGTCATGAAATTGGTGTAGCAATGTTGATCCCTCCTTGATTTGGTGTAGAAAGCTTGCACCTCCTTCATGGATCTAGCTTTGGATGCTCAAGCCTTTGGAGATGAAGATGGAGGCCATGATATGGAGGTGGAGGCCATGGTGAGGGAGCATTTTGGCATAACTTCGTTGTAGGAATGAATTAATGAGGGTTTAGGCTAGGTCTAGGGGTCTTTTTATAGAGATTAGGGGTAGTTTAAACCATAGGATTAACCCCAAATCAGATCTGAGCCATCAAATTTCGTCGGAAGCATCCAGAACAGGACCAGAGACACAAGCAGGCGCACCCAGGTGGCCTGGGCTCGACCACCCAGGTCGATAGGGGTGTCGACTTGCAAGTCGACACCACCTTGGGTGTGTCGACACCCATGTCGACTTGGGTGCTGGGCGGGAAATTTTCCCGCCCAGTCTTTTCTTCTCCAGATTTGAATTTTGAAGTGTTTTTCGGACTTGGAATTTTCTGAAACTTCGTTGGGCCATAACTTGGTCATACGGACTCCGTTTTTCGAAAACTCGGATCTATTTCGCGTATTTTTCCGAGACGAACGCAATGGCACAGCCCGTTTCCCTTGATTCAGATTTTAAAATTTAATTCTGCCTTGATTCTTGATTATAACACGTTATTAAAATTCGGGTTGTTACACAACTGCATAAGCATCAAATATAAATAATTAACGATTACAACAGTCTGTCAACCCATCGATTGAAATACAACTAAACAATTAGGATTAGTGTACGTCAAATATCATCCTAATACCCATGTGGAGTTCCAAAACACAAACACAAATTTTATTTGTGCAGTTGGGCGATGTGTAAAATATATCGTCCCAATCGATATCAGTCAAATGTGTGTACATATACCAATCGTCCGATTTGTAAATGAATATTTATTTTCATTCATATACTCGTTAAAAATTATATTTTTAATGATAAAAAAACAAGAAAAAAATAGAATTGAAAGACGAACCGTACAAGCACCTTTTGTGCATTGCGTACGGCTCTGCTATGGAATTTCCTTTTCCCCTTTCTATTTTATCGAAGAAAAAAAAAGAATCCATCCGATCTAGATTTATACAGTTCACACATACAATAAAAAATGAAATTTTTATTATTCAAATATTTTATTCATCACATGAATATTTTATACAATTTATATATACAAAAAAATGATATTTTTATTATTTAAATATTTTATTCTCCATTTCACAATACAATCACAATCAATTTCTACCATACAATACAATCAATCAAGTCGTCCATGGTCTATGGACGACGGGGAGCAGTTCATATATGCAGTTATAAAATAAATAACTATACAAGAAAATATAATGAGAAGTTCTCACTTTCGGTTTCCACTCTACCAGTTTTATTTTTGAATTTCTGAACGGTTTGGATTTGATTTTGCCCAAAACTCTAACATGCTCCAAGTTGAACCCGGTTAGTCTTGTTCTGAAGCTCTCGTCCCCGTGATCACAATGGATCCAGTTTCGCGTGATTTGGACCTGGTATGTAAAAGTTACGATATTTTAAACATTTATCGATTTAAATAAAATAATTGGGGTTAAATAAAATAGTAAAAAAAAAACCTTTCTTCCTTATTTTCCTACATGCCGCGATTCCTCACCATCGTTCGAAACTAAGGTAGAAGATTTCACCCTCCACGATCGTCGCAATGACGATCAGACGCTGCCACGAGCAGCGCCTACGAGAGGCGCACCTCCCCACCCAACCATAGCCAACTCGCGGCGAGGGTGGCCCCCAATTCCAACGCGAACGACACGATTTCCCCAACGAATTTCAGCCTCCACGGTCAACGAAAACTGCTCAATCTTGTATATATGGATCTGAAAAGCTAGAGGAGTTCTTCGATTTTGCCTGAATAGCCAACTCGCGACGAGGGTGGCCCCCAATTCCAACGCGAACGACACGATTTCCCCAACGAATTTCAGCCTCCACGGTCAACGAAAACTGCTCAATCTTGTATATATGGATCTGAAGAGCTAGAGGAGTTCTTCGATTTTGCCTGAAGGTTTAGATGAAATCATTGAGTGGATTGAGAGAAAAAAAGGGAAAAGAAATGAACAAATTCCACCGTATATCGGCCTAGAACGACGGCTCAGAAATTTTGAAGGAAATTAGGGTTTTCTTTTCTATTTATATAAATTTTTAATATTATTTAATTTGGAAAATTAGGGTTTTCTTATCCGAACTCAAAATAAATCCCAATGATTTTCGCCCTTAGCTAAATTTAAAATATAAATCATTATATTTTAAATTCAAACGCACATTTTAATTCCGAGGCCACATACAGACTCCAAAAATTCCAGAAAAATAAATCTAGTTATGTTCTGACGATACGGTCCTAAAAAAATTAATGTCGTCGAATTTGGAAGCCGTTTGAAAAAGGGTCATTTTCCAGTCGATTAAATTCAAACTAAATTGACCAAACACGTTTAAATCCACCACGCTCACATATTGATTCCAAAAATTATGAAAATTGGAATTAAACAATAATTTGACATTCTGGATCCAACAAAAGTGGTCTCGTCGAAAACGGATATCATTTGCAATATCGTTATTTTTAAGGGCTATATATTGTATAAATTCCATAGCGACTATTCTGAATTTTCAATTGGACATAAGTTTTTATTCCCGCAATGAAATCTGGATTTTCAACATCCGTCGGAAAGATATTTTCAAACAGATTCAAATATTCTTGTTTCACTGAAATTCGGTTTATTTTGGATCCTGTAAATTCATTTGAAATTTGAAATCAAATTTTCAAACTACCGCTCCATTTTCAATTCCTTTTATAATTAAAATAAATATTAATGCTCTAACTTCGATTTAAATAAATATATACGTTCTAATTCTATTCAAAATAAGTTTCTAGTTGTTATTATTTGAAATAAATCATTTTAAATATTCAAAATTCATTAAAATTGCCAAAATAAAAAATTTTATTTGGTTTTGATTTTCCGGGTTGTTACAATCTCCACCACTTAAAATCTTTTCGTCCTCGAAAAGGAACGGAGCTGAAAGTTGTTTAATTAACCAACTCAACTTTCATTCTGGCTTTCATTCTTCAACTTTTCAGTTTCTAAGAATTTCTAATTTTCTCAAAAATTTGGCTAACACCCTAAATTTTTGAAAAAATTCGCCATAACCTCCTTTGTATGGGGAGACATTTAAAACCGCAACTAGCCACGCAGGGCCCTCATCATCCAAAAAGAAAAAGAAAAAGCCGCTAGCCAAGCGGCTAGCCAATCGGCTCATAAAATCATCCAAACCTAATAAATTAGTAAACATGTACCTATTTGTCGAGCATGCAATTTTATTCCTCTGCTTAGCTTCTCTGCTATGACCTGTTCAATGTATATGCATGTGTATGCGTGCAATTTCAATCAATTTTCAAGTCAGTTCAACATTTGTTTCAATTTGGCTTAATGGTTCAAAATTTTAATTAATCAACCAATAATCAAACAACACAACCAGCAATCAATTAGTTGGTTGTCTTTTCAAATTTATAATATTTATATATATAAAAATCCATTTTTGATGCCAAATAATAACAAATAACCCTATCTAGTTTTGGTTCTCACACCAATCAATTGAAAATATATAGATATCCTACCTTCGACATTCGAACATAAGGTCTGATGATGAGATCTCAATCATCAGAATCATCTTCGGACGTCTAAAGTGTGATTCTATATCTATCCAGTATATTAAAACTTCGAATATACGTTCACGACGTGTATATGCAAAATCTTGTATACTCGATTTTCCAAAATAAAATAAAATACTCAAATACGTATAATTAGATTAAATTTTCAAAACAAAATTGATTTTCATTTTTATTTTAAAAATAACACTCTTCAGACTCATTCTAGGATACTACTGATCCTATCTCTAACGAGTAAATCTCATCGGATATTACTAATCCAATCTCAGATAAATTCTTTCGTTTGGTTCTAATGTGTCTTGTTCTCGAGCTCTATAAACCAAAGCTCTGATACCAGCTGAAACAGCCCGACGAAATCTGGTAAGCTTTGAAACCATCCCTTCATCCCCTAAAGCAGCATGTGATACCCACCGTGGCATCCAGATGATCCCCTAGTCACCTTGTTTTGAAGGCCAGCCTCTCGACTGATCAACCAACCCTAAGCAGGGGCATGTAGGGGTATGAGCCTACTGTTCATCACCAAACCACATGGCGAGAACCCCCTATCATGCTGCACCCTATAACCAGGAATGCCTAACAAGGACTGGTGTGAGAACTAAAAAGGTTATTTAAACTTTACTTTAAATTGGAGTAAATCAAGGGACCCCACCGTATAACACGGAACGGGTTTCCTCCCAAGAATACCAGTGCATAAAACAAACAACGCAATGCTTTTTGAAAAAATGAAGCTATTATAAGACCCGGGTCCCATCACACAATGCAACGCAAGCTGAAGGATAGGGTCCCTTGTAATAGCCAAACATTTTTGGTACATTTAAAACAAATCATTTGATACTATTATAAGTGCATAGTGTATAAAACAATTTCAAATATAAATGTATCAATCATAGACGGCATGGGTACCATATATCATGTCGCCAATACTAGGCGCTACAATCAAAACCGAAATGTCACGTATTAGAAATTGGATTTCCGTCATGAGTCGAGGCAAGGGATCGTCCTCACCAGCTTCAAGACACTCTAGAAAATGCCTCAGGATTCCTCGCAAGGAACCCAGGATCCTTTAGGGCTGGTCCTCCCTTACGTTTGAGGATTAGTTATGACTGAACACACGTTTCCCAGTCCTATCAGACCTATATCCATCGGCTCCGTAGTAACCGATATATCCGAGGCACATCGCTATCCATCATCCACATAGGTAAAAATAAATAAATGTCTGGTCTCCATACCATGACACCACCCATAGCTAGAAGGAAACGTCATGTCCTCCCTGCGTCCCTGATCCCCTTTTTGACCCATACTGAGGTGTGAGGCCCGCGAATTAACGCTATACACAAAGCTATGCTATATTAAAGCCATGCATTGATTATCAACCACAAGACTCTGCTTTTCAATAGAAACCTTGATCATTAGCATCTCAGCATGCCACGCGGGTAATTCACGCCATGCGACTGATGTTTGTTGGTATATAACCTCTGAGCTCGTACGTCTCAGAGAGGGGCGTTAAGCAAGAGAATAAATTCTCTGCTGCCAAACAGATATATATTTAATAGAGATCAATCAACACGGAATAAAATCCAATGTCAGACACACATCCATTTACTAGTTTGTTCTTGGTCTGAACGAAACCGGTGGCACCGTATTCCTCATCCCATATGTCCAATACAGGAGAGAGGTCCTTGCATATCCAGCCAATTTCCAAGTACGTCTGGACGATCACCACTTATTACCTTGTCTAGGGTGTACAGCCCAATCAAGACATCAGTAATCATCCAAACGATGTAAAGACCTCCAGTCTTCATCGTCAACTTATTGTCGAATCAGTTATTCAAAATGGGTATAAACCCAGACTTTCCGAATAACTCACGTATATAAAAAACAAGTGTTATAAAACACAACATACGCCTCATTCCAATTCTGAATATTCTTTTATTTAAATATTCATGTCCTTTAGGAAAGGTGCCTAATAATTTTATCAAAGATAAATTCTTTAAAATTCATTCTTTAATCTTCCTTTGGATATCGTTCAAACCATATTATGGTTTTCCAAACTAGTCGGGATTAACGCACCTTACCGAAGTAATAATCTATTTAATTTCCCAATCCCAACCTATTCATCCCATGGAGCAAAACTGGTATTACTCCATAACTAAAACCACAGTGTTATCGGTAAAATTAATTACCATTTCCTGTTCAAATCTAATTAAAGATTTAACTATCGCTTGGAGCAAAACTGGTGCTACTCCATTCTCGATCATTTCCCGAATTTGATAATTTAAATTATCACATTCCTTTTTTTCAATCAAATTAAAGATTCAATAAAGCTCCACTTAGTTTTAATCTACCTAAAAATCAATATTAATGATTATTTAACTTTGGAAACACAAACACGTCGCATAGACAATCTACGCCGTACTATTGATTTCTGCCGATATATAACCTCTAAGTTCGTACGTCTTAGAGAACGGTGTTAAGCAAGAGAATAAATTCTCCGCCACCAAACAGATATATATTTAGCATAGATCAACCAAACAATTCGAAATATAATGTTAGACATGTTATTCTGTCTTTAAATGGGTTAAAGAACTAATGTCTTTTAAAACATAGTTCATGATAAACCCAAATCACATTCCATTAATTATGGAATCTTCACGGAAAATAGATCAATATATAATCGATATCAATTTCTATATCCGACTAATAATATAAGTGGAATAATGACAAAGCCTTTTAAATTCCATATATATTAACAGTCTTCCTCCACAGAAGCTCACATCGATTATTACCGAATCGAATTCCATTCAATTCCAAATTAATATATCAAATTGGAAAACTTTACTTTGTAAAATTTCATTAAATCTTAATAAAAAAAATATTCATAAATTCCAACTCACATTTATTATAAATCGGGATAAAGAACGAATGTCGTAAAAACACAGTTCAAAATAAACCCAATTCACATCCCATTTTATTCCAATTAAATGTTCGACTATTGACTTCGAATTGACATTACGGGAGATCTGACCGTCGGATTCTCCTAAAACCAGAACATTGGGTTCGTACCGAATAGAGCTTTCCAAAGAAAATAAGATATTTGAAATCTAATGGTTGGATTTGGAGTTATGTCCAAATCAAATTTGGAAAAGGTCACTATAAGTGCAGTTCGATGACTGTTTATGGAAATCAATTGAAAGGGCCTTAATAAAATTATTAAAAGTATCAATAATTTGTATAAAATCATAATAAATGATTTGAAAAGAATGGGGATGAAAATTCCATATTTGAAAAGATAAAAATATATTTTTATCAAAATGAACTAGTTATGATCTAGAATTATAATCCAATTTTTTAAATAAATAAATTGTATTTGAAACGGTTTTAAAAATAACCAGAATTTCCAATATATGAACTGGAATGGATTTGAATCAAAATTATCTTTGGAATATTTTGATATTGGATTCCGTGATTATACGGATATTGTGGGGGAACTTGGAAGATATATATATCGTTATTCCCAAAACGATATTTGTTGATTTCAGAATTGGATATTGAATATAAGCCGATATAATTTCTATTTATAGCCTTGTATTTAAAATTGAATTGGATTTTGGGTTTGTCATGAATGGTGTCTTCATTAACACTGTTCTTAAACCCCGTGTGAAAAGAATAAATCTTTTAATTAAGATTATTATTTTTTCCAGTTACCGCGGCGCAGCGTGTTCTATTCAGGCCATTAAATACATATAATATATATATTTTATATATTTCATTGATTTCCATTTAAAATGTATTTTATAAATCGTTTTAAATTCGTTTTCAAAACGATTTCAACTTCGTATTCAATTTTAAATCAAAATTGGATATTCCATATCATTAATATATAAATGATAATATTTCCAAAACATTAGATTTTGAAATCAATTCCCTTTCAAATATTCATTTCAAAAATGAATAAAATCGATATAAATATCGTTCACCTCGAAATGGCTTAATCTAATCCACACGGCTTCATATATTTCAATGTTTTTGTGTCCATCCCAAATCGGACATCAAAATCATATTTTGATCCATTATTAAATATTATTTTGAAATATTAGTTATTTTAAAATATTCTTTATTTTAAAATATTCTTTATTTTAAAATATTCATTATTTTAAAATATTCCTTATTTCTGAATTGGAATCAGACCCAATCAATTACCATATAATTTTACTTACATGGATTTCATACAACACATGTATATATCAATAATGATAAATAATCAACCATCCGCCAGAGTGCACTACACAACTGAATAAGCATTAAATATAGATAATTAGTGCGTACAATAGTCTGTCAACCCATCAATTGACATACAACTAAACAATTGTGATTAATGTACGTCAAATATCATCCCAATACCCGTGTTGGGTTTCAATCAACAAACAGAGATTTTATTTGCACAGTTGGGCGATGTGTAAGATATATCGTCCCAATCAATATCAGTCAAATGTGTGTACATGTACCAATCGTCCGATTTGTAAATGAATATTTATTTTCATTCTTATACTCGTTAAAAATTATATTTTTAACAATAAAATATTTTATACAGTTCAAATATACAATAAAAATGATATTTTTATTATTCAAATATCTTATTCATCACATGAATATTTTATACAGTTTATGTATACAATAAAAATGATATTTTTATTATTCAAATACTTTATTCTCCATTTCACAATATAATCACAATCAATTTCTACCACACAATACAATCAATCAAGTCGTCCATGGTCTGTGGACAACGGGGAGCAGTTCATATATGCAGTTATAAAATAAATAATTGTACAAGAAATTATAGTGAGAAGTTCTCACTTTCGGTTTCCACTCCACTAGTTTTATTTTTGAATTTCTGAGCTGTTTGGATTTGATTTTTCTCGAAATTCCAACATGCTCCAAATTGAACCCGGTTAGTCTTGTTGTGAAGCTCTCGTCCCCACGATCATAACGGATCCAGTTTCGCTTGATTTGGACCTCGTACGTAAAAGTTACGCTATTTTAAACATTGATTGATTTAAATAAAATAATTAGGGTTAAATAAAATAATAAAAAAACCTTTCTTCCTCATTTTCCTACAGGTCGCGATTCCTCACTACCGTTCGAAACTAGGGTAAAAGATTTCACCCTCCACGGTCGTCGCGATAACGATCAGACGCTGCCATGAGCAGCGCCTACGAGAGGCTCACCTTCCTACCCAACCACGGCCAACTCGACGGCAAGGGTGGCCCCCAATCCCAACGCGAACGAGGCGACTTCCCCGACTAATTTCAGCCTCCATGGTTAATGAAAATTTCTCGTTCTTTTATGGATTTGAAGAGCTAGAGGAGTTCATTAATTTTGCCTGAAGGTGTAGATGAAATCATTGAGTGGATTGATAGAAAACAAATGGAAAAGAAATGAACAAATTCCGCTATATGTCACCCTAGAACGACGGCTCAGAAATTTTAAAGGAAATTAGGGTTTTCTTTTCTATTTATATAAATATTTAATATTATTTAATTTGGAAAATTAGGTTTTCTTATCCGAACTCAAAATAAATCCCAATGACTGTCGCCCCTAGTTAAATACCCTCATCTGAACACAATGGGATATGTTTCGTAAGCCAATTCGACTGTTTTCATCAGTTTGCGCTAAATTTAAAATACAAATCATTATATTTTAAATTCAAACACACATTTTAATTTACCGGGGCCACATACGGACTCCAAAAATTGCAGAAAAATAAATCTAGCTATGTTTTGACGATACGGTCCTAACAAAACTAATTTCGTCGAATTTGGAGACTGTCTAAAAAACGGTCATTTCCCAGTCGATTAAATTCAAAGTGAATAGACCAAACACGTTTAAATTCACCAAGCTCACATATTGATTTCAAAAATTATGAAAATTGGAATCAAGCAATAATTTGACATTCTGGATCCAACAAAAGTGATCTTGTCGAAAACGGAGGTTGTTTGCAAAATCGTTATTTTTAAGGGCTATATATTATATAAAGTGAAAATTAGGCTCACGTCCTTAAAAATAAAGTTAATTAGGCTCACATCCTCCCCTTTTGAAATATATAAATCTCATCCCTATTTTCAAAACGCAGCTTTAATATTTCCGGAAATGCCCTCATCCGATTTTTAGGGGTATCGATTGTTTATAGGTTCGTATTAGGTTTTATTTTTTACAGGAAAAAAAATTTCTAATCCATGGCGGCGGCGGCTCCAGAAAAAAAACCCTAATCGTGATCCTCACTTCCAGCAAACAGCGACCGCCGCTCCAGCACCATCGATCAGCTCCCCTTCAGGCGACGCCGCTCCAGCACCAGGATCCGCCAAGGCGCCGCTACCCACTGGCGCACCCCCACCTCCAGCAACCAGCGACGACCACCATCGACCAGCCTCCCTTCAGTCGAAGGCAGCAAACCGTCCACGGCAAACCCTCCGCCCTTTCCGGCTCCGGCGATCCAAAACCTAAAATTGTGTGAGTTTTTTTCCTTTTCATTCTGATTTTATTTGTAGGATACGTATAAGGTTTTTATTATCATAAAAATACGATTTTTCATATGATAAGGACCTGAAAAAACAAAAATTCATGAAACTGTTGTTAGAACTTGTGGATTTTTGCTGAAATTCTGATAAAAAGTTGCGGACAATTATGCATTTATTCTTAATATATGCATATCTGTATGTAATTTTTTATTA
The DNA here is from genome assembly GCA_030737875.1 of Allium sativum. Classification (NCBI taxonomy): domain Eukaryota; kingdom Viridiplantae; phylum Streptophyta; class Magnoliopsida; order Asparagales; family Amaryllidaceae; genus Allium; species Allium sativum. The sequence continues at coordinate 18,173,176 of JASFAX010000025.1, forward strand.
AACAATCAGAAAACATATTATTTTACAAATATATTCTTATTTCTATGCACATATGTAGAACACTTGCATATAAATATTCAGAAATTATTTTTACACATGTTCCTTTTTTCTTCAAATGATTGAAATCTGCATATAATTATTCAGAAATTACAAATATATTCATATTTCTGTGCATATATGTGAGTTTTTTTTCCTATATTTTATGATTTTATTTGCAGGATACATATATGGTTTTTATTAGCATAAAAATACGATTTTTCATATGATAAGGACCTGAAAAAACATAAATTCATGAAACTATTGTTAGAATTTGTGGATTTTTGCTGAAATTCTGATAAAAAGTTTCGGAGAAATTTGCATCTATTCCTAATATATGCATATCTGTATGCAATTTTTATCAAACAATCGGAAAATCATATTTTTTTACAAATATATTCATATTTCTATGCATATATGTCGAATTCTTGCATATAAATATTGTTATTTTGCTGAATTGTACGCATGTATTTATGTTAATCTGAAGCTGTTTTTGTAATTTAGGTTACTGCACAATAAGCTTATTAATGGTGATTTTCTTTTTTTGATAACAGTGTTCCGACGGATATTGGTGTAGTGGTGTTGTTGAAGCTTGGTCGGCCATCTTATTCCAAAAGATTGAAATCTGCAGTTGTTTCTACAGAGACGAGTAGATGTGGTTTGTGCAATAAGCTGGGTCTCAACAAAATTATTTGTTCTACAAAAGACCATTAGCTCTGCTTTGTAAATGTTCTGAAATTCTTGATTTAGTACATGTAAATGTGGTCTGTACTTATTTCTTGATGTAGTAAATGTAAATGTTAAGAATTTTTTCATGTAAGTATGCACATATTTCTGTTATTTGCATATATATATGCATCTTGTTATAATTATATGTATTTATTTTGTTGTCATTTTTTTTGTTTCAGCAATTATGCAGTACAGTTCTGTATATGTATGCAATTATTTCGCTTAGTTGCATAAATGTATGCAATTTTATGCAATATTTGTATCTAAATGTCTAGTTTTTCGTAAAAATCAAAAAACTTGATTAAAAAAATGTAGTCACTACATTCAAGTAATAATTTATTTCTGTATAATATTAACGTATGCACATGTATGCAATTATTTTACTTAGTTGCATAAATGTATGCAATTTTACGTAATATCTGTATCTAATTGTCTATTTTTTCGAGAAAAAAAATTAAAAAAACGCTGTTGGACTAATCAACAGTTTTCCAGAATTGTAGGATTAGGTTTTGGGCGAGATTATAGGAGCAATAGACTGAGTAAATGAAATTTTTTAGGTGTGTAAGGGTAGATCAGGAATTTTTTTAGCCGAAATTCAAAAATAGGGATGTATTCTATATTATTTTTATCACCGGGTTTTTTTTTATATTTTGAAACTTAATAGGGACCTGTAAAAAACGCACCCTTATATAAATTCCATAGCGACTATTCTGAATTTTCAACTGGACATAACTTTTTATTCCCGCTATGAAATCTGGATTTTTCACATCTTTTGGAAAGATATTTTCAAACATATTCAAATATTTCTTATTTCACTGAAATCCGGTTTATTTTGGATTTTGTACATTCATTTGAAATTTGAAATCAAGTTTTCAAACTATTGCGCCATTTTCAATTCCTTTTATAATTAAAATAAATTTTATACTCTAACTTTGATTTAAATAAATATATGCGTTCTAATTCTATTTAAAATAAATTTCTAGTCGTTATTATTTAAAATAAATCATTTTAAATATTCAAAATTCATCAAAATTGCCAAAATAAAAATTCTAAATTGGTTCTGATTTTTCGGGTTGTTACAACTGGTTCGCGCCATAACATACCAATTCCAATCAATTCAATTAACATCCCAAATCTAATTCAACCAACTTCTTAATAGGGTTGCCAAACCCTATTAAATAACAATCAATCAAATAAAACAAGCAGTTAAACATTCATGGTTTCAATCAAAGGTGTCGGGTGCAACTAAACACCGTTTACATCCTAGTATATATTTAACTATTAATAAAATTAGAGTGAGCAAGAGTTCTCAACTTTGGTTTTCACTCCGCCCTTCTTTGATTGTTAATCTTAAATCTTTCCAGAAATCCAGCATTCTATTTTATAAATAAAATACATACATTAAAAATCATATTTTTTAACTAACAAACAGTTTTTCCTTTGTATGACCATTTTGTAAATAGTATTATTAAGCAAAAAAAAATATTTTCATCTTTCTTAAAATATTTTCATGTCATATACTAGTTAAAAATCATATTTTTAACTTACTAAAAATATTTCCTTTTGTAACGTCCTGAATTTTTGTTGACTTTTTTAATCGATAATCATTTACTATATCAATGAATAATTAAATGGAGTTAATACTAGAGAAAAATTAAATTTATCTTTTTAATTAAGATTCACATATATATATATGCATGTATATATATATGTGCGTGTGTGTATCTATAGATATGTGAATGTATATATATATGTTATATATATATATATATATGTGTATATATATATATATTAGTTTGTTATAAAAATATTTGTTAATGTATATGTGTAAAAATTAGAAAGTAAGTAATGTTTTAACTCTTGTTTTACATTTTTATTAGATGTTTAACTTATGTAAAAATGAACAAATTTAAGTAAAAAGTTTGCATTACTTCATGAGTAAGAGAAGTCAATCAATCAATATTACTAAGAAAAACTTAAATCAGCAGGATACATAAGATTTAAAAGCTTGAAAACAAAATATACACTGCATATGATTTTACACACATGTGCACTTTTTTTTTTTTTTGGCAAGGCCGACCGGTTTTTAAGGTAACCGCAAACACCTTTATTAAGAGAAAGGAACTGATACTCTGCACATGCACAGGGTAACATTTCTGGTTTGAAGTGTCCAGTCACTATCATACAACAAAAAGTCAACAACAAAAAAAACATTACAACTTACAAAGGATAAGTGCTAGAAACCAATCAACACATATAACGCTTGAAGTTGCCAAGACGAAGAGCTAAGTCATCCACAATGTTTGGAGCCAACAGTCGGTTATGATCCCATGAAAGATCCTGCAAGAGAACCTCATTGTTTTCTCCAACTGCACCATCATTTATCAAAATCAGTTTGTCACCATCTGGAGTGTAGAAGATACGATCCTCTTTTTTCTCATCAGTAAAAATGAAGAAAACTTCATTAGTGTCACAATGCATTCCAGTAGGAGAGTGAACCCAAGCATTCTGATTTTCATTCCAAGAAATGTCAGGATCCGGCTGAAATTCTGACAAAGTGGTTGGTGGAGGCTCCACTACTTCAATCTCAACCTCTGCAATCACCTTTGGAGCAAACAATCTACCAGTAGGGACCCAAACTCGTTTAGGTGGCTTTGGTAGGGGAGTCTTAACGGGGAGCGGCATATTTGCTACATGCTGACATGTATCGGAGCAATGACCAAAAGATTTGCAGGATATGCAAATTTCTGGTCGCCATCTATACTTGACATCTACATAATGCACACGATTGTCTAAATTAACTTTGATCTGTGCAGGCAATGGTTTATCAGGTGTAATCTCAATCAGGGCCCTAGCATATGTTAAGTTTCTTCTTGCAACAGTATTTGCATCAAAGCATTTTAGTTTACCTATATGACAAGCTAGCCAATTCAAGCCAAGTAATGGTTGTAGCACTGAGGGAATGTGGTTGAACTGCGCCCAGACAGGAATTGAAAGGCCATGTTCACGGACTCTATCAATCGAAGCACTCCAAGGTGTCACAATAAAAGGTCTTCCTTCAATAATGGAAGGTACGGCTTCTAGAACACGAATCCTCTCCGCAGAAGAGTAGAACTTAAAATAGTATAAACCATCGACAAACGTCATTTTCATGTGCTCACGGATTTGCCAGTAGGTTCGACATGTAGTTCGCATATCAACAGACGGAGGCTTAGAGTCCAAGAAAAATCCTACAATATGTTCATTCCAGAAATTTGCTGCTTCATCATGTAACTCCTGAGGAGGGACAGATCCTGATTCAGCGTATGGTATCTCGAATTCCACTGGCAAAAATTCACCCGCTACACGAGGAAGAGAATCAAATAAAGATGTCCATTTTTTGGGAGCATTTGGATTCGATGCAGCTGCAACATGCATGGGATCTGCAAAGGTTTCAAGGTTATGTGTCGGGGAATTCGGGGAGAAAAGATGAGCAGGTAATTGAGTAACAGGTATTTCAGTCTGATTAGTTGAGGAGTTTTGTCGAACAGGTGGAGGGCGTTGGAATACTTGACTTGTTTCAGCATTGGAGGAGCAAAGGCCAATCAAACCCTCACCAACTAAAGAAGCACGGCCAGCAGAAGTAGCAGGCGCATTCTTTCCTAACACAGAACCCAAGTCTACAAAAAGGGGGGACTTACCAGTTTTATCAGGCGCAGGAGGACTAGCAGCACGTATATCCGCAATTAGTTTGTTCAGAGGATGATTCCCAGGCAGCTCAAAGACAGATCTTGCAGGAGGCGAAGATGAATCATCAAGCTCAACATCGGAATCTGAGGTAGATTGGACGGAATTAGCTTTGCTACCAGATCTGGTGGTAATTGAGGAGGGGAGTAGTTTAGTTTTCTTTTTCTTGGCCATGAGATGGGTGGAAGAAAGGTGGAAGATAGGAGGAGGTTAAAGAGCGGCGGCGCCAGAACAAAAAAATGGAAGAGAGCAGTCCGCCATTTTCTATTTGTCAAGGTCTGGCAAAAAAATGCTATGTACATGTGCACTTCTTAGCTTAGCATATTTGACAACAAAGATTGGATTTCAATATGGTTAGGCTGCACACATGAATTTATAAATTCAACTTTGCAGTTAGGTTGAATACATCATAGTTGTACCACATACATTTATTTTCTAAAGATAGTCAGGACTAGCTAACAGCTATATATAGCTACATTACCTTCAATCACACCATGCAAAAACTAATATATAGATTGTACACTCAAAAAATATTTGATATTTCCATTGTATTATGGCATCAGCTATCAAAATTCTATTCAAATCAGTACAACAAAGACAGCTTGCCCCTTTCAATCAAAGCCTAGCTTTTAAGGCTGTTAACTCGTAGTTTTGTACATGTATGTATGCATATGCATCTTTCATTTCCAATGCATAGACACCTTAGGACATCTAGCATCTATTCCTTAAGCACTAAGTATACTTCCTGCACATAGCTTGTTAATATCACTAGCCTTGTGCATACCCTTCACCGCACCACTTCACTAGCCTGCACATATCAAGACAGACATCATAGAGACAGGCTACATTCAAATCAATGTATAGATAGCCTATCCATAGCATAGCATATTTTAATGGCGTAAGTAACTTAAAAGCTAAGCATTTGATTTTCCTGAAACACAACTGAACGTGGACTTGTATATACATTGTATTTTACAGCCTGCATATATGAAATCAACAAATATTATCTATGACAGACTATGCTTTCAAACCCAAAAAAAAGCAGCTAGTTTTTCTTAGGAACCAAGCACCTTTTTTTTTTGAATTCATGCATGTGCTTTGTACACATAATTGTGTACTTCATTAGATCTGGCCATATACACGTGGGATTAGAGATTTAGACGTGAAAAGACATTGCACTACTTTCAATCAACACTAGTTTATTCATGTGTTTCCCTATAAATAGATACCAGCATACACATACCATTCACTCACGTATCATTCGACTAAACTCAGCAAAAATCAGTGAAGAAAAACCCAAGCAGAACCAAAGAACCGAGGACTTAAAATTATGAGTAAACTCTTTTTACCTCATTAAATCTATTACTGATTTGGATGCAAAAAATTAGAGATGCATATATGTACCTGAATGTACGTGTTTAGTTGAATCAATCAGGTTAAGCTTGGAGCTAACAAAGGCACTAAGCATACTTTGCGAGGATTTATTTTCATTTTAAACTGACATTGATTGATATACATTATGATGCAAAATTATACGCATGGATGTTTCTGAACATGTGTTTGCTGAATTTAAAGCACTGCAACATTTTATACCAGTATGAGTATATAACCAGTTGCTTAAGTTTGCTTTTGTTAATTTTTATAACCTGAACCTATAGGTGCAAGGGCGACTAGGGTGCAACATAAAAGGTGTTCCCGCATATCTATGATCTATTTTAGGAATAATTACAACTTAAATTATATATATATATATATATATATATATATATATATATATATATATATATATATATATATATATATGTATATGTGTGTGTGTGTGTGTGTGTGTGTGTGTGTGTGTGTGTATCCATGATCACCTAAGCTTTCCATGCTTCGGACCAGCCCTGTCTAGCCATATGCGTCGAACCTTCTTATATCTCCAACTTCAACTTGAGTTAGAATGCAAAGTATATTTGGTCACTTAATGCATCCCTATACACGTGTATCTTGATGTGAAACATTTTACTACTTTAGCTGAAGAACAGAAGTATGAATAGGATAAGCAAATAATAAAAATAGTTGACACACATATATAGTTGACACACAAGCAAATAATAAATGACATTAAAGCATGGATCGGATGCTTGGATCAATGGAAGCATCAATACACTTTTCTTGAAGCCACCTCATGCGCTTCACGCTGCAAGCGAAGGGGTTGATTTTCTAGTACTCATCTGACTGAACATGACTATAACCATTTACAAAGGGATAGTAGTGTAATGATGGGCCATGTAATGGTTTGGCCAGTGAATAATAAAGTAGATGAGGGTAGCAGCTAATAATATAAGGAGGAAATTAGTAAGAGAAAAGAGAAAATATAGGAGAAGAAAGAACAGACGCAGCAGATAAAGAACGGGAAAGAAGAGAAGAGGGCGATAGCAACCAAAACAGGACAGAAGTGAAGAGTGATGCAGCGGCCACCAAACCAGAAGAAGAATAAAATAGTAAAGAAGAATAAAAAAACAATAGAGAAGAACAACCAAACAGAAGAAAGGCTTGAATGGGAAGGACATTAGAAATAGAAATAGCAGGAAGAAATAAGAAAGAGAGGAAGGGTCAATCCAATATGCACTGGCGTGAGGGAAAAACAGAAGCATCAGAAAAAGAAAATAAAGGAAAAATAAGGTGATGAGTTACTTAGCAAATGAAAATACTCATTGGTTATGTGCTGCCAGATGTGCCAAACCACGGGTGCAGTGGGCTATGTCCCTCATGTCAAGTAGTAAGTTCCACCTTGAACTGACTGTTTAAAGCACACAGTAGTGTAGTAGGAAGAGTAATGATGCTTGTTTCATGTGTGCTTCCATGTCACGATTATACTATACGTTCTGCAAGGGCGACACAGAAGTCAGAAACTGACAGTGTGTGATCTTTTGTACTATAGTTCATATAGATTAGGATAGAATTAATTTTAAACTTAACATGAATTAAGGATAAATTAATTGCATGTGAAGAGGAATGGATGCATGTACCTCATTTATGTAAACAGGGGAAGACAACAGAGTATGATACACAGCATATACGTGAAAATTTGACGCATTGGAAAGTAAAGGGAGGAAAAGAAAGTTAAGAAAAGAAAAGGAAATAGGAAACGCAGCAGCAACAGGAATAAGGAAAGAGAAGAAAAATAAAGGGGCAACTGGAAGCTTGGGCTTATGATTTGCAGAGTTGGCTTTAAGTGATGAGGATTTTACGATCAGCATTACTGATCAAATTTTTTGGGTGTTGTGGTATTCTCAGGTGATGCAGGGGCTGTCAGGTGGAAGCGGTGGCCGGTGGCTTCAGGGGACAGGATCGAGTGGGTAGCAATGGTCGGGGATTGGTTGAAACCACATAGGAGTGGCCGTGCATGTGCACAGCATGCACGTATGTGCACTGTAATATCACGGCAGGTTTAAGAGGAAGGGGTGATCGGGCAAGTGGATTTGGAGTGGACCGGGCCTGTGGCATGGGGTTGGTGTGAAATCAAGATCCGCCAAGTGGCACTTTGGCAAAGTGGTGCTATGAAAATCTGGTACTTGGCTCGGCAAGGAAATCTCGCGTGATCAGTAGGTGTGGCATCGAGTTCTGGGGTGAAAATCAGGTACTTGGCAAATGAAGGAAGGAAGGTGGAGTGAGCCAAAGGGGTTTTGGGTCGGGCTTTCTAATAAACCAAGTTTTAAAAAAAATGCAGATAAAAATAAAATAAAAAGGAAATATAAAATAGAAGAAGAAAAATGAAAATAAATAAAAGAGATTTTAATATTTAATAGAATTAAAGAAGGAAAGAAGTCAATACCTTGGTCTAGTGGAAGGGAAACCTTAAGAGGAAGGTTAATCGTAGGTAGATGGGTTTTCAACAAGTTTAGAAATCAAACGAAAAAGAAATAATAAAATATAAAATCGAAAGTGGTATAAATTTATTAATGACTATTTAGAAACAAAAAGATAATTTACAAAGTGTGACCATGGTATAAAATGCATATAATTGTTGTATAAACAAGCTAACATTTTTGAAAGAAGTACCGTGTGCGAAGCACACGTTTTAGTTGTTCATTTATAATAGACCGTCAAATATCTAGATTTTTACCGATGCAGAGATATGCTATTCAGTTTAGTTGAGGCTTATAAATTAGAGAGGATATAAACTGAATTATACTTAATCCTGTTCATTTTAAGCTGATAACTATTTCTTTAAAGAAATGTTTGAGATCAAATGAATATTGAAATTTGTTTCTTAAGTGTTGATTAACCGTAAAAGACATTACGTTAATCATTTCGAAGAGGCCGGAATTAATATTCCACTTCGATTTGATTTATACGCCGCGTGTCAGAATTTATTGAAGAAAATTAAAGATGGAGATATGCAAGGGCTATTTTGTTTTACAGAATAGTGCCTTCGGTTTGTCCAGTCCCAGGACAACTTGTATGGCCGGGTGTCTGACAACGTATTTCTATCAAATCTTACACATCGACTTTTCTGAAGTATATTATGTTGGTGGCGGAGGAACTTGTTTCTCTTAGCTTTATGCCTGTAACGGATTTAGGAAAATAAATTGTGTGTTCTGACAGATGACGGTGTGGCATCCAAAGTAATTGAAGAAGTGATCTGTCAAAAAGGACGAAATTGACCTCAAGCTTCACAACCGGAAAATGAAAAAAATCGGGCAGGCAGCATGGCTATGTGGGTCGCTCCCATTAGGGTGTATTGTCACTATCTAGAGAATATTCACTTTGTTACTTCTTTCGCTTCTGTATCTTCGGATAACGGTTATGTGGGCCTAACCGTCGATGACAATACATTTGATACACTCAAGAGAAATGAGTCGTCGGTTATGTGTGGGCCAGGTTGCAAGATATTCTTGTTGAACCCAGTGTATTCCTCTCTAGAGATACACTATCGGAAGGTGGTTACATACCTTGTCATAGTTGGAAATCCATTATCCCTAAGCGCCAAGCGGTTTTATTTTCTGCTAGATTCTAATTTATTTGTGGAAACCCTAGACACTATTATAATATCAGTATAGTATTGTTTTAAAATTGTTTCGGTTATCGTAAGGTAAAAACCATCCATGTTATGTGTGGATCGGTCTTATGTTTATCTTTTATTTCAAAATATTTTTGAAAGTTAAGCCATGTTATTTCTGGATTCTCATAAGGGAAAAACCCGTTCCGTTTTTACGGCGCGGTCCTATGGGATACCCTTTATCAGAATCAACTTGTTTTAAATCGTTTACCCATACCAGTCCCCTGACTGCCATAGAGTTTATTTTTCTTTGTTTTTCCTATACTCTTGGGTACTCATAACACTTGTTATGAGTAGACAAGTGAATCAGGTGATGGATAACTTTTGGACTTAACTGGATGGGATGGTTTCTGCAAGGCGGTCTATATATTATGCCTATGAAGTTTACAAGTCAGTTATCAGTATTTATATACTATTGTGAAGTTTATAAGTTGAAATGGAAATATATCCGTGTATCCGATGCACTGTACTATGATGTATTATGACTCTGATGTATCATATTATGTTATATTATATTTTGTTCAAGTTCCGCCGTGAGATTCTGATGTTTCCATTAGTTCTATCTTGTATCTATTCTTATTCTTAAATAATGGCACAACTTCCGAGGTGTCCGAAAGTTGGGTCGTTACACCTTTATATGATAAAAATCATATTTTTATATCACTAAAAATATTTCCTTTATACGATAAAAATCATATTTTCATCTTTCTAAAAATAATATTTTTACCTAACTAAAAATCATATCTTTATCTAACTAAAAATCATATCTTTATATAATTAAAAATCATATCATTATATAATTAAAAATCATATTTTTAAATGACTAAAAATCATATTTTTAAATCACTAAAAATAGCATATTGAAATCACTAAAAATCGCATTTTTAAACCACTAAAAATTGCATTGTTAAATCACTAAGAATCGCATTTTTAAACCACTAAAAATAGCATTTTTATATAGGAATGAAAGTCAGAAAACTTACAAGATTTTCCAGGGTTTTGGTCGGAGTTCGCAAGGTGCGGGGGGTGGGCAGTCGCGGTGATGGGGCGCGGTGGGAACAGTGGGCGGAGGCGGTTGTTTTTGCTGGAGCTAGGGTTTAGGGGAGGGCAATGGGGTTCGAACGGAGAAAGGGGGTAGAGGAGTGGTCGAAGGCGGAGCTGGGGAGGCGGATCGGCGGCGACTCTAGGTTGCGACGGCGGATCGGTGGAGCGGGCGGTGGTGGCGATGCTGATCGAGATAGCGTTTTTTTATAAAAAAAACCAACGGGTTTGACTGATAAGGAGAGAGAGGGAAAGGGGAATATAATGTATATATATATTATTAAATTCTTTTATTTCCAATTCTCAAAGTTTAAAGCTCCAATCTCAAAATCAAACCCAACGACTGTCGCCCGTAGCTAAATGCCCCCATTCCGGACACAATGGGATATGTCCCGTAAGCCAATTCAACTGTTTCGATCAGTTTCCTTTAGAATTAAAATATAAATCAATATATATTACATTTGGACGTACATTTTAATTTACCGGGGCCACATACTGACTCCGAAAATTACCGAAAAATAAATCTAGCTATGTTTTCACGATACAGTCCTAACAAAACTAATTTCGTCGAATTTGGAGACCGTTTGAAGAACAGTCATTTTCCAGTTGATTAAATTCAAATTGAATTGACCAAATACGTTTAAATACATCACACTCACATATTAATTCCAAAAATTACGATAACTGGAATCTAGCAATAATTCAACATTCTGGATCCACCAAATGTGGTTTCGTCGAAAACTGAGATCGTCTGCAAAATGGCTATTTTTAAGGGAAATATATTATATAAAATATATATAAATTCCATAGCGACTATTCTGAATTTTAAACTGGACATAAATTTTAATTCTTGTTATGAAATCTTGATTTTTCACATTCGTTAGAAAGATGTAATTAAACATATTCTAATTTTTCTAGTTTTACTGAAATCCGATTTATTTTGAATTCTGTACATTCAATTGAAATTTAAAATCTAATTTTCGAACTACCGCGCCATTTCGAGTTCGTTTTGTAATTAAAATAAATTTATTCATTTTAACTTTGATTTTAATAAATTTTAAATCGTTATTATTTAAAATAAACCATTTTAAATATTCGAAATCCATTAAAATAGCAAAAATAAAAAATTTAAATTGGTTCTGAAAATCCGAGTTGTTACACTATATCTACCTCTGGCTCTAAGATCTGATTTGGAACAACCGGTAACTCAAGATGTGGCTCTCCTCGGCTAGTATAGGAGGTATGGGAACTAGGTCTCCCACAACTACGTGTCTGAACCGGTCAAAGACGAACCTGTCACCATCTTCCAACATTCAAGTATTATAGTCTCCCGAATCCTCGGATTCTTGAGAGCCTAAGTTCGTGGAGGCACCGTCTGAATCAGAAATAGAATCAGTGTCCAGAAGCATCAGTGGTACAAAAACAGAGGTAGCATCTGATATATAGTCGATGTCGCTACCGTATTCTAGGTTAACCTAAACACTACTAGGATAGGTCGAAATAGAAGAACTACTGTTTGTACTATCAGATGAAATGTCGTTATCGGCATCATAAATACTGTCTTTTCTTTGAAGCGAGACCGAAGAACTATCACCTATGCTAAAGGATGAACTGTCATCAGAAAACGAATAAGATACAATAAAAAGAAGCCCGGGCTGGCCAATGGGCACTGGCTTACCTCTCTATGAATTCAAAATGAAGAATTTTAAATTAGGACAAAAATTTAGACCAAATAATTTAAAATAAAATAACAAGTGTTTTCATATATTCACTGTCCAAAGTCATGAATATAGTTCCTTTATTCTGTTAAACCCTAGGGTACCTCAGAATTCATTGACTGTCCAAAATCGCCGAAGATTTCGTTTAACTTATACCGATCAAACAATTTAAGTAATTAGACAAGAAATCAAACATTACATTCATCAATGAATTGATTAATTAAGATTCAAAAATCATGCATGTTATCAAAATATAAACCTTTTAATATACTTAAAAGATGGTTTCAAAATTAGATTATACATATAATAGTCATATAGACGTTTATTATAAACATATAACTCTATGCTCATCCTAGGGGATTGCTGGCCCCATCTTTAATGAGTCTCTCATTCTAGAATACTACCGATCTTATCTTTAATGAGTGTTCTTTAATAGGATGTTACTAGTCCTATCTCTATTGAATTCTTTTATTTGGTTCTAATGTGTCTTGCTCACGAGCTCTGTAAAACAAAGCTCCGATACCAAGATGACACGACCCGAAACCTCCGCCCGACCTAGACCGAACAAGAATATAGATTGCTTTGAGAACACTATGCATTATAAAATTGAACAAGAGAATTTTTCTTTGCTATTACAAAAATATACATTAGAGTACAAGAATGCCAAAGTGCGAAAAATGAATATAAAGACGAAATACAGTTATCAAAGAATAAACCAATTACATAAAAACGGAAATGTTATATGTACAAATATAAATATAATGTAGTGGAAAACTTCAACTATCATAGCTGAGAGAAATATACGAATAAAAAGCTTTCCAGAGTATAGCTCACAAAACTTTCCAGAGTATAGATCCAGCCATAATCCAGGATCCTGTGAAAAGAAAAGAATCTGCAAAACCAAATCTATTAACTGCCCATATGGAAAGTATGGGCATGCAGAGTTAAGGTGGAAAACAATAAACTCTAGGTCAATCATGGGACTGGTATGAGAGATAAAACAGCTATTAAAATTTGACTTTAAAAAAGAAATTGGATAAATAACATAGGACCATGCGTATAACACGGAACGGGTTTCTTCCACATGGATATCATTTTTAAAATAAAATGTAGCACAACGCTTTTGAAAAAATGAAGCTATTATAAGAGTCATGTCCCATCATACAATGCAACCCAAGCCGGAGGATAGAGTTTTATCTTGTAATAGCCAAACATGCTTGGTATGATTTAAAACAACTATTCTTGATATTATTGTAACAACCCGTATTTTTGAATAACATGTTATAACATAAATGGAGGCAGAATTAAACTGTAAAATCTGAATCAAGGGAAACGGGCTATGCCATTGCGTTCGTCTCGGAAAAATACGCGAAATAGAGTCCGAGTTTTCGAAAATCGGAGTCCGTATGACCAAGATATGGCCTCGCGAAGTTCACGAAAAATTCCCAAATTAAAGTATACTTAATTAAGTGAAATGGGTTGCGCAGAGAAATATATATATATTGATATATATATATATATATATATAATTGAAAATTAAATAAATAAATATGCAAAAATGTTCAAAACAGCGAATTGGGAGAGGGGAATAACCGAATCGGCCGATTTTTGAGGTCGACCCGAGCCCGCTGGGTCGACTAGGGGTTAATCCAGGGTGTTTGGCTGTCAACCCGTGGGCCGATTCGCTCAAATGCAGATTTTGCATTTGAATGGTTCTCATGGTTCATCTTTAATCTAAAGGCCCTAGATGGTTCCTACACTTGACTTCTTCCCCAAGACATGCTTTGATGGCTTGGATTGAATCTAGATTTAATCCTATGGCCTAAAACACTTGCCTAATCTATAAATAAGACCCTAACCTACCCTAAATCATCATTATTCATTCATACAACTAAACTATGGCAAAATCAATCCTCTCATGGCCTCCACTCTCTTCATAAAATTCCTAAATAAATTCCTAAGTGATTTTCCATGCATACAAGTGTTTTCAAACTTGTATGAGCATCATTAGCTTGCATTCAAGTCAACTTTATATATTTGCATCATAAAGAAAGAGTCTTGATCATTTTGGCTCAAGGGTTTTGCTTGCATTTTGGGTTTAGTTGATTTCATAAGGGCTTTGTCATATTTTTGTGACTTCTTAAGCATTGTAAGCCCTATTCTACTTTCATACTTAAACTCTAAAGTTAAATGTATGATTTGCAAGTTTATATGCAAGTTTATCATGTTGTGATATGCAAGTTTATATGCAAGTTTATCATGTTGTGATATGCAAGTTTATATGCAAGTTTATCATGTTGTGATATGCAAGTTTATATGCAAGTATGCCAAGTTATGTTATGCAAGTTTGGGTTGAACATTTTGTTCATGCTATCATGTTATGCAAGCTTATTTTGGGTTTATGAACATAAAGCTTTAAGCTTTATGCCAAAGGTTGCATTTTAGCAACATGTAAGTTATCATATCTCTTATGATAACTTGCATGTGAGGCTAAATGCGAACTTTTGGCCATCTCTACATGTCATTTAGCACCATGTATCACCAATATGCTAAGTTTGGTTTTATGCATGCTTTTGAGGCCTAAAAATGTAATATGCAAGTGTATGAACATATGAACATTTCATATGCCACCATGTTAAGCTTGTGGCTTCAATACCTTTATGTCATGATTATGCCAAGTTCTCTCTTTCTATCCTTTATGCGCTATTGCGATATGTAAGCGATGGGATTGCGTTTGGGGTTGGGTAAACTTAAAAGACATAAAACATAAGTTTGGGAATTTACCTATTAAGTTAGGTCTACCCATTGGGAATTTACCTATTAAGTTAGGTCTACCCAATTGCTTGAAAACTTGTAACATGTTTTGGAAACATGATGGGCATGAAACTTAGAAAAGATAAGTGTGGCCAACTCGAGGTTGGGTTGAGTTTGTAGCGTAAACCTACCCGGATCCGACCGGCTTAACTAGTTGCTACAAACAATAGGACCCAATGTGAGAAGTTGGTCATGTTGTACCTTGAACCCGAGGTTAGACAAAGTTGTGGTGTAAAGCTACCCGGACCCCCCCGGCTTAACTAGTAACCACAACAAGGTCTAATGTGAGAGGTTAAGGCGCATTAAATTAATTAATGCCTCGTGATTAGGGTTAAGTCATGGTCCACTTAATACTTAACCAATTTGGGCTTGGTAGATTAATCGGGGTTAAGTCGTGAACTCATCGTTACACTTAACCAAGTTAATCCAGGATTAGCAAGAGGGTTAAACCGTACTTAACCCACTAGAAAAATCCTAGCAATGGGGGCCCACTCCAGCAGTAATCCCAAGTTAGTATCATCATGACCCTAGGGACTAGGCTAGGGTGGGGGCACGATTACTGGACTGGAGGTAAGTGACCAAAAGCGACGGCAGAGGGTACGCCGGTGTAGTTCCGGGCGGACTCTGGTCGTGCACATAGTCCGTAGCCGGAGAAAACATGCACGGGTACCAGTAGATCGGGACTGTGCACTCATGTTCATGGTGTCCAGGGGTTGACACCCTAGGGCTTGATACACCCGAAGGGTGGACCCGGCACAGTTCGACTACAATTATGATTGGGCCGTATTGACACCAACACGTGACGAGTTAGGCTTAGGGAGCCGATCGACTAGACCGTTTGGTTGGACCTTGTATTAGGGTCATTTCATGTTATTGGGCCAAAGCTTGGGCCAAGGGATCAATACTTGTTTATTCAAGTCATGTTAGTTTGTTAGTACACCTGTGGTGCAAAACCTTAATCCTGATTATGCGATGACACCTTTATCTACCTTGTTAGTTAATCATCATGCTAGTATATTGTTATCCTTATGTTCATCCCTGCTGCTCATGCCAGTTAACTTTATCAGTTTACATTGATTATAGTAGGCCTTACTCAGTCTTTTTGACTGACCTGTTTTCTTTCGCCTCTTTTCTTCCGTTCCCCCCCCCCCAGGTTCTCAGGGAGGGAATACTGGAGCTTAGCTTGGATTTCGGATTGCTTGCTTGTGGGATTTCAGCTCATGTACGGTTTCGACATGAAGCTAGCTATGGTTACCACTTAATTGGGGATAGCACTTATTTATTTCAGTTTTTCAGTTGATGTTGTTTTATTTAGACTTGTTTATTTGGAAAGCTATGTTGTACCAGACTTGTTTTGAAATGTTTTGAAATCTTCCGCTGTTTTATCTATGTTATTTACTCTGTTTACATATATACATATGTTCTTGTTCTGCCTTGATATATCATTATGCATGTTTACCTGATCCAAACGCCCCTCCAAAGTCAGAGTGCTTGCAAGAGCCACCCTGGTGGAGGTGGGGTGTTACATTTGGTATCAGAGCATATGGTACGAGAAGGAACAAAAAGGCTTTTAGAAAACTTTTGGAAAACTATTTTCAAAACCAAGTATAAAGTATTTTCCAAAGAAAAGTCTAGTTTATTTTAAAGGCTATTCCCCAAAAAGCCATTAGCAAAATTCCTTCGTTTTTCTCCATTCTGAATCTGTCTTTTTCTTCGTTTTCAGTATGGCCGATAACTTTGCTATTCCGGAGGGAGTACACGTACCTGTTTGGTATAGGAGACTTTTGGAGGCTAGGGCGACCGAAGCCGGCCCCGCAGATGTTCCTCCTCCTCCTCCTCCGGTAGTTAATGTTCCTCCTCCTCCTCCTCCGGTGGTTAATGTTCCTCCTCCTCCTGTCGCTGAGGTTCCTCTTCCTCCTCCCCCTCAGCATCCTCAAGTGGACTTCGCAAAGACTTGCAAAGATTTCAAAGCAATGGGTGGCAAGATCTTTCAAGGCACTGAGACTTTTGTAGAGGCCAGAAATTGGTTGAAAGAGACCGAGGATTTGTTTGCTATCTTTGGGTTAGACGATCAGAGGAAGCTCTTGTTGGCGGTTTGGCTTATGAAGTATGAAGCCGCTTATTGGTGGGAAGTCACCAATGGTACTAGGCCTGTTGAGACTTGGGCCGATTTCAGGGCAAGGTTCATGCTTAAGTTTCTATCTTCTGCTGAGGAGAATATGCAAATGGAGAGGTTCATAACTTTGAAACAAGGAGATATGTCTGTCAAAGAATATGTGAACAAGTTCAATCAGTTAGCTCGTTTTGGCTTGGATATGGTGAATACTCCTCAGAAGAAGGCTCTTCGTTTTGCTAGAGGATTGAATGAGCCGTTGCAGGGATTGGCTATGTCACATATTCCCCATGGGGCCACGTTTGAGAGTTTGGTTGATATGGCGTTACTTCAGGGAGATGTCAAGAAAGAAACCAAGATGAATGATACTCAAGCCAAGAAGACTGATTCCCTGGGAAAAGGAAATCAGGGTAATCCAAGTGGTCAAAGCAGTCAAGGCAATCAGAACAAGAGTCAAGGCAAAAAGGGGAACAACAACAAGGGCAATAACAACAAGGGCAAGAACAACAAGGGGAACTGCCATTATTGCGGTTCAGTTGGGCATCTTATTAAGGATTGTAAGAAGAGGAAAAGGAAGAATGGTGAATGCTTTTTCTGCGGTGAGACTGGACATTTCAGTAAGGATTGCCCGAGGAAGCAAGGGCAAGGCCAGGGTCAGACTCAGCGTGCTGGACCTTCAGGAGGGCAAGTTCATGCTCTCAATGTCGCTCCAGTTCCCGATCGAGGTAGTATTTCTGTTGAGAGCCTTGTATATATTTCTGATTTTCCAGTTCGTACCTTGTTTGATTCTGGTGCATCGCATAGCTTTATCTCATCTGATCTTGTTGATAGTTTGCACCTTAGTACTAGCTTGGTAGATGATCCCGTTTGTGTCTCAAATCCTATTGGGGGTTCCGCCCATTTGTCTATGATATGTGGGGATTTGAGGATCTCTATACTGAGTGTAGAGTTCTTGTGCAGTGCTTATGTTCTTGGTTTTAGGGGATACGGATTGATATTGGGCATGGATTGGCTGTCCAGATATGGAGCCATTCTTGATTGTGAGCATAGGGTTGTGAGGCTCATGACTCGCCTCGGAAACACCCTAGAGATTTCTTGTGATCCGAGAGGTCATGTCATGTTGTGCTATCTGGAATCACTTGACTCGTCAATGGAAACTCTTCAGTCTGTGAGAGTGGTTCGAGAGTATCCGGATGTTTTCGATGAAGTTAGGGGGTTGCCCCCTAAGCAAGAGATTGATTTCCGCATTTATCTGGTGGATAATGCAAAGCCTGTTTCTTTTCCCGTTCGGCACATGGCTCCGCGTGAAAGGCGAGAGCTAAGTAAGCAAGTGAAAGAGTTGCTTGAGAAGAACTTCATTAGACGAAGTATATCTGAATGGGGAGCGCCTGTGGTATTTGCTACCAAGGCGGATGGTTCTCTCCGACTTTGCGTTGACTATCGAGAGTTGAATAAGCTGACTAAGAAGAACAGACACCCGTTACCGAGGATTGATGATCTCTTTGACCAGCTTGTCGGTGCTTCTGTTTTCTCTCAGCTTGATCTTGCTACGGGGTTCCATCAGCTCAGGGTAGCTGAAGATAGTATAGACAAGACTGCGTTCAGAACTCCAGATGGATTCTTCGAATGGCTTGTCATGTCATTTGGCTTGACTAATGCACCCGCATATTTCGTGGACTTGATGAGTAGGGTGTTCAGGGAGTTCTTGAACAAGTTTGTCGTGGTCTTCGTAGATGATATTCTGATCTTCTCTAAGGATGAGGAAGAGCACGCAAGGCATCTCATGGAGGTGATGGATACGCTTAGAGCGCATCAGTTGAAGGCCAAGTTCTCCAAGTGTCACTTTTGGAGAAGGGAAGTTAGATTCCTTGGGCATATAGTATCTAAGCAAGGCTTAGCGGTGGATCCCGCTAAGGTAGTGGCAGTTCAGGATTGGAAGACTCCAAGGAATGCAACCGAAGTGAGAAGTTTTCTAGGTCTTGCGGGTTTTTACCGGAAGTTCATCAAGGACTTCGCAAAGATATCCGCTCCTCTCACTAAATTGACGAAGAAGAATTTAGTTTTTTCTTGGAGCATAGAATGCGAGCTTGCTTTTCAGAAGCTCAAGAGAGCCCTTACATCAGCACCTGTTCAAGCTTTGCCCGATGGAGGGAAGTTATTTACCGTATACACCGATGCATGTGGCACGGGGTTAGGAGCTGTTCTTATGCAAGAAGGAAGAGTGATATGCTTTGGCTGTAGACAACTCAAAGTGCATGAGAAGAATTATCCCACTCATGACTTAGAGTTGGCAGCAATAGTATATGCACTCAAGGCTTGGCGCCATTATCTTCTGGGAGAAAGATTTGAGCTTTATACCGATCACAAGTCATTGAAGTAACTCTTTTCTCAGAAGGATCTGAATCTGAGGCAACAAAGATGGATGGAATTCTTGGCGTCCTACGATTTTGAGATAGCTTATACCCCTGGCAAGGGGAATGTGGTAGCAGATGCATTGAGTAGAAGAAGGTTGACCCTAAGTCCTCTATTCGTTGAGATGAAGAATTTAGAGTATGTGGCAACCTTTGATTTCTCTTTGGCGATTGAGTCGATGACCGGTTCTTTAGCATCTCTGGAACTCAGACCTACCCTTCTTGATCAAGTTGGGGCTTCGCAGAGAGAAGACCCTCAGATAGTTGAGATTATGGATAAGCTAATTCGAGGAGAGACGTCTAGTCATCTCGCTCGATATTCTATTGATGACAAGGGTTGGCTGAGGAGAGACGGAAGGTTATGTGTTCCAATGGTAGAAGATCTAGTAAGAAGAGTTCTTGAGGAAGCGCATCGCTCTAAGTTGACTATACATCCGGGCGGAGATAAGATGTATAAAGATATGAAGCGCATTTTCTTTTGGCCTGGGATGAAGAAGGATGTGGCAGAATTTGTCTCTAGATGTATCATTTGCCAGCAAGTTAAGGCCGAGTCGAAGAAGCCCGGTGGGCTATTGCATCCTCTAGACGTTCCACTATGGAAGTGGGAGAGTATTTCCATGGATTTTATCGATGGGCTACCAAGGTCAAGGAAAGGGAATACGAGCATTTGGGTTATTGTGGATAGACTTACGAAGAGTGCTCATTTGATTCCGGTGAAGAGCAAGAGGACCGCATCTTGGCTAGCGTCTGTATATCTTCGTGAGATTGTGAGACTACATGGAGTCCCTTCTAGTATAGTCAGTGACCGTGACCCAATCTTTACAAGTCAATTCTGGAATAGCTTGCAAGAAGCTGTGGGAACAAGGTTGAATCTAAGTACGGCTTATCACCCACAGACGGACGGTCAAACCGAAAGGGTGAATAGGGTACTCGAGGATCTGTTGAGGCTTTGTATTCTGGATTTTGGTGGTACTTGGGAAGACCATCTTCCTCTTGTTGAGTTTGCATATAATAACAGTTATCAGGCAAGCATAGGGATGGCACCATTTGAAGCTTTATATGGGAGGCCGTGCAAGTCGCCTACATGTTGGTGGGAGACTACAGATGAGCTTATACTTGGGCCTGATATGATCAGAGATATATCCGAGAAGATCGAGTTGATTCGGAGACAGATGAAAGCGGCCCAAGACCGACAGAAATCCTATGCTGATAAGCGAAGAACGGATTTGGAGTTTGATGTTGGGGATATGGTTTTCGTGAAGGTTTCTCCTTTGCGGAATGTGGTCCGATTTGGAGCTGTTGGGAAGTTGGCACCGAGGTTTGTTGGACCATTCCCTATTATAGAGAGGATCGGGCAGATGGCTTATAGAGTGAAGTTGCCCGAGAAGCTTGCTGGAGTACACGATGTTTTTCATGTCTCGCATCTCCGGAAGTGATTACATGAATCAGCAGAGGTTGTTGAGCCAAGTGTTCTAAAAGATGTAGAAGTGGAGAAAGAGGCTACCTTGAGGAGAGCTCCGATTCGTATCTTGGGGACGGAGACCAAGAAGCTAAGGAATCGAGAGGTCAAATTGGTGAAGGTTCAATGGGGTGAAGCCGAAGAAGACGCAACTTGGGAAACCGAGGAGAAGATGCGTGGGCTTTATCCATTCCTTTTTGAGGGTACACTCTCAATCTCTTTTCTTTGTTGGCATATCTTTCTCTTTGCTATCCATGTTTATCTAGTTTATCGTGTTAATCTTGTCATGAGAACCTTAGGTAGAAACCCTTTGGATGAAACATGTGTTTGAAACATGTTATGCTTGATGGTTGCAAGTGGTTGCAAGTGTTTGCAAGTGGATACTAGTGGATGCATAATACACGTTAGGCACTAAGATCGGCTCACACACTTTCATACCGCATATGCATGAGTGTTTATGCTTATTCGTGGATGAAAACTTGTTATGCTATCACGTGGATGTTGCATATGGATGAATGTTATGTGCACTCATGTAGAGATTATAAATTATGTTAGGAATTTGCATACATATGGACTCATTTCACTAACATATTTTGCATTAAGGGGGTTTACTGAATCAGTAACCTCCTGATTTTCGCATTAGATAAATACATATACACACACCTTTGCATATGATCATACAGCATTTAGAACCTTTTAAGGACAATGATTGCTCGTGGATGATGTTTTGAGTAGATGGATGATGGATGGTAGGATACGTTCTTCCTAACTTGGAGATTTCGGGGACGAAATCCTTTAAGGAGGGAAGAATATAACAACCCGTATTTTTGAATAACATGTTATAACATAAATGGAGGCAGAATTAAACTATAAAATCTGAATCAAGGGAAACGGGCTATGCCATTGCGTTCGTCTCGGGAAAATAAGCGAAATAGAGTCCGAGTTTTCGAAAATCGAAGTCCGTATGACCAAGATATGGCCTCGCGAAGTTTCACGAAAAATTCCCAAATTAAAGTATACTTAATTAAGTGAAATGGGTTGCGCAGAGAAATATATATATATATTGATATATATATATATATATAATTGAAAATTAAATAAATAAATATGCAAAAATGTTCAAAACAGTGAATTGGGAGAGGGGAATAACCGAACCGGCCGATTTTTGAGGTCGACCCGAGCTCGCTGGGTCGACTAGGGGTTAATCCAGGGTGTTTGGCTGTCAACCCGTGGGCCGATTCGCTCAAATGCAGATTTTGCATTTGAATGGTTCTCATGGTTCATCTTTAATCTAAAGGCCCTAGATGGTTCCTACACTTGACTTCTTCCCCAAGACATGCTTTGACGGCTTGGATTGAATCTAGGTTTAATCCTATGGCCTAAAACACTTGCCTAATCTACAAATAAGACCCTAACCTACCCTAAATCATCATTATTCATTCATACAACTAAACTATGGCAAAATCAATCCTCTTATGGCCTCCACTCTCTTCATAAAATTCCTAAATAAATTCCTAAGTGATTTTCCATGCATACAAGTGTTTTCAAACTTGTATGAGCATCATTAGCTTGCATTCAAGTCAAGTTTATATATTTGCATCATAAAGAAAGAGTCTTGATCATTTTGGCTCAAGGGTTTTTCTTGCATTTTGGGTTTAATTGATTTCATAAGGGCTTTGTCATATTTTTGTGACTTCTTAAGCATTGTAAGCCCTATTCTACTTTCATACTTAAACTCTAAAGTTAAATGTATGATATGCAAGTTTATATGCAAGTTTATCATGTTGTGATATGCAAGTTTATATGCAAGTTTATCATGTTGTGATATGCAAGTTTATCATGTTGTGATATGCAAGTTTATATGCAAGTATGCCAAGTTATGTTATGCAAGTTTGGGTTGAACATTTTGTTCATGCTATCATGTTATGCAAGCTTATTTTGGGTTTATGAACATAAAGCTTTAAGCTTTATGCCAAAGGTTGCATTTTAGCAACATGTAAGTTATCATATCTCTTATGATAACTTGCATGTGAGGCTAAATGCGAACTTTTGGCCATCTCTACATGTCATTTAGCACCATGTATCACCAATATGCTAAGTTTCGTTTTATGCATGCTTTTGAGGCCTAAAAATGTAATATGCAAGTGTATGAACATATGAACATTTCATATGCCACCATGTTAAGCTTGTGGCTTCAATACCTTTATGTCATGATTATGCTAAGTTCCCTCTTTCTATCCTTTATGCGCTATTGCGATATGTAAGCGATGGGATTGCGTTTGGGGTTGGATAAACTTAAAAGACATAAAACATAAGCTTGGGAATTTACCTATTAAGTTAGGTCTACCCATTGGGAATTTACCTTTTAAGTTAGGTCTACCCAATTGCTTGAAAACTTGTAACATGTTTTGGAAACATGATGGACATGACACTTAGAAAAGATAAGTGTGGCCAACTCGAGGTTGGGTTGAGTTTGTAGCGTAAACCTACCCGGAACCGACCGGCTTAACTAGTTGCTACAAACAATAGGACCCAATGTGAGAAGTTGGTCATGTTGTATCTTGAACCCGAGGTTAGACCAAGTTGTGGTGTAAAGCTACCCGGACCCGCCCGGCTTAACTAGTAACCACAACAAGGTCTAATGTGAGAGGTTAAGGCGCATTAAATTAATTAATGCCTCGTGATTAGGGTTAAGTCATGGTCCACTTAATACTTAACCAATTTGGGCTTGGTAGATTAATCGGGGTTAAGTCGTGAACTCATCGTTACACTTAACCAAGTTAATCCAGGATTAGCAAGAGGGTTAAACCGTACTTAACCCACTAGAAAAATCCTAGCAATGGGGGCCCACTCCAGCAGTAATCCCAAGTTAGTATCATCATGACCCTAGGGACTAGGCTAGGGTGGGGGCACGATTACTGGACTGGAGGTAAGTGACCAAAAGCGACGGCAGAGGGTACGCCGGTGTAGTTCCGGGCGGACTCTGGTCGTGCACATAGTCCGTAGCCGGAGAAAACATGCACGGGTACCAGTAGATCGGGACTGTGCACTCATGTTCATGGTGTCCAGGGGTTGACACCCTAGGGCTTGATACACCCGAAGGGTGGACCCGGCACAGTTCGACTACAATTATGATTGGGCCGTATTGACACCAACACGTGACGAGTTAGGCTTAGGGAGCCGATCGACTAGACCGTTTGGTTGGACCTTGTATTAGGGTCATTTCATGTTATTGGGCCAAAGCTTGGGCCAAGGGATCAATACTTGTTTATTCAAGTCATGTTAGTTTGCTAGTACACCTGTGGTGCAAAACCTTAATCCTGATTATGCGATGACACCTTTATCTACCTTGTTAGTTAATCATCATGCTAGTATATTGTTATCCTTATGTTCATCCCTGCTGCTCATGCCAGTTCGCTTTATCAGTTTACATTGATTGTAGTAGGGCTTACTCAGTCTTTTTGACTGACCTGTTTTCTTTCGCCTCTTTTCTTCCGTTTCCCCCCCCCCTAGGTTCTCAGGGAGGGAATACTGGAGCTTAGCTTGGATTTCGGATTGCTTGCTTGTGGGATTTCAGCTCATGTACGGTTTCGACATGAAGCTAGCTATGGTTACCACTTAATTGGGGATAGCACTTATTTATTTCAGTTTTTCAGTTGATGTTGTTTTATCTAGACTTGTTTATTTGGAAAGCTATGTTGTACCAGACTTGTTTTGAAATGTTTTGAAATCTTTCGTTGTTTTATCTATGTTATTTACTCTGTTTACATATATACATATGTTCTTGTTCTGCCTTGATATATCATTATGCATGTTTACCTGATTCAAACGCCCCTCCAAAGTCAGAGTGCTTGCAAGAGCCACCCTGGTGGAGGTGGGGTGTTACAATTATTAAAAGTGTATAGTGTAAAAAAAAAACTTCGAATATAAATGTATCAATCGTAGATGGCATAGTACCCCATCCTATTATGTCGCCTTATAGGTTTACAACTAAAGCCGAAAAATTGGGTACTGGAAATTAGATTCCATCTATGAGTCGAGGTGAGGGATCTCTCCTCACTGAATTCGGGCCATCTCTAACTGAATGCCTAAGACCACACACTTGGGCGACCGTTGGATCGATAGGGACGGTTAGTCACTATTTTGCTGATTATTTAGGCTTGAATCATACGTTTTTCAGTCCTATCAGACCTATTATCTGGTCAGTACGTCGACCATCTTGGCCTTGTATGGCCATATCCGAGGGCCCTCGCTATTCTTCACCCTCATAAGTAAAATATATGGGCTACGTACCATGACATCACCTCTAGCTAGAAAAAACACATGTTTTCCATGTTGTCCCCCATTTTGTTTTTGATTCACAGTAGGTTGTGAAGCTCGTGAGTTAACGCCATACACAAAGCTAAGCTATACAAGCTATGTACTGATCATTATCCACAAAGCTCTTCTTTTCAACAAAAACTTTGATCTATGCATCTTTGCATGCCACATTGTCAATCCATACCATACCATTGACTTCCACCAATATATAACCTCTAAGCTCATATGTCTCAGAGAAAGGTGTTAAGCTAAGATAGTAATTTATCCACCACAAAAAAGATATATATTTAGCAGAGCTCACTGAATATAACATATATTACAATGTCAAACATATAATACTTTTGCAAGTCCGTTTTGGGTCTGAACGAAACCGGTGGCACCTTATTTCTCATCCTATATATCCAATACAGGAGAGAGGTCCTTGCATATCAGGTTGATTTCCAAGTATGTTCAGATGACACCACTTATTACATTTTGTTGGATGTACAGCCCAATCAAGACATTACAATAGCCCAAACAATGTGAAGATCTCCGATCTTCAACCATCGTCTTCATATCTTAGACTTTTAATTGTCGTAATAATTATTCAGAATGGACTAGAACCCGGTCTTTCCAAATGACTGGCGCATCTTTATAATCATATGATAAATACAAAAGGATAGCAAATATCTCACTCCAATCCAGAATATTCTTTTATTCAAATATTCTTATTCTTTGGGGGAAGGTTCTCATTAATTTTATCATAGGTTATCTCTTTTGAACTTACCGTTTAATCCATTTCTTCGAAATAATCTTAAAAGAATCTTATAATATCTTTTCACCTCCAAAATCAGTACTTAATGATTATTCATTATCGAAAATTAACCCTTACTTTTATTGGATTAAAGAACAACTGCCATTTAAAAGCATTGTTCACGATAAATCTGAAATCCACTTCCTTTTGATATGGAATCTTCATGGAAATCTGAACAATTTATAATTGATATACATTTCCGTATCAAACTAATACTATAAGTGGAATAGTAGCAAGCCCTTTTAAATTCCATAAATAGTAAAAGCCTTCCTTTACAAAAGCTCATTTCGATCATTATTAAATCGAGTTTCATTCAGTTCTAATTTAATTAAAAAAACTATAAAACTTCATTAAATCTTATTTAAAAGATGTATTCTTTCACAAATGGTTTAAGCACAGTAAAATTTAAGAAATCATTCAAATCAAATCCCAAATCAGTTTGATATTAAATATAATATCTTAAGTGGAAATCATGTCGACTTACGTTCAATATCATATCCTGAAACAGACATATATCTATTGAAATAACTATATCAATATCTTCCAAATTTCTCAAAAATATCAGTATAATCAAGGAATCCAATATTGAACTATTTGAAGATTATTTCCATTCAAATCCTTTTCGAATTATATGTTGCAAAACTCGAGTTATATCAAAACCCCCTTTTTAATCCAATTCGTTATATGAAAACAATGTTTTCCTCAGGTCAGACCGAGATATTTCAGGTGTAGTCGCTGAGTTTGACGTTAGCATCCATTCTTTTGAGCTATCATATATGTTGCAACTTCCAATCAGGTTCGAGTTCTAGAGTTTTCTATTGATTCATTATTGAGCTCTCTGTTATTTAATTGTTTTAACATATTGTAAGAGATTGAGTCGTATCTATTCTTTTATAGCACATGTAATTGTTGTACTCTAACGATGTAATATTATCTAACTGTTCTGTGATCTGTGATGGTGTATGTGACGGCCCGGCCCACACCAACCGACATTTTCTCCAAAAGTGTGATGTACACATGTCCAGTTAGCACGGGACGGACGTCAGAAGGAAAGGGAAGAAGGAAATGAACTAACAAGGAACCTGTAATATGTCTCACAGCGCATAGAACAAAATATAATAATAACATACTTGACATAAAACAGGAGAGATAGTGCATAAGCTGAAAACCAGAACTAAACATCATAGCGGCGGAAATCCAAAATACAGCTTATTACAACTTTTCAAACTATCTCAAAGCAAAAGTAAGATAAAGGAGGTACACTACTAATGCCCAAGTAGCGACCACCAACGACACAGGGAGAATACTATATATATCATACGTGGAAGCCTCCTGCTCGTCTCCAGATCAGCTACTCGCGCACCACCAGCTAACCTGTCTCTAGTCTGCTCGTGTGAGCACCCAGAGTAATAAGAGGAGACATAAAACTCTGGGTCAGACATAAAGCCTGGTATGAGCGATAAGCATCTAAACAGAATAATAACAGTAACAGGTATAATCCTATCATACCTGAACCTGGACCTGCAACCAAAGAGTTAGCACTACATACTGTACAACACTCTAAGGTGCCCTTTCAAATGGTGTAAAGATAACGGGGGTGAGGGTGTGCATGTCATAGTGATGGCAACAATCAAACATAGCAACCATCCTCACATCTCTCACTCGGTGCGTAAAGTATACGATATCCACCACTTTGGTCACCTAATGCTTTGGGCCATGACGGAATCCAATCCCGTGTAACTATCACTACAAGCCCACTATCCATCTCTAAGTGGTGGACCAAAGTTATGAATACCGACAACCCCTTTGCACACGTCCCGCAGCAAAGCCCAACCATGAAGTGAACTCATTGGTTCCCGTCTGGATCCTGAGCTCTAACTTCCATTTGGACTACCTTTGCATCTTGGGTTTTTGGTCAATACTGGATCGGTTCAGATTCCTCCTTTCCATTGGTTCGGTTCGGATTGCTTCATCACCTCGGATCGGATCGAGTTCCTCAAGTCCCTCCATGATGCACCGGATCGGGTCGGGTCGTGCTCCATGCTCGAACTCGTGGTATCCACCTGGTGGCAGTTCGGATCATCAACACCTCAACGGGTCGGGTCGGGGTCTCCAAGTCCATCTCCATCCATGGGTTCGGGTCGAAGCTGCTGGCGGAGTCGTGGACCATCTTCGGATCGTGCTCCATGCTCCACGGTTCGGATCGTGCAAGCGGATTGGGTGCTCCAGTACGTGGCGCGGTTCGGGTTCGAGCTCCTTCCACCATCAGGTCGTGGTCTCTATAGCCGATCCGATCTGGTTCATATAATGGTGGCCTTCCTTTTTGCCACTCTCTCCTGTGTCAAGCTTCGGTTCGGTTCGGTGATACTTTGCTCAGTCCGCTTCGGTCCGAGCCCTTCCACCCGATCCGATCTGAAAGCCTGCTCTGTTTTTCTGTAACTTTTCCAGTAAACATTTTACGCCATTCGACGACGTTTTTGACCATTCCAACTATTCTAATCAATCACAAAGCATAAAATATAGTCATAGAAACATGTATAATCAACCACAAACACCAAAACAACAATATGATAGGTTAAAATGGATCAAACATAGCCAAAACCCCATATTTTCCCTTAAGCATGTTTGGGTGAAACTTATGATATAATTAGAAAAACTTAACTAAATTATCCCAAATTCACATCAGAGGTCTAAAACAATATTTCAGAATTTATGAATATTTTTCCAGATTTTTAACATGCATAAATTCGCTAATTTCCACTAATCACCCCTTAATCCCCCAAATTCCGGGATTTGCAAAATTAGTCGAAATTAACCCAAATTCATACTAGGGGCATAAAATGATGTTTTAGAATTTTAGGAAATTTTCTAGATTTTTCTGAGCCATAATTTCGCTAATTACCATAATTAGCCGTAATTAGTGAAAAACAATGCAAATCACTCACCTTAGACACAAACAAACTTTAGATCTGAAATAATCTCTGATTTGGATCCAATCTCTACGTGTTCCAGCAGCTCTCTCTCTGATTTGGTGCTACTCTCCCTCGATTTGATGTAGTTTTGCTTAATCTTCGATTAGAAAGTGATTAGAGACGATTTGGGATGAAATTAGAAGGTGGAGGCCATTGCTAGAGCTTGAAGGAGGTAAGTGGCGGCTGGAAAATGAATGAAAAATCGTTTTCTAAACCCTAGCAGCCCTCAAATACCTCTAAACCCGAAATCCCCCATTGGGCCTAGCTGTTAATCACCCGGTTTAGCCCAATTAAGCTGTTTTCACCTTCTAAACCTTGTTTCAGCCATATCTCCCAAATGGTAAGTCCGTTTGGCTAATGTAACCACTCTACGGAAAGAGAAACCATCATTCGAATCCAATGGAAGTGGTTTCAAGTCAAAACTCCTTTCCAGTCAAAAGTTATGGCCAAAACAGTACCAACTAGGGGCAAAACGGTCATTTAAAAATCGACAAAAATCATGAACATGGGAAATGACCCCAATAATCGTCTCCCAAAGTTACATGACCATACGACTTCGTATGTGAAAGAAATAAATATTCCACGATCCTATGATGCGTAGAATGCGGGTCGTTACACTCTTCCCCCCTTAAGAAATTTCGCCCCCGAAATTCCCTAACCAAAACACAAAAAGGGTTCCGCATGCCTGTCAACCATAAACAACAATCAACATGCAAAACAAGTCTATCCTAGCATGCGGTTTACTAACAAGGGAAGAAACTATCACTACCAAAACCTTACCAGGCAAAGAGTTGTGGATACTTCTTCCTTATATCTTTCTCTGTTTCCCAAGTACGGTCTTTTTCATTCTCACCCCACTGGACTTTGACTAGTTTCACCGCCTTCCTTCGAAGCTGCTTCGTATCGTTCCCAACAATACGCATAGACTTGCGGTTCCCAACCGCCTCGAGTTCAACTTCGATGTTATCCAACTGATCAGGTGAAATAGCCACACTAGGGTCGTGCACGAATTTCCTTAACTGGGAAACATGAAATACGTTGTGAACTCCCGCCATCTTGTCAGGTAGCTCTACTTCATACGCAAATTCCCAACTTGCTTGAGGACTGGGAATGGGCCATCAAATCTTGGTGCTAACTTACCTCTCCAACCAATCCGAATCACATTCTCAATAGAGAGATCCTGACGAACACCAAGTCCTTAACGAAGAATTCCAAATCCTTTCGTCTCTTATCGAGATAAGCCTTCTGCCTATCTTTATCCCTTCTCAGTAGTAGATCTGCTTTATGTCTCAATACATCTTATTACCACTGGGATGTATAGTTAATTTCGAGTGATGATATGCTCTAAGCACTTCACCTCTCAGTCCATCTACGTTGGGTACAACTAGTCCCTTATTCTTTCGAAGCTACCCTTCTCGATCAAATCCTTACCTGATCATTCTCTTTCCATCGTTACCCATCTCTACCCTAGAGATGGTTTCCAATAGGTTAGGATCGTCCTTCTAACTGGAACCAATCCACTCAATCAAAATCGATCTAATCGTCAAGCTTACTAGCGTTTCTGAATCCAATTCACTCTTGGGCCCGAAATCATATCCTATGACATACTCTAGTTGCTTCCATCCTAGAAACAAAACCCCTAAACTGGCATGCCTCCTACTCAATGCAACTAGTACTGCACCCAAATCCTTTACTATGATCACTCTGCCTCATGGAGTCATGGCGACTCCACTGCACTGATCCATAGCCACTAGTCCTTTGCTATGTCCACTCTGCCCCATGAAGTCATAACAACTCCACTGCACTGGCTCATAGCCTTACTAATCATTTACTATGTCCACTTTGCCCCTCGAGTCATGACGACTCTACTGCACTGGCTCATAGTCCTACTACAATCACTTTGTTCCCATCGCTGGAACCCTACAGGTGATAGTCTGCTCAAGAGAAGAAAGATAGGAACAAACATAGCAACCGTAACATCCATCAAACAAGTCCTACCTATCACCTGCTAAATTCATAAACACATCGACACCTACATGATTGGTCTAACCAATCCCAATATGTCGATTCTAGTATGTCTGGTCTAACCAACATCAATAACTAATGGAAGCCCAGCCTCCATACATACACCGATGCCTACTTGACTGGTCCAACCAATCCCAGGCCAATGGAAGCCCCGCCTCCCTTCGGACTACCGTACGTCCAACGTACGTTTATCCTCCAAGGATAATTAAACTAATGGAAGCCCAGCCTCCAATCGGACTACCGTACGTCCAACGTACGTTTATCCTCCAAGGATAATTAAACTAATGGAAGCCCAGCCTCCAATCGGACTACCGTACGTCCAACGTACGTTTATCCTCCAAGGATAACTAGATCACGTCCAACGGATCCAAGGTAACGGGCGTCCCCAGATACCCCTGCTTTTAGTCCTCCTAAAATACTTGAGTCCAACCCAAGTCTATCCATTATCTTGCTGCCCTCTCGAGTCCAACTCGAGCTGAATCCAATTCCTTGCAGCCTTCTCGAGTCCAACTCGAGTCAATCTATAACTCAGACCCAGTCTTGAGTACCGACAAACTCTAGTCCAACGTGAGTCGTCTCCCTATTCGTTGCATCTCCAAGATCAACGAACACCTATTTTCTTTTACGAGTTCAAGTCCAACTTGAATCGCTCTAATCTTCCTTGTATCTTCCATGATCAACGAACACATCCTATTTCTTCAAAGTTCTACTATCCAATAGAGAACATCAACATAGGGTCCTAAACAATCCATTACTTTGCATCTTTCTCGAGTCCCACTCGAGCAATCTCATAACCCTATCGAGTCTAACTCTGGGCAGTCTATACCATTGAACAGTCTTATCATGTTCCGTCTGCCCATCACTCCTCGAGTAAACCAAGATATCATCCAATGAAAAATCACAACAACTATTTACCCCTCACGCAACCCATCCTAGTCGAAATCGACATTCCCCAAGCACAAACCCCAAAGGCCTAAACCAATATCAGACAAGCACCCAAGGAACATCTCCTCCGAGTTCGGACAATCCACATGAGGTGATACTAGCAAAACAATCTAGCACTGCAATACTCATTTGCCTCCCAGAGACAAGTAGAACTTATTACAACGATAACTTCTTAGCTTCCTTAACTCCAGTTACTATCACCATTACTAGGTAGGTACCTAATACCACCCTATTCCTTTGGAGTAGATCGACTACCCAAAATAATGCTAAACCCAGTAAAGCCTAAACAAAGCAAACACAAACAAACATACATCCATGACTCGATAAGACCACGTTACGGCAAATCATGCTAAGGTTAGTCGAACCACCAATCTGGTTCGTCACAATTAGAGGTCTATCGACTATCTCGGGTTTGTCAAACAAAACCCGATCAAAAAATCTTAAATAGAAAGCATACCTCGAATAACGACACCTTTTTCCTTCTGCACCGCAGTTGGGGCAATTGACGAAGAAGGAACAGCGTTGATAGCATACGCTTTCACAATCTGCTTCTCCCTAGGAGGTTGTGGGCAATCATCCTTGTGATGTCCCGCCTGGCCGCAGTTAAAGCACTTCCTTTCCCCAGGCTTTTCTCGACAATCTCTGGCGTAATGGCCCTTCTTGCCACAACTAAAGCATTCGCCATCTTTCTTATTTTTCTTATTCTGACCATCCTTGGTCGGGTTCTGCTTCCTCTTGTTCTGAGAATTATTCTTGCCTCCACCGCCTGCTTGCGGCTTTGTCTCCTCTGTAGATGCAATAGCAACTTCGGTCTTCGACTTAGGGAAAAGGCTCTCCGACCTTAATGCCTTTCCTACAATAGACTCGAACGTCTCATCGATATGGTTTATAAGTCTTTCCCCCAAGTACCCATCCAAGCCAGTTATGAACTTCTCGTTCTTCTTTTCGACTGTATCGATAAGGGACCATCCATATTTCGATAAAGTGTCGAATTCTGCGATGTACTCCGAGACTGCCCTACCATTCTGCTTAAGCTCCAAGAATTTCCTGAACAGTTCTGATTTATGAGCAGCTGGAATAAACTTATCACAAAAGCGAGTCTTAAACTGATTCCAGGTAACTTGATCCTCTGGAGTAGCTGTCTTAATGGCATTCCACCAATTCATCGCTCGCCCTTGCAGCTGACGAGACGCTAGCCTTCTCTTCATTGCATCCTCAAGACCCAAGTCATCGAAGATACGATCACAACTATCCAACCAATCCTGAACATCTGTGGCCGACTCCATTCCGTGGAACGGCTTCCCACCAAGGTTAGTGTAATCCTTGCACAACTTGGCGAAATCGACCCTAGGCGCCTGCACTACTGGACCACCACCATTACCGCGATTGGGAGCTGCCCCTTGCACATCCCTAAGCATGTCTCTCATGAGGTCGGTAAACATCGCCCTCATGTCAGCAGCATTCCCATTATTGGCTCCCCTACCAGCACCTCTAGTATATCGGCTCATCGTCAATTTGTAAAAGGAAACGATTAACGACCCCATAGTGGTTCCAGTGCAGTACGACTTCATCCTTATACTACTAATAGTATATATATAGCTTTTGAAAACCAAAGTAATCACAAATACGCGCTCTCGTATACGTACATTCTCTCCCTAGTGTCTTTCCCTAGGTTAACTACGCAACCTAGAGCTCTGATACCAAGTGTGACGGCCCAGCCCGCACCAACCGACATTTTCTCCAAAAGTGTGCTGTACACATGTCCAGTTAGCACGGGACGGACGTCAGAAGGAAAGGGAAGAAGGAAATGAACTAACAAGGAACCTGTAATATGTCTCACAGCGCATAGAACAAAATATAATAATAACATACTTGAAATAAAACAGGAGAGACAGTGCATAAGCTGAAAACCAGAACTAAACATCATAGCAGCGGAAATCCAAAATACAGCTTATTACAACTTTTCAAACTGTCTCAAAGCAAAAGTAAGATAAAGGAGGTACACTACTAATGCCCAAGTAGCGACCACCAACGACACAGTGAGAATACTATATATATCATACGTGGAAGCCTCCTGCTCGTCTCCAGATCAGCTACTCGCGCACCACCAGCTAACCTGTCTCTAGTCTGCTCGTGTGAGCACCCAGAGTAATAAGAGGAGACATAAAACTCTGGGTCAGACATAAAGCCTGGTATGAGCGATAAGCATATAAACAGAATAATAACAGTAACAGGTATAATCCAATCATACCTGAACCTGGACCTGCAACCAAAGAGTTAGCACTACATACTGTACAACACTCTAAGGTGCCCTTTCAAATGGTGTAAAGATAATGGGGGTGTGGGTGTGCATGTCATAGTGATGGCAACAATCAAACATAGCAACCATCCTCACATCTCTCACTCGGTGCGTAAAGTATACGATATCCACCACTTTGGTCACCTAATGCTTTGGGCCATGACGGAATCCAATCCCGTGTAACTATCACTACAAGCCCACTATCCATCTCTAAGTGGTGGACCAAAGTTATGAATACCGACAACCCCTTTGCACACGTCCCGCAGCAAAGCCCAACCATGAAGTGAACTCATTGGTTCCCGTCTGGATCCTGAGCTCTAACTTCCATTTGGACTACCTTTGCATCTCGGGTTTTTGGTCAATACTGGATCGGTTCAGATTCCTCCTTGCCATTGGTTCGGTTCGGATTGCTTCATCACCTCGGATCGGATCGAGTTCCTCAAGTCCCTCCATGATGCACCGGATCGGGTCGGGTCGTGCTCCATGCTCGAACTCGTGGTATCCACCTGGTGGCAGTTCGGATCATCAACACCTCAACGGGTCGGGTCGGGGTCTCCAAGTCCATCTCCATCCATGGGTTCGGGTCGAAGCTGCTGGCGGAGTCGTGGACCATCTTCGGATCGTGCTCCATGCTCCACGGTTCGTATCGTGCAAGCGGATCGGGTGCTCCAGTACGTAGCGCGGTTCGGGTTCGAGCTCCTTCCACCATCAGGTCGTGGTCTCTATAGCCGATCCGATCTGGTTCATATAATGGTGGCCTTCCTTTTTGCCACTCTCTCCTGTGTCAAGCTTCGGTTCGGTGATACTTTGCTCAGTCCGCTCCGGTCCGAGCCCTTCCACCCGATCCGATCTGAAAGCCTGCATTGTTTTTCTGTAACTTTTCCAGTAAACATTTTACGCCATTCGACAACGTTTTTGACCATTCCAACTATTCTAATCAATCACAAAGCATAAAATACAGTCATAGCAACATGTATAATCAACCACAAACACCAAAACAACAATATGATAGGTTAAAATGGATCAAACATAGCCAAAACCCCATATTTTCCCTTAAGCATGTTTGGGTGAAACTTATGACATAATTAGAAAAACTTAACTAAATTATCCCAAATTCACATCAGAGGTCTAAAACAATATTTCAGAATTTATGAATATTTTTCCAGATTTTTAACATGCATAAATTCGCTAATTTCCACTAATCACCCCTTAATCCCCCAAATTCCGGGATTTGCAAAATTAGTCGAAATTAACCCAAATTCATATTAGAGGCATAAAATGATGTTTTAGAATTTTAGGAAATTTTCTAGATTTTTCTGAGCCATAATTTCGCTAATTTTCGCTAATTACCATAATTAGCCGTAATTAGTGAAAAACAATGCAAATCACTCCACTTAGCCACAAACAAACTTTAGATCTGAAATAATCTCTGATTTGGATCCAATCTCTACGTGTTCCAGCAGCTCTCTCTCTGATTTGGTGCTACCCTCCCTCGATTTGATGTAGTTTTGCTTAATCTTCGATTAGAAAGTGATTAGAGACGATTTGGGATGAAATTAGAAGGTGGAGGCCATTGCTAGAGCTTGAAGGAGGTAAGTGGCGGCTGGAAAATGAATGAAAAATCGTTTTCTAAACCCTAGCAGCCCTCAAATACCTCTAAACCCGAAATCCCCCATTGGGCCTAGCTGTTAATCACCCGGTTTAGCCCAATTAAGCTGTTTTCACCTTCTAAACCTTGTTTCAGCCATATCTCCCAAACGGTAAGTCCGTTTGGCTAATGTAACCACTCTACGGAAAGAGAAACCATCATTCGAATCCAATGAAAGTGGTTTTAGGTCAAAACTCCTTTTCAGTCAAAAGTTATGGCCAAAACAGTACCAACTAGGGGCAAAACGGTCATTTAAAAATCGACAAAAATCATGAACATGGGAAATGACCCCAATAATCGTCTCCCAAAGTTACATGACCATACGACTTCGTATGTGAAAGAAATAAATATTCCACGATCCTATGATGCGTAGAATGCGGGTCGTTACAGTGTAATTAAATGTATTATGTTCTGAGCTGATTCTAGAGTCACCGTAGAACTGTACTACATAAAGTATTAAGTATGTCGAGCCTCTTGAAGAAAAAAAATTAGCAATCACTTTATCAACATACGTAGAACTTGCTAATGCAATTCTACGAGTGGTCGCCTTTAACTAGCCCTATTCTCCGCTCTAATAGTCTGCATTACCTAGTAATGCACTTTATTAGGGTGGGTCTCGGGGTGGGGCGTTACAAGATTCTTTCTTCTTATTTCAAAACAACTCTTTATGATATATAATTTGTCTTTCAAAACTAGGAATATTTTATCCAAACTCGTTTAATCATTTATTACGATTTATCATAATTTATTCATATTTTTAATAATTTTATTATGGCCCTTACAGTTGGTTTCCAACATCGGCCACCGAACTACGTACATAGCGACATTTTTCCAAAACTGAATTGGATATATTTTAAAATCTAGCCACTGAATTTTAAACCTCTTATATTCATTTAAAATATCTTTTCGATACAAACCCAACGGTTCCAGTTTTAGGAGAATCCGATGGTCGGATCTCCCGTTACATCCATTCGAAGTTACGAGTTGACGTTCGCGAACTATAGATGCACGTCACGTACTATTCAACCCCGAATCGATTTGTAGTCTATAAATAAATCGAAAACCCTTATAAATCCTTTCTAAATTATATAAAATATTATATGATCGCCTTTGAAGACTCATTGCTGTCGTTTATCTTCAAAATCAAATATTTCATTGTTTGGTCTATTTTAATATTATTTTAATGAATAAAATAATATTATTTTTTGAAAGTCTTAATTTTACGTTCGAAATTTCCTTACAATCGTAATAAAAATAAATGAAGAATTTTCAAAAGAAAACTTATTTTAAACCGCTCGCTACATATTCTAACCGAAATTTACTTTAAAAAGTTACTATCCATTTTAAATTAAAACCTCGATAAGCCATAGTATATTAAAAATACTTTAAAATCATTTGCTACTGTTACGAATATTCATCGATAATTCGATATCTATGCATCCATCCAAAATCGGACGTCGAAATCAAACTTCAGGTTTTCAATGAATATTATATTATTAAAATATTCATATTTAATTCGGATTGGAATAAAATTCAACCAAACATCATATAATCTCACTTATATGAATTTCATACATCCAACAATAGTTGCAAACAACTATTAAACATCCAAATGACATCTAATGCGCACCTATTTTCATTTAAACTTCAAACAAATAATTGACCCTTATTTTAGTCTGTCAACCTATCGATCGACACACTACTACATACAAGGGAGATGTGTAAGTCAAATATCTTCCCGAGACCTGTGTGAGATTTTCAATCAACAACAATCACTTAAAGTTTACTACTAATTTATAATTTAATCATATCTAGTTCAATTCAAAATATTTTTCAAATTAACTAATTTCGCCTAAACGAGTGATGATAAATTCACCGTTTGAACCATAAATAAATATTTAATTCAATTTCAACTACCACTATAAAAAGTTTTGTTCTTCTGCATTTGGTTTACCATATCTTTGGATTACTGTGTTTCTACGACATATACTCTGGGGGTTGGCATGTGCTGAATAAAGCGACAATTCCCCACGTCAACAATGGTTCGGTTCCGTTCGGTTTGAAAAAAATTCGGTTTTAATTCGATTTGAGTTTTTTTTTACCTTAAAACCAACCGAACCGATCGAACACTCACCCCTAATTACAACGGTCCGTTGTAATAGATGTCCTATATAATGTTCTTTTTACAATAGGCAATAACGTCCCATTGTAATAGAACGTTATTACAACAGTCCTTTAATGCACGTTGTAATCGACGCTAATATTATAATGTTCCAAAAATCTCCATTGTAATAGATGCTAATTTTACAACGGTCACAAAATGTCTGTTTTAAGCGGCGCAACTTTTACAATGCTCATAACACCCATTGATAGATGACAATCTTACAAGTGTCATAAAATGCTTTCTTTAACCGATGCCAAATTTAAAGTGATCATAAAATGCCCATTGTAATAATTACTATTTATTAATATTCGATAATTATTAGTAATAATAATTTATAATAAAAACAAGTGCATAATAATGTATACTTAATATTAAGTAATTTGTAATTAATAATTGATAATTTGTAATTTGTAATAAATAACCAATAATACTTGCTCAAAAGTTTATAAATTGTAATTTATAAATTATAATTATAAAATTTAAATTATATAAAACATTATTTGAAATTTATAAAGATTAATGATTATAGTAAATAATTATTTTCTATAATCAATAAAAACAGGAAAATGATCACAAGGACAAAATTCAAGGATTTTTTAACAACAAGGACAACCCATTAAAATTTTAATCCTAAGGACGAACCTGTTAATAATTTAATCAGAAGAACATTACACTGTTAAACCCCTCTCCCTTGAAAATTTCATCGCACAAAATAAATTCCTCTGATGATCAACTTTCACCACGTCACTGACCGTATCTTCCATCAAACCCTAGTCGCCTCCGACAATCAACTTCCACCACGTCCCTGACGGTCTCTTCCATCAAACCCTAGTCGCCTCCGACGATAAACTTCCACCACGTCCCCTATCCTTCATCGTTTTTCCACAACCCGATGTCATTGCTTTCTTCTACTTCTTCATCAATCATCAGTCTCGTCATTATCTCGGTCTTCTCATCGATCTTCAACGCAAAAAATTTTTTTCCTTAAATATTATTTTGTACAAACATTACAGCAGTTTTAAGGTATCATTTTTATATTTTTCTAGTTATCCATTTTAATGTAATTGTTGTTTTATGTTTATGTTCATTTTTTTTTAATGTTGTATTTTTTTTCATCATGTACCGTTGCATTACCTCTGTATTTCAGCAGAAATTAGTTTTCCTTAATCAATCAAAATGTTTTTTCCTCTGTATTTTAGTTTTGTTTTTTATTTATTTAGTTCATTGGTTGGATATCAGTTGTAAAACATATAATAATTAGTGCAACTTCAATATATTTGCTGTAACTTCAATATATTTGGTGTAATTTCAATATAATATTTGGTGTAATACAAGTGATGAATTAACATCAGTGTGTATTATTAAAATAAATATTATTTTTGTGATAATTCAATTGAGTTGATTTGTATTAGTATTTTTATCAGTGGATACCAGTTAGGATTAATGCTGTGCATGAAAAAAATCATTTATCGAAGCAAACATCTCAAAACTACAACACCTTGACATAGAGTTCTGATACACAAAGTCACAAAACTGATACCTAAAAAAAATATAAAATTGATATGTAAAACTGATATAATATTTTAAAGAAAAACTAATGCAAACAATGTTCACATCACAGTTTGATTGATTAAAATGACATAAGTTCGATTGGGTTACAAAGTTGATGCAAGAGTACAACTACAAAATTAACACAACAACAAAATTGTATGAATAAAAATACATAACACATTTAAAACTGTAAAACTGATACCTAAAAAAATATAAAATTGCTACCTAAAAACTGCTGCCGTGTTAACACATTTAAAACTGTAAAACTGATACCTAGAAAAATATAAAACTGCTGCCTAAAAACTGCTACCGTGTTAACACATTTAAAACTGTAAAACTGATACCTAGAAAAATTTAAAACTGCTACCTAAAAACTGTTGTCGTATTAACACATTTAAAACTGTATAACTAATACCTGGAAAAAAAAACTGCTAACTAAAAGCTGCTAAGAAATTTTAAAGAAAAGCTAATGCGAAATAATGTTTACAACACAGTTTGATTGATTAAAATGAAATAAGTTTAACTGAGTTACAAAGTTGATGCAATAGTACAACTACAAAATTAACACAGTAACAAAATCATATGAATAAAAAACATAACACAGTTAATACTCTAAAAATGATACCTAAAAAAATATAAAACTGCTATCTAAAAAGTTCTATGATATTTAAATAAAAACTAATGCAGAAAATGTTTACAACACAATTATATTGAATAAAATGAAATAAGTTCTACTGAGTTCTAAAGTTAGTGCAACAGTACAACTACAAAATTAACATAGCACCAAAATCATATGAATAAAAAACATAACATAGTTAATACTATAAAATTGATACCTAAAAAAATAGCAAACTGATACCTAAAAACTGCTGCTAAATTCACCGTCAAAATTTGTGTATAAAACATGATACCTTCAAAAAATTGAAACTGCTATCTCGGAACATATGAATTTGATACATTGTTTATTGAAGGTTATACTTACAAAAATATATTACATTGTTTATTATCAGCATGTATCTTTTTAATCCAAAAAAAACATTGTGAACATTTTTAACAAAAAATAAAAGTGGTACTAAAGAGTATGTATATAAAGTTGCTAACAGATATCATTTTTGCATTATTTTAATATAATTTTTTCATACATATCAATCAAATAAATGATTGAAATTAATGTGCAGCAATTAATATCAAACAAAGAGTAAGTATCATTTTTGCAAATATATGGGTATCGGTTTTGATATAAATAGAAGTGAAAATAATATACAAAGAAAGCAAGCCAGAACTCCAACCAAGCAGCAATTAGTTATCAGTTTTATATTATTTTTTAATTTAATGAGGGTGAAGGCTTTAATTAATCTAATCTGAAAAAGGGACGTGGCAATGTGTTGAAGGCGGTGACTACGGTGGCTGCGTGGCGGCGCATTGAACTCGAATTTCAGTTCCACGATTTTTAGATTTGTGTGAATTAGGGT
This sequence comes from Allium sativum, assembly GCA_030737875.1. Classification (NCBI taxonomy): domain Eukaryota; kingdom Viridiplantae; phylum Streptophyta; class Magnoliopsida; order Asparagales; family Amaryllidaceae; genus Allium; species Allium sativum. The sequence continues at coordinate 18,214,459 of JASFAX010000025.1, forward strand.
TTGGAGATTGATGTAGAGTGGAAATTGGGGATTATTGGTGGCAACGACTTCGACGATTGTTGGCTGTGTTTGGAGAGATGGCCGACGCTGGAGGATTCAAAGAAGAAGACATCGGTTGTAGCGCGATGGAAACACGATGGAAATTTTATGTGTATTGTCCTTTTGAATAAAAAATGAAGTGGGGCTGTCCTTCTGATTAAAAAATGGAACGGCTGTCCTTGTGGTTAAATTTTTAGTGCTAATTGTCCTTGTAAATTAATTTTCCCAATAAAAAAATTATACTTAATATTTTTTTATAGATTTTATTGGCAGAGCCGACTGTTTTTTACAGTGACTACAAACATTTATTATTATAACAGGTAATATTTACAAATATTATAGAAGACATATAGGGTATCAACCTACTACCTCGTTTTTTAAGGTGGACCGTCCATCCCAGACATTTCTAAAATGGGTCTACCACTGCTACATAGGCTAGCTTGTAGCATAGGAGCTAGTGACAACAACTAGACTACACATTTTTAACTCCACGCAGGGAGAAGTACAATGACAAAGAAAAGAAAAAATATAGACCATAACATATAGCTTATACTAAATACACTGCAATACATAACATAAACAGTTTATCCTACTACCTATACATATACTACAGCCGGAAGGAAAATGTAAGAGGCAAGAAGTACTGCGTGCAGAGGCACATCACATCCAAGAGACCTACTTCCATCCAATGACGCAGACCAGCATAACTTCCCTAATGTTCCTAAGGCACATCAACCAAGGAAGCACAATTCACAAACAACTCCGGCCACACCACCTACGAGCTGATTGGAACCAAAGTATTAACAGCAATCTGACAAACACTAGAAGCCAAGAAACTCTGACATAAGCATGCATGCCATCGACAACTGAAAGAAAGAGAACCATTACTGCTAACAACAGACATTGCCAAGATGAAAATTTCAAACAAACCAATTTCCAAACAAAAAATCCAACTGCTCAAACGTCTAGTTGAAATTTACCCAAGCCAAACGACACTGCCAACAAAGGCCTCCATGAAGACGACATCTAAGAAAACTCATTGAACACCAAACTCCAAATAATACACCAACAAAACCACTACTAACAAACCAACATACCTAGCAGTCCCAAAGTACGCACACCAAGCAAGAGACAGTGAAGAAAATAAACTTGGTATTTAAAAGTAGACGTGTCAAAAGGGTGAGGTAGGGTCAAGTAAAATTTATTCCGATCCTTTAGCTACATACAATAGATTGACCCTTTTTTGACTTTCTTGATTAAAGGGTTAACCCATTACAACCCTTATAATATTAATAGTAAATGAAAGTTTTTAAATTTAATTTATTTAATAAAAATAAATGCTAAATTTTTTTATTTTCAAAATATTCCATAAAATTTTGAACTTTCAAAATTTGAAATTCAAGTGTCCAATTATTCAAAAATAAAAGTTAATAAAAGAATTATTCGAAAATAATAATTTTTAAATTTAAAAAGGCCAAAATTACGAAAATACACTTCACGTTTAAAAAAGTGAAAAAAACAAAATAAATTTTAAAAAATCCAGAAAATTGCGAAATGAAAAGTTAAAAAAAGAATTATTTTAAAATAATGATTTTTAAAGCTAAAATTACGAAAATACTTTCATTTCGAAAAAAGTGAAAAAAACCAAATAAATTTCAAAAAAACCAGAAAATTACGAAATGAAAAGTTAAAAAAGAATTATTTTACAATAACGATTTTTAAAGGTAAGAAGGCTAAAATTACGAAAATACCCTTCATTTTGAAAAAAGAGAAAAAAAATAAATTTCAAAAAATCTAGAAAATTACGAAATGAAAAGTAAAAAAGGAATTATTTTGAAATAACGATTTTTAAATCTAAAAATGCTAAAATTAGGAAAATAACCTTCATTTTCGAAAAAAGTGACAAAAATAAATTTCAAAAAATCCAAAAAATTATGAAACGAAAAGAAAAAAGAATTATGTGAAAATTACGAATTTTAAAGTTAAATATGCCAAAATTACGAAAATAAAGGTTATTTCATTTAGTAATTTTAGCCAAACTTATAATGAATTTCACTTTTTCCAAAATAAAGCTTATTTTCGAAATTTTTAGCTTTAAAAATCGTTATTTTAAAATAATTCTGTTTTTACTTTTCATTTAGTAATTTTCTGGATTTTTTATTTTGTTTTTTTTTCACTTTTTTCAACATGAAGGGCATTTTAGCATTTTTAAGTTAAAAATTTTTTGTTTTCGAATAACTCTTTTATTACTTTTCATAAATTTTTGAATTTTTTTTATTTTTTTCAACTTTTCCAATATGAAGGGTATTTTCATAATTTTTACATTTTTATCTTTAAAAATCTTAATTTTCGAATAATTCTCTTTTTACTTTTCATTTCATAATTTTCAGGATTTTGGAAATTTATTTATTTTTTTCACTTTTATCAAAATGAAGGGTATTTTTGCAATTTTTGCATTTTTAGCTTTAAAAATTATTATTTTAAAATAATTCTTTTTTTACTTTCCATTTCGTAATTTTCTGGATTTTCTGAAAAAATTTCAATTTTTTTTACTTTTTCCAATTTGAAGGGCATTTTCGTAATTTTGGTCCTTTTAGCTTTAAAAATCATTATTTTCGAATACTTCATTTTTTTTTAATTCTCATTTCATGATTTTCTGGATTTTTTGATTTTTTTTCACTTTTCCCAAAAGGGTATTTTCGTAATTTTGACATTTTTACATTTAAAAATCGTTATTTTAAAATATTACTTATTTACTATTTGGGTAAGTGGGTCACCCATTTGTAACCCTTTTAAAAATGGATCAACCCTTTTATGACCCATTTAATAAAATATTATAAAAGGGTTGACCCAACAGGGTTGTAATTAGGGTAAAATGGGTTGGGTAAAAGGGTAAGGTCATATTTTGATAGGTCTATTTAAAAGTGATAGAGCTGAGCATTCCAGAATGATGGGCGGTAAGTCGCAAGACATTACAAGAAGTAAGAAGTTACTGCGTTCTTAAGACACGCTGCATTGGTTCCGTCACTTCCAAAACCCATACAAATCGAAACCCACACCCACGAATATATAAACCAATTGCCGAGCCAGAACAGGTGACCCAGCCAACAAATGCTATACCATAACCAACCACCTGATGAGAGGTAGACAGACACTGAACATAAATTCACCAAGCAATGTATACTGCAGACTCGCTTGGAATCCTCGCGTTGCACATTATTGGAAGGTTAGGAAGGGAACTCACAAAATTTTCTACTACAACGTACAACAACAACCAAGATAGAGACTGGAGGGGACACCACGCGTAGATAAGAAAGGGAAGACTTAGTGAGGAAGGGCAAAAGAGAGTCAGACATTGAGTGGATCTATAAATTAAGGGAAAATTGGTGTGAGAGATTTCAAAACTATACGAAGATAGTAGGTTTCAGTGGTGCTTTATGCATAGCGAAAGAAAGCAGAGAAAATAGAGGGGAGGAGAATTTGTAGGTCGAAAAGAGAAGAGCAGTGAGCGGAAGAGGAAAGGGAGAGAATCAAAGAACAGGATAAAAGCCCGTCGTCATTAACAACGCATACTGAATCTGAAATCTCTTTTGTAATATTTTTTATGGCTAATTATTAATATTAGTAAATTACATTTTTTGTTTATTTGATGTTTAATAATTAATATTTGATAATCAAAGCTAAATATTTAATATATTCAATTAATCTACAATTTTAATAATTATTATTTAGTAATGACTAATTCAATAATTAATAATTAATAATTATTGATTAATTTACCATTTAGTAATATATTCAATAATAAATAATTACTGATTTGTAATCATTATTGCTATAATAATATGTATGTAATAACTAGTATTTTTTTATTAGGTTATCCTTCAAATTTGGTTGTGATCCTTGTTTCCTACCTTCTTTTCTCCTAATTTTTGTTTCTCGTTTACCCATTTTCATATAACCCTAAATTACGACCTCCTCTTTTGCCTTCTCAGATCTACTTTGATTCTTTCCTCCACCCCTCACCAATTCACATAATCCTCAAATTAACTTTCCTTAAACTCTAACCAAATTCTCCCTCCCCACCGTCACCATCACCACCGCGCTTTTCCCTACCAACACCGCCAAGATCAAAAATGTCCCCCACTATAACTTTAACCTCACGTTCCTCACAGTCATATTGGGTTCCTACTTCTAGCCTCTGCATCAGTAACTCCTTATGAATTCCTTTTCGTTATGGTTAAAACTTGTGCCATTATTATCAAATTTTGAAGTTGGATTAGAAAGGTAAGAAGAAGATATATCCTAGGTGTCGTATTTCATCTTTTCATTGCTACAATTTAGTCACTTTTACCTATGCCTTCATGCAAACATAAAGGGCTGATGGGAAGTACCTGCTGCAGCCTTGCAGATGTAGAACTTTTGTTTGTTTAACTTGATTTATGTCACTGTTTCTGGTATCTGCTTTTGTATTAATGTAAGACATGAATACATTCAGTGCTTCTTATTATAGTTATGCCTGAGTGCATGATATTGCACTGCTTCCTGAGGCAGTTGTAACTACGCTACACTACTTCCCGGCTTGCAGTAGTATGTATACCTATTTTTGTTCATATGCTTGAGACGATAGTGCATGACCTACCATAAACTCAATCTGGGGCATCATCGTGCTTCAGCAAATGTCGGAGCGGGTTTCGACCTATATTGTTTTTTTCCTGCATTTTGACTTGTATTCACATTGAATGATCTTCCTAGGCTGGTTTCATATCGCCTTATCTTGTTGCATAAAATTTAGATAGCTTATTTTATTTTCATCTAAATGGCTAGTGGTTTCCTTCATTAGCTAATCATTTACCATGAATCTCTAGTGATTTTATAAAATCATTTTCAGTCACGATCCCCTATATTTAATATCACTTCTAACAAATATTGGTAATATATTTTTAATTTACCAAAGGATCACGTTCATGCAAGTTTGATTAATAAACTTCATACTTCATTTTCGTAGCTAAAACATATCAACTATCAAGCGAACAATCATCTCACTTCTTTCTATCTTCATTGAATACATTTAGTTGTTTCTACACCTTGGTGAATATATTTATGAAATATTACTGCCACCAGTTCACGTTTCCTAGAAATTTGTAATTGGATTTCAAACCACGATGTCATAACTCGATGCTAAAATCAAACTCAAGATGCCATAGTTCTTATTTTTGGTCGCATATAATATTTTGACATGACCAGTAATGGTGATTTGTGTTGCTCTTTGAGTTTAATTGTAGTTAGCTCGATGGTGATATGAGTTTTTGATGATTCTTCGATTTGATTTTCCGGATGATGTGAGTTTTGTTCACTTTGCTTTTGAGCTATTCAGTATATGTTCCTGGGAGTTTGTATTGGGTGGGTTTAGATTAAGAATGTAAATTTTATGTTCGTTTGAGGATGTTGAAAATGATCAAATGTCACAATTTTGTTCTGCTACTAAGATAATTTTTGTATATATACCTATTTTAAAAGTTTGAAAGTTGCATGACAAATTACTTACATAGATTAGCATTTTCTAACTTGGAAGTTTGATGACAGTATATAAAATTTATGTTTACTGTTATAGATTCGATTAGGTTTGCTTATGTTAAACTTATTTGGGACAATGAGGTTGAAGTACAAACTGCTACCACTAAACAAGCAACAAAATTCTTTCATATTTTGAAGCCACAACTTATATGTCTTTCCTTGTGTCAAGGCAAAATACATGTAATTATCTATTTGTCCTTTTCTGCATTATCTTTTTTAAAATGCCACCTACTTAGGTGAAATCATATTTTACTTCTAATATCCATCCAAGTAATTATAAATTGTTTCTTTTTCAGTTTACTATGTTATTCTATTCTAATAGATACAACGGACAATTTGACAAATTCTGGATCAATCACTAAAGATGAAGACATTGAGTGTGAGAGTGAGTGAGTGAGTGAGTGTAATTGAGTGTACATATGTAGTGAGATAATTCTTGTACGAATGAGTATTTTTTATGGTTATTGTATAACAGAGGGAAGCAAAATTGTGTACTACTCAAAAGTGTCATAAAACACTTGTTTGATATTTATTCAAAATTAGAAATTATGAGTTTAATATTTTAATTCTTGCAAATATATTTTTTACAATGGTTAAAACCCTTTGCAAGTTTCAGTGTTTTACAACGGACATTGATTTTTGTCATAGAATCTACTACAACATCCAATGACCGTTATAAAAAGTTAACATATTAGAACATCGCTTTGTACAGTGGAAATTAACTGTTGTAATAGAGTACATTACAACGGCCAATGACCATTGTACAAAAGGTGACATATCACAATGCGTCCTAATAAAGCGGTCGCATTGCCCGTCACGAATCTTATATTACAACGAGCATTGCCCATTGTAAAAAGATCGTTTTGCTGTAATGTATGCAGTTTTAATGTTTATTTATTTTTTTACTTTTTTTTTGGAAATTTTGGGTGCCTTATATACTAGTCTAGATAGTATATAAAATATTACATTACAAATGGGTTAACTTGCGCAAAACGGGATTTGAACTAATGATATCTCGCACCAAGTCAAAGTGTTTCACCTACTTGGAAAATGATGCTTGTCAGTATTATCTATTATTCCATAAACAGCCATCTAAAAACAACTGGTAAAATCCTAATGAATTAGCCAACTTTACATATTCAAAAGATATTACAAAAAGGGCATTTCAAAAGATATCATCAACACATAAAAGTAGAATCCACCAAAATTAACGTGTTTTTCCAATTCAAAACAACTCATACTAAAATTACTGAAAGACTAAAATTACTAAAAGAGTACAAATTGAAATCTAACAAATAAACTTTTTTTACCAATTCAAAACCTTTAACTACAAATATTACCATATTTTAATCACTTAAAAGTAGAATCTAATAAAAGAATGTTCATTTAAAAATTCGTTTTTTTTAATAATACAAATCAAAATTCAAACTAGCAACTAAAATAAAAAAATAAAAACCATATCATTTAGATGCATATTCGTATTTTTAGGTATATTATTTAATTTGAAATTAACAACACATAACTGGATGTACTTAGAATTGAAATGCGACCATAAGGGAATTAAAACTGAATAACTATTTCATTTCTGATATCATGCTCACCCCTACAGACATGCCACAAAATAATATGATCATTAGCAATGCATTGATTAACCAAATAAGTTATAGTTCATAAGTTTTAATTTTCATATAGCTGTAAAATCTATACACACGTAAATAGATAAATTGAAGTGGAGACATGCATGCATGAAAGCGTAAACTTTTGATCTGACCGTGAACTTTTCAAAATACCGTTGACTCGTATTTTTTATTAATAATTGGATTTGCAGCGCAATCTTTTTGTCTGAATGCGAACTTCCCAAAATAAAATTGAAACAAATCAAACTCGCCCTTACGGGAAAGCCCAGATTGATTTCAGAACACGACAAATCAGAGTGCAAACAGAAGAACATTTCTTTACTTATTACAAAAATTTACATCAGAGTACAAGAATATACAGAGTACGAATAAATAATATACATCAGGAAAATATCAGAGATTAAAATACATTACATACCAGCGGGAAAATAATACATAATCACAACTGTAAGGAATACACGAATGCAGAGCATCTCGAATATAGCTCCAACTGTAAATCCAGGATCCTAGAAAAGAAAAATCTGCAAACCAAAACTACTAGTTGCCCGTGTGGAAGATAGGGTCACCCAGAGTTTAGGTTAAAACAATAAACTCCGGGTCAGTCATGTGACTGGTGTGAGAACTAAAATAGTTATTTAAAACTTTACTTTAAAATAAAGTAAATCAAGGGACCACGCCGTATAACACGGAACAGGTTTCACTACACCATAAAGCCTATTTTGTCACTCCCCCATCCTCTAAATATGCTACGGTCTATAACCGTATCAAATTAGAGAGGGCTTTGAACCGTGCTTATCCATTTAGAAAAGGCTTAAGGCCTAGTTTGAATTTAAACCACTTATTGACCGTATCAACCTAGGGTTAAAATTTTCCATGCAGACGTGCTCCCCCTTTTTTTCATTTCCCTCTCACGAGATCTATTTCCCCCCTTTTTTCTAATTTCCCAAAACCGTGCCCTCTGTCGAATTGCGATCGAAATAGGTTGGAAATAGAAAAAAATTCTTCTCTCAGTTTTACGGATCTGGTAAATACTTATTTGATTCGATTATTATTTGTTTCCATACCAAGTTCTAGGGTTACATCGTTAGTGTTTATTATATTGTTATGGATTTCATGGATTTCATGTTTTAGGGTTACAAATCTGTCCTATTTCAATCTTTGATTTAACCTTTACTGTTTCTTCCCAGGTTTGCATTCGACTCATTGAATTGTCACGACAAATACGACGGTCATTTGCAACTGTTCGACTTAAAAAGTGCTGGTCCGCCTGATTCCTAATTTAAAGGTAACTAATTTACCCTCCATATATACAAACACAGCTATTTCATGGATGATTGATTTGAATTGTGCTATTGATTCAAGGTAACTAATCTATTGTGAACCGTATTGATAACAGTAACTGATAATTTTGTCATATTTAAGTTAATTGATCGTATCTTATTTAACCGATAACGACGTCAAGTCATTCAAAAAAAATTGAGTACTAAATTATATAATTTTCTATGCATTTCTAAAGCCCAACGATGAGGGTCATGAAGTATTTAAAATGATGCTTCTACAATTGGGTACGATTATCATTGGTCATTGTTAAGCAAAAATATAGTAAAAAAACACAATAACTAGGCTTTACATATATGTAACTAAGAAACATAATGTTAGACCAGTAGCGGAAAATTGAGTTAATCTTTGGAGATGTAGTCGAAAAATCAAAAGACAATCCTTCATTTGTAACAGAAGCAATGTTTTTTCTTCACTAAACCAATTCATGAAAGTCATTTCCAGGTGATTTTATACGTTTTTGTCATACACTTGTGCTATTACAATTTTTTACCAATCACCAATTACAGTCAAATGTAACATTCTCTGAGATTATGTACATGATGGGTAGTTTGAATTCAATTGTGAATCTGATGCTATCTATCTTCTTGTAATATCATTTTCAGATTATGCTCATAGAAATATCAAATAATATTATTTTCAGATTACGGTTGCTTGTTTAAAACTGTGGCTCTCTCTCTATGTTTTTCTTTGGCTTAGATTTATGGGAATTGTACTCACATATGGTTAAGTTGATAATTCGGAACCCATACATGTTGCAACCTGAACATAACATTTGCTGTAACTTTTTAGAAGCTATAACAAACAAGTTTCAGGGTTTTATGTGAATTATGACACTAGGAACATAAATCATCTGAAGGAGTAACTATTTAACATTTAGATTGTCAATTATTCATTTTACATATACTGTAAAACCACTGGAAGGTTGACTGCCATGTATTTGTTTAGGGATTGTATATTTATCAAAATTTGTTATTACTGAGTTGGCACACAATATGTGTTAGCTTACTAATACAGGTGAGTTAATAACCAAATCCTCAGGTGATAATATGGGAAAATTGGGATAACATGTTCAAGTGATTTCAGAAATTTCTAACAGTAGTATTTTCCTGTCTACACTTAAAACCTTTTCCGACATTAAGCTGATTGCTTGTGATTTATGTATTGATGTCTACATTGGTGTTCATGTTTGTAGTGTTGTGTATGCTCTTTGTATGAGGTTAGTTCATGCTGTTTAGTTCATAGGGTATGTTAGTCCACGCCGTTAGTTCACTTATATGGGATATTAGTTCATGCTGTTAACCCATATATATATATATATATATATATATATATTAGTTTTGCTGTAAATCAGTGAACCGTGTGTTCTACTTGATCACGTATGTTACATTTAGTATACTTTATCACATAGTAAACATGCATGTTACATTTATTGTAAATCAGTGAACCTTGTATTTGTATCCAACATATAAGTGAGTAAATATAGTTTTGACAGTAATGTAGGCATGTATATGTATATATATTTTCATGTATGTTACATTTAGTTAATTGTCACTGAAATGGCATTTCTGAAACCAAATTGTTCACCATAAAACATAGAACAACACCTCTTCATTGTATATGTTGGACCACTTCTTTAATGCCTAATTTGCCATATGTTCCCTGTTATAACTCAAGTATACTTTCCATTGTAGTGGGTTCCCTATATAAAAAGTATATGTGTCACACTCTTGCTATTTCTGAAAATTGCGTATACTACTTTTACTACCCTGTTCCATGTCTGTCCTGAACCTTGTGTTCTACTTGATCATGTATTAGCTGGTTTGCATCAGAGCTGTTGCACTCCATGTTTGCCTATCACTTGATACTTTGGCAGGTTCTTGTTGTTCGACCATGTTCATGCTGAATCCATTTATTCATTTAAATGAAATGGCTGAACCATGCTTTGCTTAAATGAAATCGTAGAACCCATTCACATATGTATACACTATTGAACCATTTTCTTACCTAAATGAAGTTTGCTGAAACTTCCCTGAACCATTTTGCTGAACTGTTATTTCTAAACCATTTTGTTTGCTAAACTGTTATCGATGAACCATTAGTGCTGAAATGTTATTGCTGAACCATTATTACTACGTTGTCATTGCTCTTAACTAGCCCAGGATGTTAAGGCGATGTATCCGTATACTATAGGCTTTTTAGCATCATCAGCTGAACATAGATATTCCATGCTCATTTTAAAGAAAAGTAATTATATCTTAAACCCTCTATATGTTCCATCCTTTTACTAATTTTATAACTTTATTGATGATATTTAGCTATATATGAATTTCTGTTGTAGGTTTCAGTAGTTTGTCTCAATAGTTTATTTTAACCACGTTTCATTTTTATCTGTTTGTTGTGGTAGATTTTACATTTTTCAACACAAACCTTAATTTCTCACTACTATTTATTATTTGCAAGATTGCATGCCCATGCTATGTCAATTAAACATAGAAACCGAATCAATTTCTCTTATGCTGATTAATTGATTTTTTTAATACTCTTCTCAGTTATTAAGTTGAATTAATGATATAGTTAGCTGAGGTGACTATAATTTAATTCTTCTTTTTATTTTATCATAAATTACGTAACCAATCCGTTTTTTTTTTCATTACATAAATAAAACAATATAGACCATACCATAGGATTTATCTGAATTTAACATGCGGTGGAAAAATAAACTCGGATAACTAGAAAATTCAGGAATCGAGGAACAAAATGAAAGATGGAAGCTTAGTTCAGAATTTTCAGATGGATTGAAATCGAAGCTGAAAGCTATAAATCTTAGAAAATATCGACTCTTTCGCCACGATCTTTATTTTTGGATATAAAACCAATGGTATTTTACCTAGATTCCAATTATTGTATTCAACTGATTTTTTTTAATCAACTGTTCAACGTGATTCTTCATGTCTAATGTAGAGCGTATATGCATTCTTCTTGGTTGTCACACAATTCTTCATCAGAGCATTAATGCATAGATTCAGCACCCTTTGAGTCTAAATTGTTACTGTGTGAGTTAAATATATTATATCTTTTAAATAATATGACATGCAAGGCGAACTCATTTCAAATTCATGGACCGTTTTGTTCCTTATTTATTCGGCTTGCGCAAGACAGCATCATATTGCTATATTTGTCTCTTCTTTCTGAGATAAGAAAAAAGTTTCAGTATCCGGTCATTCAAAAAGGAGTAAACAACAAACATATACTCGAGTGAACTGCACTTATTATAAGACTTATACAATTGTCAATTTAATTTACCCTTCTAAATTCTTTTATCAAAAGATTTTGAATTACCGACCATTTCTAGCACTAGATTTGTTTGTACTACTACCAGCAAACATATTACAGAATTCATAACAATGGATGATCAACCAATTCTTAGGTTCATGCAAATTTTATAACCTGTAGTTTTTGAAACCTAATTAGTAATTTAATGATAGTATTTCATATTTATGTAAAACCAAAGAATAGATCATAAAATCATAATTGAATTTTCATATGTCTGGAAGGCAACAGTGAAATGAATGCCCATTAATTTACTTTCTTTCATAGTTATATACAAAGCGCAACAGTTTTAACCCTATGTTTCAATCTTAAATGTTGACCTTTTTAAGAATTTCAGACATAGTATAATCAATCAAGTTAAGTTTAATACAATCTTTTTTGTAACTTTTTCTTACATTCCTAATTCACATGATGATATAGGCTCAGTTTCACTGAGCGTGAGGCTCAGCGAAACTGAGTCGTAATGCTCAGCTGAAACTGAGCCTTTCGGCTCAGCGAAACTGAGCAGTAATGCTCAGTTGAAACTGAGCTTTACGGCTCAGTTGAAACTGAGCGTAAGGCTCAGTTTCACTGAGCCTTAAGGCTTAGCTGAAACTGAGCCGTAATGCTCAGTTGAAACTGAGCCTTTCGGCTCAGCGAAACTGAGCCGTAAGGCTCAGGTGAAACTGAGCGTTACGGCTCAGTTGAAACTGAGCGTAAGGCTATAGGCCTTGAAGTTGCAGAGGGAAAGAGTCTTAAAGACGTTCAATGTTGAAATGATAAGTTGATAATAACAAAAACCCCAATCTCCTATTGATAACGTCCTATTGATCACTCAAGTTAGTTATATGAGAGGTAGTTGCAATTAAACTCGATCACTCAAGTTAGTTATATGAGATGTAGTTGCAATTAAACCAATGGGCTGATGGATGGTTTTCTTGTATACTTTTGGTGCAGTGGAAATTTGCATTTGTGTCACTTGGCCGTCCTGATTATCTTCAGGATTTGGATATTCTATCTATTCGGTTTCAGGTACCTTTCTACCCCTGTTTTTCATGAAGCTTGTTTATGTTGATCTATGACTGCGTATATACCCACATACATATGAATTATATTAGCAATAACATGGATGTTGTTGAGTTTAATGGTTGAAAACTATTAATGTTCCTTGGATGATGTTATGTCTAGAAATGAGCACTCTGTTCTTCCGAACTTTACACATCAACAATACCTCACCTGTCATCAACCCGGAACTTGTACATAAAAAATCTAATATCATGTCTTTTGAATAAACACATCAACAATACCTCATCTGGAGAAGTAAATCAGCCTTCAACATTAAGTTCAATCTAAAATGTATTTACATAAAGTTGACCCTTCACAATTTTTTCGCCAAAGCTAAAGATGTACAACTGCATTGATTGAAAAAGGCTACAATGACTGAAATGTTTTCAGTATTTATTGTCCATGTAATTTTATATGGACTGACACATTAAATTCGAAGCATTAAATGCATTTAGATGTTGAATTTAAACATTATCATTTAATGCCTTGATTCTTTTAAGCCTTAGGTTAAAACATATTTACGGCCTACAATCCATTCAAGTCTTCAAATATGCAGCAAAAATTTCAAACGTTCAGAAGAATTAGTTCAGGTTTCGTTTAAGTTTCATAAATTGTATCATTTAGACAGAATTTAAATATTATAATTTCAAGATGGTTTTAACAACTTTTTATTCAAGTTCACAGACTTAATTCAACACCAATTCATTGCAATCCATTTCAAGATAGTTTGATAGGTGGTGTCTGGCGTAACGGTAAGGTTACTCGGCTGGTAATCTGGAGCTAAAATGTAGGGTTTTAGTTTATTATTTAGGAACTAAATGCATGCAATTTGTTTGATAACTGAAAAGGAGCAATCAAAGGAGCGATCTAAGGATAACTGGAAAAAAGCATATTGTCCGGGGGGGTGGGCCCATTTGTTTGATGAGATTATATAGATAATAATTTTAGAAGTATGTACAACTTTAGCTCATAAACGTTATTTACAATAAACTTCTTTAAGTTGATTACATAGCAAATATATTATATTTACGTCTTATGTTATATAATATATGATATAGGAGGGCAACATGTCCCACAGTATAGACAAAAAGTGGATATATGAATCTGATCAAAGAACTACATACTATAGAGAGGGGGTGGAGAAGTTTATTAGTTTCGTTGAAGCAAACGGTGGTAAGAAAGGAGTGTATTTATGCCCTTGCATTAAGTGCCAAAATCTGAAGACGATAAGATTAGAGGTCATTCATTTTCATTTGCTTAGATGGGGTTTTGTCCAATCATATAGCGTGTGGTATTTACATGGGGAAAAACAACCAGTTAGTTATGCCACAAATACCGATGAGGTTGAACATATTAGGATGGAAGATCTAGTCAACGACGCAGATAGATTTCATGATTTTCAACCTGAAAATCCATTGTATGATCATGCTAATGTTGGACAGTAGTCTACGGATGATGGCAATTGGCAGGCCAATGAAAGTAAGAAGTATAAACCACTTTTTGAGAGCGCAAAAGAGCCATTGTATCCTTCATGTTCAAAAGGGTTAACGAAGATGTCTGCCATTGTGAAACTGAATAGCTTGAAGACCCAATACGGCTTTTCAGATAATGGGGTGACTGCACTTCTCGAACTAATAAAGGAGTTACTCCCCGAAGGTAACACACTGCCGACAAAATATTCCGACGTGAAGAAGTTAATTAAGCAAGTTGGAATGGATTACAAAACTTATGATGCATGCATCAATGATTGCATATTGTACTGGAAAAATGATGCGAACAGAGTTTCTTGTAGAAATTGCAGTGAACCAAGATATACGACATCATTTGACGAAGAGAGAAAAGGCACCAAAGTAGCTCGAAAGACATTAAGACATTTTCCTTTAATTTCTAGATTGAAGAGATTATATACTATACCGTGGATAGCAGATGCAATGACCTGGCATGGTCGTGCCAAGTCTAATCCACAAGTAATGCGTCATCCATGTGACACTTCTCAATGGAAATCCGCGTATTCTTTTGATAAAACGTTTCCCGTCGAGTCACGAAATGTCACACTTGGAATAGCAACAGACGGTTTCTGTCCACATGTTTCTCTATCTAACCCTTACAGCTGTTGGCCAGTAATTGTAGTACCATATAATCTTCCTCCGTCTATGTGCATGAAACGGGAGTTTTCAATGTTAACACTGTTGATTTCTGGGCCAAAACAACCGAGAAAGGATATTGATATTTATTTACAGCCGTTGATAGACGAGTTAAAACAGTTATGGGAAGGAGTCGTTACATATGATTCATTAAATAAATCCGAGTTTACAATGAGAGTTAGAATGCTGTGGGCAATCCATGATCACCCTGCTCTTGGTACTTTATCGGGATGTATAACTCGCGGTTACTTCGCATGTCCCGTTTGTGGGGAAAACACTTGTTCTTATCATCTCCCTGAAAGTAAAAAAGATGTGTTTTATGGGACATCGAATGTTTCTTCCTAACGGACACAAGTTTCGATACGACAAGACAAATTTCAATAACGAACAAGAAATTCGTCGTCCTAAATGACCATTGACCTGTTTTGAAGTTGAGAAGAAAGTAGCGAATATCAAAATGAAAGTCGGTAAACAGAAAGAAGAAATTGGTCGAAAACGAAAAAAGCCAGCCATTGAAGAAGTTGACGATGTTTCTGGATGGTATAGGAGGTCTATCTTTTTTGATTTACCATATTGGAAAGCAAATATGATTCGACATAATATTGATGTTATGCATACGGAGAAGAATGTAACAGAACATCTCATAAGCACCATTATAAACCATAAAGATAAGTCAAAAGATGGCATCAATGCACGCAAGGATTTGAAAATCATGGCTATAAAACAAAAGTTGTGGGTGATGGAAGATCCTGAAACAAATAAAATAATCATACCGAAGGCAACTTTTACTTTGAGCAAAGAAGAAAAGATACAGTTTTTCACTGTATTGAAAAATCTGAAAGTACCTAATAAATTCTCTTCTTACTTCCGCAATAATGTGACCATCAATCCTCCCGAATTAAGAAATATGAAGTCACATGATTATCACGTCATAATGCAGCATTTGCTTCCGGTATTGCTTCAACATTCTTATGCACAACACAAGGATCTGCAAAATGCTGTTCATCGTATTAGTTTATTCTTTAACATTTTGTGCTCAAAGGTGATCAATGGGGAACACCTTATAAAAGCAAAGGCTGGTTTGATAGAAGCAATGTGTGTTTTTGAAAAACATTTTCCACCTGCATTTTTTGATATTAGTATCCGTCTTATGGTTCATTTAGCCGATCAGACATTGATTGGTGGCCCTGTCAGATATAGATGGATGTATCCTTTTGAACGGTATATAACTAATTTCAGTTATGTACATTATTATTCGGTGTAAATAACTATCATGTATAATATATAATTGATCACATTCACAGATTAATGAAAACATATAAAGGATATGTACGCAACAAAAGATACATTGAAGGGTGTATTGCAGAAGGATATATCATACAAGAAGCTAGCCTTTACTGCATGGAATATATGCCAAATGGAGGTTATGGCAATCATAAACATACCCGCGAAGCATTTTTAGATGAGGATGATGAGTTTGCTGGTGAGATACCTTTAGATAATGGTAAAATTATAACGTTAACCCAAGTGCAGTTTGAACAAGTGCGTAGATGGGTCCTTAATAAGTATGATGGATTGGATGAATGGAAGAAGTAAGTTCATGAATTTGTTTTAAATTTTCATTTTTTTAATCCAATTTATATATTAATTTCGATGTGTTTTCCATAGAAGGTACAACGTCTATGCGAAAAGCACTAGACTTCAACCACGACGAAAAGGTACAACCGTCGAAGTCATTAAAGATTTTACCCTATGGTTACGTAATGAGGTATTACATCATCATAAGCATTTCATGTGTTTATAAGTTGACAATACAAACCATGCTTTTATTTATTTTGTTTTATGTAGTTGGTGAATTGCAGCGATGCTGAACCAACTCTTTGGCGGCTAGCACACGGGCCACTGTTCATGGCAGTTAGTTATACGAAGTACCAAGTGAATGGATTTTTATTTTCCACGAAAATGCACGAAGACAGTATGGTCACATAGGATAGCGGTGTATGCATGAAAGCAATTACAAAATTTAGAGCGAGTGGTAAAGATAAAAATTATAAGGAAGCAGAAACAACGTATTACAGAGTCATTCAGCAGATACTTGAGTTGGATTACACTGACTTCAATCAAACAGTTTTTTATTGTGATTGGGTAAAGGTGGAGGATAAGACCAATGGTTGCAAAATAGATCCTGTTTCAAACTTAATCATGGTCAATTTAGGAAAAATAAAGAACAAAGACAACATGAATGATGAACCATTTATTCTTGCATCAGAAGCGAGTCAAGTGTTCTACTCAAAAGATTTAAAAAATAACGGATGGTCTGTGGTTTTGCATACACCAAAACGGTTGACTACAAATGTGGATGACATTGAGTTTCCTACCATCTACCAGTCAGCTTTTGAAGACAATGAAAAATTAGAAAATGTATTCGGAAAGTCATGAATTGTTGACTGCTTTTTTTATCACATGTATTTTGAATGTAATGAATTGTTGAATGCTTTTTTCCTCAAGGGAATCACATGTATTTGGAATGTCATGAATTGTTGAATGTTTTTTTTTTACCAAAACCATATGTTAAATTGTGAATTGTGGATAACCTACTGAGCATGGTGGTGATGATCACATGTATTAGTTATATTATATTTTGCAGGAAATTATGTCACAAAATCCAATATCATCACATGCATCATGTTCAAATGAGCAGAAAGTTGATCAAAACTACTTGGTATCCCAATCTCAGAAAATGCTTCAAAAGTCGCTACTATGCTTGGTAAACTAGTAAGAGCTCATGTGCCGATATCGTATGTAAGTTGGAATAAAATACCCAAAACATATAAGGACGACGTTTGGAACAAGTTGGTGGTAAGTTTTTACTTGAGCAATTTGGTAATATAACACTTAAATGTTTACAGTCTGACTCTTAATTTTTGCAGAAAATGTATGCGCTTGAGCCGCTTTCAAAGGAAATATTTATAAAAAGAATGGCCGAGGCTTTTAGAAGACACAAGAAAAACTTGAGAGCAAGTTTTTATGATGTTTTCGACAATGACGAAGAACGGTTGAAAAATTGCCCACCTAGAGTTGCTCAAGAAGATTGGAATAAGTTCATAAAAAATGAAGCAACGCCTGAAGCGAGCGGAAGAAGGAAGTAAGGCAAAAGAAATAGATTATTGCTCAATTATGGTCACCATGCAGGACGTAAAAGTCATGCAAGAATAGAACACGAATTGGTAATTTATATTCATTTTATTTCGAAAATAGTAACCCCCCCCCCCAATTATGATAGAAAATATACATAAACTGGAATATATTGCAGACCGTTGCAGATCCATCTGCAAATATCAACCATCGTCAAGTATGGGAGAAGACACACACGAAAAAAGATGGTAGCATATCAGATGCCGCTTCTGTGTACTTCGTAAGTTAAACAAATATTAACTTGCATATTATTTGAAATTTCATTATTCATTTAAGAATTATCATGTCTTAGGATAAAATTGCGAAAATGAAGGAAAAGATCACCGATAGTGATGAAGAAAAATTGACAGTGGATGATGATATTTTATCACAAGTGTTTGGTAAGGATACGAAGGGTAGGAGCCGCGGTGTTGGGACCGTCATACCAATGACTAATGTTAAGGCTTGTGCTATTGCACATAAACGATTCAAATATGTTAGTCAAGACAACGATGACTTGAAAACGAGGGTGGGAAGTTTGGAGGGTACAATGGGAAACATGGCGGGGCGAATGGAGCTTTTGATTCAAATGGTGGGAGACATCGCTGCTTCTAAAGGAACCTCCACACCGTTAGATCCCCCTGATGGAGCACGCAACATACAACTAGGTTCTTCTAAAGTTGTTGCTTCTCAAGAAACAACCAATGTTTCGAACAATTAAAAATGTGAAATTCTCAACTCTGATCTAGACATAGTAGCAATAGGTATTTATTACCAACTTTTTATTATTAGTTGATTTCGATGCAGTTATTTTGTTGGATAGATGTAGACAACTTTATTGCAACACGTACTGTATGTCGAGATTCTACATCGTCCAGAATTCATGGGAAATATGTACCATCTACACATGAAAAATTGGTTTTGGACGATATACTGTTGCCGGATGAGAAAACCACCAAAATAAATCGTCAATTTGCAGAGACCTTTGATGAAGTCGGAGTAGGTGGGTTTATGTGTCATCCGAAGAACCTAATTCGATATCTTCAGACATTGGAGCAGGTATATATAATTTTACACTATTTTATCTTGTCAAGTCAAAAGAGTTATATATAATTTTAGTACAACATTCCCTTTCACTTTAACTATTTTATCTTGCATGACCGACTATAATTCAAGAATCGTCCAACGTAGTCATCTTTCGGTTTATATTGATTCACTTATACATTGCTTGCATTGCTTATTTCAGGTATTGCATGTCTTATTCCAGTGGCGTTACCGAAGCAATTCTTCTTTCAGAGCTATTTCAGGTATGGTTTCGCTCTTATAAAATTAAGTTGCTTAAATTTTGTTTTCTCGACATTTTTCTTCATCCTTTTTTGGCCTTGAGGTAATTTTTTTTTGTAAGTTATATGAGAGGTAGTATCTAGTAGTAGGAATTCAACATTGTATCTCAATCAGATTCTAAAAAATGCACGGGTATTTGGATGCAGTAGTCATCTTCACCGTATCCTACTTTATTTTTGGCGCTTGCACTCATCCATATACATATAATATGTATATTTTGCCTGGACTGACAATTAGCGCAACAGATTGCATATCCATAAACAAATGTTCGAATTGCTGCATCCTTAAACTCCTACTCGCTGACAACATGGCAGCCTCCACACCTTTCTTTACCGCCTCCTGCCTACTTCATGGAATCCGCACAAACTTCCTTGCACACACTTGTAAACCCCCTTACACACACACGGCAGCCCCCACAAACTCTCATGCATTACTCCACCAAATTGTCACAAGCCACTTCGACTCCATACCACACAAACATCCCTCAACCCTTGGCAGACCACAAATACCAGACTCCGCAACATTGCCATTCTCCACCTTCATGCATACCACTTTCCCAAAGACTTGCTGACGGCTCTCTCTCTCTCTGCCAGAACATCATGCCGCCTCGAACTCGCTTCCTACTTCGCCAAGCACCAATGCGTTGCCACTGTAAGCCGTCCTCCAGTGCTCCCATTCCCACGTGTGGTCTTAGTTCATGCCTTCTTTCATGCTCAGTGGCTTGCTCCTTGCGCTCACGTTATTTCCAATATGTACATCATATCCATGCACTTGCGCCTGGAACCCTTTGCGTGCACTTCTTTCTTCTCACAGCACTCATCACTTCACTCCACTGTGTTCAGCACTCTTCACCGTTTTATAAAGTCCGGTGTCCCCTCATGTTAATCCCACCTCCAGTTCACCCTTTCAAACCCCTTTACGAAAATGCGAGACCTTACAAAATTGCCAAACTCCATACAGAGATGTACAGTCCTCCTTCTAATAAATATTTTGAGCACAAATGCTTCACCGTGGATCCAGCTTCATCCTTTACGAACTCCCTCTTATTTCACCGTAGAAGCCAAACAGTAGGAATCCTGCCTCGCCTCTTCACAGTAATCATCTTTCCCGACTAAACACGTTGTTGCTTCATGGTCACTACACCATAAAGCCTATTTTGTCACTCCCCTATCGTCATATTTGAAGTATCGCGGATATAAGAAGGCATAAATTAGCTGCATAGCACATATAGCTTAGATTTTAATATGCATAAACTAAAGCAAATAACATATCATAATACACTTTTCAAACTACGAAAGAGTCAACCTGAGAATTATTTCGAATGTCGTAATCAGAAATCGGAGCATCGTCATTGATGAGTTTATCGCTACCATGACGTGCACATTTTAAATCTTAATGAAAGGAACATATAAAACATAAAGTTTGGATAACATATACAATCTGTATGAGTAGGGAAATTAAATATTTATTTGCTATTGGAAGTTATTGTTCTCCATGCTTCTGTTTAGGACCACTCATCACTAGCGATTGTCTTTTGATTCCATTTTCACCTTGTAAGTTCTTATTTATAACAGTTAGTGGATTATCAAGTAACAAGCATACGATGAATATGTTACCATACTGCAGACAAAATCATAAATAGTCACATAGATCGTTAATATTCATCCATTCATCTTTGTAGAAAGCAAGAAAGTTGCTAGCTTTGTAGGAATCTGTCTGAAGGTTTTTCAACTATTCAGCTTGTATATATACGTAAGCCCCATATAATTATGAAGTTTGGTAAGATAGTTTATTGTTCGTGCTGGTGATAATGTTGTATCATTAGACATTATGCATTCACTGTATATTATATTGTAGCTAGTTAAATTTATGCAGTCCAGCATGGACAGCTAAACCTATAATGTGAATTTATGGTAGCTTGATGACCTGCATAGCAATATTTGGCTAGCAAAATTTAGGCAGTCCATTCTAGAGGCTCTTTTAAGTAGAAAGGCCTTTTACTGCATTCTTAGCCAGTAGTATTGAGGTGTACAAATGTCAGGCTTATCATTTTTAAGAATTGTTTAGTTTTGTGTGTTTTAAATATCTCAAAGTATTTTTGCTTATATTCTTTCAATTCATATTTGAAAGTACTTCTATAAAAGTAATCTCAAAATATTATTTGCTTTGTAATCTCTCGCAAGGCTGCTTGATGTTAAATTCAATGTTTAATTCTGAGTGTTTTGAGTAATTCGTTTGAAGTCATGTTTATGTTAACTGAGTTTTAGATAAAATATTGGTAGCAAAAAGAAAAAAATATCAACAAATTTGAAAGAAAAAAAAATCTGGAAAAGGGTTGAAAGAACTTCAAAAAATTCTGAATAAGTTTGAGACATTGCCTCTTTTTGAAACTTTCAAGCAACTGGAAAAAAAATGAAGAAGATAGGCTCTCAAAAAATGAAAATAAAAAATAAAGATGTTTAAAAACTTGGGAAGTCCAAAAAGTTCAAACTTGGGAAGTCCAAAAAATAAAGATCTTATCTTTCAGATCTCATTTTATTATTTTATCTTTTGAGATTTAGCATAGATCCATTTTTTCAGATCTCATTCCATCGTCTTATCTTTCAGTTTTTATTACATTAATCTTGTCCTTTTAGATCTATGGTAGATATAAATTTATAGATCTATGGTATCTATGGTAGATATACAATCTGTATGAGTAGGGAAATTCAATATTTATTTGCTATTTGAAGTTATTGTTCTCCATGCTTCTGTTTAGGACCATTCACTAATGATTGTGTTTTGATTCCATTTTCACTTTGTAAGTTATTATTTATAACAATTAGTGATCATATAGTGTCAAAATACTAGTAATAAGTTTGAAAGTAGAGTTTACTGCCAAGTGAAATGCTAAACTTGGCATGTTTGTTGGAAATTTGATATTGTTATTATGCAGTAGTGATCATATAAAATACAATTAACCCATACATATCATTCATGACGTGCACATTTTAAATCTTAATGAAAGGAACATATAAAACATAAAGTTTGGATAACGTATACAATCTGTATGAGTAGGGAAATTAAATATTTATTTGCTATTAAGTTATTGTTCTCCATGCTTCTGTTTAGGACCACTCATCACTAGCGATTGTCTTTTGATTCCATTTTCACCTTGTAAGTTCTTATTTATAACAGTTAGTGGATTATCAAGTAACAAGCATACGATGAATATGTTACCATACTGCAGACAAAAGGACCTGATCGTTATTCATATCATGACATTCTTGCATTCTTGCATCAGGTCCTTTTGTATCATGACATTCTTGCATCAGCATATGAATGTCATTTTCTTGCATCAGGTCCTTTAATTGTATGTTGACATTCTTTAATCATTTTGTAGGCATTGTTGCTATGCATGACATTCTTTAATCAAGAGACCTGCTGCCATTTTTTTTTATTTACTGCACCTACTGAGAAATTTACTCAATGCCTACTAAACCAATGTTTGTTATTTTAATTTCTTTTCAGGCTTTGGAACAAGCATGAGTTGTATGAGCTCGACAACTGCAGTTTTGTTGTCTTTTTTTTTTATAGGAAGAACTGTGAACATTATGCTTTGTATATATTGTGTTATGTATTAACTGAAGTTATGAATTATGTATTAATCGAATTATTCTTAGCGTATCTCTTCTTTATATACTGTTATATGAGTGTTAGTGTATCTTCTTTATTGTGTGTGTGTGTGTGTGTGTGTGTGTGTATATATATATCAATGGGTGCAGTGATTTTGTAAATTGCATATATGATATACCGATTTTGATACGGTTAAAAGCCGTATCTAATTCATTGTTATCATTGTAGGAGTGAGGCATTAAGCACGGTTTTGAGCCGTATCAGTATACTAGTTTAATACGGTTCTAAACCGTATCAGTATACTAGTTTAATACGGTTATAAACCGTATCAAATTTCTCAACTGATACGGATTAAAACCGTATCCATCTAAAAATTGACAGTGCCAGCATACAAATTTGACACGGTTTTAAGCCGTATCAATTGAGAAATTTGATACGGTTCTGAACCTTATCAAATTAGCAATTTGATACGGTTTAAAACCGTATCAAATGTCAAATTAGCAATTTGATACGGCTTAAAACCGTATCAAATATCTCATTTGATACGGTTTTAAACCGTATCAAATTGCTAATTTGATAAGGTTCAGAACCGTATCAAATTTCTCAATTGATACGGCTTAAAACCGTGTCAAATATCTCATTTGATACGGTTTTAAGCCGTATCAAATTGCTAATTTGATAAGGCTCAGAACCGTATCAAATTTCTCAATTGATATGGCTTAAAACCGTATCAAATAAACAGAGACGCCATTTTTTGATACGGCTTAAAACCGTATCAAATCGATTTTGATACGGCCATTAACACTGCCAAATTGGCATTTTTGGTGTAGTGTTTCCTTCCAAGACTACCAGTACATAAACAGTTATAAACAGCGCAATGCTTTTTGGAAAATGAAGGTATTATAAGACTTAGGTCCCATAACACAATGCAACGCAAGCCGGAGGATAGAGTTTTCCCTTATAATAGACAAACACGCTTGGTATGTTTAAAACAAATCATTTTGATATTACTATAGTTATATAGCATCAAAATCAACTTCAAATATAAATGTATCAATCATAGACGACATAGTTCCCTATCCTACTATGTTGCCATACTAGGCTCTACAATTAAAACCGAAATGTCACGTACTGGAAATTGGATTTCCATCTATGAGTCGAGGCCAGGGATGCCTCCTCACCGCTTCGAGACACTCTAGCAAATGTCTCAGGACTGCACACTCTGGGCAACCCTTGGATCGGTTGGGCCGGTCATCTCTTACGTTTGAGGATGGCAATTCCTGAACACATGTTTTCCGGTCCTATCGGATCTATCTATCTGCTCCGTAGTAACCGATATAACTGAGGCGCCACGCTATCCATCTCCACATAGGCATAAGTATAAATGTTTGGGCTCCATACCACGACACCACCAATAGCTAGAAAGAAACGTCATGTTCTCCCAATAGTCTGATCTCGTTCTTGGCTCATACCGAGGTGTGATGTAACGACCCGGAAATTTCGACAACTGGGATATGAGGTTTATTAAAGATTTAACTATTAATAATCAATTTTTATATTGATATCTAGGTTAAAATTTAAAATTTGATATATGGTTTGTGTATGACTTTAAAATTTAAATTTTTATTTCAGAATGGGTGGTCTGGAGTCGAAAATTTTATTTTATTTTAAAAAAATATTTAGATTGAATTTTCGAATTGGGTTTGGAATTCAATTTGAAATATATATGGTTGAATATAAAATAAACAATAACAACGTTAATGGAATTGAAAATTTTATTTGTTAAAATATTTGGAGCTGAATGAAATTTGTTTTGGCGGCAGACACAATGTAACCATGAACCAGCATACATATTGAATTTAAAAACCTCTCCCCTATATGTGCCTTCCTGAGTGTTAGCGTCCTCAGTAAACTGCTTTTCTTTTCTTGGCTCCCACGGTTACTTGGCCACCACACTACTGATGCCTTCTTCCCCACGGGTTCCTTCCTATAAATCACTCCCTTGTCTAACCTTTCCTTCAGCAAAAAAATCAGTCGTTCCCTTTTTAATCAAGAAACCCTTTTTAATGGCCGAACCCTAATCGAAATCTACGTCCCCAAATCCAAAGCAAAATCGCATCCTTTCTCCATCGTTCGCCGAGCCACTATTCTCACCCCCATCGATTGAAGTCCAGCGGCGTATTTCGTGTTCACGTCGAAGCCAGAGGACAGTACAATTTCACCAACCTTTGTCAAAGCCACCGCCGTCTATCGAAGCTTCGTCTCGGTCCAAGTCGCGGCCTTTACCAGATCGAAGGTCAAACCTCCACCGCTCTGATTTGTCATGCGGTTTAAGGTGAGTTATCTCACTCGCGATTAATCATATTTCAAGTGATTAATTTCAGCTTAAACTGAGTAAAATAGTTTAAGTTTGACTGATAAATTCCCTTGTTCGAATTTGGTTCATGGTTGTGTATTTCTGTGATTTTGCTGGATTGTTGTGTTGGATGTCGTATTTCTTGGTGTCGTTCCCTTGCGATTACTCAATTGTAGAAGGGATGAGTGGCCATGTTGCCGCCTTGCTGTGCGTTGACACTTTTTACTGCTCAACCTGTTTAACCACTGCTAGCATGATTATTTGCTATGGCATGTTAACCAGTTCAAAGTCGGTACATGCGTTAAGACATAGACCCTTTTTATCGTCCATCTTGAACGGAATTCATACTGTATTTGGGTTGTTGTTTGCATTAATGAACTGGAGAATAGGATGTTCACATTAATGTCTCGAATTTAAGTATCGAATAGGAAATCATATTAAGCATTTATGAGTCCATGGATGTATAAAGAAATTAAATTTCCGGGTATAATTCATATTTCAAAATAACAAATGGAGTGCTATTGCAAATAGTAGGATCAGTTTGAAAATGAAACACCTTGGTATTTAACAGTAAGCTTCATGTACCTGTTGTAAAGAATGAGGTTACTGAGGCAGGTAAGTTAAGAACATAGTAATTTTTGTTAATCCCGGATATAGAGTTAAGAAATGATTACCAACCACATATACTATTACAAATAGAAGTCCTGGTGGGTTTAAATCGGTCTATGATTAAGTTGTTGAACCCATGACATTCACTACAGCACCTCTATTATCTACCCTTAACCCTGTAACAGGCTTTGCTAATGTAATTTTTAGCATACACTAGAGTTACATATTTGCACTGCTGTTTGTGGATTATGCATATTATGTATATAATGTCATTCAGGCACACATAGTTCGAAAGCATAGTTCTTGCCGCATCATTGCTTTTGTTTCTTCTAGTTAAATGTGCAATATATGTTTTTTTTTCTATTGTTGTAACATGATGCTAACTTCGATTTAAAAAAAGAAAAGATCCACATTTTCTTTCTGTTGTTGCATAGGAATCATTTGGTTTAATCTTTAAGCATCTTTGGGTCAATTTTTGCTTCTTGGCATGTTGCTGTTAGTAAATCTATATAAGTATACTTCCATTTTAGGTACATGTATTTTTGTATTTTGTTCCAAAAACATCCATCCTTTTTCTTGTGTTGTATTACACTGTCCAATGACATGTGCTGTTATTGCCACGTCTCCTATGGGCATTGTAAGCTCGCTTGTTAGCTTTTGGGTTGCATTACTTACGGTTTGGGTAGGTGACACATGTTTCTCTGAATAGCACTTTGTATTTCCAATGAAATATGCTCTTGTTGTTCTCATCATGTTGAATTGCTATTGCAAAATTTCCTTGTGCAGGGTGGTTAATATGACCCATGCATTTGCTATGCTTATAATTTCATTTTAGCTTTACTGTTGAACTGGTACATTGCATAGCTGCACCACTTAATATAAGTCGGTTGTAGTAAATTTCATATCATATATATTGCTTTATCTTCTTTACTTTGTGATATGCTTGTTCTGGAAAGTTGTGGAAGTATACACATTATTTTTGTATGCGTATATACCCACATGCGTCTGTAATCACTTGAAAATTAAATTGACATACATAGATACTACCCTTAAATTTTGTGGAACCCAAATTTAGTCAGTATTGTTTATCATATATAAAAAAAAAAAAAAAAGGGAAAAATTACAATTATGTTAACTATGAATGGTGACAGCCTGGGTTGTGAAAGTTGTACTGATTTTCATATTTAACAGGTTTCACCTACCCTTACACCTTTGTGTCACACTGATTTTCATCCCGCTGTTCGGGTTCATATAATTGAAAGTTGTAACTTAAATATAATTGCAAAATTTCTATGCCCTTTTACTTTGCTGACCATGGTAACTTGAACATTTGGAACTTCCATTAAGACTGAACCGTTATTTGCACATATATGCTATCATCTCATATTGGATTTTGGGATGCTGAGGCAATACACGTATGTGTATATATACACGCATGTGTATCTGCAAGCTCCTGAAGCCACATGAACTATAACCTCCCATTCAGTTCGGGATGCTGAGGCGGTGTACACATATATATATAAATATACGTGTACACTCGCAAGCTCTCGTGACCGATCAACGAATAAAGATAAAACTGATATGACCATCTGTTTATATAACATCTATGTTAGGATTAACTATTATATGACAGTTTCTATTGAAATTATTTTACTTGAACTATGATTAATCCTGACTCGAGTATTTTTATGTTTTTGCATGGAATGCTCGAGTCAGACCCGAGCAGTACAGTTATTTAAATATCACAGCTTAGGATTCAAAGATTGGCAATGACTGGGGATTTCAGAAGAAGGCGCACTCTGAAGATTTCAAAACAGTAAATTATTTTTGTTATATTCAAAGCATGTTTTCAATATTCCGCTGTATATAAAATATTATATAAAAAGAAAATTCTGGTTATATAGTAAAGTTTATTTTGCTGTTCAATACTATGTTATATATTTATTCTGTGTTTCTGTGTAAATTCTGTGTTGAAACTCGGTAAGCTAAGTACGCTCCGTCATTTTGAGCATTTTAAGTTGGTTTAACCACCAATTTGAAGTGGTCAAAAAGGCGGGACGTTACAAGTGGTATCAGAGCTTTGGTTTATTCAAAACTTAGCTTATTGAGTTTAAAAAACGGATCTTGAAAATAAAGCGATTTTGGAAAAAAATATTTATTTTGAAATATCAAGTATTTTGAAACTAGTGTTTTGAAATTAATACAGCGGAAATAAAAATTTATTTTGAGATTTAAAATTTTGTTCGGAATCCCCAGTCTTCAGAAGTCTTCGAATCCAGGTTTGCGAGAATTATTCTTCAATAAGTTCCCTTAGGATTTGAATCTAGAATCCATCATCGGATGGTATCTAGGATAGATAGGAGAGAATCAACGAATTAATTTCGTTAAGCGTGAATTTTAGAAATCAAAGATAACCGAAGTTGATTATAAATGAGAATTCAATTTGAATAGGAAAAGGAAATTTGGAATCATTTCAAAGAAGAAACAATGAATTTTGTTAAGAATGTAAGTTGATGAAAAAACAAATAAAAAAGGGTTAAGTGAAGAGATGACGATGTTTTATTTAACATTTGTTTAAATCAAACTAACAAATTTAGAGATGTTGCAAGAATAAAGCATATTCTCGATAGAAAAAAAAAGCTTTGTGAATATATGGAAATATTTTCCGGTGACAATAAATGATTTTTAAGAATGGAGAAAATGAATAGAACAATTAGAAATGTTTTCAAGAGGATAAAGTACATTTTCGTCAGAAAATGAAGATTTGCAAATATATTGAAATGTTTCCCCAATAATAATAAGAGATTTCGTAAAATTGTAAAAATATGAATATGATATGTTTTCCAGAAAACCGTGAGGGACTAACGAGTTCTGAAAAATCAGAATGGTGAGGACTGAAGAGCAAAAAGCCGCACGTCGAGAACGAAGAGCGGCAGAACGTAAAAGAAAGGAAGAAGTAATGATGGAATACGAGAAGAGAATTAAGGAAAAACAGACAGCCGGGCCCTATGACAATGTCATTTGTTACAGATGTCAGAAAAAGGGACATTATGCGGCTACGTGCGGAGAGAGAGACAAGGGAAAGAAGAAAGAAGGAAAAATTTACCGATCCAATATTTTTTGTTTTAAATGTCGAGAGAAGGGACATTTTCCCAGTCGGTGTCTCAAAGTGAGGAAGAAGAAGCCTGCCATTGCTGAGACGTCTGATGAACCAATCACTTGCTATCATTGTAAGCAAGTTGGACATATAGCTCGAAATTGTTCCGAGAGACAACAAGGAAGACAGACAATATTGCGCTCCGCTAGAGAGAAAACTGTGCAGTATGTAGATAAAAATGGCTCCATCTCGTATTATTGTAAGAACTGTAAGAAGTGGGGTCATGTGGATGAGGAATGTACAAACCCTTTTGTAGAGACTTCAGCAAAATGAATATCGTGAAAGAAGCTTACGTAAAATTGTGGATCATCGATCGAAAAGCAGACAATCTAACCAAGTTGGCTCTGTTTTGTAATACTATTATTTGTAATCCTAAATCTCATATGTATGTGTTTTGAATAGATCAAAAGTATGTAAAATAGAAGGGTTAAAAAAAAAAAAAAAAAAAAAAAAAAAAACATGAACTCTATGAAATTTCTACTATTGGTTTAATCTCATGATGTTATTTGAAATCGTGAAAGTGAAATATTTCTATGTAAGAATTATAATGATATCATTACAATCAAAGGTTTTCATAAAAATAGATTCGTAAACTAAATTCGTGTATTTCGTAATAAATGATTTGATAAGGGATTAAGAAGTGGAATTAAGGAATTTAGAAAATGACTGGAGGTTAGTTAAGTGAATAATTTCCTGAGTGTTGATCTGATGTTGGTTTCGGCCTTCGGGGTTGATACTTAGGGAATTGTTCGCTTGCTAATTGATGGTCGAAGTATGAATGTGAAGAAGGGATAATGCATGAAGGAAAAAATTTTGTGAAAAAAAAAATGGAATTTTGAGAGAATAAAGTTGTGACTGAAGTGATGAAATTTTGATTAGAGGTTTGGAAGAAGAATTGGTTATAACAAATAGATTCATAAATTCGAGTTAAAGGAAATATTAGATATCTGAATTGGATAAGAGATCAAAACTGAAATTGAATAGAGATTTGAAGATGCTCGATGTGAGATAGTGGATATAGAAATTTTCAGAACTTATATGAGAAATGCATAAAAATATAGCGAAGTCGAGAACTATTGATTTGAAAGGTAATCGATTTAGATAAAATCTTATATAACGGAATTTATATAAGACGAGGTGTTTGAAATATGATTTGGGAAAAAAATCTTATGAGTTGACAAAAGTATGATTTTTGAGGAATATGAAATAAAATACTATATGTATATAGTATAGTATGTTTTTCAAAGTAAAGATAAGGAAAGTACCATCCTTCTTCTTTGAATTTCGAGCTTATGTAAAAGGACTGCAGATAGCGCAATCTGCAGTGCTGCTGGTGGTAGTAGGTTGTCCGGACATAAAACTCATGAGTTGCCATTTAGCACGACTGCTAGCGTAATTCGCAGGGCTGCAGATAGCCTACGGCGGTCGGATGTTTCTTGAGGGAATCAGGTGTAACCATTGTGATCGCTGCGATCTAGAGTCGTTGGAATTCGACCGTCAAGCGAAATTCGCAGGGCTGCAGATAGCCTACGGCGGACGGATGTTTCTTGGGGGAACCAAGCGTAACCATTGTGACTGCTGCGATCTACAGTCGAATTAGAAGGGCGTAATCCGCAGAGCTGTGAAAGCTTACGGGTATGGATGTTTCCTGGGGGACCCAGGCGTAACCATTGTGTACCTGCGGTCCACAGTATTTGAGATATCTTAGTGATAGTGAACCACCTGTTTGATGCAGCAGTTAGTCTTCGTGACTTGATTGGTCTTCGTGACCTGAGTTGTCTTTGTGACTTGTTTTGTCCTCGTGACTTGATTCATCTTCATAATTGGATGATTTGATTTCGTGATCCTGAGAGAGAGCAACCAACGCTCAATGACCTCAGATCGTCTTTTGATTCTTAAGTATTTTCCGTTGATTTGTCCATGACGAAATTCGCAGGGAAGTGATTTCCTACAGATACGGATGTTTTCTGGGGGATCCAGACGAAACCATTGTGTATCTACGATTCATGAACAATCAATATATCAACATCACATTGGTACTTTCCGTATCTGTTTTGAAAGGAATTTTTGAAATATTTTCACTTGTGAGTTGAAGCAAGAATATTTAGTACTTGCAGATTTTAGTTGTGCGCCTGGCCAGCGTATGCCTAACATCTGTAAGAACGACAATAGACTTGTCAAACTTCGAGTTATCAAGTATTTTCGAAACAATAATTTAATAAGTTAAGAAAGAGAATTTTGTAATAATACAAATATTTTAGATTTTGGATATTTTCAAGTCGGAAATTTGTGACTTGAAAGGAAAATGATAATCACACTCTTCAACGAGGAGAAGATTAATAGACTGAATATATGGAGATGTGGTTGAACTTGTGAAACGATGGATAAGTAAAATATTGGGAGAAGGGATTAATTTGGGAAGAAATTGATTTTTCCGAGTTAATTGAGTATGATGACTAAACAAAGAAGATCGATAATTTAAGTATCGATATTTAAATAAGTTGTGGAGAAATTACCCACGAATATGGGAATTTGAAGCGTGCGTTGGAATAACTCTAACGATTTCTCCTTTTCGAGGACGAAAAGTTTTAAAGGGGGGAAGAATGTAACGACCCGGAAATTTCGACAACTGGGATATGAGGTTTATTAAAGATTTAACTATTAATAATCAATTTTTATATTGATATCTAGGTTAAAATTTAAAATTTGATATATGGTTTGTGTATGACTTTAAAATTTAAATTTTTATTTCAGAATGGGTGGTCTGGAGTCGAAAATTTTATTTTATTTTAAAAAAATATTTAGATTGAATTTTCGAATTGGGTTTGGAATTCAATTTGAAATATATATGGTTGAATATAAAATAAACAATAACAACGTTAATGGAATTGAAAATTTTATTTGTTAAAATATTTGGAGCTGAATGAAATTTGTTTTGGCGGCAGACACAATGTAACCATGAACCAGCATACATATTGAATTTAAAAACCTCTCCCCTATATGTGCCTTCCTGAGTGTTAGCGTCCTCAGTAAACTGCTTTTCTTTTCTTGGCTCCCACGGTTACTTGGCCACCACACTACTGATGCCTTCTTCCCCACGGGTTCCTTCCTATAAATCACTCCCTTGTCTAACCTTTCCTTCAGCAAAAAAATCAGTCGTTCCCTTTTTAATCAAGAAACCCTTTTTAATGGCCGAACCCTAATCGAAATCTACGTCCCCAAATCCAAAGCAAAATCGCATCCTTTCTCCATCGTTCGCCGAGCCACTATTCTCACCCCCATCGATTGAAGTCCAGCGGCGTATTTCGTGTTCACGTCGAAGCCAGAGGACAGTACAATTTCACCAACCTTTGTCAAAGCCACCGCCGTCTATCGAAGCTTCGTCTCGGTCCAAGTCGCGGCCTTTACCAGATCGAAGGTCAAACCTCCACCGCTCTGATTTGTCATGCGGTTTAAGGTGAGTTATCTCACTCGCGATTAATCATATTTCAAGTGATTAATTTCAGCTTAAACTGAGTAAAATAGTTTAAGTTTGACTGATAAATTCCCTTGTTCGAATTTGGTTCATGGTTGTGTATTTCTGTGATTTTGCTGGATTGTTGTGTTGGATGTCGTATTTCTTGGTGTCGTTCCCTTGCGATTACTCAATTGTAGAAGGGATGAGTGGCCATGTTGCCGCCTTGCTGTGCGTTGACACTTTTTACTGCTCAACCTGTTTAACCACTGCTAGCATGATTATTTGCTATGGCATGTTAACCAGTTCAAAGTCGGTACATGCGTTAAGACATAGACCCTTTTTATCGTCCATCTTGAACGGAATTCATACTGTATTTGGGTTGTTGTTTGCATTAATGAACTGGAGAATAGGATGTTCACATTAATGTCTCGAATTTAAGTATCGAATAGGAAATCATATTAAGCATTTATGAGTCCATGGATGTATAAAGAAATTAAATTTCCGGGTATAATTCATATTTCAAAATAACAAATGGAGTGCTATTGCAAATAGTAGGATCAGTTTGAAAATGAAACACCTTGGTATTTAACAGTAAGCTTCATGTACCTGTTGTAAAGAATGAGGTTACTGAGGCAGGTAAGTTAAGAACATAGTAATTTTTGTTAATCCCGGATATAGAGTTAAGAAATGATTACCAACCACATATACTATTACAAATAGAAGTCCTGGTGGGTTTAAATCGGTCTATGATTAAGTTGTTGAACCCATGACATTCACTACAGCACCTCTATTATCTACCCTTAACCCTGTAACAGGCTTTGCTAATGTAATTTTTAGCATACACTAGAGTTACATATTTGCACTGCTGTTTGTGGATTATGCATATTATGTATATAATGTCATTCAGGCACACATAGTTCGAAAGCATAGTTCTTGCCGCATCATTGCTTTTGTTTCTTCTAGTTAAATGTGCAATATATGTTTTTTTTTCTATTGTTGTAACATGATGCTAACTTCGATTTAAAAAAAGAAAAGATCCACATTTTCTTTCTGTTGTTGCATAGGAATCATTTGGTTTAATCTTTAAGCATCTTTGGGTCAATTTTTGCTTCTTGGCATGTTGCTGTTAGTAAATCTATATAAGTATACTTCCATTTTAGGTACATGTATTTTTGTATTTTGTTCCAAAAACATCCATCCTTTTTCTTGTGTTGTATTACACTGTCCAATGACATGTGCTGTTATTGCCACGTCTCCTATGGGCATTGTAAGCTCGCTTGTTAGCTTTTGGGTTGCATTACTTACGGTTTGGGTAGGTGACACATGTTTCTCTGAATAGCACTTTGTATTTCCAATGAAATATGCTCTTGTTGTTCTCATCATGTTGAATTGCTATTGCAAAATTTCCTTGTGCAGGGTGGTTAATATGACCCATGCATTTGCTATGCTTATAATTTCATTTTAGCTTTACTGTTGAACTGGTACATTGCATAGCTGCACCACTTAATATAAGTCGGTTGTAGTAAATTTCATATCATATATATTGCTTTATCTTCTTTACTTTGTGATATGCTTGTTCTGGAAAGTTGTGGAAGTATACACATTATTTTTGTATGCGTATATACCCACATGCGTCTGTAATCACTTGAAAATTAAATTGACATACATAGATACTACCCTTAAATTTTGTGGAACCCAAATTTAGTCAGTATTGTTTATCATATATAAAAAAAAAAGAAAAAAAGGGAAAAATTACAATTATGTTAACTATGAATGGTGACAGCCTGGGTTGTGAAAGTTGTACTGATTTTCATATTTAACAGGTTTCACCTACCCTTACACCTTTGTGTCACACTGATTTTCATCCCGCTGTTCGGGTTCATATAATTGAAAGTTGTAACTTAAATATAATTGCAAAATTTCTATGCCCTTTTACTTTGCTGACCATGGTAACTTGAACATTTGGAACTTCCATTAAGACTGAACCGTTATTTGCACATATATGCTATCATCTCATATTGGATTTTGGGATGCTGAGGCAATACACGTATGTGTATATATACACGCATGTGTATCTGCAAGCTCCTGAAGCCACATGAACTATAACCTCCCATTCAGTTCGGGATGCTGAGGCGGTGTACACATATATATATAAATATACGTGTACACTCGCAAGCTCTCGTGACCGATCAACGAATAAAGATAAAACTGATATGACCATCTGTTTATATAACATCTATGTTAGGATTAACTATTATATGACAGTTTCTATTGAAATTATTTTACTTGAACTATGATTAATCCTGACTCGAGTATTTTTATGTTTTTGCATGGAATGCTCGAGTCAGACCCGTGCAGTACAGTTATTTAAATATCACAGCTTAGGATTCAAAGATTGGCAATGACTGGGGATTTCAGAAGAAGGCGCACTCTGAAGATTTCAAAACAGTAAATTATTTTTGTTATATTCAAAGCATGTTTTCAATATTCCGCTGTATATAAAATATTATATAAAAAGAAAATTCTGGTTATATAGTAAAGTTTATTTTGCTGTTCAATACTATGTTATATATTTATTCTGTGTTTCTGTGTAAATTCTGTGTTGAAACTCGGTAAGCTAAGTACGCTCCGTCATTTTGAGCATTTTAAGTTGGTTTAACCACCAATTTGAAGTGGTCAAAAAGGCGGGACGTTACATGTGAGGCTCGCAAATTAACGCTATACACGAAGCTATGCCCTTTAAGGTCGTGCTTTGATCATCAGCCAAAAGAATCTGCTTTTCAACAGAAGCCTTGATCATTTGCATCTCAGCATGCCATATAGGCAATTCACGCCATGCGACTGATGTCTATCGATATATAACCTTTGAGCTCGTACGTCTCAGAGAAGGGCATTAAGCAAGAGAATAAATTCTCCGCTACCAAACAGATATATATTTAATAGAGATCAATCAACACAAAATAAAATCCAATGTCAGACACACATCCATTTACACAAGTTCGTTCTGGGTCTGAACAAAACCGGGGGCACCTTATTCCTCGTCCTATATGTCCAATACAGGAGAGAGGTCCTCGCATACCCGGTCGATCTCCAAGTACGTCTGGATGATTACCACTTATTACGTTGTCTTGGGTGTACAGCTTAATCAAGACATCAGTAATCATCTAAACGATATGAATCAACCACCGTCTTCATCGTCGACTTATCACCGAATTAGTTATTCAGAATGGGTATAAACCCGGCCTTTCCAAATAACTCGTGTATATTATAAACAAGTGGTACACAAACACAACATACGTCTCATTCCAATTCATAATATTATTTAATTCAAATATTCACAACATTAGGGAAAGGTTTCCAGTAATTTTATCAACCATAAATTCTTTAAATTTATTCTTTAATCTTCCTTTGGATATCAATTCAAGCCAAATTAAGGTTTATCCGAACTAGTCGGGATTCGCGCACCTTACTGAAGTAATCATTTATTTTATTTCCCAATCCCAACCTATTCATCCTATGGAGCATACTCGTAATACTCCATATCTAACACCACGGTGTTATCGGTAAATTTAATTACCATTTCACATTCAAATCTAATTAAAGAATTAACTATTGCTTGGAGTAAAACCAGTGGTACTCCATTCTCGATCATTTCCCAAATTTGATAATTTAGATTATCACATTCTCATTTCACTCTAATTAAAGATTCATTAAAACTCCACTTGGTTTTAATCTTCCCAAAAATCAATATTAATGATTATTTAACTTTAGGAAATCAAACATGTCGCATTGACAAACTACACTGTACTATTGATTTCTGCCTATATATAACCTCTAAGCTGATACGTCTTAGACAAGGGTGTTAAGCAAGAGAATAAATTCTCCACCACTAAATAGATATATATTCAGAAGATTCTCAAGAACCCAATTCACCCTCTCGGTCTGTCCATTGGTCTGAAGGTTGTATGCTATGCTCAAATGTAACTGTGTACCTATTGCCTCGGTAAGCTCTTCCAAAAATCACTAGTGAAGATGGGGTCACAGTCACTTACTATACTAGAAGGCACCCCATGAAGTCGGACTATCTCTCGTAGGTATACCTATGTTAGCCAAGCTGCTATCCACTTGCTCTTTACAGGAATAAAGTGAGCGCTCTTCGTAAGTCTATCTACTATCACCTAAATGCTGTTGTTGCCCTTCCTCGATCTGGGCAGTCCACCAGTGAAGTCCATAAATATGCTCTTCCACTTCCATTGTACGACATCCAAGGCTGGAAGTAAGCTGCCAGGTTTCCTTTGTTCAACATTTACTCGCTAGAAAGTCAAACATCGGGCCACAAATTCCACCACTTCTTCTTTATACCTGTCCAAAAGAAAACTCTCTTCATATCTCGATACATCTTTTCGCCGCCAAGATGGATAGTCATCTGAGAATGATGAGCCTCTTCAAGAACTGTCTTGAAAAAATCTCTATCTCGGGGAACACAGATTCTTCCATCTCGTTGTTGCCACCTTTTATCATCCACAGAGTATCTACTTAGGTGACAAGAGGTCTCTCCTCTATTAAGCATGTCCAAGATGTCTACTATTTGCAGGTCCTCTCGATGTATGGATCCAATGCGCTCCATAATAGTAGGTTGTACTGTTAACGATGCTAACAAACCAGAAATAAGATCCGTAATTGGCCAGATATCAAAGGGCGATATAAAATCCAAGCTCCACTTCTCTACGAATAGAGGACTCAAGTTCATCCTCTGCCTACTCAATGCGTCCACCACTACATTACCCTTGCTTGGAGTATAGGATAACTCAAAATCATAGGACGCTAGGAACTCCATCTGCCGTTGCTAACTTAAGTTCAGATCCTTCTCTGAGAACAAATATTTGAGTGACTTATGATCCGTGTATAGCTCAAATCTCTCTCCAAGTGGATGATGTCGCCAAGACTTCAATGAAAATACTATAGCAACCAACTTTAGGTCATGACTAGAGTAGTTCTTCTCGTGAACTCTCAAATGTCTGCTACCATAGCATATTGCCCTACCTTCTTGCGTCAACACAACATCAAGTCCTATGACATAGGCATCGGTGTAGATCGTAAACACCTTGCTTCCATCGGGAAGTGTCAGAACTAGGGCTGATGTCAGAGCCTTCTTCAATCTCTAAAAAGCATCCTTGCAATCAATGCTCTGAGAAAAAGAAAGTTCTTCTTCGTCAGTCGAGTGAGTGGGGTGGATATGCAAAGTCTTTGATGAAACTTCCTATAATAACCTGCCAACCCAAGGATACTCCTCACCTTCGTCGCATTCTTCGGAGCCTTCCAATCTTGAACTGTGACGACTTTTACGGGGTCCACCACTATCCCATCCTTGGAGACTACATCCCCTAGGAATCTTAGTTTCTTTCTCCAAAAGTGACACTTAGAAAAAAAATCGTTGAGCTAATGCGATCTAAGAGTGCGTAGAACCTCTCCTAAGTGTAAAGCATATTTCTCCTCGTTCCTTGAGAAGATCACAATATCGTC
Source organism: Allium sativum (assembly GCA_030737875.1). NCBI lineage: Eukaryota > Viridiplantae > Streptophyta > Magnoliopsida > Asparagales > Amaryllidaceae > Allium > Allium sativum. Next base: position 18,252,803 of record JASFAX010000025.1, read on the forward strand.
CACGAAGACCACCACAATCTTGTTCAGAAACTCCCTAAACACCCTACTTATCAAGTCCACAAAAATAGCGAGTGCATTGGCTAGCACAAAAGGCATGACTAGCCAATCAAAGAAGCCATCTGGAGTTCTAAAAGCAGTCTTATCTATATTGTCCTCTACTACCCTCAACTGATGAAATCATATGGCGAAATCTATCTGCGAAAAAGCTGATGCGCCTACTAGATGATCAAACAAGTCGTCAATCCTCGGAAGTGGGTGACTGTTCTTCTTGTTGAGCTTATTCAACTCTCTGTAGTCCACGCATAGACGAAGTGAGTCATCTTCCTTAATCGCAAAGATGACAGGAGCCCCCTACTATGATATGCTCTTGCTAATGAATCCTTTCTCGAATAGCCCCCCTACTTGCTTTCTGAGCTCCCTCCTCTCCCAAGGAGCCATGTGGCACACCAGTAAAGCGACTGCCTTCGCATTCTCTACCAAGTAAATCCGGAATTCTATCTCACGCCTCGGCGGTAATCCCCTAGCCTCATCAAACACATCTGGATAATGTTTAACTATGGGTACTAATCGAAGATCGTCCACAGAAGTGTCAAGCGAATCTAGTAAATTGACCATAACTAACCCATGTAGGTCACACGAAATCTTGAGAGTTCTCCCTTGGCACGTCAGAAGCCTAATGACTCTCCTTTTACAGTCTAGAATTTCACCATACATGGCTAGCCAATCCATTCGTAGAATCAATCCATAACCCATAAGCCAAGGACATACGCGTCGCATTCAAACTCAATGCCCAAGATAGAAATTCTCAAACCCCAACATATAATGGCTAAATAAGTCATACCTCCTATGGAGTTTGAGACTACAATAGGATCAGAAACAATACTAGTACCTAAGTGTAGACTATTTACGACAGAATTGGATATAAATGAATGAGAACACCGGAATCAAAGAGAGTCCTAATAGGATAGTCAAAAACCAAAATCAAACCTTCGACTGTGACTTTCCTACCTCGATCAGATCTGCTAGCCTCAAAAGCATGCACCTGTCCTCTAGAAGATCCTGCCCTTTATCCTTGCTTGCTAGGGAAATGATTAGTGAAATGTCCAACTTAACCACAATTGAAACAAGTTTTCCTTGTCTTTATACAGTCTTTCAAAAAATGACCCAAAGCTCTACAACCATGGTAGTTAACCTCTATCTTGATCTGAGCCTTGTCGGGCTTTCCTCCTTTCTTTTGTGTTCCCGTCTTAGGCCACTTTTTCTTTTTCTCGGCGTTGGGTTGTGCTTCTCAGTCTTGACTTCTTTCTTCTCACCCTTACCATCCTCGTGCATTAAAGCCTTGTTAGCAAGCCTCTCGAAAGTCGCCACCATTGGTATATGTGACAGTGCTAGTCCTTGGAGAGGTTGATTTAACCCTCATGCAAACGTAAGAGCCTTCTTATGGGGAGTATTCAACAAGTCCAAATTGAATCTTGCTAGCTGATTAAACTTGTTTACTATTCCTTAACATACATACTTCCTTGTTTTAAAGCCAAAAATCTCTCCATCTACATTCCTTCTTCTGACCGAGACAACAACTTCATCTGAAATCTTTATCTGAAATCATCCTAAGTAGCTACTGGTTGTCCAACATGTGTCTCCTTCCACCAGTAAGAAGCTTGTTCCTTCAGTTGCCAAGCAGCCAACTGTATAATCCTCTTATTGTCGAGCTCAAAAAGATCAAATACACTCTTTTTTTCCTATAAGCCAATTGAACGCCTCAACAAAACTCTCAATTCCACGGAATGGCTTGCCTCCCATTGCGCAAAAGTCCTTACAAAGCTTATAAAAGTTGATTACATGTGGATGTAGAGCTACCTCGTATGCAGCTGGGGGTGGGGCATCTCCTTGAACTCCAGCAAGTGTCGTAGCCTCTAAATACCTACGGAACCATGTCAGTGGTGGAATGCCTTCAGGAAGACTGGGTGACCCAGACATGCTGAAAAGAGAAGAGACAAAGATTCAAAAAGAGATCGAAAGAATATTGAATATGGCTTAAGGGGATATGTTTTTCAAAAATAGGTTTTATCTAAAAATACTTTGCTTTTTGAAAAATAAAAATTCAAAACTTTTCTCTAATTTTGTAACCTTCAATTATAATACCAAATGTGACCCCATGCCCGTTAATGTCACTCAAAAGAGAATGCATTAAGTTTCGTGAAACGCAATAGGTAAACAGTGACTAAAATTCACAAGAAAGATATAAATATGCAGCAGAAATTTAACTTATATTACAAAAGGAAAAACATTGTTCCAAACTAGTTACATCATCGAATACCAAATACTTCAAATAAAACCATCTGTCTTATAATGCAAAACATCAGAATACAAGATGCAAAACCATATCACTTTTGACAAGCCATATGAAAGTAGAAAGGTAATCAATGAGGTACATCAAATCGGAAGAAGTCCTGATCCAAGATGAAAGAAAATCCTGATCACTGTGGGTTACTACCATCCTGAGGGCCTAAGGGGAAAAGGAAGAGAAAGAAGGGAAACAACATAGATTATACATAAATCCTGGTGAGTTCCATTGATTTTCAGTATATGCATGAAATAGAGGCATCAAAACAAATAAAAAAAGATTAGATGAGAAAGTACAATAGGATATAAGTACAAGGTAAACAAGACAACAATACTAGTATATCAGGATTCGGTGCTACCCTAATTACTACCTATGCGATCGACTCCCTACTACGTAAATACCCTGTGTCAGCCCCGGTAGTATGGGATATCACTCCCTACCCATCAACTTATAGAACACAGACCTATTTACTGGTGTTACAACGTCTTAGTTTCCTCAATCGGACCCATGTACGCTCATGACTCCATCGGAACGCACCCGTAATCACCTTCCTCTTTTTGAACCTCTTATTATCCAGATCAGTAAAGCGTGCCCTGACATGTACCTAGTGCGAGTCCCCCTAACAAGATGTCAATAGGGATATTGACTGATATGGGTTCCACACAGCAAGATTGATACAAGCCAAACCCCCTAAGCTTGTGCCCCCAAGTAACTAGGATTTTAAGAGTCCTCCAAACTCGACACAACAGCAGAATGAGGGACCTCTTTGCTTATTAATTATCAGATTTAACTTAGTGAATTTAAGTTCATTAATAAGCATGGTTATAATATGATATTTCTCTGTAAATGTTATTATGTGTACAACCCCTTCCCCAAAACACACTTGCTCAGATGTACATATACATTATAGCAATTCAATTTACTTAACTTACATATGGTACTTATACTTTCATAACATGTTCTTTACTTAGTCTCTGTATTAAGTCTAATTTAACATGTATACGTATTATTCCTTTTGATTATATTCCCAATTACAGTCAAAAGTCCTCAAGTTATAATATACCTAAAATTGTCCTTTTTCACTGTCATTTCATATAATCCCAAAATCAATTATACGCAATCTTAAATTGGAAATGGCCTTGACTCTCGGTGGCCTAGGCTCAGCACAAAATAAAAGGGAAAAGAGAAAGAGAAGAACACCAGCAGAAAAAAATCAAGAAATAAATGTGAGATAAAGAGAAAGTAAGAGACTGGCACTAAGAAGTGTCAAGAATGAAACACAATTGAGTTAGGAGAAAAGTTGAGATCAGGTGAAGCAATGCTAATGATCTTGGCGAGGCTTGACGATCAACCCAGCACGAAAGAATCAGAAAAATCGATAAGAACAGAACGCTACACATAGGCTGAATCAGATGAAGAGAGAAACTTTGATGATCTGCCACTAGTTACAACCCCCAGTAGATGATGAAACTTCTCTTATGCTGGGTAGGATGACAGTTGTGTCATTTAGATATGAAGCTCCGATAGATAGCATGTTGAAATTCTGAAATTAATTGATATACTAACATAGAAATGTAAAGATGCATTATTCATTCATTGTAAACTACTACATAGTGAGACTGGATATATATATATATATAGTAACGAATGTAACATTACTTGAGCTATTTGGACTGTAATACATATAATACTAAACATGCCCGTTTATAATATATAAGAAAATACTTCGGTTTTAGAGCTTCTCCCACAAAGCATCAGATATCCAAATTTTCAAATTCATAATCAAATGTAAGCCCAACAATGTGTAGATTTTTCCAGTAGTTTGGTATTCGGGGGGAAGAGTTTCAGAATTCTGAAACTATCGAAGCGCTTGTTGAACAAACATTTGGATCCAGGCATTTGTTAAATAGACGCCTAAGATAAATTGTTTGTTGGACATGCGCCTGATTCTAGGCGTTTGCTCAACAAGCGGATGGAATCCAACGGGTTTATTTTTCGAGGCGTCTGTTGAACAGACGCTTGGACACCCAATGATATTATTTCCAATGGCCCTTTTTTCAAGTGACTAATTTTCCTTCCATCCAATAACTACACCACTCCTCTTCTATCATCTTCCACAAATCTTCTTCCAAAACTCTAAACTTATAAATAAAAATGAGTACTGATTTTGATGTTGATGCAGCAAGAAATAGCTTTGAAGGTTTTTATTTATGAGATGCTACACAACCAATTGGACGAATGGTTACTGCCGCAAATTGGAGTGCTGCAGAATATTATGATCTTTACTATATCTACTACTCACTCTCTCAATCCTATTCACGATGCTGATCAGAGTGATAAAACTTTCTGGGGCAGAATCGCTAATGTGTACAACAGGAAGAACATGGATTGAAATAGAAGTTCAGTTTCGATCAAAGGCTATTAATGTAAAATATATTGTCAAACTCGATGTTACGATACCCCAGCGGATTCGAAAGTGATACCCATATGGTAAGATTTAATTAATTATGAATTGTATATTGTTTTTCATAGAGCTATACATGAAGTATTGTATTACTGTTGCAAAGAGTTGCCGCAAACAAGTTATTCAAACAGATATATAAACTAAAAAGTAAATAAGGACCTTATTTATATCAGTTCATGCTTGTGTATAACCTAGTGATTAATCACGTGAAATGGAATTTGTCCCCTCAGAAAACTGTTCAAGACGTCCAAACAAGTAGTAGTCGTGGGAAAGCTACACAAGTGGAGAAAGTTCAAGTCCAAGAGATTCGTACGACAGTTTTGGCTTAGGATCAGAAGAGGACTTAACCCCTACTGATGACCGATATGTTTGGCCAATAGGAGCTAAGGCGGCCAAGAAAAAAGCAATCTGTTGTTGGAAATCAAGCAGAAATAAAAAACTTCTGCAGGAGTCCAATGAAATGTACGCTCGTGCAATGAAGAGCAGAGCTAGTGAGCACCAAGAAAGGATTGATGCCCTTAATCAACTAGTAGATGTAAAGCGATGAAAAGAGGAAGATTCAATAATGCTAATAGATACTTCTCACATGGATGAACTACAACGTGAATATACGGAGTTGAGGAGAAGAAAAATAATGAGGCGTAGAAGAGAAAAGGGTCTTTCGTTTTAGTTCATTATGTAGTATCTTTATGGTTAAAATTGCAGTATGTGTCTTCTAATATGTTTATTGTAACCAGTTAGTATGGTTAAAAGTCTAGTTGACTATGTAGCGTATGTATGGTTAAAAGCTTAGTTGACTATTAGCGTATGTAAGCAGTGAGTTAAGTAGAAATCCTTTTCTTTATTTTGTATGAAATTCCTTTTGTTTAATTTATTAAATCGTAACATTTTTAAAAATGATTCCATGGCGACTTTTGGAAATTTTAATTTGGAAATATCTTACATTTTTTAGACACGAAATCTCAATTTCTCACTTTCGTTACAAAGATGTAATTCAATAGTTCCTAAAGCTTCGTGTTTTACAGAAATTCGACTTATATCAAAATATGTACATTCATTCGGAATTCAAATCGGAAAATGACGAACTACCGCGACGTTACGAGCTCATTTTTAAATCGTTTATATTATTACGAACCATATTCGATTAATAAATATATTCATCGATGAGTTAATAAATCGGGTCGTCCTCGGTTTACTAAAGTAATAAATTATTAATGTCAGCAGTGAGTTAAGTGGAAATTCTTTTGTTTATTTTGTATGAAATTCCTTTTATTCAATTTATTAAATCATAATATTTTTAAAAACAATTCCATAGCTACTTTTGGAAATTTTGATTTGGACATATCTCACTTTTTTTAACACGAAATCTCGATTTCTCACTTTCATTATAGTTAGGAGGTATACGATTGGGTCGTCTTACAAAAATTGAATGTAAGACAATACTAAGAACAAAAAATGATTGTAATTCGAAGTGACATATAGAACAACACATGAAATATATAACAACACAAAAACATTACTGACCTCACTACACGTACCATAATATGCAACATACAACATGACGGACATAACTAAAATACACACAACGTGATGTAGCATATACAAAAGAACATATAACATAAACGTTAGTCAATAGGCATAGTATCGCTGCTAGATGCATCGGAACTATCATCATCGACGTCATTAATATAATCAGGTGGAGATGAATCGACAATAGGACCCTAATGCCGGATCCCAACTTGTAACGCAGCTATCTGGGCCTCGTAATGAGCCGGCTGTTCAGCCAAAGCTGTACGTATACTCTGGTACATCAAGCGTCATACGCTCAAAATGAGCCAGCATCCGTCTATCATGGTCCATATAAAGCAAGTACTGATAGTGTGACAACATGCATGTATTACATTAATGCAAATTTTATAATAACAACATATAAACATGTATTTTAAATTTCTTACATACCTGATGTGAATGGTACAGACCGGCTGATAATACACCGGGAGGGTCAACAGGTGGATACTGCAGTGGCATCTATACTATCTGACCATGTACATAGTACACCCTAAAAGCGTGAGGAGGGGTCCATAACACCACTCTGCGTGTGCTGCGACGATATAGGCTCAAAGGTGGCAGGATGCACTGGGACTCTCCTTGATACTGTAGACGGTTCAATATGGTCGGAGTACAAACCCCGAATATAATTTTGTAAAGCATAAGCACGTGGGGGCAACTTAAACCCAATAGGAATCAAAGTGTCCTCCCACTATAAAAGGATCACAACCCACCCATCCTGCAGCCCTCATACCCTCAATATACGTCGATTCTATCTGTATATCGTTGATCATGTCATCCCATATAAGAGGATTGGAAGAAAGGAATGCACACTATACCGTATAGCTGTAAACAACAACGCTCCCCCAAATACCATATGAAAGGGCACGTAAGTACCTAAAAGCATATCCTACGCCTTGAAAGACTAAATTGGAAGCTGAGTGGATGGTCCTGCCGAGGCACTGAAAACCCTATATACTTCTCCCATGGACGCGCAATATTGTTATCCCGCTTCCTCATATCCATATGTTGGCGCACCTCTATAAGCTCGTAATGACACTCTGTGCAGAACGAGCAACATGCATAACAGAACCCCAACTGCGTACTCTCGGAATGTATGTATAAGGTGTACTGATCGCCTAAGGGATAAGTCTAGGGTGCATGTTCGCCATGTACTCAAAATATAAGAAGGGCAGAATGTACTAGAAACCGTATAACTGCTTGGAGAGCTGTACAACGTAGATATCCAAAGCTACGTACAAATAACCCAATATCATTGTACCCTAATCAAACATATGCAGCTGCTCAAGGTCTACAAGGCTATCCAGAAAACCAAGTCTAATAGTCCCCTTGTTGTTGCCAAAAAAGTTGGAGCCAAAAAGGTATAATAAAAAGGCTCTGATAACTGGAGTATACATATCCTGGGTAGTCGGATAGGCAACTGTATAGTCCTGCAAAGTAGAGAGGGTAACGACACCTTCATGAACATTCTGAGGGTCTAGACCCGATAATTGATCGGAAAAACTATCAACCTCCTCAAACACCACAAGAAAACACTGATATAGCGTCATGTATTTAGAAGCAGAAATTTTCATTGCTAATTTGCGACGGATTTCCATGTGATCTATAAAGGATAGTTTTTTGTTTTTTCTACTTTTTTCTTTTATTTATTACCGTCGTCTTCTGTTATCCCTCACTTAGCCGTTACAAATTGCATCAAATTACCAATAGAAATTTTTTACCGCTATTTTCCACTGCAAATCCAGGAAGAATACCAACGAATATTTATCGAAGCTATTTTGCAGCAGAATTCCAATAGATTTGCAAGAGATGTTTATATTATTTTTCTATGATATATTTTAGTAATATCTTTTAATAATTATTAACATGTTCAATAATTAATTTGTTCTAATTATAGATTTATATGTAATAATAAATAATAATTTATGTTCCGTAATATATAACTTATAATCATTGCTTATTTATAATTAGCAAAAAAGTCTTTGCTCATAACCAATGTAATTAATAAATTCTTAATTAAGTCCTCCGCTTTCATCATAAATTTTAGTTAGTATGCCAGTATATTTTAAGCTAAATCCCAAAATTTTAAATTGTTCTTTTATAATTATTCCCTTAAATAATGAAAATATCAGTTATTATAATAATTGTTTAATAATTAATAAAAAAATTAATACTTATGAAATGATATCTATTCAATAATTAATTTTAAATAATTGTATTTAATGATTACAGTTGATAATTATAGTTGATACTTATATTTTATAATTATAGTTCATAATTATATTTTATATTTTGAAAAATTTAAAAATTTGTAATCATCTTGAATAAATTGGAAATAAATCATAAAGTTTTTAAAACCAATTATTGTTTGACATGAAATAACCAAAATTTCTAAACTTTAAAATATTGAAAAAGTACATTTAATAGTTTAATTTAAATTGTATAATACTTCATAGTCTAATTTTAAAATTTTCTATAAATTCTAATTAACTAAGATAAAATACAACTTTTTAAATATTGGCTATGCAGGAGAAATTTTGGCTCCATCGTTCGGGTTTCATTTAAGTCTCAAAATATGTCATTAATTTATATTTATTTATTCCCATATCTAAAAAATTCAATCTCATTCTCAAACCTAATCTCTAATTCTAAACATATCAACGTTGCTGCCACTCTTGGTCGAAGAAGAAACTACCTCTGTTCCAGATCTTTCTTCCATGGGAAATGGAATAGTAACAAATTCTCAAACTCTAATCTTTAATTCCTCCTTTCTTTTTCAAATAAAAATGTAACAAATTCCTGTTTCGAATTTGCAAACTGAATCAAGCGATTAATGCTTCGATGCTAAGAACATTTCTAATCGTAGTCTCGAGTTGATCTAATTTTGGGAAGCTTTCTGTCATTAAAAGCATTCAGTGGTGACTAATTTATATGTTTTAATTTTTTGTTACTTTTTGGATTTCGTCTATTTGTAGGGTTGTTTTTTTTATTTTATTTTGGGAGACATGAATTATATTGGACCGCAAATTTCGCCTCCAATTTCTATTTTGACCGCGAGCGTAAATTTTTTGGCTCCAATCTCTAACTTTTGGCGACAAACCCAAATATCTGACCATTTGATAATGTTCTTCTCCATTCACACCCTTTTTCAAAACTAAATTTGAATTGGTAAACAAATTCTTCACTTCAAAACCCTATCCGCATCTTTTACGCCTAAGGGACTAGTCCATACCCATTAGACCTAATCAAACCACAAATCCATTATCTTTCGCAACGTCAGCTAGTCCTATGGTTTTTTGATTTGTGGATCTGGAGCTAGGGTGAAAACCCTACCAACCGCAGCCACGCTCGGATTATGACTTCCGTAACCACTATAGTCTGCTTTCGGCTTCCATGCCTAGACCAACCGCACGAGCTGGTGGGGACTATGCTTTTTGGGGACAAAGAAGGTGTTTTTATTGTTGGCCATGCTTTTCGAGGATGTAGAAGGCACCAAAATTTGTACGGATTTATGAATATCTATTTTTACGAGTGGTTAAAATTATTGTTTCAGTTCATATTATATTGATTTTTGATCATTTATTGCAATGAAATAGCTGAACAAAATAGGCTCTTGTTCACTAACAAAACCCCAGTATATTTCACTTGCACTGTTACTTTTCTAGAAACTTATTGATGAAGCTAAACATTCTATTAGGAATTTTTAAGAAGAAGAAGTAATTTTTGATAGAATTTATTTTAATGAGGAGGAAATTTTTATTGCTCGCCTTTTGATTACAAACTTTGATTACTTCCATACATCAGCTTGATTACCTTGCTTTTATAATGCAGTGCACTCTCTAGAGTATTCTAGGAAAGCATTATCTAGAATCTCTAAATTAGGAATCCTATATTTTCCCTTAATTTGTTCAATTCATTAATACAATTGCTAATTTAACAATACAATTAATTGTTTCCTGAAAAACCAAGATTATTTCCAATATTCCCCCGTAAGCTTGGTTTTTGAACTCCAAGAATGTTTCGCAATCTTTTAAAATCATCATGCTTCAATGCTTTTGTGAAAATGTCAGCAACTTGATTATTTGTTTTGCAAAAACTCAGCTACACCTCTTCATTTTCAATTGCTTCTCGAATGAAATGATGTTTGATGGCTATGTGCTTTGTTCGTCCATGATGGACTGGATTCTTAGCTATAGCAACGGCTGGTTTGTTGTCGCAATGGATAGCCATAGCTTCTTATTTCTCACCAAAATCATTTAGTATTTTCTTCAACCATATTACTTGTTGGGTAGCTAGGCCAGCTGAAACATATTCATCTTTTGCAGAAGATTGAGCAACTGTTTGTTGCTTATTTGAACACCAAGAAAATGCTCTTGATCCAAGTGAAAACACATATCCAGAAGCGCTTTTCATGTCATCTATATTTCCTGCTCAGTCGCTATCGCAAAACCCAAATAAAATAGTTTCAACATTATTGTCATATTTGATCTCATAGTCCAAAGTGCCTTGAATATATCTCAGCACCCTTTTTCCTGCCCCTAGATGGATATGACTTGGATCATTCATGAACCGAGAAAGTAGGCTGGCATGTCGTTTGTCATACAAAGTAGGCTCATTCTTGCTCTTCTCAAAGCCTTAATGTATAAAGTAATTGTCAATATTGCTATACCATGCTCCTGGTGCATGTTTTAGCCCATAAAGCACTTTCTTTAGTTTGTAAACTTTTCCTTCTTGCCCTTCAATCTCAAATCCTTGAGGCTACTCCACGTAAACCTCTTCTTTCAATTCTCCATTCAAGAATGTCGATTTTACATCTAGCTGATATAACTTCCATCCTTTTTGGGCTGCAAGTAATATTAATGCTCTAATGGTGTCAAGACGTGCCACAGAAGTGAATGTCTCTTTATAGTCAATACCGAGCTGTTGAGAATAGCCCTTTGCAACGAGTCTCGCTTTGTTCTTTTGAACTGAACCATCTTGATTACGCTTCACTTTTTAGATCGATTTTACTCCAATGGTTTCTTTGTCTTTTGGCTTATCAACCAACATCCATGTTTTGATCCTTTCAAGTGCATCCATCTCTTCTCGCATTGCCTTCCTCCAAGCATCTTCCTTAACCGCTTCTTCAAAATTTTCTGGTTCCATAGCGCAATAGTTGCACCTAGCCAAAATATCATCCAAACTCCTCATTTTTATTAGGGTTGAGCATGGAGATGATGAAATATGTCTTGATGAGGATGAAGTGCTAGATGGAGAACTTGGTGTAGATGAATCACATTGGTTATCTGCAAGTGTAGTCGGATTTTGTTCTAATATTACTGCTGGAACGGTTTTATCCTCCACTTTCTCCTTTCGCCAATTCCAAGATTTATTCTCATCAAATACAACATCTCTACTGATGAATACTTTCTTTGTCTTCAAGTTGTAAAGTCTGTAGTCCTTTAACACAGAACTATAGCCAATAAAAATGCATCTTTCACTAGCTTCTTGAAGCTTCGACCTTTTTTCTTTAGGAATTTGGGCATAGCAAATACTCACAAAAACACTAAGATGACTCACTGAAGGCTTTCTTCCACTCCACGGTTCAAACGGTGTCATATTCCATACAACTTTTGTTGGACATCTATTCAGCAAATACACAGCTGTATTTACAGCCTCGGGCCAAAATTCTTTAGGCATGCCTTTCTCGAACAACATTGATTTAGCCATCTCCATCACTATTTGATTCTTCCTTTTGGATACACCATTTTGCTGAGTTGTATACCCAACAGTTAGTTGCCTCTCCACACCTTCCTCCTCACAAAATTTGTTAAAATCATTGGAGTTATACTCCTTTTCCCTGTCACTTCTCAAAACTTTTATGGTACTGCCACTTTGTTTCTCAACAAAAGCTTTAAACTTCTTAAATATAACACACACTTTAGATTTTTGTCTCATAAATAAACCCTTGTCATGCAGGTCAAATCATCAATGAACAAAATAAAGTACCTGTTTTGAGCATGAGATAATGTGCTCATAGGACCGCATACATCCGTGTGTACTAATTTCAACACTTCTTTGGCTCTTCTTGATTCTTCCTTTAGAAACGGTTGCTGATGATGTTTTCCAAGTACACATCCTGCACATACTCCATGTCCTTCTTCTTTTTTTGTTGGCAACCCGTACACCATCCTTTTTTGTGAAAGCAATGTGAGACTATTGTAGTTTAAGTGCCCAAGTCTCTTATGCCATAAACAAGTGTCGCCTTCCTTTTTTTCCATGAAGCTATGATTTTTCTCATAATTGAGATGGAGGGGAAAGCTTTTGTTTTTTGTCATTTTTATTATAGAAACAGCTTTTCCTTTTGAATCAAAGATTTCACATTCTTGATTCTCAAATTAAATAGAATAACCATGCTCTAAAAGTTGTCCAATGCTCAACAAATTCTCATCTAGTTTAGGAACATAAAAGGTATCATGAATAACTTTACCTCCCTGCTTTGTTGCAACTCCAATGATGCATTTGCCTTCAACTTCGACATACTCTTAATTGCCAAGTTTAACTTTTGAACCAAATGAAGGATCTATGTCAATGAATGCATTTTTATCTCATGTCATGTGATTGCTACATCTGCTGTCCAGGTAACATATATTCTTATATTCTTCAATTGCCTTTTGACAAGCAAAGAACAAGCTCACTTCCAAATTTTCCGCTCCAGCTAATGTTGTGTTTTATGGCTTTCCAAAGTGACAGTCCTTTTGAATGTGCCCGAACCTTTTGCAATTATGACATTGTGGTTTACCTTTGTTCCACCAATCATTTTCTTCATGAGAGCCTTTTTTGCAAATTCCACACCATTTATTTGTTCCTTCATCACTTCCTCTTCCGCCATAGGCAGGCCAGGCCCTTCCCCAAAGCTCCTAAAACGGCCGCTTAGGGCACCAAAAATCATAGGGCACCAAATCATTGCTTCCATTGCCCCAAAAAAAAAAAAGCGAATCCCGATGCAGAATCTGAAGATATAAATCACGAGCTACAACTACTCCGGCGTTATCCCCCATTCCAAGCTGATCTTCTCCTTTGATCTTGACTTCTTCCCAATTTGGCAATTCCAAGTATGCTTTTTTTATATTCCCAAATCCTAATTCTCCTGTCCTACTTATTATATTAGTTATCCTAGGCAACTGAGGCGATCCAATTTGTCATTATATGAAACAAATAACGGCGTACTGAAGGCAGGATTTTGTTTTTGATAGTCCGTCAATTTGACTTTGAGTTGTAATGATGCAAGGGTTTAAAAAGAAACTATTTTTTTTTATGGGGGGATTAATGTATTGTTTGTGTATTATTTTGATTAAACAGGATCTAAATGCGTATATCAACAATCTGCATATATATAAGTTACCTAATTATCATACATCACAATGAATTGATTAAGAAGGACAGTTTGTAGAAATATGGATGACATTCTCTCAAAATGGAAAATAATGCATAAATATTTCCTCATCAAAAAAAATCAAAAAATAAAAAATAAAAGCAGGTGATAAATTGTTTCTAGCCGTTTATGAACTGATCGATGGAAAAAAAAATAGCCTTTATAGCATCTATCAAAGTTTAGTACATATTCTACAAAAAATAATCAGTGATTTTTATCAGTAAACAGACTGTGCTTCAGACATAAATTTGAAGTTTTGTTTGTTGAAATGGTACGAGAACAAAGTAAATCCAATCATATCTATACTATTATAAGTGAAAGCCGAGTTCAAATTACTATTGAAAATATTTTTGATAAATTCTAACAAGTAGATTACACATTCATATTTTTTCATTATTATAATGATCATTAATATGTGTTATCATTCAATGTTAATTTTGTAGTATTAAAAAATGCGTAAACAAGAACCTGGACGTGCTAAAAGGGCTAAAAAAAGAAGGCTTGAGGAACTCACTAATTCATAGAAAGGCGCACTTAATAAATTTTTCATCAAAAGTAGTCCAGAAGAAGATTCGAGTCTGAATATGGATAATGCCCCCAATTACTGATGAGAATGATGATAAGATTGATGATGATATTTTAATGAGCGAACATGACATTGAAAATATAAGTATAGAGGAAGCAAACATTGATTTATCATTACATGTGGAGAATGTTAGTGTGCTTTTAAATGACCCTGGTAAATGGAAAAAAATTGATCAAAATTTAAGAAATTTGCTAGCTGAAAGAAGTCCTTTTTGAGTAATAAAGAATATTGATTGTGATTTTCCAAAAGATGCTATTAATAGACATTTTTCCTCCACATTAAATGTCAGACATTTGCCTAACGGGGATAAACAAGATAGAAGATGGTTGGTATATTTAGATTCACTTGACCGAGTATTTTTCTTTGCAAGTTATTCACGAATCAAGTTACAGCTAGTCATCTTGCTACTGAAGGAATTAATGATTGGCGCAATCATAGTACTAAGCTGAAACAACATGAAAGTAGTAAAGATCATCTTTTGAATATGAGCAGCTGGATTCAGTTGGAAACAAGATTGAAAGTCAAAACAACTATAGATCAGAGTGTATTAGATCAAATAAATAAAGAAAAACAATGTTGGAAGAAAGTCATAGTAAGGATAATCGCTGTTGTGAAAATGCTTGCTTCGAATAATTTAGCCTTTCGTGGAATGAATGAAAGGCTTTACGAAAAAAGTAATGGCCTTTTTTGCAAATTAATTGAAATGATAGTAGAATTTGATTCAATAATGCAGGAACATGTTCGATGGGTTGAACAAAAAGAAATTCATATACATTACCTTGGGCACAAAATTCAAAATAAGCTAATAATTACCTTAGCGAATGAAATTAAAAATGAAATTCTTAAAAATAAATAAAAAGGCTAGTATTTTTCAGTTATATTGGACTGCACTCCAGATGTTAGTCGTATTGAACAAATGTCTCTTGTAATAAGATGTGTTGATGTTTCAACTAATCCTACAAAGGTGGAAGAATTTTTTATTGAATTTTTGAAAGTAGATGACACCACTGGGCTTGGAATTTTTATCAAGCTTAAAGAAATATTAGAAGATATTACGCTTGATATTTACAGTATTAGAGGACAAGGTTATGATAATGGATCAAACATGAAAGGAAAACACAAAGGAGTGCAACGAAGACTATTAGAAATTAATCTGAGAGCTTTCTACACACCTTGTGGTTTTCATAGTCTTAATCTTGTGATATGTGATATGGCCAAATCATGTCCAAAGGCATCAAACTTTTTTGGGGTTATCCAACAGATATTTAATATATTTTCTTCGTCTACACAGAGATGGCAAGTTTTTAAAGATAACATATCATGTTGTACAGTTAAACCATTATCAGACACATGTTGGGAAAGTCACATTGATGCAGTAAAATCTATAAGATATCAAAGTGTAGAGATAAGAGATGCTTTAATTTCTTTATCAAATAGTACCAAGGATTCTATGGCGAAGAGTGAAGTAAGAAGTCTTGTAACGAATGAGATTGAAAATTTTGAATTCTTATTTGGATTGTGCATTTGGTATGAAGTTTTGAAAAATGTAAACAGCGTTAGCAAAATTCTTCAAACTGAAGATATGAAAATTGATGTTGCAATCACTAGATTACATAAGCTTATTGATTTTTTCGAAGCAGGAACACAGGTTTTGATTCTACGATGGTTGATGCTAAAGAAATAGCCCAAATGTTGGATATTGAGCCAGTTTTTGTTCAAAAAATAATTATTCATAGAAAGAAACGGCTCGATGAAGATGTGAATATTGAAGAACTAATGCAAACACCAGAAGATTCTTTTTGAATCAATTATTTTTTGCAAATTGTGGATAAAGCTCGTGTTTCATTAAAGACTCGATTTGAGCAATTCAAAGAATATGATGATAGATTTGGCTTTTTATTTGATTTAAAAAAATTCACTTCTTTAGATGATGAGAAATTGAAGGGGCATTGTTTACAACTTGAGGAATATCTAAGACATGATTTGCACTCTGATATTGATGGAAGCGAGCTGTTCTCAGAATTAAAAGTGTTGAAAGTTATCTTTCCAAAGGAAAAAAACAAAAGCAATTGAATTGTTGAATTTCATTAATTCTGATTTGAGAGAGTTGAATTTTCCTAATGCTTGGATTGCATATAGAATAATTCTGACTATACCAGTTACAGTTGCCTCAGCCGAAAGAAGTTTTTCAAAGCTAAAGTTGATAAAGTCTTATCTTCATTCCACTATGTCACAAGAAAGGCTAAATGGTTTGGCACTTTTATCGATTGAACAAGATATGGTCAATGAACTTGAATATGATAACATTATTAGCAATTTTGCAAGTTAAAAGGCCAAAAAAATGTTCATAAGTAACTAGTATATTTTTATTATGTAACTTGGATTAGTATTACGAATAAAGTTATTTGTTTTTTTTTTTATCTTTTCGTTATTTTTAAAAATTATAAATTGTTTTGATGTCATGCATTATCGTCTGTAGAAGGGCCTTTTTTTGGTTTTTCGCTTTAGGCACCAAAAGTCCAAGGACCGGCCCTGGCCATAGGTGCCTCGACCTCTTCCGCGTGAATTTCTTCCTCGTCCTTTGCCAAATCTGCCACCTCTAGAAGACTTGCCATTATTTTGCTTTATTGTTTTGTCATTGTTGCATTGAGTGGTGAGTTTGGACCGAAACGCGTTTTCAACCATCTTTTCTATACGGCGTAACAACCTTTGCTCGTAGGATCTAAGTGAACCCATCAACCCTTGAACGGTCATGTTTGACAAATCTTTGGTTTCTTCTATAATAGTCATCATAGGATCAAATTTTTCAGTTAAGCTTATCAAAATTTTATCAACAATTCCACGATTGTCAATTATATCTCCATGAGACTTCATTTGATTCACAAATTCAGATAGCCTATTAAAATACTCGTTCAAACTTTCATTTTCTTTCATTTTTTCATTTTCAAAATCTCTCTTTAGAGATTGAAGTTTGACAGTTCTCACCTTTGAATCCCCTTCAAACTCTTGTTGCAAGGTTTCTCATGCTTTCTTGGCTGTTTTTTCTCTTATAGTTCTTGGGAATATGGTGTTTAACACTCCTCTTTGAATCATTCCAAGAACTCCAGTTTTTTTTCTTCTTTTCTGATACTTCATTTTGGGCTGCTGTAGGTTCTGCAGCAGCTGTTCAGTCTTCATATCCTTATTTGATGAACTCCAAGACATCCAACAATGTGACCAAAGTCTCCGTTTTTACTACTCAAAAATGATAATTTTCTCCTTCAAATAAAGGAACTTGGACATTGCTATAGGTGGAGTTGATGCTTGCTGAAGTATTGCTTGGAAAAGCCATTACTTTGCACTTTGTTTTTTTTTAATTGCAAGAATCTAGAGCTCTGATACCACTGTTAGGAATTTTCAAGAAGAAGAAGGAATTTTTAGAGAATTTATTATTGCTTGCCTTTTGATTACAAACTTTGATTGCTTCCATACATCAACTTGATTATCTTTCTTTTATAATGCAGTGCACTCTCTAGAGTATTCTAGGAAAGCATTATCTAGAATCTCTAAAATAGGAATTCTTGATTTTCCCTAAATTTATTCAGTTCATTAATGTAATTGCTAATTTAACAATACAATTAATTTTTTTTCTGAAAAACCAAGATTATTTCCAGTACATGTCTTTTCTATTGTTGTAATTTTATGTATATTATAACCTTTTTCTTCCAGATTGTAGCATACATAAAAAAGGACAAATAACTTATCTACTTTCCAACTATGTGTACCATAGAGACGTCAAATATAAACACAATCGAAAGATGAAACCGGGTCTTTACTAGCGGAGATGACTCTTTTCTCTGAACCATTGATACAAACTTAAAGGTTTTTTTTGTGTGTATAATTTACATAGATCATATATACTAAATAACAACTTTCACTTTGTACAGCAGTGTATAGAAGAGTCTGGATTAGTAGCATTTTAAAAAAACATTCACTTGTCTAAAATATCAAGGTTCCCACTATCCTTATTATAGCAGTCACTCATAGAAAATGGGTTGAGCATGACTAAGTGTATAAAATAATGATAGTCATATCCTCTGCAGTCTGCACACTTCTTGATTAAAAAAACTAATAATGGCTTTGTATTAAGGGATGTGTAGCTAGAGCCTAGAGGTAAGAAATGAAAATCACTTTGGAAGGATACTCTTACTTATCTAGGCAACACAATTTTTTTTGCATAACTTTGAAATATATTCATTCGAAATGATGTTTGTATTATTTTATGTCAATATTTTTTGTTGACTATACATTTCTAAAATTTGGTTTCATCCTCATACTTTACATAAATGATGTTTGCATTTTCTATGTCAATTTTTGTGTAAATTTTTTTTTCGCCAGCAATTAGTTTCTTCAATAATTTTTTTAAAAATTATAAATAAAATAGATTTCACATCAGGAATGTTGAATGCATATGTTATTTGCACCGACAATTTGCTGTTAATGCATGGAATGCGTGCTGCTTGTATTCTTACCTAAGTATCTCAATTTGTCAAACAATTCTTATTAATGCACATTCATATAATTTTTTTTATTGCACACATTATTTCTGTTAGTTATATTCAATACGAGTGGAAACCCGTGCGTTGCACGGAAGCATAGAGTACAGAGTGTTGTAGTTTGCACGGGAGCATAGAGTACGGGGTGTTGTAGTTTGCACGCGCGTGGTTGTTTGACGCTCCTCGCGCGTGGTTGTGGCACGCGCTTCGTGCGTGATCGATGCAAGTCGTTTGCGCGTCGATTGATGTTCATCAAATGTTATGTATATATGGAGTAATTGTATATTTAAATTTTTATTTGTCGTAGGTTATTTAATGTAAATTGGAAGTGGATGAATGTAAAATATTGGAATTATTTCAGTTGAGTAGTAAAAGATGCGCGAAGTTGGCAACAGAATAATAAATGAAAGGGAAAAAGTGTCATAATTAAAAACAAACTACAGAAAACAAACTGCATAATATAAACTTATGCATACAAAGAAAAGACAGGTAAGTTTATACAGTGGTAACACAGGTGGGAAGTGAATGTAATTTATTAGAGGGGAATACAAACGGAACTGGTGAGTGTGGAAAGAAGGAAATGAGGTTATAATGGAGATACTGTTAATATGTCAATTATAGGATATATATATATATATTAGTAATGAATGTTGTTGGATATATTTCTAATTTTAACACATGTTATTTTAATTGAAGGTACAAATGGTAATGAAATAATCATGGATAGCAGTAGCAACAGTTAATGATACTGACATAGAAACTTACGTTTTTCATGCACAGTTTAGACTTCTTTTTTGATTTCTGATTTCAAACTTGTTTTTACCTATATGTAGCTTTAAAGTTAATATTACGTTAAGATGTGTGATATAGAATTACATTGCAGTTGCTGCTATGTACACGTAACTTCAGATGCATATAACAAATGAATCATTCCCTTTAATGCCCAAATTTACTGAATAAATGGCCATACAGACAATATTTTAACTAATTAATTTAAAAGCATGTAACATGTTACGTATGCAACATAGAAACATCATACTATCAAAGATAATTTTCTATAAACAGACTGTCGACATAAAGGAAGCAAGTTCTCCATACCCCGTGGTAATCAATATATGAAGGCGTATGTGAAATATTTGTTATGTCAACCAAGAACAATAGGATGAAACAAATGTCGTGGACCACATAATATAATTTGGCTGCTGGTATGATAATATTTCACGTCTGCAAGTATGATAAATAATAATTTATTTAGGAAGGACACTGTTAAAATGGCAATAGATTTTTATATGTACACAGTATAAGATACTATTAATATGTCAATAATATGATATATATATTAGTAATGAATGTTGTTGGATATATTTCGAATTTTAACACATGTTATTTTAATTGAAGGTACAAATGGTAATGAAATAATCATGGATAGCGGTAGCAACAGTTAATGATACTAACATAGAAACTTACGTTTTTCATGCACAGTTTAGACTTCTTTTCTGATTTTTGATTCCAGACTTGTTTTTATTCATATGTAGCTTTAAAGTTAATATTGCGCTAAGATGTGTGATCTAGAATTACATTGTTGTTGCTGGCTATGTACACGTAACTTCAGATGCATATAACCAATGAATCATTCCCTTTAATGTCCAAATTTACTGAATAAAGGCCATACAGACAATATTTTAACTAATTAATTTAAAAGCAGGTAACATGTTACGTATGCAACATAGAAACATCATACTATCAAAGAAAATTGATCTATAAACAGGCTGTTAACATAAAGGAAGCAAGTTCTCCGTACCTCGTGGTAATTAATATACGAAGGCGTATGTGAAATATTTGTTATGTCAGCCAAGAACAATAGGATGAAACAATGGCAAAGTAAACAAACAGTTATTATATAGAACAATGGCAAAGTAAACAAACAGTTTTTATAGGTGGTCAGTTAAAAAAACACCCAAGATACAATGGCAAAGTAAACAAACAGTTATTATATAGAACAGAAGGTTCTAATGTACAAAAAATAAACGGCAATGACAAATGGTGAAACAACAAAAAGTGAAAGAAAAAAATATAGTAAACATTAAACTGGATAAATACATCATGAGGAATAAAAGTGTGCATAGTAAGTTAGAAACAGAAAGTAAATATGAGTCGACAACATGAATGGATGCACAAAGAAAATGACTAAAACACATTTTCCATAAACATTTGCTCAAGTACACAGAAAAACATGTAGCAGAACACAAAGTTATGCATGGTTGCATTTATGTATAAGAGTTACATAAGGGAAATGCCTACAAAGAGAAATACAGCTAGGTGTTTATACCGGAAATGCAAATGAGAAACAAACGTAATTTATTAGTGCAGAATACATCCTCAGTTTCATAAATTAAAAAAAAAGAAAATTGACGCCGGATACTCTGCCTGGATCCTGTCACAGTCCGCAAACTGTAGTTTAAAAGAAATTAGTTAGTAAAGGAATACGTATGATAAATATAGTTGTATGAATGGTTGGAAAAAAGTTGTATCAAACTGCTACATTCCAATGAGCTTCGTCTTCGTTATCTGTATATTGTGGAGTAGTAGGCGGAAGATCGTGAGCTTGATTTTCATTCTGAAAATCGTTGGGTTGAACTTGAGGAGCAGTAGGAGATGGGACATTAGTCACAGTTATGGTGGTTTCATAGCTGGTTGATTTATGGGGTATAGTTAGACGTGTGCTTTTACGTTTATGTTTTTGTACTGAAATGGGTAATGGAGACTATTTGGTTGGCACAGAAAGCTTGGACTGCACAATTTAATGTAAAATGAGCTAAGCAGAAGTAAAAAAAAGTAGCAGTTAAGTTAGAAGAAGAGAATTACCTTAGTCATGATGTGTTAGGAAGAGAACAAAACTGGGGAGTAAAAAAGGGAGGCTATGAACGTGGAAGGAAGAGTATGTTAAATTTTATGAGTCTAACGTAGTATATATTGAAGGAGTAATTAAAATAATGTCCATAACTGCATTTTTCTATAAAACTGATATTATATTTGATTTTCGTAATTGGAACAGGTTTAAAGGCTACAAACATGCAATTTCAGTATTTTTAACATTTAATGCTAAATTATATCACCAAAATAATATAGTAACCTTTCGATAAAGACCCGATGAAGATGTAAATATACAGAACCTTTTCGATTATCCATAAATCTTTTGAAATGCAATTTCACTCCATTGTACTGAAATATAAACAATTTCACGTATATAGCAACATCAAAATCATACCTAACGTAAGGCAAGATTCAAGAGGTATTCACAACATGTTAAATTGAGCCATTTAATGCTAAATTATATCACCAATAATATAGTAACTTTTAGATAAAGACCCTATGAAGATGTAAATATATAAAACCTTTTCGATTATCTACAAATCTTTTGAAATGCAATTTCACTCCATTGTAATGTAATATAAACAATTTCACTCATTTTCATATGGTAATCTTTTGATATAGCATTTTTAGAATTTCAAATATATTTTGAAGCTTTTAGCTCCCAACCCATTTAGTGCTAATTTCATAGTTTAAATTGGGTATCATTAGAATATTGATAGTGATTGGCTCTTATATGGAATGAAATGGATTTGCACACTTTTATCTTTTCATTTAAGCTATTTATTGCATGCATGAGATGCTAGGAATGTGTATCAGTAAACAAAATTTAATTCATACAGCAGCTTATGTTATGCAACTTCTTTGCTATATACACGACCCATTTACATTAAATATGAGAATGTATGCTCGCATGTCTCCAAAACGTATATAGCAACATAAAAATCATACGTAACATAAGGCAAGATTCAAGAGGTATTCACAGCATGTTAAATTGAGCCATTTAAAGCTAAATTATATATAGCAACATCAAAATCATACGTAACATAAGGCAAGATTCAAGAGGTACTCACAGCATGTTAAATTGAGCCATTTAATGCTAAATTATGTATAGCAACATCAAAATCATACGTAACACAAGGTAAGATTCAAGAGGTATTCACAGCATGTTAAATTGAGCCATTTAATGATAAATTATATATAGCAACATAATTTCAAATATATTTTGAAGCTTTTAGGTCCCAACCCATTTAATGCTAATTTCATAGTTGAAATTGGGTATCATTAGAATATTGTTAGTGATTGGCTCTTATGATTTGCACATTTTTATCTTTTCATTTAAGCTATTTATTGCATGCATAAGATGCTAGGAATGTGTATCAACAAACAGAATATAATTCATACAGTAGTTTATATTATGTAACTTCTTTGCTATATACATGACTGACTTACAGTAAAGATTTTGTATGTATGCTCAACTGACTCCAAAAGGTATATAGCAACATCAAAATCATAAGCAACATAAGGCAAGATTCAAGAGGTATTCACAGCATGTTAAATTGAGCTAACCACATCACACGAAATAAATATGACAGACTTTGATACAGGATATATATTAAAACTTATTATCAACATTTAAACATATTTTTAAGTACACGTAAAAAAGTGTAATTATCAATCACCACGTCCTTACTCCAATGTGCTGAGTGCAAGTTAAGCTGCAAAAAAGAGTAAACAAGCAGTTGGTTAAAACGAAAAATGTACTTATTTTAGTATTCAAAATACAAGCAGTAGATTGTCTTACCGTAATTCTTTTTAATAACCATTCAGTAGTTTGCCGATTATTCATTGTATCCTCTTTATAGGCTAGTACTGCACTATCCCAAATCTGTAATGTGATATGAAAAATGTAATATGAATTGATAATTAAATTAAAGAGTATACAAACACATGAGCAGAGGTTATACTTCAATTCCTAGACTTGTTCTCTATCTTGGCCATGTGCTTCTCCGAATTTGCATAGGCCGGTCTGGGTAAACATGTCGACCCTTCAAGATATGGGTAGATGTTATGTACTGATAATCTCAAATTAAAATATGTAAGCATATAACTAAAAGATAAACACTTACATGATTGTCAAACACAATGACATTAACCCCATATTCATGTAGCAAACATACAATTTTGGAAACAATATAGTCTCCATCCGCCCAAAGATTTCCGTGAATGATGAGATTATTAAATATTTTTGCTGCTTGTCGTCGCGCATCATGTATAGAGGACATAATCATCGTGTACGATAAGTGAATTGGTAAGCGGAAAAATGTTGAGTGGGAAGATTAGAATGCGTGAATTGGGTGGAGATGGGATTAAATGAGAAGAGAAGGTGAAGTTGCGACTTGCGAGAAGAGAAGACAGAAGAGGTTATCTACATATATATAAAAAGGGTTGGTGGAAGAAAGAATTTAGAACGGAGTGGAGGAAGGAGTGGAGGAAGACGTGGGAACGTGAAAGTCGGAGAGCAAAGTTACTGATAAGCATGATAACTATATATAAGGCAAATGCGGATGAGGTGGCAATCAAAATATCAGGGGATGTGTTTAAATTAGGACGATGAATTTGTTTTTGCGGGATTAAATCTGAACCACTCTTTGTCTTGTTGTTTGTCCAAGGGGGGAATTTTATTATATAGACGAGTGGAAACCCGTGCGATGCACGGAAGCATAAACTTTCAAGTGTTGTAGTTTGCATTTATGAATAAGGTATGATAACGTGTTGTATGGTAGTGAGAAATATAATGTAAATGATACATGTATTTGTTAGGATTCAACCTTAGACATTAAATTTTCCAGTAAGTAAATGATTCATGTATATCTAGTGGCTACAGTTTGGACATGGTGTATACTGTGTCAAATTTCATGTATCTCTATTCAATTGATGAAAAGACGTATATATGAAATGATGAATTAAACAACCATGTATGTGTTAATTTGCATTGATTGAACACAGTGGGCATAGAAATATGAGTACGGAATTGAAAAAAGCATATGCATAGAAATAAAAGGTTATGTCATACGAAATTAACCACACCATAACAAAGTGAACGGTAGTTACCAACCAAAATGATTGAAACAAAAGAGCAGTAAGTAGTATAAAAAATAGCATTCTTAAGATGGAGATAAAAAAATGTAGTAGTTAAAAAGTCAGCATAGTTCAAGAAGGTGTATGGTGGCACCATAACATGCAACGTGCAACAGTATAAATATCAGTGTGCATTAAATACGTCTATTTGCAAATCAAATAGTAAATATCCTCTTATAAGAAAATACCAACGTTACTATATAAGTAAGAGTATGAATATCAGTGTGCATTAAATATGTCTTACATAAATCTTTCTGAACAACGAAAGATATGTTGGAACTATGATTGAAAAAATAACAGTTCATAACAATTATTCTAAAACTAAAGTGAAAAAGTTAATCTTATAAACAATGCAATAATCATATATAATGCCTAATTAATAATGTTGACAAAATAAAATCAGCTTCAACAAAATTAGATTTGTTGGCAAATATAAATAACAGGTCAATTGAAGTCGTTCTCATATAAACTTCCCATTAGAGGAGAAGTAAACATATTTGAATGTGCATACATAAACAGAGCAATATATGATAACGGATGAATAGCTAGCTTCACATCAAAGAAGAAACACACATAGGTTATTGTTCCATATATCTGCCAGTTGGGAGCTCAAGTATTCGTGTCTTACTATGCCATCTTGCCTTTGCAATCTCTCGCTTTGTATGGTCCAGAGAAGCTGCCAAAAAACTTTTAAACCATAATTTTGCGCTGTCTTTTACAGGCCTATACATAAGCACTGAATTAAGTGACTTATCTCTTTCATATCATACATGTCAAACAATAAATCAAACCTTCAAATACATTAGGAAAAAGTCTCCAATCAGGTGTGAAGTATAAGTTTTTTGGCAAATTAGACCAACAAAAAGCTGAATTTTTTTTGTTGAAGGCTTGATGGATATAAAGACTTTAAGCTTCATATAAAAATACAAAAATAAAATTCAGTGCAAGATAAAAAAAACATCAAAAGGATTGTCAAATCTGCATTTGCGATATAATATTATCTTTACTGCTAACGCTTTTAGGTTAAAAAATAGTCTGGTCACCATTGCAAAAAGCAAGCATAACAGTAATGGAAGCAACAACTTTAACTTTAGTCCCCACATATGCTACGTCAATATGATACTGTGGATGAAGGTACACAACAGAACATGAACTAAATTTACATTTTTCAGTTTCAACATTCACCTATGTACAATATAGTGTATTGGCATTAATCTGATATGTATTCCAGCACACACAGCAGGTGGTGGGACTGCAAACCAATGTTTGAAAGAGGTCAAGTGGGTGAAGGTTTGTTGTAGAAATACATATTTGAATGCATGACATGTTCTTTATCTTGTTTCTTTATGGTTTTATGTGTATATATGAAGAAAGTAAATATGGAAAGTATTTACGGTGAAAAGGGGAATGTTATACTAGAAAATAACTTGCTTACCATTTTTTGCAAATATGACAATTACAATAAAGATAAAAAAAATGGCATTCTGATAAGAACAATGTTCACATTTATGCACCTACCACTTTAACAACACAAAATATACAAAAGAAAAATCATTGATAATTAGCTATTATTTCTTTGATTAACATAATAATTACATAATATAGAAAAAGAGTAAACTTCAGCAAAATACAAAAAAAAAACCACAATAATTTTCGGATGAACTTATAGTTTTAGCAGTAAATAAATCTTTGGTGCAAAACAAAAAATATAACAGTTTAAATTTGTAGGATATTCCAAATAGTAATTCTATTTATATGAGTTTTCGATGACTATTAATCAATACAGTCATTTAAACTGACATATATTACATAGTATAGGAATGACAGC
This sequence comes from Allium sativum, assembly GCA_030737875.1. Classification (NCBI taxonomy): domain Eukaryota; kingdom Viridiplantae; phylum Streptophyta; class Magnoliopsida; order Asparagales; family Amaryllidaceae; genus Allium; species Allium sativum. The sequence continues at coordinate 18,279,555 of JASFAX010000025.1, forward strand.
TACAATTGAGCATAGTTTATGAATATTACGGCTAACAACCAACAATAGGCTACAAATAAATGAACTATAATTGGCATAGATTTTCCTTTATAAGGATCGTAAAATTTATTATAGACATGAATCTACTGGCGTCAAAATTCTAATTTGTCTTGTTAACATCATATTAAGTTATATTCAATTAAATTCAAAAGTGATCAGTCCAAAAACAGGTACAATCTACAGTAGACATGATAATTGATTTCACTACATTTTGATATGAAGAGAAGTCTACTAATCAATGTTGCCTGAAGTGCAAAATGAAAATGGATTTTAACATGGTAAACCCCAAAAGTCAATGTGAGAACATATTTGTTTTTGGTTAGCAACAGATAATAGTCAAAAAAAATTGTCAATAGATAGTAATTAAAATAAATGGGAATAAAATTATTGATTGAAATTGAAACACTAGTTGAAAAAATGGAGAAGTGAACACAAATAAGAATCAATTAAAGGTGATTTGAGATTTATTACGTTTATTTATCCATAAACATCTTGTTAGCAGTTTTAGAAGTTGCCAAACTGAGTGCATAAATTCAACCAAAGTGCAAAATTATTAAAGAAAAAAAATTCATTGATAATTAGCTTTTATTTCTTTGATTAACATAATAATTACATGATATAGAAAAGAGTAAACTTCAGCAAAATACAAAAAAAAAAACCACAATAATTTTCGGATGAACTTGTAGTTCTAGCAGTAAATAAATCTTTGGTGCAAAACAAAAAATATAACATTTTAAATTTGTAGGATATTCCAAATAGTAATCCTATTTGTATGAGTTTTCGATGACTATTAATCAATACAGTCATTTAAACTGACATATATTACATAATATAGGAATGACAGCTACAATTGAGCATAGTTTATGAATATTACGGCTAACAAACAACAATAGGCTACTAATAAATGAACTATAATTGGCATAGATTTTCCTTCATAAGGATCGTAAAATTTATTACAGACATGAATCTACTGGCGTCAAAATTCTAATTTGTCTTGTTAACATCATATTAAGTTCTATTCAGTAAAATTCAAAAGTGATCAGTCCTAAAATCAGGTATAATCTGCAGTGGACATGATAATTGATTTTACTGCATTTTGATTTGAAGAGAATTTTACTAATCAATGTTGCCTGAAGTGCAAAATGAAAATGGATTTTAATATGGTAAGCCCCAAAAGTCAATGTGGAAACATATTTGTTTTTGGTTATCAACAGATAATAGTTGAAATGTTTGTCAATGGATAGTAACTGAAATAAATGGGAATAAAATTATTGATTGAATCTGAAACACTTGTTGAAAAAATGAAGAACAACACAAATGAGAATCAATTAAATGTCTAATTTGATATTTATTACGTTTATTTACCCAAAATGTGATAACCCGGAAATTCCCACCCTCTGGATCGACCATAAACCACACAGGTCTGAACCAAAGAATGGAAATCTGCGGATACATCAACTTTGGGCATACAACACATCAGAACAAATACAGAAGACTTTTATAACATCATAATAAATGTTACATCAGAGTACAGAATATATATCAGAGTACATTGGATAATATTACAGCGGAAGATAAATTACAAAAATTAATACATTTCAGCGGAACTAATCTCAGTGGAAGGCTATCAACATTCTGGCCACAGCTTCTGTCTTCAATCCAGGATCTTTGCTGAATATATCTGCCAAATGAGCTACTCGACTGCCTGTGTGGAAAGAGGGCACCCGAGTTTGCAAAGTGAAACAAACTACAGGTCAATCGTGGGACTGGTGTGAGAATTCTTAACCTAAATTATCTAAATAGAAGGCTAATCCCAGGACCACGCCGCTAACGCGGAACGGGTTTACTCCATTGGATTGACAATGCATAACTAAAGTAAATCATCAAATAACGCAATGCTTTTTAGAAAAATGAAACCATTATAAGACCCAGGTCCCATCACACAATGCAACGCACACCAGAGGATAGGGTTTTACCTTATAATGGTCAAGAAATGATAAATACGCAAAATACGATATTATTATTAGTGTGTATATATTTTAATTAAAACATTTCAATCATAATATCAATCCTAGACGGCATAGCTACCATCTACTATGTCGCCGTACTAGTAATACAATCAAAACCGTAAAGGGGCGTATTGGAAATTGGGTTTCCATCATGAGTCAAGGCTAGGGAGGAAGTCCTTACCGATTCGAGACACTCTAGCAATGTCCTAGGATTCGGACGCTGGCGAACCCTTGGATCCTGCAGGGCCGGTCCACAACTGCTTTAATGGATTAGTTATTCCTGAACACACGCTCCCCGGTCTTATTGAACCTATAATACGGTCGAGGGCGACCGCATGAATCCGAGGCCTCTAAAAATCCAACAACCACATAAGTAAATGTCTGGGCTCCATACCATGACACAACTTCTAGCTAGAAAGAAATGTGTGCACTCCATGCGTTCCCTTCTCCCGTTTAAGACTCTATCGGGTTGTGAGGCTCGCGAAGTCACGATATACACAAAGCTATGGCTAAATAGACTGTGCTTTGATCATCAACCACAAGGCCTGCTTTTCAACAAAGCCTTGATCAATTGCATCTTAGCATGCCACATTGTCAGACTCTACCGTATCGTTGATCATCTACCAATATATATATAACCTCTAAGCTCATACGTCTTAGAGAAGGGTGTTAAGTGAAGAATAAATTCTCCACCACCAAACAGAAATATATAATCGGTAGCATTCAAAAAAATACAGTAGAAAAGAATACAATGTCAGACACACAATTCATTTACAAGTCCGCTCTGGGTCTGAGCAAAACAATGTATCCATCGATCTCCAAATACGTTTGGACGATCATTACCAAATATCTTGCCTTGGAATGTACTGTCCCAATTCAAGATACCAGTCATCATCATCCCAACGATGTGAAAACCTTCGGTCTTCAGCCACCGTCTTCATCTTCGACTCTTGATCGTCGTGATGATTATTCAGAATGGGTTAAACCCGGTCTTTCTGAATAATTCGCGTATTTTGTGATTAAAAATCAAATATTGGAAAATCACACATTATGTCACATTCCGACCCAGAATATTCTTTTAATAAGATTTTCATATTAAAAGATTTTCATTAATTCTATCAAAGATAAATTAATAAATTAAATCATAAATCTTCCTTAAAAGATTTATTAAAAATTCTAAATTTGATTTAATTTCAAAAATCATTTTCACATATCATTTATTTTAAAGAATAAATCTTCTTTTAAACGGGTTAAAGAACTCGTGTCATTTAAAACACAGTTCACGATAAACCCACAAATCAATTTCCAAAATATGGAATTCCATAGAAATCAATCAATACATAATCGATGTGAATTTCTGTATCGGACTAACAATATACATGGAATAACGGCAAAGCCTCTTAAATTCCATATATAATATTGGTCTTCTATTACAGAAGCCCATCTCGATTATTACCAATCGAATTTCCACTTAATTCCAATTTAATATATATTAAATTGGAAAACTAGATTTTTAGAAAATGCCTTTTTAAATCTATAAAATAGATTTATAAATTCCAAATAAAAATTTCAATGTAAATTGGATCAAAGGACAAATGTTGTTTAAAAACACCGTCCACGATAAATCCACTTCACATCTCAATGTATCTCATATCATGAAATATAATTGCAAATTCTAATAATCTTAATTAAAGGATTTCCCTTTAAATATTAATTCATTATTATAAGAAAACATATTTTAGAAATAATCATTAAAAATATTCTTTACATAAAAGATTTTTATCTTTTACAAATATTCTTTATCTTAAAAATATTCTTTAACTAAAATATCTTTTATGAAAATATATCCCTTATATAAAAAGAATTTCTAATGTAAGAATATTCTTATTTAAAAGATCATCTAAATCGAAATGCGACTCAATCATTTTACCACATAATTTGGATTATATGGATTTCACACACATCATATATATGACAATAACAATATAATCATCAAATCATCCATTTACATCCAGAGTGTAAATTTCACTGCGTAAGCATTAAAAATTAAATAATAACGCTCATCGCAGCTTGTCGATCTAACGATCAACATACAACTAAATATTGGGATTAGTGTATGTTAATTTTCATCCCAACACCCGTGTGGGGTTTCAACCAACAAACAAATAATAAATTATTTGTGCACTTGGGCGATGTGTAAAAATAATCGTCCCAATCACATAAACAAGTCAGGTAACTTGTCTATGGAAGTGTAATACACAATATATAACACGATGATAAAAATGTCTCTTTTATTTATATTCCTTTTATTGCCTGTAAAATGTCAATAAAAATGAATTATTTATTTCTATTCCTTTATCGCATGTAAAATGTCGATAAAAATATAATCTTTTATTTCAGTACTTTTCATTGTAAACAAATGAGAAGAAGAATAAAATCTTTAATCCCATTTGTAATAGGAAATACAAATAATAACAAAATTATAACTTTTAATTTCATGCTTTATTTGCAATAGAGAATGCAAATAAAGATTCAGCTTTTTAATTTGATGTTTATTTACATAGAAGAATGTAAATAAATATTATAACTTTTCATTTCATAATTTATTTGCATTAGGGATTGCAAATGAAAATGTATCTTTTATTCTCATGTTTTATCTGCATTGAGTAATGCAAATAAAAATGTAATATTTAGTTTCTAGTTTTATTTACATCAAGAAATGTAAATAAAAGAATAACTTCTTATTTTATGTTTATTTACATCAAGTGAAGTAAATAAATATATAAAAATGTAACCTTTATTTTAATGCTTTGTTCGCCTTTAAAACATGCAACAAAAATGTAACATTTGTTTTTAATAAATTTGTTTGCATCTAAATTTGCAAACAAAATGTAATTTTTATTCTTCTTGTTTGTTTGCAACTAAAGTTGCAAACAAAAAATGAAATTTTATCTCCTTATTTTATTTGCATGATAGGATGCAAGTAAAAATGTATTTTCTATTTTCTACATTTCGTTTGCATTGTAGAATGCAAACAATCCTTTTATTTCTAACTTACATCTTGAATATAAAAAAATTATTATTGTTTATTTACATCAAAATGTAAATGTCCCCTTTTTCATTGTTTATTATTAACAAATAAAAAATCTCATCTTCTATATTTATTCTTTTCAATGAAAGCAATTTTACATAAAAATGTAATTCTTTAATTCTATTCTTTTTATTGTCTCTAGAAAGACAAATAAAATGTTACACAAAAATATATTCTTTTTATCGCATCGAAAATGTCGATAAAATGCATCACTAACATTGTCTATTTTTATCGCACTAAAATGTCGATAAAAATGAATCACTAACATTGTCTATTTTTATCGCACTAAAATGTCGATAAAAATGAATCACTAACATTGTCTATTTTTATCGCTCGATAAAAATGACAACATTAACCATTCTATTTTCACCGCATTCAAAATGACAATAAAATATTCAACATTGACAATTCTATTTTTACCACATTCAATAATGACGATAAAATATTCAACATAAAGAAATGAAAGCAAAATGTCCTTTTTATTTCTAAAAAGAAAAACAACAAAAATGCTTCTTTTAATGCTAAAAAGAAACATGACATAAAAATGTTCTTTTAATGTTAAAAAGAAGAAGCGACAAAAATGACCCTTTTCATGCTAAAAAGAAAAGGTGACAAAATATGTTTTTTTTTATTCTAAAAAGAAAAAGCGACAAAAATTATCTTTTTATTCTAATGCATTATCTTTACAAAAGTGTTATTTTAATATCAATGCGAATTCTCAATTTCTTACTACATATAAAAATGTAAACTTTATTTTACGATTGTAAATTCATGTCCCAATTACATAAAGAGATGTAATTGTTATAATGCAATACAAATTCCTATTCTAATTACATTGAAAGATGTAATTTTTATCATACCGTGTTAATTTACATCTAAATTACATAGAAAAATGCTATTTTTTTCATGCGGTACAAATTCAATTTAGATTACATAGAAAAATGTAATTTTTTTATCATGCGATGGAAATTTACATATAAATTACATAGAAAAATGTAATTTCTAACATACGACATAAATTCATATTTAAATTACATCTAAAAATGTAATTTTTATCCTACAGTGTAAATTCACATTATAATTACATGTAAAAAATGTAATTTTCATTCTACCGTTATCATTCGTATCTAAATTACATAGAAAAATGTAATTTTTGTCATACGGTGCAAATTCGTATATAAATTACATATAAAAATGTAACTTTTGTTATGCAATGTAAATTCACATTTAAATTACGTAGAAAAATGTAATTTATTTCATGCGATGAAAATTCATTCATAGATAACAAAATAAAAATGTTATTTAATTCATGCTGTGGAAATTCATTCATAAATACCACAATAAAATATGTTTTATTTCATACAATGTAAAAACATTTTCTTTTTATGTACAATGTAAAAATATCATCTTTTTATATTTATAATGTAAAAATATCAGTTTTTATATTTCACAATGTAAAAATATCAACCTTACTATTTTACGATGTAAAAATATCAACTTTACTATTTCACGATGTAAAAATATTAACTTTTCTATTTTACAAAGTAAAAATATTAACCTTTCTATTTTACAATGTAAAAATGTAATCTTTTCTATTTTACAATGTAAAAATATAATCTTTTCTATTTTAAATATAAAAAGATCGTCTTTTTATTTTCATTGTCAAAATTTCATCTTTTACATTTTCAATATAAAAGATTTTTTTTTATTAACATCCTAAAGTTTTCATCTTTTAATTTTCACTATAAAAAAGATTATCTTTTTATTAACATCATAAAGTTTTCATCTTTAAATTTTCACTATAAAAAGATTATCTTTTTATTAATCAACATAAAATTGTCATCTTTATTTTCTTCCTCGTCCAACGTTTTCATATCTAATTCCACCACAAATGATAAATATCACATCATAAATTCAGATCTAGCGCTTTAACCTCAGATCTAATATCGTATCATCTAAACACAAATCGAATTCACAACATAGAATAACATCCATCGCATAACGATTCATATTCGCCATTCAACATTAAACAACAAAAGAATAATAATTAAATTAATTAATATTAAATTAAAAATAAATTCTCACATTTTATAAATAAAATGACGTTCTTTCCTAATATTGACATTTTAAAACTAAAATGCCAATTTTACATCAATGTGACATTTCAAACTAAAATGTAAATTTGTTCTCTACCAAAAAATGTTCTAACTAAATTTGTGATTTTTTTTTGTTTACAGAAATATTTTAACTAAACATGTTATCTTGGTCTAACATTTCATTTTAAAATAAAAATGATATTTTAATTCTTACATAACGTTTCATAACAAAACTATTATTTTAAATCTAATGAGACATTTTCAACATTTTATCATAACACAATAAGTATCAAATTAACATATTAACATACAACATCAATCAACGCAACAATCAAGAATAACACAAATCAACGAATTCTGAATAACTATCATCGCAAATCTGAATTAAATCATCACACAATTATTTTAGAGCAAGAAAATAAATTAATAATTAATTAAATAATGAAAATTTGAATTCTCACATTGAATTTTGATCGAAAATCAACTGTCTCCGTTTCAGCTGTGGTCTGCGCCAACGCGAAGCTCTCGAGAAGACGAGTCCAACGCAACTTACGGTTTGTAAAACGGACCTCGTATGAGAGAGTCATGGATTTTTAAAGATCGTACAAATTAAATAATTAAATAAAAAAAAAAGCGGACCTTTCTTCCATCTTCACGTCGGCCGCTACCTGCACATGAAGGAACACAAAGCCGCACCCATCCCTTTCTGCACGCACCGATCATCAGAGCCCCGTTCATCGATCAACCGCCTCCATTCGAACCGCCACGCCAAGAGCCGCAGATTTCCATTCTTTGGTTCAGACCTGTGTGGTTTATGGTCGATCCAGAGGGTGGGAATTTCCGGGTTATCACACAAAAAAATTTTGTTAGCAGTTTTAGAAGTTGCCAAAATGAGCGCATAAATTCAACCAAAGTGCAAAGTTATTGAAGGAAATTATTTAATTTAATTTTCATAATCGATACTAGTATAATTACATATGTTGTAATTAGCATTAGCTTTAATATAGGTAATTATTATAAACGAAAAATTTGTAAAAACTAATAAACACAATTTGATTTCTATATGGAGAAATTAACTTTTCCAATAAGCAATATAATATTTGAAGAGCTAATTATTTAACTTATGAGAAGAAGGAAGATGAAGTATGCAGAGAGACATAAAGATGAAGCAACTCTAAATCCATTTCCTCTCGCTGTAGTAATTAGCGTGTTGAAAATTTAAAAGGTGTGTTACACGAAACAAATTTACATAACATGTATACATAATCATTCTGTTTGATTATATGTCAATTTAAAGGTAAGTATACCAAAAATCGATAAAACAATTAACCGGTGGTTTGAAGTAATTTTTTAATTTGAAGCAAGCAGTGAATAGAATAATTAAATAAAGCTATGACACAGTAAATGAGTTACCTTTCATATAAGTGTGCATGTTTTTCCTATTTGACAATTAGTCTGCAATTATTTAATTTACAGTAACAACTTCACGCAGTTTATATTAAATAAAAGATGAAATACATTTTAGGTCAGGAGAAGTAGAAAGACAATGGAGAGAAATGCAATTCCAGCATCTTCGTCATATTAAATACGCAGTAGGAAAAAAAAATTAGTTCATCCTTTTTAAATACACAGGAAACAAACTGTAACTGTGTTGTTCATACGTACATTGTGAACTTTTGGGCCTGAATATACGTCACATGTTAAAAACTTGCTGCCTGGTTAATATATAAATTATCCTTTGAACGTCAAGTCACAAATCTCTTGAACAACCTAATAAGATCTTGATACAGTGCTGCCATAATATTTGTTTCATGTAGTCATTCGTCAAAAAGTTGTTATCAAGGATTTTCGATGACTTATTTAAACTTCATATTTTAACATGTAGTGCACTTCATATTTCATGCTGTTGATCCTTCTGCCCTGCTCAAAACCGTTTATGTATTAAAGATGGAGCCCATGGTAGGTTTTGCTATCAACGGACGGATATCACTTTGCGGTTACTGGCATTACATTGGTGAAGATTTACAGTATACCAAAATACCTGGTACGTAGAAAGCAAAACCAGCAGGTAAATTATACCATTTATCTTCGTACAAAAGATGACGAATTTCTGGTGATTGTTTGGGTCCTTAATCTCAGGTTGCTATTTATTTTTATTTTACAATTTTTTAAAGCAATTGCAGCAAACAGAGGTGGATAAAATAGGCTAGTTATTTACATATAGCTCAAGCTATAGAGCATGGACAAACTAAGCTGACTATTTCACATTATTTTGTTAAGCAGTACAGGCATTTTAAAGTGAAATATTGTGTATAAGGAAGTCACAGATCAAAGGTCACAGAAGCAACTCACGGTGAAAGAATGTGAGCTTGCATTGCATCTCGCCCTGACCAATGTGGAAGAGTTGATGGAAATTTACTAGTGTGGGTTCTTAAATTTACCAACACTCGAATGTTATTTATTTGAAAAAACTTCAATGGTTTCATTTATATCTTGAAATTTTAGGGACTTGTTGAAAGGCGTTTTGGATTGTACATGATCATTTGTTGCTTCTAAACCATAAATTTTTGTGCGCATTTGTTACATGATTATTACAGAGTTTTGAACATTTTTTAAGCAAAGCTAATTTAAACAGAAATATGTGGTAATTTCTTACTTATAAAGCTACCGGATTGAGTCATATTTATCATATACTTGTTGTAAGAATATTCTCTAGTTTGGTATTCTTTTTCACATAACCGATTTTGATATTCTATTTTTTTTATATCATTATCCCTTAGTGTATTTTTTTTCCACATGTTTTCTATATTTCTTGTTATGTTTGTACATTATAATGCACTTCTTACTTGTCTTTCTTGTTTTTATTCATGATAGATACATACTTGAGGGAAAAGAGCTCAAATTTTACATTAAAAAGTTGTAAAAGAAGAACGGTAAGGCTGTTGTTGATTAATTTTCTATATTTACTCAAGGGAATGACTATGTTTATTGTAACGGTTTAGTTGGTGATATGAATGACTACTTTAGATTGTTTTGTTGGATATGCATTGTATTTTGATCGAATACTATGATTATTATTAATATATATAAATGAATTCGATTTAATTGTATTTGTTGCATTGGTATATGAAATATATTATTATTAATATTATGAACGAATTTTATTATTATCAGTATGTGAATAATAGATGCATATATTCCATTTTGGGATTTAAAATGCAACAGTTAAATATAGTTGTAATATGTATTGGGGCATAAATTTAGTCTATTACAACTTCTTAATATACGACGGTGTAATCACCGTTGTAAAAATTGTTTTACAACTGCTTTACACCGTTGTAATATGGTGATTCTGTTGTAGTATTATTGTAGTAACATTTACCAACATAAAAGAAAGGGAATACGAGTGGGTTTTGCAAATATGCATGTGATTGCCGACGGAAATAAAAACAAATGTCATTAATAACCTTGCTAAAATGTTTACATCTGTGACAAATTACTGACAGATTTCTAAGGTGAAGCAAAAGTTTTTTTTTTTGTTGAATATGTTCAAAAGGGAAACTGACTGGAGTCATAAAACCCTCCCTATTGCACCTAGCCCGACCCGCGAGCACCACATAAGTGGCTAATCTTAGCGTATGCACATGGTAAGCAAAAGTTGGAATTATCCGTTTCTAATTCTTTGTTGTTTAGCAAGGGATCTCTGACGGAATTTAAAAAAAATATTATAGAAATATATATCCGTCGGTAGAATGTCTTTTAAAAAATTTAAAATTAAATTCAAATATATTGACAAATGACGGTAAAATGCTGAAGAATTGACGTTAAATTCCGTCGCAAAATAGTCTGTAACGACCCGCATTCTACGTATCGAAGGATCGTAGGATATTTATTTCTTTCACATATGAAGTCGTATGGTCATGTAACTTTGGGAGATGACTATTGGGGTCGTTTCCCATGTTCATGGTTTTTGCCGATTTTTAAATGACCGTTTTGCCCCTATCTGATCTTGTTTCGGCCATAACTTTTGATTGGAAAGGAGTTTTGACTTGAAACCACTTCCATTAGATCTGGATGATGGTTTAGCTTTCCGTAGAGTGGTCACATTAGCCAAACGGACTCACCTTTTGGGAGATATGGCTGAAACAAGTTTCAAATGGTGAAAAACAGCTTAACCGGGCGTAATTTGGGTGATTAATGAGTGGGCCCATAACCCATTTCGGGATTAGGGTTATAGGAAGACTGATAGGGTTAGGAAATTCAGTTTCTATCATTTTCCAGCCGCCACTTTTTGTTCCTTCAAGTTTAGCCATGGCCTCCACTTTCTAAAACACCCTAAATCACCTTCTAACCGCGAATTTAGTCAAATCTACATCAAATCAAAGCGGATTAGCACAAGAATCGAGATAGAACTGTTGTATATCCTTGGGAACAACGCCAAACAGAGAATCATTTCAGATTTGGTAATTTGATTGTGGCTAAGGTGTGTGATTTGCATAGTTTTTCACTAATTATGGTTAATTAAGGGTAATTAGTGATAATTAGCGAAATTATACATGTTAAAAATCTAGAAAAATATTGGTAAATTTCGAAATATTATTTTAGGCCTCTTTAGAAAATTTGGTTAATTTGGTTAAGTTTTACTAATCCTATCATTAGTTTTGTTTAAACATGCTTAAGGGAAAATATGGGATTTTGGTTATGTTTGATTCGTTTTAACCTATCAAATTGTCGTTTTGATGTTAATAGTCGATTCTATTTGTTGCTATGACTGTATGGTTTGTTTTTTGATTGATTAGAAAAGTTAAATTGGTCGAAAACGCCGTCGAATGGCGTAAAGCAGCCACTGGAAGAAGTGCAGGAAATTAGTTGAACCGGATCGGATCGGAGGAGGGGAGCACGAACCGAACCGTGAAGCACCATGAAGCTCCGACCCTACCCGATCGTGGAGCACTACCCGATCTGAACCGCTCGTGTATGGTGGCACCGAACTGATCCCTTGCATTTAAAGCTCCGATTTGACCCGCTCATCTGGAGAGCCATCCGACCCGAACCGCTTGGAGACCCCGATCCGATCAGGAGTCGAGCTTGAACTGGTGATGAAGACCCAACCAGATCCGCAGCCCATCACGAACCGATCGCGATCCGAATCGAACCGATTTGGATGGAGAAATCCGACCCAACCCGATGTGGATGATCACAAATAGGACTACTTCGAGGAGCCCGATACAAAGCATAGTGAAGAGGTGCATATCCGAACCGATCCGGAGAAGACCAAAACCCGAGATGCAAAGGTAGTCCAAGTGGTAAGTTTGTACTCAGGATCCAGTTGGGAACCAATGAGTCAACTTCATGAGTTGGGCTTTGCTGTGGGACGTGTGCTAAGGGGTTATCGACGTCCATAGCTTTGATTTACCACCAAGACGAATGTTAGGCTACGTATCAGTGCAGTGGGGTAGTTATTACTCCATGTGGCAGAGTGATCGTAGAATGGCTATGAGCCGGTGTAGTGGAGTTGTTATGACTTCATGGGGCATAGTGAACATAGCAAAGACTAGTGGCTATGGATCAGTGCAGTGGTGTCATCATGACTCCATGGGGCAGAGTGATCATAGCAAGGAATAGGGTGATCAAAGTGGTGGATGTCGTATGCTTTACGCACTGAGTGAGAGATGTGAGGATGGTTGCTATGTTTGATTGTTTACTTTCATTATGACATGCACACCTCCACCCCCGTATTCTTTACACCATATGTTAGTGGCACCTTAGAGTACTGAGCGGTATGTTGTGCTAACTCTTTGGTTGCAGGTCCAAGTTCAAGTATGGTTTAGTATACCTGTTATTGTTCTGTTTGATGCTTATCGCTCATACCAGACTTTTGTCTGACCCAGAGTTATATGTCTCTTCTTATTACTCTGGGTGCTCTTAAACAGGCATACTAGAGACAGGTTAGGTGGTATGCACGGGCCGCTGTACCGGAGACAAGCAGAAGGCTCCCACATATGATATATATAGATATTCTCCCTGTGTCGCTGCTGGTCACTACATTGGGCATTAGTAGTGTACCTTTCCTTTATTTTGCTTTAGAGATAGTTTTAAAGTTGTAATAATGATGATGTGGAACATAAGCTGTAATTGGATTTTCCGCTGCTATGATGTTTAATTTCCAGCTTATGCACTGTCTCACCTGTTTTATGTCAAAGTATGTTATTATTATATTTTATTCTATGCGTTGTGAGATATTCTACAGGTTCTTTGTTAGTTCACCAGTAAGTTCTCTTCTTTTTCCTTTCTTTGGCGACAGTCCTGTGCTGGTTGGACATCGGCACAACGCACTTTCACCGGAACTGTCGACTGATGCGGGGCTGGCCGTCACATTTGGTATCAGAGCTCTAGGTTGCGTAGTTAACCTAGGGAAAGACACCAGGGAGAGATAATATGTATATGAGAGCGCGTAATTGTGATTATTTTGGTTTTCAAAAGCTATACATATATATACATACTACTAGTATAGCTAAGGATGAAGTCGCACTGCACTGACACCATAAAGAGGATGGTTAATCGTTTCTCTTTACAGATTGAACGATGAGCCGATATACGAGGAGTGCTGGTAGAGGAGCCAATAATGGGAATGCTCCTGACATGAGGGCTATGTTTACTGCTGACTTCATGAGGGAGATGCTCAAGAATGTGCAAGGAGCAGTTCCCAATGCTGTAGATGGTGGTGGTGCAGCGGTGCAGGCGCCTAGGGCCGATTTCGCCAAGCTATGCAAGGATTACACTAGTCATGGTGGAAAGCCGTTCCACGGAACGGAATCGGCCACGGATGTTCAGGATTGTTTGGATAGCTGTGAACGTATTTTCGAAGACTTAGGTATCGAGGATGCGATGAAGAGAAAGCTAGCATCCCGTCAGCTGCAAGGACGGGCGATGAATTGGTGGAATGCTATTAAGGCAGCTACTCCAGAGGACCAAGTTACATGGGATCAGTTTAAGGCCGATTCGGTGAAAAATTTATCCCAGTTGCTCAGAAGTCAGATTTATTTAGGATGTTCTTGGAGCTAAAGCAGAATGGTAGGGCTGTCTCGGAGTATATTGCTTAGTTCGATACTTTATCAAAGTATGGATTATATCTTATTGACACTCCTGAGAAGAAGAACGAGAAGTTCATAATAGGCTTAGATTAGTACTTGGGGGAAAGGCTTATTAACCACATCGATGAGACGTTTGAATCGATCGTGGGGAAACATTGAGGTCAGAGAGACTTTACCCTAAGTCGAAGACTGAGGTTGTATCTGCAGAGAAGTCAAAGCCGCAAGCAAGCGGTAGAGGCAAGAATGGTTCTCAGAATAAGAGAAAGCAGAATCAGACCAAGGATGGCCAGAAGAAGAAGAATAAGAAAGATAATGAGTGCTTCAGCTGTGGTAAGAAGGGCCACTATGCCAAAGAATGTCGGGCCAAGCCAGCGGATAGGAAGTGCTTCAACTGTCGACAAGTGGGACATCACAAGGATAAGTGTCTACAATGCCCTAAAGAAAAGCAGGTTGTGAAAGCATATGCTATCAACGTTGTTCCTTCTTTGTCAAACGCCCCAACTGCGGCGGAGAAAGGAAAGAATGTTGTTACTCAAGGTATGCTTTCTGTTTATGATGTTCCAGTTAGAGTGTTGTTTGATACCGGAACTTCCAGTTCCTTCATATCTAGTGACCTGGTAGATAGGTTGGGATGGAGCCCGAGATTGTCGATAGACCTTTGGTAGTGACGAACCCGATTGGTGGTTCAACTAGCATTAGCATGATTTGTCGTAATGTGGTCTTATCGAGTCATGGATGCATGTTTGTTTGTGATTTCTTTGTTTTGGGCTTTACTAGGTTTGGCATTATTTTGGGAGTTGATTGGCTCCCAAGATACGGGGTGGTGGTAGACTGTGAGGGATTTTTGGTGAAAGTTAGAGCGGATGATGGCCGGAGGGTAGTGTTTGGTGGTCTACCTAATGATGGGCTAATGGCTAGTTTTCTAAATTCCCTCGACATCCTGCATGATGAGTTGTCAGATGTGCCCGTGGCTGGCCAGTATCCGGACGTCTTCGAGGAAGTGACCGAACTTCCACCACACCGAGAGATTGAGTTACGTATTGACTTAGTAAAAGATGCCAGACCTACAGTGATGCCACTTCGTCGTATGGCGCCAAGGGAGCAGCGAGAGCTCGGGGTGCAAGTGAGCAATCTTTTGAAGAAGTGATTTATCAGAAGAAGTGTTTCTGAGTGGGGAGCACTAGTTGTGTTTTCTACCAAGGAAGATGGTTCCCTTCGATTTTGTGTGGATTACAGCGAGTTGAATAAGGTGACGAGGAAGAATAAGTATCCTCTACCGCGGATAGATGATTTGTTTGATCAGTTGAGTGGCACGAGAGTGTTCTCCCAGTTGGATCTCACGACAGGTTTTCATCAGCTTAGAGTGGAAGCTGAGAGTATAGCTAAAACGGCCTTCGGACGCAGTCTGGATTTTATGAGTGGTTGGTCATGCCATTCGGGTTGACCAATGCACCAGCATATTTTGTGGATCTTATGAATAGGATATTTAGAGATCAGTTGAATAAGGTTGTTCTTGTGTTCGTGGACGATATCCTTGTTTATTCGAGGAAAGAGGAAGAACATAAAGAACACTTGAGAATAGTGATGGAGGTGTTAAGAAAACACCAGTTGAAAGCAAAGTTTTCTAAGTGTCACTTCTGGAGGAGGGAAGTGAGATTCTTGGGCCATGTCGTTTCAGAGAATGGTATTGCCGTGGATCCTGCGAAGGTGGCTACGGTACAAGATTGGTCTACGCCCAAGAATGCAATGGACATAAGAAGTTTCTTGGGATTAGCTGGATATTATCGCAAGTTTATCCAAGACTTCTCTAAGATAGCAGCATTGTTGACTCAGTTGACTAAGAAAAATCAAGCTTTCGTCTGGAACGAAAAGTGCAAGAATGCATTCAAGAATCTAAAGGAAAAGTTAACGTGTGCACTAGTGTTAGTCATTCCTAAGGGGAATGAAGAGATGACGGTATACACGGATGCCTGTGGTACCGGACTAGGTGTTGTATTGATGCAAGGAGGTAGGGTTGTAGCTTATGTAAGTCAGCAATTGAAACTGCACGAGAGAAGATACCCTACTCATGATTTGGAATTAGCAGCGATCGTGTTCGTGTTGAAGATGTGGAGACATTATCTCTTGGGAGAAAGATTCGAGTTGTTTATCGATTATAAATCGTTAAAGTATCCCTTCTCTCAGAAGGATCTAAATCTCCGACAACAAAGATGGTTAAAATTCTTGGCTTCCTACGATTTCAATATCGCATACACACCAGGAAAGGGCAATGTGGTAGCTGATGCATTGAGCAGAAGACATACCAGTTTAGGGGCTATGTTTCTTGAGTGGAAGCAACTGGAGTACATCGCTGGGTATGATTTCAGACCAAAGTGCGAATTGGATCCAGAAATGTTTGCAAATTTGACAATCAGGCCTACTTTGATTGAGCGGATCGTCTCCAGTAAGAGGGACGATCCTAAACTATTGGAAATCATCTCCAAGTTAGAGATGGGTATCGATGAGGAGATAAACAAGTATGGGCTTGATCAAGATGGATGGCTTAGAAAGAATGGAAGACTGGTTGTGCCCAAGGTCAAAGGATTGAGAGATGAAGTGCTTAGAGAATGTCATCACTCAAAACTGACTATACACCCCGGTGGTAACAAGATGTATTGAGACATGAAGCAGACCTACTACTGGGAACAGATAAAAAGAGACATTGAGAAGTTTATATCCAAATGCATGAATTGCCAGCTAGTTAAAGCTGAGCAAAAGAAGCCTAGTGGTTTGTTGCAACCATTAGAAATTCCAGAATGGAAATGGGAACAAATCTCAGTGGATTTCATTGATGGGTTACCAAGAACTAGGTTGGGCCATGATAGCATTTGGGTGATTATGGACCGATTGACCAAGAGTGCAAGATTTATATCCGTCAAGTCGAATAGAACGACAACTATGTTAGCGGAACTATATGTAAAATGAGTAGTGAGATTTCATGGAATACCCAAAGGCATTTTGAGCGACCGAGATCTGTTGTTCACTAGTGGACTTTGGAAGAGCTTACAAGAGGCGTTAGGATCAGAATTACATCTCAGTACCGTGTATAATCCTCAAACCGACGGACAGACAGAGAGGGTGAATCGAGTATTAGAAGATCTCTTGAGAGCTTGCATATTAGACTTTGGTGGATCATGGGATGACCATTTGCATCTAGTAGAGTTGGCATATAATAATAGTTATCAATCCAGTTTTGGTATGGCTCCGTTTGAAGCTTTGTACGGAAGACTGTGCAACTCACTGTCATGTTGGTTAGAAACTGGTGTGAAGTTTGTGCTTGAACCAGATGTGATAAGAGAAACTTCAGCTAAGATTAAGGTTATCCAACAGCAAATGAAGGTTGCCCAAGATAGGCAGAAGAGTTATGCTGATAAGAGGAGAAGAGATTTAAAGTTATCCATTGGCGACTTGGTGTTTGTCAAGATTTCTCCGTTGAAGAGCATGATACGATTTGGCAGGAGAGGCAAGTTAGCACCAAGATTTGTTGGTCCATTCCCAGTTCTTGAGCAAATTAGGAATCTAGCATATAAAATTGAATTACCAGAGAAGATGGCAGGAGTTCATAACGTATTTCATGTTTTCTAGTCAAGGAAATTCGTGCACGACCTCGATGTGACTATTTCACCTGATCAGTTGGATGATATCGAGGTTGAACCCGCGACGGTTGGGAATCGTAGACCTATGTGTATTGTTGGGAACGATACAAAGCAACGTCGAAGGAAAGCAGTGAATCTAGTCAAAGTTCAGTGGGGTGAGAATGAGAATGACTGTACTTGGGAGACATATGAGAGTATTAGGAAGACGTACCCAGAACTCTTCGCCTGGTAAGATTTCGGTTTCGATTTAGTCCTTCCGCATGCTAGGATAGGCTTGTTTTGTTTGTTTTGCGTGTTTGATTGTTGTATGTGGCTGGTAGGCGTGTGAGATCCTTTGTATGTTTTGGGTTAAGGAATTTCGGGGACGAAATTTCTTAAGGGGGAGGGGGGAGGGAATGTAACAACCCGCATTCTACGTTTCGAAGGATCGTAGGATATTTATTGACTATTGGGGTCATTTCCCATGTTCATGATTTTTGCTGATTTTTAAATGACCGTTTTGCCCTTAGCTAATCTTGTTTTGGCCATAACTTTTGATGGGAAAGGAGTTTTGACCTGAAACCACTTCCATTAGATCCGGATGACGGTTTACCTTTTCGTAGAGTGGTCACATTAGCCAAACGGACTAACCGTTTGGGAAATATGGCTGAAACAAGTTTCAGATGGTGAAAAACAGCTTAACCGGGCCTAATTTGGGTGATTAGTGAGTGGCCCTGTAACCCATTTCGGGATTAGGTTTATGGGAAGGCTGATAGGGTTAGGAAATTCAGTTTCTATCATTTTTCAGCCGCCACTTTTTGTTCCTTCAAGTTTAGCCATGGCCTCCACTTTCTAAAACACCCCAAATCACCTTCTAATTGCTATTTAAGCCAAATCTACATCAAATCAAAGCGGATTAGCACAAGAATCGAGGTAAAACTGTTGTATAGCCTTGGAAACAGCGCCAAACAGAGATTCATTTCAGATTTGGTAATTTGATTATGGCTAAGGTAAGTAATTTGCATAGTTCCTCACTAATTATGGTTAATTAAGGGTAATTAGTGATAATTAGTGAAATTATACATGTTAAAAATCCGGAAAAATATTGGTAAATTTCGAAATATTATTTTAGGCCTCTGTTAGAAAATTTGATTAGTTTGGTTAAGTTTTACTAATCCTATCATTAGTTTTGTTTAAACATGCTTAAGGGAAAATATGAGATTTTGGCTATGTTTGATCCGTTTTAACCTATCAAATTGTCGTTTTGATGTTAGTGGTCGATTCTATATGTTGCTATGACTATATGGTATGTTTTGTGATTGATTAGAGAAGTTATATTGGTCGAAAACGTCGTCGAATGGCGTAAAACAGCCGCTGGAAAGAAGTGCAAGAAATTAGCCGAACCGGATCGGATCGGAGGAGGGGATAACGAACCGAACCGTGAAGCACCATGAAGATCCGACCCGACCCGATCGTGGATCACTACCCGATCCGAACCGCTTGGGGATGGTGGCACCGGACTGATCCCTTGCATTTGAAGCTCCGATTTGACCCGCTCATATGGAGAGCCATCCGACCCGAACCGCTTGGAGACCCCGATCCGATCAGGAGTCGAGCTTGAACTGGTGATGAAGACCCGACCCGATCCGCAGCCCATCACGAACCGATCGCGATCCGAACCGATTTGGATGGAGAAATCCGACCCAACCTGATGTGGACGATCACAGAAGGTCTACTTCGAGGAGCCCGGTACGAAGCATAGTGAAGAGGTGCATATCCGAATCGATCCGGAGAAGACCAAAACCCGAGATGCAAAGGTAGTCCCAGTGGGAAGTTTGTACTCAGGATCTAGTTGGGAACCAACGAGTCAACTTCATGAGTTGGGCTTAGCTGTGGGACGTGTGCTAAGGGGTTATCGACGTCCATAACTTTCATTTACCACCAAGATGGATGTTAGGCTACATATCAGTGCAGTGGGGTAGTTATTACTCCATTGGGCAGAGTGATCGTAGCCATGCTATGAGCCAGTGCAGTGGAGTTGTTATGATTTCACGGGGCAGAGTGGACATAGCAAAGTATAGTGGCAATGGATCAGTGCAGTGGTGTCATTATGACTCCATGGGGAAGTGTAATCATAGCAAGGAATAAGGTGATCAAAGTGGTGGATGTCGTATGCTTTACGCACTGAGTGAGAGATGTGAGGATGGTTGCTATGTTTAATTGTTTGCTTTCATTATGACATGCACACCCCTACCTTCATATTCTTTACACCATATGTTAGTGGCAGCTTAGGGTATTGAGCGGTATGTTGTGCTAACTCTTTGGTTGCAGGTCCAGGTTCAGGTATGGTTTAGTATACCTGTTATTGTTCTGTTTGATGCTTATCGCTCAAACCAGACTTTTGTCTGACCCACAGTTTTATGTCTCTTCTTATTACTCTAGGTGCTCTTAAACGGGCAGACTAGAGACAGGTTAGGTGGTATGCACGGGTAGCTGTACCGGAGACGAGCATGAGGCTCCCACGTATGATATATATAGACATTCTCCCTGTATCGCTGCTGGTCACTACTTTGGGCATTAGTAGTGTACCTTTCCTTTCTTTTGCTTTAGAGACATTTTTAAAGTTGTAATAATGATGATGTGGAACATAGGATGTAATTGGATGTAATTGGATTTTCCGCTGCTATGATGTTTAATTTCCACCTTATGCACTGACTCGCCTATTTTATGTCAAAGTATGTTATTATTATATTTTATTCCATGTGTTGTGAGATATTCTACAGGTTCTTTGTTAGTTCACCAGTAAGTTCTCTTCCTTTTCTTTTCTTTGGCGACCGTCCCGTGCTGGTGATGCGGGGCGGGCCATCACTTGGTCACTAAAATACCGACGTGAAATTTACCAAACAGTGTTATCTGTCATAAATCCGTCGTAATACATGTTTGGCGATGAATTCATCCGCTGTAAAATCAGTGTTTTCTTGTAGTGAAATGATGCATCAAAGTGGACGGGGACATGGTCGAAACAACCAACCTCGATGCCATTTAGCATGTAAAAATCTAAAGGAGTAAGCCATAACTTAAAATCAGGAAAGTGAAAGTTGTATGTACTAGGCCATCATCGCTTAGTAAGAGCCTCTACAAGGCATCGGTCAACATGAGAAAACCTAGGTAAAACTAAAAAGTCTCCAAATGGTGTCGCACGAAGTCTAACCAATATCAGCATAGGTAACTTATCAAAATACTCTGTCATACGATGTGCCCAACTACCTCGCATAGCAACATGTCAAAGCTAAACATACACATGCTGGTCTCTAAAGAAAATTTGTGTCGCAACTATTTGAACAAGGTAAACATGTGTAAAAAAGTCTAATCTTATTACTGTTTGAACTTTGAAGTTTGAACTAAGCAGCATTCGTTCCTATATAAAGAAACAAACTCCTTTGTAGACCTGTCATTTGCATTCTTGAAATATAATTTCTTTCATCATAAACGTTCAAGTTCAAACCCAAGAAAAAAAAGTTAACCTCCACCCAAATTCTTTATCAATGAACCAAGATACTGAAGCTTCCTCTTCCATTTCCAGCTCCAGTTGCATTGAACAATATCCAGAGGGTACAACTAGGGCTTCGTCCTCACTACGTGTTATTGGTGTAGAAAACGACTGCAAAAGGCTGAGGGAACTCGTGGAATCTGCAAAAAACCGAGATACCCTCATCTTCTACTCAAGACTAATATACACTGCAGTCGAGTGTATCAAAACCATGATCATTGAATGGAGCACCATGTTCCCGAAATGGGAAGTCGATGAACATAAATCATACGATCATTGCTGCAAGAAAGCTTACGATGTTTATAAAGGAATCAGAACCATGTTTTCCAATTCTATTTCGACAAGTTCTCCAAATGTTGGGAAACAATGGATGAGTCACGTACTTGGTTACTTTCTTGAAGACGATTCGGCGATCTAATCGGTGGTGCAAACCAGTTCGTACTTCCGCCGCCTCCTCTAGGATAAAACATCCCATGAAAAAAATAACTGATTTGCTTGCACAACAAATCAGTGCAGATTTGCACTTTCGAATATAAAAAAATTGCTCTTTTTTTTAATGGCGAAGGTAAGAAAATGTTGTTCAGATTGATATTCTC
Organism: Allium sativum; assembly: GCA_030737875.1. Classification (NCBI taxonomy): domain Eukaryota; kingdom Viridiplantae; phylum Streptophyta; class Magnoliopsida; order Asparagales; family Amaryllidaceae; genus Allium; species Allium sativum. The sequence continues at coordinate 18,301,644 of JASFAX010000025.1, forward strand.
GTCTACAATTGAAGATAATATATAGACGGAGATTAGAGCTGAACGAAAATACTAGGTAGTGAGAGAAATTCGGATCTACTGAAATAACGAGTCAAGAGTTTACCGCTTCATGTAAAAGTTGGCACAGAAATATTTTCCATAAAAAAGGTTTGAAAAAGGCAAGATTTTATGGTCCAAAAATATAAGTGTCTACACCACAAAGCCAAACCCAAACCCGAGCCCGAACCGGACCGAACCGGGCTGGGTCGAGTCGAGTCGGTCGCACGCGCGTGTGTAGTGGTCATGATGCATGGTCTCCCTCCTCACAACAAAGCATGTATTGGGAGCCCAAGGCCCCAACATGATTTCTTAGAAACAAGTACAAATACTTGATTCTTCCATATAGTCCCATGATGTGGGACTATTCACATATAGGAATCATTCATACACTTATTCCAACATTTTTAATAATTCACCTAATGTTTATAAAATCATTTCCAACAATCCCCCACTTGAATTTTTAAAAATATTTTCGAGCAGTTTCTAAAAACATAAGATTGTGCATAAACAAAGGTGTCATCCGACTTGAACCTTTGTATAGTGAATAAGATTCAGTTTTTACTAGAGTGACACGTAGTCTTGAACTCTATTCCTGATAACAAACCACACACAACCTTTTCAATAGTGCAATCAAATAAGCCCGTGCATTTATGGCCATGCACGTCTATCCTAGTTTAGTGAACGCTCTGGAGGTTTTGCCCAAAACTCCATAGGAAACGACCACATTTCCACATTCACATAGGTGAGTCTATCAAGAGTACTACTGAGGTAGGTACTACACTCCAAATAGAGTACGGATATCATTAAGAATTTCTATCAACTCATCATCTAATCACTTCAGGAATACATGCTTCTTGGTTTATTAAATAGCATGTTCAACTCCTATCACTACACAACTTGTTTTTACCCATTAAACCTAGTTCTTGGGATCTCCAGTCATTTAGGTCGGGTTACCATTGTGCGTGACTCAACAATCTAAGGGCAATAGTCCCATTCTTTTAGAAGAATTAAGGACTTTCTCTCTGGACAGTCCTTTCGTCAAAGGGTCTGCCAAATTTTCATCACTACGTACGTAATCCACTCTAAATGTATCTGTAGAAAGTATTTCTCTAACAGTGCTGTGTTTATGACGTATTTGTTGTCTCTTACCGTTATAATAACGATTCTGAACTTTTGCAATAGCCGTTGTACTATCGTAATGTATCAACACAGCTGGTATCGGTTTTTCCAATAAGGGAATCTCAGCTAGCAGATTTCTCCAATACTCTGCTTCTTCACTAGCTGTGGCTAGTGCTATCATCTCAAACTCCATAGTGGACTGAGCCAAAATACTCTGTTTCTTGGATTTCCAAGAAACAGCTCCTCCAGCGATGCTAATTATATAGCCACTGGTCGCTTTAGAATCATCAGATAAGGTATTCCAGTCTACATCAGAATATCCTTCAAGTACAGCTGGAAACCTTTCATAATGTAATCCAAGCTTCATAGTTCGTTTAAGGTATTTCACGACCCTTTCAATAGCATGTGTAACACCCCGTAATTCCATAACGCTAAGATTCACAAATCAAGGCAGAATTAAAAGTTAAAATAAAAATCAAGGGAAACAGGCTGCGCCATTGCGTTCTTCTCGGAATTCTGCATGAAAACGAGTCCGAGTTTGCATGAATCGGTGTCCGTATGAGGAAGATATGGCCTCCGGAAGTTTCAGCAAGGTTCAAATTTCAAAACAGACTCAGAAGCGGGCTGGGCGGGAAATTTCCCGCCCAGGACCCCGGGTCGACTGGGGAGTCGACCCCCCCTCCCAGGTCGACTGGGGAGTCGACCTAGGTGTCAACCCCCCCAGGTCGACTGGGGAGTAGACCTGGGTGTCGACCCCCCCTGCTTTTTCCAGCTTTCTGAACCTGGTTCGTTTCTCTGTATCTAGACGCCATTCTGACCAGATTCGTTGACTTCTACACATTATAAACAGCCCTAGTCTCCTCCTCTATTCACAATTCTTCTCTACCCTTTTGCTGCAAAGATTCTGAGTGAACATGGCTTCTTCTCTTCCACTTAAAATAAATAATAAATAGAATAATATATATAAAATAAATCAAGACGAGGAGATGCTGCTCAAAGACTTTCAAGAAGAGATTCGAATCAAGATTAAAGCTTCAAGATAAGGATCAAAGGCTAACGTCGCACGAATCATAGCAACGCCATCTTTCTTTTCAAATCTAAATCTCTGTAAGTCAGTTATATCTAGATTTGAACGTTTTCTCTGTTCGTGACATGAAATTAAAGGAATAAAAGAATATGCCAAATCTCTCTCTCTCTCTATTCGAATCAGTGCCTATACTCTTGAACCTAATTATGAACTGTTATGATTCGAGGACAAATAAGACCATGACTATGAAAGTATGGACCTTAAAACCATATGCCTATGACTATGAACATTTTCCAATGATTATGAACATTGCCTATGACTATGGACATTGCCTATGACTATGAACATTGCCTATGACTGTGACTGCGACTATGAGGATTATCTTCTTGACTAAGCCTATGCCTTTGATTAGGAAATATAAACTATTGCCTATGACATAATAAGGACATCTGTGATTAAACACCTGTGATTCATGACTAGGAAAGTGTTGCTTAAGTTAGGTCTACCCATGTTCTTGAACCTACGTCTCTATTCTGTCTATTCTTGGTTATCTTTGATTTTAGACCTTGGGAATTTACCTATTAAGTTAGGTCTACCCATGTTCTTGAACCGACGTCGTTATTCAACCCTCTTTATGCCAGTTAGTATGTCTATCTGTTGCATAGCATCTTTGGTTCATTCCCTATTTTCTACGAACCTAGCTTTATTTATAATCTAGACTGAATCACGATTATACGAACGGTGGGAATGCGGTTTGGGCAAAACATGAAATTTACTAAAAACGTAGTTTAACTTGGAAATTGGCATAAATTGGGAACATGTATTATGGCATGTTCATAGCAATGCAAATTGGATAAATTTGACATAAATTATAAGATGTGTAATTTGAATCTAGTATTGACGTGTAAATCTAGCATTTACATGAATAGTGAACTAGAGTAATAAGTCTAGTTTGACATGAATTAGAATGTTGAATCGGAATTGGATTAGCTAATTTGGCACGGTAAGTATATTGGCATAAATGTGAAATTGGCCATAATTGGGAATAACTGTCAGGTTTAGCAAAAAATCATGGTTAGTGACACTTAATTTGGTATAGTTTAGATACCAAAAAGCATAAATATGATATAGAGGGGAAAATGGGCCATAGAAATAAATGTAGACAGATTACATTAAAAGAGTAATTGGGAAATAAGTAAATTAGGAATAATTTACTTATAGAATTTGTCCTAAATGAGAAATGTAAATTTAGACAAATTAAAGATTTATTAACGACATCTCTTTTAATGAAACACCAGAAAGTTCTAGGGTGACAGAGAGGATAGTGTCTAGGCTTGGGTTTGGAAAATACAAGTTTCCTGCTCTCCCTGGCTATCCCTAACTGATCCGACGGACGGGATGGTTACTTTCAAAACCTGATTTGAAAATTAATCAAAACCCTTTGAACTTAGAAAACACGAATATGCCTAGCCCGAGGTTAGACTGAGTTGCGATGTGAACCTGCCCGGAACTAACCGGCACATCCAGTAGTCGCAACAATACCTGTCTAATATGAGTGGTAGCGGCTTTAATTTATTTAGTTAAAGCTAGAACAAGAATGGTAGGGTTAAGTTAACTAAGACACTTAACCGGTTCAACATGATAACTAGACAGATGGGTGGGGTTAGGTTCAGACTGACACTTAACACAGTTAAGCTAGAATGGGAGGGTTAAGTCCATAGGAACACTTAACCAGCTTAACACAATTAAGCTAGAATGGGAGGGTTAAGTCCATAGAGACACTTAACCAAACTCAAGGTAGCAAAACTAGACTTGTAGGGGTTAAGTAAAGTTAATACACTTAGCAAAATTAATATGTTAACTAGAATAGAGGTTGGGGTTAAGTAAAACCTAATACACTTAGCCAATTTTGATATGTTAGCTGGGCTAGACCGTAGGGTTAAGTAAACCTGAACACTTAACCATCAGGTAGTGATAAAGGAATGAGGTTAAGTCTAAAACATGAAGGGATAATACTTAACCATTAATAACATGTTAGTTAAAACAGACGGGCAAGGTTAAGTTAAAAAGGAACACTTAACCAATACAGGATGAAGGGGTAGGGTTAAGTAATAAGAAATATTTAACCAATATAACTTGGTTTGTGGTAGGGTTAAGTCAACGTGAATTGCTGATGACACTTAACCAGCTTAACAGGATAAAAGTTAGCTTGAATTGACTAATGACACTTAACCAATCCAAATTGATGGGAAAGAGAACTAAGTAGTGAACCTTAGTTAAAAGGAGCTAAGTAGTAAACCTTAGTTAAGAAAACAACGATTCTTGAAACTAAGTGGTAAACCTTAGTTGACAAAACTAAGTAGTAATTCTTAGTATAACACGAGGAGGAGCGAACGTCCGTCTGATTAAAAAGAAGGCTCCAACGAATTGGGTTACGAAGCCCGAGGCTTCGAGGGGACGGGAGGGTACTCTTGGTATCCCTCTATGAGGCTGTAGATGATCCTCCTGGGCTCACAGAGGTTAAGGTCTGCGTAGAAGAACCAGGGGTATGCCTTGGTTGCAATACATGGCAACCTAAAGACCAGGATGGACCGACGTGATTCAGCGAGCAAACGGTAGCCCTGTGATAGCGACTCGTCATCTACCATCCATCTTGAGTCAATCGAGATACGTGAAGTGGAAAGGCGGAGAACTCCAAAAGACCATATACTTGCTATCTAGTTATGGGTGAGGATGGCCATAGGATAGTGGGGCACCGGGGGCCGGCGTATAGTTCTCATTTTACAAGGTGTGCCTTTCATTAGTTGAGGGAGGGGTCAAGTGGGACCATAGCCACTGGAATAAAAACAGACCTTAGCATCTGCATCGGCAGATATCTGAAAGCTCCCGACCGAGTTCTGTATTCCTTGATTTGCTCTGTCACAGGACTCGGACCGCACATTACAGGACATGTGCACCTAGACAAGCGATAACGATTCGCGGTACATGCGTGGGGAAGTATAGGAACATATACCACTCTAGGTAGTGTGTCCTAGACTTGGGGGCATCGTTCAACAGGTAGCGTAATCCCTAGTTGGACTAGGTGGCATAAACCCTGAACTCGAGAAGTGTTCAGTTGATAGCGTAAACTCTAGTTAAATCTAGAAAGCACTTGATAGAAAACCCTGGATTAGATCTAGGTAATAAATAATAAATGTATGCCTGAAGGCAATGGAAACTACAGGGGTTGGGATCACGTTATCGTTACTAGTTGGAACACTAGTTAGGTGGTGCAGAGATATAGAAACCAGTATAACAAGGAAATAGTGAAGCGGCGAAAGTATTAGAGCATATCCAGTTTATCTTATCTTAGCATATCTTGTGATTATCTTGTCTAATCTTGCTGACCCTATGGTCATGGTGTAATCTTGGATTCAGTTAATTCATGTCGTTTGTTTTTCCATGTTCACATGCTAGAAGTTACTGAACTTACTCAGGCTTTATGTCTGACTCTGTTTTTCTTTCGTCTTCTTCTCTTCCGTTTCCCCCCCAGGTAGTAGAGGAGGGAGTAGTATAGCTCAGGTTAAGTTGGACTGTCACTCTTTCCCAGCTTGAAGATTTGTCGAAGTTTGCTTGGATTCTCTTATCAGATGCTATGGCTGGCTCTTGCTAAAATTGGGGAATATAAATGTTGTTTTATGCTTCTTTATTTTGTAAGACAGATGATACTCTAATATTGTAAAGAAATCATTGTACAAACTATTTTATCAATAAAGCAAAGTTTTATTTTCCGCTGTTTAATTTCTGTCTGTCTTGTAATTTATCTGCATCTTTTACCCTAAATGCGCCACAGAACTTAGTGCATTCCCTTTGTGAGTGACACTAACAGATGTGGGGTGTTACACGTGGTATCAGAGCTGAAGGTTACCAGATCAAATAAAGGATTTGAAAAATTATTTTCAAAACGGTTTTTAAAGAAGCATTTTCAAAAGAAAAGATTTGTTTTAAAGGCATATTCCCCAAAGCCATACGCACTATCTTCTCTTCCTCTGTTTGAATTCTTGTCTTCTTCTTTCTTGAGTCTCTGGGGCTCCTGGCTTTCTGGGAGGTAACCTCATCGGTGGGCGAAGTAGTGCCCCGGCTTCCATCCATAGTCGTAGTTGTCTCACCTACGGCCAATTTTCCTTCAAGCTTATAGGGTTTTCCGTACGATGAAAGCAGTTTTCGAAAGATTTGTCAACATACGGAGAGGATGAGGAGTTTGGCTAAGGAACATAACCCTAGTATGAGGAATTCATGGATGTAGGTTTAGCTCACGAAGGAGGAAGAAATTATAAAACCAAAGACAAGAGGAAGTATTTTTACTAGGGTAGGATAGGGCATATACGAGGAACAAGATTTTCTGAAGGGCAAGTACATACTTTCACCACCAAGCGTACCTAGGAGAAAGGTTGTAAAGTTCTGTTGGAAGAGTCTAGTCTTGTTGTTCGTTTTAGCGCTTCGCATTTGTTCATATCCACTTCCATAGTTGAGTCTCTGCACCATAGTACTTGTATAGTACAAAGATCCCACTAGAGTCTCAAATCCAATTGGTGGTCCGACCAGTTTATTTTTGGTTAGTAGGGATTTGAGAATAGCTATCGAGTTTGCTTATATCATCTCACATAGATCGTCTAAATTTAGAGGAGATATTCCTTGGGTGCTTGTCTGATATTGGTTTAGGCCTTTGGGGCTTGTACTTGAGGGATGTCGAGTTCGACTAGGATGGTGCGTGAGAGATGAATAGTTGTGGCCCGCACTCTAAAAAGCACGTAGTGACCTTTCAACCCTTATAGTTATGGCGGGATGGATAAGCTAAGAGGAGGGACCTCGAACCATCTTGGTATGTACACTTAGTATCATAGTTGACATCTGTTTACTTTGGAAATGGAGGTCAGAAACTTCACAATCGTGAAGTTAAATTAGTTAAGATACAGTGGAGTAAAGCTCAAGAAGGCTAGATACTAGCGTCATACCCTTTTTCTTAAGGGTGCATCCTTGATTTCTTTGTCTAGGAGCTTTACGTATAATTATTTCTCTTTTTCCAAAGTATATCCTCTAGGTCGTATCTTCGATCCTTAGGTAGAAGCCAATGGATGTAAACATGTGTTTGAAACATGTTATGGTTGGTGGTTGCAAGTGGTTGCTAATGGTTGCTCGTGAATGCATATGCACTAGATCAGTTCAGACGCTTTCATATTGCATTTACAGGAATGTATTTGTTTGTAAGTTGAGCCTGATATGTTATCATATGGATGTTGCATATGGATGAATGGCAATGCACACATGTAGTATTTACATAACTAGGGATGCTTGCATAAATGATTGGACGCATGGCACTGACATGATTTGCATTAAGGAGGTCAACTGAATCAGCAGACCGCCTGATTTTGCATTAGATAAAGACATATACACACACTATGCATATGAACATGAAAGCATTAGAAATCTTTTAAGGACAATGAATGCCTGTGATTGAATGGTTGAGTAGATGGGTGATTGGATGGTAGGACACATTCTTCCTAACTTGAAGATTTCGGGGACGAAATTCTTTTAAGTGGGGGAGAATGTAACACCCCGTAATTCCGTAACGCTAAGATTCATAAATCAAGGCAGAATAAAAAGTTAAAATCAAAATCAAGGGAAACGGGATGCGCCATTGCGTTCATCTCGGAATTCTACATGAAAACGAGTCTGAGTTTGCGTGAATCGGAGTCCGTATGAGGAAGATATGGCCTCCGGAAGTTTCAGCAAGGTTCAAATTTCAAAACAGACTCAGAAGCGGGTTGGGCGGGAAATTTCCCGCCCAGGACCCCAGGTCGACTGGGGAGTCGACCCCCCCCCCCCAGGTCGACTGGGGAGTCGACCTGGGTGTCGACCCCCCCCAGGTCGACTGGGGAGTGGACCTGGGTGTCGACCCCCCCAGGTCGACTGGGGAGTCGACCTGGGTGTCGACTCCCCCTGCTTTTTCCAGATTTCTGAACCTGGTTCGTTTCTCTGTATCTAGACGCCATTCTGACCAGATTCGTTGACTTCTACACTATATAAACAGCCCTAGTCTCCTCCTCTATTCACAATTCTTCTCTACCCTTATGTTGCAAAGATTCTGAGTGAACATGGCTTCTTCTCTTCCACTTAAAATAAATAATAAATAGAATAATATATATAAAATAAATCAAGACGAGGTGATGCTGCTCAAAGACTTTCAAGAAGAGATTCGAATCAAGATTAAAGCTTCAAGAAAAGGATCAAAGGCTAACGTCGCACGAATCATAGCAACGCCATCTTTCTTTTCAAATCTAAATCTCTGTAAGTCAGTTATTTCTAAATTTGAACGTTTTCTCTGTTCGTGACATGAAATTAAAGGAATAAAAGAATATGCCAAATCTCTCTCTCTCTCTATTCGAATCAGTGCCTATACTCTTGAACCTAATTAAGAACTGTTATGATTCGAGGACAAATAAGACCATGACTATGAAAGTATGGACCTTAAAACCATATGCCTATGACTATGAACATTTTCCAATGATTATGAACATTGCCTATGACTATGGACATTGCCTATGACTATGAACATTGCCTATGACTGTGACTGTGACTATGAGGATTATCTTCTTGACTAAGCCTATGCCTTTGATTAGGAAATATAAACTATTGCCTATGACATAACAAGGACATCTATGATTAAACACCTGTGATTCATGACTAGGAAAGTGTTGCTTAAGTTAGGTCTACCCATGTTCTTGAACCTACGTCTCTATTCTGTCTATTCTTGGTTATCTTTGGTTTTAGACCTTGGGAATTTACCTATTAAGTTAGGTCTACATATGTTCTTGAACCGACGTCGTTATTCAACCCTCTTTATGCCAGTTAATATGTCTATCTGTTGCATAGCATCTTTGGTTCATTCCCTATTTTCTACGAACCTAGCTTTATTTATAATCTAGACTGAATCACGATTATACGAACGGTGGGAATGCGGTTTGGGCAAAACATGAAATTTACTAAAAACGTAGTTTAACTTGGAAATTGGCATAAATTGGGAACATGTATTATGGCATGTTCATAGAAATGCAAATTGGATAAATTTGAAATAAATTATAAGATGTGTAATTTGAATCTAGTATTGACGTGTAAATCTAGCATTTACATGAATAGTGAACTAGAGTAATAAGTCTAGTTTGACGTAAATTAGAATGTTGAATCGAAATTGGATTAGCTAATTTGGCACGGTAAGTATATTGGCATAAATGTGAAATTGGCCATAATTGGGAATAACTGTCAGGTTTAGCAAAAAATCATGGTTAGTGACACTTAATTTGGTATAGTTTACATACCAAAAAGCATAAATATGATATAGAGGGGAAAATGGGCCATAGAAATAAATGTAGACAGATCACATTAAAAGAGTAATTGGGAAATAAGTAAATTAGGAATAATTTACTTATAGAATTTGTCCTAAATGAGAAATGTAAATCTAGACAAATTAAAGATTTATTAACGACATCTCTTTTAATGAAACACCAGAAAGTTCTAGGGTGACAGAGAGGATAGTGTCTAGGCTTGCGTTTGGAAAATACAAGTTTCCTGCTCTCCCTGGCTATCCCTAACTGATCCGACGGACGGGATGGTTACTTTCAAAACCAGATTTGAAAATTAATCAAAACCCTTTGAACTTAGAAAACACGAATATGCCTAGCCCGAGGTTAGACTGAGTTGCGATGTAAACCTGCCCAGAACCAACCGGCACATCCAGTAGTCGCAACAATACCTGTCTAGTGTGAGTGGTAGCAGATTTAATTTATTTAGTTAAAGCTAGAACAAGAATGGTAGGGTTAAGTTAACTAAGACACTTAACCAGTTCAACATGATAACTAGACTGATGGGTGGGGTTAGGTTCAGACTGACACTTAACATAGTTAAGCTAGAATGGGAGGGTTAAGTCCATAGGAACACTTAACCAACTTAACACAGTTAAGCTAGAATGGGAGGGTTAAGTCCATAGAGACACTTAACCAAACTCAAGGTAGCAAAACGAGACTTGTAGGAGTTAAGTAAAGTTAATACACTTAGCCAAATTAATATGTTAACTAGACTAGAGGTTGGGGTTAAGTAAAACCTAATACACTTAGCCAATTTTGATATGTTAGCTGGGCTAGACCGTAGGGTTAAGTAAACCTGAACACTTAACCATCGGGTTGTGATAAAGGAATGAGGTTAAGTCTAAAACATGAAGGGATAATACTTAACCATTAATAACATGTTAGTTAAAACAGACGGGCAAGGTTAAGTTAAAAAGGAATACTTAACCAATACAGGATGAAGGGGTAGGGTTAAGTAATAAGAAATATTTAACCAATATAACTTGGTTTGTGGTAGGGTTAAGTCAACGTGAATTGCTGATGACACTTAACCAGCTTAACAGGATAAAAGTTAGCTTGAATTGACTAATGACACTTAACCAATCCAAATTGATGGGAAAGAGAACTAAGTAGTGAACCTTAGTTAAAAGGAGTTAAGTAGTAAACCTTAGGTAAGAAAACAACGATTCTTGAAACTAAGTGGTAAACCTTAGTTGACAAAACTAAGTAGTAATTCTTAGTATAACACGAGGAGGAGCGAACGTCCGTCTGATTAAAAAGAAGGCTCCAACGAATTGGGTTACGAAGCCCGAGGCTTCGAGGGGACGGGAGGGTACTCTTGGTATCCCTCTATGAGGCTGCAAATGATCCTCCTAGGCTCACAGAGGTTAAGGTCTGCATAGAAGAACCAGGGGTATGCCTTGGTTGCAATACATGACAACCTAAAGACCAGGATGGACCGGCGTGATTCAGCGAGCAAACGGTAGCCCTGTGATAGCGACTCGTCGTCTACCATCCATCTTGAGTCAATCGAGATACGTGAAGCGGAAAGGCGGAGAACTCCAAAAGACCATATACTTGCTATCTAGTTATGGGTGAGGATGGCCATAGGATAGTGGGGCACCGGGGGCCGGCGTATAGTTCTCATTTTACAAGGTGTGCCTTTCATTAGTTGAGAGAGTGGTCAAGTGGGACCATAGCCACTGGAATAAAAACAGACCTTAGCATCTGCATCGGCAGATATCTGAAAGCTCCCGACCGAGTTCTGTATTCCTTGATTTGCCCTGTCACAGGACTCGGACCGCACATTACAGGACATGTGCACCTAGACAAGCGATAACGATTCGCGATACATGCATGGGGAAGTATAGGAACATATACCACTCTAGGTAGTGTGTCCTAGACTTAGGGGCATCGTTCGACAGGTAGCGTAATCCCTAGTTGGACTAGGTGGCATAAACCCTGAACTCGAGAAGCGTTCAGCAGATAGCGTAAACTCTAGTTAAATCTAGAAAGCACTTGATAGAAAACCCTGGATTAGATCTAGGTAATAAACAATAAATGTATGCCTGAAGGCAATGGAAACTACAGGGGTTGAGATCACGTTATCGTTACTAGTTGGAACACTAGTTAGGTGGTGCAGAGATATAGAAACCAGTATAACAAGGAAATAGTGAAGCGGCGAAAGTATTAGAGCATATCCAGTTTATCTTATCTTAGCATATCTTGTGATTATCTTGTCTAATCTTGCTGACCCTATGGTCATGGTGTAATCTTGGATTCAGTTAATTCATGTCGTTTGTTTTTTCATGTTCACATGCTAGAAGTTACTGAACTTACTCAGGCTTTATGTCTGACTCTGTTTTTCTTTCGTCTTCTTTTCTTCCGTTTCCCCCCCCCTCCAGGTAGTAGAGGAGGGAGTAGTATAGCTCAGGTTAAGTTGGACTGTCCCTCTTTCCCAGCTTGAAGATTTTTCGAAGTTTGCTTGGATTCTCTTATCAGATGCTATGGCTGGCTCTTGCTAAAATTGGGGAATATAAATGTTGTTTTATGCTTCTTTATTTTATAAGACAAATGATACTCTGATATTGTAAAGAAATCATTGTACAAACTATTTTATCAATAAAGCAAAGTTTTATTTTCCGTTGTTTAATTTCTGTCTGTCTTGTAATTTATCTGCATCTTTTACCCTAAATGCTCCACAGAACTTAGTGCATTCCCTTTGTGAGTGACACTAACAGATGTGAGGTGTTACACGTGGTATCAGAGCTGAAGGTTACCAGATCAAATAAAGGATTTGAAAAATTATTTTCAAAACGTTTTTTAAAGAAGCATTTTCAAAAGAAAAGATTTTTTTTAAAGGCATATTCCCCAAAGCCATACACACTATCTTCTCTTCCTCTATTTGAATTCTTGTCTCCTTCTTTCTTGAGTCTCTTGGGCTCCTGGCTTTCTGGGAGGTAACCTCATCGGTGGGCGAAGTAGTGCCCCGGCTTCCATCCATAGTCGTAGTTGTCTCACCTACGGCCAATTTTCCTTCAAGCTTATAGGGTTTTCCGTACGATGAATGCAGTTTTCGAAAGATTTGTCAACATACGGAGAGGATGAGGAGTTTGGCTAAGGAGCATAACCCTAGTATGAGGAATTCATGGATGTAGGTTTAGCTCACGAAGGAGGAAGAAATTATAAAACCAAAGACAAGAGGAAGTATTTTTACTAGGGTAGGATTGGGCATATACGAGGAACAAGATTTTCAGAAGGGAAAGTACATACTTTCACCACCAAACGTACCTAGGAGAATGGTAGTAAAGTTCTGTTGGAAGAGTCTAGTTTTGTTGTTCGTTTTAGCACTTCGCATTTGTTCATATCCACTTCCATAGTTGAGTCTCTGCACCATAGTACTTGTATAGTAGAAAGATCCCACTAGAGTCTCAAATCCAATTGGTGGTCCGACCAGTTTATTTTTGGTTAGTAGGGATTTGAGAATAGCTATCGAGTTTGCTTATATCATCTCACATAGATCGTCTAAATTCAGAGGAGATATTCCTTGGGTGCTTGTCTGATATTGGTTTAGGCCTTTGGGGCTTGTACTTGAGGGATGTCGAGTTCGACTAGGATGGTGCGTGAGAGATGAATAGTTGTGGCCCGCACTCTAAAAAGCACGTAGTGACCTTTCAACCCTTATAGTTATGGCGGGATGGATAAGCTAAGAGGAGGGACCTCGAACCATCTTGGTATGTACACTTAGTATCATAGTTGATTTCTGTTTACTTTGGAAATGGAGGTCAGAAACTTCACAATCGTGAAGTTAAATTAGTTAAGATACAGTGGAGTAAAGCTCAAGAAGGCTAGATACTAGCGTCATACCCTTTTTCTTAAGGGTGCATCCTTGATTTCTTTGTCTGGGAGCTTTACGTATAATTATTTCTCTTTTTCCAAAGTATATCCTCTAGGTCGTATCTTCGATCCTTAGGTAGAAGCCAATGGATGTAAACATGTGTTTGAAACATGTTATGGTTGGTGGTTGCAAGTGGTTGCTAATGGTTGCTCGTGAATGCATATGCACTAGATCAGTTCAGACGCTTTCATATTGCATTTACAGGAATGTATTTGTTTGTAAGTTGAGCCTGATATGTTATCATATGGATGTTGCATATGGATGAATGGCAATGCACACATGTAGTATTTACATAACTAGGGATGCTTGCATAAATGATTGGACGCATGGCACTGACATGATTTGCATTAAGGAGGTCAACTGAATCAGCAGACCGCCTGATTTTGCATTAGATAAGGACATATACACACACTATGCATATGAACATGAAAGCATTAGAAATCTTTTAAGGACAATGAATGCCTGTGATTGAATGGTTGAGTAGATGGGTGATTGGATGGTAGGACACATTTTTCCTAACTTGAAGATTTCGGGGACGAAATTCTTTTAAGTGGGGGAGAATGTAACACCCCGTAATTCCGTAACGCTAAGATTCACAAATCAAGGAAGAATTAAAAGTTAAAATCAAAATCAAGGGAAACGGGATGCGCCATTGCGTTCATCTCGGAATTCTACATGAAAACGAGTCTGAGTTAGCGTTAATCGGAGTCCGTATGAGGAAGACATGGCCTCCGGAAGTTTCAGCAAGGTTCAAATTTCAAAACAGACTCAGAAGCGGGCCGGGCGGGAAATTTCCCGCCCAGGACCCCAGGTCGACTGGGGAGTCGACCCCCCCCAGGTCGACTGGGGAGTCGACCTGGGTGTCGACCCCCCCAAGGTCGACTGGGGAGCCGACCTGGGTGTCGACCCCCCCTGCTTTTTCCAGCTTTCTGAACCTGGTTCGTTTCTCTGTATCCAGACGCCATTCTGACCAGATTCGTTGACTTCTACACTGTATAAACAGCCCTAGTCTCCTCCTCTATTCACAATTCTTCTCTACCCTTGTGCTGCAAAGATTCTGAGTGAACATGGCTTCTTCTCTTCGACTTAAAATAAATAATAAATAGAATAATATATATAAAATAAATCAAGACGAGGAGATGCTGCTCAAAGACTTTCAAGAAGAGATTCGAATCAAGATTAAAGCTTCAAGATAAGGATCAAAGGCTAACGTCGCACGAATCATATCAATGCCATCTTTCTTTTCAAATCTAAATCTCTGTAAGTCAGTTATTTCTAGATTTGAACGTTTTCTCTGTTCGTGACATGAAATTAAAGGAATAAAAGAATATGCCAAATCTCTCTCTCTCTCTATTCGAATCAGTGCCTATACTCTTGAACCTAATTAAGAACTGTTATGATTCGAGGACAAATAAGACCATGACTATGAAACTATGGACCTTAAAACCATATGCCTATGACTATGAACATTTGCCTATAATTATGAACATTGCCAATGACTATGGACATTGCCTATGACTATGAACATTGCCTATGACTGTGACTGTGACTATGAGGATTATCTTCTTGACTAAGCCTATGCCTTTGATTAGGAAATATAAACTATTGCCTATGGCATAACAAGGACATTTGTGATTAAACACCTGTGATTCATGACTAGGAAAGTGTTGCTTAAGTTAGGTCTACCCATGTTCTTGAACCTACGTCTCTATTCTGTCTATTCTTGGTTATCTTTGGTTTTAGACCTTGGGAATTTACCTATTAAGTTAGTTCTACCCATGTTCTTGAACCAACGTCGTTATTCAACCCACTTTATGCCAGTTAATATGTCTATCTGTTGCATAGCATCTTTGGTTCATTCCCTATTTTCTACGAACCTAGCTTTATTTATAATCTAGACTGAATCACGATTATACGAACGGTGGGAATGCGGTTTGGGCAAAACATGAAATTTACTAAAAATGTAGTTTAACTTGGAAATTGGCATAAATTGGGAACAAGTATTATGGCATGTTCATAGAAATGCAAATTGGATAAATTTGACATAAATTATAAGATGTGTAATTTGAATCTAGTATTGACGTGTAAATCTAGCATTTACATGAATAGTGAACTAGAGTAATAAGTCTAGTTTGACGTGAATTAGAATGTTGAATCGGAATTGGATTAGCTAATTTAGCACGGTAAGTATATAGGCATAAATGTGAAATTGGCCATAATTGGGAATAACTGTCAGGTTTAGCAAAAAATCATGGTTAGTGACACTTAATTTGGTATAGTTTACATACCAAAAAGCATAAATATGATATAGAGGGGAAAATGGGCCATAGAAATAAATGTAGACATATTACATTAAAAGAGTAATTGGGAAATAAGTAAATTAGGAATAATTTACTTATAGAATTTGTCCTAAATGAGAAATGTAAATTTAGTCAAATTAAAGATTTATTAACGACATCTCTTTTAATGAAACACCAGAAAGTTCTAGGGTGACAGAGAGGATAGTGTCTAGGCTTGTGTTTGGAAAATACAAGTTTCCTGCTCTCCCTGGCTATCCCTAACTGATCCGACGGACGGGATGGTTACTTTCAAAACCAGATTTGAAAATTAATCAAAACCCTTTGAACTTAGAAAACACGAATATGCCTAGCCCGAGGTTAGACTGAGTTGCGATGTAAACCTGCCCGGAACCAACCGGCACATCCAGTAGTCACAACAATACCTGTCTAATGTGAGTGGTAGCGGCTTTAATTAATTTAGTTAAAGCTAGAACAAGAATGGTAGGGTTAAGTTAACTAAGACACTTAACCAGTTCAACATGATAACTAGACTGATGGGTGGGGTTAGGTTCAGACTGACACTTAACACAGTTAAGCTAGAATGGGAGGGTTAAGTCCATAGGAACACTTAACCAACTTAACACAGTTAAGCTAGAATGAGAGGGTTAAGTCCATAGAGACACTTAACCAAACTCAAGGTAGCAAAACGAGACTTGTAGGGGTTAAGTAAAGTTAATACACTTAGCCAAATTAATATGTTAACTAGACTAGAGGTTGGGGTTAAGTAAAACCTAATACACTTAGCCAATTTTGATATGTTAGCTGGGCTAGACCGTAGGGTTAAGTAAACCTGAACACTTAACCATCAGGTTGTGATAAAGGAATGAGGTTAAGTCTAAAACATGAAGGGATAATACTTAACCATTAATAACATGTTAGTTAAAACAGACGGGCAAGGTTAAGTTAAAAAGGAACACTTAACCAATACAGGATGAAGGGGTAGGGTTAAGTAATAAGAAATATTTAACCAATATAACTTGGTTTGTGGTAGGGTTAAGTCAACGTGAATTGCTGATGACACTTAACCAGCTTAACAGGATAAAAGTTAGCTTGAATTGACTAATGACACTTAACCAATCCAAATTGACGGGAAAGAGAACTAAGTAGTAAACCTTAGTTAAAAGGAGCTAAGTAGTAAACCTTAGTTAAGAAAACAACGATTCTGGAAACTAAGAGGTAAACCTTAGTTGACAAAACTAAGTAGTAATTCTTAGTATAACACGAGGATGAGCGAACGTCCGTCTGATTAAAAAGAAGGCTCCAACGAATTGGGTTACGAAGCCCGAGGCTTCGAGGGGACGGGAGGGTACTCTTGGTATCCCTCTGTGAGGCTACAGATGATCCTCCTGGGCTCATAGAGGTTAAGGTCTGCATAGAAGAACCAGGGGTATGCCTTGGTTGCAATACATGGCAACCTAAAGACCAGGATGGACCGGCTTGATTCGGCGAGCAAACGGTAGCCCTGTGATAGCGACTCGTCGTCTACCATCCATCTTGAGTCAATCGAGATACGTGAAGCGGAAAGGCGGAGAACTCCAAAAGACCATATACTTGCTATCTAGTTATGGATGAGGATGGCCATAGGATAGTGGGGCACCGGTGGCCGGCGTATAGTTCTCATTTTACAAGGTGTGCCTTTCATTAGTTGAGGGAGGGGTCAAGTGGGACCATAGCCACTGGAATAAAAACAGACCTTAGCATCTACATCGGCAGATATCTGAAAGCTCCCGACCGAGTTCTGTATTCCTTGATTTGCCCTGTCACAGGACTCGGACCGCACATCACAGGACATGTGCACCTAGACAAGCGATAACGATTCGCGATACATGCGTGGGGAAGTATAGGAACATATACCACTCTAGGTAGTGTGTCCTAGACTTGGGGGCATCGTTCGACAGGTAGCGTAATCCCTAGTTGGACTAGGTGGCGTAAACCCTGAACTCGAGAAGCATTCAGCAGATAGCGTAAACTCTAGTTAAATCTAGAAAGCACTTGATAGAAAACCCTGGATTAGATCTAGGTAATAATTAATAAATGTATGCCTGAAGACAATGGAAACTACAGGGGTTGGGATCACGTTATCGTTACTAGTTGGAACACTAGTTAGGTGGTGCAGAGATATAGAAACCAGTATAACAAGGAAATAGTGAAGCGGCGAAAGTATTAGAGCATATCCAGTTTATCTTATCTTAGCATATCTTGTGATTATCTTGTCTAATCTTGCTGACCCTATGGTCATGGTGTAATCTTGGATTCAGTTAATTCATGTCGTTTGTTTTTCCATGTTCACATGCTAGAAGTTACTGAACTTACTCAGGCCTTATGTCTGACTCTGTTTTTCTTTCCTCTTCTTTTCTTCCGTTCCCCCCCCCCCAGGTAGTAGAGGAGGGAGTAGTATAGCTCAGGTTAAGTTGGACTGTCACTCTTTCCCAGCTTGAAGATTTGTCGAAGTTTGCTTGGATTCTCTTATCAGATGCTATGGCTGGCTCTTGCTAAAATTGGGGAATATAAGTGTTGTTTTATGCTTCTTTATTTTGTAAAACAGATGATACTCTGATATTGTAAAGAAATCATTGTACAAACTATTTTATCAATAAAGCAAAGTTTTATTTTCCGTTGTTTAATTTCTGTCTGTCTTGTAATTTATCTGCATCTTTTACCCTAAATGCTCCACAGAACTTAGTGCATTCCCTTTGTGAGTGACACTAACGGATGTGGGGTGTTACAGCATGTCAGTGCTCTATACTAGGTCTACTGGTAAACCTGCACAATAATCCTACGACATAGGCAATGTCGAGTCTAGTACAATCAGTGGCATACCAAAGGCTGCTAATGATGCTCGCATAATCAGACTGTCTAACACCTTCACCAGTGTTTTTAAATAACTTTACACTTGGATCATATGGTGTACATGCAGGTTTACAGTCAAAGTAATTGTATTTCTTCAGCATTTTCTCAATGTAATGAGATTGATCCGAAGAAATTCCCTTTTCTGACCTAGTAATTTTAATACCAAGGATTACACTTGCCTCACCTAGATCTTTCATATCAAAATTGGCACTTAATAAGGATTTGACTGAGTTTATGGCATGAATGTTTGACCCAAAAATGAGTAGGTCGTCTACATAAAGGCATATAATAGTGCAAATGTCATTCTCAGATTTGTAATAAATGCATTTGTCACTTTCATTAACTTTTAAAACCATGTGAAATGATTAAGTTATCAAATTTTTCATGCCATTGTTTAGGTGCTTGTTTTAAACGATATAATGATTTATTTAATTTACATACTTTATGTTCTTGACCATGTACTACAAATCCTTCAGGCTGGTCCATATAAATTTCTTTGTCTAATTCACCATTTAAAAAACCAGTTTTAACATCCATTTGGTGTATTAGTAAATTATGAATGGAAGCAAGTGAGATTAATACCTGAATGGATGTTATTCTATTTACGAGTGAAAAAGTGTCAAAGAAATCTATATTTTATTTTTGTCTAAAACCTTTAGCTATTAGTCGTGCTTTATATTTATCAATAGTGCCATCAGGTTTTAATTTCTTTTTAAGCACCCATTTACAGCCTATAGATTTACAACCAGGAAGTTAATCTACCAAATGTCAAGTCTTATTGGATTCCAAAGAATCCATCTCATCATTTATAGCCTCTTGCCAAAAATCGGCATCTAAAGAAGATAAGGCCTCTTGAAGGTTTAAGGGATCCTCCT
This sequence comes from Allium sativum, assembly GCA_030737875.1. Classification (NCBI taxonomy): domain Eukaryota; kingdom Viridiplantae; phylum Streptophyta; class Magnoliopsida; order Asparagales; family Amaryllidaceae; genus Allium; species Allium sativum. The sequence continues at coordinate 18,321,170 of JASFAX010000025.1, forward strand.
CTATAGTAAAAGCACAAAAATCCAAACCAAAATCTATTACGGTTCTTGCACTTTTACTTCTTCTAGGTTAAGCTTCAGAACTTTTATTAAGTTCTGTTCTAATAGGCATACTTGATGTGCCCCCACTATTCCTTAATTTAAAAGGAAATTTTATTTCATAAAAATTGGCATCATTTGATTCAATTATATTATGTGTATTTAGGTCATAAAATCGGTATGCTTTGCTATAGCATAGCCTATAAATACACATTCATATGCTCTACTTGCCAATTTTATTCTCTTAGGGTCTGGAATGCGAACATATGCTAAACAACCCCAAGTTCTAAAGTATGAGACATTGGGTTTATAATTCTTTAAAATTTCATAAGGTGAAATTTTATTCTTATATTTGGGGATTCTGTTCGGTACATAGCATACAGTCAATAAAATATCCCTCCACCAATGTTTTGCTGCACCAGTATTTAGTAGGATGGAAACTACTAATTCGGTAAAAGTCATGTTTTTGCTTTCAGCTTTACCATTCATTTCAGGTGAGGGTGCAGTTCTTTCATGTACAATACCATGTAATTTATAGAAGTCCAAAATTGAACTATATTCGTATTCTATTTCTCTATCACTACGAAGTCTCTTAATTTTCCTATTTGCTTGATTCTTAATTTTAGTGTTGAATGTTTTAAACATGTCAAATGCATCACTTTTATTTTTCATAAGTTACATAGGTGAAATCAGAGCAGTCATCAATAAAAGTGATAAAATAATGATGTCCGTGTCTAGTAAAAGTGCCATCAACCTTACATATATCAGAATGAATCAAGTCTAAGGGTTCAAAAACACTATCAACAGATTTATGAGGTTTCTTTGTGATTTTAGCTTGTGTACAGAATTCACATTTATCAGGTTCAGATTCTGACATTTTAGGAATCATATCTAGGGTGCTCATGTTATGAATTATTCCTTTATTAACATGACATAATCTAGAGTGCCAAATATTAAAATCACAACATATAAGCAGAAGTAGTCACTTTATTAGATTCAACATTTAATTTAAACATCCCCTCACAAGCATAACCCTTTCCTACAAAAGTTCCCGTATAAGTTAGGGTATACAAATCAGCCCCAATAACTTGAGTAAAGCCTGCTTTATTAAGGAGAAACACAGAAATCAGATTCTACCTCATCTCTAGAGTATGCATGACATCTTTCAGAATCACATTCTTTCCAGAGGTAAACTAGATTTCAACACTTCCAACCCTTGCAACTTTAGTGGTGTGAGAATCTCCCAACAACACTTTCTGATCATCAGCAGATGTGTATGTGGTGAACATATCACGATCTTAGCAGACATGGCGAGAAGCACCAGTGTCTACCCACCAACCCCCTGATCCACCAACAAGGTGAATCTCAGTAATCATAGCTGTAAGAGGCTCCTCAGTCAGGTTCGCCTGCGGTGCAGAGCTTGGCCTGTTCTGACACTTTCGTGCCATATGACCTGGTTTTCCACAGATGTAACAAAGAAACAACTGTCCAGAATCATTCTTTTGGGTTGGTTTTTGTTGTCCTTTTGGGTTTCCTTGCGAATTCCCATTTTGTTTGTTGCGTCAGTTCTGATTCTTAGAGGACTTCTGATTTAGTTTTAGAACTGCGGGTTTATTCTTTTTAGTGTTGTTGTTTGAGACAACCAGCACTTCCTCTTTCTGGTCTTGTTTTTGCGCCTCCTCCTCAATACGGAGGCGAGTGATCAAGCCCTCTAAGGAAAATTCCTTAGTCTTATGCCGCAAGACATTCTTAAAATCTTTCGAACCTGGGGGCAATTTGTCAATAATGACAGCAACTTGAAATTGTTCGTCCAATGTCATACCTTCAGAGATGATCTTATGAGCGATTTTCGGGAGCTCATGAGATTGCATCTCTACTGACATGTCGTCTGTCATCTGGTATTTGAAATAGTGGATGACAGCATACTTTTTTCCCTTGCCTCCTCCGTATCATACTTCTTTTTCAGCGCTTCCCAGATCTCCTTCGCTGTCTTGTCCTCCGAGTTGTAGTAGTCGTACAAATCATCGCGGAGGCCATTGAGTATGAAATTTTTGTGCAAATAATCTTGTTCAGTCCAGATCTATAGTTGCTTTGATTGTTCTGTCCTGGAAGTCATCTGCGCTTCATCAGTTCGGTCAGGTTTGTCTGGCAACTGCGGTTTGCCAGTGGTTAAAGTAGCAACCACCTTTCTCATCGTCAGATAGAACTCCATCTTCTGACGCCATCGCTTGAAATGCAAGTCTTCGAATCTGAATGGAGCAGTAGTCACGAGTGGAATCTGGAAGGCAGAGGGAGCATCATCATCATCTAGGGTTGATGTCGAAGCCATTGTTTCAGAATGTCTTCAAATTGTTGGGAAACAATGGCTGACTCATGTACTTGGTCGCTTTCTTGAAGACGATTCGGCGATCTGGTCAGTGGTGCAAATCAGTTCGTACTTCCACCGCTGCCTCTAGGATAAAACATCCTCTGAAAAGAATAATTGATTTTCTTGCACAATAAATCAGTGCAGATTTGCACTTTCGGATATAAAAAACTTCTCTTTTTTTTAATGGCGAAGGTATGGAAACGTTGTTCAGATTGATATTCTCGTCTACAATTAAAGATAATATATTGAAATACTGGGCAGTTAGAGTTTATCGCTTCATGTAAAAGTCATCTCAGAAATATTTTCCATAAAAAACGGTTTGAAAAAGGCAGGGTTTTCTTGTCCAAAAATATAAGTGTCTACACCACAAAGCCAAAGCCCAAACCCGAACCGAACCGGGTCAGGTCGAGTTGGCCAGTCGCACGTGTGTGGTGGTCATGATGCATGGTCTCCCTCCTCACAACAAAGCATGTATTGGGAGCCCAAGGCCCCAACATGATTTCTTAGAAACAAGTATAAATACTTGCTTCTTCCATATAGTCCCATGATGTGGGACTATTCACATATAGGAACCATTCATACACTTATTCCAACATTTTTAATAATTCACCTAATGTTTATAAAAACATTGCCAACACCAACCAAAAAGAGAGGCGATTCAAAGAAGATTCAGAAGTGGAAGAAGCAATGTGATAAAAACATAGACAAGAGCATGTCATTGATCAAGAATGCTTTATTCAAGGAATATTCTACCTGGTTTGATCACTTTGGATTTTATGAATACACCATGGGGCTTTTGGAGTTTTGTCCAGTTTATATCAAATTATGACGGTGGCATAATCTGTAAATGATGAGCAACTCAAATTAATAGCTGAAGTAGTTTTAGAAGAAATGGGAATGAGCTATAAAAATAAAATATACGACCAGCACTAACGCATTCTTGAAGACTGGGCAGGGAAATCAAACCTGACGAATTCAGAGAATCAAGGAGGAAGAGGAGGAGGAGGAGAAGAAGAAGCGGCGGAAAAGTCATAAGAAGGTGACATAATGAAGAGATTCCAAGAGCTAACTACAAAGGAGAGCCAGAAGAATTCAGAAGAAGGAGAAATCAACAAGATATCACAAGAAGCAGAAACCCAAAAGAAATTACAAGAAAACGATGAACTATTGAAGAAAATAAAAGAGGCTCATGAAAGATCAAAGAGTACATGATTAAATTATCGCAGTACTGATGTTCTGGAAAAAGATCTTGAGAAAATTTGCATGATAGTATTCTTGTTAAGAAGAGGTAATGAAAATCAAAACAGATTCTTATGAATTGCTTGGCTTGCAGAAATTCTTTCTTCTTGATTAACGCATGAACCCCGCATTCTACTATTGTTACAGAATTTTCTTTCTGCGTGTACACTTTGGTCCTAACAAGATTTTGTATGTGTTGGTTGTAGTAATTTTTATCTTTTGAGGTTAATTCTAGTTTAAATATATGCTGTTAGTGATGCCTCTTGGTATGTGATGAATGGAGCTGAAGGTTTTTGTACAGCTGATCATATTGTTTACTGTATTTATCTTCCAAAAATTGAAAATGACAAATGATTGTAAAAGGGGAGGTGAGTTATAAGATGAAGGGGTGGATGATCCAGTCAAAAAAAATTTATCCTCCATCACGCTTCATACTTTTACCCGAACTTGAGGACTAGGCATGGAGTGTTAGAAAAAGCACAGGGAATCAATTATATGCAGGATTGGAATATTATCGTATCAATACTATGATCTTGTTTCTTTCATTTCACATTTGACGTTTTTTTGGTAACATATTTCGTTAAAGCTGTTGTATATCTTTATATTTACTAGTAATAAGTTAAATTCCTTCAACTAAATTACTTCGTGTTATGGGGAATGACACGAAACAGCGTAGGAGGAAGATGGTTAATCTAGTCAAGGTGCAATGGAGTGAGGATGGAGACGATTGTACATGGGAGACGGAAGAGAGCATGAGAGCGACTCATCCAGAAATCTTCGTCGGTAGGACCCTTTGATATCGTATCTTAGTTATATCATTGTATCTTGTTGTTGATTGTTAGAATTCCGCGTGCTAGGATAAGGCTATGGATGCATGGCTTGATGGATGCTAGTTTGGATGATTGAATTGGCTTTCATGGATGATAGGCATGCAGAATCGTTGTGATTACTTGGGTTTGTTTGGAATTTCGGGGGCAAAATTCTTAAGGGGGAGGAGAATGTAACAGCCCGCATTTTACATATCAGAAGATCGTAAAATATATTTGTTTTATTCTCTAAGGGTTGGATCATTCTCATCTTTTAATATGTTGTTTATGGGGATGTGAGACATGTCCATAATTTTTACCGATTTTGATTGTGACCATTTTCCCCTGTCAGCCTTGTACAGGACATAACTTTTGACTCAGGTCGAATCAGAGGGTGAGACCTGTGCCATTGGAAAGGAATTGATGATTGCCTTTCCGTAGAGTGGTTACATTAAGGATTTGGCTCAGCGATTTGGGAGAAATCGCTGTTTTAAGGTTTTCAGTTGGCTATTCAGGTTTTTGAGCCTTAGTGGAATCCTATAAACAGGGGGTGAGAGTGGAGGGAAAAGGTTTACTTTTTCCCATTCTCTCATTTGAAGACATTTGATCTCCTTCTTCCTCCTACACCTTTCCACCATTAAAAATCCAAATCTAAGGGGGGAAATCGAAGATCTACGCCACACGATCTACATCATTTCAAAGGCAAATTCATCGGATCGAGGGGTTTGATTTGGAGTGCTCGCTGTCTGGATTCTTATTTCTATTGTTTTAGATTGTTTCGGCAAATCGGTGAGTGATTTACATCTCTCACATGAATGCAATGAAGTATATGAGTGTTTGTGCATGTTTCTCATCAAATTGGGATATTTTATCATAGATTTACACCATTATAAGTTTATTTTCATATGCATCACTCTATGATCTAATCCAACAAGTTTTACTCGTTAATTTCATGTCATTTTACATGTTTATGTTAGTTAGATATCTCATTTTGATCATTTGTTCATTTTAATGGTTTTTGGTGAGATTTACATCATTTTTGTGGTAATCGTCATATTCATGTGGATAGTAATGTTATGATATATTTATGATTGTGTTTGATGATTTTAGTTGAGTTGCTTTCATCGGATTCGTTGTTTGGCGAAGTTTTGGTCGAAATCAGAGTTGAATTGCAATATGCAGAAATTGGCTCGGTCAGGGGTTGGCTCGGCCATAGATTGACTCGGCCAGAGATTGGCTCGGCTAGGAGTTAGCTCGGCCACACGTTGAATCAGCTAGAAGTGGATCATATTGAGTCATATTTGGATCGGGTCCTATTTTGATCGGGTCATACTTGGATCGGGTCGGTAGGTTGCAACTGGATCGGTCGGATCGAAGCTCATATTCGCGATAGCACAACTAGGTCGGGTCAGGCCAGACTGGATCGGGTCGGGCTAGACTAGATCGGGTTGGGCTAGACTGGACTGGGTCGGGCTAGACTTGATCAGGTCGGTTGGTTGTTATATGGATTGGATCGGTTATCTTGGATCGGATCGGCCTAATTTGGATCGGGTCGGTCTGAAAGAGGGTGGATCGGTCATGTTTTTAACAGCGCTTTAAAACGTTGTGGCTGATAGTAACGATGCTGTGGTTTTCTTCCAACAGGACCATTTTCTGAAAAGTACGTTTTTTGGGTACGAATCAGATTTGGAGAAAAGGTTTGGAAAAAATATCGTTGTTGTAAGTTCTAGCAGGCTCAAAGCAGGGGTACGATGGGGCACCCAATAGACCAGAAGGTTGTTGGTCGAGTACCTTGGGTATCGCTGAAAGGCCTAGTTGTCAAGGTTGGACATTGTCAAGGTTGGACATATGGAGTTTATGCTAGAACTGGGGTTGCCCTTAACCCTTGACATATGGCAAGGTTGGCCATCATACGATTAACGATGGTTTCAAAGCAGGATTAGCGGTGATAGCCAGAGTCAGTCATGGATGATTGGTTGTTCTGTTTATAATATCTCACATAGATTATCCAAAGGCGAGGGAGATGTTCTTTGAGTGCTTAACTGATATTGGTCTAGGCCTCTGGGGAGAGTACTTATGGAATGTTAAACTCGATTATGGTTGTCTGTGTGAGACTTATATAATCTGGATGTCATGTTCGTTTTCCCTGATTAAATGGGTGTTCTGGTTTCCATGGATGAATGGTTAAATTGTTATTGTAAAGGCTATCACTCTCCGATGTGGGGAAGATAAAGTTGAGTTCTTCTCTGGTGTCGTGGGTAGATTAGTATGTTTATCTATCCTTTCTCATACACTTTATTGTTGAAGTTTATTAGCTGTTATATTGCTCACTAAGACTGTTGTCTGACTCAAGGTTTTATGTTTCCTCTTATTACCTTGGGCTGTTCATCCGGTTGTGGATATGCAGGCCAAGTAGCAGGTGACAGGTGATGCTTCAGTGGGGACGATGGTGCTGATTGTTGGCGAGCAGGAGGCTCACGTACTAGTTTTACTACTATCTAATAATTGGGTTTCCGTTGTTTGCTTTTCTGAATAATGTAGTGAGGCAACTTTGTATAAACACTATTTCAAGTTTGTGGATATTACTTTTTGGTTGTATGAAAGTCTTGTATTTCTGCTTCACTATTACTACCTGTTGTATATGTTCTATTATGTTTTATCCTTGCGCTGTAAGTTTACGACAAATTCCGCTTGTGTTTACCTACTCTGATGATCGTCCGTGACTGCCTTGCACACCTTTCAGCGCATTATTTCTTTTGTATAGTGCGGGGGTTATGGGCGGTCGTCACATTTGGTATCAGAGCTCCGGTCAACGATTTTCTTGCCAAATTTCAAGGATGTAATCACGTATGAGAGACGTGCTTGTAGATTTCAGTTGGATGCTAACTATATATTAGCATATATAGTAGTAATGCTTGTTTTCCTTTAGCAGATTTCTTGAAGGTGACTAATTATTCTAAATTGCAGATTTAGAATGAGTAGACGAGAAAAAAGATGCGCTGCTAGGGGAGCCAATACTCGAGGGGGGAATGGTGGTGAACCTAATTACCCGGCCATGTTTGAGGCCATGGCAGAAGCAATTATGCGAATGGTACCCGCTCCAGTGGCGGCAACGGTAGATGTTGGTGTGCGAGTTCCTAGAGTAGTAGATTTTGCAAAGCTATGCAAGGACTTTACATCTCTAGGGGGAAACCATTCAAGGGAACTAAACCAACTGAAGAGGTTCGGAGGTGGATGGATTCATGTGTTCGAATCTTTGAAGACTTGGGTATCGAGGATGCAATAAAGAGAAAACTTGCATCAAGGCAACTGCAGAGTAGGGCCATGGAAAGGTGGAATTCTATAACACTCGAGACCCCAGAGGAAGAAATTTCATGGGAGCTATTCCAAGATAAGTTTGAAGCAAAGTTTATCTCCATAGTTCAGAAATCTGCTCTATTCAAGAAGTTCGTAGAGATGAAACAGAATGGTCGTTCTGTGCTTGACTTTATTTCTGATTTCGAAGCTTTGTCTAGATATGCTTGTTCGTACATTGATACACCATATCAGAAGAACGAGAAGTTTGTCTTGGGTTTGGATGCTCATATTGGAAAGCCTCCAGTGGACCATCTTGATGATTCGTTTGAGAAGATAGTGGAAAAATCTATTCGTCATGAAAGCTTGTTTCCTAAGGAAGCAAATGTTGTCGCTGCCACCAAAGAGGCTCAGAAACCACAGTAGGGTGGTAATAACAAGAAGAGGAAGCTGCAACAGCAAAAGGGAAAAGATGGCCAAAAGAAACCCAAGAGTGAGGTGGTTTGCTTTAACTGCCAGCAGAAAGGTCATTTTGCTAATGAGTGCAAGAATCCCAAAGCTGAGAAGAAGTGCTTCAAATGTGGGAAGCCTGGGCATGAAAAGAAAGATTGTTCAGAATCAGCTAAGGGCAAGCAAGTTGTGATGGCATATGCTTTGGATGCTGTGCCAACTTCTTCAAAGGCTCCTGCTGCAGAGGAGAAGGGAAAGGGTGTCTTGGTGCAAGGTACTCTTTCAGTTAATGGTGTTTCAGTTCGTGTGCTTTTCGATACTGGAACATCACATTCCTTCATTTGCAATGAGCTTGTGTGTCTCTTGGGTTTGAAACTTGAGATTTGTGATAGACCCTTCGTAGTGACTAATCCAATGGGGGGTTCGTCAAATCTTTGCATGATATGTCGAGGTCTAGTGTTGTCGAGTCATGGTTGCTCTTTTGTGTGTGATTGTTTTGTTCTTAACTTCGCTGGGTTTGGGATCATCTTGGGCATGGATTGGCTCAAGAGGTATGCGGCAAGGGTGAATTGCGAGAAGCTAGAGGTGAGGGTCGAGGGTGTGGAAGGACGAAAGGTGTTGATTAGATGTAAGCGCGAAGACGGGGTCTTCGTGAGTTATCTATATTCGCTTGGGATTCCACAAGAAGACCTGTCATCAGTGTTGATCGCTAATGAGTATGTAGATGTCTTTGACGAGGTCAAAGGGTTGGCACCGCATCGTGAGATCGAGTTTAGGATCGATTTGGTTGAGGGTGCTAGACCAATCATTATGCCACTTAGGCAGATGGTGCCTAAGGAACAGCGAGATTTAGAGGTGCAAGTTAGAGACCTTTTGGGAAAAGGATTTATTCGGAGGAGTGTATCCGAATGGGGTGCACCGGTCGTATTTGCAACTAAGGCAGATGGCTTGTTAAGATTGTATGTGGACTATCATGAGATGAACAAGGTGACTAAGAAGAACGAGTATCCATTGCCAAGGATTGATGACTTGTTCGATCAGCTCCACGAAGCCAAAGTGTTTTCTCAGATGGATTTGGCAACGAATTTCACAAGTTGAGAGTGGCTAAGGATAGTGTGCCAAAGACTGCTTTTAGGACACCATCTGGTTTCTTCGAATGGTTGGTGATGCCATTCGGGTTGACTAACGCACCAGCGTATTTTGTGGATCTTATGAATAGAGTATTCAGAGACCAGTTGAACATGTTTGTGCTTGTGTTCGAGGATGATATTCTGGTTTACTCCAGAAATGAGGAAGAACATAAGACACACTTGAGAGTTGTGTTAGAGATCTTGCGGAAGCATCAGCTTAAGGCTAAGTTCTCAAAGTGTCACATCTGGAAGGATGAAGTGAGGTTCTTAGGTCATGTAGTTTCTGGAAAAGGGATAGCGGTTGACCTCGCTAAAGTTGCAGTAATCCAGGACTGGGATCGACCTTAGAATGCGATGGATGTTCGGAATTTCCTTGGGTTGGCAAGATATTACCGGCGGTTTATCAAGGATTTCTCCAAGGTAGCTGCACCGTTGACCGGATTGATGAAGAAGAACCAAGTGTTCACATGGGATGAAATGCGTGAACAAGCGTTTGGAATCCTGAAGGAGAGATTGACGAGTGCACCTGTGTTGACCAATCCAGGTGGGAATGAAGAGATGGTGGTATATACCTATGCATGTGGTACTGGACTTGGAGCAGTGCTAATGCAGAAGGATAAGGTTGTGGCTTATGCGAGTCGGCATCTGAAGCCGCATGAGAAGAATTACCCAACTCATGATTTGGAGTTTGCGACGATTGTGTTTTCCTTGAAGATGTGGAGACATTACCTGTTGGGAGTTCGATTCGAGTTATTTACGGATCACAAGTCGTTTAAGTATCTTTTCTCCCAAAAGGATTTTGAATCTTCGGCAGCAAAGATGGTTAGAGTTTTTGGCGTCATATGATTTTGGCATAGCCTATACTCCGGGCAAGGGCAACGCGGTTGCAGATGCGTTAAGTCGAAGACACGCAAGTTTGAGAGCGATGGTTTCGGAATGGAAGAGCCTCAAGTACTTGGAAAGGTTCGATTTCAGGCCAAGGTGTGAGTTGGAACCTGAAATGTTGGCGAGCTTGTTGATAAGACCTACTCTTATCGAAAGGATTGGCGAAAGCCAAAAGAAGGATGCGAAGCTTGTTGAGTTCATTCAGAAACTGGAACCAGAAGATGAAACACCCCACCTCCGTTAAGGTCACTCACAAAGGGAATGCCTTAACTTTGGTGGAGGTTTATAAGTAAAAGCCACAGATAAACTCAAGACAGATATAAATACACATATTTTAAACAGCGGAAACCAAACAAACTTTTATTTCATCAAAACGCGTTCAAACACAACATTTCCACAATTGTCTCAAAATACTTCCAATATTACAACCTCATTACTGTCTTGATTATTAAAGAAGCATAAAACATAAATAAAGTGACAAAAATCCTCATAGTGATATCCAAAGCAATAATCCGAGCAAAAGAGATCCAAATCATACATCTACGGTCTTGGGGCTTGTAAAGAGTCTGACTGAGCTGAGCTATTTCCTCCCTGTGGACCTGGGGGGGAAACGAAAGAAAAGAAGACGAAAAGAAAATAGAGTCAGACATAAAGCCTGAGTAAGTCTAGTATCTTTTCAGTATGTGGATAAGAAAAGGGCATGATAGATATAAACTGAAAATAGGAAAGTGTCACAAGCTAAGGAAGTGTCGAATGTACTATCGCACCCATGCTATATCTCTGCATCTACTTGAGTTTATTCTAACTGGCACCCCACGCTGAGGGTGAAGTGATCCCCATTTTTCTAAAGATCGGCTCTTACTCGCGTTAACATGTGTCATACGACCCCCAAGAATTGTAGATACCTATGCTGGTCCCACCATGGGGTGTATCAAGACCCATCGTGGCGGTCCCGACACAAATTCTAGAAGACATAGGTTAAACTACTGGTGTCCCCAGTGCTCTATTTGTCTGCTCCAGAGTGTGTGCACGCCCGCACCCCGTTAGACCTACACTGTGCACCCACCGCCGTCGTTTTGACCGCTTACAATCAGCCCAGTAATCGTGCCCCACCCTGCCTAGTTTCAGGGTACCGTTGATACCTAACTAGGGTTACTGCTGAAACGGGTCCCTCGTTACCAGGATTTTCTAGTCAAACATGTTAAGTGGTTAAGTGTCTGTATTTACCTAACCTGTAACACCCCACCTCCATTAAGGTCACTCACAAAGGAAATGCCTTAACTTTGGTGGAGCGTTTTAGTTGACAGAACAGAAATTTACAAGACAGATAAACAATACTTGAGAAATTATAACTTTATTACAGTGGAAAACAGAAATCAGTATGGTTACATCTTTACCAAAAACTCAAGTACATAAATATCAGTCTTGTTCAGAAAATCATCAGAGTACAAAACTTTAAAATCATAATCCCCATAGAAGGTGCCATAAGAAGTTAAGCCATGCTTTACGCACTTCAAGTACTTCAAGCAGAAGAAACCTGGATCAAGCTAAAGTATTCCCTCCTTGGAAAACCTGGGGGGAAATGGAAGAAAAGGGGCGAAAACAAGCAAGGTCAGACATAAAGTCTGGCAAGTCCAGTGACTTTCAGCATATGAACAGATAATAATAATCATGGCATGCAAATAAAACTGGATGAGAGATAACAGTAACAGGAGCAGCATATGTACTTAGGTTAAACAGAAGAAACAAAATAATATTACTTTTCATTTCTCTGCACTAATACTAGTATAACAGGATTAGGTGTCACCCTAATGTCTAAACTGAAACAGAAAGGGGAACAAAATAATTTCCACAGAAGAGAATACTAGTAATGGGCCTTTACCACCCCAACAGAAGCAGACAGAAACAGAATGCTAATAATGGGCCTTTACCACCCGAACAGAAACAGATAGAAACAGAATGCTAATAATGGGCCTTTACCACCCGAACAGAAACAGACAGAAACATAATGCTAATAATGGGCCTTTACCACCCGAACAGAAGGTACAGAAATAGAAATAGATTAATCCATACGGAAACAGAATGTAGAATTAGGTGTACACTAGTAAACGGGCCTTTACCACCCGAACAGACGGTACCACGCAGACAGGTGTTGCCACCCAACAGAAGCAGACGGTACCAACAGAAACAGACAGAACTAAGTGTACCCTAAAACCCTACCCCAAGCGATCGGCTCCCTAATACATAAATACCCTGTGTCGGCCCCACAATAGGGTGTATCACTCCCTAAAGTGACAACTAATTGGCACAGACCTATTTACAAATTTCACGGCGTCTTACATCCTCAAAGGCAGACCGGGATCCATGCACGCACATGACCCGGTTGGAACGCACCATCAACATCCCTCGCCATTATCAGAATGAACCACTTATAATTAGTTCAGTAAGCGTGCCCGGACCCAACCTACTGTTGGGTCAAAGTTTGATACCAGAAAGGGTTACTGACAAATATGGGTCCCAAACAACAGATGACACAAGTAATTTCCCTCCTAACCTTGCGTCCCCAGACTAACAGATTTCAGATTAACTTACAAGTTCAGACATACAGAGTTTAGATCAACTAGTTCACAGATCAGACAAGTTTTCAGATTAACGGATCAGATATACGGATTTAACAGATTCACAGATTTGTCTAACTTTGTAATTGGGCCTATAGATTCACGAAACGAGTTTGTTAAATTCATTAGTCCAATTGGTTTAACCCTATCCACCCAACACGTTTTAGACATCATATTTATCCCAGATTTGCATTAATTAAATATTAATGCACAGACCTCTAACATTAGGTCGGTAGCTCGTGGCCGCTGGATATGTCGGACGGTTTCGGGCAAACTTCTGCCACAAGCCAGACCTAACCTCATGTCTAAGCATATTTTAGTTATGCCTACGACCACTCACATTAGACTGACAGTTTGCGGTCGCTGGTTATGCCGGTTGGTTCCGGGTAGGCTTCTACCGCAAACAGAGTCTAACCTCATGTCATAGCCAATTCATTCCAATACAGATTTTTCAGATATTAGACTAATTCTATTTATTTAACAGATTAAACTTCTTCATAGGATATAACAGATTAATTAAATTTCCATGTTCTACCAAATATTAGTTCAAGCCTACGAATTTCCATACTCAGATTACCATTATCTAGTTTCAACAGATCATACAATTCAACGGGTAGCAGATCTAGCAGTTTAAGCGGTTCAACAGATTTAGCAGATAACATATTTAGCAGTTTAGGCAATTCAACAGTTTTAGCAGATAACGGATTATGCAATTTAACAGATTTAGCAGATAACAGATTTAGCAGATTATATATCTAAAACTCTATTTACATATCTTGCCTAATCATAAATTTAGCCTAAACTTACATGCCTAAATCAAGGTCATAATCCATAACATAATATATGCCCCAAATTTAAATCTTAATATTCCCATTTACAGTTCATGTCAAAACTAGATCTAATATACCAGTTTACCACTATGTCCATGTAAATCATTCTCTATTATAGCCAATTCAGATTATGCCAACATATTTGCTATGCCAGATTTACTTAATTAAGCTATGCCCAATCCCCGTATAACATGTTTCCACAAGTTTTCTAAATACTCATGAAATGGCCATATAGGCTTGATGTACATAACAGTGAATGGGAATAAACTATCAAAGTTACATACTAAATATTAGATCCAACGTCATTAAGGGAATAGGCATAAGAAACTAATTACAATAGTTATAGGCAACTAACCACAATAGTCATGGGCAGATAATCACAACAGTTTCCTATTCAATGTCATAGGCAATAGTCTCATAGACGTGAATCATAGTCATAGGCAATAGTCTCTTAGGCATGAATCATAGTCATAGGTAATAGTCTCTTAGGCATGAATCATAGTCATAGGCAATAGTCTCATAGGCATGAATCATAGTCATAGGCAATAGTCTCATAGGCAACGGTTTCATGTCCAATTATGCATTATTATTTGTCCCAAAATTTAGCGTTCGTGCGTTAATCTCTTATGAGATGAGGCGCAGGCTCGTAGTAGTCTGGCTATAGAACAGAAAGAAGAAAGAGGTACAGAATAGTCACAGAGAAAAAGATCTGACAGATAAGAATATACATAACCTCAGATTCAGATTTATAATCATGTCATAGTCATAATTACAGTTTATAGCGGAAAATAACTATACTTGCCTTTCGTGGTTTTAAGAAAGGATAATAAACCGTTGTTGATGCAGAAATGCTGAATTATTCCTCTTTAATTGTTGTCGTAGCTCTAGACTTTGATTTGAGATTTGATTTAGCCTTTAATTCTATTCAGGTTGGAAGAAGATGCATCAGTCCAAGTTTTGATTCCAGCAGGATAGCGACGCCATTTTTATTTTTAATTAGAACAGAGGCAGAATATAGACAGAATGAAATTGTGTAGAGAAAATGAGGCTAGGGGGCTGTTTATATAGGATTAGGCGGACGAATCTAGACAAAAAAAGGAGTCTAAATACATCAGAATGCATCAGGTTCAGAAAGAGGGTTCGGGAGGCAGGTCGACCCCCAGGTCGACACTATGGTCGTCCTGGTCCCCCCAGGTCGACACTATGGTCGACCTAGCCCCTGGGAGGTCGACACTATGGTCGACCCCCAGGTCGACCTGGTCCATGGGCGGGAATTTTCCCTCCCAGCCTGTTCTGGGATTTTGAATTCGAATTTGAATTCCAATTTTCGAGCTGTTTTCGATTCTGAAATTCTCTGAAACTTCGGAGGGCCATATCTCGCTCATACGGACTCCGTTTCTCGAAAACTCAGACTCGTTTCCAAGTAGAATTTCGAGACGAACGCAATGGGGCAACCCATTTCCCTTTATTCTTATTTTATAATTTAATTATTCTCTGATTTGTTACTTATATGATTATAGAAAATACGGGGTGTTACATTCTCCCATCCTTAAAGGATTTCGTCCCCGAAATCTTCAAGTTGAGAAGAATGTGTCCTGCCATCCAGTCATCCATCTACTCAACCATCATCCACAAGCATCCATTGTCCTTAGAAAACTTCTAATGTTGTATGAACATATGCAAAAGTGTGTCTATATGTTCCTTATCTAATGCAAAGATCAGGCGGTCCACTGATTCAGTTGACCTCCTTAATGCGAATTATGTTAGTGCCATGAGTCCAACATGTATGCAATTTTCCTATTTGATACATATCATTCTTATATGAGTGGCAATCATTCATTCATATGCAACATCCATGTGATGAGTCAATCATTTTGCATCCACGGAAAATGAAAATGCTCACACATCCATATGCAGTATGAGAGTGTTTTCGAGCCGATCTAGTGCCTAGTGTGTGTATATGCATCCACGAGCAACCACTAGCAACCACTTGCATCCACTTGCAACCATCAAACATAACATGTCTCAAACACATGTTTACATCCATAGGATTCCTACCTATAGGTTGAAGACTCGATTGATAGGATACAGTCGAGTGATGGTAGCGAGTGCGGATAAACAAAAACTTGGTTTCCATTAGACCTTGGTTGAGAGACAAATTCCCCTAAGTATCAACCCCGAAGATCGAAATCATCATCAGATTGACACCCAGAGGATTACCCTCTTTAGACAATGTCAAAACTGGAAATCTAAACCATATCAGAAATATTCAGATATTTACAGATTACCGGTACAGATCAGATTACTAAATGATTCTTAGGAAACTAAGCATGATAAAAACCCAGAATGTATGCGTCATAGTCAACTTAACGCTCAACACAGACACCCAACTTACCACGCTTAGATGAGTCATAACCCTTATGGGTCTGAGTCTATAGCGGAATCAGAAACAATACTAGTATTCAAGTGCAGAGTATCGATCACAGAATCGAAATACCAGAATGAGAAAAGAGTTTTAACTCAGAAATCAGATAAAGAAATTAAACCTCTTACTGAAAGTTTTCCTATTTCTATCCTATCCACTAGCCTCGAGAGTGTTCGCCTGTCTTCCAGAAGTTGGTCCTGCCCTCTGCCCTTGCCCTCGTTTCTTCGGATAGTCCCTAGTGAAGTGTCTCATCTCACCATAGTTGAAGCAGGTGCCCTTTCTTTTTATGCAATCCTTGTTCAGATGAGTCGAGCTTCCACAAGTAAAGCACTTTTTCTCCTTCTTATCTTCAGACTTTTCACCCTTCTTTTTTGTTTCCTTTTTGGGCCATGCTTTCTTGTTTTGTGGTTCTTCCTTCTTTGCCTCTTTCTTGCCGTTGTCTTCCTCGTTCAGTAGTGCCATATCCACCAATCTCTCGTAAGTCGCTCCTATGGGTACGTGGTTCATGGCTAGGTTGTGCAGTAGCTCGTTCAATCCTTTAACAAAGCAGAGAGCCTTTTTATGCTGGGTGTTGACTAAATCTAGTCCGAACCTAGCCAGTTGGTTGAACTAGTTGACGTATTCCTTGACCGTCATACTTCCTTGTTTAAGAGATAAGAACTTTTCCAGTTGTAGACTTCGTTCAGCTTGCGAGAGGAATTTCGTCTCAAACCTTGTTCTGAAATCCATCCATGTTTCAACCGGCCTCTCGGCGTTAGTGACTTCCCACCAATAGGAAGCTTCGTCCTTGAGCAACCATACCGCCAATTGTACCTTCTGCCTATTGTCCACCTCGAAGATAACGAACAAATCCTCAGTTTCTTTGAGCCAGTTCCTTGCTTCTACGAATGATTCAGTTCCCTTGAAATCCTTTCCACCCATGGCCCTAAAATCTTTACAGATCTTTGAAAAAGCAATTGCACGAGGAGGGGGCGGAGGAGGAGGAATCGCAGCAGCTGGAGGAGGAATATTTACTGGGCCTGCATCGTTGGCCCTAGCCTCTAAGTACCTCCTGAACCAGCCAGGTATTGGCACGCCCTCTGGAAAGTTAAGATTCCCAGACATGCTGGAATGAAAGAGAAAGATTTAAAACGGAGGACGGAAAAGATAGATATATGGCTTTTTGGGGATTATGTTTTTCAAAATAAACTTTATTTTTGAAAATACTACCTTTTTAAAACCTTTTTGAAAGTAATTTTCAAAAACTTTTTATCTAATCTGGTAACCTTCTGCTCTGATACCAAGTGTAACACCCCACCTCCATTAAGGTCACTCACAAAGGAAATACCTCAACTTTGGTGGAGCATTTTAGTTGACAGAACAGAAATTTACAAGACAGATAAACAATACTTGAGAAATTATAACTTTATTACAGCGGAAAACAGAAATCAGTATGGTTACATCTTTACCAAAAGCTCAAGTACATAAATATCAGTCTTGTTCAGAAAATCATCAGAGTACAAAACTTTAAAATCATAAACCCCACAGAAGGTGCCATAAGAAGTTAAGCCATGCTTTACGCACTTCAAGTACTTCAAGCAGAAGAAACCCGGATCAAGCTAAAGTATTCTCTCCTTGGAAAACCTAGGGGGGGAACGGAAGAAAAGGGGCGAAAACAAGCAAGGTCAGAAATAAAGTCTAGCAAGTCCAGTGACTTTCAGCATATGAACAGATAATAATAATCATGGCATGCAAATAAAACTGGATGAGAGATAACAGTAACAGGAGCAGCAGATGTACTTAGGTTAAACAGAAGAAACAGAATAATATTATTTTCATTTCTCTGCACTAATACTAGTATAACTAGATTAGGTGTCACCCTAATGTCTAAACTGGAACATAAACGGGAACAGAATAATTTCCACAGAAGAGAATACTAGTAATGGGCGTTTACCACCCCCAACAGAAGCAGACAGAAATAGAATGCTTATAATGGGCCTTTACCACCCGAACAGAAACAGACAGAAACAGAATGCTAATAATGGGCCTTTTGCACCCAAACAGAAACAGACAGAAACAGAATGCTAATAATGGGCCTTTACCACCCGAACAGAAGGTACAGAAACAGATTAATCCCTACGGAAAAAGAATGTAGAATTAGGTGTACACTAGTAAAAGGGCCTTTACCACCCGAACAGACGGTACCACGCAGACAGATGTTGCCACCCAACAGAAGCAGACGGTACCAACAGAAACAGACAGAACTAAGTGTACCCTAAAACCCTAACTAAAGCGATCGACTCCCTAATACATAAATACCCTGTGTCGGCCCCACAATAGGGTGTATCACTCCCTAAAGTGACAACCAATTGGCACAGACCTATTTACAGATGTCACGGCGTCTTACATCCTCAGAGGATGACCGGGATCCATGCACGCACATGACCTGGTTGGAACGCACCATCAACACCCCTCGCCATTATCAGAATGAACCACTTATAATTAGTTCAGTAAGCTTTCCCGGACCCTACCTACTGTTGGGTCAAAGTTTGATACCAGAAAGGGTTACTGACTAATATGGGTCCCAAACAACAGATGACACAAGTAATTTCCCTCCTAACCTTGTGTCCCCAGACTAACAGATTTCAGATTAACTTGTTTACAAGTTCAAACATACAGAGTTCAGATCAACTAGTTCACAGATCAGACAAGTTTTCAGATTAACGGATCAGATATACGGATTTAACAGATTTACAGATTTGTCTAACTTTGTAATTGGGCCTACAGATTCACGAAACGGGTTTGTTAAATTCATTAGTCCAATTGGTTTAACCCTGTCCACCCAACACGTTTTGGACATCATATTTATCCCAGATTTGCATTAATTAAATATTAATGCACATACCTCTCACATTAGGTCGGTAGCTCGTGGCCGCTTGATATGCCGGGCGGTTCCGGGCAGACTTCTGCCACAAGCCAGACCTAACATCGTGTCTAAGCATATTTTAGTTATGACTACGACCTCACACATTAGACTGACAGTTTGCGGTCGCTGGTTAAGCCAGTTGGTTCCGGGCAGGCTTCTACCGCAAACAGAGTCTAACCTCGTGTCATAGCCAATTCATTCCAATACAGATTTTTCAGATATCAGACTAATTCTGTTTATTTAACAGATTAAACTTCTTCATAGGATATAACAGATTAATAAAATTTCCATGTTCTACCAAATCTTAGGTCGAGCTTACGAATTTCCATACTCAGATTACCATTATATAATTTCAACAGATCATACAATTCAACGGGTAGAAGATCTAGCAGTTTAAGCGATTCAACAGATTTAGCAGTTTAGGCAATTCAACAGTTTTAGCAGATAACGGATTAGGCAATTTAACGGATTTAGCAGATAACAGATTTAGCAGATTATATATCTAAAACTCTATTTACATATCTTGCCTAATCATATATTTAGCCTAAACTTGCATGCCTAAATCAAGGTCATAATCCATAATGTAATATATGCCCCAAATTTAAATCTTAATATTCCCATTTACAGTTCATGTCAAAACTAGATCTAATATTCTAGTTTACCACTATGTCCATGTAAATCATTCTCTATTATAGCCAATTCAGATTATGCCAACATATTTGCTATGCCAGATTTACTTAATTAGGCTACGCCCAATCCCCGTATAACATGTTTCCATAAGTTGCCTAAATTCTCATGAAATGGCCTTATAAGCTTGATGTACATAACTGTGAATGGCAATAAACTAGCAAAGTTACATACTAAATATGAGATCCAACATCATTAAGGGAATAGGCATAAGAAACTAATTACAATAGTTGTAGGCAACTAACCACAATAGTCCTGGGCGACTAATCACAATAGTTTCCTATTCAATGTCATAGGCAATAGTCTCCTAGGCGTGAATCATAGTCATAGGCAATAGTCTCTTAGGCATGAATCATATTCATATGAAATAGTCTCTTTGGCATGAATCATAGTCATAGGCAATAGTCTCATAGGCATGCATCATAGTCATAGGCAATAGTCTCATAGGCAACGGTTTCATGTCCAATTATCCATTATTATTTGTCCCAAAATTTAGCGTTCGTGTGTTAATCTCTTATGAGATGAGGCGCAGGCTCATAGTAGCCTGGCTATAGAATAGAAAGAAGAAAGATGTACAGAATAGTCACAGAGAAACAGATCTGACAGATAAGAATATACATAACCTCAGATTCAGATTTATAATCATGTCATAATCATAATTACAGTTTATAGCGGAAAATAACTGTACTTGCCTTTCGTGGTTTTAAGAAAGGATAATAAACTGTTGTTGATGCAGAAATGCTGAATTATTCCTCTTTAATTATTGTCGTAGCTCTAGACTTTGATTTGGATTGGATTTAGCTTTTAATTCTATTTAGGTTGGAAGAAGATGCATCAGTCCAAGTTTTGATTCCAGCAGTGTAGCGACGCCATTTTTATTTTTAATTAGAACAGAGACAGAATATAGACAGAATAAAATTGTGTAGAGAAAATGAGGCCAGGGGGCTGTTTATATAGGATTAGGCGGACGAATCTAGACAGAAAACGAGTCTAAATACATCAAAATGCATCAGGTTCAGAAAGAGGGTTCGGGAGGCAGGTCGACCCCCAGGTCGACACTATGATCGACCTGGCCCTTGGGAGTTCGACATTATGGTCGACCCCCAGGTCGACCTGGTCCATGGGCGGGAATTTTCCCTCCCAGCCTGTTCTGGGATTTTGAATTCGAATTTGAATTCGAATTTTCGAGCTGTTTTCGATTCTGAAATTCTCAGAAACTTCGGAGGGCCATATCTCCCTCATACGGACTCCGTTTCTCGAAAACTCAGACTCGTTTCCAAGCAGAATTTCGAGACGAACGCAATGGCGCAACCCGTTTCCCTTGATTCTTATTTTATAATTTAATTATTCTCTGATTTGTTACATATACGATTACAGAAAATACGGGGTGTTACATAACCCCACCCATCAATTCTTGTTAACATGTTGAATTTGGTTAAGTGTTATAGTTGACTTAACCCTACCATCTGTCCTTAGCCTCTTAGGAGCACCTGACCACTCACATTCGACAGGTATTGCTACGGTTACTGGATATGCCGGTCGGTTCCAGGCAGGTTTACACCGTAGCTCGGTCTAACCTTGGGTCCTTACTGGGCTCAATGCTTAACCACCCACACTGGATAGGTATTGTTGTGACTACTGGATAGCCGGGCGGGTCCGGGCAGGTTTACATCACAACTCAATCCAACCTCGGGTTAAGCATATCGTGTTTTCTAAATTTTCATATTTTAATACTTTTCAATTATATATGTAAATGTCATATCTTTTATTTTTGGGTATAACAATTAATACTGCTTAAATGCCATTGTCGTTGGCATGTGCCAACCATGCCAACATATATTTTCATGTTCTACACTCAACGTTATTACCCCGTTTATACGTTCGCAACGTTATAACAAATGTTGGGCTCGACAAAATTCAGCCCAACTTTAAAGCGTGAGAAAAGGGAAAATCAAGAACATGTTATATTTTACAACATATAAGGGTGTGTGGCGCATGAACTTGCAATTTAGTGATACTAACATAAATGATGGGTCATGTGAACTTGCATTAAAATCAAAGTATAACTAAGTAGGTGACATATGAAATGGCATAGTTTTGGTTTATACAAACTTGGGTTTAAACATGTTTAACTTGGCATAATGTCAACCACAAAACTAGCATGTTGTATATTTACCAAAATGTCCAACTATAACATCTAATTACATAGCCAATTTCAACATGAACTTGCATAGTTTATGAAACCCAAACGATACTTAACATAGATCCAATTATACTTGCAAATAAACATAAGAATGATTTCATAGGTTTTGGGTCATGTAGGCATAAAAAGTTTCAAATCTAGAACATGTTTACATAAGCCTTAATTTAGACTTAGTGAATGTATATAGTCCATGTCATAGGCGTAAACATAAAGGGATCAAATTCTAGTTTTTTGCCACAAACTTGCAAGTGCATTGTTTTCATATACAATTATTCAATAGGCTTGCATCAATCAATTTAGGCCACAAATATCAATACACAAGTCATGATAGAATCATTACAATACACAGAATTTATATCATATTCATACAATAACACAATTCTATTTTCATTTACATCGAATCACATCACAATTTTTAATCATATTCTGAAAGGTCACTATACTTACAACGAATGCAGAATCTTGAATTTTGGATTCTGAATTCTGAAATTGAGATGCGCTCCTTTGGGTAGATTAACGTTGCGCTGATTAATTTGATTAAACTTTATTTATTTTTTTAATTTGATTCGTCTCTGGGCTTTTCTGTCTTGACGGCTATGCTCAATTCCTCCTTGGCAGCATGACGACTCCCTCCTTATTTTTTCGTGTGAATTTTCAGTTGAGACTTAGGGTGTATTTATAGATTTTTAAATTGTTTTGAGCCGTCAGATGAAGACAGGAGGAATCTAGGTCATACAAAGTTCAAAGAGCCAATCAAGAGATGACACGTCAGCCCTAGTGACACACAGAGCCACAGAAATTCGAGCCAGAGCCAGACCTAGCCAACCAGGTCGACCAGGTATGTCGACTGGCAGGTCGACACCCAGGTCGACACTATGGTCGACCTGGTGTGGCCAGGTCGACACTATGGTCGACCTGGGGAGGCCAGGTCGACACCATGGTCGACCCTATGGTCGACCTGGTCTCTGGCCGGGAATTTTCCCGCCCAGCCCAGTTTGAACCTGAAACTCGAATTTTTGAATTTTAAACTGAGCTGTTTGAATTTAAATTTTATTCTGAAACTTCCGAAGGCCATAACTTCTTCATACGGAGTCCGTTTCGCGCAAACTTGGACTCTATCTCAAGCAGAATTCCGAGACGAACGCAATGGCGTAACCCATTTCCCTTAATTCTTTTATTTAGAATTAATTACACTTTAATTTGTGAAGCTTAACGTTATAGAATTCACGGGGTTTTGCATTCTCCCCCCTTAAAAGGATTTCGTCCCCGAAATCTTCAAGTTTAGAGGAATGTATATCCTACCATCCAACAGTCCATCTACTCAACCAACAAACATAGGCATCCACTGTCCTTAAAAGACTTCTAATGCTTTGTGATCATATGCATAGTGTGTGTATATGTCCTTATCTAATGCAGAAATCAGGCGGTTTACTGATTCAGTTGGCCTCCTTAATGCGAATCATGTAAGTGACATGAATCCATTATGTATGCAAATTTTTCCTACTCATAATTCTACATGAGTGCACAACTTATTCATACAAATGTGACAACCATATGACAGCATATCAAGTTTCAACCATATACAAATGAGAATACATATATGCATATGCAATATGAAGTGACTGAGCCGATCTATAACCTAGGGTGTGTGTGTATATGCATCCACGAGCAACCACTAGAAATCACTAGCAACCATTTGCAGCCATCTTCCATAACATGTTTTCAAATACATGTTTGCATCCATTTGTTTTCTACCTAAGGAGCTAGGAAAAGGACCGAGGAGATATACCTAAAAAGATAGATAAAGCATAACTTAAGGAAAAAGATAGATCGAAGATGTACCCTCAAAAAGAAGAGAGTAGGCAGCGCGTATTCTGTCCTCAGTTTCCTAAGTCGTGTCTTCCTCGGCGTCGCTCCACTGAACTTTAATGAGTTTGACTTCGCGGTTGCGTAGCTTTTTCACTTCAGTTCCTAAGATGCGGGTTGGAACTCTCCTCACAGTTGCTTCACGTTCCACTTCGGCTTCTTCTAGAATGCTAGGTTCCACCACTTCCGCAGACTCATGCAAACACTTCCGGAGGTGAGAAACATGAAAGACATTGTGAACTCCGGCCAGTCTCTCGGGTAGCTCTAATCTATAGGCCATCTTTCCAACCTTCTCGATGATAGGAAACGGTCCTACAAATCTTGGTGCTAGCTTTCCTGCGGACCCAAAGCGAACGACGTTCCTTAAAGGAGATACCTTAAGGAAAACCCTGTCCCCAACGTCAAACTCAAGGTCGGTCCTTCTTTTTTCGGCGTAGGATTTCTGTCTGTCTTGGGCAGTCTTCATTCTCCTACGTATCAAGTCCACTTTCTCCGAAGTCTCTTGAATCATGTCTGGCCCAAGTATAAGCTTATATGTAGACTCCCACCAACAAGTTGGTGATTTGCACGGTCTTCCGTACAAGGCTTCGAACGGTGCCATACCGATGGTAGCTTGGTAGCTGTTGTTGTAGGCAAATTCCACCAAAGGAAGGTGATCCTCCCAAGTCCCTCCAAAGTCAAGGACGCAAAGTCTTAAAAGATCCTCTAAAACTCTATTCACACTTTCCGTCTGGCCATCGGTTTGGGGGTGATAGGCCGTGCTCAAACATAACTGTGTGCCTACAGCTTCTTGTAGACTCCGCCAGAACTCACTTGTGAAGATAGGGTCTTGGTCACTAACGATGCTGGAGGGTATCCCATGGAGTCGAACTATTTCCTTGAAATAAAGAGATGCTAGAGATGCGTCAGTCCTTTTATTCTTGATAGGTATAAAGTGGGTGCTCTTAGTAAGCCTATCCACTATTACCCAAATGCTGGTGTTGCCTCTTCTCGACCTAGGCAGTCCATCAATGAAGTCCATTGAAATTCTATCCCACTTCCACTGTAGGACCTCTAAAGGATGAAGTAGTCCTCCAAGCTTCTTCTGTTCCGCCTTAACCTGTTGGCAGGTCATGCACTTAGAAATGAAATCTGCCACGTCTTGCTTCATGCCGCTCCAAAAGAAAGTCCTTTTTATATCCTTGTACATCTTATCACCGCCAGGGTGTATAGTCATCT
Source organism: Allium sativum (assembly GCA_030737875.1). Classification (NCBI taxonomy): domain Eukaryota; kingdom Viridiplantae; phylum Streptophyta; class Magnoliopsida; order Asparagales; family Amaryllidaceae; genus Allium; species Allium sativum. The sequence goes on from JASFAX010000025.1 coordinate 18,346,130, forward strand.
TGGAATGATGCGCTTCCTCGAGAAACTTCTTTGTCAACTCCCTTGCTTGTGGGACGCATAATCTTCCATCTCGCCTCAGCCAACCCTTGTCATCGATGGCGTATCTACTGAGGTGACTAGATGTCTCACCCCTAATAAGTTTATCAATCACATCCACAAGCTGAGGGTCTTCACGTTGTGCAGCCCCTATTGAGTCTAAGAGATTAAGGCGTACTTCGAGAGATGCTAGCAAACGTGGTACAAAATCTGAGGAGGGCCTAAAGTTAAAACTGGCTATATACTCCAAGCTTTGCCTCTCTATGAAGAGTGGGATTAAGGTCAGTTTCTTTCGGCTCAACGCATCTGCTACTACGTTTCCTTTTCCAGGAGTATAGGAAATTTCAAAGTCATACGAGGCAAGAAACTCCATCCATCTTTGTTGTATCAAGTTAAGATCCTTCTGCGAGAAGAGATATTTCAACGATTTATGGTCAGTGTATAATTCGAACTTCTCACCTAGGAGATAATGGCGCCAAGACTTAAGCGCAAAGACGATGGCGGCTAACTCAAGATCGTGGGTTGGGTAGTTCTTTTCATGAACATTCAATTGTCTTCTACCATAAGCTACTACCATTCCTTCTTTCATTAGAACAGTGCCTAGTCCCGTTCCACATGCATCCGTGTATACTGTGAACATTTTGCTTCCGTCAGGCAGAGTTAGAACTGGGGCTGCTGTAAGAGCCCCTTTTAATCGTTGGAAAGCAAACTCGCAGTCCAAATCCCAAGTGAACGCCAGATTCTTCTTTGTTAGCCTTGTGAGTGGGGCTGAGATTTTCGCGAAATCCCTAATAAACTTTCGGTAAAAACCGGCTATCCAAAGAAAGCTTCGAACTTCAGTTGCATTTCTTGGTGTCTTCCAATCTTGTACTACCACCACTTTCGCGGGGTCCACAGCCAATCCCTCTTCGGACACTATATGCCCCAGAAATCTTACCTCCTTTCTCCAAAAGTGGCACTTGGAGAATTTGGCTTTTAACTGATGTGTACAGAGAGTTTCCATGATTTCTTTCAGATGCTGAGCATGCTCTTCCTCATTCTTTGAGAAGATTAAGATATCATCTACGAAGACAACCACAAATTTGTTGAGGAATTCTCTGAACACCCTGCTCATTAGGTCTACGAAATAAGCGGGTGCGTTTGTCAAGCCGAAAGGCATGACAAGCCACTAGAAGAAACCGTCTGGGGTTCTGAACGTCGTTTTATCAATGCTATCTTCAGCTACTCTTAGCTGATGGAACCCAGTTGCCAAATCAAGTTGGGAGGAGACCGTCGCACCAGCAAGCTGATCAAACAAATCGTCGATTCGGAGAAGAGGGTGCCTATTTTTCTTGGTCAATTTGTTTAACTCCCTATAGTCGACGCAAAGGCGAAGCGAACCGTCCGCTTTGGTTGCGAACACCACTGGAGCACCCCATTCTGAAATGCTCCGTCTAATGAACCCCTTTTCGAGAAGTTCTTTAATCTGCTTACTGAGCTCCTTTCTCTCCCTTGGAGCCATGTGTCTGACAGGTAAAGCTACAGGCTTTGCGTTATCCACAAGATATATGCAGAAGTCTATTTCCCGCCTCGGAGGTAAGCCTTCCACCTCCTCAAAGACATCCAGATATTCCCGGACTACTCTTACTGATTGCAAATTCTCATCAGAAGCATCAGACGACTCTAGATAACTAAGCATAACAACATTCAAGGGATTACAAGAAATTTCTATAGTGTTACCAAGCCGAGTCAAGAGTCTAACTACTCTTTTCTCACAATCAAGAATGGCACTATTACTGGATAACCAGTCCATGCCTAAGATCAAACCATATCCCGAGAAGCCCAAAACAAAGGCATTACAACTAAACTCAACGCTGAGAATAGAGATTTTCAAACCCAAACAAACCATTGAAAAGTAAGCGGAGCCCCCAATTGGATTTGAAACTACTAAGGGATCTTCTACCATGCTAGTGTCTAGATGCAGAGATTCTACTAAGGCGGATGAAATAAAAGAGTGTGATGCGCCAGAGTCAAAAAGTGTACGAACTGGATGATCATAAAGATAGACTACACTTTCTACAGAAATATTACTACCTGTTCCTGCTGAGGTGCCACTAGCGCATGAACCTGACCCCCTGAAGTGGATTCGGATTTTTGTCCCTTTCTTCTTTGGGCAGTCCTTAGCTTGGTGCCCAGTCTCTCCACAATGAAAGCAACCACCCATCTTCGCCTTCCTTTTTCGGCAGTCTTTTGATATATGTTCCACAATGCCACAGAAATTGCACCTTCTCCTCTCATGGTGTTTATTGTTCTTCCCTCTTTTCTTGAAGTCTATTTTCTTTGCTTGTAGACCCTCTTTCTTCTCTTCCACCTTAGTTTCTTTCTTGCCGTGGTCTTCCTCGTGCAGCAATGCCATGTCCACCAAGCTTTCGTAAGTCGCTCCCGTGGATACATGGATCATAGCAAGGTTGTGTAGAGGCTCATTCAAACCTTTGACGAAGCGAAGTGCCTTCTTGTGTTGGGTGTTTACTAAGTCTAGCCTAAATCTGGCCAGCTGATTAAACTGATTAACATATTCCCTGATCGTCATGCTCCCCTGTTTCAGAGTTAGAAACTTCTCCATTTGTAGGCTTCTTTCAGCTTAGGAGAGAAATTTTATCACAAACCTTGTCCTAAAGTCTTCCCATGTTTCCACCGCCCTCTAAGCATTGGTAATTTCCCACCAATAGGAAGCATCATCCTTAAGCAACCATACCGCTAGTTGTATCTTTTGCCTGTCATCAACTCCGAAGATGACAAACAGATCCTCAGTCTCTTTAGCCAGTTTCTTGCTTCTACAAAGGATTCTGTCCCATAAAAATCTTTCCCACTCATAGCCTTGAAGTCACTACATGTTTTTGCGAAGGCATTTCCACGAGGAGGTGGAGGAGGAGGAACCGCGGCCACTGGAGGAGGGATGTCTGCTGGGCCCACGCTATTGACCCTTGCTTCTAAGTACCTCCTAAACCAGCCGGGTATCGGCACTCCTTCTGGGGGGTTAAGGTCTCCAGTCATGCTGAAACAGAAAGGAAAAATTCAAAACGAAGGATAGAGAGAGATAGATAGGGCACATGGCTTTGGGGTATTTTGTCTTTTTTATAATCATAACACTTTTTCTTGAAAAATGCTTCTTTAAACTTTCTTTTTTGAAAACAATTTCAAAAACTTTTATCTTATCTGGTAAACCTGTGCTCTGATACCAAGTGAAACACCCCACCTCTGTTATGGTCACTCACAAAGGGAATGCCTTAACTTTGGTGGAGGTTTATAAGTAAAAGCCACAGATAAACTCAAGACAGATATAAATACACATATTTTAAATAGCGGAAACCAAACAGACTTTTATTTCATCAAAACGTGTTCAAACACAACATTTCCACAATTGTCTCAAAATACATCCAACATTACAAACTCATTACTGTCTTGATTATTAAAGAAGCATAAAACATAAATGAAGTGACAAAAATCCCCATAGTGATATCCAAAGCCATAATCCGAGCAAAAGAGATCCAAATCATACATCTACTGTCTTGGAGCTTGTAAAGAGTCTGACTGAGCTGAGCTGTTTCCTCCCTGTGGACCTGGGGGGGAAACGAAAGAAAAGAAGATGAAAAGAAAATAGAGTCAGACATAAAGCCTGAGTAAGTCTAGTAACTTTTCAGTATGTGGATAAGAAAAGGGCATGATAAATATAAACTGAAAATAGGAAAGTGTCACAAGCTAAGGAAGTGTCGAATGTACTATCGCACCCATGCTATATCTATGCATCTACTTGAGTTTATTCTAACTGGCACCCCACGCTGAGGGTGAAATGATCCCCATTTTTCTAAAGATCGGCGCCTACTCGCATTAACATGTGTCATACGGCCCCCAAGAATTGTAGATACCTATGTTGGTCCCACCATGGGGTGTATCAAGACCCATGGTGGCGACCCCGACACAAATTCTAGAAGGCATAGGTTATACTACTGGTGTCCCCAGTGCCCTGTTTGTCTGATCCGGAGTGTGTGCATGCCCGCACCCCATTAGACCTACACTGTGCACCCACCGCCGTCGTTTTGACCGCTTACAATCAGCCCAATAATCGTGCCCCACCCTGCCTAGTTTCAGGGTACCGTTGATACCTAACTTGGGTTACTGCAGAAACGGGTCCCTCGTTACCAGGATTTTCTAGTCAAACATGTTAAGTGGTTAAGTGTCTGTATTTACCTAACCCCACCCATCAATTCTTGTTAACATGTAAGTGTTATAGTTGACTTAACCCTACCATCTGTCCTTAGCCTCTCATGAGCACCTGACCACCCACATTAGACAGGTATTGCTACGGTTACTGGATATGCCGGTCGGTTCCGGGCAGGTTTACACCGTAGCTCAGTCTAACCTTGGGTCCTTATTGGGCTCAATGCTTAACCACCCACATTGGATAGGTATTGTTGTGACTACTGGACAGCCGGGCGGGTCCAGGCAGGTTTACATCACAACTCAATCCAACCTCGGGTTAAGCATATCGTGTTTTCTAAATTTACAAATTTTAATACTTTTCAATTATATATGTAAATGTCATATCTTTTATTTTTGGGTATAACAATTCATACCGCTTAAATGCCATTGTCGTTGGCATGTGCCAACCATGCCAACATATATTTTCATGTTCTACACCCAACGTTATTACCCCCGTTTATACGTTCGCAATGTTATAACAAATGTTGGGCTCGACACAATTTAGCCCAACTTTATAAGCGTGAGAAAAGGGGAAATCAAGAACATGTAATATTTTACAACATATAAGGGTGTGTGGCGCATGAACTTGCAATTTAGCGATACTAACATAAATGATGGGTCATGTGAACTTGCATTAAAATCAAAGTATAACTAAGTAGGTGACATATGAAATGGCATAGTTTTGGTTTATACAAACTTGGGTTTAAACATGTTTAACTTGGCACAATGTCAACCACAAAACTAGCATGTTGTATATTCACCAAAATGTCCAACTATAACATCTAATCACATAGCCAATTTCAACATGAACTTGCATAGTTTATGAAACCCAAACGATACTTAACATAGATCCAATTATACTTGCAAATAAACATAAGAATGATTTCATAGGTTTTGGGTCATGTAGGCATAAAAGGTTTCAAATCTAGAACATGTTTACATAAGCCTTAATTTAGACTTAGTGAATGTATATAGTCCACGCCATAGGCATAAACATAAAGGGATCAAATTCTAGTTTTTTGCCACAAACTTGCAAGTGCCATTGTTTTCATATACAATTGTTCAATAGGCTTGCATCAATCAATTTAGGCCACAAATATCAATACACAAGTCATGATAGAATCATTATAATACACAGAATTTATATCATATTCATGCAATAACACAATTCTATTTTCATTTACATCGAATCACATCATAGTTTTTATTCATATTCTGAAAGGTCACTATACTTACAACGAATGCAGAATCTTGAATTCTGGATTCTGAATTCTGAAATTGAGATGCGCTCCTTTGAGTAGATTAACATTGCGCCGATTAATTTGATTAAACTTTAATCTTTTTTCTTAATTTGATTCGTCTCTAGGCTTTTCTCTCTTGACGGTTATGCTCAATTCCTCCCGGACAGCATGACGACTCCCTTCTTAATTTTTTTTGTGAATTTTCAGTTGAGACTTAAGGTGTATTTATAGATTTTTAAATTGTTTTGAGCCGTCAGATGAAGACAGGAGGAATCTAGGCCATACAAAGTTCAAAGAGCCAATCAAGAGGTGACACGTCAGCCCTAGTGACACACAGAGCCACAGAAATTTGAGCTAGAGCCAGACCTAGCCAGCCAGGTCGACCAGGTAGGTCGACTGGCAGGTCGATACCTAGGTCGACACTATGGTCGACCTGGTGTGGCTAGGTCAACACTATGGTCGACCTGGGGAGGCCAAGTCGACACCATGGTCGACCTGGTCTCTGTACGGGAATTTTCCCGCCCAGCCTAGTTTGAACCTGAAATTCGAATTTTTGAATTTTAAACTGAGCTGTTTGAATTTAAATTTTATTCTGAAACTTCCGAAGGCCATAACTTCTTCAAATGGAGTCCGTTTCGCGCAAACTCGGACTCTATCTCAAGCAGAATTCCGAGATGAACGCAATGGCGTAACCCATTTCCCTTAATTCTTTTATTTAGAATTAATTACACTTTAATTTGTGAAGCTTAACGTTATAGAATTCACGGGGTGTTACAGAAGATAAAGAGTTCTAGGTCGATCGAGAAGGTTGGCTTCAAAAGCAAGGGCGATTAGTTATTCCTAATACTGACAGATTAAGGGATGAGGTTCTGAGAGAATGTCATCACTCGAAGCAGACGATTCATCCCAATGTAAATAAGATGTATCAGGACATGAAGAGAGTCTACTACTGGGAAGGGATGAAGCGAGATATTGGAAAGTTTATTTCCAAGTTTATGAACTGTCAGTTGGTGAAAGCTGAACAGAAGAAGCCGAGCGGTTTACTTCAGCCATTGGAAGTTCCTACGTGGAAGTGGGAGCAGGTATCGATGGATTTTATTGATGGACCACCTAGAACCAGGGCAGGAAACGAAGGGATTTGGGTCATCGTGGATCGTTTAACCAAAAGTGCAAGATTCATTCCTGTCAAGTCGACTAGGACGACATCGAAATTGGCTGAACTTTATGTGAAATGGATAGTTCGATTCCATGGTGTCCCAAAGAGTATAGTGAGTGACCGAGATCCATTATTCACGAGTGGATTTTGGAAAAGTTTGCAAGAAGCTCTGGGAACCGAGTTGTGCTTGAGTACGACATATCTTCCCCAAACTGATGGTCAGACCGAGAGAGTCAATCGAGTTTTGGAAGATCTCCTGAGGGCTTGTGTGTTAGACTTCGGGGGATCATGGGAAGACCATCTACATCTGGTTGAGTTTGCATATAATAATGGCTACTAATCTAGCAACGGGACAAAGCGTTGTGTGGAAGGCCGTGCAATTCTCTAGCATGTTGGCTAGGAACTGGAGATAAGTTGGTACTTGGGCCTGAGATGATTAGAGAAATCTCGGATTGTATCGAGACAGTTCGGCAACGAATGAAGGCAGCCCAGGACCGTCAGAAGTGTTACGCCGACAAGCGTCATAAGGACTTGGAATTCGATGTGGGCAATATGGTTTTCGTGAAAGCTTCGCCGTTGAAGCACATGGTTACATTCGGTAAGAAAGGAAAGTTAGTTCCAAGGTTTGTTGGACCATTTTCGATAGTCGAGCGAATTGAAAGCTCGCATATAGATTGGAGTTACCCGAGAAGATGTCGAGTGTGCATAATGTGTTCCATGTGTCGTTTCTACGGAAATTTGTGCATGATTCGAATATAGTGGTATCTCTAGAGCAGTACGAAGACTTAGAGACCGTAGTTTCGAGACCGCGTAAGCCACTTCGTGTTGTGGGGAATGACACAAAACAGCTTAGGAGGAAGACGGTTAAGCTAGTCAAGGTGCAATTGAGTGAGGATGGAGACGATTGTACATAGGAGACGGAAGAGAGCATGAGAGCGACTCATCCAGAACTCTTTGTTGGTAGGACCCTTTGATATCGTATCTTCGTTATATCATTGTATCTTGTTGTAGATTGTTAGAATTCCGCGTGCTAGGATAAGGCTATGGATACATGGCTTGATGGATGCTAGTTTGGATGATAGAATTGGCTTTTCATGGATGATAGGCATGCAGAATCGTTGTGATTACTTGGGTTTGTTCGGAATTTTGGGGGCGGAATTCTTAAGGGGGAGAATGTAACAGCCCGCATTTTACGTATCGGAAATCCTAAAATATATTTGTTTTATTCTCTAAGGGTTGGATCATTCTCATCTTTTAATATGTTGTTTATGGGGATGTGAGACATGTCCATAATTTTTACCGATTTTGTTTGTGACCATTTTGCCCCTGTCAGCCTTGTACAGGGCATAACTTTTGACTCAGGTAGAATCAGAGGGTGAGACCTATGCCATTGGAAAGGAATTGATGAATGCCTTTCCGTAGAGTGGTTACACTAAGGATTTGGCTCAGAAATTTGGGAGAAATCGCTGTTTTAAGGTTTTTCAGTTGTCTATTCATGTTCTGGAGCCTTAGTGGAATCCTATAAATAGGGGTGAGAGTGGAGGGAAAATGTTTACTTTTTCCCATTCTCTCATTTGAAGGCATTTTATCTCATTCTTCCTCCTACACCTTTTCACCATTAAAAATCCAAATCTAAGGGAGGAAATTGAAGATCCACGTCATCCAAGGCAAGATCTGCATCATTTCAAAGGCAATCTCATCGGATCGAGGGGTTTGATTCGGAGTGCTCGCTGTCCGGATTCTTATTTCTATTGTTTTAGATTGTTTCGGCAAATCGGTGAGTGATTTACATCTCTCACATGAATGCAATGAAGTATATGAGTGTTTGTGCATGTTTCTCATTAAATTGGGATGTTTTATCATAGATTTACACCATTATAAGTTCATTTTCATATGCATCACCCTATGATCTAATCTAACAAGTTTTACTCGTTAATTTCATGTCGTTTTACATTTTTATGTTAGTTAGATCTCTCATTTTGATTATATGTTCATTTTAATGGTTTTTGGTGCGATTTACATCATTTTTGTGGTAATCATCATATTCATGTGGATAGTAATGTTATGATATGTTTATGATTGTGTTTGATGATTTTAGTTGAGTTGGTTTCGTCGGATTCGTCGTTTGGCGAAGTTTAGGTCGAAATCGAAGTTGAATTGCAATATGCAGAAATTGGCTCAGTCATGGGTTGGCTCGGCCATAGATTGACTCGGACAGAGAATGGCTCGGCTATGAGTTGGCTCGGCCTTAGGTTGAATCGGCTAGGAGTGGATCAGATCGAGTCATATTTGGATCGGGTCATACTTGGATCGGGTCGGTAGGTTGCAACCGGATCGGTCGGATCGAAGCTTATATTCGCGACAGCACAACTAGGTCGGGTCAGGCCAGACTGGATCAGGTCGGGCTAGACTGGATCGGGTCGAGCAAAATTGGATCGGGTCAGGCTACACTGGATCAGGTCGGCTGGTTTTTATATGGATTGGGTCGGTCATCTTGGATCGGATCGGCCTAGTTTAGATCGGGTTGGTCTGAAAGAGGGCGGATCAGTCATGTTTTTAATAACGCTTTTAAACGCTGTGGTTGATAGTGACGATGCTATTGTTTGTTTCCAACAGGGTCAATTTCTGAAAAAGTACGTTTTTTGGGTACGACTCAGATTTGGAGAAAAGGTCTGAAAAAAATATTTTTTGGGGGCAACTCCCCGAACCCTAGCTGCAGCGCAGTGGTAATTGGCTCGGTGATAATGTGACTTCGAAGTAAATTCAAGTAGGAAGGTTCGAAGTAAATTCACTTTTGTATATTTGTTCTGTCATGTTTTTGTATAATTTAACTTTGTTTTTTTCCAATCGCACAATTCAGTTTTGCTTATTCGTTTGGTCATTTTTTTGTACAATTCAATTATGATTTGGTCGTACAAGGTGATGCAGATGAACCCATAAGGTTAGAAATTTTTACAATTATATATTTTACACTCATCATCTGATGTTTTTCGGTTAGGTATATTTACACTCAACATGTGCAGCATATGGTTGTGATGCAGATGAACCCAAAGTTAAAACAAGAAGCATTTAAAATTGCTGCTCGGATACCAGGTGATAAGTTTTATTCTTACGGATAGGTAGGCAAATTAGTTTCTTGCAGTTTGGTCGTACAAGATGATGTAGATGAACAAGGATGATTTTATAAAAAATTGAAGTATCAACAAATGAGTTTCCAATGAGATCTTCCTGAGCTTGATTCTTTCATGCTTTTACTGTTCTGCCACAAAATTGGGTGTCCATGCGTGAGAAAGTCAGTTGAATCATTATGTACATACATTGGTACAATTGCTTACTATCGTCCAAGCCTATTAATTTTTTTCCCATTGTATGTGTGTATAAACTGATTATTGGTAAACAGGATCATATTTTCAGTTTTGAACTGTTAGTGTTGTTTATATATGATTTTGAAGGAGTTCATACATTTCCATTATATACACTATTCATGCAATTCATATATTTATGTAGGTGATATTCTTCTATATATACAGTGAGGACTGAATATGATTTCCCTTTGTTCAGTTAAAGTTACAACCACTACCTCATTCGGTCATTAATGAAGACTAGAGTAAGATAATTTTGTATGGATATCTTAAAATAGAATACCTCCTAAATTAAAATAGCATTTTAATACTTGGTGTTTTAGATAATCCTTTTTTATTACAAAAAAATAAATAATGAAAATTTATGTCTTACTTTTTAAACTGATTCATATCAATGTCTTCTGACTTCATTTAAGATATTTCACTTGCTTTTTAATATAAGCTATTAAAACTCTTTAACTCATGGGCTACAAGCACTACAACACAAAATAACTAAAAGAAAATGGATTTTTTCAGCTTAATTGTATGGTGCTTAGCCCTATAATTTTTTTTTTGTGACACTGCCATGTAATAGTGGCAAACGTAGCAGCTTCATGATTTAAAAATTTTGCTTGATGTAGCTTACCACATTTATAAAAATTCATAAAGACCTTTCTACATATATGGATTTTGATAAAGCATAATTTTAGTTTAGCAAGTAAAAAATTATGCATGGAGATAGCAATATTTAATGAGTTAAATTTTCCTATTGTATAAGGCAATTTTGTTTTCATCAACCTATTGTATATATAGTACTAGTGATGTTTTGACTATTAAATATCTTGCTTTTTTCATCGAAAAATGATTTTTTGTAATTTATACAATATATAAAATAACATATTCTCTAATTTTTTGAACCCTGCATAACCAGTAAGTTTATGGTTGGAACTAATCAACATTTATTACACTTGAAAAATACGTATAAAATGTTTGGAAACCTACATATAGTTAGAAAAAAGATGTTTGCTTGGAAATAAATTGGAGTTTGATTTGAAAATTTTCATATCAAGTTATATAAATTTACTATAGATAGTCCACACATGGTTGAATTAATGCATAGATATTATGATTAGATGTAAGCCCACCTGATGCAAGCCCACCTGGGTGTGCCTATATACTCATTAGGAAGGCACGATAGGGAGTGGTTGCATATATGTTTATAAGTAAAGAGATCACAAACCTCATGGACCTATGCACGTAGACCATACTATACAGAGTCACATGGTGATAAGTAAAGATATCCTAAATTATTTAGCTATTGCCACCGAATATTTTATATTTGCATTGCCTTTTAGGTGTATTTTTGTTCTCTAATTACTTAGCTACACCCTATCTAAAAAATTAGTTCAAAAACATATGTTATGAAAATGTCAATGATGTTTCGTATATGTCATGTACGTAGTGCCTACAGGAAAATTAAAATGCAAATGTCAATGATGTTTCGTAAATGTCAATGATGTTTCATATATATCATATAAAAATTGTTCATATTTTCTTTTAACGTTAACACATTGATGCATAAAATATTGCTTGCAAAATATGAAAACGACGTTGAAGATTGAAGAATATTAGTAGGCTATGATCAAAAGTTGAAATTCTATAAGTAAACTTGCATTCGTAAGTTATTCAAAAATGTAATTGAATATGAATATTTCACATTTTTATTGGGGTCACGTCATTTAGGTGAACATGTCGATACAGATGACAACAAACTGACATCCCAACCTGCAACGACCCGGGGGATTTGCGACCTTGGTTATCGACATAAACTCAATGTCGACTATCCAAGCATCGGAAATATCGGATAGTTAATAGAAAGAAGTTAGAGGGTGAGAATAGATAAGATAGAAAATTAGAATAGAAGAAGAAGAAGATCACAACAATAGAATCAGAGTAACACGAATCTCACAGCCGAAAGAATAAAATATAACATATCTTTGAAAGAAAACCAGTATATGTATACAATAACATTTATCAGAGTACTGCGCTTACAACACAGCGGAAATAAACAATTTCTATAAAATCATGAAGCCTCCTACTCCAAGTTCTTAGCATATCTATAAAATCCAGACTATTTGATTGCCCGTATAAATTTGGGCACCCAAGAGTTTAGGGAAACAAAAAAAAATAAACTCCGGATCAGTATGGGACTGGTATGAGTAAACAATTTAAAACAGATTGAGAAAATAAACGATATCTCATAAGACCACGCCGTATAACACGTAACGGGTTTTTTTCCTTATGAGAATCCAAAACACTTGATTTATCATTCAAAATCCTTTTGAAGGAAACGATAATCTTTATATCAAAACTCTTTGGATATTATAGTAGTGTCTATCAACCACAATATAATAATCATCCGGAAGAACGCTTTCTTCTCACCTTCCACATACATAATAAATGATCAAAAACGGTTGGCGCTTATTGGGTAATGAATTCCAATTGGCAAGGTATGGGACCAACTTCTGACAGTGTATCTCTAGAGAGGAATACACCAGGTTCAACAAGAACATCTTGTAACCTAGGCTAAACATGTCAGGACACTCATTTCGCTTGAGTGTACCGACTGTATTATCACCAACGGTTGGGATCAACAACTGTTTCCCAAAAGGGACAACATCGAAATAGATTATAGAAGTAAATGGAATTTCTCTAAATCATGTGACAATACACCATAAATGGCAGCTAACCAGTAAGCCATGCGACCTACCCGATTTTATACCATTTCCAGTTTGTGAGGCTTGAGGCCAAAACATACAGATCAAACCTTTATTTACTTTGAATGTCACATCGTCATACCCGCTAAATCACAAATTGATTTCCTCAAAAATACAACAGGTATACAGCTAAGAGAAATGAATTCCTCTGCCGCCAAACATAAATACGTTTGAAGAGATCAACTTACGCGATCTATTATATATACTCTGTCAGACATTCTTCCATACAGGTCGTCCTGGGACTGAACAGACCGAAGGTACTATTCTGTAAATCAATCTTAGGAAATTTCTACCTAGGATTTACTGAACAGTCCTTGCATAACTCCGTCTTCAATTATCTTCATCATACTTGATTCGCAATGCTTATGCCATATGGAGTGGTTTTCAGATAATATATCTGATCCCGGTCTCTCCGTATTGACAACGGAAATGGTTAAAATCTTTGATAGTCGGTGATTTAATTATCAAAGGAAAACATGTGTACAAACAACGATCGTATTTCCAAATGGAAATATTACCGATCAATCATCATTTTATTTCCCATTTTCACGTTTATCGTTTCCATATATTCATAAATTCCTTATTTTATAAAATTAGAAAATATATATTATTAACTTTGGAAAACGTTTCCATTTCTGATTCACACATCAATTTCTTCCCACCTCTATCGGTCTCTAACTGTAAACTAGTAAGAGAACAACTTCCCAAGTATAAACCCCAAAGGCCGAAACCAACATCAAATCGATACCCAGAAAGGCATTCAACTCAACAAATTTCCGGTCAGTTTCTAATTTCAGTAATTCCATTTAAATTCCTAATTCAAACCCCAAATTCCTTTATAATATTTTATTTGCAAAATATTTACTTTAATATAATTTTTCACATAGAATGTGAATAATATTTCTTTATATAATCAAAACAATTTGATTTCGTATTTAAAATCAATACCTCAAACCCAAATTTTATTTATATTTTTATTTGTAGAATTATTCATACGAATCTCCTTTTTTATTTCTAACACTTAAATCTCATTTATACTTCCCTTTATATAATTCTGTTTATTCTATATAAATCCTTTTATATAATTCTATTCATTTTATATAAATCCTTTTATATAATTCTATTCATTTTATATATATCCTTTTATATAATTCTATTCACTTTATATAAATCCTTATATATAATTCTATTCATTTTATATATATCCTTTTATATAATTCTATACATTTATATAAATCCTTTTATATAATTTTATTCATTTTATATAAATCCTTTTATATAATTCTATTCATTTTATATATAAATATTTCATTTTCAATATTCACTATGAAAATTTCCTTTTTACATTCCAGTAATTCATATGGTATTTAAAATACCAAATAACATGACCAGTGTCATCATAATCAATCACATATTATATATCACATCATATATCACAATGTATCAAAGCAAACAGTATTATAATATTGAGGAATCCAGTTGGATCCCTCCAACCTGTTTCCCTGCATCCACAGATGTTAAATAATATAAATAACATCGATTTCATTTCAATATGAAATATTCTGATAAACAGAACCAATATTTGATTAACGATTTATATTTATATATATATCGTTATCTATAATTTCAATCACTAAATCAGCAATTCAACCAAACAATCATCACACAACAATCAATCATCATTTATCAATACTAAGTTATATTTATAAAAATATAAATTAGCAGAGTTAGTGAGTTTTACTCATATTGGACGATCATCATTAAGTAACGATAACTGTCGGTTGATTCAGATAGACAATTTATTTTTCTATAAATTGTAACGAGCTCCAATTCACTCCTAGTCAGTTCCATTTTGCAGCGCTTGTCCATGCAATCCCAACAGATTTTGTTTTGTCAAATTCTGATAATGTATGACGATGTTATACATTTTACAAGTTTAAATTGTAATGACATATCATTAACTAATTAAATAATTTACTAATAAAATTACCCTACATTCTGTTGCTCCAATTATTCCATGATGTAGAGTAGCCATACACAGGGAAAATGCTCAAGGAAATTTGAACATCTGTATATTCACCCAAGGCCTTAACAACCATGAATCCTCCCTCAACTGACATGTGTAGATTCAAGAAGAACCCCAGAAGCTTCTTCCTCAATTTCATCATCATAGGAGAAACGCAGTTCAAAACATTTACAACTTCCTGTAGCCAAAATGAAACCCGCTGAAGCCTTCACCAATCCTTCATTTCACTCAAAAGTTTAACATCACCATTTTATACCATATCTCCTATATTTCACGCAGTATAACCACTTCAGAACTGTATCACCAATAAATATCCATCTGTTGTTCTCCAGCATTCAAAAACAAGCTCCACCACTCTTCTCTTATCATCACGGTTACCCAACCCATGCTCACAAACCCCCAAAACAAAATTTGCTTTACTTGTTTCTTAATTACTTTAGTAAAATCTCTCTTCCTTAATTGTATTAACTAATTCCCATGTAATTGTTGGTTCAGTTTTAAATGCTAACCCCCTTTACCAAACCATTCTCGCGTCCTCACAACTCCACAATCCCCATTTCGAAAGTACCAATGGCCTTCTCTTCCAAATCACCCATTTAAAATGTGATTAGCACTATCTGCTTCCTCCACCCAACATTACCCCACTACACCAAAATAGTGGATTCCCAACAAGTATATGTGTTACAAATAATTTCTATAACACTTTCAAGTGTCACCAACGACCTATGAGGAATTTCCTGTAACACTTATAAGTGTTACAAACAGAGTAACTGCTAACACTTATAAGTGTTACAAACATATTCATTGCCAACACTTATAAGTGTTACACGAAATTCATTGCTAACACTTATAAATGTTGGAACTATAAGATATGGTAACACTTATAAGTCTTACAGGAAATTCATTGCTAACACTTATAAATGTTGGAACTATATGATATGGTAACACTTATAAGAGTTACAAACATAATCGTTGCTAACACTTATAAATGTTGGAACCATAAGATATGGTAACACTTATAAGAGTTGCAAACATATTCATTGCTAACACTTATACTTGCATATAAGATGGCATAATCTCTATTTCATATGCATTCTGCTATGATTTTATCTCGACATAACAACGTGTAACAAAATCCATAAGAAAAAAACCATATTTGTGATGACAACAAAGTACAAACTAACAAAAAATAATAATACATTACTAAATTCAACACATATACAATATCCAATTCCATAGTAAAACAATACATAATTAACAAAATGCAAGATGTTTTTCATATTTGAAGTCTACAAGTACCAAATGTGAAACTCCAGCCATTATAACGAATTATACATCCAAAAATTTGCATAGCTTGTACCACCAATATTTATCTTTTTCTCCGTTTCACTGCTTCCAGCATGCATTTATTTAAATAGCATCATTTAAGTTTCAAATAGTGGTAAATGTTATAAGTTCAAAATCATACCTTCTTAATTTTGACATATCTTCTGTCTATTGAACTCGATGACATCTTGCAATTTAAGCTCTTTTTTATGCCTTCTGTTTTCTTCAAGAACCTCCAACGGAAATTCTACACCACGATCACATAATGGTTCGTCAATCCAATGGATGAATCCACAGTCTCTAAGAGTTCCAGTGTTTGCACAAATAAAATATCGACATCCAACGTTTTTATTCAAATAGCATGTTTTGAATATTGGTTCAATGTTGCAACGACATAGCAACCTTCGAGATTATACTTGTCCAACATTGAATGTTGGAAGGGATGACAATCTTGTTGGTGTTGTCGATCTGGTAGGGGATGCCATATCATTCTGAACACTTAATAATGCCAGATCTCTTTGTAAGCTCGACTCTATTCTCTCGTAGACGCTAAATGGAGTTGTTGATCGAGATTCGGCTAAACAAACAATTTGAGAAGGATCGTCCGAATCGTCTGAATACACTAGGAAGTAATCACGATAATCAGTCGAAGGTCTTGAGTATGAAGACATCTACAGAAAATAAATAAACAACAACAGTATCAAGATGTGAAAACCTTAATTTAGATCCGTATAAATTGAATATCATTTCAAATTTATGCTATAGAAGGGTATTCATTTTCTGTCTCATGTCCCATTAATAACTATTCGTGATAAGTGTATTACACACATTGTAAGTGTTAAAAATAGTACCTTGCCAATGTAACGACAACAACTCTTCAATAAGAACAAGAACATTTTGATAGTTCAAATTGATAACAACTCTTCAATAATCTAGAAAACAATTCTGAAAGCAAGAACAAATAATAGGGGCTGCATTATTACACAAACAAAAAATGTAATGACATGAATACAAAAGTCAGTACCGACATGCAAGCATATAACTCTACAACCACTCGTAAAGTGAATAAAAAGTGTATTTCCAAGTTATTTACTACATATGTGTCCAATAGGACTTGGAGACCCATTTTATTTTCTATGCTTTGTATGTGGTATTCTGTGCACCTAAATGCACGTGAGGAAACAGAGGGAAAGGATCATAATTATAGGCTAAATAAGTGGAAAGGTTAAGCAATAATTTAATAATTCTGTTCGACCATGCCATATCCTTGGGTACAGTATTTTCCACTGTGAGGACCCTAAGCGCACGCAAACCCACACACTAATTAATGATGTTAATTTTAATCAGTAAGCATTATAAGTGAGAATATATACGGCTAAAGATGGATAATTTGTGTGTGTATAACCTAAATGGATACCCACTGTTTGAATAAAATAATAGGGATTCATAGAGTGATAAGGACATATATATATATATATATATATTGTTTGATAAATAATGACATCCAGCAATATACCTACATCTATATATTTAAGAAGTGAAATATATGATAATTGGGAATGATAAGTGATTGTAATATAAAGCTTTGTTAAGTATAGATATACATGTATGTATTTGCTGAGTGTATATGTATATATAATATAATATGTATAAATATGTTTAATAATGTGATGAAATATACATACCTAATGTTAGCTGGACAAGGGTCTAATGAGATATACATGTAAAGGAAATATATGTAACGAAAAGGAATTTCGCTCGATCCGAATCGATCGCTAAACCGACCAAGACCATTCGAAACGCCTGATTCTTTTGAGAACACGACAAATTGGAACGCAAACAGAAGAATATTTCATTGTTTATTACAACAATTCCCTCAGAATACAAGAATATACAGAGTATGAATAAATAAAATACATTGATAAATATCAGAGATTACAATAAATTACATAGTAGCGGAAAATAATACAAAACACAACTGAAGGTGATATACGGATACAGAGCTTTCCAGATATCATTACAGCTGTAAACCAGGTTCCTGTGAATATAAATCTGCAAAACCAAAACTACTAGCTGCCCGTGTCAAAAATAGGGGCACCCAGAGTTTAGGTTAAAACAATAAACTCCAGGTCAGTCATGTGACTGTTGTGAGAACTAAAACAGTTATTAATCTTTATTTTTAAAGTTACGTAAATCAAGGGACCACGCCGTATAACACGGAACGGGTTTCCTTCCAAGAATACCAGTGCATAAAACAAATAGTGCAATGATAAATAAAGAAAAATGAAGCTATTATAAGACCCAGGTCCCATCACACAATGCAACGCAAGCCAGAGGATAGGGTTTTACCTTATAATAGCCAAAGAATGCTTGATACGTTTAAAACACATAATTTTGATATTACTATAAGTGTATAGTGTCAAAACAATTTAAATCATAAGTATCAATCATAGGCGGCATAACTACCATCTACTATGTCGCCATACTAGGTTCTACAAATAAAACCAAATTATCACGTATTGGAAATTGGATTCCATCATGAGTCGAGGCAAGGGGCAAACTCCTCTCCGTTCGAGACACTCTAGCAAATGTCTCAGGACCACACACAGGGATCCTTGGAATCGGTTGGGTCGGTCCACTCTTACTTTTGAGGATTGGCAATTCCTGAACACACGTTTCCCGGTCGTATAGGACCTATATAATGGTCTGTACGTCGGCTCACATAGTGCCAGTTGTCGACCATATATTCGAGGCGCCCCGCATTCCAACAACCACACAAGTAAAAAGTATATAAATGTCAGGGCTGGTAGGTCACTGACGTCACCCATAGCTAGAAAGAAACGTCGTGTTCTCCCAATGGTCCTTATCCCGTTTTTGACTCATACCGAGGTGTGAGGCTCACGAATTAACATTATACACAAAGCTATGCCACACAGACCGTGCTTTGATCACCAACCACAAGACTTTGCCTTTCAACAGAACCCTTGATCATCTGCCACTTAGGCATGCCACACAGGCAATTCACTCCATGCGACTAATGTCCATCGATATACAACCTCTGAGCTCGTATGTCTCAGAGAAGGGAGTTAAGCAAGAGAATAAATTCTCTGCCGCCAAACAGATGTATATTTAATAGAGATCAATCAACACAGAACAAAATCCAATGTCAGACACACAGTCCATTTACAAGTTCATTCTGGGTCTGAACGAAACCGGAGGCACTTTCCTCGCATATCCATCGATCTCCAAGTTCGTCTAGACGATCACCAACTGATTCCCTCCACTTGGGTGTACATCCCAATCAAGATCATCAATAATCATCCAAACGATGTGAAGACTTCCGGTCTTCAACCACTGTCTTCATCTTTGACTTATCGTCGAATCGGTTATTCAGAATGGGTATAAACCCGGCCTTTCCCAATAACCCGCGTATAAAATAAACCATTGTTACACAAACACAACATACGCCTCATTCCAATTCAGAATATTCTTTTATTCAAATTTTCACATTCTTAGGGAAAGGTTCCCATTAATTTTATCAAAGATAAATTCTTCTAAATTTATTCTTTAATCTTCCTTTGGATATCATTTCAAACCGTGTTACGGTTTTCCAAACTAGTCGGGATTAGCGAACCACACCCAAGTAATTATTTATTTTATTTCCCAATCCCAACCTATTCATCCCATGGAGCAAAATTGGTAATACTCCATATCTAACACCATGGTGTTATCGGTAAATACTAATTACCATTTCACGTTCAAATCTAATTAAAGATTTAACTATCGCTTTGGAGCAAAACTGGTGATACTCCATTCTCGATTTTTACAATCTAATTAAAGATTCATTAAAACTCCACTTAGTTTTAATCTTTTCAAAAATCAATATCCTCTATTTAACTGGGTTAAAGAACCAATGTCGCCTAAAACACGATTCACGATAAACCCAAAATCACTTTCTATTGTAAATCGGGTTAAAGAACAGGTGTTATTCAAAACACCACTCACGATAAACCCCAAAAACCAATTCAAATTCAATTCCAATCAAATACTAATTAACTGGACAACTTCACTAAATCTTAATTAAAAGATTTATTCTTTTCTTAACTGGGTTCAAGAACAGTGTTATTTAAGACACCATTCACGACGAACCCAAAATCCCATTTGATATTAAGTACAAGGCTCTGAATAGAAAATATACCGGCTTATATTCAATATCAAATTCTGAAACCAACAAATATCGTATTGGAAATAACGATATAAAATATATCTTTCAAATTTCCACAACCATATATGTATAATCACGAAATCCAACATCAAAATATTCCGAGGATAATTTCGATTCAAATCCATTCCAATTCATATATTGGAAATTCTGATTATTTTCAAAACCATTTCAAATCTAGTTCAAAACTAGTTCATTTCGATAAAAATATATTTTTATCCTTTCAAATGTGGAATTTTTCATCCTAGTTCATTCCAATTCATTTATTATGATTTTACACAAATTATTATTATTTTTAATAATTTTATCAAGGCCAGTACAGTCGGTTTTCAATAACGGGCACCAAACTGCACTTACAACGACCTTTTCCAAATTTGATTTGGACATAATTCCAAATCCAACCGTTAGATTTCAAATTTCTAATATTCATTGGAAAGCTCTTTTCGATACGAACCCAACGGTTCCAGTTTCATGAGAATCCGACGGTAAGATCTCCCGCAACGTCAGTTCGAAGTCAATGGTCGAAATTCGTGAACTACCGCGGTGCGGCACGTTCTATTCTGGCCATTAATATATATAATATATATATTATATATATTTCGTCGATTTCAATTCAAAACGTATTGTATAAATCGTTTTAAATTCGTTTTCAAAACAATTTCAACTTCATATTCAATTTCAAATCAAAATTGAATATTTCATATCATTAATGTATAAATGATAATATTTTCAAAACGTTATATTTTGAAATCACTTCCTTTTCTATATCCGTTATAAAAACGAATATAATCGATATAAATATCGTTCGCGTCAAAACGGCGCAAATCTAATCAACACGGCTTTATATATTTCAATAACTTCTTTACTCTATTCAACAAATGAATATTTATTCTATTCAACACATGAATCTATATTTCTTTCAACACATGAATATATATTTTATTCAACACATGAATATTTACTAATTCTTACTTACAATAAAAAAGGTAAATTTTATTGTATAAATATTTTATTCAACACATGAATACTTTCAACACATGAATATATTCTCAACACATGACTATTTTTTTCCTATTCAACACATGAATTTTCTTTTATAATACTCTTTATTTTCCAAATTGAAATGAGGCCCAATCAATTACCATATAATGTTAATTATATGGATTCCATACAACACATGTATATAATAGCAACGATAAATAACCAACCATCATCCAAAATGCACTACACAACTGCATAAGCATTCAATATGACTAATTGACGCTTACACAGTCTGTCAATCAAACGATCGACATACCACTAAACAATTGGGATTAGTGTATGTCGAATATCATCCCAACACCCGTGTGGGGTTTCAAATTAACAAACACGGATTTTTATTAGTGCAATTGGGTGACGTGTAAAATTTATCGTCCCAATCAATATCCTTCAAATGGGTGTACATAAACAAATCGTTCGATTTGTAAATGAATATATATTTTATTTCAACATATGAATATATATTTTATTTCAACACATGAATATATATTTTCTTTCAACACATGAATATATATTTCACACATCACAATCAATAGTCAAATTTCACAACATAGCAATCAAACAAACAAGTCATCCATGGTCTGTGGACGACTGGTGTTGGGTGCTGCTAAGCACCGTCTGCATCCTAGTATATATTTCTAACTAGAAAACAAGAATTAAAAGTGAGGAGTTCTCACCGTCTAGTTAAACCAATTCACCGCGGCTCTTCTAATGTAGAAAATCTCCGTCGCTCGCCTTTTGTCCCTTTCGTTGTCCGTTGCCATTTTGATGTCGGAGTGGCGGAGAAGGCTCGGGGTGATTATGGTGGTCGACGGCGGGACTCACAGTGGTGTGGTGGGTTGTTTTGGTCGGTTTAAGGTGGTTTCGGGGTGGTGGCGGGTCTGAACGTGGACTGGAGGAAGGAGGAGATCGAGGCGGGGTTTGCTGGTGGTAGCAGGAGGCAGCGGCGGATCCTCGTACGGTGGGGCTCGGATTGGAGGGAGAATGGGGAGAGAGGGAGAGGAGAGTTCGACGGATGGGACTGGAGGGGGTTGGAGGTGGAGCGGCCTAGCTGGAGAGGCGGCGTGCGACACGAGACGGGGGCGGGGGGGGGGGGGGGGGCAACGATCATCGATGGCGGCTAGGGCTTGAAGCGCGTTTTTTTTGTTTTTCTTTCCTAATTTCCGCATCGGGGAGAGAGAAATGAGTGTAAAAGGGGGGTTGTTATATTATATAATAATTTAATTTTAATTTTTAAACCCATAAAGGTTGAATTTTCATTTGGACTCTGAATCAAACTCAATGACTATCGCCCTAGCTAATTACCCCTATTCCGAACACAATGGGATATGTATCGAAAGCCAGTTCGACCGTTTCGATCAGTTCTATTCAAATTAAAATATAAATCTATATATATTCAATTTGAACGCACATTTCATTTTACGGGGGCCACATACTGACTCTAAAAATTCCCGAAAAATATTTCCTAGCTTCGTACTGACGATACGGTCCTAAGGAAACTAATTTCGTTAAATTTTGAGACCGTTTGAAAAATGGCCATTTTCTAGTCGATCGAAATTGACTAAAATTGACAAAACACGTTTTACTTCGCCACGCTCACATATTGATTCAGAAAATAACGAATTTTGAAACCTAGCAATAATTTGACATCATGGATCCAACAAAAGTGGTTTCGTCAAAAACCGAGGTCGTTTGCAAAAGTTCCATTTTTAAGGGCCATAATTCCATAGTGACTATTCTGAATTTTCAACTGGGCATATCTTTTGATTCCCGCAATGAAATTTTGATTTTTCGGATTCATTGGAAATATATTCTCAATTAGAATCTAATATTTTTGGTTTTGCCAAAATCCGGTTTATTTTGAATCCTGTACATTCACTTGATTTGAAATCGAATTTTCGAACTACTGCGCCATTTTCAATTCCTTTTATAAATAGAAATAAATATTTATATTCTATCGTCGATTTAAATAAATATATACGTTCTAATTCTATTCAAAATAAATTTCTCTTCGTTATTATTTAAAATAATCCATTTTAAATATTCAAAATTCACTAAAATTGCCAAAATAAAAAAATTCAATTGGCTTAGATTTCCGGGTTATTACAATATACATGCTACCGGAAAATGGAACTACGTAGACATGGTAAAAGTTACTAGAAACAAGATAGACTGATTTATATAAAGAAGAAAAAGTAATTAAAAAAAGAAGAAGGTAGATTAGCTGTTGTTGATACAAGATTGCAAATAAAAGATTGATATAAGTATACTTGTCGATTTTGATAAGCATATGGGGCTAATATGATTAGAAAATCATGTTTATCAATAAATGAAAAACTCAACAGACAGAATAAATCTAGTAGAGTGATATAAGTCAGATAAATTATAGTATACATACTGCCATGTATGTACCCAAAAGTCTATAAATATCTCAGCACTAACATAGGTACATGTCTTTGTTTTTCCACTCGGTAACAAATTGGAAGTCTTAGTATATGTTATTAGGCATAGATGTCTTGTAACAAGTTTGGCCAAATCTTGCTTTTGCCTCTATCTAAATGGTCCTAGATGACAGTATACTCATGAATAGGAAATGGCTATATGCATATAATGAGTGCAAGTTGCATCATAAGAGTTAAAAATCTGATATGAATCATATAGTAATTGGCATGATTCCTAGAGATATACAAACCAAAAGAAAACTCTGTTTTTAATCATAATGTGATCTAATGTAAGAACTGACTATGTTATGGCCTTGGTATTAAATATGAAATTGCATGTTTTACTGAAGTTGAATTCAAAATGAAATGTGCAATGATATCTTAACGCGAGAGCTAGGAAAATTATGTGTAGAAAATGGCAATGCGTTATGAAATACAAAATTGTAGATGAACTAGAAATGCATAAATGCACAGAAATGACAAGAACATCTATAGACAGCAAAAGGCAGGTTAATATAGCTATAAGTATAAGATTTAATGACTGGGCTCTTTTATTTCTAAATTGAAAAGGGAATTTAAGGGAATTCAAAAGAGGGGAGCAAAACATTTAAGTTGGTTTTAATGGTGTATAGTTGTCTAAACTTATCTATAACCAAACAATTAAGTATATTTGTTGAAACCATTATTTAAAATGCTGACAGCTGTATATAGATAAATAAAGTAGAAGGTATGGGTTTTTATGTAGCCAAAAACGCATATGTGTACCTGCTTTGCATGTGGAGTGACAGGCCATCCATATACAAGGTGTAAACCTAAATACCTCTCATTAAGATATAATTAATAGGCTAATAAAGGGGTTTTGTATATGCATTAGTTATTTCTATGATTTATAGATCAGACTGGAGCATATAAAAGAGAACAACATTTGTTGTTCTACCTATTTGGGAAGCCTGAGAAACAGATTGTGCATGCAACAAAGTTTAGCATTAGCTAAGCGGACAAGAGCAACTAATGAGGGTTAAGCATCATTTATTTGGGAACCTATAATCCAAAATTAATATCAGGAAAAATTGTATGAAGATCTTTAATAAAGAGAAGCTTAAATATAAGCTTTCATTTGCTATGTAATTCAATTTTTTTTACTAAAACTCTGATTATAAGTAAAGAGGACTTATGTATCTTCATATATATAAGTTGTGAACAAACCGAATCAAACTGATATTTTTATATTGGTGCATTTGGATCCTGAAGGATGAAAAGGGGGTAGTAGCCCTTTTGAGTAAGTGACCTGGGTTTATAGATAGCAGTTTATCTTTTAAAAAAACATGATTGTTTATGGGTAAATAAGAGGGTCACTTCATTCACATAAGCTTGAGAATTGGTTACTTGAAAAGGAACAGACTAAACGTTAATTGAAATGATATCAACTGCAATAAAATGGCTTTCAACCATATCGTTTTAGTTATTGATCCCCAAATCCAAGGTTGAATTATTTATTATCTCAAGTATTGGAAATATAAATTCTATATAACTAAGGAAAGTTTCAATATTAATGGGAGCCTATAATTTGATGGAATCAGTATCTGATTAGTTTATATGACTCATGTACTTACAACTTACAATATATAAGTGATTTCTAAGAAGATTAAATGGGAATTTTTCCTTCTAGGGATGGATTAATGTTATCTATCATGATTAAGCTAAGACAATAGGTAATTTTAGCTGAATTCCTAACTAATATTACTTATCTTAATATATTTAGCAGAAATCTATTTGTATTTTATGCATAAATGTTATATTCACCAAAATTTGGTATAGAATTTACTAAAATCCAAAGAAAGTAAAGAAATAACATAGAAAAAACTTACGCTGTTGCACCTAATTCGAAGTCAATTTGGAATCAACAAAATCATTAAAATTTCATTGTTCAATGCATTAGGAATGTAGATTGAAAGCAAATGCGCAGAAGAAAAATGCATCCAGAAAATACGATCCTTAAAATTTTCAACCATGCCAAGTATTGTGTTAACCAAAGAGCATAAATTAAAATTTAGAAATTTTAATCTATTTAGAAGAAAACTAAATGGGCAAATTATACCTCAGATTTGCTGAAATGGCATACAACACAACATAGTGACGCCATATATTTAGCATTTAATATTAACCATTTGTTAGAGAATCGAATCAGAGAAAAAGAAACTCAGATCCCTTTGCGATACGTATGCTAATCTGCAAATAAAGGTAGAAAGATTTCAAATAAGCAGAAATGGAACTACCTAGCATCTCCAATTCAATATGTTGGAAGAGAAATCGATTATGCGAAAAGATAAAAAGCAATTGTACATCTTAAAACAAAATCAAAATTATATTTTTTTTCCCAAGAATATAATTTTTTACTCACCAAAGTTATAAAGGCAAACCAAATTGACGTTGAACTCCTTGTCTCGAACTCGAATCTGACGTTGAACTCCTTGCCTCGAATACGAGTTTCCGGACCTCGAACTCGAATCAAAGTTGAATTCCTTGCCTAGAAATCGAAACCCTTGTTCCCGCTTTGTAATCGAAATCGAATCGAAATCCTTGTTGCCCCTTTGTAAGCGAAATCAAAATCCTTCTCTAAATAACCTTATTCCCGTATTTAATTCATTTTATCGCTGCCGAAGTAGTGAAAAAGCGTTGAGATAAGGGGAGTAGGGGTTATGGCTGAAAAGAGATGGGTGTTTACCTTTTTTCCCTCTAAAATCTAGCTTACCAACACAAATCAGAGTTACCAATAAACCTTTTACAAATTTGTATTTTTAGTAACACATTTTTAATATACCAACACACATTAGTGTCACTAGTCTACAACACATATAAGTGTTGGCAGTTGAAAAAAATAAGAGTTGCCAAATGGCCATTATGGTGTAGTGCCCATTATACACACACACACACCAATCCCCTTCTTATAACCAATATAAATTATTTAATAAAATAATTACTTCTAAATCCTCACTTAACCACGGTTTAAACTTAAGCCGCAGCTTAATACGTCTTCCCCAACCCAGGAAAAAGTCACGAACTCCATACAGCTATTACCAAAGCTTTCAAACACCCACCACTTCCTCTCCTATTCAAAACGATCCAAAATAATTACACCATTAAACTTCCCGAACTATCGAAGCCCATTGGAACCAATATCTCCTGTTAACGCAACTTCCAACTCCAAATGTCCAACACTTCATGAATTTGCGATCTAGTTCCATCATTCAATCCTCTTGTGCGAGCTCCACTTCACGATCACCATCAGATAACATCTGAACCTCTCGTCTAAAACGTGTCATCTGCAATGTTGTATGGGTACCGACCTCGAGCTTCACTAATTCAACCCCAAAAATCACAATCAAAGCTTCTCAACCTCCTAAACACCGGTATGAACACCAATTTGTCAATCGATGCTTGTATTACCAGAATCTGGTAACCCTAGGACCACAGTTCTAAATTTCGAACTCAAGAATGGTTGCTGCACCATGTGAAGTAGGTATAGATTAATAGAAGACCCCTCATAGATTTCAAACACGTTTAAGTCGCGATTTATTGAAATTTCTATGAATTGTTTGGAATTTACGAAGTTGGATTTTCATTGTGGATTTTTGTTAGAGGTTGTGGCGCTTCATTTTGACTAGAGAAACGAAGAGATTAGCTTTAGAAATAGTGTAGGCTATTTATAAAAGAATTTTAATATTTTTATATTCGAATTTTATATTTATTTATAATCAACCGCTATTTGTTTTGGTGTTTAAAAATTCATGTGATCACATACAATATCTAAAAATCATGAAAATGGGCATGCAGCTACAGTTCGACATTATGGACCCAACAAAACTTGTTTCATCGAATTCTGAGTATGTTTGCTTACACAGCGAATTTTTAAAGTTGAATTATCGACTATTTTTCACATTAAAATCATGTACGGTCACATACTGATTCCAAAAATCATGAAAATTGAAATCTAGCAAAAAATTAATGTTCTGGATCCAACAAAATTAGTTTCATCCAAAACGGAGGTCGTTTGCAATACTGGCAATTTTTAAAGCTCTTAATAAACCCATTTAAATATAAATATATTTAAAAACAATTAAATTTAATATTAATAAATTAATATTATCGTATATGTATCTACACAGAATATAATTCAGCTCCAAAATATTCTTATCTGAATTTATAACTTGACATTTCAAATCCATATTAAATCTGTATCCAATTTATATTAAAAACCCATTTATAATATAAATAAATCGTTATAAATTATAGAGGAATTCCATAGCGACTTTTCGAAAATTTGATTTGGACATAACTCACAATCTACACGATGAAATCTCGATTTTTCTCTTCCATTAGAAATATATACTTCACCAGCTCTAAACGTTTCTTGTTTCACAGAAATCCAGCTTAAAACGGATTCTGTGTATTCATTTAAAGTTCGAATCACCAAATTACGAACTGCTGCGCCATTTTGAGCTCAATTATAATTATAATATAATTATACGTTCAACTGTCGTTTATATAATATATTCGTTAATATAATTCACACAATATTGTGATTTCCACTATTTTTTACTATTTCAGAAATTAATATATTATTTAATTATTATATCAAATTAAATATTCAAAGTTATTTAATTAAACCATTGAAATCTCTAAATCATTAGATAAATAATTAAATTAATTAATTATTATATCGCTAAAAATACGGGACGTTACATTCTTCCCCCCTTAAAATAATTTCTTCCTCGAAATTGCTAAGGTAGAAAACAAACCCTATTAACTAGGTTAAAAATTATTTGTTTATTTATTTACTTCAGTTTCAACTGAACCATTTAATTTCAATTAATTTATTAATTTATTCCTACTAAAGAATATTTTCAAAAATCCTGAAAATTTTCTAACACCCGAAACTTTCGAAAAATTTCGCCAGCACCTCCTTCATACGGCTCAATCAGTACAACTACAACTCGCCTCTCTAGGCCTTCTCCAACCCAAAAGAAAATCAAATAGCCAAGCGGCTTGCCATATTGGTTCATAAAAATCTCATACCCATATGAAATATAAACTTGTACCTTTTTGTTGGGTGTATCATTATATCATTCCCATCTGTTACCAATTCTGCATATACCAATGTATTCATTCTAATTGATCACCAATCAATTTATTCTCAACCAATTATTCATTTATATCCAAACCATAATATCATTTCAAACTCGAGTTCCATCCTCAATTCCAAATTCTTAACATACCAATTCAACAAATTTCCAGATTCCTATCTCACTATCCAAATTTTATTCTATATCTTATTTTTCGATTTGCTTTCACAAATTCTAATTTAATTTGTTTTCAAATCAAACAATCCTGGGGGTTTGGACAGTTTACCATATCAAAAATCAAACTTCCCTTTCAGGATTCAAAATAACTTGTTTTTCCAAAACAATTTGAAATCAATAACTTTGGTAGTAACCTGACACGTAGAAACTCAAAAATAAATATGATGATGTCCGTATCATCATCGGAATTATTTCCCAGCGACCGAAGTGAGTTCAATAATATATCACTTTCAAAACCATTTCTTACCATTTCCGTTTTGAAATACATTCAAAATATTATTCACGATACTTGTAAACAATTTAATATCTCCCAGGATTTTAAATTTCTCATATATTAATTCCAAATCCATTTACATACACTTCTCCAAATTTCTAGGTTTTTAATTTCAATTCTGATTTAAATTCAGATTTAATTCGTTTTGTAACAGTTATATGAAATTTGATTGGTTATTTATAACCATTTCACTTTTATAATATTTCCAATATTAATCATACTTTTATATCAAAATATGATTTGGGTAAAATTATATCATTTACCCTCTTTTCAAAACATAACATGTCAGTTCATTGTATTCATGTGTTTAGAAATTCCTACCGATTCAGTGGATCAAACTGATCAACCAGAACTCATAGACAACTCAACCAATAAATCTCCACAATATAAAACAATTTTTATAAAATCTACAAATACGTTCACTCGTATATATACACTCAAACTCAATCTAGGGTATTGCTAACCCCATCTCTACTGAGTCACGCATAGAGCCACGGTAGTTACTTAACCTTATGCTCTGATACCACTATAACGACACGGGGGATTTGCGGCCTTGGTCATCGACATAAACTCAATGTCGACTATCCAAGCATCGGAAATACCGAATAGTTAATAGAAAGAAGTTAGAGGGTGAGAATAGATAAGATAGAAAATTAGAATAGAAGAAGAAGATCACAACAATAGAATCAGAGTAACACGAATCTCACTGCGGAACAAATAAAATATAACATATCTTTGAAAGAAAACCAGTATACAATAACATTTATCATAGTACAACACTTACAACACAGCGGAAATAAACAATTACTATAAAATCCTGAAGCCTCCTGCTCCAAGCTCACAGTATTTCTGAAAAATCCTAACTACTTGACTGCCTGTACAAATTTGGGCACCCAAGAGTTTAGGGGAACAAAACAAAATACACTCCGGGTCAGTCATGGGACTGGTATGAGTAAACAATTTAAAATAGATCGAGAAGATAAACGATGTCTCATAAGACCACGCCGTATAACATGGAATGGGTTTTTTCCTTATGAGAAT
This sequence comes from Allium sativum, assembly GCA_030737875.1. Taxonomy (NCBI): domain Eukaryota; kingdom Viridiplantae; phylum Streptophyta; class Magnoliopsida; order Asparagales; family Amaryllidaceae; genus Allium; species Allium sativum. Next base: position 18,376,648 of record JASFAX010000025.1, read on the forward strand.
CCAAAACACTTGATTTATCATTCAAAATCCTTTTGAAAGAAACGATAATCTTTATATCAAAACTCTTTGGATAGTATAGTAGTGTCTATCAGCCACAATATAATAATCATCTGGTAGAAAGCTTTCATCTCACGTTCCACGTACATAATATATGATCAAAAACCGTTGGCACTTATTGGGTTATGAATTCCAACTGGCAAGGTATGGGACCACCTTCCGACAGTGTATCTCTAGAGAGGAATACAACGGGTTCAACAAGAACATCTTGTAACCCAGGCTAAACATGACAGGTCAATCATTTCTCTTGAGTGTACAGAATGTATTATCACCAATGGTTGGGATCAGTAACCGTTTCCCAAAAGGGACAGCATCGAAACAGATTATAGAAGTAAATGGAATTTCTCTAGATAAGGTGGCAATACACCCTAAATAGCAGCTAACCAGTAAGCCATGCGACCTAACTGATTTTATACCATTTCTAGCTTGTGAGGCTTGAGGCCAAAACGTACAGATCACTTTTGAATGTCACATCGTCTTACCCACCAAATCACAAACTGATTTCCTCAAAAATACAATGGGTATACAGCTAAGAGAAACGAATTCCTCCGCCACCAAATGTAAATACGTTTGAAGAGATCAACTTATGCGATCTATTAAATATACTCTGTCAGACATTCTTCCATACAGGTCGTCTTGGGACTGAACAGACCGAAAGTACTATTCTGTAAATCCATCTTAGGAAATTTCTATCTAGGATTTACTGAACAGTCCTTGCATAACTCTGTCTTCAATAATCTTCATCATATTTGATTCGCAATGCTAATGCCATACGGAGTGGGGAAATGCTCCAAATCATTGATAATCAGTGATTTAACTTTCAAAGGAAAACATGTGTACGAACAACGGTCGTATTTCCAAATGGAAATCTTACCGATCAATCATCATTTCATTTCCCAATTTCCCATTTATCGTTTCCATATATTCATAAATTCCTTGTTTTCTAAAATTAGAAAATATACGTTATTAACTTTGGAAAACGTTTCCATTTCTAAATCATGCATCAATATCTTCCCACCTCTATCGGTCTCTAACTGTAAACTAGTAAGAGAACAACTTCCCAAGTATAGACCCCGAAGGCCGAAACCAACATCAAATCGACACCCAGAAAGCCATTAAACTCAACTAATTTCCAGTCAGTTTCTAATTTCAGTAATTCCATTTAAATTCCTAATTCAAACCCTGAATTCCTTTATAATATTTTATTTGCAAAATATTTACTTTAATCTAATTTTTCACATAGAATGTGAATAATATTTCTTTATACAATCAAAACAGTTTGATTTCGTATCTAAAAACAATACCTCAAACCCAAATTTTATTTATATTTTTATTTGTAGAATTATTCATACAGATCTCCTTTTTTATTTCTAACACTTAAATCTCATTTATAATTCCCTTTATATAATTCTATTTATTCTATATAAATCCTTTTATATAATTCTACTCATTTTATATAGATCCTTTTATATAATTCTATTCATTTTATATAAATCTTTTTATATAATTCTATTCATTTTATATAAATCCTTTTATATAATTCTATTCATTTTATGTAAATCCTTTTATGTATAGATATTTCATTTTCAATATTCGCTTTGAAAATTTCCTTTTTACATTCCAGTAATTCATATGGTATTTAAAATACCAAATAACATGACCAGTGTCATCATATTCAATCACAGATTATATATCACATCATATATCATAATATATTAAAACAAACAGTATTATAATATTGAGGAATCCAGTTGGATCCCTCCCACCCGTTTCCCTGCATCCACAGATGTTAAACAATTTAAATAACATCAATTTCATTTCAATATGAAATATTCTGGTAAACAGAATCAATATTTGATTAACAATTTATATATATATATATATATATATATATATATATATATATATATATATATATATCGTTATCTATAATTTCAATCACTAAATTAGCAATTCAACCAAACAATCATCACACAACAATCAATCATCATTTATCAATACTAAAATATATTTATAAAAATATAAACTAGCAGAGTTAGTGAGTTTTACTCACATTGGACGATCATCGTTAAGTAACATTAACTGCTGGTTGATTTAGACAGATAATTTATTTCACTATAAATTGTAACGAGCTCCAATTCACTCCCAGTCAGTTCCATTTTGTAGCGCTCGTCCATACGATCCCGACGGATCTTGTTTCGTCAAATTCTGATAATGTATGACGATGTTATGCCTTTTACAAGTTTAAATTATAATGACACATCATTAACTAATTAAATAATTTACTAATATAATTACCCTACATTATATTGCTCCAATTATTGCATTGTGGAGTATCCATACACAGGAAAATTGCTCAAGGAAATTGGAACTTCTGTATGTTCACCCAAGGCCTTAACAACCATGAATCCTCCCTCGACTGACATGTGCAGATTCAAGAAGAACCCCAGAAGCTTCTTCCTCAATTTCACCAGCATAGGAGAAACGCAGTTCAAAACATTTACAAATTCCTATAGCCAAAACAAAACCCGTTGAAGCCTTCACCAATCCTCTGTTTCACTCAAAAGTTCAACATCACCGTTTACACTATATCTTCTATATTTCACGCAGTATAACCACTTCCGAACTGTATCACCAATAAACATCCTTATGTTGTTATCCACCATTCAAAAACAAGCTCCACCACTCTTCCCTCATCATCACGGTTACCTAGCCCGTACTCACGAACCCCCAAAACAAAAGTTGCGATACTTGTTTCTTAATTACTTCAGTAAAATCTCTCTTCCTTAATTGTATTAACTGATTCCCATGTAATTGTTGGTTCACGTTTTAAATGCTAACCCCCTTTACCAAACCATTCTCGCGTCCTCACTAGTCCACAATTCCCGGTTCGATAGTACCAGTGGCCTTCCCTTCCAAATCACCCATTTAAAACCTGATTAGGCACTAACTACTTCCTCCACCCAACATTACCCGTTATATATATATATATACACACACTAATCCCCTTCTTATAACCAATATAAATTAGTTAATAAAATAATTACTTCTAAATCCTCACTTAACCATGGTTTAAACTTAAGCCGCAGCTTAATACGTCTTCGCCAACCCAGGAAAAAGTCACGAACTCCATACAGCTATCACCAAAGCTTTTAAACACCCACCACTTCCTCTCCTCTTCAAAACGATCCAAAATAATTACACCATTAAACTCCCACGAACTGTCGAAGCCCACTGGAACCAATATCTCCTGTTAACGCAACTTCCAACTCCAAATGTCCAACACTTCATGAATTCGCAATCGAGTTCCACCATTCAATCCTCCTGCGTGAGCTCCACTTCACGATCACCATCAGACAGCATCTAAACCTCCTGTTTGAAACGTGTCATCCGCTATCTTGTACAGGTACCAACCTCGAGCTTCACTAATTCAACCCCAAAAATCATAATCAAAGCTCCTTAACCTCCTGAACACCGATATGAACACCTATTTGTCAATCGATGCTTGTATTACCAAAATCTGGCAACCCTAGGACCACGGTTCTTAAATTAGAACTCTAGAAAAGTTGTCGCACTATGTGAAATAGGTATAGATTTAAAGAACAACCCTCACAGATTTCAAAAACGTTTAAGTCGCGATTTATTGAAATTTCTATGAATTGTTTGGAATTTATGAAGTTGGATTTTCACTGTGGATTTTTGTTAGAGGTTGTGGCGCTTCATTTTGACTAGAGAAATGAAGAGATTAGGTTTAGAAATAGTGAAGGCTATTTATAGAAAGATTTTAATCTTTTTATATTCGAATTTTATATTTATTTATAATCAACCGCTATTTGTTTTGTTGTTTAAAAATTCGTGTGATCACATACAACATCCAAAAATCAAGAAAATGGCTATGAAGCTATAGTTCGACATTACAGACACAATGGAACTTGTTTCGTCGAATTCTGAGTCCGTTTGCTTGCACATCGTATTTTTAAAGTTGAATTATCGACTATTTTTCACATTAAAATCTCGTACGGCTACATACTTATTCCAAAAATCACGAAAATTGAAATCTAGCAAAAATTTAATATTCTGAATCCAAAAAAATTAGTTTCGTCGAAAACGGAGGTCATTTGCAAAAATGGCTATTTTTAAAGCTCTAAATAAACCCATTTAAATATAAATATATTTAAAAACAATTAAATTTAATATCAATAAATTAGTATTATTATATATATATATCCACACAAAATATAATACAGCTCCAGAATATTCGTATCTGAATTTATAACTTGACATTTCGAATCCAGATTAAATCAATATTCAATTTATATTAAAAATCCATTTATTATACAAATAAATCGTTATAAGTTATAAAGGAATTCCATAGCGACTTTTCGAAAATTTGATTTGGACATAACTCACAATCTACAAGATAAAATCTCGATTTTTCTCTTCAATTAGAAAAATATACTTCACTAGCTCCGAACGTTTCTTGTTTCACAGAAATCCGACTTAAAACGGATTCTGTATATTCATTTAAAGTTCGAATCGCCAAATTACGAACTGCCGCACCATTTCGAGCTCGATTATAATTATAATATAATTATACATTCAACTGTCGTTTATATAATATATTCGTTAATATAATTCAACTCTAAACTGAATTATATATTATAAATGATCCAATTCACACAATATTGTGAATTCCACTATTTTCGACTATTTAAGAAATTAATATATTATTTAATTATTATATTAAATTAAATATTCAAAGTTATTTAATTAAACCATTTAAATCTCTAAATCATTAGATAAAAAATTAAATAAATCAATTATTATATCGCTAAAAATACGGGACGTTACACAACCGATATATGAATATTCAAAATGGTCTGGTCTACCTCGCCAAATTTAAATGACATGCGTGCATTGTTTGTAACGTCCCGTATTTTTGACAGCCAAATATTTTATTTAATTTATTATTTTAAATATTTTATTTGGAATATGAATGGATTTTAATATTGAAATTGTTATTTAAAACGATGTTTAAACATTATAATTTATATGACTATAAAACGAGCTCGAAATGGCGCGGCAGTTCGTAATATTGAGTACTGAACTTTAATTGAATGTACAGGATCCGGTATAAGTCGGATTTTTGTGAAACGAGAAATGTTGGAAGCGTAGTGATTATAATTTTCATATGAAAGAGAAAAATTCAGATTTCATGTTATAATTTGGTGGTTATGGCCAAATCAAATTTTGAAATAGTCGTTATGGAAATCTCTATTAAAATATGGCGTTAATTATTATATTTAAATAGGGAAATTTAAATTGTTTAACTCAAAATTGACAATATTAAGTTGTGTAAATTATATTGGAAGTTGTAAATATATTCTGGTTGGATATATATGATAAAAATAATTTATTTTTAATTTATTGTATTTATTTGGAATTTAATTAATATTTATTCGATATTTTATAGCGTTAAAAATAGCCATTTTTCAAACAGTCTCTGTTTTCAACGAAATCAGTTTCAATGGGACCGTACCGTTAAATTATGGTGAGAAAATCAAATTGTGTGGCAACCGATGTTGTATGTGACCACGATAGCTGTAAACACCCGTTCAATTTCTATAGCGCGTAATTTATTCAATAAAGAGATATTTGGGTATAACATGAACAAACGATCGAATTAGGCCACAAAACTAGTTCCTTTGAATTCGTATTGTTGATTTTAGTTAGGATAGGTATATAGTTTGTTATTTTTGGAGACTGTGTTATTTGGTGCCTTAAATGGCATTGCGGTGCGCGTGAAAATAGCCTACCGGGAAAATAGTCTCAGAATGCGACGAAACTGGTGTCGTTGGGTTCATATTGATTAATTATTATAGGATTTCAAAGTTCCAAGTTGATTGGATTTATTCAGTGATCGTGAAAATTTTAAACGCGTGTTTATTTCTAGTATTATAAAGGAATTCTTTTCAAACGACCTCGGAATTCGACGAAACCTGTCCCAATGGGTTTAAAAAAAATTATGCTAGGATTAGCATTTTTATCAGTAAACAGAAGGCGATTTGGGTAAGTTCACTTGTTACTTCGCGGTGAAGTTTCAATATATAATATAATAATAAAATATTGGTCCACCCTCTATATATACCACTCATTCGAAAACCTAATTTTGAGTAAAACGAACATTCCTGGTCAACTTAAACATTGTGCCTCCACCTTAATAACAGACGGCTGAAAACAAACCCGGTCCTTCCTCTCAAATCCCTCCATCAAGTCATCAATTCGAAAACAATTCTTCTACAAACATTTAGATCTAGACGAGACCTAAAGGATGACCGGTGGTGATCGGCGTTGGAGGCGTCTAGTAGTCGGAGCGGTTTAACGAAGGTGCGAGGGTTCGGAGTGAATATCTGGCGAAGGGCAGTGTTGAGTGGCATGCTGTTTGGGGTGGCGACAGGCGGCGTTGAGGCGGAGAGGTTGATGGACTTGGATGAGCCTCTGGTGATAGAGAGAGGGCGCGAGGGTCGAAGGGTTTGGCTGAACTTGGTTTTGGGTTGAAAAACTGAAGAGTAGTTTTGGGAAGAAATGTATTACCGGAAGGATCGGCCTGATTTTGCCCAACATAGGTTATTAACGATAAACTATTAATTAAGGAAAATTATATTTAATGTGTTAATCAAAACGTATATATATTTAGGTAGTGAATGGCATACGTAGAAAGGAATGGAAATGGGTCAGTCGCCTTTATTTTCCAGCACAGTGACGACGATCAAAATGGAAAGTTACTAGAGTAGTTGAGGTTTAAATATTTTATAAATTAAAGTCAGTTAGTTAGTTAACTAAAATTAAACCTTATACATGAAACGTGAATTTGTGTAGGTGTGCGTCTAGCATTTGAACAGTTTAGAACGAAGGGAGCAGCAGAAGTAATCGGGCCTGTTTTCCTCTAACCGTGTAATCAATGAAATTTTATAATGGTATTGGTTATAAAATCCCTAATTAATGAATGTTAGATCAATTTAATTATAATTAACTTATGGAACAAATGGTGGATCTGTGCAGGCCTTTGAAGGGTGCCTAAGAACCTGTAATGCAAGACCCGAAGATTACAGAAGCACCGCACTCATGTTTTCAATTAAAAGTAATAACCATATACAATTTTGTTAATGCATGTAATTAAGATTACAACGGACCCTTTATTTTATATTTGTAATTAACTGTAGTTTAAGATATAATTGAGAAATATTCTTATTCTACTTAGGTTAGTTAATATATAACTATGGATTAATAAAATAAGTAATATAAATCAGATTGTAATGTTGAACTCGTTATTCTTAAAATAGGGCAGACCGAATGTTTAGTTTAATGGTTAATTAATACCTAATTAGTAATATGATTAGTTTAATTTAGGAGTTGGTGCTAATTTGAATCGTATAAATTAAAATATTTATAACTCGTTAACATCTTATCAGAATTGGACAAACAAGGTGCCGGTGGAACCGTAGTGACGAGCACGATATTATGGAATGAATCTCGACGCAAGGGGAATCAACCAGGATTTTAATTAAATTAAACTCTTGTTTAATTTAATTAAAACCAACCGTTCAAACAACGGTTTCAACTCAAGGTGAGTAAAACTCACTCAGTTTTTCTTCCCATTTATATTTTATATAAATTGGGTTTTTATTTTGTGTGCTCTGCTTGCCAATGGTTGACTGTTTGCTTGCTGATTTAACTGATGAAATTAATCCGTTGTTTAATTTCAATGAAATACCAAATCGTTATTCTAACGATTGGTTCCAGTAAAGGTAACTTACCTTGTTGGTCACGTTTATAAAATAAACATGTCTAATTGGTTGAATTGTTTGAATTGCTTGTGGTTGGATAAAATGGTCGTTATTTACTATTATCAGTTAAATGGTTGAATGATCTGATTTGAGGTAACCATTTGTATACATTCCTTAAAATATATTATTTATTTTCATATTATCATATGAACTATCATGTTTGTGTAATGGATTTGAGTATTGATCATTGATTGAAAAGTCAACCTGTGTTGAGTTTTAACCAATGGGCTATGTTGGTTAAGTAATCAGCAGTAAATGGCCTAAAAGTAAATTGTTTTATTTATATCGATTTACCATCAGGTGAATTGATAGAACTGAAATTATAAAATTTATTTATAACTAAAGATAGATTTGAAATATGTATTTTGAATAAAAGTTTATCAAAAGGGGAATTTAGATCAAAAGGGTTTAGACTAAACCAGAATTGATTTAAACAAGGTTTATAAAAGCGCTGAAGCATTATATCGTTAATTTTAAATTAACGTTAATTAATAATGTGATCGTGTAAAGGTAGGGAATTGAAATATGAATTTCAAAGCGGGAAATGATTGAAAGGATTGGAGAAGGAATTGGTGAAACTGAGTTTGGTAAAGGAAGTGGGTCATCGGATTTTGTAAGCAAATCCGAATTATGAAATGAAATGGTTTTTTAAAAAAAGGTAAAGGTTAAAAGGGGTGTTTATAAAGGATTACTTAATTATTAAATTAAGGAATAGTGGTTATATCCGAGCAAGAGAATTTCCAAGAGTAAGAAGAAAACGGTATTTTGAATAGTTCGATCCAATGGAGTCTGTAATTATATTAGAATGAAATATTGGGTTTTGGATTACAACTCGTATCCATCCTGAGATATGAACGTTGTTGATCAAGGTCTGAGAGGTAATTAAAATACCCCAACTTGGACGACTTCAGGATTATCTGAGGATGATATGAGTTGTAATGGTAAAAATGATAGTGAAAGTTTATTATTTCATTTGAGAAATAATAATAGGAATGTTTGGTGGGAAAGTTGGAATACATACATATATATATATATATACATACATATATACATATATATATATATATACAACGATGAATCCAAAGTAAAAGGGAAGAAAAAGGGGTTGTGTGAAAATATAATGTTCGAGTTAGAAAGGGAAATGTAAAGGATGAGTTTTATTCTCTAAGAATAAACAATGGATTTTGTTTTCAAGTAATGAATAAAAGATATCTCATAATGTTGTTTTTACAAGTAATAAATTGAATTGATTTCCCAATATAATATAATAATGTGGCTAATGTTTTGAAAGTGGAAATAGAGAACTGAATATAATACAGGATTTTACTAAGTATGAACTTGTTTTAAAGAAAAGTCTTATGATAAATAAAGAAGCGAGAAAACTATATTTATAATATTGAAGTATCTAAGAGTTATAAATTTACATTTGTTTTAATTAAAAGGCCAAGTGGTGCTGAATTCTGAACCAGTAAACTCATTGCGTTATCATGATTGAAACACGGTTTTATTTTGATAGTTAAATCACCGACTATCAAATCTTTCCAATACGATTGTTGGTACAGAAAGACCGTGAACGAAATTGTATTCGAAAACCATTCCAACCAACAGATATGTGAAGATATCAGAAGATGATCGAGATGGAGCATTGAAGACTGTAGATCTTCATTACATGGAAGAACTACTAATAATCTCCGGTTTAGCGGCTAGAGATAAACTGTTGTTCTGTCGTGGTTGGAATCTATGGATTGCGAGGACTTCTCGCTACTGATCCATGGGGTGATACCTACATTGGATGCAGTAGGAGAGTACCTTCTGTTCATCCTGTTCCTGGATGACTTGCATGGACTGATGTTTGACAGAGTATTTCCAAAGGGATCGCGTACGTTGATTTCTTCAAACGTACCATAGTTGGGTCGCTTCTTGAAAGCACCTGTAACTTCCCCTGTAAGGAAAGCCCGGATACTTCGAGAACATTCCACATCAGAATGCAGACAGAAGAACATTTCATTGTTAATTACAACAATTCCATCAGAATACAAGAATATACAAAGTATGAATAAATAATATACATAAAAAATTATCAGAGATTACAATAAATTACATAGCAGCGGAAAATAATACAATACACAACTGAAGGAGATATACGGATACAAAGCTTTCCGGGTATCATTCCAGCTGTAAACCAGGATCCTGTGAATATAAATCTGCAAAACCAGAACTACTAGCTGCCCGTGTCGAAAATAGGGGCACCCAGAGTTTAGGTTAAAACAATAAACTCCTGGTCAGTCATGGGACTGGTGTGAGAACTAAAACAGTTATTTAAAACTTTACTTTAAATCAGATATATCAAGGGACCATGCCTTATAACACGGAACGGGTTTCCTCCCAAGAATACCAGTGCATATAACAAAACACCACAATGCTTTTTGGAAAAATGAAGCTATTATAAGACCCAGGTCCTATCACACAATGCAACGCAAGCCGGGGGATAGGGTTTTCCCTTATAATAGCCAAACATGCTTAGTACGTTTTAAAACAAATCATTTGATACTATTATAAGTGTATAGTGTCAAAAACAATTTCAATCATAAATATCAATCATAGACGACATGGGTACCATATATCATGTCGCCATACTAGGTTCTACAATCAAAACCGCAAAGTCACGTATTTGGAAGTTGGATTTCCATCTGTGAATCGAGGCAAAAGATAGTCCTCTCCCGATTTGAGACTGTCTAGCCCGAGTCTCAGGAACAGCCGCAACTGCCCCTTGGATCGTCAGGGCCGTTACACCGACGTGGATTATTATGCCTGAACACTACGTTTCCCCGCCCTTTGGGGCGTAAACGGGTCAACGAATGACTCCATCGGACGCGGATCGTCCGATCAAACCGAGGCACCTCGCAATAGCAACAACCACATAAGTCAAACTCATCAGGGCGTGTAAAACCACTGACATCACTTCTAGCTAGAAAGAACCGCATGTCCTCCCGGAGGTCCTTCTCCCGTTTTTTGTTCACCACCGGGGTGTGAGGCTCGCGAATCAACGCTACACAAAGCTATGCCAAACAGGCTGTGCTTTGATCATCACCCACAAGACTTTGCTTTTCAACAGAAGCCTTAATCATTCTCCACTTAGGCATGCCACATAGGCAATTCACTCCATGCGATTGATATCCATCGATATATAACCCTTGAGCTCGTACGTCTCAGAGAAGGGCGTTAAGCAAGAGAATAAATTCTCCGCTGCCAAACAGACACACAGTCCATTTACAAGTCCGTTCTGGGTCTGAACGAAACCGGAGGCACCTAGTACCCCGCATACCCATCGATCTCCAAGTACGTCTGGATGATCACTAACTGATTCCCTCCTCTTGGGTGTACGGCCCAATCAAGATCATCAGTAATCACCCAAACGACGTGAAGACCTCCGGTCTTCGACCACCGTCTTCATCTTCGACACCACGTCGAATCAGTTATTCATAATGGGATAAACCCGGTCTTTCCGAATAACTCGCGTATATAATAAACAAGTGTTACACAAACACAACATACGCCTCATTCCAATTCAGAATATCCTTTTATTCAAATATTCTTACACTTTGGGAAAGGTTCCCATTAATTTTATCAATGATAAATTCTTTAAATTTATTCTTTAATCTTCTTTGAATATCAATTCAACCTAGTCGGGATTAGCGAACCACACCGGAGTAATCATTTATTTTATTTCCCCATCCAACCTATTTACCCCATGAAGTAAAACTGGTAATACTTCATATCTAACACCACGGTGTTATCGGTAAATTCAATTACCATTTCACATTCAAATCTAATTAAAGATTTAACTATCGCCTGGAGTAAAACTGGTGATACTCCATTCTCGATCTTTTCAATCTAATTAAAGATTCATTAAAACTCCACTTAGTTTTAATCTTTAACAGGGTTAAAGAATCAGTGTCATTTAAAACACGGTTCACGATAAACCCAAAATCACATTCCATTAATTATCGGGACACCAAATAAAATGATTTAATCTTTTTCTCAATTTGGCTTAAGAAACAGTGTTAATGAAGACACCATTCACAACAAACCCAAATCACATTTGATATTAAATACAAGGCTCTGAATAAAAAATATATCGGCTTATATTCAATATCAAATTCTACGACCAACAAGTACCGTATTGGAAATAACGATATATATATATATATATATATATATATCTTTCAAATTTCCATAACAATATCTGTATAATCACGAAATCCAACATCGAAATATTCCAAAGACATTTTCAATTCAAATCCATTCCAATGCAATTATTGGAAATTCTGGTTATTTTCAAAACAATTTCAAATCCAATTTATTTATTTTAAAAATAAATAAATTATTATTCTAGTTCAAAACAAGTTCTTTTCGATAAAAATCTATTTTTATCTTTATAAATATGGAGTTTTTCATCCCATTTTTTCACAAATCATTTCTTATGATGTTACACAAATTATTGATATTTTTAATAATTTTATCAAGGCCCGTACAGTCGATTTCCATCAACGGCCATCGAACTGCACTTATAGCGACCATTTCCAAATTTGATTTGGACATAATTACAAATCCAACCGTTAGATTTCTAATTTCTAACATTCGTTAGAAAGCTCTTTTCTATACGAACCCAACGGTTCCGGTTTTAGGAGAATCCGATGGTCGGATCTCCCGCAATATCCATTCGAAGTCAATTGTCGAAATTCACGAACTACCGCAGCGTGGCGCGTTATATTCAGGCCATTATATATAATATATATATATATATTATATATTTCGTCGATTTTCTTTTAAAACGTATTCTATAAATCGTTTTAAATTTGTTTCAAAAGGATTTCAACTTCCTTTTCAAATTCAAATCAAAATTGAATTTTTCCCTTACAAATTCGTTTTAAATTCATTTCAAATTGATTTCAATTCAAATCAGTTTTAATTTAAATCGATTTCAGTTGAATTTCAATACGTTTTAAATTCAATTCAAAACGATTCTAATTCTATTTCAATCTAATTCGAATTTCAATTCATTTCAATTTAATTCGAATTTCAATTCTTTTCAATTTAATTCGAATTTCAATTCTTTTCAATTGAATTAGAATTTCAATTCTTTTCAATTTAATTCGAATTTCAATTCTTTTCAAAATATCAGATTTTGAGGTCACTTTCGATATTCATTATAAAATGAATAAAATCGATATGAATATCGTTCACGTCAGAATGGCGTCAATCTAATCAACACGGCTTCATATATTTCTATTTTCAAATATTCTATTTCAAATATTTCTATTTCAAATATCCTATTTCAAATATTTCTATTTCAAACCTGGAATAGGCCCAATCAATTACCATATAATGTTAATTATATGGATTTTCTACAACACTTGTATAAAATAACAACGATAAATAATCAACCATCATCCAGAGTTTGTTCTACACTGTATAAGCATCAAATATAAATATTTAACGCTTATAACAGTCTGTCAATCAATCAATCGACATACAGCTAATTATTGGGACTAGTGTATGTCATATATCATCCCAATACCCGTGTGGGGTTTTCAAACAATCAAACACAAATTTTATTTGTGCAGTTGGGCGATGTGTAAAATTTATTGTCCCAATCAATATCAGTCAAATGTGTGTATATAAACAAATCGTCCTATTTGTTTATATTTATTCATTCACATTCATGTTAAAAATTATATTTTCAACTATAAAATATTTTTAACTACATAAATATTTTATTTCATTTCACATCACATCACACAATCAACTACACATCTAAATCAAACATACAAACAAGCATACAAGTCGTCCATGGTCTGTGGACGACAGGTGTCGGGTGCTACTAAACACCATCTGCATCCTAGTATATATTATTAACTAGAAAACAAAATTAAAAGGTGAGAGGATCTCACCGACTAGCTAATCCAAACTCCACGACTCTTCTTATGTAGGAAATCTTCATCTTGCTTGCACTTTTGTAACAACCCGGAAATACGATTCATTTTAAAATTTTTATTTTGGCAATTTTAGTGAAGTTTGAACATTTAAAATAGATTATTTTAAATAATATCGACGAGAAATTTATTTTGAATAGAATTAGAATGTATATATTTATATACGTCGTCGTTAGAATATAAATATTTATTTTAAATTATAAAACGAATTGAAAATGGCGCGGTAGTTCGATAATTCGATTTCAAACTTCAATTGAACATACCGGGTGCAAAATAAACCGGATTTTAGTGAAACCAAAAATAGTGGAATCTATTTGAGAATATCTTTCCAACGAATCCGAAAAATCGAAATTTCATAGCGGGAATCAAAAGATATGTCCAGTTGAAAATTCAGAATAGTAGCTATGGAATTCAGGCCCTTAAAAATAGCCATTTTGCAAATGATCTCGGATTTCGACGAAACCACTTTTGTTGGGTCCGTGATGTCAAGTTATTACTAGGTTTCAAATTTTATAATTTTTTTAATCAATATGTGAGCGTGGCAAAAGAAAACGCGTTTGACCAGTTTTAGTTGATTTTAATCGACTGGAAAATGGCCATTTTTCAAATGGTCTCAGAATTCGATGAAATTAGTTTTGCTAGGACTGTATCATCAATATGAAGCTAGAAAATATTTTTCTGGGATTTATAGAGTTAGTATGTGGCCCCAGTAAATTGAAATGCGCGTTCAAATTCAATATATAGAGTTATATGTTCATTTTGACGAAAACTGATCGAAACGAGCGAATCAGCTTACGATACATATCCCATTGTGTTCGGAATGGGGGTAATTAGCTATGGATGACAGGCGGTGGGTCTCGTTTAGAGGTCAAAGGTAAAAGTCACTTTTGAAGGAAAGATATTAAATAAATAATAATTAAATTATAAAATTGGTCCCCCTATATCTCCCTTCCACTACGGTCAACCCCAACCCCCCCATTCAACGTTCAATCTCGAAATTGAACAGAAGAAAAAAATAGTAGAGAGACGTCGCCTCCCCCCTCCATCTCTGACGCGCCGCCCTCCTTGACACCAGAGCGACGGCATCGCACCCCCCTGTCCTCGCAGCACCACCCCTCCGCTCCATTCTCCCTCTCCCCTCTCGCGTTCACTTCTCTCCCTGCTGAAGACCACGCCTCCGCCAATCCCTAACCCCACCTGAGATCATCCTCATGCCTTCTCGTTTGGCGCGCAAGGAACCCTAGCCAATGAGCTTCAATTTGTTTGTGTTCGACAGTTCAGGGGAAAGGAACGAAGAAGAGAGGCATGCGATGGCAACCTAGGTTGTGAAGATGATGGGTTCTCGATTTTGCCTGTACCGTGTATTTGCAAGAGAAGAACAGTGAGCTCCTCTCTCCCTTTTCTTTTATAAATAATTTTTATTTATTTGTTCTTGAAATTGGTAAAATTATAATATATATAAAAATCAAATTTGTTTAAAATCTGAAATAGAATTTTTATATGAACAACCTTGTTATAGAAATAGAATTTTTATATAGACAACTTTGAAATAAAAATCGTATTTTTATATATGTGAAGTAACAATAAAAATCCGATTTTTATATAAGTTGTAGCGAAATAAAAATTCGATTTTTATAGAAGAAGTGGATTGAAAATAGAATGTTTATATAATAGAGAATATAAAAATATGATTTATATATATGTAGTGAAATAAAAATATGATTTTTATTTATTGAATGAAGCATTAAAAATATAATTTTTATAATATAGAAAGATTAAAAATATAATTTTTATAATATAGAAATAATAAAGATGCGATTTTTTTATGGTAGAAATAATAAAGATGCGATTTTTATATAGTAGAAATAATAAAGATGCGATTTTTATATAGTATAAATAATAAAGATGCGATTTTTATAGTGATGAAATAAAAAGGCAAAATCTTTATATTTGAAAAGGCGAAATCTTTTTGTAGAGAATAGCGTGATAAAAATATAATCTTTATCATATGAACACCGTTATAAAAATAGAATTTTTATCTATATAGTAGCGGTGTAAAAATAGAATTTTTATCTATATAGTAGAGGTGTAAAAATAGAATTTTTATCTATATAGTAGCGGTGTAAAAATGGAATTTTTATCTGTATAGTAGCGGTGTAAAAATAGAATTTTTATCCATATAGAGTGATAATAAAAATGTGATTTTTATATACATAGCAACAATATAAAAATGTGATTTTTATATATGTAGTGGCTACGGGCAACGAAAGTGACAAAAGACGAAAAGGTGAAGATTTCCTACATTTGAAGTGTCGTGGAGTTGGGATAGCTTTGGTGAGAATTTCTCACTTTAAATCTTCATTTCTAGTTATAATATATATTAGGATGCAGACGGTGTTTAGTAGCACCCGACACCCATCGTCCACAGACCATGGATGGCTTGTATGCTTGTTTGATGTGTTGTGAAATTTGTTTGTGATGTGGATGTGAAATCGATAATAAATTGTAGATGGTTGAAATAAATTAATTATCGTTGAAAATATAATTTTTAACGTGAATGTGAATAAATGAATATTTATAAACAAATCGGTCGATTTGTTTATATACACTGATTTGAATGACATTGATTGGGATGATAAATTTTACACATCGCCCAACTGCACAAATAAAAATCTATGTTTGTTGATTTGAAACCCCACACGGGTGTTGGGATGATATTTGGCATACACTAATCCCAATTATTTAATTGTATGTCGATCGATTGGTCGACAGGCTGTGTAAGCGTTAATTATTTATGTTTGATGCTTATGCAGTTGTGTGGTGCACGTTGGATGATGGTTGATTGTTTATCGTTGCTATTATATACATGTGTTGTGTGGAATCCATATAATTAACGTTATATGGTAATTGATTGGGCCTCATTCCAATCGGGAAATTAATGAATATTATAAAAGAAGATTCATGTGTTGAATATAAAAATAGTCATGTGTTGACGATATTAATGTGTTGAAACTATTCATGTGTTGAGTAAAATATTTTAATAATAAAATTTACATCTTTATCATATTTAAAATTAGAACTACTTTACGGTTGGAGTCTAATTGAAAATCAAATGATAGATACCATAATTTTATGAAATATATTACATAACAAAAATAGTCGTGTGTTGACAGTACTCCTGTATTGAGATTAGTCATGTGTTGAAAGAAATACAGATTCATGTGTTGAATAGAATAAATATTCATTTGTTGAATATAATAACGAATTTATTGAAATATATAAAGCCGTGTTGATTAGAGTTGCGCCATTTTGACGTGAGCGAAATTTATATCGATTATATTCGTTTTTATAATGAATATAGAAAAGGTAGTGATTCCAAAATATAACGTATTGAAAATATTATCATTTATATAGTAATGATATGAAATATTCAATTTTGATTTGAAATTGAATATAGAGTTGAAATGGTTTTGAAAACGAATTTAAAACGATTTATAAAATACGCTTTAAAAGGAAATCGATGAAATATATATAATATATATATATATATAATGGCCTGAATAGAACGCGCCGCGCCGCGGCAGTTCGTGAATTTCGACCATTGACTTCGAATTGACGTTACGAGAGATCTGACCATCGGATTCTCCTAAAACCGGAACCGTTGGGTTCGTATCGAAAAGAGCTTTCCAATGAATATTAGAAATTTGAAATATAACGGTTGGATTTGGAATTATGTCCAAATCAAATTTGGAAAAGGTCGCTGTAAGTGCAGTTCGATGGCCGTTGATGGAAATCGACTGTACGGGCCTTGATAAAATTATTAAAAATATCAATAATTTGTGTAAAATCATAATATATGAATTGGAAAGAACTGGGATGAAAAATTCCACATTTGAAAGGATAAAAATATATTTTTGTCGAAATGAACTAGTTTTGAACTAGAATTAAAATCAATTTATTTTCGAAATAAATAAATTGAATTTAAAATTGATTTTAAAAATAATCAAAATTTCCAATAATTGTATTGGAGTGGATCTGAATCGAAATTGTCTTCGGAATATTTCGATGTTGGATTTCGTGATTATACAGATATTGTTATGGGAATTTGAAAGATATATTTTATATCGTTATTTCCAATACGATATTTGTTGGTTTTAGAATTTGATATTGAATATAAGCCGGTATATTTTCTATTCAAAGCCTTGTATTTAATATCAAATGTGATTTGGGTTTGTCATGAATGTTGTCTTCATTAACACTGTTCTTAAGCCCACTAGAGAAAAAGATTTAAATCTTTCTATTTAGATTTAATGAAGTGTATCGATTAAATAATATTTAATTGGAATTGTATTTGAATTGGTTTTTGGGTTTATCGTGAGCGGTGTTTTGAACAACACCTGTTCTTTAACCCGATTAACAATAGAGTGTGATTTTGGGTTTATCGTGAATCGTGTTTTAGATGACATTGGTTCTTTAACCCAGTTAAAGACAAGATATTGATTTTTGAGAAGATTAAAACTAAGTGGAGTTTTAATGAACCTTTAATTAGATTGAAATGTGAACTGATAATTAAAATTATCAAAACTGGAAAGTGATCGAGAATGGAGTATCACCAGTTTTGCTCCAAAGCAATAGTTAAATCTTTAATTAGATTTGAATGTGAAATGGTAATTAATTTTACCGATAACACCGTGGTGTTAGATATAGTGTATTACTAGTTTTGCTCCATGGGATGAATAGGTTGGGATTGGGAAATAAAATAAATAATTACTTCGGTGTGGTTCGCTAATCCCGACTAGTTTGGAAAACCATAAAATGGATTGAAATGATATCCAAAGGAAAATTAGAGAATAAATTTAGAAGAATTTATCTTTGATAAAATTAATGGGAACCTTTCCCTAAGAATGTGATTTTGTGAATAAAAGAATATTCTGAATTGGAATGAGGCATTTGTTGTGTTTGTGTAACATTTGTTTATCATATACGTGAGTTATTCAGAAAGGCCGGGGTTATACCCATTCTGAATAACCGATTCGACGATATGTCGAAGATGAAGACGGTGGTTGAAGACCGGAAGTATTCACATCGTTTTGGTGATTACTGATGATCTTGATTGGGCTGTACACCCAAGATGAGGGAATCAGTTAGTGATCGTCCAGATGTACTTGGAGATGGATGGATATGCGAGGAAAGTGCCTCTGGTTTCGTTCAGACCCAGAACGAACTTGTAAATGGATTGTGTGTCTGACATTGGATTTTATTCTGTGTTGATTGATCTCTATTAAATATACATCTGTTTGGCGGCAGAGAATTTATTCTCTTGCTTAACGCCCTTCTCTGAGACGTACGAGCTCAGAGGTTGTATATCGATGGACATCAGTCGCATGGAGTGAATTATCAGTATGGCACGCGTAAGTGGCAACTGATCAAGGCTTCTGTTGAAAAGCAAGGTCTTGTGGTTAATGATCAAAGCACGGCCTGTGTGGCGCAGCTTTGTGTATAACGTGAATTCGCGAGCCTCACACCTCGGTATGAGTCAAAAACGGGATAGTGACTGCAGGGAGAGCATGACGTTTCTTTCTAGCTAAGGTGGTATCAGTGACCTACCAGCCCTGACATTTATATTCTTTTCACCTGTGTGGTTGTTGGATTCGAGGCGCCTCGGATATAGGTCTGTAACGACCGAGAAACGTGTGTTCAGGAATTTCCAATCCTCAAAAGTAAGAGAGGACCGGCCCTGAAGATCCAAGGATCATAGTGAGGTCCTGAGACATTTGCTAGAGTGTCTCGAATCGGAGAGGAGCTTGCCCATTGCCTCGGCTCATGACGTAATTCCAATTTCCAATACGTGATATTACGGTTTTAATTGTAGAACTAGTATGGCGACATGATATATGGTACCCATGTCGTCTATGATTGATATTTATGATTGAAATTGTTTTGACACTATACACCTATAATAGTATCAAATGTTTTGCTTTTAAACGTATCAAGCATTATTTGGCTATTATAAGGGAAAACCCTATCCTCCGGCTTGCGCTGCATTGTGTGATGGAACTTGGGTCTTATAATAGCTTCATTTTTCCAAAGAGCATTGCGCTGTTTTGTTATATGCACTAGTATTCTTGGGAGGAAACCCGTTCCGTGTTATACGGCGTGGTCCCTTGAATTACTATCTTTTAAAGTAAAGTTTTGAATAACTGTTTTAGTTCTCACACCAGTCACATGACTGACCTTGAGTTTATTGTTTTAACCTAAACTCTGGGTGCCCCTATTTTCCGCATGGGCAGCTAGTAGTTTTGGTTTTGCAGATTTATATTCACAGGGTCCTGGTTTACAACTGGAATGATATCCGAAAAGCTCTGTATCCGTATATCACCTTCAGTTATGATTTGTATTATTTTCCGCTGCTATGTAATTTATTGTAATCTCTTATATTTATTGAATGTAATTTATTCATTTATACTCTGTATATTCTTGTATTCTGATGGAATTGTTGTAATAAGCAATGAAATGTTCTTCCGTCTGCGTTCTATTTTGTCTTGTCCTCAACGCCATCCGTGCTTTCCTTCACAGGGAAGTTCGGGTCGTGTCAGTTTGGTATCAGAGCTTTGGTTTACAGAGCTCGAGAACAAGACACATTAGAACCGAACGAAAGAATTCATCAGATACTGGATCAGTAATATCCAATTAGAATGACTCGTAAGAGATAGGATCAGTAGTATCCTAGAACGAGTGTGAAGAGTATATTTTTCAAATGAAAACGAATTTTGTTTTGAAATTTAAATCGTTTTATACGTATTTGAATATTTATTTATTTTGAATTTGGACAATCCAATATATAAAGATTTTGCATATACGCGTCATGAACGTATATTCGAAGTTTTAATATACTGGATAGACATAGAATCACATTCTAGTCGCCCGGAGATGGTATTGATAATTGTCATGACATCTTCAGTATTTATGTTCGTGTTTCGAAGGTGTGATATCTATATATTTCCATTAGACTGGTGTGAGAACCAAAATATAGCTAGAATACATTGTTGTGATTTGGCATCAAAAACATGATTTTCTGTATATGTATCAAAATTATGAATTAGAAATGATAATCTACTAATTGATTGATGGTTGTGTTGTTTGTTTATTTGTTTGATAATTTTGAACCATTACGCCTAATTGAATCAAATATTGAACTGTATTGAAAATTGGTCGCATTTTCTTGCATATACAAGTACTTACATTGAACAGGTCATAGCAAGGAGGCTAGAGCAGAAGAATAAAATTGTTTGCCCGACAAATAGGTACATATTTACTATAATTTACTGTTTTGTTTGGGTGATGATGATTTTATGAGCCGATTGGCTAGCCGCTTGGCTTTTTCTTTTTCTTTTTGAGATCAGAGGGCCTGTATGGCAATTTCGGGATTTTCCCGGTGCTCCCGGTGAAGGGGAGGTAATGGCGAAATTTTTCGAAAATTTAGGGTGTTAGCCAAATTTTTGAAAATTTTGAAAAGTTCTTAGAAACTGAAAAGTTGAAGAACTTAAGCCGTAAAGAAAACAAAGGAAGTTGAGTTGGTTTGTAGAACAACTTTCGGCTTCGTTCCTTTTCGGGGACGAAAAGTTTTAAGTGGGGGAGAATGTAACAACCCGGAAATACGAGCCAGTTTAAAATTTTTATTTTGGAAATTTTAGTGAAGTTTGAACATTTAAAATAGATTATTTTAAATAATATCGACGAGAAATTTATTTTGAATAGAATTAGAACGTATATATTTATATACGTTGTCGTTAGAATATAAATATTTATTTTTAATTATAAAACGAATTGAAAATGGCGCGGTAGTTCGATAATTCGATTTCAAACTTCAATTGAACATACCGGGTGCAAAATAAACCGAATTTTAGTAAAACCAAAAATAGTGGAATCTATTTGAGAATATCTTTCCAACGAATCCGAAAAATCGAAATTTCATAGCGGGAATCAAAAGATATGTCCAGTTGAAAATTCAGAATAGTAGCTATGGAATTCAGGCCCTTAAAAATAGCCATTTTGCAAACGACCTCGGATTTCGACGAAACCACTTTTGTTGGGTCCGTGATGTCAAGTTATTGCTAGGTTTCAAATTTCATAATTTTTCGAATCAATATGTGAGCGTGTCAAAAGAAAACGCGTTTGACCAGTTTTAGTTGATTTTAATCGACTGGAAAATGGCCATTTTTAAATGGTCTCAGAATTCGATGAAATTAGTTTTGCTAGGACCGTATTGTCAATACGAAGCTAGAAAATATTTTTCTGGGATTTATAGAGTTAGTATGTGGCCCCAGTAAATTGAAATGCGCGTTCAAATTCAATATATAGAGTTATATGTTGATTTTGACGAGAACTGATCGAAACGAACGAATCAGCTTATGATACATATCCCATTGTGTTCGGAATGGGGGTAATTAGCTATGGACGACAGGCGGTGGGTCTCGTTGAGAGGTCGAAGGTAAAAGTCACTTTTGGAGGAAAGATATTAAATAAATAATAATTAAATTATAAATTTGGGCCCCCTATATCTCCCTTCCACTACGGTCAACCCCAACCCCCCCCCCCATTCAACGTTCAATCTCGAAATTGAACAGAAGAAAAAAATTGCAGAGAGACGTCGCCTCCCCTCCTCCATCTCTTACGCGCCGCCCTCCCTGACGCCAGAGCGACGGCATCGCACCCCCATGTCCTCGCAGCACCACCCTTCCTCTCCATTCTCCCTCTCCTCTCTCGCGTTCACTTCTCTCCCTGCTGAAGACCGCACCTCCGCCAAGCCCTAACCCCCCCCCCCCCCCCCGAGATCATCCTCCAACCTTCTCGTTTGGCACGCAAGGAACCCTAGCCAACGAGCTTCAATTTGTTTGTGTTCGACAGTTCAGGGGAAAGGAACGAAGAAGAGAGGCATGCGATGGCAACCTAGGTTGTGAAGATGATGGGTTCTCGATTTTGCCTGTACCGTGTATTTGCAAGAGAAGAACAGTGAGCTCCTCTCTCCCTTTTCTTTTATAAATAATTTTTATTTATTTGTTCTTGAAATTGGTAAAATTATAATATATATAAAAATCACATTTGTTTAAAATCTGAAATAGAATTTTTATATGAACAACCTTGTTATAGAAATAGAATTTTTATATAGACAACTTTGAAATAAAAATCCGATTTTTATATATGTGAAGTAACAATAAAAATCCGATTTTTATATAAGTTGTAGCGAAATAAAAATTCGATTTTTATAGAAGAAGCGGATTGAAAACAGAATTTTTATATAATAGAGAATATAAAAATACGATTTATATATATGTAGTGAAATAAAAATATGATTTTTATTTATTGAATGAAGCATTAAAAATATAATTTTTATAATATAGAAAGATTAAAAATATGATTTTGTAATATAGAAATAAAAAAGATGCGATTTTTATATAGTAGAAATAATAAAGATGCGATTTTTATATAGTAGAAATAATAAAGATGCGATTTTTATAGTGATGAAATAAAAAGGCGAAATCTTTTTGTAGAGAATAGCGTGATAAAAATATAATCTTTGTTATATGAACACCATTATAAAAATAAATTTTTTATCTATATAGTAGCGGTGTAAAAATAGAATTTTTATCTATATAGTAGCGGTGTAAAAATAGAATTTTTATCTATATAGTAGCGGTGTAAAAATGGAATTTTTATCTATATAGTAGCGGTGTAA
This sequence comes from Allium sativum, assembly GCA_030737875.1. Lineage (NCBI taxonomy): Eukaryota > Viridiplantae > Streptophyta > Magnoliopsida > Asparagales > Amaryllidaceae > Allium > Allium sativum. Next base: position 18,400,284 of record JASFAX010000025.1, read on the forward strand.
AAATAGAATTTTTATCCATATAGATTGATAATAAAAATGTGATTTTTATATACATAGCAACAATATAAAAATGTGATTTTTATATATGTAGCGGCTACGGGCAACGAAAGTGACAGAAGACGAAAAGGTGAAGATTTCCTACATTTGAAGTGTCGTGGAGTTGGGATAGCTTTGGTGAGAATTTCTCACTTTAAATCTTCATTTCTAGTTATAATATATACTAGGATGCAGACGGTGTTTAGTAGCACCCGACACCCATCGTCCACAGAATATGGATGGCTTGTATGCTTGTTTGATGTGTTGTGAAATTTGTTTGTGATGTGGATGTGAAATCGATAATAAATTGTAGATGGTTGAAATAAATTAATTATCGTTGAAAATATAATTTTTAACGTGAATGTGAATAAATGAATATTTATAAACAAATCGGCCGATTTTTTTATATACACTGATTTGACTGATATTGATTGGGACGATAAATTTTACACATCGCCCAACTGCACAAATAAAAATCTATGTTTGTTGATTTGAAACCCCATACGGGTGTTGGGATGATATTTGGCGTACACTAATCCCAATTATTTAATTGTATGTCGATCGATTGGTCGACAGGCTGTGTAAACGTTAATTATTTATGTTTGACGCTTATGCAGTTGTGTGGTGCACGTTGGATGATGGTTGATTGTTTATCGTTGCTATTATATACATGTGTTGTATGAATCCATATAATTAACGTTATATGGTAATCTATTGGGCCTCATTCCAATCAGGAAATTAATGAATATTATAAAAGAAGATTCATGTGTTGAATATAAAAATAGTTATGTGTTGACGATATTCATGTGTTGAAACTATTCATGTGTTGAGTAAAATATTTTAACAATAAAATTTACATCTTTATCATATTTAAAATTAGAACTACTTTACGGTTGGAGTCTAATTGAAAATCAAACGATAGAATAATTTTATAAAATATATTACATAACAAAAATAGTCGTGTGTTGACAGTACTCCTGTGTTGAGATTAGTCATGTGTTGAAAGAAATATAGATTCATGTGTTGAATAGAATAAATATTCATTTGTTGAATAGAATAATGAATTTATTGAAATATATAAAGCCGTGTTGATTAGAGTTGCGCCATTTTGACGTGAGCGATATTTATATCGATTATATTCGTTTTTATAACGAATATAGAAAAGGTAGTGATTTCAAAATATAATGTATTGAAATATTATCATTTATATAGTAATGATATGAAATATTCAATTTTGATTTGAAATTGAATATAGAGTTGAAATGGTTTTGAAAACGAATTTAAAACAATTTATAAAATACGTTTTAAAAGGAAATCGACGAAATATATATAATATATATAAATTATATATATAATGGCCTGAATAGAACGCGCCGCGGCAGCTCGTGAATTTCGACCATTGACTTCGAATTGACGTTACGAGAGATCCGACCATCAGATTCTCCTAAAATCAGAACCGTTGGGTTCGTATCGAAAAGAGCTTTCCAATGAATATTAGAAATTTAAAATCTAACGGTTGGATTTGGAATTATGTCCAAATCAAATTTGGAAAAGGTCGCTGTAAGTGCAGTTCGATGGCCGTTGATGGAAATCGACTGTACGGGCCTTGATAAAATTATTAAAAATATCAATAATTTGTGTAAAATCATAATATATGAATTGGAAAGAACTGGGATGAAAATTTCCACATTTGAAAGGATAAAAAAATATTTTTGTCGAAATGAACTAGAATTAAAATCAATTTATTTTCGAAATAAATAAGTTGAATTTGAAAGTGATTTTAAAAATAATCAAAATTTCCAATAATTGTATTGGAGTGGATTTGAATCGAAATTGTCTTCGGAATATTTCGATGTTGGATTTCGTGATTATGCGGATATTGTTATGGGAATTTGAAAGATATATTTTATATCGTTATTTCCAATACGATATTTGTTGGTTTCAGAATTTGATATTGAATATAAGCCGATATATTTTCTATTCAGAGACTTGTATTTAATATCAAATGTGATTTGGGTTTGTCGTGAATGGTGTCTTCATTAACACTGTTCTTAAGCCCAATAGAGAAAAAGATTTAAATCTTTCTATTTAGATTTAATGAAGTGTATCAATTAAATAATATTTAATTGGAATTGAATTTGAATTGGTTTTTGGGTTTATCGTGAGCGGTGTTTTGAACAACACCTGTTATTTAACCCGATTAACAATAGAGTGTGATTTTGGGTTTATCGTGAATCGTGTTTTAGATGACATTGGTTCTTTAACCCAGTTAAAGACAAGATATTGATTTTTGAGAAGATTAAAACTAAGTGGAGTCTTAATGAACCTTTAATTAGATTGAAATGTGAACTGATAATTTAAATTATCAAAATTGGAAAGTGATCGAGAATGGAGTATCACCAGTTTTGCTCCAAAGCGATAGTTAAATCTTTAATTAGATTTGAATGTGAAATGGTAATTAATTTTACCGATAACACCGTGGTGTTAGATATAGTGTATTACTAGTTTTGCTCCATGGGATGAATAGGTTGGGATTGGGAAATAAAATAAATAATTACTTCGGTGTGGTTCGCTAATCCCGACTAGTTTGGAAAACCATAAAATGGATTGAAATGATATCCAAAGGAAAATTAGAGAATAAATTTAGAAGAATTTATCTTTGATAAAATTAATGGGAACCTTTCCCTAAGAATGTGATTTTGTGAATAAAAGAATATTCTGAATTGGAATGAGGCGTTTGTTGTGTTTGTGTAACATTTGTTTATCATATACGTGAGTTATTCAGAAAGGCCGGAGTTATACCCATTCTGAATAACCGATTCGACGAGATGTCGAAGATGAAGATGGTGGTTGAAGACCAGAAGTCTTCACATCGTTTGGGTGATTACTGATGATCTTGATTGGGCTGTACACCCAAGATGAGGGAATCAGTTAGTGATCGTCCAGATGTACTTGGAGATGGATGGATATGCGAGGAAAGTGCCTCCGGTTTCGTTCAGGCCCAGAACGAACTTGTAAATGGATTGTGTGTCTGACATTGGATTTTATTCTGTGTTGATTGATCTCTATTAAATATACATCTGTTTGGCGGCAGAGAATTTATTCTCTTGCTTAACGCCCTTCTTTGAGACGTACGAGCTCAGAGGTTGTATATCGATGGACATCAGTCGCATGGAGTGAATTGCCAGTGTGGCACGCGTAAGTGGCAATTGATCAAGGCTTCTGTTGAAAAGCAAGGTCTTGTGGTTGATGATCAAAGCACGGCCTGTGTGGCGCAGCTTTGTGTATAACATGAATTCGCGAGCCTCACACCTCGGTATGAGTCAAAAACGGGATAGTGACTGCAGGGAGAGCACGACGTTTCTTTCTAGCTAAGGTGGTGTCAGTGACCTACCAGCCTTGACATTTATATACTTTTCACCTATGTGGTTGTTGGATACGAGGCGCCTCGGATATAGGTCTGTAAGGACCGGGAAACGTGTGTTCAGGAATTGCCAATCCTCAAAAGTAAGAGAAGACCGGCCCTGAAGATCCAAGGATCATAGTGGGGTCCTCAGACATTTGCTAGAGTGTCTCGAATCGGAAAGAGCTTGCCTCGGCTCATGACGGAAATCCAATTTCCAATACGTGATATTGCGGTTTTAATTGTAGAACTACTATGGCGGCATGATATATGGTACACATGCCGTCTATGATTGATATTTATGATTGAAATTGTTTTGACACTATACACCTATAATAGTATCAAATGATTTGTTTTTAAATGTATCAAGCATTATTTGGCTATTATAAGGGAAAACCCTATCCTCCGGCTTGCGTTGCATTGTGTGATTTGACCTGGGTCTTATAATAGCTTCATTTTTCCAAAGAGCATTGCGCTGTTTTGTTATATGCACTAGTATTCTTAGGAGGAAACCCGTTCCGTGTTATACGGCATGGTCCCTTGAATTACTATCTTTTAAAGTAAAGTTTTGAATAACTGCTTTAGTTCTCACACCAGTCACACGACTAACCAAGAGTTTATTGTTTTAACCTAAACTCTGGGTGCCCCTATTTCCCGCACGGGCAGCTAGTAGTTTTGGTTTTGCAGATTTATATTCACAGGGTCCTAGTTTACAGCTGGAATGATATCCGGCAAGCTCTGTATCCGTATATCACCTTCAGTTGTGATTTGTATTATTTTCCGCTGCTATGTAATTTATTGTAATCTCTGATATTTATTGAATGTAATTTATTCATTTATACTCCGTATATTCTTTTATTCTGATGGAATTGTTGTAATAAGCAATGAAATGTTCTTCCGTCTGCGTTCTATTTTGTCTTGTCCTCAACGCCATCCGTGCTTTCCTTCACGGGGAAGTTCGGGTCGTGTCAACTTCGTCACTTTCGTCGCCCGTATTCACTACATATATAGAAATCGAATTTTTACTTCGCTATTCAATATGTAAAAAATCAATTTTTTTTTATTTCGTTATTCTTGTAAAAATTATATTTTTAATACTCTTCATAAATAAAGATCATATTTTTATTATCTATTCTATATAAAAATCATATTTTTATATTCTAAAAAATAAATATCATAGCTTTCTTCATATAAAAAGTCAAGCCTTTTTATAATTAAAATTTATAACTTTATGTAAATAAAAATTAAATCTTTACCTAAGTAAAAAAAAATCATATCTTTTTACTCTATAAAAACCATATCTTCTCCTACATAAAGATCGCTTCTTTCATTACATAAAAAGGTCAAACTTTTTCGTTCTATAACTACATATACATATAAAAACTGATAAAAAGAAAAGTTGAATCCAAATAAAAGCTGATTCAAAATAATGTTTTAATTATATAAAAGAAAGCATTGAAAATAATAATAAAGGCTTACTGTTCATTGGAGGAAGAGAGGGGGGTGCTCGTCGGCGCTGGGTGGCGGTTGGAGGCGTGGGGCGCAGGCGGTTAGGGTTTGTATGGTGGTGGGTTTCAGGGGCTGAGCGGGTTTTGGGGGTTTCGGTGGAGAGAGGGGAGAGAGGGGAAGAATGAGGGGGATCAGAGGGGGTTGGTCGCGGTGGAGGAAGGGTCAGGCGGTGGGCGGTGGGCGGTGGCGCGCCTGAGCGAGAGGCGGTGGAGCGATTTGTTTTTTTTTTCATCTGTTCGATTTGAGGAGAGAGAGACAATGGAGGGGGGGTGGGTTAAGTGAAAAGAGGGGTTGACTTTTATATTATTTAATTATTTAATTATTTTTTATTTCAAAAAGCAACTTTTTATTTCGAACTCGGATCAAGCTCACCGACTGTGGCCCATAGCTAATTACCCCCATTCCGAACACAATGAGATATGTATCACAATCTGATTCGACTATTTCGATCAGTTTTCGTCAAAATCAAAATATAACTCTATATATTGAATTTGAACGCGCATTTCAATTTACTGGGGCCACATACTAACTCGAAAATTTCCAGAAAAATATTTTCTAGCTTCGTATTGACGATACGATCCTAACAAAACTAGTTTCGTCAAATTCTGAGACCGTTTGAAAAATGGCCATTTATCAGTCGATTAAAATCAACTGAAACTGGTAAAACGCGTTTTCCTATGCTACGCTCACATATTGATTCGAAAAATTATGAAAATTGGAATCTAGCAATAACTTGACATCACGGACCCAACAAAAGTTGTTTCGTTGAAATCCGAGGTCGTTTGCAAAATTTCCATTTTTAAGGGCCTGAATTCCATAGCGACTATTCAGAATTTTCAACCGGACATATCTTTTGATTCCCGCTATGAAATTTTGATTTTTCAGATTCCTTGGAAAGATATTCTCAAATAGATTCTAATATTTTTGGTTTCGCTAAAATCCGGTTTACGTTGAATCATATACACTCATTTGAAAATTGAAATCGAATTATCGAACTACCACGCCATTTTCAGGTCCTTTTATAATTATAAATAAATATTTATATTCTAACGACGATCTATATAAATATATACATTCTAATTCTATTAAAAATAAATTTCTCGTCAATATTATTTAAAATAATTCATTTTAAATAATCAAAATTCGCTAAAATTGCCAAAATAAAAATTTTAAATTGGCCCAGATTTCCGGGTTATTACAATCTCCCCCACTTAAAACTTTTCGTCCCCGAAAAGGAACGAAGCCGAAAGTTGTTTAACAAACCAACTCAACTTTCCTTACTTTCATTACGGCTTAAGTTCTTCAACTTTTCAGTTTCTAAGAACTTTTCAAATTTTTCAAAAATTTAGCTAACACCCTAAATTTTTGAAAAATTTCGCCATAACCTCCCCTGCACCGGGGACTTCGGGATATTTCATATAGCCTCCCATGGCCTTCTTCAACTCAAAATAAAAAGAAAAAGCCAAGCGGCTAGCCAATCGGCTCATAAAATCATCATCACCCAAACAAAACAGTAAATTATGGTAAACATGTACCTATTTGTCGGGCAAACAAATTTTATTCTCTGCTCTAGCCTCCTTGCAATGACCTGTTCAATGTAAGTACATGTACATGTATGCAAATGCAACAAATTTACAATACAATTCATTATTTGATTCAATTTGGTTATAGGTTCAAATTTTAATTAATCAACCAATAATCAAAAAACACAATCAGCAATCAATTAATTGATTAGCTTTTCAAATTCATAACTTTGATATATAGTCAAAAATCACATTTTTGGTGCCAAATCACAACAATAGGCCCTATCAAATATTGGTTCTCACACCAGTCAATGGGAAATATATAGAAATCCCACTTTCGAAACTCGAACATAAATACTGATGATGTCATGACAATTATCAGTACCATCTCCGGGTTACTAGAGTGTGACTCTATATCTATCCAGTATATTAAAACTTCAAATACACGCGGATCAGACGTATACGCAAAATCTTTATATACTGCATTGTCCAAATTCAATATAAAATAAATAATCAAATACGAATAGTTGATTTAAATTTTCGAAACAAAATTTGTTTTTCTTTTTATATTTCAAAAATATACTCTTCACACACGTTCTAGGATACTACTGATCCCATCTCTAATGAGTCATTCTCATGGATACTACTAATCCAATTTCTGATGAATTATTTCGTATGGTTCTAATGTGTCTTGTTCTCTGAGCTTTGTAAACCAAAACTCTGATACCAACTGAAAGATAACCGACGAAATCCGGTAGGCTTTGCAACCATCCCTTCATGCCCCAAGCAGCAGGTAATACCCACCGTGGCTCCCACATGGTCCCCAAGTACACTTGTTTTACGGCGACCCTCTCGAGCCTCCCGGCCACTGCCTAACCAACCCTCACAAGGGACATGTGGGGGTAAGAGTCTCCCGTTCGCCACCAAACCGCGAAGCGAGAACCCCCCATCATGACTGCAACAAGAACTAGTGATACTCCATTCTCAATCTTTTCAATCTAATTAAAGATCCATTAAAACTCCACTTAGTTTTAATCATTAACTGGGTTAAAGAATCAGTGTCATTTAAAATACGGTTCACGATAAACCCAAAATGACATTCCATTAATTATCGGGTTAAAGAACAAGTGTTATTTAAAACACTGTTCACGATAAACCCAAAAATCAATACCAATTCAATTCCAATTAAATATTATTTAATTGGTACACTTCATTAAATCTAAATAAAAAGATTTAATCTTTTTCTCAACTTGGCTTAAGAACAGTGTTAATGAAGACACCATTCACAACAAACCCAAATCACATTTGATATTAAATACAAGGCTCTGAATAGAAAATATATCGGCTTATATTCAATATCAAATTCTACGACCAACAAATATCGTATTGGAAATAATGATATATATGTATATATATATATTTCAAATTTCCATAACAATATCTGTATAATCACGAAATCCAACATCGAAATATTCCGAAGACAATTTCGATTCAAATCCATTCCAATGCAATTATTGGAAATTCTGGTTATTTTCAAAACCATTTAAAATCCAATTTATTTATTTTAAAAATAATAAATTATTATTCTAGTTCAAAACTAGTTCTTTTCGATAAAAATCTATTTTTATCTTTTCAAATATGGAGTTTTTCATCCCATTTCTTCACAAATAATTTCTTATGATTTTACACAAATTATTGATATCTTTAATAATTTTATCAAGGCCCGTACGGTCGATTTCCATCAACGGCCATCGAACTGCACTTACAACGACCTTTTCCAAATTTGATTTGGACATAATTCCAAATCCAACCGTTAGATTTCTAATTTCTAACATTCGTTAGAAAGGTCTTTTCGATACGAACCCAACGGTTCCGGTTTTAAGAGAATCCGACGGTCGGATCTCCCGCAATATCCATTCGAAGTCAATGGTCGAAATTCACGAACTACCGTAGCGTGGCGCGTTCTATTCAGGCCATTATATATATATATAATATATATTATATATATTTCGTCGATTTTCTTTTAAAACGTATTTTATAAATCGTTTTAAATTTGTTTTCAAAACGATTTCAACTTCCTTTTCAAATTCAAATCAAAATTGAATTTTTCCCTTACAAATTCGTTTTAAATTCATTTCAAATTGATTTCAATTCAAATCGATTTTTAATTCAAATCGGTTTTAATTTAAATCGATTTCAGTTCAATTTCAATACGTTTTAAATTCAATTCAAAACGATTCTAATTCTATTTCAATCTAATTCGAATTTCAATTCATTTCAATTTAATTCGAATTTCAATTCTTTTCAATTTAATTCGAATTTCAATTCTTTCAATTTAATTCGAATTTCAATTCTTTTCAAAATATCAGATTTTGAGGTCACTTTCGATATTCATTATAAAATGAATAAAATCGATATAAATATCGTTCACGTCAGAATGGCGTCAATCTAATCAACACGGCTTCATATATTTCTATTTTCAAATATTCTATTTCAAATATTTCTATTTCAAATATCCTATTTCAAATATTTCTATTTCAAATATGGAATAGGCCCAATCAATTACCATATAATGTTAATTATATGGATTTTCTACAACACCTGTATAAAATAACAACGATAAATAATCAACCATCATCCAGAGTGCGTTCCACACTGTATACGCATCAAATATAAATATTTAACGCTTATAACAGTCTGTCAATCAGTCGATCGACATACGGCTAATTATTGGGACTAGTGTATGTCATATATCATCCCAATACCCGTGTGGGGTTTTCAAACCATCAAACATATATTTTATTTGTGCAGTTGGGCGATGTGTAAAATTTATCGTCCCAATCAATATCAGTCAAATGTGTGTATATAAACAAATCGTCCTATTTGTTTATATTTATTCATTCACATTCATGTTAAAAATTATATTTTCAACTATAAAATATTTTTAACTACATAAATATTTTATTTCATTTCACATCACATCACACAATCAACTACACATCTAAATCAAACATACAAACAAGCATACAAGCCGTCCATGGTCTGTGGACGACGGGTGTCGGGTGCTACTAAACACCGTCTGCATCCAAGTATATATTATTAACTAGAAAACAAAATTAAAAGGTGAGAGGTTCTCACCGACTAGCTAATCCAAACTCCACGACTCTTCATATGTAGGAAATCTTCATCTTGCTTGCACTTCGTCACTATCGTCGCCCGTATTCACTACATATATAGAAATCGAATTTTTACTTCGCTATTCAATATGTAAAAAAATCAATTTTTTTTATTTCTCTATTCTTATAAAAATTATATTTTTAGTACTCTTCATAAATAAAGATCATATTTTTATTATCTATTCTATATAAAAATCATATTTTTATATTCTAAAAAAATAAAAGTCATAGCTTTCTTCATATAAAAAGTCAAGCCTTTTTATAATCAAAATTTATAACTTTATGTAAATAAAAATTAAATCTTTACCTAAGTAAAACAGAAATCATATCTTTTTACTCTATGAAAACCATATCTTCTCCTACATAAAGATCGCTTCTTTCATTACATAAAAAGGTCGAACTTTTTCGTTCTATAACTACATATACATATAAAAACTGATAAAAAGAAAAGTTGAATCCAAATAAAAGCTGATTTAAAATAATGTTTGAATTATATAAAAGAAAACATTGAAAATAATAAAAAATAATAATAATAAAGGCTTACTGTTCATTGGAGGAAGAGAGAAAGGGGGTGTTCGTCGGCGCTGGGTGGCGGTTGGAGGCATGGGGCACAGGCGGTTAGGGTTTGGATGGTGGCGGGTTTTCAGGGGCTGAGCGGGTTTTGGGGGTTTCGGTGGAGAGAGGGGAGAGAGGGGAAGAAGGAGGGGGATCGGAGGGGGTTGGTCGCGGTGGAGGGAGTGTCAGGCGGTGGGCGGTGGCGCCTGAGCGAGTGGCAGTGGAGCAATTTGTTTTTTTTTCATCTGTTCGATTTGAGGAGAGAGAGACAACGGGGGGGGTTAAGTGAAAAGAGGGATTGACTTTTATATTATTTATATATTTAATTATTTTTTATTTCAAAGCAACTTTTTATTTCGAACTCGGAATCAAGCCTACCGACTGTCGCCCATAGCTAATTACCCCCATTTCGAACACAATGGGATATGTATCACAGGCTGATTCGACTGTTTCGATCAGTTTTCGTCAAAATCAAAATATAACTCTATATATTGAATTTGAACGCGCATTTCAATTTACTGGGGCCACATACTAACTCGAAAAATTCGAGAAAAATATTTTCCAGCTTTGTATTGACGATACGATTCTAACAAAACTAGTTTCGTCAAATTCTGAGACCGTTTGAAAAATGGCCATTTTTCAGTCGATTAAAATCAACTAAAACTGGTAAAACGCGTTTTCCTTTGCCACGCTCACATATTGATTCGAAAAATTATGAAAATTGGAATCTAGCAATAAATTGACATCACGGACCCAACAAAAGTGGTTTCGTCGAAATCCGAGGTCGTTTGCAAAATTTCCATTTTTATGGGTCTGAATTCCATAGCGACTATTCATAATTTTCAACCGGACATATCTTTTGATTCCTGCTATGAAATTTTGATTTTTCGGATTCGTTGGAAAGATATTCTCAAATAGATTCTAATATTTTTGGTTTCGCTAAAATCCGGTTTACTTTGAATCCTATACACTCATTTGAAAATTGAAATCGAATTATCGAACTACCACGCCATTTTCAGTTCCTTTTATAATTATAAATAAATATTTATATTCTAACGACGATCTATATAAATATATACATTCTAATTCTATTAAAAATAAATTTCTCGTCAATATTATTTAAAATAATTCATTTTAAATAATCAAAATTCGCTAAAATTGCCAAAATAAAAATTTTAAATTGGCCCGGATTTCCGGGTTATTACACTCCTAACCAGGGTATTTTTGTGGACGTCAATTAGTTATATCTGGCGGATCTGATGATGTTGCATTCAAAGTGAATGGTGGCCAAATATTCCAAAAGGAAATTCAAACCTCAAGCCTCACAGCCGGGAAATGACAAAAATCGGGCTGGCAGCATGGCTATGTGGGTCACTCCCATAAGGGTGTATAATCACCTATCTAGAGAAAATCCTTTTTGCTTCTTTAATCTATTTCGATGCTGGACCTTTTCGGGAAACAGTAGTTTGAGCCCAGCTGTTGGTGATATACATTCGATACACTCAAGCAAAATGAGTGGTCGGTCATGTGAGGGCCGGGTTGTAAAACGTTCTTGTTGAACCCAGTGTATTCGCCTCTAGAGAAACACTATCGGCAGGTGGTCCCATACCTTGTCAAGGTCGGAATCCAATCTCCAATAAGTTCCCGCGGTTTTTATTGTATACTATATATGTCGAGCGTGAGATGCAAGCGTTCCACTAGATTGTTATTTACTTGTATCTAGACATTATAATAATATCAGAAAAGATATTGGTTTCAAAAATGTTTTGGGTTATCATAAGGTAAAAATCGTCCGTGTTTATGTGTGGATTTGGTCTTGCGATTATCCTTTTCTTTCGAAAAGATTTTGACTTTAAAATCAAGTTATGTGATATCCTTAATACGGTGCGAGTTTTCTCACTCTGGTTCACCAGACTGACCCGGTGTTTTGTAAATGCTCGGGTTAGCCCGAGGTGTACAGGTTCAGGTTATCTAATGCTGTGAAGTCCAGAGACGAGCTGGAGATGTTCAGACGTATGATATTATATAGCTACTATTCCGCTGTGTGTTGTATATGGGAACAAGTTATTATAACTGTCCGGTTGTGTGATGCACTCTGATATTGTAAGTATTTTAAAGCTCTAAAAAAAAAGTTTTATTTCTGTATTATATTTTGTTCTGCTGCGATGTGAGACTCTGGTTCTGTGTTGTGTTGGTTCTTCTTCTTCTTCTATTCTAGTATTTCTATCTTTCTTATCTCACCCTCTAATTTCTTTCTAATAACGTTCCAGTGTTTTTCGGTGTTTGGAAGGTCGTCATGAGTTATGGTAAAGGTATTTATGTCGATTTCCGAAGCCGAAAATCCTTGGGTCGTTACACTGGTATCAGAGCTGGTTGCTTAATTGGTACGGATGATAGGGGGTTCTCGCTTCGCGTTAGGTGGCGAACAGGAGACTCTTACCCCTACATCTCCCGACAATGTGGGTTGGTCGAGTCGCGAGGCTAGCCGTAAAAGCAGTTCTGAGGTACTGGTGTAAGCCACGGGGGGGAGGTTAGCCCTCTGCCTTGGGGGTTGAGGGATGGTTGAAAAGCCTACCGAAATCGCTGGGTCGTTATAGTGGTATCAGAGTTATTGGTTTAGTAATAACCTTGGCTCTGTGGTGTGACTCGATAGAGATTGGGTTAGTAATACCCAAGATCGAGATTAAGTGTATATATATGAGAGCGTAATTGTGAATTTTATATACAAATTTTTTGTATTGTGTTGTTGATCGGTTCAAGTGTTGAGAAGCATAGAACTGACCATGGATATAATATTGTTTTGAAAAGAGGGTAAATGAAATAATTTTACCCAAATTATATTTTTGTATAGAAAAGAAATAATTTTGTCAAATTATTGAGATATCAGTGTGTTTGATTGATTTGAATGGAATTCTAATCGAATTGAAAATTTGAATTAGAACTTAACCTCGTTAAGTGAAAATTAGATTTAGAATGATAATGAAATATAATAGTTAAATTTGGAAATTTGATGAATAAATAATAATCGAATAGAAATTAATCAATTAATGTTCAAATATGAGAAACCATGGTAAAATATTAATATTGAATGTAAATTCATTTAATTTGGCTGATTGGGTTGTGCATTGGTTGCTGATTGTGAATTGTTGTTATTGGATGATAGTTGTTTGAATGGAATAATCACCATTTAATGGGGCCAAATGAATTATAAACTGAAGAATAATTTCTGGTATAATTAAATTGGAATGAACTGAATATGAATTTGTATCTACGATTTAACCCTGTATTTGGTAATGAATTGATGTTGTGTGTTTGACTTTGCAATTGGTGTAGTTATACCAGTTGATTAGTGAAATATTATCTCAGAATTTCATATATCTGTTATTGATATGTGAATTGAGTTAAGTACAGATGCCTGATGGATAGGCAGACTGATATTGGTTGAGTAAATCACATATACATTGAGCAGATATGCTCAATAACACTCGTAAAGGTACGCTTACGCGAAAATATAAAAATTTTGGTTTTTGGTTTTGGTTTTCTGACCGTGTTGGTCGAGGTATATATATTATTTGTTCCTGCAATATCGCAGATGTCACTCCGTGCAGGGGAGACTCTGCCGAATTTTTCCAGGAATTTAACGTGTTAGAAAATTTTCGATATTCTTGAAAATATTTATTTATGGTATTAAATTGGTTTTCGATTTATAATAAATTGGATTTAGAAATTAATGGATTTTAACGTTCTTTCTTACCTTAGCAATTTCGAGGACGAAATTATTTTAAGGGGGGAAGAATGTAACGTCCCGTATTTTTGGCAGCCAAATTTTAATTTATTGTTTTAAATATTTTATTTGGAATATGAATGGATTTTAATATTGAAATCGTTATTTAAAACGACGTTTAAACGTTATAATTTATATAATTATAAAACAAGCTCGAAATGGCGCGGCGGTTCGTAATATTGAGTTTTGAACTTTAATTGAATGTACAGGATCCGATATAAGTCGGATTTCTATGAAACGAGAAACGTTGGAAGCGTAGTGATTATAATTTTCATATGAAAGATAAAAATTCAGATTTCGTGTTATAATTTGTTAGTTATGGCCAAATCAAATTTTGAAATAGTTGTTATGGAAATCGCTATTAAAATATAGTGTTAATTAATGTATTTAAATAGGGAAATTTAAATTGTTTAACTCAAAATTGACGATATTGAGATGTGTAAATTATACTGGAAGTTGTATCTATGTTCTGGTTGGATATATATGATAAAAATAATTTATTTTTATTTTATTGAATTTATTTGGAATTTAATTAATATTTATTCGATATTTTATAGCGTTAAAAATAGCTATTTTTCAGACAGTCTCTGTTTTCAGCGAAATCAGTTTCATTGGGACCGTACCATTAAATTATGGTAAGAAAATCAAATTGTGTGGAAAACCGATGTCATATGTGACCACGATAGCTGTAAACGCCCATTCAATTTCTATAGCGCGTAATTTATTCAATAAAGAGATATTTGGGTATAACTTGAACAGACGATCGTACTAGGCCACGAAATCAGTTCCGTTGAATTCGTATCGTCGATTTTAGTCAGGATAGGTATATAGTTTGTTGTTTTTGGAGACTTTTATTTGGTGCCTTAAATGGCATTGCGGTGCGCGTGAAAATAGCCTACCGGGAAAACAGTCTCAGAATGCGATGAAACTGGTGCCGTTGGGTTCATATTGATTAATTATTGTAGGATTTCAAAGTTCCAAGTTGATTGGATTCATTCAATGATCGTGAAAATTTTAAATGCGTGTTTATTTCTGGTTTTATAAAGGAATTTTTTTCAAATGACCTCGGAATTCAACGAAACCTGTCCCATTGGGTTTAAAATATTTTTTTTGCTAGGATTAGCATTTTTATCAATAAACAGAAGGCGATTTGGGTTAGTTCATTTGTTACTTCGCAGTGAAGTTTCAATATATAATATAATAATAAAATATTGGTCCACACTCTATATATACCACTCGTTCGAAAACTTAATTTTGAGTAAAACGAACATTCCTAGTCAACTTAAACATTGCGCCCACCTTAATAACAGACAGCTGAAAACAAACCCGGTCCTTCCTCTAAAATCCCTCCATCAAGTCATCAATTCGAAAATAATTCTTCTACAAACATTTAGATCTAGACAAGACCTGAAGGATGACTGGTGGTGATCGGCGTTGGAGGCGTCTGGTAGTCGGAGCGGGTTAATGAAGGCACGAGGGTTCAGAGTGAATATGTGGCGAAGAGCAGTGTCGAGTGGCATGCTGTTTGAGGTGGCGATAGGCGCGTTGAGGCGGAGAAGTCGATGGACTTGGATGAGCCTCCGGTGATGGAGAGAGGGCGCGGGGGTCGAAGGGTTTGGCTGAACTTGGTTTTGGGTTGAAAAACTGAAAAGCAGTTTTGGGAAGAAACGTATTACCGAAGGGATCGGCTTGATTTTGCCCAACATAGGTTATTAACGATATCAACTATTAATTAAGGAAAATTATATTTAATGTGTTACTCAAAACGAATATATATTTGTGCAGTGAATGGCATACTTAGAAAGGAATGGAAATGGGTCAGTCGCCTTTATTTTCCAGCACAGTGACAACAATCAAAATGGAAAGTTACTAGAGTAGTTGAGGTTTAAATATTTTATAAATTATAGTCAGTTAGTCAGTTAACTAAAATTAAACCTTATACTTGAAACGTGAATTTGTGCAGGTATGCGTCTAGCATTTTGAAACGATCTGAACTCCCCGGTAAGGAAATCACGGATTGAGTTGAGAACAAGCCACATCGGAATGCAAAAAGAAGAACATTTCATTTTTTATTACAACAATTCATCAGAATACAAGAATATACAGAGTATGAATAAATATTACGCATTCGATAAATATCATAGATTTACAAATTACAATGCAAATACATCGCAGCGGAAAATAATACAATACACAACTGAAAGAGATATACGGATACAGAGATTTCCGGATATCATTCCAGCTGTAAACCAGGTTCGTGCGAATATAAATCTGCAAAACCAAAACTACTAGCTGCCCGTGTCAAAATAAGGGCACCCGGAGTTTAGGTTAAAACAATAAACTCCATGTCAGTCATGTGACTGGTGTGAGAACTAAAATAGTTATTAATCTTTATTTTAAAGTTAGGTAAATTAAGAGACCACGCCGCTAATGCGGAATGGGTTCCCCCCAAGAATACCAGTGCATAAAACAACAGCGCAATGCTAAATAAAGAACAATGAAGCTATTATAAGACCCAGGTCCCATCACACAATGCAACGCAAACCGGAGGATAGGGTTTTTACCTTATAATAGCCAAAACATGCTTGATACGCTAAATTTCATGTTTTATTATTACTATAAGTGTATAGTGTCAAAACAATTTCAATCATAAGTATCAATCATAGACGGCATGAATGCCCCCATACCCCTATGTTGCCATATATAGGTACACAATCAGAACCGCAATTGTCACGTATTGGAAATTGGGTTTCCTTCTGTGAACCGAGGCAAAAGATAGTCCTCGACCGAATTCGAGACTGTCTAGCCCGAGTCTCAGGACAAGTACTCAGTCAAACCCTTGGAGCGACAGGGCCAGTCCACCGATGTGGATTAAAATGCCAGAACACGGCGTTTCCTTACCCTTTGGGGCATAAATGAGCCAACGAATGACTCCATCGGTCCCAGATCGACCAATATAACCGAGGCGCCTCGCAACAGCAACAACCACACAGGTGAAAATAATATAAATGTCAGCCGGTTTAAGCACTGACACCACCCTAGCTAGAAGGAAACGCATGCCCTCCCAGAGGTCCTCTCCCGTTTTTGGTTCACAACCGGGGTGTGATGCTCGCGAATCAACGCTACACAAAGTTATGCCACACAGGCCGTTCTTTGATCATCAACCACAAGACTTTGCTTTTCAGCAGAAGCCTTGATCAATTGCCACTTAGGCATGCCACACGGGCTATTCACTCCATGCGATTGATATCCATCAATATATAACCCTTGAGCTCGTACGTCTCAGAGAAAGGCGTTAAGCAAGAGAATAAATTTTCCGCCACCAAACAGATATATATTTAATAGAAATCAATCACACAGGTTAAAATCCAAGGTCAGACACACGGTCCATTTACAAGTTCCTTCTGGGTCTGAGTGAAACCGGAGGCACCTTGTACCTCGCATTTCCATCTATCTCCATGTACGTCTGGACGATCACCAACTGATTCCCTCCTCTTGGGTGTACAACCCAATCAAGATCATTAGCAATCATCCAAACGATGTGAAGACCTCCGGTCTTCAACCACCGTCTTCATCCTCGACACCACGTCGAATCAGTTATTCAGAATGGGATAAACCCGGACTTTCTGAATAACTCGCGTATAATAATAAACAAGTGTTACGCAAACACAACATACGCCTCATTCCAATTCAGAATATTCTTTTATTCAAATATTCTTACACTTTGGGAAAGGTTCCCATTAATTTTATCAAATATAAATTCTTTAAATTTATTCTTTAATCTTCTTTTGAATATCAATTCAAACTAGTCAGGATTAGCGAACCATACCGAAGTAATCATTTATTTTATTTCCCAATCCCAACCTATTCATCCCATGAAGTAAAACTGGTAATACTTCATATCTAACACCACGGTGTTATCGGTAAATTCAATTACCATTTCATGTTCAAATCTAATTAAAGATTTAACTATCGCTTGGAGCAAAACTGGTGATACTCCATTCTTGATCTTTTCAATCTAATTAAAGATTCATTAAAAATCCACTTAGTTTTAATCTTTAACTGGGCTAAAGAATCAATGTCATTTAAAACACGGTTCACGATAAACTCAAAATCACATTCCATTAATTATCGAGTTAAAGAACAAGTGTTATTTAAAACACCGTCCACGATAAACCCAAAAATCAATTCAAATTCAAATTCAATTCCACTTAAATACCATTTAATTGGTACACTTCATTAAATCTAAATAAAAAGAATTAATCTTTTCTCAACTGGGTTTAAGAACAGTGTTAATGAAGAAACCGTTCATGACAAACCCCAAATCAAATTTGATATTAAATACAAGGCTCTGAATAGAAAATATATCGGCTTATATTCAATATCAAATTCTACGACCAACAAATATCGTATTGGAAATAACGATATAAATATATCTTTCAAATTACCACAACAACATCTGTATCATCATGAAATCCAACATCGAAATATTCCAAAGACAATTTCGATTCAAATCCATTCCAATTCAATCATTGGAAATTCTGGTTACTTTTAAAACCATTTCAAATCCAATTTATTTATTTAAAAATAAATAAATTATTATTCTAGTTAGAAACTAGTTCATTTCGATAAAAATCTATTTTTATCTTTTCAAATAGGGAGTTTTTCATCCCAATTCTTTAAAAATCATTTCTTATGATTTTACACAAATTATTATTATTTTTAATAATTTTATCAAGGCCCGTACAGTCGATTTCCATCAACGGCCACCGAACTGCACTTACACCGACCTTTTCCAAATTTGATTTGGACATAATTCCAAATCCAACCGTTATATTTCTAATTTCTAATATTCGTTACAAAGCTCTTTTTGATAAGAACCCAACAGTTCCGGTTTTAGGAGAATCCGACGGTCGGATCTCCCGTAATATCCATTCGAAGTCAATGTTCGAAATTCGCGAACTACCGCGGCGCGGCGCGTTCTTTTCAGGCCATTATATATATTATATATATTTCATCGATTTCCTTTCAAAACGTATTTTATAAATCGTTTTAAATTCGTTTTCAAAACGATTTCAACTTCATATTCAATTTCTAATCAAAATTGAATATTCCATATCATCGATATATAAATGATAATTTTTTCAAAATATTATATTTTAAAATCACTTCTTTTCTATATTCATTATAAAAATGAATAAAATCGATATAAATATCGTTCGCATCAAAATGGCGCATATCTAATCAACACGGCTTTGTATATTTCAATAACTTTGTTATTCTATTCAACAAATGAATATTTTCTTCAACACATGAATATATATTTTATTCAACACATGAATATATATTTTTCTATTCAACACATGAATTTATATTTTCTATCCAACACATGAATAATTATTGCTTATTTTCCAAATTGGAATTAGGCCCAATATATTACCATATAACGTTTATTATATGCATTCCCTACAACACATGTGTATAACAGCAACGATAAATCATCAATCATCATCCAGACTGCACTACACAACTGCATAAGCATTAAATATAAATAATTAACGCTTACACAGTCTGTCAACCCATCGATTGACATACAACTAAATAATCGGGATTAGTGTACGTCAAACAACATCCCAATACCCGTGTGGGGTTTCAAATCAACAAACATACATTTTATTTGTGCAGTTGGGCGATATGTAAAATTTATCGTCCCAATCAATATCAGTCAAATCAGTGTATATAAACAAATCGTCTGATTTGTTTATTACTATTTATTTTATATACACGTTAAAAAATCATATTTTTAACTATAAAATATTTTATTTCATTCCACATCACACAATCAAATTTCACAACACAGCAACCAAACAAACAAGTCGTCCATGGTTTGTGGACGATGGGTGTCGGCCGTTGCTAAGCACCGTCTACATCCTAGTATATATTTCAAACTAGAAATAAAATTAAAAGTGAGGAGTTCTCACATTTGGTTTCCACTCCATCAGTCTCTATTTCTAATTTCTGATCGATTGAATTTACCTGCAATGCCAACGCAGTCTTCTCTACGTTGTTCATATTAAAAATCACATTTTTATTTCCATGCTATAAAAATCACATTTTTATATCGCTACTATATAGATAAAAATTCTATTTTTATACTGCTACTATATAAATAAAAATTCTATTTTTATACCGCTACTATATAGATAAAAATTCTATTTTTATACTGCTACTATATAGATAAAGATTCTATTTTTATACCGCGACTATATAGATAAAGATTCTATTTTTATACCGCTACTATATAGATAAAAATTCTATTCTTATACCACTACTATATAGATAAAATCCTATTCTTTATACCGCTACTATATAGATAAAAATTCTATTCTTTTTACCGCTACTATATAGATAAAATTCTGATCTTTTTATTCTCTACTTCAATATGAAAATCATTTCTTTCTCTTATGGAAAAATCATATTTTTATTCATTTCAAAATCAAATCTTTATCATTTCAAAATCAAATCTTTAAATAAGTAAAAATCACATCTTTCTTTAACAAATAAAAATCACTTCCTTTTGAAGTTGAAAATCAAAGCTTTATGTTGTTTAAAAATCAACGCTTCATGTTATATAAAAATCAATCCTTCTCATATAAAAAATCATATGTTTATATCGCTATTATTTGTATAAAAATCGAATTTTAATATGGCTATTATATATATATATAAATACTTATTATCTAAATTCAAGGAAAAAAATCAGACTTTAAATCAAAGAAAAACCAGATCTTAAATCAAAGGAATAGTCAAATTAACTCACAGTTGGTCGGAGGGAACGGAGTTCACTGTTGAACTGCACAGAGGGGGTGGCGTCAGCTCACTGTGGTCCTGCCGGAGTGCTGGTGCGGTCGGAGGTGGGAGGGTTTAAATGGGCGCTAGGGTTCAGACAAGAAGAGGAGAGAGAAGCGCGCGAAGGGAGGGGAGGTAGTCGAGGTGGAAAGAGGAGGGCTGGACGGAGGTCGGCGGTGGGGTGGTGGAGTTCGTCGTCGGGGCTGAGGTGATGGGCGCGCGCCTCGATCGATTAGGGATTCCATTTTTTTTTGAAAACGAGGGGCTTTTGTAATGAGGAGAGGAAGGAGGGGGTAAGGGGCTATTATAATTTAATTTTTTTTATTTATTCCTTATAAGTTGACTTTTCTTTCGAACTCGAAATTGGGCCCAACGAATGTTGCCCCTAGCGTATCACCCATATTCCGAACACAATGGGATATGTATCGTAAGCTGATTCGATCGTTTCGATCAGTTTTTGTTAAAATCAAAATATAAATCTATATATTGAATTTGAACGCGCATTTCAATTTACCGGGGTCACGTACGGACTCTAAAAATTCTCAAAAAAAAAATTCTATCTTGGTATTGACGATAGGTCTTAAAAAAACTAGTTTCATCAAATTCCGAGACAGTTTGAAAAATGGTCATTTTCCAGTCGATTAAAATCAGTTGAAACTGGTCAAACGCGTTTTACTTCGCCACGCTCACATATTGATTCAAAAAATCACGAATTTTGAAACCTAGCAATAACTAGACATCCCGGATCCAACAAAAGTGGTTTCGTCGAAAACCGAGATTGGTTGCAAAATTTCCATTTTTAAGGGCCAGAATTCCATAGCGACTATTCTGAATTTTCTACTGGGCATAACTTTTTATCCCCGCTATGAAATTTCAATTTTTTGGATTCGTTGGAAAGATATTCTCAGTTAGATTCTATTATTTTTGGTTTCACTAAAATCCGGTTTATTTTGAATCCTGTACATTCATTTGAACTTTGAAATCGAATTTTCAAACTACCGCGCAATTTTCAATTCTTTTATAATTTAAAATAAATATTTTTATTCTAACGACGATCTATATAAATATATACGTTCTAATTCTATTCAAAATAAATTTTTCGTCGTTATTATTTTAAATAATTCATTTTAAATATTCAAAATTCATCAAAAGTGCAAGAATGAAAATTTTAAATTGGCTCGGATTTCCGGGTTATTACAATCTCTCCCACATAAAACTTTTCGTCCCCGAAAAGGAACGAAGTCGAAAGTTGTCAAATCAACTCAACTTTCATTATTTTTAATACGGCTTAAGTTTTTCAACTTTTCAGTTTCTAAGAACTTTTCAAAATTTTCAAAAATTTGGCTAACACACTAAATTTTCGAAAAATTTCGCCATAACCTCCCCTGCACCGGGGACTTCGGGATATTTCGAATAGCCTCCCATGGCCCTCATCAATCCAAAAAGAAAAAGAAACGGCCAATCGGCTCATAAAATCATTCAAACCCAATAAATTTGTAAACATGTGCCTATTTGTCGGGCAAACAATTTTATTCTTCTGCTCTAGCCTCCTTGTTATGACCTGTTCAATGTAAGCACATGTATATGCATGCAAATGCGACCAATTTTCAATCACTTTTTTGGTTCAATTTGGCTAAATGTTTCAAATTCTAATTAATCGAACAATACAATCAGCAATCAATTAGTTGATTATCTTTTCTATCTCATAACTTTGATACATATTTTTAAAAAAAAATCAGTTTTTTGATGCCAAATCACAACAATAAGCCCTATCTAGTTTTGGTTCTCACACCAATCTAATGGAAACATATAGAAATCCCACTTTCGTCACTCGAACATAAATTCTGATGACGAGTACTCAATCATCCGAATGATCTTCGGGCCACTAGAATATGATTCTATATCACACGGATCAGACGTATACGCAAAATCTTTATATACTGGATTGTCCACATTCAATATAAAATAAATAATCAAATACGAATAATCGATTTAAATTTTCAAAACAAAAATTATTTTCATTTTCAAAAATATACTCTTCACACTCGTTCTAGGATACTACTGATCCCATCTCTAATGAGTCATTCTCATTGGATATTACTAATCCAATCTCTGATGAATTCTTTTGTTTGGTTCTAACGTGTCTTGTTCTCTGAGCTTTGTAAACCAAAGCTCTGATACCAAATTGAAACGACCTGAACTCCCCGGTAAGGAAATCACGGATTGAGTTGAGAACAAGCCACATCGGAATGCAAACAGAAGAACATTTCATTGTTTATTACAACAATTCATCAGAATATAAGAATATACAGAGTATGATTAAATATTACACATTCGATAAATATCATAGATTTACAAATTAGAATGCAAATACATCGCAGCGGAAAATAATACAATACACAATTGAAAGAGATATACGGATACAGAGCTTTCCGGATATCATTCCAGCTGTAAACCTGGTTCCTGTGAATATAAATCTGCAAAACCAAAACTACTAGCTACCCGGGTCAAAATAAGGGCACCTAGAGTTTAGGTTAAAACAATAAACTCCAGGTCAGTCATGTGACTAGTGTGAGAACTAAAACAATTATTAATCTTTATTTTAAAGTTAAATCAAGGGACCACGCCGCTAACGCGGAACGGGTTTCCATCCAAGAATACCAGTACATAAAACAACAGCGCAATGCTAAATAAAGAATAATGAAGCTATTATAAGACCCAAGTCCCATCACACAATGCAACGCAAACCGTAGGATAGGGTTTTTACCTTATAATAGCCAAAGAATGCTTGATACGCTAAATTTCATGTTTTATTATTACTATAAGTGTATAGTGTCAAAACAATTTCAATCATAAGTATCAATCATAGACGGCATGAATGCCCCATACCACTATGTCGCCATATATAGGTATACAATCAAAACCGCAATTGTCACGTATTGGAAATTGGGTTTCCATCTGTGAACCGAGGCAAAAGATAGTCCTCTACCGAATTCGAGACTGTCTAGCCCGAGTCTCAGGACAAGTACTCAGTCAAGCCCTTGGAGCGACAGGGCCGGTCCACCGATGTGGATTAAAATGCCTGAACACTACGTTTCCCCACCCTTTGGGGCGTAAATGAGCCAACGAATGACTCCATCAGCCCCGGATCGACCGATATAACCGAGGCGCCTCGCAACAACAACAACCACACAGGTGAAAATAATATAAATGTCAGTCGGTTTAAGCACTGACACCACCCTAGCTAGAAGGAAACGCTTGCCCTCCCTGAGGTACTCTCCTGTTTTTGGTTCACAACCGGGGTGTGAGGCTCGCGAATCAACGCTACATAAAGCTATGCCACACAGGTCGTGCTTTGATCATCAACCACAAGACTTTGCTTTTCAACAGAAGCCTTGATCAATTGCCACTTAGGCATGTCACACGGGCAATTCACTCCATGTGATTGATATCCATCAATATATAACCCCTGAGCTCGTACGTCTCAGAGAAGGGCGTTAAGCAAGAGAATAAATTCTCCACCGCCGAACAGATATATATTTAATAGAAATCAATCACACATGATAAAATCCAATGTCAGACACATGGTCCATTTACAAGTTCGTTCTGGGTCTGAACGAAACCGGAGGCACCTTGTACCTCGCATATCCATCGATCTCCAAGTACGTCTGGACGATCACCAATTGATTCCCTCCTCTTGAGTGTACAGCCCAATCAAGATCATCAGTAATCACCAAAATGATGTGAAGACCTCGGGTCTTCAACCACCGTCTTCATCCTCGACACCACGTCGAATCAGTTATTCAGAATGGGATAAACCCGGACTTTCTGAATAACTTGTGTATAATAATAAACAAGTGTTACACAAACACAACATACGCCTCATTCCAATTCATAATATTCTTTTATTCAAATATTCTTACACTTTGAGAAAGGTTCCCATTAATTTTATCAAAGATAAATTCTTTAAATTTATTCTTTAATCTTCTTTTGAATATCAATTCAAACTAGTCGGGATTAGCGAACCACGCCGAAGTAATCATTTATTTTATTTCCCAATCCCAATCTATTCATCCCATGAAGTAAAACTGGTAATACTTCATATCTAACACAACGGTGTTATCGGTAAATTCAATTACCATTTCACGTTCAAAACTAATTAAAGATTTAACTATCGCCTGGAGCAAAACTGGTGATACTCAATTCTCGATCTTTTCAATCTAATTAAAGATTCATTAAAACTCCATTTAGTCTTAATATTTAACTAGGTTAAAGAATCATTGTCATTTAATACACGGTTCACGATAAACCCAAAATCACATTCCATTAATTATCGGGTTAAAGAACAAGTGTTATTTAAAACACCGTCCACAATAAACCCAAAAATCAATTCAAATTCAATTCCAATTAAATACCATTTAATTGGTACACTTCATTAAATCTAAATAAAAAGATTTAATCTCTTCTCAACTGGGTTTAAGAACAGTGTTTATGAAGGCACCATTCACGACAAACCCCAAATCACATTTGATATTAAATACAAGGCTCTGATTAGAAAATATATCGGCTTATATTCAATATCAAATTCTACAACCAACAAATATCGTATTGGAAATAACGATATAAATATATCTTTCAAATTCCCATAACAATATCTGTATCATCACGAAATCCAACATCGAAATTCCGAAGACAATTTCGATTCAAATCCATTCCAATTCAATCATTGGAAATTCTGGTTACTTTTAAAACCATTTCAAATCCAATTTATTTATTTAAAAATAAATAAATTATTATTCTAGTTCAAAACTAGTTCATTTCGATAAAAATCTATTTTTATCTTTTCAAATAGGGAGTTTTTCATCCCAATTCTTCACAAATCATTTCTTATGATTTTACACAAATTATTATTATTATTATTAATTTTATCAAGGCACGTACAGTCGATTTCCATCAACGGCCATCGAACTGCACTTACAGCGACCTTTTCCAAATTTGATTTGGACATAATTCCAAATCCAACCATTAGTTATCTAATTTCTAATATTCTTTAGAAAGGTCTTTTCGATATGAACCTAATGGTTCCGGTTTTTGGAGAATCCAACAGTCGGATATCCCGTAATATCCACTCGAAGTCAATGGTCGAAATTCGCGAACTGCCGCGGCGCGGCGCGTTCTATTCAGGCCATTATATATATATATATATATAATATATATTATATATATTTCGTCGACTTCCTTTCAACACGTATTTTATAAATCGTTTTAAATTCGTTTTCAAAACGATTTCAACTTCATATTCAATTTCTAACCAAAATTGAATATTCCATATCATCGATATATAAATGATAATATTTTCAAAATATTATATTTTAAAATCACTTCTTTTCTATATTCATTATAAAAATGAATAAAATTGATATAAATATCGTTACGCGTCAAAATGGCGCATATCTAACCAACACGGCTTTATATATTTCAATAACTTTGTTATTCTATTCAACAAATGAATATTTTCTTCAACACATGAATATATATTTTATTCAACACATGAATATATATTTTTCTATTCAACACATGAACATTTGTTTTCTATTCAACACATGAATTTATATTTTCTATCCAACACATGAATATTTATTGCTTATTTTCCAAATTGGAATGAGGCCCAATCAATTACCATATAACGTTTATTATATGGATTCCCTGCAACACATATATATAACAGCAACGATAAATCATCAATCATCATCCAGAGTGCACTACACAACTGCATAAGCATTAAATATAAATAATTAACGCTTACACAGTCTGTGAACCCATCGATTGACATACAACTAAACAATTGGGATTAGTGTACGTCAAATAACATCCCAATACCCGTGTGGGGTTTCAAATCAACAAACACAGATTTTATTTGTGCAGTTGGGCGATGTGTAAAATTTATCGTCCCAATCAATATCAGTCAAATCAGTGTATAAAACAAATCGTCTTATTTGTTTATTACTATTTATTTTATATACACGTTAAAAATCATATTTTTAGCTATAAAATATTTTCTACTATAAAATATTTTATTTCATTCCACATCACACAATCAAATTTCACAACACAGCAACCAAACAAAACAAGTCATCCATGGTCTGTGGACGACGGGTTTCGGGTGCTGCTAAGCACCGTCTGCATCCTAGTATATATTTCAAACTAGAAATAAAATTAAAAGTGAGGAGTTCTCACATTTGGTTTCCACTCCATCGGTCTCTATTTCTGATTTCTGATCGATTGAATTTGCCTGCAATGCCAACGCAGTCTTCTCTACGCTGTTCATATTAAAAATCACATTATTATTTCCATGCTATAAAAATCACATTTTTATATCGCTACTGTATAGATAAAAAGTCTATTTTTATACCGCTACTATATAGATAAAAATTCTATTTTTATACCGCTACTATATAGATAAAGATTCTATTTTTATACCGCTACTATATAGATAAAAATTCTATTTTTATACCGCGACTATATAGATAAAAATTCTATTTTTATACCGCTACTATATAGATAAAAATTCTATTTTTATACCGCTACTATATAGATAAAATTCTATTCTTTATACCGCTACTATATAGATAAAAATTTATTCTTTTTACTGCTACAATATAGATAAAATTCTGATCTTTTTATTCTCTACTTCAATATGAAAATCATTTCTTTCTCTTATGGAAAAATCATATTTTTATTCATTTCAAAATCAAATCTTTATCATTTCAAAATCAAATCTTTAAATAAATAAAAATCACATCTTTCTTTAACAAAGAAAAATCGCTTCCTTTTGAAGTTGAAAATTAAAGTTTTATGTTGTTTAAAAATCAACGCTTCATGTTATATAAAAATCAATCCTTTATTCTCATATAAGAAATCATATGTTTATATCACTATTATTTGTATAAAAATCGAATTTTAATAAAGCTATTATATATATATATATACTTATTATCTAAATTCAAGGAAAAAAATCAAACTTTAAATCAAAGAAAAACTAGATCTTAAATCAAAGGAATAATCAAATTAACTCACAGTTGGTCGGAGGGAACGGAGTTCACTATTGAACTGCACGGAGGGGTTGGCGTCAGCTCATGGTGGTCCTGCAGGAGTGCTGGTGCGGTCGGAGGTGGGCGGGTTTAAATGGGCGCTAGGGTTCAGACAAGAAGAGGAGAGAGAAGCGCGCGAAGGGAGGGGGAGGAAGTCGCGGTGGAGAGAGGAGGGCTGGACGGAGGTCGGCGTTGGGGTGGTGGAGTTCGCCGCCGGGGCTGAGGTGATGGGCGCGCGCCTCGATCGATTAGGGATTCCATTTTTTATTTTTATTTTTGAAAAACGAAGGGCTTCTGTAATGAGGAGAGGAAGGAGGGGGTAAGGGGCTATTATAATTTAATTTTATTTATTTATTCCTTATAAGTTGACTTTTCTTTCGAACTCGAAATTGGGCCCAGCGACTGTCGGCTCTAGCGTATCACCCTCATTCCGAACACAATGGGATATGTATCGTAAGCTGATTCGATCGTTTCGATCAGTTTTCATTCAAATCAAAATATAAATCTATATATTGAATTTGAACGCGCATTTCAATTTACCTGGGTCACGTACGGACTCTAAAAATTCTCGAAAAATATTTTCTAGCTTCGTATTGACGATACGGTCTTAACAAAACTTTCGTCAAATTCCGAGACCGTTTGAAAAATGTCCATTTTCCAGTCGATTAAAATCAACTGAAACTGGTCAAATACGTTTTACTTCGCCACGCTCACATATTGATTCAAAAAATTACGAATTTTAAAACCTAGCAATAATTTGACATCCCGGATCCAACAAAAGTGGTTTCGTCGAAAACCGAGATCGTTTGCAAAATTTCTATTTCTAAGGGCCAGAATTCCATAGTGACTATTCTGAATTTTCAACTGGGCATAACTTTTTATCCCCGCTATGAAATTTCAATTTTTCAGATTCGTTGGAAAGATATTCTCAATTAGATTCTATTATTTTTGGTTTCACTAAAATCCAGTTTATTTTGAATCCTGTACATTCATTTGAACTTTGAAATCGAATTTTCAAACTACCGCGCCATTTTCAATTCCTTTTATAATTTAAAATAAATACTTATATTCTAGCGACGATCTATATAAATATATATGCTCTAATTCTATTCAAAATGAATTTTTCGTCGTTATTATTTAAAATAGTTCATTTTAAATATTCAAAATTCATCAAAAGTGCCAAAATGAATATTTTAAATTAGCTCGGATTTCCGGGTTATTACACATATGAACAGTTTAGAACGAAGGGAGCAGTAGAAGTAATCGGGCATGTTTTCCTCTAACCGTGTAATCAAAGAAATGTATAATGGTATTGGTTATAAAATCCCTAATTAACGAATGTTAGATCAATTTAATAATAATTAACTTATGTTCCAAATGGTGGATCTGTGTAGGCCTTTGAAGGGTGCCTAAGAACCTGTAACGCAAGAACCAAAGATTACAGAAGCACCACACTCATGTTTTCAATTAAAAGTAATAACCATATACAATTTTGTTAATGCATGTAATTAAGATTACATCAGACCCTTTATTTTGTATTTGTAATTAACTATAGTTTAAGATATAATTGAGAAATATTCTTATTTTACTTAGGTTAGTTAATATATAACTATGGATTAATAAAATAAGTAATA
The DNA here is from genome assembly GCA_030737875.1 of Allium sativum. NCBI lineage: Eukaryota > Viridiplantae > Streptophyta > Magnoliopsida > Asparagales > Amaryllidaceae > Allium > Allium sativum. The sequence continues at coordinate 18,429,844 of JASFAX010000025.1, forward strand.
TAAATCAGATTGTAATGTTGAACTCGCTATTCTTAAAATAGGGCAGACCGAATGTTTAGTTTAAAGATTAATTAATATCTAATTAGTAATATGATTAGTTTAATTTAGGAGTTATTGCTAATTTGAATCGTATAAATTAAAATATTTATAACTCGTTAACATCTTATCGGAATTGGACAAACAAGGTGCTGGTGGAACCGTAGTGACGAGCACGATATTATGGAACGAATCTCGACGCAAAGGGAATCAACCGGGATTTTTATTAAATTAAACTCTTGTTTAATTTAATTAAAACCAACCGTTCAAACAACGGAATCAACTCAAGGTGAGTTAAACCCACTCAGTTTTTCTTCCCATTTATATTTTATATAAATTGGGTTTTTATTTTGTGTGCTCTGCTTGCCAATGGTTGACTGTTTGCTTGCTGATTTAACTGATGAAATTAAACCGTTGTTTAATTTCAATGAAATACCAAATCATTATTTTAACGATTGGTTACAATAAAGGTAACTTACCTTGTTGGTCACGTTTATAAAATAAACATGTTTAATTGGTTGAATTGTTTGAATTGCTTGTGGTTGGATAAAATGGTCATTATTTATTATTATCAGTTAAATGGTTGAATGATCTGATTTGAGGTAACCATTTGTATACAGGGAAGAACTGGTTGGAGGGATCCAACGGGCTTCCTCAAAATATATTATTTATTTTCATATTATCATATGAACTGTTATGTTTGTGTAATGGATTTAAGTATTGATCATTGATTGAAAAGTCAACCTATGTTGTGTTTTAACCAATGGGCTATGTTGGTTAAGTAATCGGCAGTAAATGGCCTAAAAGTAAATTGTTTTATTTATATCGATTTACCGTCAGGTGAATTGATAGAACTGAAATTATAAAATTTATTTATAACTAAAGATAGATTTGAAATATGTATTTTGAATAAAAGTTTATCAAAAGGGGGATTTAGATTAAAAGGTTTTAGACTAAACCAGAATTGATTTAAACAAGGTTTATAAAAGCGATGAGGCATTATATTTTAATTTTAAATTAACGTTAATTAATAATGTGATCGTGTAAAGGTGGGGAATTGAAATATGAATTTCAAAGCGGGAAATGATCGAAAGGATTAGAGAAGGAATTGGTGAAACTGAGTTTGGTAAAGGAAGTGGGTCATCGGATTTTGTAAGCAAATCTGAATTATGAAAAAAAGGTAAAGGTTAAAAGGGGTGTTTATAAAGGATTACTTAATTATTAAATTAAGGAATAGTGGTTATATCCGAGCAAGAGAATTTCAAAGAGTAAGAAGGTTTTATGAAACCGTATTTTGAATAGTTCAGTCAAATGGAATTTGTAATTATATTTGAATGAAATATTGGGTTTTGGATTACAACTCGTATCCATCTTGAGATATGAACATTGTTGATCAAGGTCTGAGAGGTAATTAAAGTACCTCAACTTGGACGACTTCAGGATTATCTGAAGATAATATGAGTTGTAATGGTAAAAATGATAGTAAAAGTTTATTATTTCATTTGAGAAATAATTATAAGAATTTTTGGTGGGAAAGTTGGAATATATATATATATATATAACGATGAATCCAAAGTAAAAGGAAAGAAAAAGGGGTTGCGTGAAAATATAATGTTCGAGTTTGAAAGGGAAATGTAAAGGATGAGTTTTATTCTCTAAGAATAAACATTGGATTTTGTTTTCAAGTAATGAATAAAAGATATCTCGTAATGTTGTTTTTACAGGTAATAAATTGAATTGTTTTCCCAATATGAGATAATAATGTGGCTAATGTTTTGAAAGTGGAAATAGAGAACTGAATATAATATAGGATTTTACTAAGTATGAACATGTTTTAAAGAATAGTCTTACGATAAATAAAGAAGCGAGAAAACTATATTTATAATATTGAAGTATCTAAGAGTTATAAATTTACATTTGTTTTAATTAAAAGGCCAAGTGGTGTTGAATGCTGAACCAGTGAACTCACTGGGTTATCATGATTGAAACACTGTTTTATTTTGAGAGTTAAATCACCGACTATCAAATCTGTCCAATACGATTGTTGGTACGGAAAGTCCGGGATCGAAATTATATTCGAAAACCATTCCGACCAACAAATACGTGAAGATATCAGAAGATGATCGAGATGAAGCATTGAAGACCGTAGATCTTCATTACGTAGAAGAACTACTAATAATCTCCGGTTTAGCGGCCAAAGATAAACTGTGTTTTTATCGTGGTTGGAATCTACATATTGTGAGGACTTCCCGCTACTGATCCATGGGGTGATACCTATATTGGATGCAATAGGAGAGTACCTTCGGTTCATCCTATTCCTGGATGACTTGCATGGACGGATGTCTGACAGAGTATTTCCAAAGGGATCGCGTACGTTGATTTCTTCAAACATACCATAGTTGGGTCGCTCCTAACCAGGGTTTTTTTGTGGACGTCAATTGGTGATATCTGTCGGATCTGACGATGTGGCATTCAAAGTGAATGATGGCCAAATATTCCAAAAGGAAATTCAAACATCAAGCCTTATAGCCGGGAAATGACAAAAATCGGGCAAGCAGCATGGCTATGTGGGTAGCTCCCATTAGGGTGTATAATCACCTATCTAGAGAAAATCCTTTTTGCTTCTTTAATCTATTTCGATGCTGTTCCTTTTCGGGAAACGGTGGTTTGAGCCCAACCGTTGGTGATATACATTAGAATGACTCAAGCGAAATGAGTGGTTGGTCATGTGAGGGCCGGGTTGCAAGACATTCTTGTTGAACCCAGTGTATTCGCCTCTAGAGATACACTATCGGCAGGTGGTCCCATACCTTGTCAAGGTCGGAATCCAATATCCAATAAGCGCCCGCGGTTTTGATTGTATACTATATATGTGGAGTGTGAGATGCAAGCGTTCCACTAGATTGTTATTTACTTGTATTTAGACAATATTATAATATCAGAAAAGATATTGATTTCAAAAATGTTTTGGGTTATCGTAAGGTAAAAACCTTCTGTGTTTATGTGTGGATTTGGTCTTACGATTATCCTTTTCTTTCGAAAAGATTTTGACTTTAAAATCAAGTTGTGTGATATCCTTAATACTGTGCGAGTTTTCACAATCTGGTTCACCAGACTGACCCAGTGTTTTGTAAATGCTCGGGTTAGCCCGGGGTGTACAGGTTCAGGTTATCGAATGCTGTGAAGTCCAGAGATGAGCTGGATATGTTCATACATATGATATTGTATAGCTACTATTCTGCTGTGTGTTGTATATGGGAACAAGTTATTATAACTATCCCGTTGTGTGATGCACTCTGATATTGTAAGTATTTTAAAGCTCTCAAAAAAAAGTTTTATTTCTGTATTATGTTTTGTTCTACTGCGATGTGAGACTCTGGTTTTGTGTTGTGTTGTGTTGGTTCTTCTTCTTCTTCTATTCTAATATTTCTATCTTTCTTATCTCACCCTCTAATTTCTTTCTAGTAACGTTCCAGTGTTTTTCAGTGTTTGGAAGGTCGGCATGAGTTACGATAAAGGTATTTATGTCGATTTCCGGGGCCGAAAATCCCTTGTTCGTTACATTTGTTTTTGACCAATGTATGTACGTATGTATGTGAAGTTATCCCACAATCCTTTATTTGTTTACCCATAGTAGTTGATCTGATCATTTGTTTGTTAGCAGAACAATGTTATTGCTTGAAAATACACCATGCATTTGTAGTTGAACAAAGTAATTTTTTTAGCCAAAAAAAAATTTGTGGTTATACACTTTGAATAAATGTTGTGTGGTCAACGGAGGTACAAGCCACAACAGGTATATATAACCAAGTAACCAAGTACGAATTTTTTTTTAACTTTCGGCAAATTTGGTTTCATTATTCTTTTGGCTTTGCGGATCTTTTGGGATAGAAAAGGAGATTCTTGTTGCTGACTGATACAAGCATTTGATTAAGAAAATGGGTAACTTCATATTTTTCCATGAGTATTATGTTTAGTGAACAAGTTTTCAAGCTAATTTCAAATTTTGTAGTCTTTATTATCGTAATTATGTGAAAATCTTAACGAGAAAAAAGAAGAAGCAAACATGCAGTTCGTAAATGAAAAATTATATGCATTTTTGTCCCAATGAATTTTTGATAACAAGCATGCATGACATCTTATTTATTTGTATTTATATTATTCCGTAAGATGTAGATAATTTATTTTGAGGTTTGTGTACTGTTGTTGTCCCACTGGCCAATGGTAGTTTGGTATTTGTTGTTGCCATGGGAATATTGGTTGCTTAAACTTATGAAATATGGGGTGCATACTAACTTCATAAACTGCATTTTCGGACTTTTCTTTTCTAATGTTGTTTTTTTATCTTTTGAATCATTGTGAAAGGTAGTAACTGGAACTAGAAGTATTGCATAATACTGGCAGTAAGAGCAAAATTGGAAATGAAAAGACAATAGCAAGTCAAAGATTTTCACTTTCTATTGCTTTAGGATGCCCAGTTGAAGTTGCAGAAACAACTTCTATTTCAGGTTTGCTACAACACAAAGAAAGTCAAATTTGTCCTTAAGATAACTAAGTTTATCTGTTTAAATTTAATATAGCTTTATGATAAAAGTATTTATTTCAGTATTAAAAAGTGTTTATTTCAGTATTACATTTATTCCTTCTTAAATAATTTTGAAATTTCTCTTGTCACTCCCGACCTCATTACTTCATCGCTATGTTGTTTGGAAAAATCCCTGTACATCCATACATGGGTGATGCATTTTTGATGACTAAATAGTCAATAAGAAAAGATCAGTAATTAGCAATCAATTTGAAATCTTTTCTTTATGACATGTGAATGAAATTCATTACTTTTGATCCTAACTCTTGAGATTAGCAAGGTGACAAAATAAATAATTCATTTACAGTTCTGCCAAATTTTGCAAAACATAAGCCATGCACAATAGTGATATGACATAAATTCTAGAACTAATACTCTACTTTAATCAAAATGAAGCCAACCATCATAGATTAAACATTTGTCTTAAATATATTAGTAGAAGCTCAACCAGACTTTTAAGCACTGCACCCATGATTCATTTGCCTGTACGATCACTAAAATCAAAAGAAACTCAAAGATGATATGGATATATAAATCTGTAGGTATCTACTAGAAACCATGATGTTGATAGAAACTCATTGAATATAATAGGAAAATATTTTAACAAGAGCAAAACGAAACTTTTTCATATAAGCACGTTATGCTGAAATTGTGCTCGCTACTTATTTTACTAGACAAAGTTCTATTATTTGAGGAACTCTTTGCATTTACTGCAAATAACACATGAACTTAAATCTTACTTTTATGCGTGTACTTCCGAATTATGCAGTTTCAGAGTTTCCTCAACTTATTGTAAACCGTTATGCTATTTGGTGTGAGAATTTGAAATTTCATGTCATAATCGTGAAAGCGCTACGTAAAAAGATGGCAGAATGGTACCAGTAGACAACAGTTCTTCAATTTAAGAGGTATGAATGACTTACTATATTATTTTTCAAACTGATGCTTTGTAATGGTTTGCAGTCATTTTTTGGTCTCCATGTTAATCTCCAAGCTTCTTTAATTTAATATGTATAGTGATAGTATGACTATGATATTTTTGAATATTTACATGTGTTTTTGTGAATATTAATGGCATATCAGGAAAATGTAACATGTTTTTCCATATTCAAATTAAAAATGCAAGGCACACAATGTCCCAAAAAAATATGGAAGTTATGGATCAAATAAATCAAACTTACGAAAATATAACATAGGATTAACTATATTACTGCATAAATTGTGTAGTATAAAAGATTATGTATAATTAGGCAAGAAAGATGATTAGTTTATTAATGCCTCCCATACATTTCATTACTTGCTTTCACACGGGCAAATGGGAACCAAATTGAGCATCTTATATGCTTGTCGTTGTCTAGGCGAAGACCAATCATTGTACTCCAGTCTTCCAATGATTTGCTTCCTAAATAAAAGGGTGATAGAAACTTCAAATTTTACTTTACATACACTTTTCTGAATGATTCCTTAACTAGCTCGGCCAGGTTGGCTTATAATAGTGGATTATTTGAGCCTTTGAGGTATCTTCATTTTTCCAATTTTTACATCTTTTTCCTTTCCAGTGTTGAAGTTAATAATCAACTAATGATCATATCATATATTTTTAGAAGTGCAGTTGCTTGAAATACAGTAGAAGGTGATAAGACTTAGTTTTCTCTCTAATTTTGGATTTTCAATCTAAATTCCATGGCATGATCTTCTAAAGGTAATTTTTTCTGTTTATTTTCGGCTTTCGTGATTTGTTTTTCCTATATCTTCTTTTTTGTTCATAAGGATTTATGTTGTATCACGTATCTCACAGGCTATGAGTTATTTATTTGCGTTTACTAAATAATCTGAGAAGTGAAATGTTGCATTAATATTCTTACGTTGAGTATTGTTCATCATTTAATGAGAATTGCTATTTCAAATTCTTATTTTCAAATGCTATGCTTATTTTGGCAATTAATATGATCTTAACTATTGGAGACTCCTGCCATTGACATTATACAGTATTGGCATTGATTCTTTTTCTTAGTTTATGCATGTTATATATATTTTTATTACAATGGACAGAATATGATGAATATTGTTGGACTGTTCACACAAGTTTTGTCAAATTTATTGATAGGTAGTTTTTTCTATGTACATTCTTAAGAACTAAAAGAAGTAGAAGCTTATGGTATATTAAGTAGAACTGTCATTCTACATTTTACGGATTAGCAATTTACAGCTTCCTGGATCAAGTTTTGAGGTTGGATTGGCTTAGAATTAACTACATTTTGGTTCAGGTTTTCTTCTCTCCATTTTCAGTTATTTATTTTCAACTGAAAAAAATATTCTCTAGTTACAAGTTCACAAATTTTGCCCTCTTAATTTCTAATGTACCTATGCAGTGATGATTGCAAATGTTACGTTTATCTCTTTCTTTCTTATTTTTTTCCCAATTTTGTCACAAAACCGACCTCATTTGTGGTTACATACCAAGGGATATGTAAAATTTTACATTTTGGTGCCTTCACCCAAGTTAATAATATACATGCTCTTCAAAAATCCATTTCTAGATGGTAAAACTCACCATATTATGTTCCTTTTATGAAGGATAATGCATTGAAACTAAAGGTTGAGGATTCACTGATTTCATACAAGCAATTTAGAAACATGAAAAAAAAATTGTCTATGGTATTTTATCTGACTTTGTAGTCAATATGTTTGAATGTGATCTACAATCAATGTGTGATGTACATTTTTATGCACTACACATTTCTTATTTAATTACTGTTCATTGCTACAGCTATGGTGTAGGTTTTTTTTTACATTTCTATAAACTATTTTTTTTCTGACTATGCTCATATGAATTTAACTTCTCTGAAAGAAGTTTTAACTGTATACTATGTTTTGGCATATTCATTTTCAAGAACCAAAAAATTGTGTTGTTCTTAAGGCTACGCTAATGTGTTTTTCTTTTCTTAAGATTGAAGTTCCTTTAAAATTTGGTTTTGGGCGTCGGTGGATTAGATAGCTCTGTTTTAGATCGCAATGTTAGCTATGTATACAATGAATCATAGTGACCACCTCATAGGCAAACGATCATAACAGGGTGTATGTTTGATTCCACTTGATATAGTTCGTGTCATAGGTAATTGCAAAATATATAGCTATAATTCATTTACTATACACATGTTTCATTGTTTTGTCATTAATTTTTTCCTCTTCTATTATGTCGAGTTTGTTGCAATCTTTTAAAATAGCAAAATACTTTAACCAGTTACATAATTATTTACTAATTCATTTTCAACCCTTTTTTCAAATGGTTTACTCCGCTTTTTGTATGCTTTGAATTTCTGCTTTATAGTTTTCCACTACCATGACTTGGGCACCAAGTATGGTAGATATGTGGAAATTTTTTATTTCTCAATGTGATTGGTGTAAAACAGTTTTCTACATTGTTATACTACATTTTAGTGAACATATTTGCACATTACACTTTGTTGGCTAAATCAATAATTCAATTAAACTTTTTACCTCCCCGCTATAACTATTTTTGCATATCGAACATCCTTATCATATTCGTCATGTAACTACCAATTTAAAACACATTATAAGCTTTGTCAAATTTATCTATGCACATGTCCATCGGGCATGCATATGTACTCGTCTTGATTGCGCTAATACTCAGTTTGCTTAATTCATAATTGTTGACTCTAAGCTATTTTTTTAAGTAAATTAATTATCAAGCAACACATTTTTATGTAATTTCAACTTCAACTACATAAGTGATATAGATAGAATCGCTTCTTAATGAACTACAAATCATCGCAAATCAAAAGCCTACAATCTAGTGTCGCAACTTATGTGTCATCTCATTAACAACAAACTTTTGCACACAAGAATGAAGCACATGGAACTTGATATGCACTTAGTTCGTGCATGCACAGGTAAACAAAGGAAGCTCATCAAGGATCGTATAATTGTCGCCTATCAGCACGGAGACATACTTACCAAAGCTCTTTCGGCTAGAACTTCTGCAAATTTTGAGAAGTTCTAAAGGTCCGAACCACTAGAGATGAAGAAAGCAACTCAGATCCAAGGTTCATACCAAATCAGGAATGTAAAGCCAGCAAAGAGGAAAATCCAAACCTAGAATTAACTGAATCAGGCTTCAAAAAGCAAATTTCTCTCATTGCACTACAACATATATAATTGGTATTTAGCAACGGCTAAAACTCATTTCTAAGGCCATTAAATACGGCTTAGAGCCGTAGCTAAATATGGCATCATTAACAATTAGATATGCCTCCTAGTCGTATCTAACTGATCCAATTAGATACGAATCAGGGTCGTATCAAACGGAGTCATTAGATACGACTCATCACCGTATCTAAATGATCAGTTGGATACGGCTCAAAAACTAATTGACGAATAAGGTGCTGCTATTTGGTCCACTAGATACGGCCATGCCTAATGTCATTAGATACGACTTAAGGTCGTATCTACATTAGTAGTTAGATATGGCTCAAAGCACTAGATAAGCCTATTATTCGTACCTGATTAATTAGGTATGACTCAAGAATGGATCTAAATTTTCAGTTAGATATGGCTCAAAGCCATGAGTAATTGACCAATTTTATTTAATCCATTAGACGTGGCTATTAGCCATACCTAATGCATCAATTAAACTGGACTTAATTGGTCAATTAGATACTGCAATTGCACATATACAATCAAATTTTATAATCATAGACATACAAACGTTAAACATCATATATACGTCGAACACCATAACATATAACATGCGCATATCGAAAGTTGGCTTGCTTTATTTTAAACATCACATATTCGATATCCCATACAACAACAAATCACATATACATCCATTATATGTATTTTGGTCTACTTTATTTTAAAACAATTTTGAAAGTTATGTCATTGCTTACACAAATATATCCAAGATACAACAAAGAAGCAAAGACAAAGATAAAAATGAAAGTCGGGTCTTTGCGCAGTCCATACCAATTTTCCATGAAGTCATTTATTCAACCTGAAACAAGTTGAAATCATTTATTAACAAAAATAACTTTTACTCGGTTTATATATTAATATGCAAATATCCACTTTGAAAAGTGTTGACGTGGAAAATTGTCAAACGCCAACACCCAATGTGTGTGCAAGTGCGTTAGCAACACAGCGATCCAAATGAGTAGTAAAGCAGAGTAAATGCTGGAGACACAGCTTTTTATAGTGATTCGGCACTAACGCCTACGTCCGCTTCATAGTAGTTATTTATCATATCTTTATCGATTACAATTGATGCACAAGTTTAGGCCATATTCAAGTACAAAGTATCACAATAGAATAACAATGTCCTTGTTAATTCAAACTTTGACAAAAATGTCCTTCCTCGTTGAGATGAGTTGACTTGTCAACTATGTCCAATTTATGCTTCAATGTCCAAGAGGTCCAAAACAACCATAAGTAGTGTTATTATCCTTATAAATGTCAAAAGTATGATGGAAACGTGTATATCACATTTTAATTGTACATGCCTTGTCCAATGGCCATTGAGAAGAAGGTGACTGCCATTAATGAGGCTTGTGGAGCTCTAGAGGGCCAAAAATTTTAAGGGAAAAAGATCCAAATGAAGGCCAAGCCATGGAGTATTTATAGGTGAGAGGTTAGGTGGGAGTAGGTAGGATTTGGGGACCACATAGTAGAAAACCGCATCACACAAATCCTACTCACAAAAAATCGCATCACTTCCTCCGAATCACCCAAAAATCGCATCACACAATTGTGATCAACAAATTCACATCCACCATAGTTTTGAGAAGAATTTCGCATCCTCAAGAGGATGCGAATTTCGCATCCTGAATGATGCGAGATCGCATCCCTAAGGGATGTGAAATCTCACTTCCTGGCGATATGAGAATGCATCCCGAAGCGATGCAAAATCTTGCATCCAGGGAATGTGAGATCGCATCCCTGGGAGGATGCGCAGAGTAAGGGGGAGGCGGAGCATGGAGGATGCGAGTTTCTAGATGGGAGGCGAGATGAGGGATGCGGTGCGGAGGGACGCGATGCGATGGAGGCAAGGCGTGAGGTGGAGGAGGCGGAGCCTTTGAGACGAGGCGAAGGGATGCGAAGCTTCGGATGTGAGGTGACGGGAATGATGATGTGAGGCGACGGGAATGATGATGCGAGGATAGGTGAAGGAATTCGGGCTTCCATGGTTGAGGAAAATCGCCACGGGGACTGTAGGGCCCTAGACCCCTACCGGCGCTGCGACTGGACCCGCTGACGGCTCTCCTTTGACAGGAGTTATAGTGCAAAGCATAATAATAGATGTTCTCGGGCCCAAAAAAGGTCATTTGATAGGAGTTTCGGGCCTTTCTAAGTTTGCGACCTGACTTCAGCCAAACTGCTTTGTGTTTTCAGACAACGTTCGCGATGCTTGTGCACGTTGCTAACTAAGAACTTGATGTGAGACTGATTTGACAAAAAAAATTGTCAACAAAAAGTAAAAGTGAATTTGTTGTGTTCTAACAAGTGATAAATTCTTGTAGTTTTTATCACCAAAACCTTCTTTCAACGCCTATATGCTAACACCATTTTCTTCCTGTACAACTGCTCTCCTTCACCCTCTGTCCTACAACTGCACGACAATCTCCTTCAACAGAAATACGTTGATCATCCACAAACATCGAACTGATCACCAAACACTTTACCTCAAAGCTGCTAAACTTCATCCAGTCATAGCACCACCATCTTTTGCAACTCCTAAACCGAGCCACCAATCACTTCACATAAACAATTTCAAAATGCAAATTCACCTACTACAACATTTCGTCACTTTACAAACCATCTCATTACGAATTCCAAAACCAAAGCACTTACCGCCTCCCTACAGTTTACAACCCCGTCGACCCTTCAACCTACACCATAGTACAACCAGTTATCACTTTCCTACTTTCACAAACTACATCTCTATTCATCCACTGCCTTTAGCACCCAAGTGGATAATAACCAAGTCGCAGACTTGTACTTGATAGTAACAGATGTTGTCAAGGATTATAGGTCAACATACAAGGACTAGTAAATGACCAAATAGTGATGGCAACATGATAGTTACAAATCATGACCAAGAAGTAATGGAACATAATATTTGCTAGTAAATGACCAAGCAGTAATGGCAACATGATAGTTACATGATAGTAAATGACCAAGTAGTAAACAGTGGTTATGCGTCTCTAACGTCTTTTGAGTGAAGAAAAATATGTACATAAACAAAAAATATACCAGCTCTAACTTCTAAAGATATCAATAATAAACTTCGGATAACACACATACCCACCTACTCTAACATCATCAAAGGTCTCTGCAATTGATGATTTGTTTTGTTGGTTCTCTCATCTGATAGCAATATATTGTCCAACATCACTTTTTCATGTGTGGATCCTTTAAATTTCCCATAGATTGGACGATGTAGAATCTCAGCATGCAGTACTTGTTGCAATCAAGTTGTTTAAAATCACCTAAACATTAAGTATTTATATTTAATTTTTTTTAAAGTATTTATATCAAAAATTAAAATTGAAACCCTATGGTGATAATTACAAGTCAAATAGTTGTGGTGTTTGGTTGATGCTATTTGTTATTTCATAGGACCAACACTAAAGGAATATGTAATATTTTGATTGCTCTTGATAGGAAAATTTTACTAAAAACTGATTACTTTTTCTTTTCTTTGGTTTCCACCTAAGTGGATATTTCATGGTATTCTTGATACTCCTAGTCCAATATGCATGCAATGTCAAAAGCCAGACTCTACAAAGTAACCTAAAAGAAATAATTTTTGGAAGCTTTGAATTTGGAGTAGAGTAAAATAAGAAAATAAATACTTGAAAGCAACCGAAAATAGTTATGTCTAGATCAGGGATGAGGATTTCACATTTTTGATTGTTCGCCGCTTTGGTCAAATCACTACTACGAAAGTAGACATATTCGACACAAGTTTTATGTAACCGTAGATCAAAAAAGCATTTTCATAGTCTATTTTTCAAATAGGCAACATTAAAGGAGCATGACATCTGCGGCCGTTGCCTTAGCACTCTAAGGAAACGCTTTTGTTTATCTACAACCACGGAAAGAAAGTGTTGCATCACAACCCTATTGCAACAGTATATGAAAATAATGCAACAATATACAGCGTTGCCTTACGCAGAAGCCAGAGTCTGGCTTCTAGGTCATGGTAGTGGGGACCACATGAACTTTCCACGTCAGCAGCCATCGCGTCACATGCCACATCAGCCCTCCATATCAGCTACCCATGTGTCACATGCAAAGTCAGTTGTCCACATGGCACCATGTAAGTTGTGGGCCCCACGTGCCATACATAGTGGAATTAATAATATTGTACTAAATGCAACACCACAACACTATCTAATACAATATCACAACACTGTAATGCAACACCAGAAAAAAATAAACTGCAATAGTAAAAAAATATCAAATATAACACCAAAAAAATATTCAACTACAACTGTAATGCAACCCTGTAATTACAAATTTTGCAGTACATATATACAATCCAAAACATTGTACCACGTTCATACATATGTGTATATATATATATTTATTTATTTATATATATATATATACAGCAAAATATTCATATAATAAATCTACCCAAAACATTCATTACCTCATTCAGACCAACCAATTATACATACCAAACCACAAGTGTCATCACTAACACATACCACAAGTGTCATCACCAAAACATAACACAAGTGTCGTCATAAACACATACCACAAATGCCATAATTTAAAAGTACAATTCGAATATACCGCAAGTGCTAACACATAACATCCAAATAATTCATTCAGTTGTCGGGGTTGCAGTAGTATCAATGTCATCTTCATCACTTGATGTGGTGACACAAAAGTCTCCGACATCTAAATTAAGATCTGGATTAGCTTCACCTGGATTTTTCAACACCCATGACACGTTCTCTTTCACTTTTCTGTTCACATTTACTCAAAATCAACCTCAAGCTCTTGTTTATTTTTTTTGGTCAGCTCTTGCACATAACTGTCTGAAGAACCAGAAGTTGTTGGAGACTTTTCAGTCATTTTACCTTGCCTTCCTACAAGCCAGTTCCGTGTTTGGCTCTTCCCACCAGAGACAAGTGCATCTGCCTAAGCAATATTTCCTGTATCCACCATTGCTTGAATCTTTGCCTACAAAATGTAAACTAAGCAAGCATATAAATAGGCAGTTGGCATAAATGAATTTATTAATAGAATTGGTTATCTTTCAAACTAACTATGTGTTCGATTTAATAAGCAGCTCCAACAAAGGTACAATGTGCCAATTATACTGACACAAGTACTGAGTTATAATTGATCTTGGATCAAATACTTTATATAAGCTACTTGATAAAATATATTAACAGACGTGGTTATCTTTAAAACATATAAATTAAATATGGAAGCTACAACTGCAATGTGGTCATCTTTCAAACTAACAATTATATTGCTATTTTAGTATCTAATGTACTTACGTATTTGGCCTTTACTTCATCCGTATTAGTCTTGTAAGTTCTCCCAGGTTCTCGTTTATACGTTTCCAAGTAGACCAAGGCAGCAGATGGGGTGGCTTTTTCTGGGTCCTTCTTTCTCTGTCAACTATTAGGATTATCAAAAATTAAACATTTTGACAATGATATAAAATATAATTCAATGATATAACAAACTAAAATTATTATGTGGCCAATTCAACTTAATTACAAATAAAATTAACTTATGTTTAAAAAACGTACTATTTGTTCTTTGGCTATTGCATGAGTTTTGGGACCAATGGCATTGTCTCACTTAATGAATTATGATGCGCAAAATTAGTTTCAGCTAGGGCCTAGAAATCCAAAAAAAAAATATTAGCACTAAATAAGGATAATGCAAATTACTAAAGAAAAGATTAGCACTAAACAAGATAATGCGAACTACTAAAGAAAATATTAGTGCTAAATAAGATAATGTGAACTACTAAACATTATACAAATGTGAATATCAAATTTTTTTTTTTTACATCTGTTGCATGATTATTAAATTAGCACTAAGCAAGAAAAGATTAGTACTAAACAAGAAAATGTGAATATCATTAAAAAAAATCCATCTGTTGCATGATTATTTAATTAGCAATTTAGCATTATACAAATTAGTTTCTTTTATGGTCACATTAAAGTCGTACCTGAACTGCTTCATCCCCCCAGTATTTCAAGAGCATTTTAAAATCCTCCAGCGGAATTGTACTAGGCCTATTCGCAAGCCTTTCCTCATCAGTTGAATATTTTTATAATACCTTGCTTTCATACGAGACGTGTACCGCCTCCAAGAATCATTAAGTGTGTTCAAGACCCACTTGTGTCCTTCCGAAATGACATACCTAGCCTATAATATATCAAATACAAAATTCAGGAAATAAACTAATTAATTAAAATCAAATATTTAGGAAGTTGGTTGAACTATGATTTAGGATGATAGATTTTACTAGAGCATATTCCAACACTTGCCACTTTAATTGTTCAGGAACAACATGTCAATTGATGTAAGTAAGAGACACATTATCCTTTGCTATTGTCCCAAGAAAATTGCCTAACTCCATAATATTATTAGAAACTGGCTGGCCATCTTCATTCAACTCAATGACTACTATATCGTCTGAGGTTCTGGCATGCACCATGGTCATTTTTGACTTCCCTCTAGGTTTTTTGGACCTTGTACTTTATATACCAGGTCCAAAAAATTGAATAGAAAATTAATGTATGGCATTATAGAAACATAATATGCATGCAAAACTTATAATAGACACACTCAATAGTGAAGTGCAGTGCACAGACAAGGAAAAATTGTACTGCTTCATCTTCCTATGCAATCCACTCCTGCTCTAATCGATTCAATAAGATTTTCCATTGTTGAGGGCGCTTCAACATTATGCTTTTGAAGTTTTCGCATCGCTAAATAAGCAGCTACTGAACTAGCAGCTTCGCATGAATTGGTTGATTGTTTGAACATTTTGCTACATGTAGGTTTTAAAACTGGCAGACGAGACATTGCAGGTTTGAAAACTCCTGAATGGGACAGTGCAGGCTTCATTAATTTCTTTAATGTTTCTGAAATTTTCTCCTAGTTACTGACTTTCTTTGATGTGGGAGTGTGTCATCACTTTCTTGTTGGAGCCAACTTTCTTCGGTGAGGGTGCAGGTCATCGCTTCCTTGTCAATTTCAATGGCTGCATTGGTTCGCGAATGAGTTCTCGGTCCAGGTAAAGGATCATTTGACTTAACAACTTTAATTCTCTATAATTAAGTCGAAGTTCAATATTTTTTACGTTCATAAAGGCAAAGATAATAAGTAGTAAACAAATAACTTTTTTATACCTCTAAATTCGATGAATCATCACTGACATCTTCACCATTATTTTCTGGGATATATTTATCACCTCCATCAATATCTTTACCTTTTTCTTTCCTATTTCGTCCAGTAGCCTCTTGCATACTACTAACTAATGAAGGTACCCCAAGTGATCTACTAACTGCCTCATTTTCTTGCATTCGCGCAATTCGCTCTTTTTTATACTTCGTCAAAACTGATGGTTATGAGAATTGCAAACAGATTAGCATTATTACTCACCATCGATGATAAATTTAAGTTATTTAATCAAATAAAGTCAATGTATAAACAGTTCTTGCATTTTCGATGGAATGCAGGCACAAATAACCAATAGTTACTTGACTAAGTTGCAGCCTTCATGGTTGGAACAGAAAATCGACGCAGTAACAAAAACACTAAAATGCAGTTCTTGCTTTTACGGGCAGAATTTTAATAAAAAGTAGTTTGAGATACAAAATTTCATCCTGATTAATAAAAATGAAATGAAAATTGAAAAATATCTGAACATCAGCTTCATTCTCTCGGGTATCATCATCATTATCTGTTTCATTTTCTACATTTAATTTCCTCCTGGTTCCTTTGTCCATCATAGTAACATCTTCTTCACCATTATTCGTATCAGTCTCCGGTGATAGTTTCTTCTGACACACTTGAGTTGGATTGTTTTTCATCATTTTGAGTTTTCGCTGAAGTCTATGGGCAGTAATATACTTGCGCTTAGTAACCGGTTTCTTAGCCGAACCTCTAACAATAAAAATAATAACGATGGCCTCCTTCATACTTCTTTATATACACACACAGATATATATATACACAAGAACGGATCTATATTACATATACATATATACCTTGAATTATGTTATTCATTGGCCGTATCATTACATGTGGCTGCAGTTGCATCAATGGCTCACTGTCTTTATCAACGGTATTGTCAATGTAAAAAATCACTTCTTCTTCCTTATTGCAGCCCTATATGTATTCGTTTACGTCCTTGTCATTCAATATTAGCTTCTAGCCACCCCTCTTCCCTTTGCTGACATAGACTCCTCCTATTTCAGTGTAATGGAGGTAGTCTTTAACAAATTCCATAAGCACGCTATAAGAAAAGTGGTCTACATCATATTTTGTTACTAAGAAGGATTTTCCACCCACGTAACATGTCCTTAGAACTCTCCGTCATGGTGCAGCCGGATATTTATAAGTTCATCCATCATGTATAAAATGAATACATTAGAACAAGGTACATGCATGTTAAAGTGGATAAAAAACAACAATTAACATTTTGGACTATAACAAATTTAGATGACAGTAAAGAAAGACATTAAATCATAAAACATGTGAACAATGTAGATTGCATTATGAGAAAAGAGTGCCAAACACATTCATCAAAGATAATAATTCACAACTAAAACAAACAGCGCCAAATACACCATAAATTACACAACAGATTAGACCAAAATAAAGTAATAAGAAAGAGGAATTTTTTTGTCCTAACGTACAGAACAATATCAGGAACTTCTGCTCCTAGTTCTGTTTCTAGTTGTATTATGGGGACATCATCCCTAATCCAACCCCCATCAACAGCTTCTAGTTCTAGTTCACCACTTATGCGAATATCATGTGAATGACGATTGCTCATGTCTTCTTGCATTGCATTCTGATTTTCAGTACCACACCAATATCTCAGCAATTTTTAATAACGTAATGACTGTTCTTTTTAACTGCATCTTTCACATAAACTACTTGATGCACTTGCGAAGACAAGACATAAGGATTAGTTTTATGGCACTTACTAAAATTTACTTGAGTAAGACCATATGAATCTTTTTCCTTTTGGTACCAGAAACACTAAAAAAGGATCACTGTGAAAGCTCCCCAATAATCAAGCTCAAAAATTTATTCTATTGATCCATAGTAATTGACATCACCCACTATTGGGTTTTGGTCTTTCAAACTTGCAAAGCTGGTGGTTTTGGAAGTCAAAAATACACCACTATTTTGTGTAGTACATCGAGAATCTCTAAATTTTGTATGGAATCTATATCCATTTACTATATAACTGGTAAACTTCCTAGCCACTCGATTAGGACCTAATGCAAACACCTCTAAATCTCTTGAAATATTGTCCTTTATCAGAACCTCTTCTTTTAGCCAATTCCAAAACTCTTTGAAATGTTCTCATTCCCTCTTGTATCTTATTGGATTTGCAAGACCATCCACAAAAGCTCGATGAACCCTAAATAATAATTAAGGTCAAAAAACTACGAAATACGGATATTAATTTATAGTTAAGGAAAATGATATAGGAACTTAATAAATTACTCAATCAAACTCTCAATTTCTTTATTACTGGAATTGAACAGAATATACTGATGTGTTGCCTTTTAATCTGCATCTTTCAAATTGAACATTTTTCCATCTTTATTCTTCTTTGTTCCAATATGATATTCCAAATATGTTGGACATCTTCCAAAATCAATCGACATGTTTTCTGTTCCTCTATCAGTGCATAAAAATCCTGAACAGAAGGTCATACACTCTTCTGCCAAGTAAACTTCTATAATCGAACCTTCCGTTATGTTTCTACTTCGCACATAAAATTTCAACTTTCCTAGATATCACTCAATTGGATACATGCATCTAAGGTGTTCAGGCCCACCATATTCGATTTCTCTGCATAAATGAATAGGCAAGTGTACCATTATATCGAAAAAAGCCTGCGGAAAAATCATTTCAAAATGACAAAGTATCTCGACAATTTCTTTTTGTAGCCTTATGATATCATCCACTTAGATAATCTTTCTTCATAGTCCTATACGGAATGCACCAAATCTCATCATTGATAATGCAACCTCAGGTTTTGATGCTTTCTTCATAGAAAATTGTAACAAATAATGGAGTATGAAATGAGCATCATGGCTCTTATATCCCACAACCGTTCTCTCTTTTATGTGCACATACCGACTAACATTCGAGGCACAACCATGGGGATGTTTGGTGTTGTTCAATACAGAGTAAAAGTTCTTTTTCCTTATTTGTCATATCAAATATTGCAGCTCTAATTTCAACATGCTTTCCATCACCACATTCAATAGGATAAAGGGCCTTCTTTATGCCTAGTTCATGTAAATCCAAACGAGCATTTAGGTGATCCTTCGGCATGCGACCTATACTAAGTAAAGTATCTAATATTTTATCACATATGTTCTTCTCTATGTGCATGGCATCTAGTTATGTTGAAGGGGATTATGACACCAATATGGTAAGTCAAACAGTGTTGACTTTTTTTAAAAAAGGCCATCACTTTTACCCGATTACTTGGTCTTATCTCCAAACTGATTTTTGAACCCCCGCAATAACTCTTCAATATCTATTCCTGATAATATTTCTGGAATGCTCCCTATTTCAATTTCACAATTAAATCTCCTCTTATACAGCCTCCACTTATGTGTCGGATCAAGAAACTTTCTATAGTGCATATAACAAATTTTTCTGTTATGCATCAAATTATTTGAAGAAGTCTCATAATGGCATATTAGACATGCTAGATTCCCCTAAGTGATCCAACCTGACAACATGGCTTATCCCGGAAAATCACTAATGGTCCATACACGTAAATTAAAATTACCATCAGTCAAGGAATGATAAATTTCGACGCTAACATTCCATAACGCTTTCAATTCCGCAATTAAAGGCTGCATATATACATCAATACTGTTCTTTGGAGAATCAGGACCAGATATTAACGTTGAAAGAATCAAATTCTCTTGTTTCATACATACCCAAGGCGGAAGATTGTAGTTTACCAACATAATTGGCTATGTGCTATAACTTAAATTCATTGAACGATATGGATTAAATTCATCAGATGCTAATCTAACATTACGATATTCTAATGAAAAATCAAGATAACGAGTATCCATCATCTTCCGTGGCACACCATCCGCCGGATGTCATTGTTTTCCATCCTCTTTTCATTCCACTTGGAGCCATCTCATAAGTTTGGAAATTTTTTTGCACATAAACATCCTTTTAACCTTGGTCTACCTCATAACATTTGTCGGCACTTAGGGAATCAACTTTGGTGGATCATTATTATCAACGATGTCTTCGTTTTCTTTTATAGCCCACCTCCAAAAACCACAAATGTCACAAGCCTCTTTATCTTTATTCTTTGCCCAATATAACATGCAATGGTTTGGGCAGAGATGTATTTTATGGTAATCAAGACCTAAATTCTTAATGACACTCTTTGCAGCGTTGGAAGACCAAGACAGTTAGGCATCAGGAAAGGCTTCTTTTATAAGCTTTAGTAATTCCCCAAATGCAGACTCGTTAGTTCCATAAGCACACTTTCAATGACAAAGCCTGATCAAGAAACTTAGTCGAGAAAATTTAGTGCAGCTAGGATATAATGGTTTTTTTTTCCTTCTTTAACATGCCGATAAAATTTCTGAGCCTCTGGATTTGGTTCTACTTCAAAGTCCACGGGATTTTGATCAAATTTGTAACCCATACATTTGAATGTCACATCTAAATTATCCTCAAAATCCATCTCCATTGCACTGTCCATATGGTTATCAAAACCTATTAATTTCGTCTGTGAAACCTTACAAGTCCACCTAGTATGTACTGATGAAGGGCTATTAATAATAAGGTGATCGTATATGACATTTTCACAATACCAATTATGTTTTGTACATTTTTTGCAGGGAAACTTCATCTCATCCCCTACTTTATAAATGGGAAATGCATTTCTTAGAAAAGCTTTTAACCCTCTTACATATTCTGCACTCGATCTCGGAAGTCCTATCCATATGTAATACTCATTATCCATTCCCACATTCTAACCATGGCTAGTAAAACTAAATTTGATACCACTAGCAGTTTCAAGACACGAATAGGGGCTACCCTGTAAGGTTTGATTAAATTAGAAATAAAAACAAAATAAGTTAATAATTTAAAAATATACATAATCAGTGTGGTGAAATCAATGTGTGGCCAAATCAACAAATGTTTTGATATAAATTATCACAAACTTTTGGAACTGAATTATCAGGAGAACACAAAAAACAACATCTAAGGATACTGAACACAAATTCATAACATTACATGGCTGCACCAAAACAAAATAGTACAGATACAAAGACTATACAGGTGATATAAAGACGATATAGTTGTACCTAATGCAAAGAACGATAAAATAATTTAATTTTGTCTTCTAATGTTAAGCCCTTGAAGCTAGTCGTTAAGTCTACTAACGTCAGGTCAAAAATCAATAAATCGATTTTGCAGTGTTGTAAGTTGATGTTGAAATTCATTTGCGTACTCAGCGGCTCGATTAGAAACTGATGGTCAATCCACTGCTTAAACGTATACCTTATGGGATAAATATGACATCTAAAATAACGAAGACCAATGTTAAATCCAATTGAAATAAAATCTTCTACAGCGGCATACCCACACTCATACATTATGATTGGAGAGTCAACTTGTTGTTCGTTAACCACTTGGTTGTTTTAGTGCTGATGACACAAGGCATCACGACTATGCCATCGCATTGCCATTTCTTCATGTCGTTCTTGTTCTCGCCTTTGTCTTCGGAATTCTTCTTGCTCTAGTTCATACTCATGCAAATCATCGTAGTGCCTTTCTTGCCTCTCTATATAAAAATCAATAGGAGTTTCTGGTGATGTTGGGTTTGACAGTCCTAGATCACCCATGCCCAGGGTATCTTCATAGTCATATGATGTAGGTAGAGAAATAGGCATTGTTTAACTACAAATAAAAATAGACATTTAAACATTTAAATTGGGTTTCTTTTGTCCTCTAAATTTTGTTTTCACTTTTCGAAATAGGCATTATTTTCCAATACATCAATGGTTTGGCAAACCTAAAAATACAGAACTTTTCAACACATGCAAACATATAAATACAACATTTCAAGTATAAAGATCATGAAAATTTCAGATTAAAAACCATAAATATATAAGCATTCAAATAAAAATGAGCAGTAAAACTCTAGTTTAAGGCAATCGATATACCCAAATCACACAGAGACTTTGAATGTAGACCAAAATAAGTTAGAGATGAACTCACCTAAATAAAACCGAAATGAGGAAGCCCTAACTACCTGTAATTGCCCTAAATGATCCAAATCGGAGGTGTAAAGTTTGTACAATAGGAGCAATTGGAGGTTTATAGTTTGTAATCGGAGGTAGAGTAGCAATCAGAGGTTTTTGTGGACGGATTTCATGGAGAGAGAAGAGTACAGAGGGAAGAGTAAGGGAGAATTTTGTTTTAGGGGAAGTATATTGTGATTGGGGAAAACATCGTGCCAAATTTTCACATAAGTGAAGAGGGATCGGTTTGAACCGTCGATTAATCAACATCCACGGTTATTTATTTATTTAACTGATAACGCAGATCACTGACCTGGCTTGTATTTATGTAAAGTTGTGCTTTGAACTGGTGTTGCACGTCACAGAACAAGAATTCCAACCGCAATAGTGCATTCAAGTCTAATGCATCAACATATGAATATTGTTGTAGAAGATCAAAGAAAGCATAGCTTTCGCCACACTTTTCATGCAACACACACAAATTAGTGTCCAATATGCTCACTTTTGTAGTAGTGAAATTAGGGAAGTGAGGAGCAACAGTTTAAGAGTATTGAATTGTGTGACGCGTCCTCCATCAGTAGAATTGACCAGTGCATGAATTCTCTATTCGATGTTTCCCACCATGTTGATCAGAAGCACCATTTTCCCAAACAAATTTCCTACTGTGCCCGCCAAACTTCCTACCCTGATTTTCAACTCATCATTATCTCCATAAGCATCTAAGTCGTTTTTGTGCAATTGCACAAGACTTAACTTTGGTCTTTGGTATGACGCGGTCCCAACACCGGGGATCCTATCCCTTGCATCCTTACTAAGAACTTGTGATAAGATATCTTCATCCATTGTCAAATTTTCTTCATCACTATCAGTGATCTTTTCCTTCTCTTTCATAGTTCGATCAAGAAATATGATTATACTTATATGAATAAGGAAATTTTAAAGAATATGCAAGTTAGTATTTGTTAGAAGAAAATGACACAAAGTGAAGAAAGAAGACAGTGGAACAAAGGTGCATTTTCAACCTCATATGACATTTTCAGCTTTATATAGATCATTTTATGTATTCCACACATATAATTATACATTTTTGATTAAAGAGAATCAAACAAAAAATTATAAACTTTGCCTAATAATATTTTATATTTCCTCCAAATTTTACATTTTATAATTGAACTTACGAAGTACAAAGAAGTGGCATCTAATATGCTACCATCCTTTTTTGAGCGCGTCCTCTCCCATGCTTGACAACGATTGATATTCTTTGATGAAATAGCAACGACCCGCAAAATATAAAATATGTTAGTTGTGATTTTTACCAATTTTAAAAGAAAATGAATATAAATTATCATTTCTTGTTCTATTTTAGCATGACTTTTACGTGATCCATGGTGACTATGACCGAGCAATGATCTGTTCTTTTTACCGGACTCCCTTCTGCTACTCGCTTCAAGCATTGCTCCATTTTTTATGAACTCATCCCAATCTTCTTGAGCAATTGCAAGTGGAAATTTTTTCTTTTGTTTTTCATCATTGTTGAAATTTTCATAATAAGTTACTCTCAAGCGATTCTTATGTCTCCTAAAAACCTCATTCATTCCCTTTAAAAACATTTCCTTTGAAAGAGGATCGAGTGCGTAAATTTTCTGCAAAAATTAGTGGATCAATCAGACTACAACTGTAGCAAATGGGATATAAGCTTACATAGATTGCTATTGTTGCAAATGTGAGAGAGTCAGACTGCAGTTGTTGTCAGAATGCAAACGTACAACAATTAACTAGATTAGTTTAAACAAAAATGCCGATTTTATAATGTATACAGGATTTATAATTAAAATTGGTTCCAAACAAAAATATATACTTACACCAATTCATTCCAAGCGTTGTCCTTGTATATTCTGGGTATTTTCCCTAACTTATATATGATATTGGCACGTGAACTCTTACTAGTTTACTAAGTATAGTAGCGATTTTTGCAGCGTTATCTGAGACCGAAATACCAAGTAAGTTTTGATCAACATTCTTCATTTCTGAACATGATGAATGTGAAGATGCTGGATTTTCTGGCATAAGTTCCTGCAAAAGAAAATAGTACTAACTATTCCTTAGAAGCATTTTGGTTAAGTGATATGCATTGATTTCCTCTTTCAACAAGTTCAAGACCTAAAAAGGTGACCCATTGAGCTACTTTATTAATGGATCTGTTTGACCACCACCGAGTTTTTAACAGCATTTAGATCTACTTCTCTATTGCAACTTTTATAATTTAAATCTGTTATAAGTTATATGTTGTTCTCCTCACAGTAATATCATCATAGGAGAAGAAGAAGAAGACATTTCACAATTATCAGTGTCTCGCCAGCATTTTTGTTCACAACTATATTGTTGCCCCATTGTACATAAGAAAGTGAATACATCTGATCACCAATGCACATCTCTTTTTTTTGAATCAAGAAATCATTCATGAAAACAAGAAATTCTTAAAGATATCAGACATTGCATTCCTTGTAATTCATTACAGTTAAGTGAGATGCATTCCTTAGAATGCTTGCGTACCTGCATTCCTTGGAATGCATTTTGATTAAGTGATATGCATTCATTTGAATGCGTTTAGGTTCAGAGAGATGCATTACTCTAATTCATATAAGTTATCTGACCGCATCCCTAAAAATGCATTTCGGTTAGGAAGATGCACTACTTCAATGCATATTAACATTTGATTGGCTTATGTCATTGTTCGAAGAATTTCTTGTAAGGCTTTTGGCATGCTAAGCACCTAATTGATTGATTTCCTCTATCAACAAGATCAAGGCCTAAAAAGGTGACACGTTGAGCCATTTTATTAATGGATCAATCTGACCACCACCAGTTCTTAACAACATTCATATCTACTTCTCTGTCGCAATTTTTCAGATTTAAATCTGTTATAAGTTGTATGTTATTCTCCTCAGAGTAATATCATCATAGGATAAGAAGAAGACATTTCATTATCAGTGCCTCACCATCATTCTTGAGCACAGACGCATTCCTGCCGCGTTGTGCATAAGAAATTGATTGCTTCTGAACATTAGTGCATGTCTCCGGTTTTCGAATCAAGAAAACATTCAAGAAATTCTTCAAAAAATCGGGTTGTGCATGTAACACCCCATAAAATAAACCAAAATTGGATAAAATGGTAATTTAATTTAAAATAAAAAATAATAATAAAGAGTAAACTAATGGCCTGGAAATCAAAATTTGAACAATTAGGATTGGGCCACAAAAGTATTGTAGTAGCGTACGTGGCGAGATTCTCATTCATTTTCATATTTTATTGTAACACCCCGTATTATCTATGAACATAAGAATGACAAATCAGAGAATAATTAAATTGCAAAAGAATAATTAAGGGAAAGGGGTTACGCCATTGCTTTCGTCTCGAAATTCTTCTTGGAATAGAGTCCAAGTTTGCATAAATCGGACTCCGTATGAAGAAGATATGGCCTTCAGAATTTTCAGTAAAACCAGCTCGAAATTCAAAATTCAGATTTCGAAATTCAAAACAGACACCCGGGCCGGGCGGGAAAATTCCCGCCCAAGACCCAGGTCGACACTAGGGTCGACCTGGGGGTCGACCTGGGTAAATAGGTCGACACTAGGGTTGACCTTATGGTCGACCTCCCCCCCTCCCTATTTCCAGATCCGTGGACAGATGCATTTTTCTGTATTTAGACGCCCGTTCTGACCAGATTCATGATCCCTATGCTATTTAAACACCCCAAACCTAGCTTTCTCTCCACACAATTTCATTCTGCCTATACTCTGCCTCTACTCTAATTAAAATTAAAAATGGCGTCGCTACTCTGCTAGAATCAAAACTAGAAGTAGTGCATCTTCTTCCAATCTGAATAGAGAGAACAACTATTTTCTAATCTAATCGATAGTCTACGCCAAAAGAGCGCTATTCAGTGTCAGAATACAGATTCCAGAAATCAAGATTTACCTTTTCAATCGTGAGTACAGTTATTTTCAGATATGGAATTTAATAATTATCTTGATATTTTTGTGAATCTGGATCTGAGGTTATGCACACTTTTCTTTGGATTTATCTTGATTATGACTGTTCTGTATCTGTTCCCTCTTTTCTTCCTTTTTGTTTATAGCCAGGCTACCACGAGCCTGTACCGAATCTCATAAGAGATTAAGGCACGAATGCTAAATTTTGGGACAAATAATGGATAATGCATAATTGGACATGACTGATCTTTGACTGATTTGAGAAATGGACATATGTTGTAAATTAGATCTAGATCTGTGTATACTCTGTAATTTGGAAGAAGAAGAATCATTGTACGATAACATATGATTTGAAACTTGGGGACATAATGCATATAAAAGTTAAGATCTGATTTTGAGAGGATATAATTTAAAGATCTAGATTTTTTGATTCATGACTTGAAAAAGAAATATGTGACTTAGGCATAGAGACCTATATTATAATAGGATAACTATCAACGTGAATACGCCTAAAGTGGATTTTTGGATATTTGGCATTAAAGGCTATAATTTGTCATAATTCATATGGTATATCATGATTTGAGCTTTTAGAGAATATTCTATACTGTGCAAAGTTTAACTAAAGATTTGGGCATATGTTGTATTATGAATTATGACCATTATTTAGGCATGTAAGTTTAGGCTAAATTTATGATTAGGCAAGATATGTAAATAGAATTTTAGAAATATATAATCTGCTAAATCTGTTATCTGCTAAATCTGTTGAATTACCTAATCTACTAAATCTGTTATCTGCTAAATTTGTTCAATCGCCTAATCTGCTAGATCTGTTATCTGTTGAATTGCCTAATCTGCTAATCTGTTGAATCGCCTAATCTGCTGGATCTGTTATCTGTTGAATCACCTAATCTGCTAATCTGTTGAATCGCCTAATCTGCTAGATCTGTTATCTGTTGAATTGCCTAATCTGTTGAAAGCTAAATAATTGTAATTTGGGTATGAAAATCCGTAGGCTCGATCTAAGATTGAGTAAAACATGGAAATTTGATTATTCTGCTGTAACCTATAAAGAAGTTTAAGCTGTTAAATGGACATAATTAGTCTGATATCTGTATAATCTGTATTGGAATAAATTGGCTATGACACGAGGTTAGACTCCGTTTGCGGTAGAAGCCTGCCCGGAACCAACCTGCTTAACCAGCAACCGCAAACTATCAGTCTAATGTGAGAGGTCGTAGGCATAACTAGAATATGCTTAGACACGAGGTTAGGTCTGGCTTGTGGCAGAAGTCTGCCCGGAACTGCCCGGCACATCGCGGCCACAAGCTACCGACCTAATGTGAGAGGTCTATGCATTAATATTTAATTAATGCAAATTTAAGAGAAATGTGGTGTCTAAAAACGTGTTGGGTGGATAGGGTCAAACCAACTGGACTGATGAATCTAATAAACCCGTTACGTGAATCTGTTGGCCCAATACAAAGTTAGACAATCTGTAAGTCTGTTAAATCCGTACATGTGATCTGTTAATATGAAAACTTGTTAACTTAATTGTATGATCTGCGAACTAGTAATCTGAACTCTGTCCGAAACTTGTAAACAAGTCAATCTGAAATCTGCTAGTCTGGGGACACAAGGTTAGGAGGGGAAATACTTGTGTCATATGTTGTTTGGGACCCATATTAGTCAGTAACCCTTTCTAGTATCAAAACTTTGACCCCACGCTATGTAGGGGTCCTGGCACGCTTACTGAACTAATTATAAGCGGTTCATTCTGATAATGGCGAGGGGTGTTGATGGTCTGTTCCAACAGGTTAGTGCGTGCATGGATCCGGTCTGCTCTGAGGATGTAAGACACCGTGACATCTGTGAATAGGTCTGTGCCAATAGGTTGCCACTTTAGGGAGTGATACACCCTACTATGGGGCCGACACAGGGTATTTATGTATTAGGGAGCCGATCGCTTGGGGGTAGGACTTTGGGTACACTTAGTTCTATATGTTTCTGTGGGTACCGTCTGTTTCTATTGGGTGTAATACCTATCTGTTTCTGTGTGGTACTGTCTGTTCGGGTGGTAAAGGCCCATTACTAGTGTACACCTAATTCTAGCATTCTGTTTCTGTAGAGATTACTCTGTTTCCGTTTTTGTTTCATTTTAGACATTAGGGTACACCTAGTTCTGTCTATTTCTGTGGGTACCGTCTGTTTCTGTTGGGTGGTAACACCTGTCTGTTTTTGCATGGTACCGTCTGTTCGAGAGGTAAAGGACCATTACTAGTGTACACCTAATTCTAACATTCTGTTTCCATAGGGATTATTCTGTTTCCGTCTTTGATTCCGTTTCCGATTATGTTTCCGTACCTTCTGTCTGTTGGGGTGGTAAAGGCCCATTAGTTGGGTGGTAAAGGCCCATTACACTACAAGAAAAAGCTGATTTTGCAGCGGCATAATTCGATGGTAATCCGTCGCTATATAGGGCTTAGGGACGGATTACCGACGGAATAAGGTGGTCGGTAAATTTCAAGACGGTATTTGTGTCAAAAATTTGCGGCGGATTTTGGCGTGAGTTCTCCGACCATTTTCCGTCTTTTTTCTCAAAAAAAAATTTAATTTTGAATTAATTAAAATTTATTTACCAATGTTTTAGCGACGGATACATATTTTTTAGAAATTATTATTTATAAATAACCGTCGATAAATACTTGCTAATTAGCAAGGGATTAGCGACGGATACATATATTTTAGAAATTATTATTTATAAAAACCGTCAGTAATCACTTGCTAATTAGCAAAGGATTGGCGACGGATACATATATTTTAGAAATTATTATTTATAAACAACCGTCGGTAAACCTTTGCTAATTAGCAAGGGATTGGCGATGATTATTAATTTTTAATCAAAACATTTTTCATAGGCAAATATGTCATTAAACTCTTACAGGTTTATCCCAAATAATGTCATAAAATTGCTGAAATACACAAAATTCATCGACTCAAATACATAAAATTCATTGATTCAAACAATAACATTTCATATACAATATTATGTTCACTTTACATATAATATTTAAATAATAATCCCACAATGCCTACACTGTCACTCCATTTCACTTGGAACAACTCCATTTCACATCAAATAAGAAAAATAATACTTCTCAGGTTTTATCTTGGATATCGCTTCTTTGGTCCCTTTCCTTTTAACTTTGAACAGGCCTACATGTATTCGAAGAAAGTTCTAAGAATGTCATTGCATCATTGCTTATGTATAACTAATGCAGCCATCATCTAGTAATTAATTTTTGAAATCCATAATTCATAACATATGAAATACCCATACATTGGTGAAGGTAGCAAATGCATAAAAGCATACCAAAGCCTAACCAATGTTATATATGTTGGCATTACACACATAAATGTTGCATTAGCGCAACTTCAACTAAGCACAAAAAACCAATGTTTTCAAGTTTCCAGCATTGTAAAGAAGAAAAAGGCTTGTTGCATAACATAAGAAGTCATTAAATTTTGAGTCATCGAGATACCTATATTCATGAAGGCTGAGGAGCTCTTCTGGTATTTTTGCTTAGCCAAATGTCCTATAGTAAAGAAGTGTTAAAACATAAACAGACACATCAGAAATATAAAATGAGCTATTGTTAGGCTAAAAAATATGAGTAACAAATACAAAATGAGATAAAGCTAGGCCAGATAAGCAAAGAAAAATAAACAAGTACATAATGTACTAGTTCAGTATTTAAAAAAAAAGTATATTCAACAGCACCAGGAACAAGTATCAAGGTCAAAACAATTTTCTCAGCATGTAGGGATATCATAATAGTTATGTTTGAACAAAATACGCATACTGCATGCACAAATTACTAGAAACACCTGAACTTCAAAATCAGGCAGTTGGAATAAGTAACTCAACATGCAAACCTGTTCTCTAACCTATGATCAGTTATCACTCACTCAGCCTGCCCTCGTAATATCGACCATTGTCTGTCAGGACACATGCTGACTCAGCACATGGATGTTGCATATAAATTAACGATTGTGCACTCATATAGAAATGATATGTATCAAATAGGAAAATTGCATACATGTTGGACTCATTGCACTGACATAATTCGCATTAAGGAGGTCAACTGAATCAGTGGACCGCCTGATCTTTGCATTAGATGAGTAAAATATACACACATTTTTGCATATGTTCATACAACGTTAGAAGTTTCTAAGGATAATGGATGCTTGTGTATGATGGTTGAGTATATGGGTAATTGGATGGTAGGAAACATTCTTCTTAACTTGAAGATTTCGGGGACGAAATCCTTTAAGGAGGGGAGAATGTAACACCCCGTATTTTCTGTGAACACAAGAATGAAAAATCAGAGAAAAATTAAATTGTAACAAAATAATTAAGGGAAAGGGGTTATAGCATTGCGTTCATCGCGGAATTCTGCTTGGAATAGAGTCCAAGTTTGCGTAAATCGGACTCCATATGAAGAAGATATGGCCTTCAGAAATTTCAGTAAAAACCATCCCGAAATTCAAAATTCAGATTTCGAAATTCAAAACAGACACCCAGGCTGGGCGGGAAAATTCCTGCCCAGGACCCAGGTCAACACTAGGGTCGACCTGGGGGTCGACCTGGGTAAAAGGTTGACACTAGGGTCGACCTCCTCCCCCCCCCCCCCCTATTTCCAGATCCGTAGACAGATGCATTTTTTGTATTTAGACGCCTGTTCTGACTAGATTCGTGACCACTATGCTATTTAAACACCCCCAAACCTAGCTTTCTCTCTACCCAATTTCATTCTGCCTATACTCTGCCTCTATTCTAATTAAAAATAAAAATTTTGTCGCTACTCTGCTAGAATCAAAACTAGAACTAGTGCATCTTCTCCCAATCTGAATAGAGAGAACAACTATTTTCTAATCTAATCAATAGTCTACGCCAAAGGAGCGCTATTCAGTGTCAGAATACAGATCCCAAAAATCAAGATTCACCTTTTCAATTGTAAGTACAGTTATTTTCAGATATGAAATTTAATAATTATCTTGACATTTTTGTGAATCTGGATCTGAGGTTATGCATACTTTTCTGTGGATTTATCTTGATTGTGACTGTTCTGTATATGTTCCCTCTTTTCTTCCTTTTTGTTTATAGCCAGGCTACCACGAGCCTGCACCAAATCTCATAAGAGATTAACACACGAACGCTAAATTTTGGGACAAATAATGGATAATGCATAGTTGGACAAGACTGAACTTTGACTGATTTGAGAAATGGACATATGTTGTAAATTAGATATAGATCTGTGTATACTCTATAATTTGGAAGAAGAGGAATCATTGTTTGTTAACATATGACTTGAAACTTGGGGACATAATGCATATAAAAGTTAAATCTGATTTTGAGAGTATATAATTTAAAGATCTAGATTTTTGGATTCATGACTTGAAAAAGAAATATGTGACTTAGGCGTGGAGACCTATATTATATTAGGAGAACTATCAATGTGAATACACCTAAAAGTGGAATTTTGGAGATTTGGCATTAAAGCCTATAATTTGGCATAATTCATATGGTATATCATGATTTGGGCTTTTAGAGAATATTCTGTACTGTGCAAAGTTTAACTAATGATTTGGGCATATGTTGTATTATGAATTATGACCATGATTTAGGCATGTAAGTTTAGGCTAAATTTATGATTAGGCAAGAAATGTAAATAGAATTTTAGAAATATATAATCTGTTAAATCTGTTATCTGCTAAATCTGTTGAATTGCATAATCTATTAAATTTGTTATCTCCTAAATCTGTTGAATCGCCTAATCTACTAGATCTGTTATCTATTGAATTGCCTAATCTGCTAATCTGTTGAATCACCTAATCTGCTAGATCTGTTATCTGTTGAATTGCCCAATTTGCTAATCTGTTGAATCGCCTAATCTGCTAGATCTGTTATCTGTTGTATTGCCTAATCTGTTGAAAGCTAAATAATTGTAATTTAGGTATGAAAATCCGTAGGCTCGATCTAAGATTGAGTAAAACATGGAAATTTGATTATTCTGCTGTAACCTGTAAAGAAGTTTAATCTGTTAAATGGACAAAATTAGTCTGATATATGTATAATCTATATTGGAATAAATTGGCTATGACACGAGGTTAGACTCCGTTTGCGGTAGAAGCCTGCCCGAAACTAACCGGCTTGACCAGAAACCGCAAACTGTCAGTCTAATGTGAGAGGTCGTAGGCATAACTAGAATATGCTTAGACAAGAGGTTAGTTCTGGCTTGTGGCAGAAGTCTGCCCGGAACCGCCCGGCACATCCAGCAGCCACAAGCTACCGACCTAATGTGAGAGGTCTATGCATTAATATTTAATTTATGCAAATTTAAGAGAAATGTGGTGTCTAAAAACGTGTTGGGTGGATAGGGTTAAACCAACTGGACTAATGAATCTAATAAACCCGTTTCGTGAATCTGTAGGCCTAATACAAAGTTAGACAATCTGTTATTCTGTTAAATCCATACATGTGATCTGTTAATTTGAAAACTTGTTAACTTGATTGTCTGATCTGTGAACTAGTAATCTGAACTCTGTCTGAAACTTGTAAACAGGTTAATCTGAAATCTGCTAGTCTGGGGACACAAGGTTAGGAGGGGAAATACTTGTGTCATCTGTTGTTTGGGAACCATATTAGTCAGTAACCCTTTCTGGTATCAAAACTTTGACCCCAAGCTATGTAGGGGTCCGGGCACGCTTACTGAACTAATCATAAGCAGTTCATTCTAATAATGGTGAGGGGTGTTGATGGTGCGTTCCAACCGGGTCTTGTGCGTGCATGGATCCGGTCTGCTTTGAGGATGTAAGACACCGTGACATCTGTGAATAGGTCTGTGCCAATAGGTTGCCACTTTAGGGAGTGATACACCATACTGTGGGGCCGACACAGGGTATTTATGTATTAGGGGGCCAATCGCTTGGGGGTAGGACTTAGGGTACACTTAGTTCTGTCTATTTCTGTGGGTACCGTCTGTTTCTGTTGGGTGGTAGCACCTGTCTGTTTCTGCGTGGTGTCGTCTGTTCGGGTGGTAAAGGCCCATTACTTGTGTACACCTAATTCTAGCATTCTGTTTCTGTAGAGATTACCCTATTTCCATTTCTGTTTCTGTTTAGACATTAGGGTACACCTAGTTCTGTCTGTTTCTATGGGTACCGTCAGTTTCTGTTGGGTGGTAACACCTGTCTGTTTCTGCGTGGTACCGTCTGTTCGGGTGGTAAAGGCCCATTACTAGTGTACACCTAATTCTAACATTCTGTTTCCGTAGGGATTATTCTGTTTCCGTCTCTGATTCAGTTTCTGATTCAGTTTCCGTATCTTCTGCCTGTTGGGGGTGGTAAAGGCCCATTAGTTGGGTGGTAAAGGCCCATTATTAGTATTCTGCTTCAGTACCTTTTGTCTATTCGGGTGGTAAAGTCCTATTACTAGCATTCTGTTTCTGTAGAAAATATTCTGTTTCCGTCTCGGATTCCGTTTCTCAATCTGTTTCCATACCTTCTGTCTGTTGGGGTGGTAAAGGCCCATTAGTTGGGTGGTAAAGGCCCATTATTAGTATTATGTTTTCGTACCTTCTGTCTGTTGGGGTGGTAAAAGCCCATTATTAGCATTCTGTTTCTGTACCGTCTGGCTCTGTTCGGATGGTAAAGGCCCATTACTTGCATTCTGTTTCTGTAGAGATTATTCTGCTTCCGTTTCTGGTTTAACTTAGACATTAGGGTAACACCTAATCCTGTTATATTAGTATTAATGCAGAGAAGTGAAAACTAAGTAAGAAGCTTAGCTTAGCCTATATCATTCCGTTTCTTCTGTTAACCTGCTATTCCTGTTACGGTTATCTCTCATCCAGTTTTATTTACATGTCATGATACTGTTATTTGTTTATATGCTGAAAGTCACTGGACTCACCAGACTTATGTCTGACCTAGTTTGTTTCGCCTCTTTTCTTTCCCCCCCCCCCCCCCCCGCCCCCCCAAGGTTTTCAGGGTGGAAACAAAGGAGCTTGATTCAGATTCTCTCTGCTGGAAGTGTTTGAAGTATTGCTTAATTTTGGCTCTATCTTTCCATGGAAGTTTATATTAGGGATTATGGCTTTAAAAACTATGCATTCTGAAGTCTTTTGTACAAGACCGATATTTATGTACTTGAATTCCGATATTGTGGTCTTGAAAGATGTAACTAAACTCATTTCTGTTTCTGTTGTAAAAAAGTTATAGATTTTTCAAGTACTACTTTATCTGTCTTGTAAATTTCTGTTTTGTCTACTAAAAACGCTCCACCAAAGTTAAGGCATTCCCTTTGCGTGACCTTAACGGAGGTGGGGTGTTACATTTATTTACTGAAAACGGAGTCTTATGCCAAAGATATTAGTAAAACAAGTTGCGCGTATATATTAACACATAAGGTTAGAATTTCAAATAATAAATATACAAATCTGGTTAATCTAAATAAGCATGAAAAGAATATTCCTATTGAATTTGAATTTATGTGTATATATTTATATACAGTAAGGACAAGAATAATCAATATAAGGTAATCAAGCAATCAAATCAATTCAGTAATTAATAAAAAAGAAACGTATAAGAGAAATAATCTCCTAGGCTCGACCCTAGAAGGGGTGTCGACAATACCTCTAGGAGGGGTACCAACGGCAGGGGTCGACCGCCCTGAAGGTGTTTTTAAAGGACGGTGTATTTATATTTTTCCTGAAATGGACTGCTTAGATTAAATCTACTGAATCTAACGACCCATATACATGATGTCAATTATAAATAAGACCCCAATCCCTCACTCAAAACAGTACATCTATTGTTCTCTATGCCTTCATGATGCCTTTCTACCATTGCTAATTCTGGAAAAGAAAACATATTGGTTTTTCTTCTATCTTCCTAACCCATTCTATCTCTTCCATTCTATTCTAATATAGATTTAGATTTATTCTGGAATTTAGATTTATATATAAGATTCTAATATGTGACTCTTATATATATATATATTTGAAAGGTTGGAGCATGATTGTTTATGAAGGCAAAATCCAAAACTTGTTCTACTCAATTCTATTATTGCTCATTCTTATATCACTGTGAGTCGAATTCATTTGACTTACTATTTTCTATTATTTGCTAGTTTAAAGTTGGATTATTGTGCCTAGGAAGTTTAAGTTATTACGAAAAGAAAACTATCTCAAATCTTCTATTTGTTTTATGTTTGTACAAAGAAATTGCTAATCTATTTGTATATGTGGCATTGGATTATTGAAATAATAAAAGAGAAGCACGATTAGTGTTGCATGATTCTCTATATCGATCGAACTCATTTTTTTAGGTGTAAATTTATACATTTTGTTTTGTGTAAAAGGTTAAGATTTGGGTGGAATTGTTAATTGAATAGGTTTAAATCTCTATTTTTTGAATAGAGTATTTGAACGTATTGTTTACAAGATGTCCTAGTATTAAGGTTTTGTTGTAAACATGCATAAAAGTGAATTCGTTCAAAATAGGGATTTTATATATATATATATATATATATATATATATATTGGATACATGGCACTTTTTATCTTTTATTATTGAGATAATCAAGTCAAAACTAGGTTACAAGTTCTGTGTTGCTATTATTGTTTTCTTATTTTGATTGTTACATGCTAATAGGTATATTTATGCCATGATTGAAGGGAATATGGGAAATAACTTGTACACCTTTAATTTAAAATGGGGATCGAAATTTCAAACATAGTTAGGACATTAATTTCATTCTCTTAATTAGGCTTATATACATCATAAACAACGTAATATGAATATGTATTAAGTGCGTAATAAATATGGTTAAATTAGGAATTAAAATGTACATATAGGTATTTGTATGTTTGCGTGTGTTAATGGCTTTAGATATATTAATAACACTTAGACATAAGGTTAACCATTACTTGTAATAGAAGACTGTCTGGAACTGACCGACTTATCCAGCATCTATAAGTAATCCAATTTAATGTGAGGGGTCTAGTTATCATTGGTCATTTTAATTAGTATACTATGACACGAGATTAAGCCCAACTTGACTGTCATATCCTTCTGGTTGTTCCATATGCACCTCCCGTCTAATTCTCCATTAAGAAAAGCGGTCTTGACATCCATTTGATGTACATACAATCCATGAATAGACACAAGAGCGAAAAGATTTTTTATTAATGTTAGTCTAGCAACTGGAGCATATGTATCAAAGTAATCAATGCCTTCTTTTTGCCTAAATCCTTTAGATACTAGCCTTGCCACAAACCCATTCGTATTATATTTCTTTCGAAACACCAATTTACATCCAGTTGGCTTGGATCCGATTGGTAAATCTGTTAGAACACAAGTGTTGTTAGACAGAATTGGATCCATCTCATCTTGTATTGCTTCTTTCCATAAAGAAGCATCTATTGAAGTAATAGCTTCTTCAAAAGTTTTAGGATCTTCTTCGTTATTCAAAATATAAAATGTCTCATCGAGTAATTTATCACTATCACCAACAACAAGGTGAACTATGTCATCTGGTGAAAAAAAATCAGGATCTAGGCTTTTGGTTTTCCATGGTCTTTGGCTTTTTCTAGGTTCATCAGGAACATTTTGGAGCCTCCTTTTGTTTGGAGAAATATATTCAATATTTTCATTATTTCTTTTAAGAATGATTTGTGTAGGATCCGAAACTATCATGGAATCACATAAAAATTTATTTTCAATGAATTCAACATCTCTTGATTCCATGATTACATTAGATTCTATATCCAATAATCTGTATGCATTAGAATTTTCAGCATATCCAACAAATATACTTTTCAATGCTCTTGGTCTAAGCTTTATCCTTTTCGGATATGTGACCTTATTAAAAGCTAAACATCCCCAAACGCTTAGATATTTCAAGTTAGGTTTTCTTCCTTTCAATAACTCGTAGAAGTCTTAGTTTTCTTTGATGGAATTATGTTATGCAAATGACATACCGTTAAGAGTGCTTCTCCCTACAAATTGACATATTGTTTAGCATTTAAAATCAGAGCATTGGTCATTTCAACCAATGTTCTCTGCTGGTCCATTTTGTTGCGAGGTATAAGGTGCGCTTGACTGATGAATAATTCCATTTTCTTTGCAAGAGGATGAAATTTGCAAGGAAATATATTCCCCACCTCTATCACTTCGCAGCAATTTAATCCTCTTTTCCTTTTGATTCTCAACATTGGTTTTGAAACGCTTAAACATTTCGAAAGATTGATATTTTGATCTTATTAAATAGATGTGTGTGTATCTAGAATAATCATCCATAAATGTGAGAAAGTATCTATTGCCACCTCTAGTCAATGTACCATTTAATTCACAAATGTCTAATTGTATTAATTCAAGTAGTTTTGTATTCCTTGCAGATTTTGGAAACGACGTTTTGCATATCTTTGCTTCAATACAAATTTCACATTTAGATTGTTTTACATTATCATATGAAATCATTCCTTCTTTAGACATAAATTGTAAATTTTTATAATTTAGATGTGTTAATCTATTGTGCCATAAATGAAAGGAATCAACAACATAAGCAAATTCGTTCATCTTATTAATACTTAATTTAAACAAACCATTACATGTATATCCTTTCCCAACAAACATATTGCCCTTGGTCAGAATAAGACTATTATCATCTAGAACTCCCTTAACACCCTTATTACATAGGAGACTTGCAAAAACCAGATTTTTTTTCCTGATTTATGGAACATGTAAAACATTAACAAGAACAATCCTTTAGCCAGAAGTGAACTCCAATTCTATGGTTCCTTTTCCAATGACAGTTGAAGCATATGATTTGAACAGCGACTAGTTATTGCATACATGAATAGAAGCACTAGAGTCAAACCACCAATCATTAACTTTGGTAGTATACACCATGTTTAGTTCTGTGATCATAACCATGTTCAGTTTTGAAACCATGACAATGATTTCTTGTTCTTCTTGTTTAACCTCGCTTGCCTTGTTGGAAGTACATTGATTGTTCTTTTTGCCCTGGTTATTATTCTGTCCTTGCTCCTTTTTCTGCCTTTTGGAAAATCTGCAGTCGTGTTTGTAATATCCATTTTTGCTGCAGAATCAGCAGTCACCCTTGCCTTTGCCGTTTGTTATCTCTTTTGTGTTTTCCATAGGGTTTGTTATAATTTCCAACATTGTTAATATTGGAAGCAACAGTAGACTCAAAAATTTTCGCCCCCGTGCCCCAAATGCCCAAGTGTCCATCTTTGACCCATAATAATATTTTATAGGCCTCAAACCCTTTTAGCCCAAGCCATTGAGTCTATCTCAAGCCCAAATTGTTTTGTTTCACAATATCCTATTCCAAGCATTAATATATAGAAAGAGATGCTTCATAATATTTGCCGATGTGGAACAAATACTTATTGCAATCTTCCCAATACAATAGAATGCAGAAATTTTGGTCATTCCAAAATTCAGCGTTTTTGGTTAACAAAACGTAATCAAGAGAGACGCTGGTTTAACAGGGGGCTAGGGGAGTAGCGCCTATTCAACCAGCGCATATATATATATGTGTGTGTGTGTGTGTGCGCGCGCGCGCGAACGCGCATGTGTGTGTGTTTTAGGCTCTTGTTCAACAAACTCCTGAGTTCAGGCGCATGTTCAATAGGTGCCTGAAGTTTTTTATTCTTCTTTTGACCATGCCTATGGAGCTTATGCACTCGTTGGACATGAACTTGACCCATATTTTGTTTGGAAGTCTGTGTTATTACATTTTGTAATTGATGAATTTGTAATTTTAGATCACAAATTTGTTGGAGATGCTCTAAAGATATGAATATAGTACACAAGAAATTCAAATTCTTCGAAATAGAATGACACGTAAGATTTTATTTGATCTCGTATGGATATTATTCTGATTATAGCTTCATATTAGAACTCGCTATTTTTTAAATATAAATGAAGGTCATTTTGTAAAACGTGAAACTTTTATTTTGAAACAGAAAATGTGAAACTTTTTATACGAAAGGAAATACAAACATTTATAAAACAAATAACACATTGAATGTTTCAATTAATCTCTTATGAGCATCATTTAGTAATCTCATTTTCAAAATCACCATTTATTTATTTGTTTATTTTATTCTATTTTGAAATTAGATACTTAATGGGCATTACATAAGCCCTCTACGTAATATGCTATGTGATAAATACGTCCACTATTTCAAATCTCGAAAATTGCACCTGAGATATTGCAATAACGAACGATGCATCGACCGATATGAGATACTGGAATATCATCCGAGATCCTGGTTTTTTCGTCAAGATTTAAATCTAGGCCTAAACCAGAACAATAATTAAAAAACTCAAATCTAGCCATGGTAATCTCCCACTATTTTTCATTTTGGATGTTAAAATACCAAATTGTATGTTCACATATGTTTTGCAATGCTTATAATTTATAAATTATCTTTTTTACATACATGTTACCTATGAAATTATGTATATTATGATATACTTATGTTGTATTTTTAATGTTTTATGTCTAACATTGATTCATTCTCATGGATTGTATGTTTTAAGCACTAATCTATTTGCATTGTGTTATATTTTTGTTTTAAGCATATTATGATTTAGAATATGAATAATCTTTTGTAAATTAAGAATAATAAAGTGATTTTGCAATTCAAGTTCAAGTTACTATGTTTTTAATAGCATTCATAAAAATCATTTTGTAAGATTGTCATTTTTTAGTATATCATGTACCCCGAGACTGTTCCGATATGAACTTTCAGACCCGAGATGGAAATCCGAGATGAACCCCCGAGTTAGACTCATCTCATCCGAGATCTCCCCCGATACGAGATGAAGTCTCTAAAATCCCCGAGACGAAACGCGACTTCAAAGCTACCACCTGTTAATAAACATTTAAGTTAATCAATGTGACGTTCTCATGATGGAACTACAAAAGTAGGGCAAAAATTCAATGATTTTGTTTTTGATGCATAGTTTTAAAGACTGAACATACCGTTAAACCGTGACGCTCCATGGTCGAGGGTTTTGAAGGTCTGACCGGTCGAACCGTAAAAGCCGTGCACACATAAAATCTAATTAAAATTATCTTATTAATGTGAAAAATAGTGTACTTGGAAAAAAAGTAAAAGGAAGTAGGTTGCTCAGCAAAGCAGTCAAGAAAAACACAAACATTTATGCATAATATATGTCCCATATCGCAGAAATGTTGGAAGCCTTCACATCTTCTCATTATAAGTACATGCTGATGCTTGGACAAATGTAAAATAGGTGGCGTTGTTTATTTTGCATGGCCGACTCTTTGAAATTAATGTTTTACGTTGCCTAGTTTATAAGCAAGTAAACCGTATAAAACCGGTTTATTGAGGTTAAACCGCAGTTCACATCGGTTTTGGGAAAAAGCAGCTCTACAGAGCTCTGGGCCAAATTGTTGTGTGGTTCATGGTTTTAAGAGTTAAATTGGCGGTTTGGTCGGTCTTTAAAACAATGTTGTGATAAACCACGACAACATGCATATGAAGTTTCAGCTTTCTAAAGTCATCAACCTAAAATCCATTTCCACCCTAGAAATTGAAATTACATAAAAATGTGTTGCTTGATGATTAATTTACTTTACGAATTAAAAAGAAAAGAAAAAAAAGAATGAAAATAGCTTAGAGACAACAGTTATGAATTGAACAAAATGAGTATTAGAGTAATCAAGATATACAACAACTTTAACAAAATATGTTACCAGTAATACGACCAAAATCTGAAAAGAAAAAAAAGAAGATTACAATGCTGATACTATATATTTCAATTAAGGGTGTTAGAATTCAAAGAGATGAATGACATATAATTTAGTCCCACATTGGCAAAAAGAAGATAAGATTTATGTATATATATTTATTCCTCATTTCCTATATTGGCCCTTAGGGTCAGGTAATATTATGCGAGGTGGAGGACCTATATCATATGAACCAAACACACACACATGCGCCGCCCGCCCGTCCTGTACTGAACCGGGCCGGGTTCGGGTTCGGGTTTGGAATGAAATATTTTTTTTGCTACAAAAAACTTAACCAATTTTTGTGGGTTTTGTGACTGGATGTGGCAATATATATGGGTGCGACCCAACAGGAATCAAACGGGTTTACAGCCCGATAGCAGATGAAGAGGCACGGGCGCGACCCGTTATGTTTGAATTCAAATGATAAACAGACGCGACCGTTGTTCTTATGATTGTTCGAAGATTATAAATCAGTGGAGAATCCTGATTTCATTTTTAACAATTTTTTAACCTTCTTCCTCTATCAAAATAAAATCTGCCATTACTGCTGAATCTCTATACTCAGACTGACGTAATCATCATATACTCGAGTAGTTTCGTCTGCTGTATCCTAGGAGACTCTAAATAAAGTCTTGAGGAAATCGGTACGCCGAGCCTCAGTCGATTTATCTATTCTTTGGTTGTTCGCTTGTTGTGTTGCCAGTTTATAATATACTTCATTGCAACCAACTGTTCTTTTTATTCCACTGAATCAATCATCTTGTATGCAAGATTAAATTCTAACACTTAATAGTGTTGTTGTTTATGCTTTTGGTAGTAACGTGTTTGGCTGTTACTTCTGTTGTCTATTGTTATGAATTAACATCTTAAGACTTTACTGTTTTCCTGAAAACGGAGATGGCAGCATAACAGATGTCAATATAAACAACCAACTTGAACAAACCAGACCTGTTTAAGGGAGAAGGTGATTATTTTTTGACATGGCAAAGTCAGATGCTTTTTTATCTCACTACTCTCGGTCTGCAAAGGTATCTTGAGGAAGATGACCAGTGTCGCCTACGCCAGGTGAAACTAAGGAGTCAGATAAGATTCCGGATATTGATGCATAGAGGCACTCAGATTTTTTGTGCAAGAATTACATCTTGAACTGTTTAAACAAAGTTTTGTATAAAGTGTACCATCCATTCAAGACTGCAAAAGCCCTTTGGAATGCGCTTTCCGCAAAGTACAAAACATAAAACGTGAGCCTGAAGAAGTTTATAGTAGACAAGCTCATGAATACAAAATGGTAGATTGAGGCAGATAATCGCGGAGTCATTAAACCAAAAAGCAAAAAGGCTTTTGTTGTAGAAGGGTCAAAGAAAAAAGGGCACCCTAACAAAAACAAAAAGAAAAGGAAGGCGCCAGAAAAAAAGCATCATGATCAGAAGCAGTCCAAGAAATTCAATGGCGATTGCTGGGTTTGTAGCAAAACTGGTCATCAAGCAAAAGATTGCAGGCACAAGAAACAGAAAAATTCGGAAGCAAATGTGGTGGACAACATGGACATCGATGAGCCTAACTTTTCTGGAGTCATGTTAGAATGCAATCTAGTGCAGAATTTTTCGCAATGGTGGTTTGATACAAGCGCTACACAACATGTGTGTTTTGAAAAGTCCATGTTCTTGACATACAATAAACTGGATCATGGAGAAAAATTGTACATGGGTAAGTCGGCAGTGTCAATGATTGAGGGAAACGGGAAAGTAATCCTCAAGTTCACATCTGGTAAAACTGATACTCTAAATGATGTGCTTCATGTTCAACATATCCAGAAAATTTTAATTTTTGGACCTATACTCTCAAAGAAAGGTTTCCAAATGGTCTTTGAATCAGATAAAGTTGTTCTATCCAAGGCTGGAGTCTATAGAAGGAGGGGATACTTGTGTGATGGCCTATTTAAGGCTAATGTAGCCGTAATCGACAATAATAATGTATATTGTAATTCTGAAATGAATAAAAAGGAAGTTTCTTATGTTGTCAAATATGATGTTCTATTATGGAATGAAAGATTAGGACACATAAATTTTCGAAAAATGAAAAAACTTGCAAATTTGGATTTAATTCCAAAATTTCAAGTAGATAAAAAATATATAAATATGAGACATATGTAGAAGAAAAAATTGTTAAGAAACCATTTTAGGCTTCTGAAAGAAGTACTGAACCATTACAAATGATTCATACTGACATGTGTGATTTCAAACACCTACCTACAATAGGTGGGAAAAAGTGTTTTATCACATTTATTGATGATTATACATTATATTGCTATGTATATCTTTTAAATAGTTAAGATGAAGCATTTGTATCATTTGTAAAATATAAGGCTGAAGTAGAAAATCAGCTAAATAAAAAATCAAGATACTAAGATCTGATCGAGGTGGAGAGTATGAATCACCATTTGAACAATTTTGTGTAGAAAATGGAATAATTCATCAAACAACAACTCCATATTCACTATAACAAAATGTATTGCTGAGAGAAAGAACAGAACCTTAAAAGACATGATTAACGCAATGCTCATAATGAAACGACCCAAACTTCCCCGTAGAGGAAAGCCCATATTGCTTTGAGAACAACACAGATCAGAATACAAAACAAAAGAACATTTTATTGTTGTTACAACAATTCATCAGAGTACAAGAATATTCCAGAGTATGAATGAATAATATAC
The DNA here is from genome assembly GCA_030737875.1 of Allium sativum. Lineage (NCBI taxonomy): Eukaryota > Viridiplantae > Streptophyta > Magnoliopsida > Asparagales > Amaryllidaceae > Allium > Allium sativum. The sequence goes on from JASFAX010000025.1 coordinate 18,473,574, forward strand.
ATTGGAAACACAATATCAGAGTTTAAATTACAATTAAATAGCAGCGGAAAAATAATACAAAACACAACTGAAAGAAATACACGGATATAGAGCCTTCCGAATATCACTTCAGCTGTAGACCAGGATCCTATGAATATAATATCTGCAAAACCAAAACTACTAGCTGCCCATGTGGAAAATATAGGCACCTAGAGTTTAGGTTAAAACAGTAAACTCTAGGTCAATCATGGGACTGGTATGAGAACTAAAAACAGTTATTTACTTGATTTTAAAGTTGGGTAAATCAAGGGACTACGCCGCTTTCGCTGCGGAACGGGTTTCCTTCCAAGAATACCAGTGCATAAAACAACGCAATGCTTTTTTTAGAAAAATGGAACTGTTATAAGACTCAATCCCTTGCACGTACGCCGAAGGATAGAGTTTTACCTTATAAGGGTCAAAAATTCTTAATACGCGAAATTCTTCTTATATACTATGAGTGCACCGTGTAGAAAACGATTTCAAATATAAAAGTATCAAGACTAGGTGGCATAATATGTTATGTAAGCGGCATAATATATTATGTCACCATATAAGTATACAACTAAAACCGTAAGCTCGTATTGGAAAATTGGATTTCCAGCATGATGGTTTCTGATTCGAAAGATCATTCGCATCATGTATCTCCACGGCTTACGTCTCAGCAAGAGAAAACACCGTAATACATTCTAACCGCACTAGATAAGCAGCGATCTGCTCTACCCCATGGGCTCTGGCTGAAACCCACGTCCAGAGTGGAGCGACCACCCTGGCTCCATCGGCTGACCCAATCCATTATATAAATTATATTGGTCAGTCCGACCAATCAAACAAATCGTTCACCATCATACCATGGTGTGTGAGGCTCGCGAGGTAACGCTATACACAAAGCTATGCTTTGATCATCAACCACAAGGCTCTTCTTTTCAACAAAAGCCTTGATCATATGCATCTTAGCATGCCACCTTGTCATACCATACTATATCGTTAATCATCTACCAATATATAACAGGGTGTTAAGCAAGAGAATAAATTCTCCACCACTAAACAACTATATATTAAACAGAGATCAACGAATACAATATGAAGGAATACAATGTCAGACACACAATCCATTTATCAGTCTGTTCTGGGTCTGAACGAAACCATATCCGGTAGATCTCCAAATATGTCTGAATGATCACCAATTTTTCCCTCATCTTGGGTGTACGGTCCAATCAAGATATCAATAATCATCCATTCGATATGGAAATTTCCGGTCTTCAATAACCGTCTTCATCATCGATCTTCAATCGTCGTATGAATTATTCAGAATGGGTTAAACCCGGTCTTTCTGAATAATTTGCATAATTTAAAATCATGTGCTTTAAACCACAACCAACACCTCATTCCAATCAAGAATATTCTTTGATTTTAATTTAAACCAATTTAAGGTTTATTCAACTAGTCGTGATTAACACCTTACCAAAGTAATCATTTATTAATATCCCATTCCCAACCTATACAACCCATGGAGTAAAACTGGTGGCACTCCATATTTAACACCCAATGTGTTATGGTAAACTTAATTACCGTTTTATTGTTCAAATCTAATTAAAGATTTAACTATTGCTTGAAGTAAAACTAGGGGTACTCCATTATCGTTCGTTTCTTGAATTAAGTAATTTTAATTACTTTTAACCTCATTCAATCCCATTAAAACTGTATTTAGTTTTAAACTTCAAGAATCATTATTTAATGATTATTTAACTTTCAAGAAATAATCTTTCCTTTAACTGGGTTAAAGAACAAATGTCGCTTAAAATATCGTTCACAATAAACCCAAAATCATATTCCAATTTAATATATTAAATTGAAAACTTATCTTTAGAATATTTCATTAAATATTAATTAAAAGATTAATAAATTACAAATCATCACTTCATCATTAATTTGGGTTTTAAGAACTAATGTCATTTAAAACATTTTTCACAGTCAACCCAAATCAACTTCCAATTAATTTTAATATTGGAAAATTCTTTTTTTTTATAAATGTCATTCCTTTTTTAAATTCCAATCTAATTTATTCACTTGACATACTTGGTTTTAATAAAACCATTTTTCACTTTTTTATTTATTTATAGAAATAAATAAATTACTTAACTTGATAAAAATATCTTTCCTCTTAATAAATTTGGAATTTCACATCCAAAACTCTTTTAAAACATTTATTAAGATTTTACATAATTTTCCCTATTTTAATTATTTAGAAATAGGCCTATTTAATTAAACGACTTTCAGGTCTTTTAACGACACTGGCGCTGTTTTTATTGAAATTTAAATTTATCATTTCTCAAAATCTAATTGTTTGATTTTAACGAATTAAATATCGATGGAAAGATCTTTCCAAAACGAACCTAACGGTTTCAGTTTTGGAAAAATCCGACGGTTGGATCTTTTATTATAATCGTTTAAAGTTACGATTTCAAAACACGAACTACCGCGCGTAATTCAATTAATTTTAATTTATATTATTTATATTAATATAAATCGTTCAACGTATTCACTAACATATTCTTTCTAAATGTACATTAAAATTATTATTTAAATGTTTCAACAAATTTTTCCTTCATTAAATAAAATGATGAATTTTCATTTTAAATCATTTTCATGTTCCTTCGTTACATTAAAAATATAAAATTGTAATGTAAATCAAATTCACATTTTTATACGGCATTAAAAATTTGCAATTTTAATGTAAAACAAATTCTATGTTTTATATGACATTAAAAAGTTACATTTAAAACAAATTTCATGATTCTGTATTAAAATAAAGAATAACTTTTATTTGTAAAACATTTTCATATTCTTACGTTACAATAAAAGAATAACTTTTTAGCGCTAACCATTTAATGTAAACTCATATTCCTAAATAAAAGGATTAACTTTTTATATTGAAATATATTTCATGTTCTTACTTTTAATAAAAGATTAACTTTTATTTTATACATACTTCATATTCTTCCATTAATAAGATATTAACTCTTATTTTTATACATATCTCATACTCTTTCATTAATAAAAGATTAACTTTTATTTTAAAAACATATTTCATCTTCTTATCTTATATTTACATTAAAATGTAAATTAAAAATACTACGTTAAGTTTCATTCTTTTATTTACATTCTAAAATGTAAATTAAATTGAAATGTCAAAATCTCTTCTTTTATTTACATTGAAAATGTAAATTAAATTATTATGTCTAAATCTCTTCTTTTATTTACATTAAAAATGTAAATTAAATTATTATGTCTGAATCTCTTTTTTTATTTATATTAAAAATGTAAATTTAATTACAAATCTTATTTTGACAATTTCTTTTCCAAATTGGAATGAGACCCAAACGATTTACCATATAATTATACGGTTTTCATACATCCCATGTTATTCTAGACTAATGATAAACCATTAAAAACATCCAATCATCCAAAGTGTATATTTGTACTGCATAACGTCAAATAAATAATGCTTATAACTAACCACAAGGGCGATGTGTAAATATCAACCCAAGACCCGTGTGGGGTTTCAACCAACAAACATTCAAATAATATATATAACTATTCGTGCATTTGAGCCATGTGTGAAAATTATCAACCCAATCAACAAATACAAGTCAGGTAACTTGTACATAGCAGTGCAACATTAATTTTTAACAGTTCTATACGAATCAATATTAATGACATATGTTGCATACTGCCAAAATTTACATAACATACCAAATCATATCATGACATAACATAATGTACAACACAACATACATGCATCAGATAATTTCAAACAATTATTTCATCACAGGCATTTAAATCACATTCATTTATAATAATAAATAAATATGGTAAAAGTTTTGAGTGAGAAAAGAGTTCTCACCTTGGTTTGTACTTTGTCGGTGTTTAAATGTTCGAGCCCAATTTTGGCCCAAAAATCAACTTGCTCCAAATTTGGCAAAATTAGTGTCTATGCGAAGGTCTCAACTCACTGATCGCAGCAAACCCTGTTTTGCGCGATTTCGAGTTCGTTACAATAAGTTATGAATTTCTGAAATTTGAACGAATTAAATAATTAATTAAAATTACCGAAAATACCCAAAAATTCAACTTCCTCCAAATTGGACGAATCTAGTGTCCACGCGTAGCTCTCATCGCCACGATCGTAGCGGATCTGAAATCATCAAATTTCGACTTCGTATGTAAGAGTTATTGCGTTACAAACATTGAATATATTAATTTACATTTTACCCTTTTCTTTCCGGTCAAACCGCTGCTCGCCACCTTTAGACCGCTGTATCCCGCTGCCACGCTCACCCGATCGCCACGCCACTTTGCAGCACCTCCGCCTGACCCCGACGCCGCTTCGCCGGGAGCCCCGCCGCCCGCCGCCGCTTCGATCGCCGGAACCGGCCAGAAAAGCGAAATTCCGTTCGTGGGTCCCACATGCCACCTCGATGATCCAAACGACCCCAATTTTTAATAGCACCTAGATCTCACATAGACGAAGAACTTTCCTGTTGGTGACTTCGTCTGATTCTTCTCCGGTCGATGGGAAAAAAAATCATTTTCGTTTGTTGTTCAGATTTGGCTGTTTTCATACATTTCGATTTTCGTGCCAATTCCTTAGACTCTCAGATGAAACACTGCGTAGTAAAGTTGTTCGTATGACTCTGATCTACATTTTCTCCAACTGGGCCATCGTCTAATTCTCGACGGTTTGGTCGGAATTCACCAAAATCCGAAACTGACTTCTTGCAATCAAACTCAGATCCCGACGAATCCGTGCATCGATAGGTCTAAAATTTTTCGTGGTAGGAAGAGGATATAGATATCTTCAAAACCCAGAAAGGGTTTGGTCTAATTTTGTTCTGATTTGGAGTAATAAATTGTTTAGTTTTAGGGTCTTTTGTGCAAAGAATATTTTTAGACTGAAGGCCATGGAATATGAAGAAAATGAAGATGGAGGAGGCTGTGTTATGTTTAGGGTTCAGCTAATGGCTGTTAAAAGATAATATATGGGTATGTTATAAACTCAATTAGGCCCAATTACCCTTATGTACATATATTAATACATTTTTTGTCCGCTTTTCGTAGTTTAAAAATTCGTGTTAACACCTACGAATTCCATTTTAATTAAAAATTGAAACATGAATATTCCTTGACATTACGGATATAAAGAAACTGTTTTTTTATTTTCCGAGTCCATATGAATTAATAATGAATTTTTTAAGTCTGAAAATTGACCGTTTTCACCGAAAAATATCAATTATAATTACATATTAATTCTAAAAATTCCAGAAAAATCATGTCTAGCTTTGTTTAGATGATACAAACCCAACAAAATTAATTTCGTTGAATTTGGAGACCATTTGCAAAATTTCTGTTTTCAAGGCGTATATATATTATATTAAAAATATATATTTAAATAAATAAATTCTGAATATCGAAATATATCAGTGTTTATACTTTTTCAATGCAGAAACATCATTTTGAACCCAATGGAGGTGGTTTCGAGTCCAAATTCATTCGTATGTAAAAAGTAGCGTTTTGGGTCCTATATATTATATATAAATTCCATAGCGTTTTTCTGAGATTTTAAATTGGACATAACTTTTGATTCCCACTAAGAAATTTCAATTTTTCGGATTCATTGGAAATATATTTTTAAATAGATTCTAATATTTTTGGTTTCGCTAAAATACGATTTATTTTGCATCCTGTACAGTCAGCCAAAGTTTAAAATTCAAATTTTAAAACTGTCGCGCTATTTCTAACTCCTTTTATAATTTAAATAAAATTTATTCGTTTTAACTTCGATTAAAATAAATTTATGATCGTTTAATATATAAAATAAATTATTTTAAATATTAAAATCCCATTAAAATAATTAAAATAAAAATTTTAAATTCAGCCCTAAATTTCGGGTCGTTACACATAACCTTTGGCCTACCAACGAACTTGTGGGGGGAAGCCTTGAATATGTCTAACCATATTTTAAATAAGGTTCCTCACAATAAAACTGGAGCAATTCCATATGAGTTATGGAAAGGACATAAACTAAGCTTTAAATACATCAAAGTGTGGGGGTGCTTGGCAAAAGTTCCAGTTCCGCCTCCTAAGAGAGTCAAACTTGGACCAAAAATAGTAGACTGCTACTACCTAGGGCCAGCCCAAAATAGTAGCGCCTATTGATTTTTGGTATTCAAGTCTGATATAGCTGATATTCAAATGAATACAATAATGGAATCAATAGATGCATCATTCTTTGAAGATGTGTTTCTGCATAAAAGGAATGAAGGAACTTATGTCCCTAAAAGTACATGAGAAGAATCGAAAAAATCACATGAATATGAAAATCATCGTGAAATTAAGGATATAGAACCCAGAAGAAGTATAAAGGCTAGAACTTCCAAGGCATTTGGTCCGGAGTTTTTAACATATATGTCAGAACACGAACCTCAAACATACAAGGAAGCAATGTCATCTTCTGAATTTGCATGTTGGAAAGAAGCAATCCAAAGTGAGATTGATTCAATTCTAAGCAATAATACTTGGGAAATTGTTGATATTCCACATGGAATAAAATCAATTGGCTGAAAATGGATTTTCAAGAAGAAAATGAAAGCAGATAGCTCTATCGATAAATATAAAGCCAAATTAGCATACAAAGGATATCGCCAAAAAGAAGGTGTAGACTTTTTTGATACATATTCACCAGTAACACGAATAACCTCAATAAGAATGCTAATAGCAATTGCATCCGTCTATAATTTAGAAATTCATCAAATGGATGTAAAAACAGCATTTTTGAATGGAGATCTCGATGAGGAAATCTACATGGAGCAAGCAGAAGGTTTCATTTCAAAAGGAAATGAAAACTAAGTCTGCAGATTAGTAAAATCATTATATGGACCAAAACAAGCTCCAAAACAATGGCACTCAAAATTTGATAGTGTCATGATGAAAAATGGTTTTCGTATAAATGAATGCGATAAGTGTGTTTATTATAAACAAGTTGGACAATCATATGTGATGATTTGTTTGTATGTAGACGATATGCTAATCTTTGGTCCGAATACCCGAGTAATAGAGACCATAAAGAAAATGTTAATCAACAATTTCGATATGAAAGATTTAGGACTTGCAGGCGTTATTTTGGGAATCAAAATAATAAGAACACCTAATGGAATTGAATTGTCTCAGTCACACTGTGAAGACAAAGTGATTGACAAATTTAAAAATCTAGGAATTAAAGGAGTACGAACACATTTTAATCTATCTGAAGTACAACATAAAGACGCTAATGAGAGTGTAATGCAACTGGAATACTCTCGTAATAGGATGTCTCATGTATCTCATGAATTGCACTAGACCAGATATAGCTTACGTAGTAAGTCGATTAAGCAGGTATACAAGCAATCCAGGGAAGGAACACTGGAAAGCACTAACGAGCGTGCTAGGATATTCGAAAAATACCACAAACTATTCCATACATTATGGAAAATATCATGCCGTATTAAAAGGATATAGTGATGCAAACTGGATTGCTAATTCAGAGGAATCAAAGTCAACGAGCGGTTATGTATTTACCCTAGCAGGGGCAGCAGTGTCATGGAAATCTACTAAATAAACTTGCGTAGCTCGATCCACTATGGAATCAGAGTTCATCGCTTTAGATAAAGCGGACGAAAAAGCAGAATGGCTTCATCATTTTCTAGAAGATATTCCATTTTGGCCTAAACCTATACCGGCCATATGCATACACTGCGATAACCAAGTAGCGCTAAGTAGAGTGCATAATTTTGTATATAATAGAAAGTCACAACATATTCGTAGACGCCATAACACAGTTAGGCAGTTACTCTCAAATGGAACTATTTCCATAGATTATGTGAGAACAAATGATAACCTAGCGGATCTATTTACTAAAGGTTTATCAAGAGAGAAAATTGATTGCGTATCAAGGGAAATGGGTTTAAAACCCTAAACCAACAAGAGTTATCTTATACGGAAACCTATCCTAGCGACTGGAGATTCCACGGACTAGCATCAGTAAGCAAACCAGTTATGAATAACTCAAGACGTAGTGCATTTTTGAACACAGTCCTACTCCATTCCTATGGTGCACAATATAAATGCATACCTATAGAAGTATTACAAGGTTAAAACTATGTTTTTTAATGATGACCATGTCTTGGAAATAACAAGTGGGGTATAGGTAGGTTACTCTTAATGGTTGCGATCACCTATGTTAGTGTGAGTTGGGTCGGCTCTATGAGAATTTTAAAGGGCTTGAATTCTCTATAATCGCTGAACTAGAAACTGTTCAGGACCAAAAAGAACACAACCAAGAGATTGGATGATAAAGGAATCAATGCTTCGTAAAGCTTATTGTTTGGATATACAGTAAAGGTTGATGGTTCAAGATGAAATAATTCACTGATTAGCCAAGTAGATCCGATAAGTTTTAACTAGGGAAAGTTCAAAGTGGAATATCTACTTATCCATGATAAAGCATTGTTCCATACGTAGTCTGAGATATTACACTTTGTGTGGGGGAAAAGTATATTATCATTCATGTGGGGGATTGTTAGAATTCAAAGAGATGAATGACATATACTTTAGTCTCACATTGGCAAAAAGAAGATAAGATTTATGTATATATATTTATACCCCATTCCCTATATTGGCCCTTAGGGTCAGGTAACTTTGTGCGAGGGTGAGGACCTATATCATATAAACCAAACACACAAGCGCGTGCCGCCCGTCCGTCTCGTCCCGTACCGAACCAAACCGGGTAGGGTCGAGTTCGGGTTTGGGTTTGGAATGAAATCTTATATTTGCTACGAAAAACTTAACCAATTTTTGTGGGTTTTGTGACTGGATGCGGCAATGTATATGGGTACGACCCAACAGGAATCAAATGGGTTTACACCCCGTTAGCAGATGAAGAGGCACGGGCGCGACCCGTTATGTTTGAATTCAAACGATAAACAGACGCGATAGTTGTTCTTATGACTGTTCGAAGATTATAAATCAATGGAGAATCCTGATCACATTTTTAATGAATTTTTAATCTTCTTCCTCTTCCTCTGTCAAAATAAAATCTGCCATTGCTGCCGAATATCTATACTCAGACTGATGTAATCATCACACACTCGAGCAGTTTCGTCTGTTGTATCCTGGGGGACTCCAAATAAAGTCTTAAGGAAATCGGTATTGCCGAGCCTCAGTCGATTTATCTATTCTTTTGATGTTTGCTTGTTGTGTTGCCAGTTTATAGTATACTTCATTGCAACCAACTGTGGTTTTTATTCCACTGAATCAATCATCTTGTACGCAAGATTAAATTCTAACACTTAATAGTGTTGTTTATGCGTTTGGTAGTAACACGTGTGGTTGTTACTTTTGTTGTCATTGTTATGAATTATCAAAGGGTGCATTCGGTTCGCTATCGTAACTTTGTATTTAAAACCATTATCGTACTGGCTTATGTGGTAATTGAAAACTCATATCATTATTAGCTAAAGAAATCAGTTACAAACAATTCGGTTTATACTTGGTAATGATTAGTAGAAGTCGATAGTAAGTTTTTAGCGTTTACTAGTATGAGACCTTCTTGTTTACAATATTTCGCGTTAAAATATAAAATATTAAAATTGAATCTTTGTTATTATATTATTATTTATCTATCTTATTTTACGTAGTCAAACATGCAAGAAAACATTATGAATGAATTAAAATATCATATAAATTATATTGTTTTTAAGATATATGACGAAAATTGCATTCAATCTTGTACCGAAATATTATTTTCCCATGTATTTTATTAAATCATCACATATTAGAAGTTCCATGTTATGTAATAAACATATATGATATACATATGTATTTTATAACAAATGTGGTATGTATGGTAATTATCATTGTTAATGCATAATTAGCATCACTGTACCGTATATTTTCATGTGGTTTGATATATCATACCAATCAAATCGTTTACCAATTGTTTGGTACCAGTTTCATTGGTAAGGGTTGGTAATGATTGGTAAGTGGTAGTATGGTAAAAATGCATGATCCTAATTTAAATCCTGCATATAATTAACGCTCCATGCAAAGACCTCAGGTCAGTATGAAGCGTGATGGAGGGTAAAAAGTTTCTGACTCTGAACAACTTATCCACACCTTCATCTTCTAACTTACCTCCTTTTACAATCATTTTTCATTTTCAGTTTCAAAAATCATAGATGATGACTACAGCTAGACGCTATCAGCTGTATAAAAAGAGTCGCTCCATTCATCACATATCAAGAAGCATCACTAACAGCTTATATTTAAACTAGAACCTCAAAAGATAAAAATTACTACTACCAACACGTACAGAATCTGAGTAGCACCAAAGTTTACATGCAGAAAGGAAAATTCTGTAACAATAGTTGAATGCAGGGTTCATGCGTTAATCAAGAAGAAAGAATTTGTACAAGCCAAGAAATACTCAAGAATCTGTTTTGATTTTCAATACCTCTTCTCAACAGGAGTACTATCATGCAAAATTTCTCAAGATCTTGTTCCAGAACATCACTATTGCTATACTTCAACCATGAACTCTTTGTTGAAATTAATGCACTTTTATATTTATTTATTATAGGTTCATGAACCAAGTAATCAAAGGACTTTCATATTTATTTATTGTAGGTTCAGGAACCAAGTAATCAAAGGTCATCTATAGAGTTCTCTAGAAAAGGTCATCTATAGAGTTCTCTAGAATGTTCTGTAGAAGCTATATAAGCATGTTATGGAAAAGTACTACATGTGTGAGAGAGATAAAAATAAAATAAAATAAAAAAAGATTCTTTCATCTTCTTTTTTTTAGCTCTGCTGTAGCAACTCATTTACATTCCTTCAAATTGGTATCAGAGCGGTTTTTCGATTCTAATCTGGGATTGAAACAAGAAGTGATTTCATGGCGTCAAATTCAGAATCATCTCTAATTCCTGTCTTTGATGGTGAAGATTATGACTACTGGAAGATCAAAATAAAAACTGTTCTAAGGGCAGAAGGCTTGTGGAATATTGTGGAGAAAGGGTTTACAGAACCTGAAGATGAAACAAACTTGCCTGAACAAGAATTAAAGAAAATTGAAACGTCTCGTCGCCAAGATGCAAAAGCACTGAGCAAACTTCAAATGGGAGTCACAAAACCAATTTTCACAAGGATATCAACAGCTTCAACAGCAAAAGAGGCATGGGATATTCTAAAAGGTGAATTCCATGGAGATGAAAAGGTACGAAGCATTAATCTCCAATCCCTTAAAAAAGATTTTCAGAATTTAAGAATGAAGGATTCTGAAAATATACAAAGTTACCATGCTCGTGTAATGGAGATTGTGAATCAAATGAAAACCTATGGTGATAATATTTCTGATCAACATGTTGTGGAGAAAATTTTGATCAGTTTAACAGATAAATATGAATATATTGTTGCCGTTATTGAAGAAACAAAAGATCTTACCAAGTTGTCCGTAAAAGAATTGATGGGCTCTCTTCAAGCACATGGAAAAAGAAGACTTAAACAGGCCGAGCAATCAGAAAATGCTTTTCTATCTGAAGCAAAGGTGAAGCCACAACAATTTGCAAAGAAGGGTGGTTACAACCAGGAGCAAAAGAAGTCAGACTGGAGGAAGAAGAGAGAAGACAATTCCAGCACTTACAAAAATAATCAGAATGATAGAGGTACAAGTTCTAACCCAAAATTTTTTTGCAACATCTGCAAAAGAACCAGTCATATAACATCTAAATGTTGGTTCAAGGGTAAGCCTCAATGTAATTATTGTAGAAGGTTTGGCCATATTGAAAAAGACTGCAGATTTAAAATTGTCGAGAAGGCAAATTTTACAGAAGAAAAGGAGGACAACAAGAAAGAGCAAATATTTTATGCTTGTCATTCCAGCCTTCCTGAAGACAAGAAAGCCTGGTATATAGATAGTGGATGCAACAATCATATGTGTGAAGATAAAAATATCTTTGTGCAGATTGATACAACAATAAACCCAAAGGTGAGGATGGGTAATGGAGCTGTTGCAGAAGCAAAAGGCAAAGGAACAATTGCTCTCAACACAAAATCTGGAGTCAAATATATACGAGATGTTCTTCTCGTTCCAGATTTAAAAGAAAATTTATTAAGTGTTGGACAGCTTTTGGAACATGACTATTGTCTTGTATTTGAGGATAATATGTGCAGAATCTTTGAGAAAAAAAACAAGAGACAGGCCATTGCAGAAGTAAAGATGGAGAGGAACAGGAACTTTCCACTAATATTCAACTACAATGCTCTAAAGGCTGAAGTGGAAGATCAATCATGGCTTTGGCATAAAAGATATTGCCATCTAAATTTTCAGGGATTAAAGCTTCTCAAAGAAAAGAACATGGTGGACGGCCTTCCCAAAATACAAAATGAAAAGAACCCGTGTGAAGGATGCATCATGGGAAAGCACCACAAAATGCCATATCCAAGAGGAAAATCATGGAGAGCAAAAGGACGCTTGGAACTTATACATACTGACATTTGTGGTCCAATGAAAACACTATCGTTGGGACAACAAAGGTATTTTATAATTTTCATTGATGATTTTTCACGAATGACTTGGATTTATTTTCTAAAGGAAAAATCAGAAGCATTCATTACTTTCAAGAGATTTAAAGCCCTTGTAGAAAAACAAAGTGGTTGTGACATTAAGTGCATACGGAGTGATAGAGGAGGTGAATATACCTCTAAAGAGTTTGAAGAATATTGCAAAGATGAAGGCATTTGGAAGCAGCTCACAGCAGGGTACAGTCTACAACATAACGGAGTTGCAGAACGCAAAAATAGAACAATTGTTGAAATGGCCAGGTCAATGATGAATGAAAAAGGACTGCCAAAGACATTCTGGGCTGAAGCTACTGTAACACCCCACCTCCGCCAGGGTGTCTCTTGCAAGCACTCTGACTTTGGAGGGGCGTTTGAACCAGGTAAACATGCATAATGATCTATCAAGGCAGAACAAGAACATATGTATATATGTAAACAGAGTAAATATCATAGATAAAACAGCGGAAGATTTCAAACCATTTCAAAACAAGTCTGGTACAACATAATGTCAACTTTCCAAATACACAAGTCTAGATAAAAACAACATTTCTGAAAAACTGAAATACATGAGTACTATCCCCAAAATAAGTGATAACCATAGCTAGCTTCATGTCAAGACCGTACATGAGCTAAAATCCCACAAGCAAGCGATCAGAAATCCAGCTAAGCTCCAATATTCCCTCCCTGAGAACCTGAGGGGGGGGAAACGGAAGGAAAAGAGGCGAAAGAAAACAGGTCAGTCAAAAAGACTGAGTAAGCCCTACTACAATCAATGTAAACTGATAAAGTTAACTGGCATGAGAAGCAGGGATGAACATAAGGATAACAACATACTAGCATGATGATTAACTAACAAGGTAGATAAAGGTGTCATCGCATAATCAGGATTAAGGTTTTGCACCACAGGTGTACTAGTAAACTAACATGACTTGAATAAACAAGTATTGATCCCTTGGCCCAAGCTTTGGCCCAATAACATGAAATGACCCTAATACAAGGTCTAACCAAACGGTCTAGTCGATCGGCTCCCTATAAGCCTAACTCGTCACGTGTTGGTGTCCATACGGCTCAAACATAATTGTAGTCGAACTGTGCCGGGTCCACCCTTCGGGTGTATCAAGCCCTAGGGTGCCAACCCCTGGACACCATAAACATGAGTGCACAGTCTCGATCTACTGGTACCCATGGGTGACTTCTCCAAATACGGACTACGTGCACGACCATAGTCCGTCCGGAACTACATCGGCGTACCACCCGGCCGTCGTTTATTTGGTCGCTTACCTCCAGCCCAGTAATCGTGCCCCCTCCCTAGCCTAGTCCCTAGGGCTTTAATGATACAAACTGGGATTACTGCTGGAGTGGGCCCCCATTGCTAGGATTTTTCTAGTGGGTTAAGTACGGTTTAACCCTCTTGATAATCATGGATTAACTTGGTTAAGTGTAACGATGAGTTCACGACTTAACCCTGACTAATCTACCAAGCCCAAATTGGTTAAGTATTAAGTGGACCATGACTTAACCCTAATCACGAGGCATTAGTTAATTTACTGCGCCTTAACCTCTCACATTAGACCTTGTTGTGGTTACTAGTTAAGCCGGTCGGTTCCGGGTAGCTTTACACCACAACTTGGTCTAACCTCGGGTTCAAGGTACAACATGGCCAACTTCTCACATTGGGTCCTATTGTTTGTAGCAACTAGTTAAGCCGGTCGGTTCCGGGTAGGTTTACGCTACAAACTCAACCCAACCTCGAGTTGGTCACACTTATCTTTTCTAAGTGTCATGTCCATCATGTTTCCAAAACATGTTACAAATTTTCAAGCAATTGGGTAGACCTAACTTAATAGGTAAATTCCCAATGGGTAGACCTAACTTAATAGGTAAATTCCCAAGCTTATGTTTTTATGTCTTTTAAGTTTACCCAACCCCAAACGCAATCCCATCGCTTACATATCGCCACAGCGCATAAAGGATAGAAAGAGGGAACTTGGCATAATCACGACATAAAGGTGTTGAAGCCACAAGTTCAACATGGTGGCATATGAAATGGACATATGTTCATATACTTGCATATTACATTTTTAGGCCTCAATAGCATGCATAAAACCAAACTTGGCATATTGGTGATACAGGGTGCTAAATGACATGTAGAAATGGCCATAAGTTCGCATCTAGCCTCACATGCAAGTTATCATAAGAGATATGATAACTTACATGTTGCCAAAATGCAACCTTTGGCATAAAGCTTGAAGCTTTATGTTCATAAACCCAAGATAAGCTTGCATAACATGATAGCATGAACAAAATGTTCAACCCAAACTTGCATAACATAACTTGCATATCATATGACAAACTTGCATATCAAACTTGCATAACATAACACGATAAACTTGCATATCATGACATGGCATACTTGCATAACATAACATGATGAACTTGCATATCATAACATGACATACTTGCATATAAACTTGCATATCACAACATGATAAACTTGCATATCATAGTATAGCAAACTTGCATATAAACTTGCATATCACAACATGATAAACTTGCATATCATAGCATAGCAAACTTGCATATAAACTTGCATATCACAACATGATAAACTTGCATATCATAGCATAGTAAACTTGCATATAAACTTGCATATCATACATCTAACTTTAGAGTTTAAGTATGAAAGTAGAATAGGGCTTACGAAGGCACAAAAGATATGACAAAGCCCTTATGCAATCAAATAGACCCAAAATGCAAGCTCTAACATAAAAACCCTTGAGCCAAAATGATCAAAACTCTTTCTTTATGATGCAAATATAGAAACTTGACTTGAATGCAAGCTAATGATGCTCATACAAGTTTGAAAACACTTGTATGCATGGAAAATCACTTAGAAATTTATTTAGGAATTTTATGAAGAGAGTGGAGGCCATGAGAGGATTGATTTTGCCATAGTTTAGTTACTAGAATGAATAATGATGATTTAGGGTTAGGTTAGGGCTTTATTTATAGAGATTAGGATTAGTTCTAGCCTTAGGATTAAACCCTAGTTCCAATCTCAGCCCTTAAAATCGAATCTGGCCCCCAAGCTCAACACAAACCCAAAATGGTGCACCAGGCAGAACTGCCCGGCTGGACCAAGTCGACAGCCCAGTCGACAGGGCTGTCGACTTGGGTCAACCAAGTCGACTCCCAAGTCGACAGGGCTGTCGACTTGGGTGCTCTGGCGGGAATTTTCCCGCCTGGCCCAAACTGGCCCAAATATCCAAATTCAAACTTGAATTTGAAATCTGTTTTTACTTTGAAATTTTCTGAAAACTTCGTTGGGCCTTAATCGGGTCATACGGACTCCGATTTTCGAAAACTCGGACTCTATTTCGCGTATTTTTCCGAGACGAACGCAATGGCATAGCCCGTTTCCATTGATTCAGATTTTTGAATTAAATTCTGCCTCGATTTACGTTATAACAGGTTATTGAAAATACGGGTTGTTACATTCTCCCCTCCTTAAAGGATTTCGTCCCCGAAATCTTCAAGTTTGGAAGAACGTATCCTACCATCCAACATCCATCTACTCAAAACATCATCCACGAGCAATCATTGTCCTTACAAGAATATAAATGTTGTATGAACATATGCAAAGGTGTGTGTATATGTTCTTATCTAATGCAAATATCATCAATGCAAATTATGTTAGTGAAATGAATCCATATGTATGCAATTCCTAACATAATGTATAACATCTATATGTGTGCGCATAACATACATCCATATGCAACATCCATGTGATAACACAAAATTTTCATCCATGAATAAGCATAAACACTCATGCATATGCAATATGAGGAGTGTGTGAGCCGATCTAGTGCCTAATGTGTATAATGCATCCACGAGTAACCACTTGCAAACACTTGCAACCACTTGCAACCACCAAGCATAACATGTTTCAAACACATGTTTCATCCAAAGGGTTTCTACCTAAGGTTCTCATGACAAGATTAACACGATATACTAGATAATCCAGACAAACATGGATAGCAAAAGATATGCTACAAAGAGATCGGGAAGATAAGCAGGATATACTCCTTTTTGGATTACAAGAAATCCCTTCCTAACCCAACCCATATTCCATAAAAGCCCAAAAGGTTTAGTCAACCTAACGGACCCCCTTCAAACCCTGACATGTATTACTAGCCAATAAGTCATACCTCCCGACAGAAATAGGACCGAAAATGGGACCGAGAGGATATACATAAAAAGATAATATGCGAGTAAGTTCCACAGGAAAACAAGGATCAAGGATATGCTCTTAAAAAGAGATATGATGCACGTATCCAGCCTTCAGTCTTCAAAGTCACGTTTCCTTGAGTTTAACTCCACTGTGCTTTGACTGTATTTTACCTCATGATTTCTTGGCTTCTTAACTCTTATTTCCAAATATGAGTTGGAACCCATTTCATTGTCGTCTCTCGTCTTCCTTTTCACTTACTCTTCTAACATTCTTGGCTTAAACATAACTATGACCTCATGGTTTCATGCAAGCTCTCCAAAATTCACTAGTGAATCCTGGATCTCGTTTACTTACTATAAAGTATTCCACGCAGTAGAACTTTTCTTGAAAATACCAATCCATGTTACCAACGTGATTTTCTATAACTCATGCTTGAACGAAATGAACCATCCGCCTGTGAATGATAGGACGTCCTTAGATTCAGTTGCTTGCTCATGATTTTCCGTAGACTATCCCAAGACTGGCTGGGTCATGGTTACTAACTATACTTTAGGGAACCTCGTGCAACCGCTTTATTTCTTTAAAGTAAACTGTCGCTAGCTATGATGCAGTCCTTTCGCTCTTTACCGGAGTGAAATGAGCACTCTTCGTGAGTCTACCTACTATGACCCACATGCTCGTATTCACTTTCCTTGACCTAGGCAGTCCATCCACGAAATCCTTCGTGATGCTTTACTACTTCCATTGCGGGGACCTCCAATGGATGTAATAGCCCACCGGGCTTCTATGACTCGGCCTTTAACCTGTTGGCACAACATGCACCTTGGGACAAACTCGGCCACCTCCTCGGGTGATGTGCATCTTCAAGAACCTTCTTTCTCTCATCGTGCCTTAGCCATCCCTTGTCATCTATAGCGAGGTGACTTACCATCTCGCCTCGAATCAACTTGTCCATGATCTCGACTAACTGCGGGTCTTCTTTCTGTGAAGTCCCTACTTGATCCAGAAGGGTAGGTCTAAACTCAAGGGACGCTTACTAACTAACTAAACTGAGAGAACTTCTTACTTCGGTTGCATTCCTTGGAGTCTTCCAATCCTGAACTGCAACTACTTTAGCGGGATCCACCGCTAAGCCTTGCTTAGAAACTATGTGCCCAAGGAATCTAACTTCCCTTCTCCAAAAGTGACACTTTGGAGAACTTGGCCTTCAACTGATGCGCTCTAAGCGTATCCATCACCTCCACGAGATGCCTTGCATGCTCTTCCTCATCCTTAGAGAAGATCAGAATATCATCTACGAAGACCACGACAAACTTGTTCAAGAACTCCCTGAACACCCTACTCATCAAGTCCACGAAGTAGGCGG
Organism: Allium sativum; assembly: GCA_030737875.1. NCBI lineage: Eukaryota > Viridiplantae > Streptophyta > Magnoliopsida > Asparagales > Amaryllidaceae > Allium > Allium sativum. The sequence goes on from JASFAX010000025.1 coordinate 18,491,846, forward strand.
GTGAATTAGTCAAACCGAATGGCATGACCAGCCATTCTAAGAATCCATCCGGAGTTCTGAACGCAGTCTTGTCTATACTATCCTCAGCTACTCTGAGCTGATGGAACAGATGTTCCTACAAGCTGATCAAACAAATCATCGATCCTTGGCAATGGTTGTCTATTCTCTTTAACTCACGATAATCAACACAAAGTCGAAGAGAACCATCTGCCTTGGTAGTAAATACTACAGACGCTCCCCATTCAGACATACTTCATCTAATGAAGTTCTTCTCAAGCAACTCCTTGACTTGCTTTCTTAACTCTCATCTTGCGGGGCCATGTGCCTTACCGGCCACGAAACTTTCTTGGCATTATCAACCAGATAAATGCGGAAATCTATCTCTCGTTTAGGGGTAACCCCCTTCACTTCCCCCAAGATATCAGGATATTCTCGGACCACCCTCACCGATTACAAACTATCGATAGACGAGTTGAGGGATTCAAGATAACACAACATGACGGGACTCATAGGGTTACTAGAAATTTTTAGGGTATTACCGAGGCGAGTCATGAGCCTCACAACCCTATGCTCAAAAATCAAGGATGGCTCCAAAACTGGACAACCAATCCATGGTCAAAATCAACCCATACCCCATGAAACCGAGAATATAAGCATCACGCGAGAATTCAAATCCACGTAGATAATAGACAAATGGGCGGAACCCCCAATTGGATTTGAAACACACACGGGATCATTAACTAGACTAGTACTTAGGTGCAAACTATCAACAAGATCAGATGAGATAAAGCTATGCGATGCACCATAATCAAACAAGGTACGAACTGGAAAATCAGAAATATAAACAAGACTTTCAACAAAAATACTACCTCGATCGGGAACTGGAGCGACATTGAGAGCATGAACTTGCCCTCCTGAAGGTCCAGCACGCTGAGTCTGACCCTGGCCTTGCCCTTGCTTCTTCGGGCAATCCTTACTGAAATGTCCAAACTCACCACAATGAAAGCATTCGCCATCCTTCCTTTTCCTCTTCTTACAATCCTTAATAAGATGCCCAACTAAACTGCAATAATAGCACTTTCCCTTTTTGTTATTGCCCTTGTTGTTGTTCCCCTTGTTACCTTGACTTATGTTCTTGTTCTTATTGCCTTGACTGCTCTGACCACTTGGATTACCCTGATTTCCTTTCCACTGGGAATCAGTCTTCTTGGCTTGAGTATCATTCATCTTGATCTCCTTCTTGTCACTCCTATTCTCTTCATTGAGTAGGGCCATATTCACCAAACTATCGAAAGTTGCCCCCAAGGGTATATGAGTCATGGCTAAACCATGTAATGGCTCGTTTAATCCTAGAGCAAAGTATAGGGCCTTCTTCGGAGCTGTGTTAACCAAGTCTAAACCGACCCGAGCCAGTTGATTAAACTTATCTATGTATTCCCTAATAGTCATGTCCCCTTGCTTCAGTGATAGGAACCTTAGTCCAAACCTTCCCCGAAAGTCATCCCAAGTCTCAATTGGCCTAGTAGCGGTGGTGACCACCCACCAACGTGCAGCTTCTTTCTTTAGCAACCATACTGCCAATAAAACCTTCCTACGGTCATCTATATCAAAGGAGGCAAAAAGATCTTCGGTTTCTTTCAACCAATTCCTGGCCTCTACGAAAGTCTCGGTTCCAATGAAATTCTTGCAACCCATCGCCCTAAAGTCTTTGCAAATCTCCGTGAAATCCTTTTGTGGATGCTGAGGGGGAGGAGGAAGAGGAACCTGAGCGACAGGAGGAGGAGGAACATCAACTACCGGAGGAGGAGTAATATTTGTGGGGCCGGCTTCGGTCGCCCTAGCCTCCAAAAGTCTCCTATACCAAACAGGTACGTGTACTCCCTCCGGAATGGCAAAGTTATTGGCCATACTGAAAACGAAGAAAAAGATAGATTCAGAATGGAGAAAAACGAAGGAATTTTGCTAATGGCTTTTTGGGGAATAGCCTTTAAAATAAACTAGACTTTTCTTTGGAAAATACTTTATACTTGGTTTTGAAAATAGTTTTCAAAAAGTTTTCTAAAAACCTTTTTGTTCCTTCTCGTAAACCATATGCTCTGATACCAAATGTAACAGCCCACCTCCGCCAGGGTGTCTCTTGCAAGCACTCTGACTTTGGAGGGGCGTTTGAACCAGGTAAACATGCATAATGATCTATCAAGGCAGAACAAGAACATATGTATATATGTAAACAGAGTAAATATCATAGATAAAACAGCGGAAGATTTCAAACCATTTCAAAACAAGTCTGGTACAACATAATGTCAACTTTCCAAATACACAAGTCTAGATAAAAACAACATTTCTGAAAAACTGAAATACATGAGTACTATCCCCAAAATAAGTGATAACCATAGCTAGCTTCATGTCAAGACCGTACATGAGCTAAAATCCCACAAGCAAGCGATCAGAAATCCAGCTAAGCTCCAATATTCCCTCCCTGAGAACCTGGGGGGAACGGAAGGAAAAGAGGCGAAAGAAAACAGGTCAGTCAAAAAGACTGAGTAAGCCCTACTACAATCAATGTAAACTGATAAAGTTAACTGGCATGAGAAGCAGGGATGAACATAAGGATAACAACATACTAGCATGATGATTAACTAACAAAGTAGATAAAGGTGTCATCGCATAATCAGGATTAAGGTTTTGCACCACAGGTGTACTAGTAAACTAACATGACTTGAATAAACAAGTATTGATCCCTTGGCCCAAGCTTTGGCCCAATAACATGAAATGACCCTAATACAAGGTCTAACCAAACGGTCTAGTCGATCGGCTCCCTATAAGCCTAACTCGTCACGTGTTGGTGTCCATACGACCCAAACATAATTGTAGTCGAACTGTGATGGGTCCACCCTTCGGGTGTATCAAGCCCTAGGGTGCCAACCCCTGGACACCATAAACATGAGTGCACAGTCTCGATCTACTGGTACCCATGGGTGACTTCTCCAAATACGGACTACGTGCACGACCATAGTCCGTCCGGAACTACATCGGCGTACCACCCGGCCATCGTTTATTTGGTCGCTTACCTCCAGCCCAGTAATCGTGCCCCCTCCCTAGCCTAGTCCCTAGGGCTTTAATGATACAAACTGGGATTACTGCTGGAGTGGGCCCTCATTGCTAGGATTTTTCTAGTGGGTTAAGTACGGTTTAACCCTCTTGATAATCATGGATTAACTTGGTTAAGTGTAACGATGAGTTCACGACTTAACCCTGACTAATCTACCAAGCCCAAATTGGTTAAGTATTAAGTGGACCATGACTTAACCCTAATCACGAGGCATTAGTTAATTTACTGCGCCTTAACCTCTCACATTAGACCTTGTTGTGGTTACTAGTTAAGCCGGTCGGTTCCGGGTAGCTTTACACCACAACTTGGTCTAACCTCGGGTTCAAGGTACAACATGGCCAACTTCTCACATTGGGTCCTATTGTTTGTAGCAACTAGTTAATCCGGTCGGTTCCGGGTAGGTTTACGCTACAAACTCAACCCAACCTCGAGTTGGTCACACTTATCTTTTCTAAGTGTCATGTCCATCATGTTTCCAAAACATGTTACAAATTTTCAAGCAATTGGGTAGACCTAACTTAATAGGTAAATTCCCAATGGGTAGACCTAACTTAATAGGTAAATTCCCAAGCTTATGTTTTTATGTCTTTTAAGTTTACCCAACCCCAAACGCAATCCCATCGCTTACATATCGCCACAGCGCATAAAGGATAGAAAGAGGGAACTTGGCATAATCACGACATAAAGGTGTTGAAGCCACAAGTTCAACATGGTGGCATATGAAATGGACATATGTTCATATACTTGCATATTACATTTTTAGGCCTCAATAGCATGCATAAAACCAAACTTGGCATATTGGTGATACAGGGTGCTAAACGACATGTAGAAATGGCCATAAGTTCGCATCTAGCCTCACATGCAAGTTATCATAAGAGATATGATAACTTACATGTTGCCAAAATGCAACCTTTGGCATAAAGCTTGAAGCTTTATGTTCATAAACCCAAGATAAGCTTGCATAACATGATAGCATGAACAAAATGTTCAACCCAAACTTGCATAACATAACTTGCATATCATATGACAAACTTGCATATCAAACTTGCATAACATAACACGATAAACTTGCATATCATGACATGGCATACTTGCATAACATAACATGATGAACTTGCATATCATAACATGACATACTTGCATATAAACTTGCATATCACAACATGATAAACTTGCATATCATAGTATAGCAAACTTGCATATAAACTTGCATATCACAACATGATAAACTTGCATATCATAGCATAGCAAACTTGCATATAAACTTGCATATCACAACATGATAAACTTGCATATCATAGCATAGTAAACTTGCATATAAACTTGCATATCATACATCTAACTTTAGAGTTTAAGTATGAAAGTAGAATAGGGCTTACGAAGGCACAAAAGATATGACAAAGCCCTTATGCAATCAAATAGACCCAAAATGCAAGCTCTAACATAAAAACCCTTGAGCCAAAATGATCAAAACTCTTTCTTTATGATGCAAATATAGAAACTTGACTTGAATGCAAGCTAATGATGCTCATACAAGTTTGAAAACACTTGTATGCATGGAAAATCACTTAGAAATTTATTTAGGAATTTTATGAAGAGAGTGGAGGCCATGAGAGGATTGATTTTGCCATAGTTTAGTTACTAGAATGAATAATGATGATTTAGGGTTAGGTTAGGGCCTTATTTATAGAGATTAGGATTAGTTCTAGCCTTAGGATTAAACCCTAGTTCCAATCTCAGCCCTTAAAATCGAATCTGGCCCCCAAGCTCAACACAAACCCAAAATGGTGCACCAGGCAGAACTGCCCGGCTGGACCAAGTCGACAGCCCAGTCGACAGGGCTGTCGACTTGGGTCAACCAAGTCGACTCCCAAGTCGACAGGGCTGTCGACTTGGGTGCTCTGGCGGGAATTTTCCCGCCTGGCCCAAACTGGCCCAAATATCCAAATTCAAACTTGAATTTGAAATCTGTTTTTACTTTGAAATTTTCTGAAAACTTCGTTGGGCCTTAATCGGGTCATACGGACTCCGATTTTCGAAAACTCGGACTCTATTTCGCGTATTTTTCCGAGACGAACGCAATGGCATAGCCGTTTTCCCTTGATTCAGATTTTTGAATTAAATTTTGCCTCGATTTACGTTATAACAGGTTATTGAAAATACGGGTTGTTACAGCTACAAACACAGCTGTGTACATCCTCAACAGGTGTCCCACAAAAGCTGTAAGAAACATGACACCTATTGAAGCATGGAGTGGGGAAAAACCATCTGTAAGTAATTTAAGAATATTTGGCTGCATTGGTTATGTTCATATACCTGCTGAGAAATGTTCTAAATTTGATGATAAAAGTACAAAATGTATTTTTACTGGTTATACTCTGGAGACTAAAGGTTACAGGCTATTTAATGTTGAAACTAACAAATTGGTTGTTAGTAGAGATGTTCTATTTGATGAAAATGCAGCCTGAGATTGGAAAGAAAAACAAGTTGAACATGTCAATCTACCAAGTTCTCTGGAAACAAATGAAGAAACCTGAAGGAAGAGAAATTATCGGGTTAAAATGGATCTACAAGACAAAATTAAATCAAAATGGAGAAGTTCAAAAGCATAAGGCGAGGCTAGTCGCTAAAGGCTTTACTCAAAAGCCCGGCGTTGATTTGTCAGAAACATTTTCCCCAGTAGCAAGACTTGAAACCATAAGAACCGTGATTGCTCTTGCTGCACAAAAGAAATGGAAAATTTTCCAGCTCGATGTTAAGTCAGCATTCCTAAACGGAAAGCTAGATGAAGAAATTTACGTTGAGCAACCACAAGGATTCTTAGTGGAAGGGGGAGAAAACAAAGTGTACAAACTCATAAAGGCCCTTTACGGACTTAAACAATCACCTCGTACATGGTACAAGGAGATTGACACATATTTTCTAAAAAATGGATTTCAAAGAAGCAAGAATGAAGCAACTTTGTATGTGAAGAAACAAGGAAGCAAGATCCTCATTGTATGTCTCTATGTCAATGATCTCATTTTTACAAGAAATGATAAAGTGATGATAGAAAGCTTTAAAGAACACATGATGAAGTCCTATGAGATGAGTGATTTGGGGCTACTTCATTATTTCTTGGGCATTGAAGTATCACAAGGAGCAGATGGGATTTTTGTTTCACAAAAGAGGTATGCAAAAAGTATCCTTGATAAATTTAAAATGTCAAATTGCAAGCCAGTTTCAACACCGCTGGTTGTAAGTGAAAAATTATCAAAAGATGATGGAACATCAAAAGTAGATTGCTCTCATTACAGAAGTTTAGTGGGTAGCTTGTTGTATCTTACAGCAACAAGGCCTGACATAATGTTTGGAGCAACTCTACTGTCAAGATTTATGCAAAACAAGTCAAACACATTTTAGAGCAGCAAAAAGAATCCTGAGATACTTGCAGGGAACAATTGACTATGGGATCATGTACAAAGATGGAGAAAATCTGAATCTAATTGCTTACTCAGATAGTGATTGGGCTGGAAGCATTGATGACATGAAAAGTACATCTGGCTATGCATTTTTACTTAGAACAAACATTTGTTCCTGGCTTTCAAAGAAGCAGAAAGTTGTTGCACAATCATCAGCTGAAGCTGAATATGTGGCAGCTTCAAAAGCAACATCTCAAGCAATTTGGTTAAGGAGGATACTTGAAGACATTGGAGAAAAACAAAAGGAAGCTACAATTCTACTCTGTGACTATAAATCAGCCATTTCTATAGCTAAGAATCCAGTGTGTCACGAGAGCACGAAGCACATTGCAATCAAATATCATTTTATCAGGGATGCAGTTGAAGAAGGGGAGATACAACTACAATATTGTAAGACTCAAGAACAGCTAGCAGACATTTTTACAAAGGCTCTTCCAAAAGAAAAATTCTACTACTTACATGAACGCATTGGAGTTGTCAAACAAGTGCATTAAGGGGGAGTGTTGAAATTAATGCACTTTTATATTTATTTATTATAGGTTCATGAACCAAGTAATCAAAGGACTTTCATATTTATTTATTGTAGGTTCATGAACCAAGTAATCAAAGGTCATCTATAGAGTTCTCTAGAAAAGATCATCTATAGAGTTCTCTATAATGTTCTGTTGAAGCTATATAAGCATGTTATGGAAAAGTACTATATGTGTGAGAGAGATAAAAATAAAATAAAATAAAAAAAGATTCTTTCATCTTCTTCTTTTTGAGCTCTGCTGTAGCAACTCATTTACATTCCTTCACTCTTTGATCTCATGTCGCCTGCTTTAACTTCTTCAATAGCTCATCTTCTTGTAATTTCTTTTGGGTTTCTGCTTCCTGTAATTTCTTGTTGATTTCTCTTTCTTCTGAATTCTTCTGGCTCTCCTCTGTAGTTAATTCTTGGAATCTCTTCACAGTATCACCTTCTTGTAACTTTTCCATGGCTTCCTCTTCTCCTCCTTTCTCTGAATTCTTCAGTTTTGATTTCCCCAACTGTTCAAGAATGTGTTCCCGCAGTTTGTATATTTTATTTTTATAGCTCGTTTCCATTTCTTCTAAAACTACTTCGGCTATTGATTTGAGTTGCTCATCATTTACAGATTCTATCACCGTCAGAATTTGATATAAGCTGGACAGAACTCCAAAAGCACCACGGTATATTCCATAAAACCCAAAGTGATCAAACCAGGTAGAATAATTCTTCAGTAAACCATTCTTGATCAGTGAAACGCTCTTGTCTATGTTTTATCACATTGCTTCTTCCACTTCTGAATCTCCTTTGAATCGCCTCTCTTTTTGGTTGGAGAACTTGTCAAAATGGAATTGGAAAACATGGTTCTGATTCCTTTATAAACATCGCAAGCTTTCTTGCAGCAATGATCATATGCTTTAGGTTGATCAACTTCCCATTTCGGAAACATGGTGCTCCATTCATTGATCATGGTTTTGATACACTCGACTGTAGTGTATATTAGTCTTGAGTAGAAGATGAGGGTATCTAGGTTTTTTGCAGATTCCACGAGTTCCCTCAGCTTTTGGCACTCATTTACTACGCCAATAACCTGTAATGAGGCAAAAGCCCTAGTTGTACCCTCTGGATATTGTTCAATGCAACTGGATCCAGAGCTGGAAGAGGAAGCTTCAATATCTTGGTTCATTGATAAAGAAATTGGGTGGAGGTTAATTCTTTTTTCTTGGGTTTGAACTTGAAAGTTTATGATGAAAGGAATGCAAATGACAGGTCTATTAAGGAGTTTGCTCTTTATATAGGAACAACTGCTGCTTTTATTTAGGTGTAAAAATATGTGTAATCTGTAATAAGATTATACCTTTTAACACATGTTTACTTTGTTCAAACAGTGCGACACAAATTTTCTTTATAGACCAGGATGTGTAAGTTTTGAAAATATTAAATGACAATAAAATTGAAAGGGGGCAAAACAAACCCAACCAATCCTCCCTCCAACCCAAAAATATAAGTTCTTGAACATTTAAATTACTTGAAATATACGTACAATTTTTAAACGGTATATCTAGAAGGAAAAACCTGAATGATCTACATGCATAATATTTTTTAGTAATTGTATACCTTCAAATTTGTTGAAGGAACCCAGACAAATCACCTTCTTCCTATATTTCCCAACGCAAACATACTCAGACCTCTTCTTAACAGGAATACTATCATGCAAATTTGTTGAAGGAACCCAGACAAATGACCCTCTCGCACTATCGACAAATGGAACACGTCTTAGGGTGCAAAAAAAAACAGACACAGCGGAGAGTTCAGCATTTTGAAATGGTTGAAAGATTGTTAGTCCACGTAATCAATATTAGTTTCCTGTTTTCTTGTTTAAGTAATAGATTTGTCATTTCCATTAAAAAAAACATGGAAGATAAATACAGACTACAGTAAACGGTATGATCAGCTGTACAAAAAGCTTCGGCTCCATTCATCACATATCAAGAGGCATCACTAACGGCAGCTTATATTTAAACTAGAATTAACCTCAAAAGATAAAAATTGCTACTACCAACACATACAAAATCTGAGTAGGACCAAAGTTTACACGCAGAAAGAAAATTCTGTTACAATAGTAGAATGCGGGGTTCATCCGTTAATCAAGATCAAGAAAGAATTTATACACGCCAAGCAATTCACAAGAATCTGTTTTGATTTTCCATACCTCTTCTTAACAGGAATACAATCATGCAAATTTTCTCAAGATCTTTTTCCAGAACATCAGTACTGCGATACTTCAATCATGAGCCTCTTTTATTTTCTTCAATAGTGCATCGTCTTCTTGTAATTTCTTTTGGGTTTCTGCTTCCTGTAATTTCTTGGTGATTTCTCTTTCTCCTGAATTCTTCTGGCTCTCCTCTGTAGTTAATTCTTGGAATCTCTTCACTGTATCACTTTCTTGTAACTTTTCCATGGCTACTTCTTCTTCTCCTTTTTCTGAATTCTTCAGGTTTGATCTCCCCATCTGTTCAAGAATGAGTTCCTGCAGTTTGTATATTTTGTTTTTATAGCTCATTTCCATTTCTTCTAAAACTACTTCAGCTATCGATTTGAGTTGCTCATCGTTTACAGATTCTGTCACCGTCAGAATTTGATATAAGCTGGACAGAACTCCAATAGCACCATGGTATATTCCATAAAACCCAAAGTGATCAAACCAGGTAGAATAATTCTTCAGTAAAGCATTCTTGACCAGTGAAACGCTCTTGTCTATGTTTTTATCACATTGCTTCTTCCACTTCTGAATCTCCTTTGAATCGCCTCTCTTTTTGGTTGGAGAACTTGTCAAAATGGAATTGGAAAACATGGTTCTGATTCCTTTATAAACATCGCAAGCTTTCTTGTAGCAATGATCATATGCTTTAGGTTGATCAACTTCCCATTTCGGAAACATGGTGCTCCATTCATTGATCATGGTTTTGATACACTCAACTGCAGTGTATATTAGTCTTGAGTAGAAAATGAGGGTATCTAGGTTTTTTGCAGATTCCACGAGTTCCCTCAGCTTTTGGCACTCATTTACTACGCCAATAACCTGTAATGAGGCAAAAGCCCTAGTTGTACCCTCTGGATATTGTTCAATGCAACTGGATCCAGAGCTGGAAGAGGAAGCTTCAGTATCTTGGTTCATTGATAAAGAAATTGGGTGGAGGTTAATTCTTTTTTCTTGGGTTTGAACTTGAAAGTTTATGATGAAAGGAATGCAAATGACAGGTCTATTAAGGAGTTTGCTCTTTATATAGGAACAACTGCTGCTTTTAGTTAGGTGTAAAAATATATGTGTAATCTGTAATAAGATTATACCTTTTAACACATGTTTACTTTGTTCAAACAGTGCGACACAAATTTTCTTTAGAGACCAGGATGTGTAAGTTTTGAAAATATTAAATGACAATAAAATTGAAACGGGGCAAAACAAACCTAACCAACCTTCCCTCCAACCCAAAAATATATATTCTTGAACATTTAAATTACTTGAAATTTACGTACAATTTTTGAACGGTATATCTAGAAGGAAAAACCTGAATGATCTTCATGCATATATTTTTTAGTAATTGTATACCTTCAAATTTGTTGAAAGGACAATTTGGATATTTGCCAAGGCCCTCTATTCTCCTATATATGCAGCCTTCATGGTTAGATCAAAATAACAAGGAACCTTGTGAGTCATATGTTTGTCGTTGTTCTTCATCGCTCTTCTTCTCCAACAATATTTGTAGTCATCTAGATATTCTTTCCTTTTCTCAATAAGATTATTGATTCAATTGTATTTTGTTTATTTTTTGTTTTGATTCATTGAGTGTAAACAAAAATTTGTTTTTGGTGAATCAATAAAGAGGGTGGTTGAGTGGAATATCTTGTGTATTGTTATTATTTCTGATTTATTGTGTTATTTTCAATCAAATTTATCCTCAAGTGATTGGGTGAAAAAATCATGTCTTTCTGGGCGTTTTGTCAAACTCCCGCTGCGCACAAAACCCCAAAACTTCCAATATCCCAAGTTGTAACCTTTTACCCAATGCATATTTTCATCCTCTTTTTAACTTGAATTCAATACCTTGCCCCAAGTCTTCACAATCAACAGCCAATTTCTATTCTTACGTGCGAGATCCCTCTTCAGCTTAAAACAGATCAGGTGTAGCTCCCCAATTTGTGTGGCTGTGGAAGGAAATGGCGGCTATTGACTGCTAGCGTTGTGGTTCTAGCTGCAGTTGTTTAGGAGGGATTTAAAAAAAAAAATACAACTGTGATTTAAGCAGCAGCAAAGGCGATGGATTTGGATGGTTGAGGAGTCGGGTACGGGTTCGTGATAAGGTCGCGAGATGGAATGATTGTTGCGGCTGTAGCAATATTTTATTGTTTCAAATCAGCATTGAAATCAAATTTGAGTGTTTTTTATCTGTATTTATAATAAAGTGAATAATAGTAGAGTAAGCAGTGTGGATCTCGCTAGTTTAAAGTTTATCAAAGTGGATGCGATGAGAAGTGAATTAATTTAGAATGGGGAAGAAGGAGAAAGAAACACCTGTTAATCTAAAATCGAAAATGCTTGAAGGCCCGGTTTCCAATTTGTCAAAAATTGAGAGAAGAAACATAATTTTCGGCTGTCCCCACCATTACACCATTACCATAGACAAGATTACCTAAATACCCCCCTGAAATCCTTATTTTCCACTGATTCTCACATTTTGCCGTTTCCACCTAGGGGTGAGTGCTTGGTTTGTTTGGTTTATCCGATGATACATTTGTTAAATCAAACTAAAACAATTAACAATGAAAACCAAACCAACCAAATTAAGTTTGGTTGGTTCGGTTGGTTATTCGATTAAAACGAACTAAAAATATTCTACATTTTGTGTTTGAAATATTCAATATAATTTGAAACAAATTATAAATATATGAATGCAGTATTATTATTTTTTTGATTTTTATTATTAATTTTGACACATAAGTGATGATTAATATATACTTAAATAACTAAACTAATCTAAACTATTTATTATAATACTGATAATTTTGAAAATATAGTAAAAATTCGGTTAATTTGGTTAAACCAATAACCGAACTTAATATTTTTTTCAAACCGATTACAAACCATTTTAATTTCCAAACCGAACCAAACCGACCAAAATAAATTGATTCGGTTGGTTTATTTGGTTTAACTGAATAATGCTCACCCGTGTTTCCACTCGGGCAATGTAGCATCATCCATCTATTAGTGGGTGAACGGACAAGGAAGTTACTATGCTGGAGCTTGACTTAATGGGGTAGACTAATTCCGACCTATTTAAATTTGAGAATGATTAACATACACAACCGTAAATACTATCACAAGGATAATCAAGCATAGCCACTAGATTAAAACAGTAAAATGAATCTAGTTCGTCAAACATTTACATGTGAAAAATCATTTAATACTGAATTAAAGATTGAAAATTCAGTAGCTAACCAGTTTCAGATATTAAAAACTAATTAGTAGCTGAATTTAAGTCTTTAGTTTTTTATATTAAATACCTCCCCTTTTACAATCATTTGTCATCAGTGGCGGAGCTAGCTTGTAAGGTTAGGTAGGGCAAAAAATTTTTTAAAGCAAGTCCAACATCTCCAAATTTCTTGAAAGCCTCTTACATATATATCAATATGTGTCTGCATCTTGCAAATTGGATAAAGCAACAGTTGGTTGAACTAATTTGTAGCTGGCTAAGCTTCAGATAGGGCGAAAGCTGATGTCCAGCTGGGGCAATCCATCAAAACAGGTAGTTTTTTGCCAGTTCTTCAAAATTTCAGCTAGGGCGATGGCCCTAGCTGAAGCAATAGTAGATCCGCCCCTGTTTGTCATTTCCCCTTTTTTTTTCTATAAAAAAATAAAATCATGGAAGATAAATGCAGTAAAAGGTATGATCCAACACAATAGTGCTGAACAATTAGAGAAGAATTGGAGTTGGTTAGAGTAATGGATGGGGAGAAGGAACATCGACAGCTAATCGTGGGGATTAGGGCAGGTAACTAAATGGAGTCGATATGGGGAATGGAACATGTCTTCGGGTGCAAAAAAAAAAAAAAAATTAGAGACATAGCGGAGAGTTCAGCATTTTGAAATGGTTGAAAGATTGCTAGTCCACGTAATCAATATTAGTTTCATGTTTTCTTGTTTAAGTAATAGATTTGTCATTTCCATTAAAAAAAACATGGAAGATAAATACAGTAAACGGTATGATCAGCTGTACAAAAAGCTTCAGCTCCATTCATCACATATCAAGAGGCATCACTAACGGCAGCTTATATTTAAACAAGAATTAACCTCAAAAGATAAAAATTACTACTACCAACGCGTACAAAATCTGAGTAGCACCAAAGTTTACACGCAGAAAGAAAATTCTGTAACAATAGTAGAATGCGGGGCTCATGCTTTAATCAAGATCAAGAAAGAATTTCTACAAGCCAAGCAATTCACAAGAATCTGTTTTGATTTTCATTACCTCTTCTCAACAGGAATACTATCATGCAAATTTTCTCAAGATCTTTTTCCAGAACATCAGTACTGCGATACTTCAATCATGAGCCTCTTTTATTTTCTTCAATAGTGCATCGTCTTCTTGTAATTTCTTTTGGGTTTCTGCTTCCTGTAATTTCTTGGTGATTTCTCTTTCTCCTGAATTCTTCTGGCTCTCCTCTGTAGTTAATTCTTGGAATCTTTTCACTGTATCACTTTCTTGTAACTTTTCCATGGCTACTTCTTCTCCTTTTTCTGAATTCTTCAGGTTTGATCTCCCCATCTGTTCAAGAATGAGTTCCCGCAGTTTGTATATTTTGTTTTTATAGCTCATTTCCATTTCTTCTAAAACTACTTCAGCTATCGATTTGAGTTGCTCATCGTTTACAGATTCTGTCACCGTCAGAATTTGATATAAGCCGGACAGAACTCCAAAAACACCATGGTATATTCCATAAAACCCAAAGTGATCAAACCAGGTAGAATAATTCTTCAGTAAAGCATTCTTGATCAGTGACACGCTCATGTCTATGTTTTTATCACATTGCTGCTTCCACTTCAGAATCTCCTTTGAATCGCCTCTTTTTGGTTGGAGAACTAGTCATAATAGAATTGGAAAACATGTTTCTGATTCCTTTATAAACATCGCAAGCTTTCTTGCAGCAATGATCATATGCTTTAGGTTCATCGACTTCCCATTTCGGAAACATGGTGCTCCATTCATTGATCATGGTTCTGATACACTCGACTGCAGTGTATATTAGTCTTGAGTAGAAGACGAGGGTATTTAGGTTTTTTGCAGATTCCACGGGTTCCCTCAGCTTTTTGCATTCGTTTACTATGCCAATAAGCTGTAATGAGGCCAAAGCCCTAGTTGTACCCTCTGGATATTGTTCAATGCAACTGAGCCGGAACTGGAAGCGGAAGCTTCAGTATCTTGGTTCATTGACATAGAATTTGGGTGGAGGTTAATTCTTTTTTCTTGGGTTTGAACTCGAAAGTTTACTGTGAAAGAAATTATATTTCAGGAATGCAGAATGCAAATGGCAGGTCCAAAGTGAGTTTGTTTCTTTATATAGGAACAACTACTCCTTAGTTGTGTGTAAAAATACGAGTAATAGGCAATAAGATTAAACCATTTTACCAATGGTAGGTGTGGTTCTAGGGCGGTTTGAAGTACAAACCATTTCCGTATAGAATAAAATGATTGATAAAAAATACAAATTATCCTATTAACTGTTTAGACAATTCGGTTTTGATATGGTTTCACTGTAATATGGTCCGGTTTTGGTTCAATCTAGTTTAAATTCGTATTAAATATGAAATAAGAGAACTACGGTTACGAAGCATAATTAAAAAATTGGATTTCAATATTCCTATTTACGGCGACGAAGAATAAAACTATCACTATATTTTTTCCTTTTCCGCGTGGTTCGGATTCGTAGTCTCTAAGAAGCAGTAGCTTACGGGGTTGCCAAAACTGATTTTTAGGTGGAATAATGACATCAGAGATAATATTGTTTCCATAAAGACCTTGAAACAGGTTGCCATAGTCACCCTTCGTTTTGCTGGGATGAAGTCCAGCTTCATGCGAAACTAATGCTTCTTTCTCTTTACCAATGTCAGTAATTGGAGATTACACAATTCAAAGATCAATTTAGAATTTTGTGTCGTTGTTACTTAAAGATTAAAACACACGGTATTATCCTAAATTGAAAGATTAACTTCTAACTATATAAATGCTTCAATTCTACGTTTAGTGAAAAGTAAAGTTATTTTTGTACTTTAACCAAACGTCAAGGTTAATTAATGCATAAACATTAGCATTGTCCAGAAAATTGATATGGAAACTATTATGTTGAAACTATAGATTTTCCTTTTGTGATAATGATTATTATTAATATAACAACAACATAAATATGCTGAAAATAAAATATTGATCGTTAAAATAAAAATTTATATAGGAATTAGATATATTTTTATTATAAGATTACTAGTGCAGTATTCGTTCTGTTCAATTGGATTTAATACGGTTGGGTCAACATTCTAAACTGCAACGGAACCCCATCATTGCGGGTCAGTTTGGTTTGGGATACACTACAAGAGAAATAGTAGTTTCCAACGGCCAGGGGCCATTGGCGGCCGTTGGAAACGCCTTTGGAGGCCGTTGGTCAACCCGTTGGTATATTATTCAATGGTTTCCAACGACTTCCAATGCAAACAATGCTCATTTTCCAACGGCTTCCAACTGGTAAATATGGCCATGTGTCCCATATTTCTGATCAAAGGGACGTTGGAAAAGGATGAAAACCATTGCAAAATAGTCGTTTATCGTCGTTGAAAATCATTGATATACAATGACCAGTAAGCCGTTGCTCGCCGTTGAAAATCTGGGTGTTTTTTTTTTTACAGATTTCAGACTTGCCTCTTCAAGCCGCACACTACACATACAACCATCGAAACTGCTCCAATCCGAGCATATAACTCAAAATCTGAACCATATATACACCCAATCAAAATAAAAAATAAAAATCAAACACAAAACACATTAACTAACCAATATTTACATAGCATACGTCGCCAAAACATCATAATTCATGTCCAAACGTAGCCAAAACAGCACAAGCATATCCAAACATCATAACCAACACACCATACCATCACCAAAGCATCATAACATGTCCAAACCATCAATATGTACAACAAACATGTAGCAAGCCTCACCAACTCTCAAAACACAAACACAACCATGTCCAAACGCTAACATGATCAAGTCTCTCCACCGGAAGATGAAGGTGACGTACCGTACTGGGCAATGAACTCCGCTAGCTTCTGATTAAGCAACTCCATCTGCTGGTCATGCCGATCCTCACACTCACGAAGCTCCGCAATTTCTTTTTTTAGCTGTTCGATTACTTCCTTGTCCTGAGCCCTCTGATACGCCTCCTGAGATGATCTAACCTGTATCATTTACAAGTACATGTATAATTAGTCATGTCATAATTTTTTTTATTAACAACATTGTTGTCTTTGTTTTACTTATACTAAATGATCTTATTTTATCATTAATAAGATGTCATTCCAATGTATTTTTAAATGTATTCGAAAGTACTTTGTATAAAAGTAACTGATTATTTTAATTTGAATTTTACTAATAACCTTATTATTTTTTTATGAATATATTAAGTAATGGGAAATATTTTTTAGTTATTCCAAAAATTAAAGCGCACAATGTTCATAGTTTAGCACTTTAGTCCCATCATATAATGATATTTGCATATAAATTTGTTTGAAGCAGTTGATATTTTACATAGACAATTAGTATTGGATAACATCGAAACTGAAAGAAGCAAAACTATGAACATTTCGAAAATAAATAAATTATATAATTAAATTACATGATTATCCTCAAGGTATACTCTTAACCTCACCAATATTTTTTGTATGAGTGATGTAAAATGAGTTGATAGATAATTGTTCTGCATTTGTGATGTAAAATAATTTGAGTATTACCTCTAGATTTCCATAACCGTATCGTCTGTTCCAGGTAGGCTTATCCATGACAGCATCAAATATCATGTCCTCCTCATCCTTGGTCAACTCAGTCCTCCCAGTAGATTCCGGTAACTGTGCCTTATGTGCTTGAAATTTCTCCTGTTAAACGTAAAACAAATGAAATTAGATAACACTATCTTAATTAAATTATACCTATAACTTAATTATTCTATACTTACATATCGCTCGCGCGCCTTCTCATCATGGTCCCAACTGTACGAAACTGAGCCTGTGTCGTTAGTCTGACTCAGTGTATGAGTATGCTCGAAAACATCCCAGTACGACACAGGAGCCTTACGCGCTCTCTCCTGAAATAAGCATGCATATACATATATATGTGTGTTGATAAATTAAAACTTAAAGTTAAATCAACTATTAAATTTAAACGAAGAAATTACTAAATATACCAGATCCTCTCGATGGTGCTGGAACGACTTTGACCCACCTCGATGCGTAATAGGATTCTTGCTCCTGTTAGCTGCATTTCTCTCAGACGAGGCCTATACATTTAATATTTTTTTAAATGTATTATTCCAAATCACATATTAAATGAATCGAATAATTTAAATTAAATATGCAGTAAATTTACTAGAAAATCCTCATTATTGTTCCAATAAGCAAGCAACTCATCCCACACTGATTCGCCTATCCAATTCGGTTTTTTCCCACCTGATTTCAAATTGTTCATTGACTCTCTGTAATTTTTTGCCACTTTAGAATTCCAGTGGCGCTTGACGACATCCAAATCTGTCTCCTGCAGATCCACTGAACCCTGCATTTTAAAAAAAAAGTAGCATACATATATGAACTTATTAAATAAGAGCATGAGTACTTAACATAATAAATGTTATATCACACATACCAGAAAATCCTACCATATAGTCTCCTTCACAATGTCGGGTACCGACGTCCATGTGGGCCAACATGCAGTCGTGCAAGCCTGATATGCACGTCTAGATATCTTCAAGATTGTGTTGGATGGCTCCAACTCAAACCCCCGTGATAAACGAAAAATACTTATGTCTATTCGAACAAAAATTTATATAATTTATTGTACTTGAATTAAATTTATACTAAAAACTTAGTATTTACCCTCTGTTGGCTTTTGGCTTAAGCCAGGCCACAGGACGAGATAAGTCCGACGAACCACCCTCATCACCACCTTGTGACATCACTTGTTACAGATAACAACATAACGTATATAGCATAAACATGAAAGAGCTATGTAAAAACAAGGTATGAGATAATATGAGTAGGAAATGTTATGATTCAATATGTATGCAAATATTTTGAATATTTGCATACATATATGCAAATATTCGTTCAGAATATTTGCACAAATGTATGCAAATATTCAAAATATTTGCATACACGTGTGCAAATGTTTATCAGAATATTTGCATACATGTATGCAAATATTTTGAATATTTGCATACATGTCTGCAAATATTCGTTCAGAAATTTGCATACATGTATGCAAAAATTCATCAGAATAGTTGCCTACATGTATGCAAAAATTCAAAATATTTGCATACATGTATGCAAATATTCATTCAAAATATTTGCGTACATGTATGCAAATATTATGAATAACACGTAAAAATGAAAACAGAGACCAAATTTACAATAAGTTTATGATTGGATGTGAGCCTAATTTTGAAACATAATAGGGATGTGACACTAATTTTCACTAAAAACAAAAATAAAATTACCTTTTTAAAATGAGGATTATTGGTTAGTCGTCCTCATCACTTTCAGATTCTGACTCCATTTCCTCGTCCATATTTGGTTCATTTGTAGTCTCAAATACGTCAATTAATGTGTTTGATTCATCGTTTAGAGGTCCAAAATCTGTTTGATCATCGGTTATTACTACTTCTGGATTTTCGTCGACATCTGCTTGATAAGCTTTGTCGTCGACAATATTACGTCCGTCAAAAGTAAACCTTGCCTTTGTTTTGAAAACAGCCCACCAATCTATTTTGTCTCTTCTCGTAGATGGATAAGGAGCATAATAAACTTGAAGAGCTTGTTTGCCAAGTACAAAAGGATCGTAGATGGATAAGGAGTCCACCAATCTATTTTCACACATCAAATTATTAGGAGGCATATGCCGCTTCGCAGCTTGTACAACAGCTGTAAATCCAGCTTCTGTGAGGTTGTATTTCGATTTCATCGCAATGTATTCAGCAGTCACTGATAATTGAGTTCCTCTTTCACAACCTTCGCAAATGGGTTTTTTCGTTGCATCTAATAAATCATATATATTTTTGGTTTGAATAATTGGTTCTTCTTCATCATTACCATCGTCATCATTACCATCGTTATCATTAAATTGTTGAACTAGAAACATTGAACGTGCAGCATCTTCAACCATTTGTTCTACGAGATTCGTCGTAGCAATTTCATTATTCACTACCTCCTCAACTTGCGTAGAAGTAGATGCTAAGGGTTCTCCATGACGATCCCAAACTGAATAGTTCGGCACAAAACCATACTGACGCAAATGAACTCTAACCATTTGTGGTATCAAATGCTTCAATAATTTGCATCTACTACATGGACAACAGATTTCGACGTCGTTTCCATTATTACTTAACGTGAAATCAATAAACACGCCGACACTGTTAATAAATTGTTTCTTTATTGTGCCATCAGTTTCTCTTCGTTGGCACATCCAGCTTCGATCATTAAAATAATCGCGATCCATTTTTCCTAAGTACATATAAAATTAGAAAGAATGTTAAAATTTACAATTTTATTACTTTTATAACAATTTTTGTGTCCGTCACTAAATTCTCAAAATTCCCTTATAATTGATATATGCATGTTATGTTGAAATATATTCACAATTTTATTACCGAATGCATGTTATGTTAATTGATCATTTACTGGTGTGTCATCCTACCTCCCATTACAAATACAATAACGTAGTTAAATCACGTAAATCTTTTCAATTTAAACGATTCAACAAAATTTCGGCAGCACTTCCCTTTAGTTCCCTGAACAGTACACAATTGCGTGTACACATGGAACATAAAGGAAGTACTTTCGAAATTTTGAGAACCGTTTAAAATGAAATATTTTACGAGATTTAATTTCGTTATTGTGTTCGTAACTTGTCCAAAACAAAGGGCGAACCCAACAAATATTGTATATAATGAATATAAATGTCCATTTTGTTAATAAAACGAACATTCACATAACGATTATATACAATACTTATCAGACGGGGCCAAAAAAACTCTCTAAGGCTTTATGAATGTAACATATTACGATTTAGTTTTTTCGTGATTGAAGTGTATTTTTTCAACTTTGATTTCGAAATTTCAACTTAAAAAAAAATCATAGTTGCAGGTTTACGATCAGTTGCAGAACTCAAAAAAAGGCCAAAGCTCAAGTCGTGCGCGTTTGTGCGCCTTAGCGCCTTAATTAACAACTCTGAATTGTACGTATATGAATTATATCATATATACGTATATTTTCAACATTGAATCAAACTGTATAGTCATACGTTATATACAGAATTAAATGTTGTTTTCGCTAAATATTTATAAAACATACACATAAATATTTCTATTTCCACTACATGTTTTCAACAAATTAAATATATTTTTCAATGCATACATCACTATATATGTATACATATATACATATTCAACTTGAACTAATTAATCCCTAGATTAGCAACATAATCAAATAAATCTATAAATACAAATGTACTAACAACAACCAATTAAACTAACTAAAACGCTAGATTAATTAACAACTAAGTAATTTATAAATAAAAACCCTAAATTAGCAACTTAAATGATTAAACCCTACAATAGTGACTAATTAACAGCATCATACATACAAACATACACTAATTAACAAAATTAGGGTTAATACGCACAAACATACACAAACATACCTTCAAATTGGAGAGAATCCGAGATTAGAGAGGAGAAGAGAGTGCCTTGACCGACTTGGAGATATCCTTGGTGGATGGGGGCGCGAAATAAGGTGATTTCAGAATTAAAGGGGTGGGATTTGGGGGTTTTTGCAAAGGAATTCGTGGTGAAACAAAATGGGAAGAAGGAGGAAGCCTCGGGTAAATTTGCTGCAGGCCCATGTAACGGGTACCAACGGCCTCCATCGGTTTTATAACCGACGGCCGCCAGCGGTTTCCAACGGCGTATATTTGTACTCTGTAAGAAAATACCAAATTTTGGCTTCCGTTGGAAGCCATTGATCAACAGCCGTTGGAGGCCGTTGGAACACCCCGTCGCTATACTGTACAATCCTTGTAGTGATATTTGCTTTATAGAAAGGATTTAGTTAGATTTTCCGTGCCGTTTTAATGGCTCGGTCTGTACGATTTTCGTATTACGTTGTGGTTTATGCACACCCTTACTTTTTTACTCATGTTTATTTTGTTCAAACAGTGCGACAAAAATTTTCTTTAGAGACCAATATGTGTAGGTATATAACTATTAAACGATAATAAAAGTGAACGGGGGCCAAAAAGGCACCCCACCCCCCTTAAAAAAAATGAAGACCTCTTCAGCATTTAAATTAGGATAACTCACTGAAATATATGCACCATTTTTGAACAATATATCTAGAATGAAAAACTTGAATGATCAGCATGCATTTTTTCATTGTAACTGCATACCTTCAAATTTGTTGAAGGAGCGTGGACAAATCACCTTCCTCGTATATTTCCCAATGGAAACATACTTAGACGTCGTTTTCAATTGTTGAGTATTTAGGAGCGCTTCTCCAGTAAGCGTTTTTGTACCGAACACTTATTCAACAAATGCATAATTGTTGGGTGTTGTTCAACAAACATTCAAACAAATTATATATATGCTCATATGCATGACATATGAGATGTTATGATATGTGCAACATACGTGCATATAACTACTCTTACAAAATTTCTACATAATTCTGAATAAAAAATCAACATAATTGTAATTTTATTTTTGGAATGGTATTTAAAGATTGTAATCTAGTTTATAATCCAAAACCTCCACTTGTAAATATATTTTAAATTTTTTCCTTCGTGAGGTTCGAACTTATTATATATTATTTGCAAGTAAGGTTGTCTTTGGAACTTCTTGGTCTGACAAACAAGTTTGTATATCTATTCTGACTATGAGCCCTAAGGCACAGTTTTACACCTGAATTGTAATGACCCGCATTTGCAGAGGTATTATAATTAATTAATTTAATTATATAAATAGTGATATATGAATTTAATGGTCGTTGAATTAAATAGTGGTGAATATTTAATTAAAATAATAAATTAAATAATATATTTAATTATGAAATAATCAGAATTGGCTGAAATGGCGACATGGTGTGAACTGGATCATCTGTGATATTTAATTCAGTTTAGAATTGAATTAGAATAACGAATATATTATTTGAACAACAGTTTGAACGTATAATTATATTATAATTAAAATCGAGCTTGAAATGGCGCTGTAGTTCGTAAATTGGCGATTTGAACTTCAACTGAATGTACAGGATTCGTTTTAAGCCGGATTTTTGTGAAACAAGAAACATGTGGAGCTGGTGGAGTATATCTTTCTAGTGGAAGAGAAAAATGGGGATTTCGTCGTGTAGATTTTGATTTATGTCCAAATCAAATTTTAAAATAGTCGTTATAGAATCGTTTATCGACCGTAACGGTTTATTCGATATAACTAGATATTGGGTTTGAATTTAGTCAAGGTTCTTTTGAGACGTAACGATAATTTAATTTTTAGAATTTTACTAAAAATTTTAATTAATTAAATAAGCAACTTTTTATTTGGAGTATTTTGCACCCTGTAATCAACATTTTTAGGCTTCACAATATGGATTAACCTACGAACGTTATTATATTTTTGGGATCGTGGCGCCTTGCTCGTCACAACAGTATGTTTATTTCTGTCGATAGAAGTCCGTAATCGAGTAGAGTTGCACATAACGGTTACGTTAATTTCAAAAGGGACACGGAATGTAATTTAAACAACACGTCTTAGAATTTCAACTATTTTCCTTGGAAACCTAAACTACCCTAAAGTTTCGCGTGGAAGGTTTGAAACCAAAGACCATGCCGAAGTCCACAAGAGACCACGTCAAAACTAATGAGTGACACAAGGATCTACACGTTACGTTCTCGGTGGCTAAGTATAGAAATATATATATTATAATGGTGTCCCTTTCCATTACCAGTAAGGAATCAATCGTATAAATATCCTAAATAAAATGAACGCTCTAGGTAAACAAAATTTGTAGCCGCCCCTCTCTCAAAATGAATGGCTGAATTGTTTCTTATCTCTTCTCGATTTTTCTGCCCAAAACTATTCAATAATTCACAAAATTCGTGGAGGGTGATGAGGTGTACAACCTGTACAGTTGCGATGAAATTTGGACTCTTCGATTTGCAAGAAATTGGTCTGGAAGTCGCAGGTTTGAGTGGAGTTTCTGAAGCGAGAAGGACTTCGAGTGGTACGATTTTCAGGGTAGAGAAGGAGGACCCGTAAGGATTGAAAATGGCGGTCTAGTGGTGAACTCCGGAAATCAATCTCTGACACAATAGTGAGGGGCAGACGTGGAAAATGTTTCATGGAAATGGGTTATACAAACTGTCGCAAGTTTTGAAAGTGAAGGGGGGGGTGAAAGCTCGACGTCGGTTTTCAGTTACAGGCGATGATCATGGTGGTAACAGTGTGACGGTGCTGGTGGTTCATATATGTCGATGTTCAGATTGATTTCCTATGTTCATTTGTCTTAATGAAAGGTGGGAGCGTGAGCATAATGGAGTGGTTGGTTAACGGAGTGGGTGGTTTTGAGTTTTGTGGAAGAAGATGTATACGAGATTCTCAAGTCCTGGAAGGAGAAGTGAGGGCCCTGTGGGTGCGGATGGATTGTGGGCTGTTTAATGGGTGAGGCCCATTAACGAATAATTATTTAAAGTAAATGATCTTTTAAAAATGTATACAAACTTCTAGAATTGATAACTATCTAATACGATATCAGAATCCCGCGAAACAAGATCCGTTGGGATCGTATGGACAGTGGCTACACGCTGGAACCGATTGGGATTGGATTGGAGCTAGTTTGAATTTATGGTGAAATAAACTGTTTGATTCAGATCAAACAACAGTTTATCGTTCTTTAACGATGAACTGCCAAAGTGAGTAAATCTCACTAACTCTGAACAGTTTATAATTTCATGTTGTAATTTTAGAACTATTAAATATTGGTAGATTGACTGTGTGTTGACTGTTTGATTGAACTGCTAGTCAGTTAGTGAATTTCTATATTGATTCTGTTTAACAGAATATATCATATGGAACTGAAAGTGATGTTGATTATATTGTGTAACATCTGTGGATGCAGGGAAACAGGTTGGAGGAATCCGACCGGATTCCTCAACAGTTATTTTATTGTTTTCATATATTGTGATATATGATGTGATTTATAATCTATTGTTGATTATATGTGTATGGACGATATTGGACATCGTAATTTGATATGTTAAACACCATAACATACCGGGATTTGGAGAAAAGGGGAATTTGTCAAAGTGAATACTGAAAAGAGAATATTTATAAATAGAATATTTATAAATAGAAATTTATTTATAAATGGATTATTTATAGATGGAAAATACTTAGAAATAAAAACCCTAAAGGAATTATTTGCAAACCATTTGCAAATAGGGTAGAAAGAAAAATGGTTGTAAACCATTTACAAATCAATCAGAAAGAGAAATGTTTGTAAACCTTTACAAATGAAATCAAAAGAGGAATATTTGTAAAACACTTTACAAATGAAATCGAAAAGGAGATATTTGTAAAACCATTTACAAATAGAATTAAAAAGGAAATATTTAGAAAATAAATAGAGTTATAAAAAGGGAAATTTGTTTATAATCGAATAGGATGTTATAAAAAGGAAAACGTTAAAAAAAGGAAAATGTTACTAAAAAGGAAATCATTTGTAAAGTGAAGAACCGTTACTAAAAGTAAATCTTTATAAATGAATAGTTTATTCGAAAAGGAGTTAATCGAATAATAGTTATTCGAATATTAGTTTATTCGAATAGAGTTAAAGGAAAGGAATTATCGATTATTAGTTAATCGAAAGGAGTTATCGATTATTAGTTAATCGAAGGGGTTATCGATTATAGTTTAATTGAAAAGAGTTATCTATTTGTTTAATCGAAGTGAGTTATAGAATATTAGTTATTTGATGGAGTTAATCGATTAGAGTTAAAATAAAGGAGTTGATCGAATATAGTTTATTCGAATAGAATCAATAGAGTTATCGAATATTAATTATTCGAATGAAATTAAATAGAGTTATCGAATATTAGTTATTCGAATAGAGTTAAATGGAGTTAAAGGAATAGATCGAATATAGTTTATTCGAATGGAATTAAAGGAGTTAATTGAATTTGGTTTATTCGGATAGAGTTAAAGGAGTTATCGACTAGAGTAAAATCAAATAGAGTTAATCCAATAGCGTTAGTCCAATAAAGTAAATTGAATAGAGTTATCGAATATACCTTATTCAAAGGAAAGAATTATCGATTAGAGATGATTCGAAAGAGAGTTACGTAAGGAAGTTTGTTAAAGAATTAAAAGGGTGAACTTTGTCTATTTCAAGTTTAGAAACGTTGTTCAGTTAAGGTCTGAGAGGTAGTATTACCCCCAACTTGATTGACTCCATTTTTAACTAAGGAATGGTTAAGGTTCGATAGTGAAGGTTGGTTAAAGGAATTTAATTAATAAGCGTAACGGTTTGAGTTGGCATCGCGATGGTTTGTTTAAACATATGCTAAGCCCAATGAAGGAGTTTTGGAAAAGTTTTCCAAATAAGAACCAGAAATGTTTTCTGATATAGAAAACAAGAAATGGAAATGTTTTCCAATGGTAATAAAATATATTTTCTAAATTTAGAAAATAAGAAATGTTGAATATAGGGAAACTGGAGATGAAAAATGAACTAAGGAGATAAATGTTAAATGATGTTTGATTGATAGAATTTCCATCTGGAAATAATATCGTTGTTTGCACACGTGTTTTTCTTCGATAGTTAAATCACAGATTATCGAAGTTTTGACCATTTTAACGTTGTTAATATGGAGAGACCGGTTGGATTATTATCCGAAGAACCACTATGTATTGGCATAAGCGTTGCGAATCATATATGCCAAAGATAATTGAAGATGGAGTAAAGTGCAAGGGCTATTGTATAAGTCTTAGATAACAGTGCCTAAGATGGATGTATTGAATAGTGCCTTCGGTTCATCCTGTTCCTGGATGACTTGTATGGATGAATGTCTGACAGAGTATTTCCAGAAAGGTCACGTACATTGATTTCTTCAACCGTACCAAGAGTGGAAGCGGAGAAGGAAAATTCTTTAGCTAACACATAATGTATGGTTGTAGACGTCAAATTAGTGATTTTGGATGGATCTGACAATGTGGCATTCGAAGTGAATCTGGTGTGATGATAAAGCGTAGCTTCTAGCCTCACATCCGGTAAATGACAGAAATCGGGCAGGCAGCATGGTTAAGTCGGTCGCTCCGAAGTAGGGTGTATAATCACCTGATCTAGAGTTTCATTTACTTCTAAAAATCTATTGTTGATGCTGTCCCATTCGGGAAACGGTTGCTGATCCCAACCGTTGGTGATATACATTCGATACACTCAAGCGAAATGAGTGGTCGGTCATGTGTGACCGGGTTGCAAGATGTTCTTGTTGAATCCAGTGTATTCCTTTCTAGAGGTACACTAGCGAAAGGTGGTTCCATACCTTGTCATAGTTGGAAATCCATTATCCAATACGTGCTTGCGGTTTTGATTGTATACTATATATGTAGAACGTGAGATGAAAGCGTTTCTGCTAGATGATTATTACATTGTGGTTGATAGACATTATTATAATATTAAAAGGGTTTTGATATAAAGATAATTTGGATTCTCATAAGGTAAAAACCCGTTCCGTTATATGGCGTGGTCTTATGAGATATCGTTTACTTGTTCAAACTGTTTTAAACTGTTTTACTCACACCAGTCCCATGACTGACCCGGAGTTTATTTTTTTGTTTCCCTAAACTCTTGGGTACCTAAATTTGTACGGGCAGTCAAGTAGTCGGGATTTACAGATATACTGGAAGAGCTTGGAGCAGGAGGCTTCAGGATTATACAGCTATAGTTATTTCCGCTATGTTGTAAGTGTTGTACTTTGATAATGATGTATATTCAAGTACAGATGTATATTTCAAGTTATGTTATATATATTGTATGTTATTCGTTCCGTTGTGAGGTTCGTGTTACTCTTATGTTGTGTTGTTCTTCTTCTATTCTAAGTTTCTATCTTATCTTTCCTCACCCTCTGTTTTCTTTCTATTAATTTCCTGATTTTCAGTTTAATTTGGGGTCGGACTTGAGTTTTTTGGTCAGCTCAAATTGGACCGGATTTTCGGGTCATTACAGTTGGTATCAGAGCATAAGGTTAAGTGAATTACCTTGGCTCTGTGGCGTGACTCGGTAAAGATAGGGTTAGTAATACCCTAGATTGAGTTTGAGTGTATATATACGAGTGCGTATTTGTAATTTGATATAAAGTGGTTTTATATTGTGGAGATTCATTGGTTGAGTTGTTTATGGGTTCTGGTCGATCAATTTGATCCAGTGTATCGGTAGGAGTTTGTAAACACTCGAATACGATAGGTCGACACGATATGTTTTGAAAAGAGGGTAAATTAAAATAAGTTTACCCAAGGTATATCTTGATACAGAGAAGATATATATGTCAAAATTATAATATAGTGGATATATTGGTAGTTATTATAATCGAGTAAGATTATAAATTAAATGGTTATGTAAATAACCAATCAGAATTCATATAAGTGAAATACGTGAAATCAGATGAGTTGAATCTGAATTTAAACCAGAAATTGAATCAAAATTCTGGAAAATTGGACAAATGTTTGTAAATGGATTTGGATTAAAAATAAGGAAAATTTAAGATCCTGGGAGATTTTAAATTGTTTTACAAGCCGTGTGAATTATATTTTGAAATGAATTTCAAAGTGGAAATGTTTAGAAATGGCTTTATAGTATTGAACTCACTTCGATCGCTGGAAAATAGATTCCGATGATGACATCTGCATCATCAGTATTCATTTTCGAGTTGCAAGTGACGAATTACTACCAGAGATACTGTTTTGAATTTGTTTTGGGAAAGACAAGTTGTGTTGAATTTCAAAATGGAATTTATAATATAGAATTTGATATATAGATTTGAATAATAGAAGTGATATAAAATTTGAATAGAAATTGAATAGTATTAACTAATTCAAAGAGGAATTAGTTAATTGAGTTTTGAATTTGAAGTTGAACGTTGAAAGGTGAATTGGATTTGTAAATGGATATTCGAAATCGAATATAGAACTTAAATTTGAAATTTGGATTCAAATTAGTTAATAAGCAAGTTAAAATATATTTGAACATGTCATGTTCAAATATAAAAGTGAAATAGACTAAAGAGTATGTATTTAATTCATATATGAGATTTTATGCGCTATATCGGCTAGCCTCTTGGCTTTTTCTTTTTCTTTTGGATTGGTGAGGGCAATGGGAGGCTATTTGAAATATCCCGATGCTCCTGGTACAAAGGGGGTTATGGCGAATTTTTCCGGGAATTTAAGGAGTTAGAATATATTTAAGATAATTTGATAGTTAGAAACCAACGTATTCATATATATATATATATATATAGAAGTCGATAAGGAAACGAACTTAGAAATAGAATAGTAAAATCAAAAAGGAAGACTAAGAATAAAATCTAGTAAGAATAGAAAGAGGAAGCGTATACGTGTTTAAAAGTGAATAAGTAGTTGTATGGTATTGATTATTTGAGTAAGTAGTCATATCTGTTTTGACGTCATAAATGTTATTCAGTCAAGGTCTGAGAGGTAGTTATACCCCAACTTGATTGATTTCATTATTAACAAATAAATAGTAAGATTTCAGGCTTGAAGATCAATGTTGAATAAGAGTTAGTTGAATTGTCGTAACGATGTTTTACACAACATCCGTTTTAACCCAAATAAGTGTAAGCTTGGAAATATAATAAAGAATATTTCCTAAGTATAGAAATAAACGAGATCGGAAAAGAGATAAGTAATTGGAATATTTTCCAATTACAAATCGCATATATTTTCTAAAGTTTAGAAAATAAAGGAAGGCGATATTCGGAAACGTTTCCCAAATAACATAAAAGGCCAATATGGTTATTGAAAATATTTGGTTAACAAATATTGATAAAGAAATAGAGAAGTGATTTAACTAAATGGAATATTAATTAAGGGCTTAATGACATGTTCAAAAGGAAAATTTGATTTTTGAAAAGAGTAAACTGTTTAAAAACTCCCAGGGAAAAGACTATTGGAATTAAAAACAAATTTAACAGAAATTTGTGAAAGCAAAATTGAATTAAAGTAAAGCCAGTAAAGTGGTAACTAAGATTGAATTAGAATGATATCAAGACAAATTGGATTGTGAGATTCAAATTTGAAGTGTAATCTGATAATCAAGTTAAGAGTTCGGAATCGAGAAGAAACTCGAGTTGAAATGATATTTGGCTCGGATATAAGCGAATGGTTGTGTTGTGGATAAAAGCAGATTGGAATTTGATTGGGATGACCCTTGTATCCGCTGAATTGATAACAGGTGGAAAGGATAAAATGATATGCCGACAAAAGGTACAAGTTTATATTTCTATTGGATATAAGATTTATGAGCCAAATGGGCAAGCCGCTTGGCTGTTTGATTTTCTTTTGGGATGGAGATGGCCCAAAGAGGCGAGTTGGAGTTTAACCTATTGACCAGTACAAAGGAGGTGTTGGCGAAATTTTTCAAAAAATTAAGGCGTTAGAAAATTTTCATGATTTTTTGAAATTTTCTTTGATAAGAATTAATTAATAATTTAATTGAAATTAAATTGGTTCAGTTCAAACTGAAGTTAAGAAGTGAACAAATATGTTCTAACCAGTCGATAGGGTCGTTCTCTACCTTAGCAATTTCGAGGACGAAATTATTTTAAGTACGGAAGATTGTAATGACCTGCATTTGCAGAGGTATTATAATTAATTTATTTAATTATATAAATAGTGATATATGAATTTAATGGTCATGGAATTAAATAACGGTGAATATTTAATTAAAATAATAAATTAAATAATATATTTAATTCTGAAATTATCAGAATTGGCTGAAATGGCGATATGGTGTGAACTAGATCATCTGTGATATTTAATTCAGTTTAGAATTGAATTAGAATAACGAATATATTATTTGAACGACAGTTTGAACGTATAATTATATTATAATTAAAATCGAGCTTGAAATGGCGCTGCGGTTCGTAAATTGGCGATTTGAACTTCAACTGAATGTACAGGATTCGTTTTAAGCCGGATTTCTGTGAAACAAGAAACGTGTGGAGCTAATGGAGTATATCTTTCTAGTGGAAGAGAAAAATGTGGACTTCGTCGTGTAGATTTTGATTTATTTCCAAATCAAATTTTAAAATAGTCGTTATAGAATCGTTTATCGACCGTAACGGTTTACTCGATATAACTAGATATCGGGTTTGAATTTAGACAAGGTTCTTTTGAGACGTAACGATAATTTAATTTTTAGAATTTTACTGAAATTTTTAATTAATTAAATAAGCAACTTTTTATTTGGAGTATTTTGCACCCTGTAATCAACATTTTTAGGCTTCACAATATGGATTAACATACCGATGTAATTATATTTTTGGGATCATGGCGCCTTGCTCGTCACAACAGTATGTTTATTTCTGTCGATAGAAGTCCGTAATCGAGTAGAGTTGCACATAACGGTTACGTTAATTTCAAAAGGGACACGGAATGTAATTCAAACAACACGTCTTAGAATTTCAACTATTTTCCTTGGAAATCTAAACTACCCTAAAGTTTCACGTGGAAGGTTTGAAACTAAAGACCATGCCGAAGTCCACAAGAGACCACGTCAAAACTAATGAGTGACACAATGATCTACACGTTACGTTCTCGGTGGCTAAGTATAGAAATATATATATTATAATGGTGTCCCTTTCCTTTACCAGTAAGGAATCAATCGTATAAATACCCTAAATAAAATGAATGCTCTAGGTAAACAACATTTGTGGCCGCCCCTCTCTCAAAATGAATGGCTGAATTGTTTCTTTCCCCTTCTCGATTTTTCTGCCCAAAACTATTCAATAATTCGCAAAATTAGTGGAGGGTGATGAGGTGTACAACCTGTACATTTGCGATGAAATTTGGACTCATCGATTTGGAATAAATTGGTCTGGAAGTCGCAAGTTTGAGTGGAGTTTCTGAAGCTAGAAGGACCTCGAGTGGTACGATTTTCAGGGTAGAGTAGGAGGACCCGTAAGGCTTTAAAAATGGCGGTCTAGTGGTGAACTCTGGAAATCAATCTCTGACACAATAGTGAGGGGCAGACGTGGAAAATGTTTCATGGAAATGGGTTATACAAACTGTCGCAAGTTTTGACAGTGAAGGGGGGATGAAAGCTCGACGTCTGAAACGAGAAGGAATTTCGCTCGGTCCGAACCAGTCGCTAAACCGACCCAGACCGTTCGAAACGCCCTATCGTTTGAGAACAGGACAAAATAGAACGCATACAAAAGAACATTTTATTGTATATTACAACAATGCATCAGATTACAAGAATATACAGAGTATAAATGAATAATACACAGAAATAACAGAGATTTAAATTACATTTAAATACATAGCAGCGGAAAAATAATACAATACACAACTAGAAGAGATATACGGATACAAAGCTTTCCGGATATCGTTCCAGCTGTAAACCAGGATCCTGTGAATATAAATCTGCAAAACCAAAACTACTAGCTGCCCGTGTCAAAATAAGGGCACCCAGAGTTTAGGTTAAAACAATAAACTCCAGGTCAGTCATGTGACTAGTGTGAGAACTAAAACGGTTATTAATCTTTATTTTTAAAGTTAGGCAAATCAAGGGACCAAGCCATATAACACGGAACGGGTTTCCTCCCAAGAATACCAGTGCATAAAACAAACAGCGCAATGCTAAATAAAGAAAGATGAAGCTGTTATAAGACCCAGGTCCTATCACACAATGCAACGCAAGCCGGGGGATAGGGTTTTCCCTTATAACAGCCAAAGAATGCTTGATACGTTTAAAACAAATCATTTGATACTATAATAAGTGCATAGCGTATAAAACAACTTCAAATCATAAGTATCAATCATAGGCGGCATGGGTACCATATATCATGTCGCCATACTAGTTCTACAATTAAAACCGCAAATGTCACGTATTTGGAAATTGGATTTCCGTCTGTGAACTGAGGCTAGGGATCGTCCTCACCGTCTTCGAGAATCTCTAGCCCGAGCCTCAGGGTCAGAGCGCATCGACCCTTGGATCGTCAGGGCCGGTCCACCGATGTGGATTAAAATTCCTGAACACTACGTTTCCCCGCCCTTTGGGGCGTAAATGAGCCAACGAATGACTCCATCGGACCCGGATCATCCGATCAAACCGAGGCGCCTCGCAATAGCAACAACCACATAGGTGAAAAGTATATAAATGTCAGGGCTGGTAGGTCACTGACACCACCCTAGCTAGAAAGAAACGCATGCCCTCCCTGAGGTCCTCTCCCGTTTTTGGTTCACAACCGGGGTGTGAAACTCGCGAAGTAAACGTTACACAAAGCTACGCCACAAAGGCCGTGCTTTGATCATCACCACAAGACTTTGCTTTTCAACAGAAGCCTTGATCATTTGCATCTTAGCATGCCACACAGGCAATTCACTCCATGCGTTTGATATCCATCAATATATAACCCCTGAGCTCGTACGTCTCAGAGAAGGGCGTTAAGCAAGAGAATAAATTCTCCGCCGCCAAACAGATATATATTTAATAGAGATCAATCACACGGACTAAAATCCAATGTCAGACACACAGTCCATTTGCAAGTCCGTTCTGGGTCTGAACGAAACCGGAGGCACCTAGTACCCCGCATATCCATCGATCTCCAAGTATGTCTGGACGATCACCAACTGTTTCCATCTTCTTGGGTGTACAGCCCAATCAAGATTATCAGTAATTATCCAAACGACGTGAAGACTTCCGGTCTTCAACCACCGTCTTCATCTTCGACTTATCGTCGTATCAGTTATTCAGAATGGGATAAACCCGGTCTTTCCGAATAACTCGCGTATATTTTAAATAAGTGTTACACAAACACAACATACGCCTCATTCCAATTCATCAGTCACTAACCGTAAATTAATCAAGAGAATAATTTCCCAAATATTAACCCCGAAGGCCGAAACCAACATCAAATCAATATCCAGAAAACCATTCTGCTTAGCTAACCGACAGTTAGTTTCAAAATTTCACATTCATAGGGAAAGGTTCCCATTAATTTTATCCAAGGTAAATTCCTGGAATTTATTCTCTAATCTTCTTTTGAATTTCGATTCAACTGGTCGGAATTAGCGAACCTTACCGAAGTAATCATTGGTTTTAATTTCCCAATCCCAACCTATTCATCCCATGAAGTAAAACTGGTAATACTTCATATCTAACACCACGGTGTTATCGGTAAATTCAATTACCATTTCACGTTCAAATCTAATTAAAGATTTAACTATCGCCTGGAGCAAAACTGGTGGTACTCCATTTTCGATCTTTTCAATCTAATTAAAGATTCATTAAAACTCCACTTAGTTTTAATCTTTAACTGGGTTAAAGAATCAGTGTCATTTAAAACACAGTTCACGATAAACCCAAAATCACATTCAATAATTATCGGGTTAAAGAACGAGTGTTATTTAAAACACTGTCCACGATAAACCCAAAAATCAATATCAATTCAATTCCAATTAAATATTATTTAATTGGTACACTTCATTAAATCTAAATAAAAAGATTTAATCTTTTCTCAACTGGGTTCAAGAACAATGTTAGTGAAGACACCATTCACGACAAACCCAAATCACATTTGATATTAAACACAAGGCTCTGAATAGAAAATATATCGGCTTATATTCAATATTAAATTCTACGACCAACAAATATCGTATTGGAAATAACGATATATATATATCTTTCAAATTTCCACAACAATATCTATATAATCACGAAATCCAACATCGAAATATTCTGAAGACAATTTCGATTCAAATCCATTCCAATGCAATCATTGGAAATTCTGGTTATTTTCAAAACCCTTTTCAAATTCAATTTGTTTACTTAAAAATAAATAGAATTATAATTCTAGTTCAAAACTAGTTCATTTTGATAAAAATCTATTTTTATCTTTTCAAATATGGAGTTTTTCATCCCAATTCTTCACAAATCATTTCTTATGATTTTACATAAATTATTCCTATTTTTAATAATTTTATCAAGGCCCGTACAGTCGATTTCCATCAATGGCCATCGAACTGCACTTACAGCGACCTTTTTCAAATTTGATTTGGACATAATTCCAAATCCAACCGTTAGATTTCTAATTTCTAATATTCGTTAGAAAGCTCTTTTCGATACGAACCCAACGGTTCCGGTTTTAGGAGAATCCGATGGTCGGATCTCCCGTAATGTCCGTTTGAAATAAATGGTCGAAATTCACGAACTGCCGCGGCGCGGCGTGTTCTATTCAGGCCATTATATTATATATATAATATATATTTCGTCGATTTCTATTTAAAACGAATTTTATAAATCGTTTTAAATTCATTTTCAAAAGCAATTTCAACTTCCATTTTAATTCAAATCAAAATTGAATTCTTCTTTATAAATTCGTTTTAAAATTCATTTCAAATTGATTTTAATTCAAATTGATTTCTAATTCAATTTCAGTTCGTTTTCAATTCAATTCAATTCGAATTCATTTCTATTCAATTTCAGTTCGAAACGATTTCAATTTTATTTCAATTCTATTCGAACTTCCAACCGTTTCAGTTTATTTCGAATTTCAAACCAATTCAATTAGTTTCGAATTTCAATTCACTTTAATATTCACTTCAATTTGAATAAAATCGATATAAATATCGTTCACGTTAAAATGGCGTCAATCTATCAACGCGGCTTCATATATTTCGATTTTCAAATATTCTATTTCAAATATTTCTAGTTTTCAAATATTCTATTTCGAATATTTCTATTCAAATATTTCTCGTTTTCAAATATTCTATTTCGAATATTTCTATTCAAATATTTCTATTTCGAAACTGGAATGAGGCCCAAACAATTACCATATAATATTACTTATATGGATTTTCTACAACACATGTATATATCAACAACGATGAATAATCAACCATCATCCAAAGTGCATTCTACACTGTATAAGCGTCAAATATAAATATCCAAAGCTCATAACAGCTTGTCAATCAATCGATCGACATACAACTAAACAATCGGGATTAGTGTACGTCAAATATCATCCCAATACCCGTGTGAGGTTTCAAGCAATCAAACACAGATTTTTATTTGTGCAGTTGGGCGATGTGTAAAATTTATCGTCCCAATCAATGTCCTTCAAATAGGTGTACATAAACAAACCGTCCGGTTTATAAATGAAAATTTATTTATTCACATTCACGTTAAAAATTATATTTTTAACGATCAAACTATTTTATTCAATCTATGAATATTCTATTCGGTTCATTTATTAAATAAAATGTTATCTTTATTTTTCTAACTTATTTTAGAAAATTTCGGCGGCATAACGGCACGATACTAGAAACGGGACAAGGCCTAGCCTTATCCCCGGTCTAGTGAAGGCCCACGCCATTCACACATCAATCAAATCAATTTCATTTCACCAAACAATTCAATTCAATCCAAATAATCTAATCAACTACACAACCAAACAATTAAACAAACAAGCCATCCATGGTCTGTGGATGACGGGTGTCGGGTGCTACTAAACACCGTCTGCATCCTAGTATATATATAACTAGAAAAAGAAATTTTGAGTGAGGAGTTCTCACCAATAGCTATCCAACTTCACGACACTTCTTTTATAGAGATCTTCATCGCTCTCGCCTTTTTGTCACCTTCGTTGCCCGTATTCTCTACATATGTAAAATCACATTTTTACTTTGCTACTCAATATATAAAAATCGAATTTTTACTTTGCTATTCAATATATAAAAATCGAATTTTTACTTTGCTATTCAATATATAAAAATCGAATTTTTACTATGCTATTCAATATATAAAAATCACATTTTTATTATACTTTATGGATAAAAATTCTATTTTTACATTGCTACTATATAGATAAAAATTATATTTTTATCACGCTATTTTTCATATAAAGATTTCGCTTTTTTACATATAAAGATCTCGCCTTTAATACGCCTATCATGTAAAAATTATATTTTACATCTTCTACATAGTAAAGATCATATTTTTAATACTTTAAAAATGTAAAAATCATATTTTTAATGTTTTAAAAATATAAAAATCATATTTTTAAATAGCTATTATATATATATCTGAATTTTTCTTTCCTATGCTAAAAGAAAATCGATTTTTTTTTATTTTTTGATTTATAAAATCAGTTACATAATAATTAACAATAATTATAAAAAAACGAATTAAAAATAATGTATAAAAACTTACAGTGTTCCGTTCAGAGGGAGGGGGTTTTCACTGTGTCGCAGGTGGTCAGGAGGGGGAAATGGCGCGTCGGGTGGTGGAGGTTTTGATGAGGCAACGGGGTCTGGGGCTCGTCGATCGAAGGGGGGGCTGAGGGAAATGTAACAACCCGAAATTTTGGAACCAATTTTAATATATATGTATTATTATTTTTGGGAAATGCGTCAGAATTTAAAGTTTTCTTTTTTTAAATTAAATTATTAAATTTAACGGGGTTTTCTTAAAATAAATTTCATGATGTTATTTGTGGAGGAAACTTGTAATTAGATAAACGTTGATTTATAACAATGGAAATTATTGTATATTTGTAATAATTAACTTTTGACTATTGATGTTGATCAAGCAAGCGCGATTTACATTATTAACTAAGATGGAATGTTGTAATCCTTTTGTTGTGTTGATATGAATGTTATAGAAACCAGCGTTACTACTGCT
Organism: Allium sativum; assembly: GCA_030737875.1. Classification (NCBI taxonomy): domain Eukaryota; kingdom Viridiplantae; phylum Streptophyta; class Magnoliopsida; order Asparagales; family Amaryllidaceae; genus Allium; species Allium sativum. Next base: position 18,529,207 of record JASFAX010000025.1, read on the forward strand.
GTTAATTTATTGAATTTCTTCGAAAAGTATATATTGATATATATTTACAAATTTAAAGAAGCTAACTTATTTTAAAGTTTGTTTGAAAGCAAAGTGTTAAGAGATTTGTTTCGCAATGTAATTTATTTTGAATACTATTTCAAGTTGTTTACAATTAAAGAAGCTAATTTATTTTAATATGGATTTGATATTAATTTGGTAAATATAAATTTAAGATTTCAATATATATCGGTTGACAAAACAAAGAGATTAAATTATTTCATTGTTAATAAATTTTGGAATTCATGACATGTTCAAGACGAGTAAGCAATGTGTCCAATATCATCATGTGTCGTTCACTAGTGACAATTTCACAAATTTAGTAAAATTTAAAATTTTTAAATAAAACTTTTCTTTAATTAAATTTCTGAATTTATCGTCCAATATTTTGCATTAGTCTATTTAGCGTTGCATAAATGTAGCACGCGTAGTTAAAATGTGCGTAAAACGAATTAGCGTTCGCACGTTCGCTGCGTTGTCTGTTCATACGAATAAATAATCAAAAATAATAAATGAGAAAGAATTAATTTTTATTCCTTTAACCGTGTTAGCCAAATAAGGAAGAAAATAAATAATTAACGCAAATTTGAACCATGAAGTAACAGTAGAAAATTTACAGTGTGAACACCAATTTAGACCGTATAATAATAAACAAAAGAAATAAATAAATAAACAAATAAGAAGGAATTTAACTTTTGTTCCCTTAACCGTGTGAGCAAACAAGGAATATAATTGCGCAGGTTAATTGCCCACTAATTAACATGGTTTTCAAATTCTAGATATATATGCATATATATATGTATGATAGGTATATATGTGTGTGTGCGCGCGTGTGTATATTAATTATGCATTCATGGTTTTAAATGGGAAAAGCAATGCAACATTAATTCCTTGCTCCTTATTTCTCATCTTCCTTTTTCTTTATTTGTTTTTTTCCTTTTTCTTTGTAAATCCCTTCTCTATCCACTATAGCATTTTTATATTAAAAAAAAAAAATTTATGAATAATAACACAAAGGTTATTATTTAAAAATGTTAAAATTGGACAAGGGGTTTTATGGGCCTTAATTGGCTAATTGAATAATTAATTAATCTAAATAAATACTTCCTATTTTTCCTATTCTTCCCTAAACATGCTTTAATGTTTGCATATTATATATAGTATGAAATGTTTAATATCACATAAATGCTTTCCTTTTAATATTAAGCACATTCATGAGAGAAATTAAATTAAATATCCATTGAAATCAGCTTATTGTAGACATTAAAAATTTGATTTTACTTGAATTGTAAATTATAATGGAATTCAAATAAGTTTATTTGAATTTGAGTTGTTTTATCAACAATAGTAGTATTTTAAAATTCATTGAAACATTTTATATTGATTTAAATATTTGTTAATTTAAACAATTGTAATATTTTAAATGAATAGAATATATTGGTTAAATTTGATTTTCTGTTTTACTTGAGAATTATAATTGAGTGTAAACAAATTTATTAGAGTAGAATTTGGTATTAAAATTTATTTGAGTTTTATTTAATTTATGTAGACTTAATTTTGTTTTAATAATAATAATGACAATTAAGGATTGTATTTGGAAATATATAAATACATTGTAGTTAATTGGCATTCATAGTAAATAAATGGTAACATTTGGTATTAAATAAAAAAAAAAATCTTTGTTTAATGGTTGTTGCCACATGTCCTTATTTAGCTGAGATTGTTTACACCGCATTTCCTTTTATCACGAGTGTTCCTTATTTCTCACGCTTCTCTCTTCTCTTTTTATTTGCGAGCCTCTCTTCCATTTTACTTCTCTGAATATCACCTACCATACCAAATTGTTTTTCCCCTTTTAGAAAATTCACTTTCACCCAACATTAAAAAAAAAAAAAAAACGAAACATCCTCAAATCCAAATCATGGTCACCGATTGGAGATGCCGCCACCGCCCACTCCTTGCTCCAGCCGTCGCCATAAGTCAACCCCATACGAGCCCTTTGAAAATTCAGCAATTTTGAGTGCGATTGACTTCTGAAAACCAATCATTGTGAGAAATTCTGCCTCTTTATTTATTTATTTTTATAATAAAAAATTTGATACTTGACCTGTTCTAGAAATTGTGTTGTGGAATTTTGTGTCGCTAAATTCCGTTGGTTATATATTTAATTTGGCTGATGACACTGTTATGCTGATATGTGAATTAGAATTACCATGGTTGTAATATAGGATTGTTGGAAATAATCATATCGTGTTGGTGACAATGGTTGAATTGTCATTTTGATTTAAATTAGATTCACCATGATCAAATTGTTGATTTTAATGGACAAGAATTAGGTTGTCTTTTTGGTTGAATTGGATTAAACAAAATCAAATGATGTATTGCCAAACTAGAATAAAAACATTGATTTTTATTTGTTGACCTTGACATTGGAATATAATATGGACATATAATTATGATTTTTAAATTAAAAGATAAATAAAGTTTAAATCTTTATTTTTGTTTACAATTGAAATGCCAATTTTAATCTTAGTTTTGCTTATAAAATACAAGCTTTATTTTTGTGAACAGAATAAAATCCAACTTTTACCCGTCACTTTGTTTACATAAAACAAAAGACAAATTTTTTTTAAATAAAAAGAATTATTTTCATGTCATTTTGTGTACATAAGATGAGACAAATTTTTGTAAACAAAATAAAAAGGATTATTTTGGGTCCATATTTGTTTGTTAAAACAAGAGGACATTTTCTACTTAATTTGTTTGTTGAAACAAAAGAACATTTTCACATAATTTGTTTGTTAAAGACAAAAAGGCATTTTTACTCAATTTTGTTGTTAAAACAAAAGACATAATTTTTTAACACAATTTGTTAACAAGATAAAAGGACAAAGTTTTCATAAATTTTGGTTAATTAAATAAAAGACCATTTTAACATTAATTTTGATTAACAGTTAAAAGGACAATTTTTAACATTGTTTTGTTTACATAAAATAAAAGGACAATTTTTAATATTATTTTGTTAACATAGGTTTTAACATAGATTTTGTTAGTAAAACAAAAAGACAAAGATTTGTTTACATAATGCGAAGACAAAGTTTTTATACAAATTTGTTTACAAAATAAATGACAAAATTTTTACCTTGATTTTTATTCTCATCGTATTTTCTTAAATAAAAATTAGAATATTTATTCTTGCTTTGTTTATCTTGTTTACAAGCAAAATAAAAGATAATTTTAACATGAAATTTGATTGTAAAATAAAAGGCAAGTTTTGTTTACATAAAACAAAAGAGCAATATTTTGTCAAAATTTGTTAATAAAAAAAAGGGACAAAGTTAACATTGTTTTGTTAATATATAAAGGATAAACTTTTATGCCATTGTGTAAACATAGGAACAGGATAATTTTTTACGTTAATTTTGTTAACAAAGAAAAGAAACAATCTTTACGTTAATTTTGTTAACATAGTAAAAGAACAAATTTTGCGCTCATTTTATTTGCAAAGTAAAGGAACAAGTTTAGTGCTCATTTTGTTAACAGAAATATAAAAGAGAAAATTTTGGTGTTTATTCTGTTTACAAATTAAAGAACAAAGTGTTACATTTATTTTGTGAATATAATAAAAGGGCAAGTTTAATCTTTATTTTACTCATAAAATAAAATGCAAGTTTTTAAATCTTTATTTTCATTAACAAATAAAAATAAAGATGAGACCTTTATTGTGATTCATCAAAAGTACACCAAATCAGATATTATGTTGTTTATGTTAAATTAGTTGAAATGACACCAAACATTGTTGTGTTAAATTTTAGTTGTAATAACACCAATACATTGTTATGTTAAATTTTTGTTGTAATGACACAAAACCATCGTGTGTTAATTTATTTGTGATGACACAAAAACATCGTTGAGCTAATTTTAGTTGTAATGACATAAATTACACCGTCATGTTTGTATAGTAGGAATGAATCAAAGATTGACATATAAATATATTTAGAAATGCTGATACTATGAAGGATATTCACATAAGCTATAGGAAATATTTATTTCAATGTATAAGAAATAAAAGGACATTTATATTTATTTCAATGTATAAGAAATAAACTAAAAAGTTATATTTTCCTATTGTAAAGAATAGAATAAAAAGTTATTTTTTTTTGTAAAGTAAAATAAAGGAAAAAAATTTATTTACACTTAGGTAAATAAATAAGAAATATGATGCTTAAACACGAGGTTGGATTGAGTTGTGATGTAAACCTGCCCGGACCCGCCCGGCTGTCCAGTAGTCACAACAATACCTATCCAATGTGGGAGGTTTAAGCATATGTAAATTACTATAAATAAATAAAACATAGAAATAAGAATACACATATATTTACATTAGATAAATAAGAGATTAAATAAATTACATTTTTATATGTAATTAAAGAATATGTTTTACACTGAAAAGAAATTACATTTATATGTAATTAAGATTATAAGAACTAAATTACATTTTTATGTAATTAAGATTATAAGGGAGAAAATTATATTTTATGTATTAAAAAAAAATTATTATTATGTGCATAAGTATTTATTTACATTTTCTTATGTAAATAAAAAGAATTAAAAGAATAATTATATGAATAGGATTTATTTACATTTTCTTATGTAAATAAAAAGAACCAATTTGTAAATAGTAATTATTTACATTTTCTTATGTATATAATAAAAAGGAAAGGTTAGAAAAGAATTAACATAAGATATTCTTTTTATGTTAAAAAGGAATATTAGAAAAGAGTTAAAGAAATACAATTATTTATATTTACTATGTAAATAGGATTTACAAAGGAAATTGAAATTATTTATTTACAAATAGTGTAAATAAATATGAATAAGAAATTAGATACATTTATTTACAATTAATGTAAATAAATATAGTAAAAGTAAACCCTTTATTTACATTAGGTAAATAAATAAGGAAAAGATAAGAATATTTATTTACATATAGAAATAGAAAAAGTTACATTATTTTCTATGTTAAGGAAATAAATAGGAAACATTATTTTCTATGGAAAATAAAAAGAAGAGTTATATTTTCAATGTAAAGGAAAAAGAAATAAAAGACATTTATGTTTTATTTGTAAATATAAAGGAGAAGATTATTTTTATACAATATAAAATATACTTTGTTGAAAACATTGCTTTTGTCGCATTAGAATTGGCGGAAAAAAAAAATATATAAATGAAATGATTTAAAGTAATAAATTATAATAGTGGAAAGCGCTACATGGTCTATACATATTTATATATATATTATATAAATTAAAACTAAGCGAAACACGCGCGGTAGTTCACGTTTTGAAATCGTAACTTTAAACGGTTATACCGAAAGATCCGACCGTCGGATTTTCCCAAAACAGGAACCGTTAGGACCGCTTTGGGAAAATCTTTTCAATGATATAAATTTCATCAAAATTCAACGGTTAGATATTCATAAGTCAAATTTGGTTGAAAACAGCGCCAGGGTCGCCCATTGACCCGAAGCATCGTTAAATTTATTCGAGCTAATTTTTATATAAATAAAAATAGCGATAGGTCGTTATCAAATATTAATAACGATAGAAAATGTTTTCAAATTATTATATATATATGCGAGAATCATTTGAGAAGACCGAGTTCAATCTCATTTCAAATGATTATACGACGTTTTAAATCTAAGAGTTGAAGACGGCGATTGAAGACCGACGATCTTCACATCGAATGGGTAACTAGTGTTGAGGTCCTTGATTGATTTGCTCCCAAGATGGGGCTAAGATGGTAGTTATCCGGACGTAGTGTTGATTTGTACGGATTTGACTTTCGTCCAGACCCAGGGCATAAGTTTATAAATGGAATGTATGTCTGACGTTGTAGTCCCTTATACTACATTCGCTGATCTCTCTTAATATATATCTGTTTGGTGGTTAACACCCTTCTCTGAGACATACGAGCTTAGAGGTTATATATTGGTAGAAATCAATGGTATAGTATGGACTGACAATGTGGCATACTAAGATGCATTGATCAAGGCTTTTGTTGAAAAGCAGGGCCTTGTGGTTGATGATCAAAGCATAGTCTATTTAGGCATAGCTTTGTGTATAGCGTGACTTCGCGAGCCTCACACCCCGGTATGAGTCAAAAAGGGGATATGGACCGTAGGGAGTGCACACGTTTCTTTCTAGCTAGAGTGGTGTCAGCGACCTGCCAGCCCTGACATTTTACTTATGTGGATGATGGATTTTGAGGCGCCTCGTTATTTTTATAGGCCGTTGGTGGTCATACTATAGGTCCAAAGGGACCGGGAAACGTGTGTTCAGGCATAACTAATCCACTGCCCATAGGCGGGGACCGGCCCTACCGCTTCCAAGGGTTCACTGCGGGGAATCCTGAGGCATTTGCTAGAGTGTCTCGAATCGGAGAGGATCTTGCCCCTAGCCTCGACTCATGATGGAATCCAAATTTCCAATACGCCCTTGCGGTTTTGATTATAGAACTAGTATTGGCGACATGCTATATGGTAACCATGCCGTCTAGGATTGCTACTTATGATTCAAATCTTTTTATTAAAAACATATATACACTAATAATAATATCAAATCCGTTTTATACGTATCAAGCATCTTTTGACCATTATAAGGTAAAACCCTATCCTCTGGTGTGCGTTGCATTGTGTGATGGGACCTGGGTCTTATAATGGTTTCATTTTTCCAAAAAGACATTGCGTTATTTCTCGATTTACTTTGGTTTATGCACTGGCAATCCATAGGAGTAAACCCGTTCCGCGAAAGTGGCGTGGTCCTTGGATTTGTCTTATTAGTTATATTAGTTTAGAATTCTCACACCAGTCCCATGACTGACTCGTAGTTTGTTTCACTTTGCAAACTCGGGTGCCCTCTTTTCCACACGGGCAGTCGAGTAGCTTTTTGCAGATATCTATTCTTTTAGCAGGATCCTGGATCGAAGCCTAAAGCTGTGTCCAGAGCTTAGAAGTCTTCCGCTGTCTAATGTATTAAATCTGTTGTAATTTATCTTCCGCTGTAGTTTACTTTATTTGTACTCTGATATTCTGTACTCTGATGTTATATTATTGTAATGTAATAAAAGTCTGTTGTTATTGTTCAAATGTTTTGTATTCCCAAAGTTAAAGTATTCGAAAATTTCCAACCTTTGGGTCAGACCTGTGTGGTTTATGGTCGATTCAAAGAGCGGGAATTTCCGGGTCTTTACAGGTGGTATCAAAGCTCTGGTTAGCTCAAATCTTTGGGATACAACTCGTTAGAACTGAACAAAAGACTCATCAGAGATTGGATTAGTAATGTCCAATAAGAATACTCATTAGAGATAGGACCAGCAGTGTCCTAGAATGAGAAAACTCGTTAGAGATGGGGTTAGCAATACCCTAGAATGAGTTAAGAGTAACAAGTTTATAATTAGCGTATTTTTGATTATATAATCTATTTTTGGAAATATGATTTTTATATATATAAGAGTATATATATTTGATAAGTTAGCTAACAAATAAAATTAATAAAAGAAAATTAAAATTTAGTTAGTAAATTAAACAACTTTTACCTTAGTGCCTTTTCGAGGACGAAAAGATTTTAAGTGGGGGAGATTGTAACAACCCGAAATTTTGGAACCAATTTTAATATATATGTATTATTTTTTTTGGGAAATGCGTCAGAATTTAAAGTTTTCTTTTTTTAAATTAAATTATTAAATTTAACGGGGTTTTCTTAAAATAAATTTCATGATGTTATTTGTGGAGGAAACTTGTAATTAGATAAACGTTGATTTATAACAATGGAAATTATTGTATATTTGTAATAATTAACTTTTGACTATTGATGTTGATCAAGCAAGCGCGATTTACATTATTAACTAAGATGGAATGTTGTAATCCTTTTGTTGTGTTGATATGAATGTTATAGAAACCAGCGTTACTACTGCTGTTAATTTATTGAATTTCTTCGAAAAGTATATATTGATATATATTTACAAATTTAAAGAAGCTAACTTATTTTAAAGTTTGTTTGAAAGCAAAGTGTTAAGAGATTTGTTTCGCAATGTAATTTATTTTGAATACTATTTCAAGTTGTTTACAATTAAAGAAGCTAATTTATTTTAATATGGATTTGATATTAATTTGGTAAATATAAATTTAAGATTTCAATATATATCGGTTGACAAAACAAAGAGATTAAATTATTTCATTGTTAATAAATTTTGGAATTCATGACATGTTCAAGACGAGTAAGCAATGTGTCCAATATCATCATGTGTCGTTCACTAGTGACAATTTCACAAATTTAGTAAAATTTAAAAATTTTAAATAAAACTTTTCTTTAATTAAATTTCTGAATTTATCGTCCAATATTTTGCATTAGTCTATTTAGCGTTGCATAAATGTAGCACGCGTAGTTAAAATGTGCGTAAAACGAATTAGCGTTCGCACGTTCGCTGCGTTGTCTGTTCATACGAATAAATAATCAAAAATAATAAATGAGAAAGAATTAATTTTTATTCCTTTAACCGTGTTAGCCAAATAAGGAAGAAAATAAATAATTAACGCAAATTTGAACCATGAAGTAACAGTAGAAAATTTACAGTGTGAACACCAATTTAGACCGTATAATAATAAACAAAAGAAATAAATAAATAAACAAATAAGAAGGAATTTAACTTTTGTTCCCTTAACCGTGTGAGCAAACAAGGAATATAATTGCGCAGGTTAATTGCCCACTAATTAACATGGTTTTCAAATTCTAGATATATATGCATATATATATGTATGATAGGTATATATGTGTGTGTGCGCGCGTGTGTATATTAATTATGCATTCATGGTTTTAAATGGGAAAAGCAATGCAACATTAATTCCTTGCTCCTTATTTCTCATCTTCCTTTTTCTTTATTTGTTTTTTTCCTTTTTCTTTGTAAATCCCTTCTCTATCCACTATAGCATTTTTATATTAAAAAAAAAAAAAATTATGAATAATAACACAAAGGTTATTATTTAAAAATGTTAAAATTGGACAAGGGGTTTTATGGGCCTTAATTGGCTAATTGAATAATTAATTAATCTAAATAAATACTTCCTATTTTTCCTATTCTTCCCTAAACATGCTTTAATGTTTGCATATTATATATAGTATGAAATGTTTAATATCACATAAATGCTTTCCTTTTAATATTAAGCACATTCATGAGAGAAATTAAATTAAATATCCATTGAAATCAGCTTATTGTAGACATTAAAAATTTGATTTTACTTGAATTGTAAATTATAATGGAATTCAAATAAGTTTATTTGAATTTGAGTTGTTTTATCAACAATAGTAGTATTTTAAAATTCATTGAAACATTTTATATTGATTTAAATATTTGTTAATTTAAACAATTGTAATATTTTAAATGAATAGAATATATTGGTTAAATTTGATTTTCTGTTTTACTTGAGAATTATAATTGAGTGTAAACAAATTTATTAGAGTAGAATTTGGTATTAAAATTTATTTGAGTTTTATTTAATTTATGTAGACTTAATTTTGTTTTAATAATAATAATGACAATTAAGGATTGTATTTGGAAACATATAAATACATTGTAGTTAATTGGCATTCATAGTAAATAAATGGTAACATTTGGTATTAAATAAAAAAAAAAATCTTTGTTTAATGGTTGTTGCCACATGTCCTTATTTAGCTGAGATTGTTTACACCGCATTTCCTTTTATCACGAGTGTTCCTTATTTCTCACGCTTCTCTCTTCTCTTTTTATTTGCGAGCCTCTCTTCCATTTTACTTCTCTGAATATCACCTACCATACCAAATTGTTTTTCCCCTTTTAGAAAATTCACTTTCACCCAACATTAAAAAAAAAAAAAAAACGAAACATCCTCAAATCCAAATCATGGTCACCGATTGGAGATGCCGCCACCGCCCACTCCTTGCTCCAGCCGTCGCCATAAGTCAACCCCATACGAGCCCTTTGAAAATTCAGCAATTTTGAGTGCGATTGACTTCTGAAAACCAATCATTGTGAGAAATTCTGCCTCTTTATTTATTTATTTTTATAATAAAAATTTTGATACTTGACCTGTTCTAGAAATTGTGTTGTGGAATTTTGTGTCGCTAAATTCCGTTGGTTATATATTTAATTTGGCTGATGACACTGTTATGCTGATATGTGAATTAGAATTACCATGGTTGTAATATAGGATTGTTGGAAATAATCATATCGTGTTGGTGACAATGGTTGAATTGTCATTTTGATTTAAATTAGATTCACCATGATCAAATTGTTGATTTTAATGGACAAGAATTAGGTTGTCTTTTTGGTTGAATTGGATTAAACAAAATCAAATGATGTATTGCCAAACTAGAATAAAAACATTGATTTTTATTTGTTGACCTTGACATTGGAATATAATATGGACATATAATTATGATTTTTAAATTAAAAGATAAATAAAGTTTAAATCTTTATTTTTGTTTACAATTGAAATGCCAATTTTAATCTTAGTTTTGCTTATAAAATACAAGCTTTATTTTTGTGAACAGAATAAAATCCAACTTTTACCCGTCACTTTGTTTACATAAAACAAAAGACAAATTTTTTTTAAATAAAAAGAATTATTTTCATGTCATTTTGTGTACATAAGATGAGACAAATTTTTGTAAACAAAATAAAAAGGATTATTTTGGGTCCATATTTGTTTGTTAAAACAAGAGGACATTTTCTACTTAATTTGTTTGTTGAAACAAAAGAACATTTTCACATAATTTGTTTGTTAAAGACAAAAAGGCATTTTTACTCAATTTTGTTGTTAAAACAAAAGACATAATTTTTTTACACAATTTGTTAACAAGATAAAAGGACAAAGTTTTCATAAATTTTGGTTAATTAAATAAAAGACCATTTTAACATTAATTTTGATTAACAGTTAAAAGGACAATTTTTAACATTGTTTTGTTTACATAAAATAAAAGGACAATTTTTAATATTATTTTGTTAACATAGGTTTTAACATAGATTTTGTTAGTAAAACAAAAAGACAAAGATTTGTTTACATAATGCGAAGACAAAGTTTTTATACAAATTTGTTTACAAAATAAATGACAAAATTTTTACCTTGATTTTTATTCTCATCGTATTTTCTTAAATAAAAATTAGAATATTTATTCTTGCTTTGTTTATCTTGTTTACAAGCAAAATAAAAGATAATTTTAACATGAAATTTGATTGTAAAATAAAAGGCAAGTTTTGTTTACATAAAACAAAAGAGCAATATTTTGTCAAAATTTGTTAATAAAAAAAAGGGACAAAGTTAACATTGTTTTGTTAATATATAAAGGATAAACTTTTATGCCATTGTGTAAACATAGGAACAGGATAATTTTTTACGTTAATTTTGTTAACAAAGAAAAGAAACAATCTTTACGTTAATTTTGTTAACATAGTAAAAGAACAAATTTTGCGCTCATTTTATTTGCAAAGTAAAGGAACAAGTTTAGTGCTCATTTTGTTAACAGAAATATAAAAGAGAAAATTTTGGTGTTTATTCTGTTTACAAATTAAAGAACAAAGTGTTACATTTATTTTGTGAATATAATAAAAGGGCAAGTTTAATCTTTATTTTACTCATAAAATAAAATGCAAGTTTTTAAATCTTTATTTTCATTAACAAATAAAAATAAAGATGAGACCTTTATTGTGATTCATCAAAAGTACACCAAATCAGATATTATGTTGTTTATGTTAAATTAGTTGAAATGACACCAAACATTGTTGTGTTAAATTTTAGTTGTAATAACACCAATACATTGTTATGTTAAATTTTTGTTGTAATGACACAAAACCATCGTGTGTTAATTTATTTGTGATGACACAAAAACATCGTTGAGCTAATTTTAGTTGTAATGACATAAATTACACCGTCATGTTTGTATAGTAGGAATGAATCAAAGATTGACATATAAATATATTTAGAAATGCTGATACTATGAAGGATATTCACATAAGCTATAGGAAATATTTATTTCAATGTATAAGAAATAAAAGGACATTTATATTTATTTCAATGTATAAGAAATAAACTAAAAAGTTATATTTTCCTATTGTAAAGAATAGAATAAAAAGTTATTTTTTTTTGTAAAGTAAAATAAAGGAAAAAAATTTATTTACACTTAGGTAAATAAATAAGAAATATGATGCTTAAACACGAGGTTGGATTGAGTTGTGATGTAAACCTGCCCGGACCCGCCCGGCTGTCCAGTAGTCACAACAATACCTATCCAATGTGGGAGGTTTAAGCATATGTAAATTACTATAAATAAATAAAACATAGAAATAAGAATACACATATATTTACATTAGATAAATAAGAGATTAAATAAATTACATTTTTATATGTAATTAAAGAATATGTTTTACACTGAAAAGAAATTACATTTATATGTAATTAAGATTATAAGAACTAAATTACATTTTTATGTAATTAAGATTATAAGGGAGAAAATTATATTTTATGTATTAAAAAAAAATTATTATTATGTGCATAAGTATTTATTTACATTTTCTTATGTAAATAAAAAGAATTAAAAGAATAATTATATGAATAGGATTTATTTACATTTTCTTATGTAAATAAAAAGAACCAATTTGTAAATAGTAATTATTTACATTTTCTTATGTATATAATAAAAAGGAAAGGTTAGAAAAGAATTAACATAAGATATTCTTTTTATGTTAAAAAGGAATATTAGAAAAGAGTTAAAGAAATACAATTATTTATATTTACTATGTAAATAGGATTTACAAAGGAAATTGAAATTATTTATTTACAAATAGTGTAAATAAATATGAATAAGAAATTAGATACATTTATTTACAATTAATGTAAATAAATATAGTAAAAGTAAACCCTTTATTTACATTAGGTAAATAAATAAGGAAAAGATAAGAATATTTATTTACATATAGAAATAGAAAAAGTTACATTATTTTCTATGTTAAGGAAATAAATAGGAAACATTATTTTCTATGGAAAATAAAAAGAAGAGTTATATTTTCAATGTAAAGGAAAAAGAAATAAAAGACATTTATGTTTTATTTGTAAATATAAAGGAGAAGATTATTTTTATACAATATAAAATATACTTTGTTGAAAACATTGCTTTTGTCGCATTAGAATTGGCGGAAAAAAAAAATATATAAATGAAATGATTTAAAGTAATAAATTATAATAGTGGAAAGCGCTACATGGTCTATACATATTTATATATATATTATATAAATTAAAACTAAGCGAAACACGCGCGGTAGTTCACGTTTTGAAATCGTAACTTTAAACGGTTATACCGAAAGATCCGACCGTCGGATTTTCCCAAAACAGGAACCGTTAGGACCGCTTTGGGAAAATCTTTTCAATGATATAAATTTCATCAAAATTCAACGGTTAGATATTCATAAGTCAAATTTGGTTGAAAACAGCGCCAGGGTCGCCCATTGACCCGAAGCATCGTTAAATTTATTCGAGCTAATTTTTATATAAATAAAAATAGCGATAGGTTGTTATCAAATATTAATAACGATAGAAAATGTTTTCAAATTATTATATATATATGCGAGAATCATTTGAGAAGACCGAGTTCAATCTCATTTCAAATGATTATACGACGTTTTAAATCTAAGAGTTGAAGACGGCGATTGAAGACCGACGATCTTCACATCGAATGGGTAACTAGTGTTGAGGTCCTTGATTGATTTGCTCCCAAGATGGGGCTAAGATGGTAGTTATCCGGACGTAGTGTTGATTTGTACGGATTTGACTTTCGTCCAGACCCAGGGCATAAGTTTATAAATGGAATGTATGTCTGACGTTGTAGTCCCTTATACTACATTCGCTGATCTCTCTTAATATATATCTGTTTGGTGGTTAACACCCTTCTCTGAGACATACGAGCTTAGAGGTTATATATTGGTAGAAATCAATGGTATAGTATGGACTGACAATGTGGCATACTAAGATGCATTGATCAAGGCTTTTGTTGAAAAGCAGGGCCTTGTGGTTGATGATCAAAGCATAGTCTATTTAGGCATAGCTTTGTGTATAGCGTGACTTCGCGAGCCTCACACCCCGGTATGAGTCAAAAAGGGGATATGGACCGTAGGGAGTGCACACGTTTCTTTCTAGCTAGAGTGGTGTCAGCGACCTGCCAGCCCTGACATTTTACTTATGTGGATGATGGATTTTGAGGCGCCTCGTTATTTTTATAGGCCGTTGGTGGTCATACTATAGGTCCAAAGGGACCGGGAAACGTGTGTTCAGGCATAACTAATCCACTGCCCATAGGCGGGGACCGGCCCTACCGCTTCCAAGGGTTCACTGCGGGGAATCCTGAGGCATTTGCTAGAGTGTCTCGAATCGGAGAGGATCTTGCCCCTAGCCTCGACTCATGATGGAATCCAAATTTCCAATACGCCCTTGCGGTTTTGATTATAGAACTAGTATTGGCGACATGCTATATGGTAACCATGCCGTCTAGGATTGCTACTTATGATTCAAATCTTTTTATTAAAAACATATATACACTAATAATAATATCAAATCCGTTTTATACGTATCAAGCATCTTTTGACCATTATAAGGTAAAACCCTATCCTCTGGTGTGCGTTGCATTGTGTGATGGGACCTGGGTCTTATAATGGTTTCATTTTTCCAAAAAGACATTGCGTTATTTCTCGATTTACTTTGGTTTATGCACTGGCAATCCATAGGAGTAAACCCGTTCCGCGAAAGTGGCGTGGTCCTTGGATTTGTCTTATTAGTTATATTAGTTTAGAATTCTCACACCAGTCCCATGACTGACTCGTAGTTTGTTTCACTTTGCAAACTCGGGTGCCCTCTTTTCCACACGGGCAGTCGAGTAGCTTTTTGCAGATATCTATTCTTTTAGCAGGATCCTGGATCGAAGCCTAAAGCTGTGTCCAGAGCTTAGAAGTCTTCCGCTGTCTAATGTATTAAATCTGTTGTAATTTATCTTCCGCTGTAGTTTACTTTATTTGTACTCTGATATTCTGTACTCTGATGTTATATTATTGTAATGTAATAAAAGTCTGTTGTTATTGTTCAAATGTTTTGTATTCCCAAAGTTAAAGTATTCGAAAATTTCCAACCTTTGGGTCAGACCTGTGTGGTTTATGGTCGATTCAAAGAGCGGGAATTTCCGGGTCTTTACAGGTGGTATCAAAGCTCTGGTTAGCTCAAATCTTTGGGATACAACTCGTTAGAACTGAACAAAAGACTCATCAGAGATTGGATTAGTAATGTCCAATAAGAATACTCATTAGAGATAGGACCAGCAGTGTCCTAGAATGAGAAAACTCGTTAGAGATGGGGTTAGCAATACCCTAGAATGAGTTAAGAGTAACAAGTTTATAATTAGCGTATTTTTGATTATATAATCTATTTTTGGAAATATGATTTTTATATATATAAGAGTATATATATTTGATAAGTTAGCTAACAAATAAAATTAATAAAAGAAAATTAAAATTTAGTTAGTAAATTAAACAACTTTTACCTTAGTGCCTTTTCGAGGACGAAAAGATTTTAAGTGGGGGAGATTGTAACAACCCGAAATTTTGGAACCAATTTTAATATATATGTATTATTTTTTTTGGGAAATGCGTCAGAATTTAAAGTTTTCTTTTTTTAAATTAAATTATTAAATTTAACGGGGTTTTCTTAAAATAAATTTCATGATGTTATTTGTGGAGGAAACTTGTAATTAGATAAACGTTGATTTATAACAATGGAAATTATTGTATATTTGTAATAATTAACTTTTGACTATTGATGTTGATCAAGCAAGCGCGATTTACATTATTAACTAAGATGGAATGTTGTAATCCTTTTGTTGTGTTGATATGAATGTTATAGAAACCAGCGTTACTACTGCTGTTAATTTATTGAATTTCTTCGAAAAGTATATATTGATATATATTTACAAATTTAAAGAAGCTAACTTATTTTAAAGTTTGTTTGAAAGCAAAGTGTTAAGAGATTTGTTTCGCAATGTAATTTATTTTGAATACTATTTCAAGTTGTTTACAATTAAAGAAGCTAATTTATTTTAATATGGATTTGATATTAATTTGGTAAATATAAATTTAAGATTTCAATATATATCGGTTGACAAAACAAAGAGATTAAATTATTTCATTGTTAATAAATTTTGGAATTCATGACATGTTCAAGACGAGTAAGCAATGTGTCCAATATCATCATGTGTCGTTCACTAGTGACAATTTCACAAATTTAGTAAAATTTAAAAATTTTAAATAAAACTTTTCTTTAATTAAATTTCTGAATTTATCGTCCAATATTTTGCATTAGTCTATTTAGCGTTGCATAAATGTAGCACGCGTAGTTAAAATGTGCGTAAAACGAATTAGCGTTCGCACGTTCGCTGCGTTGTCTGTTCATACGAATAAATAATCAAAAATAATAAATGAGAAAGAATTAATTTTTATTCCTTTAACCGTGTTAGCCAAATAAGGAAGAAAATAAATAATTAACGCAAATTTGAACCATGAAGTAACAGTAGAAAATTTACAGTGTGAACACCAATTTAGACCGTATAATAATAAACAAAAGAAATAAATAAATAAACAAATAAGAAGGAATTTAACTTTTGTTCCCTTAACCGTGTGAGCAAACAAGGAATATAATTGCGCAGGTTAATTGCCCACTAATTAACATGGTTTTCAAATTCTAGATATATATGCATATATATATGTATGATAGGTATATATGTGTGTGTGCGCGCGTGTGTATATTAATTATGCATTCATGGTTTTAAATGGGAAAAGCAATGCAACATTAATTCCTTGCTCCTTATTTCTCATCTTCCTTTTTCTTTATTTGTTTTTTTCCTTTTTCTTTGTAAATCCCTTCTCTATCCACTATAGCATTTTTATATTAAAAAAAAAAAAATTATGAATAATAACACAAAGGTTATTATTTAAAAATGTTAAAATTGGACAAGGGGTTTTATGGGCCTTAATTGGCTAATTGAATAATTAATTAATCTAAATAAATACTTCCTATTTTTCCTATTCTTCCCTAAACATGCTTTAATGTTTGCATATTATATATAGTATGAAATGTTTAATATCACATAAATGCTTTCCTTTTAATATTAAGCACATTCATGAGAGAAATTAAATTAAATATCCATTGAAATCAGCTTATTGTAGACATTAAAAATTTGATTTTACTTGAATTGTAAATTATAATGGAATTCAAATAAGTTTATTTGAATTTGAGTTGTTTTATCAACAATAGTAGTATTTTAAAATTCATTGAAACATTTTATATTGATTTAAATATTTGTTAATTTAAACAATTGTAATATTTTAAATGAATAGAATATATTGGTTAAATTTGATTTTCTGTTTTACTTGAGAATTATAATTGAGTGTAAACAAATTTATTAGAGTAGAATTTGGTATTAAAATTTATTTGAGTTTTATTTAATTTATGTAGACTTAATTTTGTTTTAATAATAATAATGACAATTAAGGATTGTATTTGGAAACATATAAATACATTGTAGTTAATTGGCATTCATAGTAAATAAATGGTAACATTTGGTATTAAATAAAAAAAAAATCTTTGTTTAATGGTTGTTGCCACATGTCCTTATTTAGCTGAGATTGTTTACACCGCATTTCCTTTTATCACGAGTGTTCCTTATTTCTCACGCTTCTCTCTTCTCTTTTTATTTGCGAGCCTCTCTTCCATTTTACTTCTCTGAATATCACCTACCATACCAAATTGTTTTTCCCCTTTTAGAAAATTCACTTTCACCCAACATTAAAAAAAAAAAAAAAACGAAACATCCTCAAATCCAAATCATGGTCACCGATTGGAGATGCCGCCACCGCCCACTCCTTGCTCCAGCCGTCGCCATAAGTCAACCCCATACGAGCCCTTTGAAAATTCAGCAATTTTGAGTGCGATTGACTTCTGAAAACCAATCATTGTGAGAAATTCTGCCTCTTTATTTATTTATTTTTATAATAAAAATTTTGATACTTGACCTGTTCTAGAAATTGTGTTGTGGAATTTTGTGTCGCTAAATTCCGTTGGTTATATATTTAATTTGGCTGATGACACTGTTATGCTGATATGTGAATTAGAATTACCATGGTTGTAATATAGGATTGTTGGAAATAATCATATCGTGTTGGTGACAATGGTTGAATTGTCATTTTGATTTAAATTAGATTCACCATGATCAAATTGTTGATTTTAATGGACAAGAATTAGGTTGTCTTTTTGGTTGAATTGGATTAAACAAAATCAAATGATGTATTGCCAAACTAGAATAAAAACATTGATTTTTATTTGTTGACCTTGACATTGGAATATAATATGGACATATAATTATGATTTTTAAATTAAAAGATAAATAAAGTTTAAATCTTTATTTTTGTTTACAATTGAAATGCCAATTTTAATCTTAGTTTTGCTTATAAAATACAAGCTTTATTTTTGTGAACAGAATAAAATCCAACTTTTACCCGTCACTTTGTTTACATAAAACAAAAGACAAATTTTTTTTAAATAAAAAGAATTATTTTCATGTCATTTTGTGTACATAAGATGAGACAAATTTTTGTAAACAAAATAAAAAGGATTATTTTGGGTCCATATTTGTTTGTTAAAACAAGAGGACATTTTCTACTTAATTTGTTTGTTGAAACAAAAGAACATTTTCACATAATTTGTTTGTTAAAGACAAAAAGGCATTTTTACTCAATTTTGTTGTTAAAACAAAAGACATAATTTTTTTACACAATTTGTTAACAAGATAAAAGGACAAAGTTTTCATAAATTTTGGTTAATTAAATAAAAGACCATTTTAACATTAATTTTGATTAACAGTTAAAAGGACAATTTTTAACATTGTTTTGTTTACATAAAATAAAAGGACAATTTTTAATATTATTTTGTTAACATAGGTTTTAACATAGATTTTGTTAGTAAAACAAAAAGACAAAGATTTGTTTACATAATGCGAAGACAAAGTTTTTATACAAATTTGTTTACAAAATAAATGACAAAATTTTTACCTTGATTTTTATTCTCATCGTATTTTCTTAAATAAAAATTAGAATATTTATTCTTGCTTTGTTTATCTTGTTTACAAGCAAAATAAAAGATAATTTTAACATGAAATTTGATTGTAAAATAAAAGGCAAGTTTTGTTTACATAAAACAAAAGAGCAATATTTTGTCAAAATTTGTTAATAAAAAAAAGGGACAAAGTTAACATTGTTTTGTTAATATATAAAGGATAAACTTTTATGCCATTGTGTAAACATAGGAACAGGATAATTTTTTACGTTAATTTTGTTAACAAAGAAAAGAAACAATCTTTACGTTAATTTTGTTAACATAGTAAAAGAACAAATTTTGCGCTCATTTTATTTGCAAAGTAAAGGAACAAGTTTAGTGCTCATTTTGTTAACAGAAATATAAAAGAGAAAATTTTGGTGTTTATTCTGTTTACAAATTAAAGAACAAAGTGTTACATTTATTTTGTGAATATAATAAAAGGGCAAGTTTAATCTTTATTTTACTCATAAAATAAAATGCAAGTTTTTAAATCTTTATTTTCATTAACAAATAAAAATAAAGATGAGACCTTTATTGTGATTCATCAAAAGTACACCAAATCAGATATTATGTTGTTTATGTTAAATTAGTTGAAATGACACCAAACATTGTTGTGTTAAATTTTAGTTGTAATAACACCAATACATTGTTATGTTAAATTTTTGTTGTAATGACACAAAACCATCGTGTGTTAATTTATTTGTGATGACACAAAAACATCGTTGAGCTAATTTTAGTTGTAATGACATAAATTACACCGTCATGTTTGTATAGTAGGAATGAATCAAAGATTGACATATAAATATATTTAGAAATGCTGATACTATGAAGGATATTCACATAAGCTATAGGAAATATTTATTTCAATGTATAAGAAATAAAAGGACATTTATATTTATTTCAATGTATAAGAAATAAACTAAAAAGTTATATTTTCCTATTGTAAAGAATAGAATAAAAAGTTATTTTTTTTTGTAAAGTAAAATAAAGGAAAAAAATTTATTTACACTTAGGTAAATAAATAAGAAATATGATGCTTAAACACGAGGTTGGATTGAGTTGTGATGTAAACCTGCCCGGACCCGCCCGGCTGTCCAGTAGTCACAACAATACCTATCCAATGTGGGAGGTTTAAGCATATGTAAATTACTATAAATAAATAAAACATAGAAATAAGAATACACATATATTTACATTAGATAAATAAGAGATTAAATAAATTACATTTTTATATGTAATTAAAGAATATGTTTTACACTGAAAAGAAATTACATTTATATGTAATTAAGATTATAAGAACTAAATTACATTTTTATGTAATTAAGATTATAAGGGAGAAAATTATATTTTATGTATTAAAAAAAAAAATTATTATTATGTGCATAAGTATTTATTTACATTTTCTTATGTAAATAAAAAGAATTAAAAGAATAATTATATGAATAGGATTTATTTACATTTTCTTATGTAAATAAAAAGAACCAATTTGTAAATAGTAATTATTTACATTTTCTTATGTATATAATAAAAAGGAAAGGTTAGAAAAGAATTAACATAAGATATTCTTTTTATGTTAAAAAGGAATATTAGAAAAGAGTTAAAGAAATACAATTATTTATATTTACTATGTAAATAGGATTTACAAAGGAAATTGAAATTATTTATTTACAAATAGTGTAAATAAATATGAATAAGAAATTAGATACATTTATTTACAATTAATGTAAATAAATATAGTAAAAGTAAACCCTTTATTTACATTAGGTAAATAAATAAGGAAAAGATAAGAATATTTATTTACATATAGAAATAGAAAAAGTTACATTATTTTCTATGTTAAGGAAATAAATAGGAAACATTATTTTCTATGGAAAATAAAAAGAAGAGTTATATTTTCAATGTAAAGGAAAAAGAAATAAAAGACATTTATGTTTTATTTGTAAATATAAAGGATAAGATTATTTTTATACAATATAAAATATACTTTGTTGAAAACATTGCTTTTGTCGCATTAGAATTGGCGGAAAAAAAAAATATATAAATGAAATGATTTAAAGTAATAAATTATAATAGTGGAAAGCGCTACATGGTCTATACATATTTATATATATATTATATAAATTAAAACTAAGCGAAACACGCGCGGTAGTTCACGTTTTGAAATCGTAACTTTAAACGGTTATACCGAAAGATCCGACCGTCGGATTTTCCCAAAACAGGAACCGTTAGGACCGCTTTGGGAAAATCTTTTCAATGATATAAATTTCATCAAAATTCAACGGTTAGATATTCATAAGTCAAATTTGGTTGAAAACAGCGCCAGGGTCGCCCATTGACCCGAAGCATCGTTAAATTTATTCGAGCTAATTTTTATATAAATAAAAATAGCGATAGGTCGTTATCAAATATTAATAACGATAGAAAATGTTTTCAAATTATTATATATATATGCGAGAATCATTTGAGAAGACCGAGTTCAATCTCATTTCAAATGATTATACGACGTTTTAAATCTAAGAGTTGAAGACGGCGATTGAAGACCGACGATCTTCACATCGAATGGGTAACTAGTGTTGAGGTCCTTGATTGATTTGCTCCCAAGATGGGGCTAAGATGGTAGTTATCCGGACGTAGTGTTGATTTGTACGGATTTGACTTTCGTCCAGACCCAGGGCATAAGTTTATAAATGGAATGTATGTCTGACGTTGTAGTCCCTTATACTACATTCGCTGATCTCTCTTAATATATATCTGTTTGGTGGTTAACACCCTTCTCTGAGACATACGAGCTTAGAGGTTATATATTGGTAGAAATCAATGGTATAGTATGGACTGACAATGTGGCATACTAAGATGCATTGATCAAGGCTTTTGTTGAAAAGCAGGGCCTTGTGGTTGATGATCAAAGCATAGTCTATTTAGGCATAGCTTTGTGTATAGCGTGACTTCGCGAGCCTCACACCCCGGTATGAGTCAAAAAGGGGATATGGACCGTAGGGAGTGCACACGTTTCTTTCTAGCTAGAGTGGTGTCAGCGACCTGCCAGCCCTGACATTTTACTTATGTGGATGATGGATTTTGAGGCGCCTCGTTATTTTTATAGGCCGTTGGTGGTCATACTATAGGTCCAAAGGGACCGGGAAACGTGTGTTCAGGCATAACTAATCCACTGCCCATAGGCGGGGACCGGCCCTACCGCTTCCAAGGGTTCACTGCGGGGAATCCTGAGGCATTTGCTAGAGTGTCTCGAATCGGAGAGGATCTTGCCCCTAGCCTCGACTCATGATGGAATCCAAATTTCCAATACGCCCTTGCGGTTTTGATTATAGAACTAGTATTGGCGACATGCTATATGGTAACCATGCCGTCTAGGATTGCTACTTATGATTCAAATCTTTTTATTAAAAACATATATACACTAATAATAATATCAAATCCGTTTTATACGTATCAAGCATCTTTTGACCATTATAAGGTAAAACCCTATCCTCTGGTGTGCGTTGCATTGTGTGATGGGACCTGGGTCTTATAATGGTTTCATTTTTCCAAAAAGACATTGCGTTATTTCTCGATTTACTTTGGTTTATGCACTGGCAATCCATAGGAGTAAACCCGTTCCGCGAAAGTGGCGTGGTCCTTGGATTTGTCTTATTAGTTATATTAGTTTAGAATTCTCACACCAGTCCCATGACTGACTCGTAGTTTGTTTCACTTTGCAAACTCGGGTGCCCTCTTTTCCACACGGGCAGTCGAGTAGCTTTTTGCAGATATCTATTCTTTTAGCAGGATCCTGGATCGAAGCCTAAAGCTGTGTCCAGAGCTTAGAAGTCTTCCGCTGTCTAATGTATTAAATCTGTTGTAATTTATCTTCCGCTGTAGTTTACTTTATTTGTACTCTGATATTCTGTACTCTGATGTTATATTATTGTAATGTAATAAAAGTCTGTTGTTATTGTTCAAATGTTTTGTATTCCCAAAGTTAAAGTATTCGAAAATTTCCAACCTTTGGGTCAGACCTGTGTGGTTTATGGTCGATTCAAAGAGCGGGAATTTCCGGGTCTTTACAGGAAAGGCGGTGGCGGTCTTCGTTGGAGGGGCGACGCGCGGTGCGAGAGGGGGGGGGCATTGACGGAGACGGCGCGAGCGAGGGGGGAGGGGGAAGGTCGGAGCGGTGGTCGATCCCGCCGCTGGTGGAGCGATTTGATTTCTCTTTTTTTTTCTCTTTTCTTTTTTTTCTGCTACGAACGAATGAAATGGGGGGGGGGCCAGAGAGAAGTTAAGGGGGGGAGGAAAGAGAATTTGTTTTATTATTTTAATTACCAAATTATTGACTTTTACATACGACCTCTAAACGAGGCCCACCGCCTGTCGTCCATAGCGTTTTACCCCCATTCCGAACACAATGGGATATGTATCGCAAGCTGATTTGATCGTTTCGATTAGTTTCCGTTGAATTTACATTTAAATCACTATATTGAATTGTAAACGTACATTTCAAATTACCGGGGTCACATAACAACTCTATAAATTCCATAAAAATATTTTCTAGCTTCGTATTGACGATACGGTCCTAACAAAACTAGTTTCGTCGAATTCTGAGACCGTTTGAAAAATGGCCATTTTCCAGTTGATTAAAATCAACTAAAATTGGTCAAACGCGTTTTCCTTTGCCACGCTCACATATTGATTCGAAAAATTATGAAATTTAAAACCTAACAATAATTTTACATCACGGACCCAACAAAACAGGTTTCGTCGAAATCCGAGATCGTTTGCAAAATGTCAATTTTTAAGGGCCTGAATTCCATAGCGACTATTCAGAATTTTAAACTGGACGTATCTTTTGATTCCCGCTATGAAATCTTGATTGGTCGGATTCGTTGGAAAGATATTCTCAATTAGTTTCTATTATTTTTGGTTTCACTAAAATCTGGTTTATTTTGCACCCGGTATGTTCAATTGAAATTTGAAATCGAATTATCGAACTACCGCGCCATTTTCAATTCCTTTTATAATTTAAAATAAATAATTATATTCTAACGACGATCTATATAAATATATACGTTTGAATTCTATTCAAAATAAATTTCTCGTCGTTTTTATTTAAAATATTCATTTTAAATATTCAAAATTCACGAAATTTGCCAAAATAAAAATTTTAAATTGGCCCAGATTTTCGGGTTGTTACAATGACGTCGGTTTTCAGTTACAGGCGATGGTCACGGTGGTAACAGTGGGACGGCGCTGGTGGTTCATATATGTCGATGTTCAGATTGATTTCCTATGTTCAGTTGTCTTAATGAAAGGTGGGAGCGCGAGCGTAATGGAGTGTTTGGTTTACGGAGCGGGTGGTTTTGAGTTTTGTGGAAGAAGATGTATACGAGATTCTCAAGTCCTGGAAGGAAAGTGAGGGCCCTGTGGGTGCGGATGGATTGTGGGTTGTTTAATGGGTGAGGCGCATTAACGAATAATTATTTAAAGTAAATGATCTTTTAAAAATGTATACAAACTTCTAGAATTGATAACTATCTAATACGATATCAGAATCCCGCGAAACAAGATCCGTTGGGATCGTATGGACAGTGGCTACATGTTGGAACCGACTGGGATTGGATTGGAGCTCGTTTGAATTTATGGAGAAATAAAATGTTTGATTCAGATCAAACAACAGTTTATCATTCTTTAACGATGAACTGCCAAAGTGAGTAAATCTCACTAACTCTGAACAATTTATAATTTCATGTGGTATTTTTAGAACTGTTAAATATTGGTTGATTGACTGTGTGCTGACTGTTTGATTGAACTGCTAGTCAGTTAGTGAATTTCTATAATGATTCTGTTTAACAGAATATATCATATGGAACTGAAAGTGATGTTGATTTTATTGTGTAACATCTGTGGATGCAGGGAAACAGGTTGGAGGAATCCGACTGGATTCCTCAACAGTTATTTTATTGTTTTCATATATTGTGATATATGACGTGATTTATAATCTGTTGTTGATTATATGTGTATGGATGATATTGGACATCGTAATTTGATATGTTAAACACCATAACATACTGGGATTTGGAGAAAATGGGAATTTGTCAAAGTGAATACTGAAAAGAGAATATTTACAAATAGAATATTTATAAATAGAAATTTATTTATAAATGGATTATTTATAAATAGAAAATACTTAGAAATAAAAACCCTAAAGGAATTATTTGCAAACCATTTGCAAATAGATTAGAAAGAGAAATGGTTGTAATCCATTTACAAATTAATCAGAAAGAGAAATGTTTGTAAACCTTTACAAATGAAATCGAAAGAGGAATATTTGTAAAACCCTTTACAAATGAAATCGAAAAGGAGATATTTGTAAAACCATTTACAAATAGAATTAAAAAGGAAATATTTAGAAAATAAATAGAGTTATAAAAAGGGAAATTTGTTTATAACCGAATAGGATCTTATAAAAAGGAAAACGTTATAAAAAGGAAAACGTTACTAAAAAAGAAATCATTTGTAAAGTGAAGAACCGTTACTAAAAGTAAATCTTTATAAATGAATAGTTTATTCGAAAAGGAGTTAATCGAATATTAGTTATTCGAATATTAGTTTATTCGAATAGAGTTAGAGGAAAGGAATTATCGAGTATTAGTTAATCGAAAGGAGTTATCGATTATTAGTTAATCGAAGGGGTTATCGATTATAGTTTAATCGAAAAGAGTTATCGATTTGTTTAATTGAAGTGAGTTATAGAATATTAGTTATTCGATGGAGTTAATCGATTAGATTTAAAATAAAGGAGTTGATCGAATATAGTTTATTCGAATAGAATCAATAGAGTTATCGAATATTAATTATTCGAATGAAATTAAATAGAGTTATCGAATATTAGTTATTCGAATAGAGTTAAATGGAGTTAAAGGAATAAATCGAATATAGTTTATTCGAATGGAATTAAAGGAGTAAATCGAGTTTGGTTTATTCGGATAGAGTTAAAGGAGTTATCGACTAGAGTTAAATCAAATAGAGTTAATCCAATAGCGTTAGTCCAATAGAGTAAATTGAATAGAGTTATCGAACATACCTTATTCGAAGGAAAGAACTATCGAGTAGAGATGATTCGAAAGAGAGTTACGTAAGGATGTTTGTTAAAGAATTAAAAGGGTGAACTTTGTCTATTTCAAGGTTAGAAACGTTGTTCAGTTAAAGGTCTGAGAGGTAGTATTAACCCAACTTGATTGACTCCATTTTTAACTAAGGAATGGTTAAGGTTCGATAGTGAAGGTTGGTTAAAGGAATTTAGTTAATAAGCGTAATGGTTTGAGTTGGCATCGCGATGGTTTGTTTAAGCATCTATCTAAGCCCAATGAAGGAGTTTTGGAAAAGTTTTCCAAATAAGAACCAGAAATGTTTTCTGATATAGAAAATAAGAAATGGAAATGTTTTCCAATGGTAATAACATATATTTTCTAAATTTAGAAAATAAGAAATGTTGAAAATAGGGAAACAGGAGATGAAAAATGAACTAAGGAGATAAATGTTAAATGATGTTTGATTGATAGAATTTCCATCTGGAAATAATATCGTTGTTTGCACACGTGTTTTTCTTCGATAGTTATATCACAGATTATCGAAGTTTTGACCATTTTAACGTTGTTAATATGGAGAGACCAGTTGGATTATTATCCAAAGAACCACTCTGTATTGGCATAAGCGTTGCGAATCATATATGCCAAAGATAATTGAAGACGGAGTAAAGTGCAAGGGCTATTGTATAAGTCTTAGATAACAGTGCTTAAGATGGATGTATTGAATAGTGCCTTCGGTTCATCCTGTTACTGGATGACTTGTATGGATGAATGTCTGACAGAGTATTTCCAGAAAGGTCACGTGCATTGATTTCTTCAACCGTACCAAGAGTGGAAGCGGAGAAGGAAACTTCTTTAGCTAACACGTAAGTATGGTTGTAGACGTCTAATTAGTGATTTTGGATGGATCTGACAATGTGGCATTCGAAGTGAATCTGGTGTGATGATAAAGCGTAGCTTCTAGCCTCACATCCGGTAAATGACAGAAATCGGGCAGGCAGCATGGCTAAGTCGGTCACTCCGAAGTAGGGTTTATAATCACCTGATCTAGAGTTTCATTTACTTCTAAAAATCTATTGTTGATGCTATCCCATTCGGGAAACGGCTGCTGATCCCAACCGTTGGTGATATACATTCGATACACTCAAGCGAAATGAGTGGTCGGTCATGTGTGGCCGGGTTGCAAGATGTTCTTGTTGAATCCAGTGTATTCCTTTCTAGAGGTACACTAGCGAAAGGTGGTTCCACGCCTTGTCATAGTTGGAAATCCATTACCCAATACGTGCTTGCGGTTTTGATTGTATACTATATATGTAGAACGTGAGATGAAAGCGTTTCTGCTAGATGATTATTATATTGTGGTTGATAGACATTATTATAATATCAAAAGGGTTTTGATATAAAGATAATTTGGATTCTCATAAGGGAAAAACCCGTTCCGTTATACGGTGTGGTCTTATGAGATATCGTTTACTTGTTCAAACTGTTTTAAAACTGTTTTACTCACACCAGTCCCATGACTGACCCGGAGTTTATTTGTTTGTTTCCCTAAACTCTTGGGTGCCTAAATTTGTACAGGCAGTCAAGTAGTCGGGATTTACAGATATACAGGAAGAACTTGGAGCAGGAGGCTTCAGGATTATATAGCTATAGTTATTTCCGTTGTGTTGTAAGTGTTGTACTTTGATAATGATGTATATTCAAGTACAGATGTATATTTCAAGTTATGTTATATATATTGTATGTTATTCGTTCCGCTGTGAGGTTCGTGTTACTCTGATGTTGTGTTGTTCTTCTTCTTCTATTCTAAGTTTCTATCTTATCTTTCCTCACCCTCTGTTTTCTTTCTATTAATTTCCTGATTTTCAGTTTAATTTGGGGTTGGACTTGTGTTTTTTGGTCAGCTCAAATTGGACCGGATTTTCGGGTCATTACACGAATTATTTTTCCATAAATTTGTATTTTTATCGTTAATTAATTAATACAAAACGAATTTATAAATAAAGTTGATTTCTTAGTCCTATTTTTAAGTGTTATTGAAGTTTATTAATATATAAAAATGAACGTTTTGAATTAGTAAAGGAAGTTTATATACAAGGTTTTATTTTTAATCAGTATCAAATTTTATTTATATTATATATAAGTCTAGAGTATTTTGAGAAGTTGAACAAAAAAATTGTGCTATAAATCCAATTATTAGTAAAAATACGAGTAAACGTATTTTAAAATGTTCACGGTTAGATCAAAAGTTTATGCTTTCTAGCATACATATCTCCATTTCAATTTATCTAATTTCAAGTATAAAGATTTTACAGCTATATGAAAATTAGTAACTCATGAACTGCGACTTATTTAGCTAACTAATGCATCGCTAATGATCACCTCGTTTTGTGGTATATCTGCAGTAGCAAACATGATATCTAGAACGAAATAGTCATTCAGTTTTAATTCTCTGGTGGTTGCATTTCAATTCTATGTACATCAATTTGTGTGTTGCTAATTTCAAATTAAATAATATATTGGAAAATATGTATATGCATCTAAATCATATGGTTTTATTTTTATTTTTTAAGTTGCTAATTCGAATTTCGATTTATATTATTAACAAAAAAATTGAATTTGTAAATGAACTTTATTTATTAGATTCTACTTTTTAGTGATTAAAATATGGTAATATTGTTGATAAAGGTTTTGAATTGGTAAAAAAGGTTATTTATTAGATTTTAATTTTAACACTTACCAAGATTCACTATAAAAACACAGGGTAAATTACAACGACTTAGGTATTTACGACCATTGTAAGTCATCGCTAAAAGTCGTAATTTGCATGTTGCCAACAGTTTCAGCAACGGGAATAGCAACGGCTCCATTGCCAGTTTAGCAACGACAAGCTGTCCATCTGGCGTAGCAACTTGCCCCGTTGCCAACAGTATCAACAACGGGAATAGCAACGACTTCGTCACAGCAACGGCTAACAACGACAGTCTATCCACGTGGCAGCCAATGTGGAGTTAGTTGGTTCCCTGAGCGTACATTACAAGCCGTTGCAAAATAATCCCAAAAGCCATTGCAAACCTGAACCAATTTGTCGTTGCAATCCGTTGTAAAATTGAGTTATTTTTACTCTCCCAACCAGCAACTCCATCCCCCTCAAACCACACAAACATTTAACCAACACAAATATTATTATTCCATCATTGTTCACCAATGATACTATTCCATCATTAACCATATAATCAAATAATCAATATCCACACAACCATATCATCAATTAAAACATATTCCACCATTAACCAAACAAATTACCAAGATGCACCAAACCAAATAAGCACATAAGTCATCATAATATACTTGAAAAAACTACTAAGTATCATGTATCAAAGTAATCAAAACACTCCAGATACACCGAACAGCTATTAAGTATCAAATTTGTCAACAAAACAACTAAGTATCAAACCTATCATAATATGTACATAAATCATACCTATAGAAAAATCCAACTATGCATCATCGTCATCACCATAACTCTTTACATCTCCCTACCTAGACATTGACCCATGCTCTTGATAGTATGCAGCAATACACTCATCTATATGCTACGCCAAGTAACTCTTTCACCAAACATTGAGCCCGTCCAACTGACTTTGCATTCAAGCACTCTACTCCTCATCGATGGATCTCCTATAAGCCCTCTGCAAATTAAAGCACATAAAATAATTCAAATTAATATTAAGAAACAAAACAATATGGTAGTGTTTAAATATTACTTAGACCATAGATAATGGTATCATTGACTAAGTTAAATGATTGTAGAAATTTGAAATGAAGTATCTGCAAATATGAATTTACTAAATTAAATGAATCGTAAATTGATTTTTAAGTATTGTTTATGTATACATTGTATATTATATGGCTTTAAGTATATAACTTTAACAAAAAAAGTACATTGAATTAGCTACTACATATATTGTATATATTGTATATTATAAAATTTCGAATGTAAAATGGTTCCATTGTGTAGGTTCACAATGTTATCATAAAATCTCATCCATGGACTTTATTAGCTAAATTGTTTTCCTAACAAATGTTTTATTTCATAGTTTGATTGTGTAGGTTCACAATATACATATAGAATATTGTTATACTTAATTAAAATATATGTTATTAAAATGATCAATCTCCTGATTGCCAAAACCATAACGCCTGTTTTGACTAGGCAATGCAATAATGGAACCGTATATGCAATTCGACTCTTCAGGCGCAATCTCCTACCGCCAAGTCGCTTGTGTTACTCTTGCTTGTTGTGCTTCATATCGCTCTTGGAATTACGAAAATTAGTTTGATAGATGTTGGCTAGATTTTTGACTAAGCCACCAAGAATACAAGCACTAGCACTTGGACGGAGAAAGATACTCATATGTATAAATTCAAATGGAAGAGCACCGGTTCGTGGCTGGATTAGGAAGGCCCCGCTCGTGAACTTGCTACCTCATCCGCTCGTGGCCCTCCAATCGCGACGCGTTCGTGACCCCCAACTACGATCCGCTCGTGGACAACTATCACGATCCGTTCGTAATGAAGTATCATTAACCATCCCCAAACTCAGGATATGGTGACCACGAATTGGTCACCCTCGAACCAATATTGAACGATCTGATGACACCTATCCATAACTGCCATATTGACCATTTCTCCATCTACTCATGAATAGCTCCGATATCCTCGAGATTGGTTCCACGTGTCCTCACGAACCGCCTGCAGATGTCACCTATAAATAGCCCAATAATTGGTATTTTTGAGGATCTTTTGGCAACTCAGAGCACTGTTTCCACCATTACTGTTTCTTCATTATTTCTGACCAATAATATCTCGAAATTATTGAGTGAATTATCATTGTAAAAGTGAGATTGAGAGAACCTATTGATTGTACTTGCATTCAATCGTATAATCAAAGTCATATAAAGTGGACGTAGGCTCGTTAACGCCGAACCACTAAAAATTTGGTGTGTTTGTTGCATTTTCTTTCATTTCTAGTCATAATCTTCTGAGATTTTAGGCAATTTGGGTGTTAGAGCCATAATTTGGTCTAACATTTTGGTGCTTTCACTGAGAATTGAATTCTCAGCTCATCGGATTATTGCTCTACTGTTTGGATTTTCAATTCCGAAGAAAATAGTTCGAACTTCCACTGTTTTCGTTTTTGAAGATTTCAGAAAGGTCAAGACGTTATGGCTAGAAAGAAATCCAAGGATTCACGAGCTTCGCAAGCAAATGAAGCTGCAAATCAAGCTAACGAAGAAGGCACTCAGGAGCAGGTTGAAGTGAGTTCTTCCGCTCGTGGTTCGCAGTGGGCGAATCGACCCCATGAGGGGGTCACGACCCGCTTGCAGATGGTCATCACGAGCCGCCCCATGGAAGGTGCCACGAGCCGTCCAGCCGAAGGAACCACGAGCCACCCTGCCGAGGTCATCACGAGCTGCATCACAGAAGGTGCCATGAGCCACCATCTACATGGGGTCACGAACCGCCCTCACCAAGGGACAACAACTCGACCTGGAAAGGAGATTATGGCTCGTGCTGCTCGCGTGGTGCCTCAGCTCGACCTGGCTCAAGTGCTTTGCATCCAACGGCAAATACTGATGATCAAATACATGCTTCTGCTCCTGTAACAGAGAGAGATTTCTCTTGTGCACTTGATATGCTGGAAATGACTAATGATGAGTTAGCAGCCAAAAGGCAAGAGAGTTCTTTGCTGCGACAGAATGTAACCAAAATGGGCAGACAAATCGACGAACTCCGAAGGCAGAGAACACCTTCACCAACACATTGCTTCACCCTCAACTCTTCCTCCTTGTCCGAAGAACCTCCTAGACACCAACGACGACCACCACTAAAAAGGGCTAAGAATGTGGACCAGCTCTGGTTCGGATCACTCCCTTCTATAGAAAAGACGGCACTGAACTTGGGATAGGACAATCGTAACAGGAATAATCCTACATCGCTACCTCCGCAAGGACCCACAGCACTACATGGGGCTTAGGTTGTCGATAACCCTATCGACAACCAACCATTGCAACCTCCTCGCCGCGTGATTGACCGTGGGAACAAGAGGCAAGGAAGTCCTACTCAATCCCCAAACTTTGGAGGACCTCGTGGGGCAAGGAGCGTTGACCCTGAATCCACCTTAACCAACGCCAACGTTGAAGCAATGGTGAGGCAGATCATGGCAGACAGCCATGGGCAAAGAAATGAAGATTGGGGTATAGCATGCAGTCATACGCCAGTCACTGATGATATACTAGATGTTCGGTTCCCAAGACGATTTACTATGCCAATGATGAACCGTTATTCGGGAAGGACGCGCGGATCTGGTCCAGCACTTAATGAGATATTCTTGGTATATGAATATTGCAGTAGCTCCTGACATAGTAAAGTGTAAAGCCTTCCCAATTTTTCTAGAGGATGTGGCATTAATGTGGTTTACCCATTTGCCTGCTCGATCAATTTCCAGCTTCAAGGAATTAAGAGAAAGTTTCACAAATCAATTTCGGCTTCACGCTCAAAGGTCCTGTAATACCCCGCCTCCGCTAGGGTCACTCGCAAAGGAATGCACTAGCTTTAGAGGGGCATTATTGGTAAACATGCACAGAAATATCACAAGACAGAACATATAAAAATAGCGGAAGTAAAATCAAACTTTCATAACATGAATAAATAAGGTCTAAAGCCTTTTACATCAGAGTACATCAAAACCTGTCTTGCAATAGTAAAGAAGCATAAAGACATTTTCATAAATTATTCCCCAAGTAAAAACAGTAAAGTAGCCATTAGCCAAGAAAAGTCCAAGCCATCCATGATGACCTTCAAGCAGAAGAAGTCCAAACTAAACAACAGTATTTCCTCCCTGTAACCTGGGGGGAAACGGAAGAAAAGAGGCGAAACAAAACGGGTCAGTCAAAAAGACTGAGTAAGCCCTATCTACTATTAGCATAAAAACTAGTAAAGTTAACTGACATGAGAAACTGAGATGAACATAAGCATGATGACAAGATAGATAAGCTAAATCAAAATAACAGGATGAACTACTGAACTCAGATAAACTAAGGTGTCATGATAAATTACGATGTCAAGATAAAACAAGGTATCACATCGTCAGGTTTCTATCAAGTATAATATCCCCAAGATATCTATCACGTATAACGTCCCATGGTATCTATCCTGTATATCTGCTCTGCACCTACCGTACTAGTATCCCAACTGTATTACGTGTTATCCGTGAATGACCCTTACTCAAAAGTCGTGTAATGGTCCCTGTCAACCTAATATGCCGCATATATAGGTTACTCAACTCATATGTTTCTTCCCATGTATAAGTTCAGTTCTTTGCCGTAGGCTGTACGGGCTTTCCCATGTAAACGGTTTATCCTTGAAGTTGTTTTGGACTGCAACCCTTGATCTAGTTGTGTTTCCTTACCATGAACTATCGCGCGTCCACTTAGGATTTATGCCACCTAGGACCGCTAGGGATTATGCTACCTAATGAACGTTTCCGTGTCTCGGTTTGGGTTTTGGCCACCTAGGACCACTAGGGATTACGCCACCCGTCAACCGCGCCCTTGATCCCACGTATGTATCGTGAATCGTTTTCCATGTCTAGATGCACATGTTCCCCAATGTGCCATCCGAGTTCCGTGCCAGGGCAAATCAAGAAATACGGAACTCGGTCGGGAGCTTTAAATCGTCTGCCGATGCAGATATCAAGGTATGTTTTTGTACCCGTGGCTATGGTCCCACGTGACCCCTCCCTCAACTACTGAAAGGCGATCCAAGAAAAATCATGTATAAGAACCACTCCACGGCCCCACTATAGCCCACTTTCCTACGGGCCAACCTCACCCATGACTCGATAGCAAGCACATGGTCTGTTGGGGGTTCCCTGCCTTTCCGCACGTACACGATTGACTAAAGATGGTAGGTAGTCGGCGATGCGCTATCCAGGGCAAAAACAAGAATCGTCGACTCCACGCTAATCCATCCCAGTCTTTAGGTTGCTCGCATAGCAACCAAGGCATACTCTTGGTCCTTCTAACGCAGACCTTAACCTCTCATGGGCCTAGTATAATTACCTGGCAGCCCACAGAGGGATCCCAAGAATATCCTCACGTCCCCCGAAGCTTCCACTTCGGCACCCAGTGCGCTGGAGCTTTTATCCAAGTCAGATAACTTGCTCCCCCTCGTATACTAAGCGATGACCTACCGTATCAGGTTACTCATCGTTTTGAGAATTAGTCCTATGTCCTTAGCTAAGAATTATTACTTAGTTACCCTTAACTAAGGTTTACCACTTAGCTTCCTTTCCCGTTATCCTTGATTAACCACGGTTTTCTACCTAGTTCTTCTAGCTAGGGTTTGTCTATTGGGTTAAGTGTTATCATTCAAGTCCATGACTTAACCCGCCCACGAATCACGTCAAAGATTGGCTAAGTATTTAAGTTCAAGACTTAGTCCCACAAGTTGGTTAAGTGTACCCAGAGGCTCATGACTTAACCCTATCAAGTCAAATTGGTCAAGTACTAGCTTACCTTAATCCTATCGGATTATCTTGCTAGATCGATTAAGCATAGATTATCTTAATCCCATCAAATTATCGAGTCGGATTGGTTAAGTATAGGTTGGCTTAACCCCATCCTCTAATCGTACTACAGTGGTTAAGTATATTCTAAAAAGGTCTTGCGACTTAACCTTGTCAGGTCCGCGTATTAGATTGGTTAAGTGTAGGTTACTTAACCCCATCAAATCATCATGTATAATTGGTTAAGTATAAGTTGCTTAACCCCATTAAATTATCACGTTAAGTTGGTTAAGTATTGGTTACTTAACCTCATTGAACTACCAAGTTTAAATTGGTTAAGTGTTTAACTTAACCCCATCGAATTACCGTGTTTAGATTAGTTAAGTGTGGATTACTTAACCCCATCTAATTACCGTGGTTAGATTAGTTAAGCCTTAGTTACTTAACCCCATCTAATTACCGTGGTTAGATTAGTTAAGCCTTAATTACTTAACCTCATCTAATTACCAAGTCGGATTAGTTAAGTGTAAATTACTTAACCCCATCCCCTAATCATCTTGCATGGTTAAGTGTCATTAAGAAATCAAACCCGATCCCACTTAACCTTATCAAGTTATCATGTTGGATTGATTAAGTATTGGTTAACTTAATCCCCGTCCACTAGTCGTATAAAAATGGTTAAGTGTCATTAGGCAGATCAAATCACTTAACCTACCCAACCTTGTCATGTTTTGTTAAGTATCATTAGCCTAATCAATTTACTTAACCCCTTTATCCATGTCATATTTGGTTAAGAGTCATTAATCAAATTAACTTAACCCTATCGTGTGACATTAATTACTTAATGCACCCCAACCTCTCACATTAGACTTTGTTGTGGTTACTAGTTAAGCCGGTCGGTTCCGGGTAGCTTTACAACACAACTTGGTCTAACCTCGGGTTCAAGCACAACATGACCAACTTCTCACATTGGGTCCTATTGTTTGCAACTACTAGTTAGGCCGGTCGGTTCCGGGTAGTTTTACGTTGCAAACTCAACCCAACCTCGAGTTGGCCACACTTATATTATCTAAGTGTCATGTTCATCATGTTTCCAAAACATGTTACAAGTTTTTCAAGCATTTGGGTAGACCTAACTTAATAGGTAAATTCCCAAAGGGTAGACCTAACTTAATAGGTAAATTCCCAAGCTTATGTGTTTATGCATACTTACATGTCAACTTCCATGTTATATTTCAAGTCATGTTTTCAAGTTGTATTTTCATGTCATTAGAAATTACCCATAACATAACCCAACGCTTTTAAACTCGCATATACGTTCGCAACAACGTAATGGATTAAAAGAAGAGACTTGGCAAAGGAATGACAAAAATGGGTATTAAGCCACAAGTTAATCATGGTGGCAAATGAGGCACAAATGTGTTCATTAGCTTGCATGTTACATTCTTAAGCCTCAAAAACATGCATAAACCCAAACTTGGCACATAAGCGAATCATGGTGACAAAAGACATGGAATGATGGCTAGAAACTCGCATATATCATCATATAAGGATTATGACTTCATATGCAAGTTGACATAATGATTATGAAGGTTCTCATGTTGCATAATGCAACATTTCAACATAAAGGTTGTAGCTTTTAGCTCATAAGATCAAGATAATGACTTCATAAACTTGCATGACATGATAGCATAAATCATACTCAATGATCAAACCCAAATTTGCAACATGAACATTTAACTTCATGGTTAATATCTAAGAGTAGGGAAGGGCTTACATTGCTATTAAGGCCTAAATCGATTACACTACTAAAGCTTGTAATGAAGCCTATGCATGCCATCACCCAAAAACCCAAAGATGGATGCTCCAAATCAACAAAAACACCATCTTTATGAACAAAGATCAAAGCTTTTGCCTTGGAATCAACTTGAGAAGCTCTCATACTAACATAGGGACTCTCTAACACTCTCAAGATCATGAAACCTTTCATAGAAATGAAGTGGAGGCTAGGATAGTTGAGTGGAGGACATGAGAGTAGAAATTTGGCCATAGTTTAGTTACATGGGTGAATAATGAGGGTTTAGGGGTAGGTTAGGGGTTTATTTATAGAAGATTAGGCTAGTTAGGGCCCTTAGATTAACCCTAGGACCAACCTGAACCGTCAGATTTCAAACCAGGCCCAAAAACCTAGCCAAGATAGAAAATAGGTGCACCAGGCCAGAATCAGCCGACAGGGCAAGTCGACAGCCCTGTCGACTTGCCTGTCGACATGCCTGTCGACTTGCAAGTCGACAGCCCTGTCGACAGCCAAGTCGACTTGTCTGGGCGGGAATTTTCCCGTCTGGACCCATCTCTGCATGTTTCGAAACTCAAATTTCCCGAAAACTTCTTTGGGCCTTAACCGGGTCATACGGACTCCGATTTACAAAATTTCGGACTCTATTTCGCGTATTTTTCCGAGACGAACGCAATGGCATAGCCCGTTTTACTTGATTCAGAATTTAAAATTAAATTCTGCCTTGATTCTCGTTTTAACATGTTATCGAAATACGAGTTGTTACATTCTCCCCACCTTTTAGGATTTCGTCCCCGAAATCTCCAAGTTAGGAAGAACATATCCTACCATCCATCATCCATCTACTCAAAACATCATCCACAAGCAATCATTGTCCTTAGATGATTTCTAATGCTATATGAATATATGCAAAACGTGTGTGTACATGTTCCTTAGCTAATGCTAGTGATCAGGCCTGAATAATCTTTCTAATGCAAAATATGTATAGTGCCATGAATCCAACATGTATGCAAATAGTCCTAGTCATATAGATACTATATGCGTGCACAATCATTCATTCATATGCAGCAACCGCATGATGACACATTCGATTTCATCCATAAACAAGTATAAATACTCGTGCATATGCAATATGAAATGTGACCGAGTCGAGCTAGTACCTAATGTGTATTCGCGCATCCACGAGCAACCACTTGCAACCACTTGCAACCATATCAATCATAACATGTTTCAAATACATGTTTACATCCATAGGGTTCTACCTAGAATTCCCTGAAACAGGGCCGAGAAGATAAACAAGACAAACTCCTTACGGGGTTTGTAACAGAAAGTAGGACTGAGAGGATGTCCACAAAAGATAACCTACAAGTAAGCTCTACAGAAACAGGGATCAAGGATATACTCCTAAAAAGAGATATCATGCGCGTATCTAGTCTTTGACCATCAAAGTCGTATTTCCTCGGGCTTACTTCCATTGTGCCTTGACCGCCCTTTAACTTCGCGATTTTGTAGCTTCTTATTTCCTGCTTCCATAACATGAGCTGAAACTCATTTCTTCGTCGCCTCTCGTTCCACTTGCACTTATCCTTTTTCTAGAATACTTGGCGCAAACATGACTGCGTACTCATGATCTCATGCAAGCTTTCCAAAATTCACTAGTGAATCTTGGATCTCGTTTATATACTATAAGGCATTCCATGTAGAAGAACTTTCTCTTGAAAGTAAACAGATGTCAATCAGGTTATCATGCGCACTTACTAGGGTGATCTCTATAACCCATGCATAAATGAAGTAAACCATCTGTCTTATTGGCGAACACCACTCGATCGGGCTTCAAATTTCCAATAAAGGTATCAAGGGATTCTAGGTAACTAATCATGACCGAACCCAAAAGGTTCCACGAGACTTCGAGGGTATTACCAAGGCTAGTCAAGAGTCTAACTACCCTCCTATCAAAACCGAGAGTGGCACCCCCTACTGGATAACCACTTCATCCCTAGAATCCATCCATAGCTTATAAACATAAGCATTATTTCCAAACTCAACACTTGGCATAGACATTCCCAAATCCAAACAAGTCATGTATAAATGGACTGATTCTCCAATAGGACTTTGAGACAAAAATGGGATTCTCTATTACGTTAGTACTTAAGGTGCAGAGACTCAACTACCGAAGCGGACTTAAATGATGCGGG
Source organism: Allium sativum (assembly GCA_030737875.1). Lineage (NCBI taxonomy): Eukaryota > Viridiplantae > Streptophyta > Magnoliopsida > Asparagales > Amaryllidaceae > Allium > Allium sativum. The sequence continues at coordinate 18,568,106 of JASFAX010000025.1, forward strand.
GATCAAAACAAAGTCTTGGCGGGATGATAGAAAAGAATAACTAGATCTTCAACAAGGATGTTATCCCCCTACTCAGGTACTCTAGTGAGGGTATACAACGATGATCTTGTCCTTGTCCCACAATACTTAACTATCTGTCCCGTTTCACCATACCAAAGATACTTTCTCGTCATGGGTTTCATTGTTCATCTTTCTCCCTCCTTTGAGGACTAAGCCATACCAACAAGTTGCTCATCCTTAAGCTCGTATCCTTTATCCTCTTTCTCACTATCCTTTCTTATAACGCGGCCACTGGTCTCTTGAAAACCACCTCCATCGCATGGAAAGCACTTTCGTAGATAGAAAAGACTAGTCGCAGTTAAAACCACTGTGACTACAGATGGAGGAAAGAAAGGAGAATAGATTCAATTAAGGAAACAAGGATAGTGCTAATGGCCTTTGGGGAATAGCCCTTTTTCTTTTAAAAGAAAATTTTCTTGAAAAAAAATGCTTCTTTGTAAACGATTTTCAAATAGTTTTCAGAAGGTCTTTAAAAACTTTTGCCCAGTCTGGTAACCTTCTGCTCTGATACCACGTGTAATACCCCGCCTCCGCTAGGGTCACTCGCAAAGGAATGCACTAGCTTTAGAGGGGCATTATTGGTAAACATGCACAGAAATATCACAAGACAGAACATATAAAAATAGCGGAAGTAAAATCAAACTTTCATAACATGAATAAATAAGGTCTAAAGCCTTTTACATCAGAGTACATCAAAACCTGTCTTGCAATAGTAAAGAAGCATAAAGACATTTTCATAAATTATTCCCCAAGTAAAAACAGTAAAGTAGCCATTAGCCAAGAAAAGTCCAAGCCATCCATGATGACCTTCAAGCAGAAGAAGTCCAAACTAAACAACAGTATTTCCTCCCTGTAACCTGGGGGGGAAACGGAAGAAAAGAGGCGAAACAAAACGGGTCAGTCAAAAAGACTGAGTAAGCCCTATCTACTATTAGCATAAAAACTAGTAAAGTTAACTGACATGAGAAACTGAGATGAACATAAGCATGATGACAAGATAGATAAGCTAAATCAAAATAACAGGATGAACTACTGAACTCAGATAAACTAAGGTGTCATGATAAATTACGATGTCAAGATAAAACAAGGTATCACATCGTCAGGTTTCTATCAAGTATAATATCCCCAAGATATCTATCACGTATAACGTCCCATGGTATCTATCCTGTATATCTGCTCTGCACCTACCGTACTAGTATCCCAACTGTATTTCGTGTTATCCGTGAATGACCCTTACTCAAAAGTCGTGTAATGGTCCCTGTCAACCTAATATGCCGCATATATAGGTTACTCAACTCATATGTTTCTTCCCATGTATAAGTTCAGTTCTTTGCCGTAGGCTGTACGGGCTTTCCCATGTAAACGGTTTATCCTTGAAGTTGTTTTGGACTGCAACCCTTGATCTAGTTGTGTTTCCTTACCATGAACTATCGCGCGTCCACTTAGGATTTATGCCACCTAGGACCGCTAGGGATTATGCTACCTAATGAACGTTTCCGTGTCTCGGTTTGGGTTTTGGCCACCTAGGACCACTAGGGATTACGCCACCCGTCAACCGCGCCCTTGATCCCACGTATGTATCGTGAATCGTTTTCCATGTCTAGATGCACATGTTCCCCAATGTGCCATCCGAGTTCCGTGCCAGGGCAAATCAAGAAATACGGAACTCGGTCGGGAGCTTTAAATCGTCTGCCGATGCAGATATCAAGGTATGTTTTTGTACCCGTGGCTATGGTCCCACGTGACCCCTCCCTCAACTACTGAAAGGCGATCCAAGAAAAATCATGTATAAGAACCACTCCACGGCCCCACTATAGCCCACTTTCCTACGGGCCAACCTCACCCATGACTCGATAGCAAGCACATGGTCTGTTGGGGGTTCCCTGCCTTTCCGCACGTACACGATTGACTAAAGATGGTATGTAGTCGGCGATGCGCTATCCAGGGCAAAAACAAGAATCGTCGACTCCACGCTAATCCATCCCAGTCTTTAGGTTGCTCGCATAGCAACCAAGGCATACTCTTGGTCCTTCTAACGCAGACCTTAACCTCTCATGGGCCTAGTATAATTACCTGGCAGCCCACAGAGGGATCCCAAGAATATCCTCACGTCCCCCGAAGCTTCCACTTCGGCACCCAGTGCGCTGGAGCTTTTATCCAAGTCAGATAACTTGCTCCCCCTCGTATACTAAGCGATGACCTACCGTATCAGGTTACTCATCGTTTTGAGAATTAGTCCTATGTCCTTAGCTAAGAATTATTACTTAGTTACCCTTAACTAAGGTTTACCACTTAGCTTCCTTTCCCGTTATCCTTGATTAACCACGGTTTTCTACCTAGTTCTTCTAGCTAGGGTTTGTCTATTGGGTTAAGTGTTATCATTCAAGTCCATGACTTAACCCGCCCACGAATCACGTCAAAGATTGGCTAAGTATTTAAGTTCAAGACTTAGTCCCACAAGTTGGTTAAGTGTACCCAGAGGCTCATGACTTAACCCTATCAAGTCAAATTGGTCAAGTACTAGCTTACCTTAATCCTATCGGATTATCTTGCTAGATCGATTAAGCATAGATTATCTTAATCCCATCAAATTATCGAGTCGGATTGGTTAAGTATAGGTTGGCTTAACCCCATCCTCTAATCGTACTACAGTGGTTAAGTATATTCTAAAAAGGTCTTGCGACTTAACCTTGTCAGGTCCGCGTATTAGATTGGTTAAGTGTAGGTTACTTAACCCCATCAAATCATCATGTATAATTGGTTAAGTATAAGTTGCTTAACCCCATTAAATTATCACGTTAAGTTGGTTAAGTATTGGTTACTTAACCTCATTGAACTACCAAGTTTAAATTGGTTAAGTGTTTAACTTAACCCCATCGAATTACCGTGTTTAGATTAGTTAAGTGTGGATTACTTAACCCCATCTAATTACCGTGGTTAGATTAGTTAAGCCTTAGTTACTTAACCCCATCTAATTACCGTGGTTAGATTAGTTAAGCCTTAATTACTTAACCTCATCTAATTACCAAGTCGGATTAGTTAAGTGTAAATTACTTAACCCCATCCCCTAATCATCTTGCATGGTTAAGTGTCATTAAGAAATCAAACCCGATCCCACTTAACCTTATCAAGTTATCATGTTGGATTGATTAAGTATTGGTTAACTTAATCCCCGTCCACTAGTCGTATAAAAATGGTTAAGTGTCATTAGGCAGATCAAATCACTTAACCTACCCAACCTTGTCATGTTTTGTTAAGTATCATTAGCCTAATCAATTTACTTAACCCCTTTATCCATGTCATATTTGGTTAAGAGTCATTAATCAAATTAACTTAACCCTATCATGTGACAATAATTACTTAATGCACCCCAACCTCTCACATTAGACTTTGTTGTGGTTACTAGTTAAGCCGGTCGGTTCCGGGTAGCTTTACACCACAACTTGGTCTAACCTCGGGTTCAAGCACAACATGACCAACTTCTCACATTGGGTCCTATTGTTTGCAACTACTAGTTAGGCCGGTCGGTTCCGGGTAGTTTTACGTTGCAAACTCAACCCAACCTCGAGTTGGCCACACTTATATTATCTAAGTGTCATGTTCATCATGTTTCCAAAACATGTTACAAGTTTTTCAAGCATTTGGGTAGACCTAACTTAATAGGTAAATTCCCAAAGGGTAGACCTAACTTAATAGGTAAATTCCCAAGCTTATGTGTTTATGCATACTTACATGTCAACTTCCATGTTATATTTCAAGTCATGTTTTCAAGTTGTATTTTCATGTCATTAGAAATTACCCATAACATAACCCAACGCTTTTAAACTCGCATATACGTTCGCAACAACGTAATGGATTAAAAGAAGAGACTTGGCAAAGGAATGACAAAAATGGGTATTAAGCCACAAGTTAATCATGGTGGCAAATGAGGCACAAATGTGTTCATTAGCTTGCATGTTACATTCTTAAGCCTCAAAAACATGCATAAACCCAAACTTGGCACATAAGCGAATCATGGTGACAAAAGACATGGAATGATGGCTAGAAACTCGCATATATCATCATATAAGGATTATGACTTCATATGCAAGTTGACATAATGATTATGAAGGTTCTCATGTTGCATAATGCAACATTTCAACATAAAGGTTGTAGCTTTTAGCTCATAAGATCAAGATAATGACTTCATAAACTTGCATGACATGATAGCATAAATCATACTCAATGATCAAACCCAAATTTGCAACATGAACATTTAACTTCATGGTTAATATCTAAGAGTAGGGAAGGGCTTACATTGCTATTAAGGCCTAAATCGATTACACTACTAAAGCTTGTAATGAAGCCTATGCATGCCATCACCCAAAGATGGATGCTCCAAATCAACAAAAACACCATCTTTATGAACAAAGATCAAAGCTTTTGCCTTGGAATCAACTTGAGAAGCTCTCATACTAACATAGGGACTCTCTAACACTCTCAAGATCATGAAACCTTTCATAGAAATGAAGTGGAGGCTAGGATAGTTGAGTGGAGGCCATGAGAGTAGAAATTTGGCCATAGTTTAGTTACATGGGTGAATAATGAGGGTTTAGGGGTAGGTTAGGGGTTTATTTATAGAAGATTAGGCTAGTTAGGGCCCTTAGATTAACCCTAGGACCAACCTGAACCGTCAGATTTCAAACCAGGCCCAAAAACCTAGCTAAGATAGAAAATAGGTGCACCAGGCCAGAATCAGCCGACAGGGCAAGTCGACAGCCCTGTCGACTTGCCTGTCGACATGCCTGTCGACTTGCAAGTCGACAGCCAAGTCGACTTGTCTGGGCGGGAATTTTCCCGCCTGGACCCATCTCTGCATGTTTCGAAACTCAAATTTCCCGAAAATTTCTTTGGGCCTTAACCGGGTCATACAGACTCCGATTTACAAAATTTCGGACTCTATTTCGCGTATTTTTCCGAGACGAACGCAATGGCATAGCCCGTTTTACTTGATTCAGAATTGAAAATTAAATTCTGCCTTGATTCTCGTTTTAACATGTTATCGAAATACGAGTTGTTACAGGTCCAAAAATGTCGTTGAGCTATCACTATCAAGCAGCGTCCTGATAAAACTCTGAGATCGTACTTGGATCGCTTTAATTTAGCAGTTACAGAGGTTAGAGATCCTCATGAACAGACGGTTCTGATGGCCTTAATTGATGGAGTAGATAAAGATACGGAGTTCGGCAGATACTTGGCTTGGAAACCACCGCTCACTAGAGAAATATTCTATGAGAAGGCCAATATTCTTCTACGCTAAGAGGAGTTGTATGCAAATCGGAAGAGGAAAGCCGCTGATAAGGAAGATACATAGCAATGTGGCTGTCAAACAGTCTGGAGATAGTTCTGGAAAGGTAGAGATGAATGTTGGAAATAAGAACCAAGGTAACGGTCGCCAGAATGGGAACAACCGTCGGAAGAAGAATCGGGGAAATGATTCACAAAAGAGACCTCGGTTCAAAGCATTTGAGAATTTTACACTGCTGAATGACACATAAGAAAATATCTTCGTAGACACTTATAACATTCTCCAATGTAAGAAGCCTACACTAAGAGATTCAACAGAAAAGGAGCGTGGGACAGGAAAATTCTGCCTTTTCCATCAAACTCACGGTCACACCACTAACGAGTGTCGCCACTTGAGAGATGTCGTTGAAAGACTCCTTAGAGAAGGAAAGTTGGACGAATATAAGGTCGCTCTAAGACATAGGGCCAATTAGGACAGGCCCCGAATCAAAACCAACCAGCTTCTAGGCCCACTGCTCAGCAGAAGGGAAAGAACGATTAGTGAATCGAATGTTCTATAATCAGATCGGAAAGACAATGGATGTGTATGTTGACGATATGCTCATGAAATCCAGACAGTCATACAACCATATAGCTGACTTAGAAGAAATGTTAGGTATTCTTCGGCGGTATGGAAAGAAGCTCAACCCTATTAAGTGTTCATTCGGAGTTGCCTCTGGGAAAATTTTGGGCTTCATTGTTAGCTCCCATGGGATTGAAATCAATCCATATCAAATCGCAGCAATCAAGAACATCCAAACACCAAGGCAGATTAAAGATGTGCAGAGCCTTGCAGGGAAAGTAGCCGCATTAAGTAGATTCATTTCTAAAGCTATAGATAAGTGCATTCCTTTCTTTGACTTGTTAAAGCGAGGAAAACGCAATTTCAAATGGACCCCCGATTGTGTGAAGCTTTTCAGAACTTACTGAATCATCTAAAAAGACCCCTAATACTGTCCAAGCCAGTTGATCACGAGGATTCATTCTTGTATTTGGCAGTATCATCTCACATGATAAGCTCAGCCTTGGTAAGAGAAGAAGATAAAGTTCAGAGACCTGTGTATTATGTGAGTAAGAAGCTAGCGCCCGCAGAGCGAAACTATCCAAAGATAAAAAAGCTTGCGTACAGTCTGTTGATCGCATATAGAAAGCTTTGTCACTATTTCCAAGCTCATCCCATCACGATGTACACTGACCATCCGCTCTGACAAGTATTGCAGGACCAGAGGTGTCAGAGGAACTACTCAAGTGGAACTTAAAGTTGAGTCAGTTCGATTTGAACTTCCAGCCCCGAAGATCGATAAGGGGACAAGTATTGGTAGATTTTATAGAAGAATTTACGATCTCAGAGGATGATGTAGTGAATGAAGAAGGTGATGCCTCGAAGCAACTAGTTGACCCCAACACCAGGGGATTATATACTAACGGAGCTAGGAATCACAGACGGTCCGGTGTCGAAGTTGTACTAGTTACGCCCGAGAAGCAATCAATATACTATGCTCTGATATTAGAGTTCATTGCCACAAACAATAACTCAGAGTAGAAGCCCTGATAGCTGGACTTAGGCTTGCAAAGGAGTTAGGGATAGCAAAGCTGAATATCTTTTGCGATTCCAAGATAGTTTTGAACCAGGTCAACGAAGAGTTCCAGGCCAAAGCGTCGAGGCTTGTGTCGTATTTGAAGAAAGTGAGAAAATTGCTAGGTGAATTTGAACACTACTGCATAATTCATATGCCTAGATCAGAGAATCAGAAGGAAGATAAGTCGGCCAAACTGGCTAGTTCTGACAACTGAGGACACAGAAATTGTCCCCATTGAGATATTGCATTCCCCAAGTATCGATCAGATGGAAATTGATCCTATGCTGGAGACTGAGTCGGAAAGGGAGTCGTGGATGACACCCTTAAAGAACTTCCTGATAAGTGGGACGCTCCCCACCAAAAAGAGTGAGAGACGTGTCGTCATTCGTAAAGCCTCTTGATATGTCATGCAAGGCGAAGTCCTATATCGATAAAGGTTCTCGATGCCACTCCTCCGGTGTGTAGCTCACGATGACATTGAAGGAGTTTTGAGAGAAGTACATAAAGGTGAATGTGGCGACCACACTGGAAGCCAAACATTGGCGAAGAAGATACTACAGCATGGCAATTTCTAGCCAACCGTATATAAATATGCAGCCAAATATGTGCGACGTTGCTACAGGTGCCAGAAATTTTCTAAGATTCCTAGGGCGCCTCCCAGCGAGCTGAAGACGATAATGAGCCCGTGCCCGTTTGCTGTCTGGGGAATTGACATTATCGGAAGCCTCCCCATTGCAAAGGCGGAGCGAAGTTCGCTATTGTGGCTGTGGATTACTTCACAAAGTGGGTCAAAGCGGAGCCATTGATCACGATCACAACCAAGAGAGTGATAAATTTCATCGTCAGAAACATTATATGTCTGTTTGGAATCCCAAAGGTCATCATAACAGATAATGGGACCCAACTGATAGCACAGAGTTTCAGGACTTTTGCCATAGATATCATATCGAGAAAAGATACATGGCTGCAGCGCATCCGCAATCAAATGGACAGGTAGAAGAAACAAACAAGGTAATCAAGTCCATTTTGAAGAAGCGATTGAAGCAAGTCAGAGCCATGTGGTTCGACGAGCTGCCACTGACATTGTGGGCCTATAGAACAACATATATATCAATGACTGGGCATATGCCCTTCTCCCTCACTTTTGGATCTGAGGCGGTCATCCCGGTCGAATTAGAAGTACCATCTCACAGAACCACTTATTACGACCCGATGATTAACAATAAGTTGCTCCTCCAGTCCCTAGATATGGTAGAAGAAAAGAGGGACGAGGCAGATTTACGTGCCTTGAGGCACAAGCGGCAGATTGCTTAATATTACAATAAGAAAGTTCGAGCTCGAACCTTTGAACCTGGAGACTTGGTTCTAAAGTGTGTCTTTCCACCCCCAGTCCATTTGGGTCCGAAATGGGAAGGACCATACACCATCCTATGGAGGCTTGATAATGGATCCTTCAAGCTAGCGACCGTGGACAGAGAATAAATCCCTAGAGTATGGACCGCCCAACACTTGAGGCGTTACTTGACATGAAATTGTCGTCTTTACTCTTTTATTTATTAGGATCATGTAAAAAGGCACTACTTTCCTAGAGCAGTCTGGTTATATAAGCAAAAGATTATAAAGTGGACGTAGGTCATGATTCGACCGGACAACTATAAAATATTGTGTGTCGTTTATTTTTACCACACCCTTTTTATTTTACTTTTTCATTCCTTATGAGCTGTTATAATTATAAAACTTGCTATGAATCTCATGGTAATCTCGGAACACGTAATTCAAAGTGCTTTCTATCAGATCAGGAGGCCAACAATATGCAGAGCATCGAGCGTGCAATGAAGTAAATGACACAACTATTGACACTCTAGTTCTCATGACCTAAGAAAGAGTATAAAGGACAGGGAAATGAATTGTCCACGAGACATGAAGGTGCACCATAATTAAAAAGACCGTCTCGACTACACTCTACACTTAATTGGCATCCGACGGGAGAGTATAAAGGCGCCAGGGACTGAGCACTACAAATGAACTCCTACCCACTGTAGGATTGGAGGGCAAACTGAAAGCTGAGTTCGAACTCTATCCTGGGCATACGACAGGAGAATAAAAGGCGTTTTGATTAAATGCCACAAAAAGGGCTCCTATCCTGCTGCAGAATCGGAAGCAAGAATGAAAGTTGAGCCCGAACCCCTCATTTCCAGACATGGGGGTCAACATGTGCTCGACTCTAATCAATCCTCAACAAGCCCTGGCCATGCATCACGTTGATGATTGATTGGAGGCATACTCATACACATACACATGCATACATATAAATGTAGCACAAAAATTTTAAAAAAATCATTGCAAGAATGATTTACGATATGATTCTAACTTAGTTATGATTCGAATATTCATGCTCATGACCAAGTATGATAAACTTGCAAGTACACAACAATGCAAAAGAAACGAAACTTCATTTACTACGCAGGCTTACAAAACAAAGCTGGACAAAAAGTGAGGGCCATTCTCACGACTACGTCATAAGGCCTGTGGAAGATCTAAAAACATAAACAGACAACCTCTATTTCAGCTTTGGAGATGGCTTCTGTTTCTTCTCTTTCTTTTGCTTCTCCGGCTCCTTGTCAGCATCAGATTTATCATGCTTTTTCCTCTTCCTTTTATCCAAAGGAGAATCTTGTGGAATGTCAGAGGATTGAGATGCAAGTTGTGTAGTTATTGACTTGATGGGGAGCTTTATGGTAAATCCAAATTTGGGATCAGCTGTAGAGATAGGTGGCACATTTAGAGGCCCTTCCTCTATTTTCAATTGTAGATTTTCATCCTTTTTGGCCTTTATGTCGGCTAAGGTCATGCTGTCATCATCCTTTGTCTCTCCCGTGATGGTGACTCCTCTTCTTCATCCCCATTGTCACAGTCGGTGTCCTTTAAAGCTCCGATGATTTCAGCATCCTTAGGAACATCAACATTTGATGCCACAATGGCCTTTTCGGTTGTTTCGACCTTGGTTTTCTTTGGAACTTCAAGGACCTCGGTACTTGATGGTACGCTGACCTTCTCGACCTCTGCTTGCTTATCTGCAACCCCCTCGATCGACTTGGCACATATACCATGAGAAGCAACTATTATTAGTTTGGGAGAAGATGTGGTCTTCACGATTGTTTGCTCCACAATGCGACGACAAGTTACAATAGCTTTGACAAATTGTGGAGAGAATATGGAGATACCTTCCGCTGACTCCTCGCCCGAAGCTGCAGATGAAGCCGCAGGAGCTGGAGGAACTTGGACCTTGGAGATCAATGGATCATTTGGGTTATATTCCTCAACCTCAGAAGTCTTGGGCTCCGCTAATGAGCTTGAGCGTTCATCAACTTTGTACTTGCCCTTGAGCTTAACCCTCTCTTTCTCCATCTCCTCTTGAATTTGACGTCTACCCTCCGCTAAGGCTTCAAGCTCTCTACCTCTGAGGAAGGTCTGCATAAGTTGTCCCTCGTTGACTTCCTCAACCTTTAAGCGTTACTTTTCGCCCTCGACGATCATATCACATACGTTAACCAAGGTGGTAGGGTAGTTCTTAATCCAAGAAATGTCTCGGGCTCGAGTGATTTGAGCAAAAAAGTCCATCAAAGTTCGTCGAACCCTTCTATCTCCTGTTCAGCTGCAGAAAGCTTGGCAATAGCAGTGGAGGCTGACTCGAGGGCATCATTGGCATTACTCTCGGCAAGAGCTGCTTGTCCCACAGCATGGGCAAGTTTGTTATTTAAGCTCGCCTTTTCTTTTTCCCAAGCAGTCTTTTCTACAGCAAAGCGGTCATGCGATGCTTTCAACTCGGTATTTGCCGTTTTGATATCTTCTATCTCCTTTTTCAAAGCCACCTACTCTTGGCTGCTCGAATCAAGCTCAAGATGGAAGCGTTTCTTAGCGTTTTCCAACTCTATTTTATAATTTTCAGCATCCCGCTAAGCTAAAGGAGCTGAGCTTGTGCATCTTCAAGGTCCTTCTCAGCCTCTCTCCAGGCCTTGGTGTCATAATCAATCTTCACCCTAGCTCTCGCTGCATCTATTTCCAAACGACGAATAACTTCTGAGAGATTCCTGGCTTGCTTCTTCATTGCCCTATATTGTTTAGCCACATAACCGACTTGGCCCACAACTTCTATATCCCAGTCCTCGGGAACCGCTTCAAGATCTGGCCCGAAATGCATCCTTTCAAAGTAGATGTTGGGTAACTGCTTTCGCAAATGCTCAAGCTTTTGCCTTATTATCAGAAGTAAGGGACACCTCCTGTACGGTGGTAGTATCTAAGTGGTGTTGACCAGAAGGGACAAGAGTTGCTTTCTCTTTTTCAAATTCTTTGGTCGAATCCTTGTGCTTGTCTTTGGATTTATGATGCTTCTTGGAAGATTTTCCCTGATGAGGTGCACCCTTCAGAGGAGTAGGAGCTTTGGGGAGTTGTTTGCCTCCCGCATGTAAGGCTTGACGACTATGGTACTTCCTGGGATCCTGCCTCGAAGGAGAACGAGAGCGCATAGAATGAGGCTGATAAGAATCATGATGCCTTTGACTATCTCTTCCCCAACTATCACTGCGATCATGCTCAGTTACGGGAATGAGCCTGGGTGTGTTCTCGCGAAGGTCACGATGAGAATAGGAATAGCGACAAGGCATTTTTCTTGCAAAAATAACAAGCAAGTATAAGGACCATGAATACAAACAGTGTATGGATGCGGTAATGAGTGGTGCATGTGATTTGTGTATCCCATATGATTCTCACTAATACACCAGGGCCTGGAGCTAGACTCATCTATACAATATCCATCTTTCTGATGGGAATAGTTTCTTCCTTAGAGATAGGGAAGAACGGTTCCCCTCCAAAGTCCTTGGGTGTATAAATGTTATCAGGTAAGGGGATCTTATCTGATTCCCCAAATATCTACTCCTCTGTTAATGTATCATGAGTGGTAGGCTCTACTGGCGGTGGAGTCCTCGGGGGAGACTGCCCCTTGGAAACTAAAACCTCCTTTGGCTCGTCAGCTCGTATTTCATCCCCTTTATATATGTTCATCTCTTCATCATCTTAGATAACCATCGGCAAAGGACTCTTATGAAACTCGGTTGTCTTTGTGATTTTTGTGGTCACTTCTCCCTCGGCCGGGGGCATGCTACAGGATTCTCCAACTGTTTGAGTAGGGGGCACGTACTTGTAGAGCTTCCCACCTGGACCGAGCCCGAATCTTAGATCCAGAAGATGGTGTTTATGAAGGTTCTCGTTGGTTATACACTTCTTAAATCTACAAAACTCTGACTTTCTTTTTAAAAGGCGGGATAATCGATCCTCGTACACCGAACCCTTTGTCTTTTGGAAATTATGAGTTGTACAGAAGAAGAAAACATTAGTATTTAATCATGCAATCACAACGAACACTAAAAGATCCAGAACCTACTTGATTGTAGCCACCTCCTCGCACATCCGGCTTGATGTTTTATATAGAACAAATTAGACTTAGCATCTCCCAAGTTACTGTGTCCGTCCGATAATACTTTCCTGGATAGGATCGACTCAAAGAAAATGAAGTTCGAGGTCCCTGTGGAGCGATGCTTGAAATAATAATAGAAGTTCGGATCTTTGAAGGTAAGCTGGGCCTCTAAATTCTCCTCATATGCAATATACAGAGTGTACAGGTCAGCATAAACATTGGGATGGAGTTGCATGGGAGCAATGCGTAGTCGTCTCAGAAGGTCAATGACAATTGGAGGAAACATAGGAATGACACCTATCAAGAACATGATCCTACTGATAGCCATGTATCCTTCTGGAGCAGAATGAGGTATGTCCCATTCTTCTGAAGTTTTCACATCATACCAGGGAATTCCGTGCCTCAAGCAGATCTTCTTTAACTTTAAATCATCCAATTTGGAGGCTATAGAATCACTCAGTTTATCTACTTCTTTAACACATGGAATCTCATCGAGAGCCCGATCATCCTTTTCATCCTCAAGTGACGTGCTCTAAGAAGATGTCGACTCTGTATCGAGATCTGTCTCGTACTCAGACCCAGAATTATCCAAGTCCAAGCCCGATGGGATTACATCGGGATTATAATAACTTGATGATTCTGTATCTACACTTTTCTCTGATATTCTTGTTGAGCGTCTATCAGACATAGCTATGTTGGTGAATAAACATAAGCTATTAGAGCATACTTACACGTGAACCCCGTGTATGTGCAAGTGTTAGTGTGTGCAACTGTGTACATTATTGAAAGGAAAAGCATGAAGTGAAATAGATGAATGAATAGTCAGCCATCGTATGTATTTAAGTTAAGTTCTCCTTCAATCCAGTTCAAGAAACTCGTCTTGAAGTCTATATCCTAACTATTCGTCAATATGTTAAAGTTACATCGAGTAAAGATATGGGCCAGTTCGTTAGCTAGATCAGTTCGTTATGCTCCATAACATGGCTTGTGACATGGGGATCGACTCGCTAAAAGGAATTCAACTCGTGGCTATGGTATGGCTTGTGATTGGGCACCCTAGCGGATACCATCGTTAACTCGTCTTATAGCGGCTCGTGGAAAGGAGACCGGTTCGTTAGAAGGACTTGTCCCAAAGGCAGAGATGTAAAACTCGTCATCTCATATTGGAGCGGCTCGCCAACCATCGTCACGACCCGCCTCAGCATCACCGGTCACGAACCGATGCCCCACCTCTCTTTAGAACAAGCATGTTGTCATGAACCACAATCCAACTCAATATCTTCTCCTCATTCACGAACCGACGCTTTGCCCTACTCCACAACGCACTCCACTTCTTTTCTCCGATCATTATCACGGCCCGATCCCAAACAGTAACGCGGTCTCCATCAATCCTTAAACTCCACGATTTGCTCACGACGCCATCACCTGAACCAAAGCAAACCACCATTGCCACCTATGTTGGCAACGATATTAAAATTGACGGCGAAGGGGATCACTTTGGGAATCAAAGAGAAATGAAAGGGATTCATCCAACGAATCAACGAGCACCTACCCTCGAGGCCATCGCCTGAGCATGACTGATGCCACCATCGTCGGCGGGGCCACTAGCTACCCCAATGTTGGGATTCTCGATCGAGAGAGACGAAAGTTCAAGTAAAAGTTGATTTCAACTCACGGATCAAGCAAATTGGACACAAATCAGAGATAAGAGATCGAATACCTATTATTTGAGTTTGGGAAGTTGCGATTTGGATTGGAAGAAATTAGGATTAGCAGTTGAAGAAGAATAGGAAGCCGTAGTAAAAAAAACAAGAAGGAAAGGTAAAAAAGAAACTGGGACCGGCTTATATAGTTTGCACGAAGACCCTTGGTCTCCCCCCTCTTTTTCTACCTCGATGAATCGGATCGGCCTAGTGGGCCATGAACGTTCGAAGGGGCCCTGCTGTGGCTCGAGCGGAAGCTTTCCCTGCTACCGATTCGTAATGCACACCAAGTGACACGGACCATAGTGTAATGAATTCCTTTAAAAAAAATTATGATATTTGGAGCTTACCTGAAGAATTGATCGCAATATGCTCTGGAATTCAAAAGATCGAAGTTAACTAACAAATAGAGAAATAATTCGAAACTCAACCCTGTATTTATACTCATCAAAGACAGCGAAGAACGCGGATTTGTAAAGAAACACGACTTCATAAGGCGTCGCAATGATACGAACTGATACGACTGTTAATTCATACCGTTCCAAGAAAAGATAGTCTAGTAATTTCGAAGCATGTTCCATCCTTGATAAAACATACTTCGAGGGGGGAAAATGCTGGCTAGCTTTTCGACTAAGCCACCAAGAATACAAGCACTAGCACTTGGATGGACAGAGATACTCATATGTATAAATTCAAAAGGAAGAGCACCGGTTCGTGGCTGGATTAGGAAGGCCCCGCTCGTGAACATGCTACCCAATCCGCTCGTGGCCCTCCAGTCATAGCCCATTCGTGACCCCCAACTATGATCCGCTCGTGGACATCTATCACGATCCGTTCGTAGTGAAGTATCACGAACCGTCCCCAAACTCAGGATATGTTGACCATGACTTAGTCATCCATGAACCAATATTGAAGGATCTGATGACACCTGTCCATAACTTCCATACTGACCATTTATCCATCTACTCATGAATAGCTCTGAGATCATCGGGATTGGTCTCACGTGTCCTCACGAACCGCTTGCAGATATCACCTATAAATAGCCCCATAATTGGTATTTTTGAGGATCTTTTGGCAATTCAGAGCACTGTTTCCACCATTACGGTTTCTTCATTATTTCTGACCAGTAATATCCCCAAAATTATTGAGTGAATTATCATTGTAAAAGTGAGAATGAGAATTTATTGATCGTACTTGCATTCAATCGTATAATCAAAGTCACATAAAGTGGATGTAGGCTCGTTAATGCCGAACCACTATAAATTTGGTATGTTTGTTGCATTTCCTTTCATTTCTAGTCATAATCTTATGCGATTTTAGACAATTGGGGTGTTAGAGCCATAATTTTGTCTGACAACAGAATTGTTATAAAATACTTATATGTTGTGAAATAAATGAATATGAAACGTTATGATTATGGATAAGCATATTTATCATTACTGATGCAACTTTCTGGTCCGTCCAATCATATGAAACATTCCCATCGTCATTTGTCTACTCAACGACATGTATGACCTTAAAAACCTCAACCATTGTAGGCTTATATACCTCGCAAACTGAAGATATACATGAGTAATATTCATGAATGATATACATGAACATATGCTAAAGATAAACTAAACATATACACGAATAAAACAAACATCAGTTACAAATCTACCAGTTCTCTCCTATGATGTTGGAAGGATTTCGAGCCATGCACCAAGATGTAAAACCAGGTTTTGATTCCTATTTGCCTTGTTCCTTACTGATATTTCTATTAATTTAGATACACTATTAATTAAAGTAATGCAATACAAATGTAAATAGTCTCATTATAACTTACTTTCACTGCTTTAGATTCCCAATGTCTAAGAAATCCATCTAAATATCATCACCTATCCAACTTGGCTTTTTTCCTGCATTTTTGGCCGTTAAAAGAGTCTCCTTTTAATTTTTCCGCGTCTTCTAGTTTCAATGATTCTTAAAAACATCTAGATCTTACAGCTCCACTCATGTGATGGCCTACATATTGAAATTATTTTGAATTATACTCAGCATATTAATTTTCGATGGAAATATAAAATTCATACTTACCATCAAATCAGCACATGTAGCATTTTTGATATAGGGTGGGATACTGTCGCAATGAGGCCAACAACTGAACATCCATCTCTTATATGATTGCTTTAATACTTGTAAAATAAATTCTGACTTCTCCACCTCGAATCCCCTGTACGAATGTTGATGTAGGTATTCAATATGTTTTAAATAATATAATTGAAATGAATTTGATACTTTCCCAATGCTCTTAGGAACTATCTCTGCAACTAGGGTGTAAATCTAGCTTTGAGTTGCTGGGACCTACTCCAAGAGTAGGAGACTAAGAAGGAGAAGTCTGAGATGTTCTCATACATGTTTTATCAGGCATATCTTCCATAAATATACATACATACATACATATATATATATATCATATAAGCATAAAATCATCACATAATCATCACACAATCATTAATGAAGTGATAATCATAAAACATATCATATCATAATCCTACCCTACAATTAACCATCATGTAATCATACATGAAAAGAATAATGCATAACTCATGTTAACGATAAAAATCGTCGACACCCAATTGAGAACTGGAAGAATATACATAGTGAAATCATAGGAAGATCAATCTAGAGAACCTCTTTAAAAGGCAAGCCAACCTAGGCTGTATTGAGTTTGAACACGATACCCTCTTAATTAATTGAGCATTGGTTGTCTCCTAGAATATCATTGTTTCCTCTTGAATGCAAGAGTTACTCTCTTTCGAGTGTATCAACAATGCATTTTTAAGTGAAACAGGGTTATATCGGGGATGACGTTCTAAGTACTCGTATTAGTGTTTGGGGGTATTCATGTTATGATCCTCTCATATATGTAGGTAATCTTGTCGCAAAGGTGTGCTTTAGATTCAAGATAAAATAATGTACATTATTTTAAGAGGAAACATGCTAGATATCACAATGTTTAGATTTGTAATATATCATACCCTTAAACAATTAAAATGATACTTCCACATCGATCCATCCCTTTAGAGGCCTTGGTTATGTCAGTCATCGTATTGTAAAGCTATAATAAATCATCAAATGTTTTAGTAAATTAGACATATTAAAAAAGGGTTAAGACATAAGCGTGAATAATGAGGGAATAATCATTGATTTGCTTGATGATTCTCCTTCTGATGTGCTTACGATTGAATCTTTTGTATATGAAATTAGTTGATAACTCCCTATTTAACGAGTTTGATCACAATATGATTATAGAATTAAGAATAAATATGATCTCAATCTCCCTCTTTATTTATCATGGGAATATTACAATTGATGAGAAAATTCCAAATCTGATTTAGGGTTTTGTATCTTAGAATTGAGCACAAGATTTTGGAATGAGAGAAGGTCCCCCAAAATGTGACTCCTAGGATTTTATTTATAGAGGAGACCTCCTTTTGTAGCAATTGTGTGGGAAACCCCCCTTTCGCATCAACTTCTTTGTATCGACCCAGGTCAACACTTTTTGGTTTCGGTTCCAACCTTAACCCTTTTCCATTTGCATTTATGGGTGTCGCCTCCATGCTTTTTCCTTTGTAACTTTCGTGATTCCTTTATGCAATTGTATCAAAACCAAGTTTGTTAGTGTCGATAGTGTTCTTTTGCTCCCAAGATATTCATTACCGGTCCTGTGCTTCCCCTTCATGGATTTAGTTTCGGTCTTGTCTTCCAGCTTATGTATTCGGTGCCTGTTGATGACCAAAATAGTCATCAATGCCCAATAGTTCCAAAATTTTGAAACCAAATGTCCAGAGAGGAAAAGTATGTGAAATGCGGTAATAATGTGTGGGAAAGTAAAGAACATAGCTATTTATAGTGGATCGGTTCGCATTGAACCTACGTCCACTTTGAAGGCTTTGCTGATTTTATTTCACTATTGAGAAAATACAATGGAAGACATCATTACAAGTCTATAAAATGATTGACGATGTTCTATTAATCTTTATTGTCAAGCTTCCTTGCTGGTCGGGAACAGTCGAGGAGTTTCCGAAGTCAGAAGCGGGTCGGGAGTTTCCGAGGTCTGGGATGTGTCAACGGTTCCGAGGTCCAGTGGGTGTCGGGAGTTTCTGAGGTTCGGGATGAGTCGGGAAGTTACAAGGTTTGGAGGGTGTCGGAAGGTTCCGAGTTCCGGGATGAGTCGGCAAGTTTTGAGGTCCGGAGGATGTCGGGAGTCGTCGAGGTCCGGAATGTGTCAAGAAGGTCTGGGGTCGTGAGAGTGTCAAGAGTTTCCGAGGTCCGGAAGGTGTCAAGGTCCGAGGTTCGGAGAGTATCAGGAGTCACCAAGGGCCGGAACGTGTCGAGAAGGTCCGAGGTCCGAAGAGTGTCGGAAATTTCCGAGGTCCAGAGGGTGTCGGGAGTTGCAAAAGTCCGAAAGTTGTCGAAAAGGTCCGGGATGAGTTGGGAAGTTCCAAGGTCCAGAGGGTGTCGTGAGTTGATGAGGTCAGGAATGTGTCGGGAAGGTTTGAGGACTAGATAATGTCGGGAGTTGCCAAGCTTAGGAGGGTGTCCGGAGTTGTCGAGGTCCGGAAGGTTTCGGGAAGGTCCGAGATTCGGAGAGTATCGGAAGTCACTGAGTTCCAAATGTG
This sequence comes from Allium sativum, assembly GCA_030737875.1. Classification (NCBI taxonomy): domain Eukaryota; kingdom Viridiplantae; phylum Streptophyta; class Magnoliopsida; order Asparagales; family Amaryllidaceae; genus Allium; species Allium sativum. The sequence continues at coordinate 18,586,911 of JASFAX010000025.1, forward strand.
TTGGGAAGGTCTGAGGTCTGGAGAGCTTCGGGAGTTGCCGAGGTTCTGAAGGTGTCGGGAAGGTCCGAGGTTCGGAGTGTGTCGGGAGTCACCGAGGTCTGAAACGTGTCGAGAAGATCCGAGGTTTGTAGAGTGTTGGTAATTGCCGAGGTCGGTAGGGTGTCAGGAGTTGCCGAGGTCCGGAGGGTGTCAGGAGTTGCCAAGGTCCGGAAGGTGTCGGGAAGGTCCGAGGCTCAGAGAGTGTCAGGAGTTGCCGAGGTCTGGAATGGTCGGGAAAGTCCGAGGTCCGGATAGTGTCGGGAATTGCTGAGGTCCTAAGGGTGTCGGGAGTTGCCAAGGTTCGGAAGGTGTCGGGAAGGTCCGGGATGAGTCGGGAAGTTTTGAGGTCCGGAGGGTGTTGGGAGTCGTCGAGGTCTAGAATGTGTCGGGTGAGTCCGAGGTTCAGAGATCGTCGAGAGTTGCCGAGGTCCGTAGGGTGTCGGGAGTTTCCGAGGTCTGGAAGGTGTCGGTAAGGTTCTAGGTTTAGAGAGTGTCGGGAGTCGCCGAGGTCCGGGATGTGTCGGGAAGGTCCGAGGTCCATAAAGTGCCAGGAGTTGCCGAGGTCCTAAGGTGTCGGGAAGGTCCGAGATTTGGAGAGTGTCGGGAGTCGCCGAGGTGCGGAATGTGTCGGGATGGTCCGATGTCCTGAGAGTGTTAGGAGTTGCCATGGTCTAGAGGGTGTTAAGAGTTTTCGAGGTCCAGAAGGTGTTGGAAGGTCCGGGATGAGTCGGAGAGTTCCGAGGTTTAGAGGGTGTTGAGAGTTTCCGATTATATGGCGGAGTCGGGAGGTTCTGAGGCCTACTTCTTCTTCGTTGGGTGAAAAAAAATGTTAACTCAGTCAACAATGTCCGAGAGATCCGGAAATGTCTAGAGGTAGTGTAAAGGTCCTTGTAAATGCCCGTAAGTGGATGGAAAATATGTGTGCAACATTTTAGTGGTCCATGTTATAGCTGATGGCCATGTGGAAGAAGATGGAAGCCACTAATGGTGCTTGAGAGCTTCAGGAAGTCCAAAGATGGTTTAATGTCCAAAAGGGGGGTTAAATGTCTAAGAGCATGCTCACCAAACATATGTATCTTTCTCTTTGTATGATGGATAATGGTGTTTAAGAGGCTTTCTGGAAGAGTATCGTCTTCTTAGGCAGCCATTAGAGCTTCGAAGAGAGCTTAAACCAACCCTCTTTATGTTGGAAGTGAGGGGGTATTTATATGAATTGGTTGGTAGGGGAGTAGGTAAAATATGGGGTCCACATATAAAAATTTCGGGTCCCTTTATGAAGTGTAGGAAAAATTCGTAGCCCTACTGAGGGATACGAATTTCATATCCCTTTGGGGATACGAAATTCATATCCCTCCTAGGGGATATGGGATACGATATTTCTATCCCTATCGTGGGATATGAAGTTCATATCCCTCTAGGGGGACTCAGGATACGAATTTCATATCCTTCTAGGGGATACGAAATTCATATCCTTCTTGAGGGATACGAATTTCGTATCCCTCCGGGGGATACAAATTTGTATCCCTCTAGGGGAATACGAGATACGAATTTCGTATCCCTCTAAGGGATACGAAATTTGTATCCCTCTACATATACGAAATTGGCATCCTTATGGGGATACGAAAAGGAAGGGGTGTGAGGCTTGCTTGTCGAATTCTGGGATCGTAGTGCTGAGTTGATCCGATGATTTTGAGTGGTTGATGTGCAGTCATAAAAACGGGAGCAACTTTTAAACCGTAAGGTCATTTGGGTCAAATGAAAGTTGTACCTGAAGTTAACTATGATGGCTATAAGAGTTACAGTGTAGGGCACTGTAATTAATTGACGTTTTCGGGCCCAAAAGAGGTCATCTAAAGGGGTTTTAGACCACTTTTATGTCTTATGTCGCAAGTTTGATTGAATCACTTTGTGTTTGCTGAAGATGTGATTGACGTATGACAAATTTGACCAAAAGGCGTGTCGACACGGAGGGAGTGGAAGGCATCCCAGAGGGAGAGGCTTATCGGGCCAGCTTTGAGTTGAAGGAAGTCTGTATACTATGAGGATACGAATTAAATATCCCAAGGCTTGTACCAAGCAGTTTGAGGAGCTATGACGACTGTTCTTGCGCGACCCTATCTTAGCCTGATTCTCAAATATGTTGGCAACACTTTTGGGTCGTTGAACCACACAGCGGGACAAGTCGTGTGGGCCTAGTCTGCTCCTGGTAACCGAACCAAAATGCCGGTTAACAATGTCGATTTAACCGCTTTATATTCTTTGTGTTTAGTATTGCCTCTAACGACACCGGTACTCAGTATTCGGTCCTGTCTTTGAGCCCAGTGTACTAACTTCCGGTATCATCTTCATGCTTCAACCTCATTTCTCTTGGTGTTAACTTTGTGCATTTTCCTTCATTCTTCGGTGCCAACACCAAGCCAACTTCTCACTGCATGTTGGTGTCGACAACATGCCTTCATTGCCTTTTTTCTTGGTGTGGGCTTTGTATTCCTAATCTTTCTCTTTTTGGTATCGGCTTTGTTTATTATTTCAAGCTTTTGATGTCTGCTCCACTTGTTATGACTCCATATCTTGCTGCTGGCTCTACTCTTATCCTTTTCTTTTCATTATCGGACCCACTGTCTCTTCACGTATACTTGTGTAGGTTTTTTATTTTGAATCTTGATTTTTGGTTTTGACTCTGAAATTTGGTGTCGATTTAGCTACCCTCAAAGCCTTTCCTTCTTTGTTTCGGTTTTACCTCAAGCCACTTGTTTTCAATATCATCTTCTAGTTTCGAGGCTTCCACTTTTATCCATTACATCAGTGCAAAACTTTAGTAATAACATTTAGAGCCCCCACCCCTAGTATAAAGAAGCTTTTGTTCTTTAGGACAAAAATCCTATGTTTCCTGCACTGCCTTCTTGTAACTCGAGAATCATTAGTGAAATTTTACATTTTTAATTTTGTATTATGATCCACAATAATGACATAAGGAAGTATATTAAATTTTCTTAGATGGCAGTTTGTAAATTGGGGTTTATTAATGCACGAACCCAATAATGCATCCGCATAGGCCCTTATAATGAAAATTCAAAGAGTTAGGACCTTTTCCGTTAATGCAAAAAGGAAATCCAAGATTTTACTTCGAGTACTTATTATTCGGAGTCCATTTTTGAAAATGTGAGATAGTAAACTCGAAATTTAGACTTGGATATTTGTAATAGAATATGAAACATATCTCTAGAATTGCAGACATAAGATTTGAAAGTCATATTTAGGCATTTATAATAGTAGCTCAGAAATCCACTTCTTCTAATGAAAATAGAAGATCTAGAGCCCCAAAATTCGAACATTTTATGATAGCAATAAAAAAAATCCAATTCTAGCATTATAAACCAAAACCCATATTTGGGTACTTTTGATAAATGACCAGAAATCCACTTTTGGAAATAATTGAAATCCTAAAACCCGCATTCGGGTATTTATAATTGAAGACCAGAAATTCACTTTCGTAAGTAACAGAAATCTGAAACCCATATTCGGGTATTTATAATAAAAGGCCAGAAATCCACTTCTGGAGATAACAGAAATCCCAAAACCTATATTCGAGTATTTATAATATAAGACTAGAAATCTACTTCTGAAAATAATAGAAGTCCCAAAACCCACATTCGGGTATTTATAATAGAAGAACAGAAATCAACTTTTGGAAATAATAGAAGCCCCGAAACGTATATTCGGGTATTTATAATAGAAGACCAGAAATCCACTTTTGGAAATAATAGAAGTCCCGAAACCCATATTTGGGCATTTGTAGTTTCTACTTTTAATTGCCATTTTCGGCTTTGTGAGCCACTTCTTGGGATTTGAATAAGCATTTCATCCTTGTGAGCCACTCTCTGGGCTTTGCGTGTCTGATGCGCTTGGCTAGAGAATTCTTACTCAAGGCCCAAGGACTTACCCAACCTCCCTCAGGGAGGCGCCTTAACCTGACCATTGTAATGCGGCTAATTGATTAGATGCTTTATGTTGGATAAAGGCCTACTCTTTTGACTATCTACCCTAGCCATCATAGCCACAGATAGAGGCTTACACCTACCCCCCTCCAAGGAGTGCTTTACCCTGGCCATTGTGACATGGATAAGGGTTTTTGATGCTTTAACCTGGGCCTTTCTTATTTGGATGCGGATAAAGGGTTACAAGAACCTTCCTCTAGGAGATGCCTTAACCTGGCCATTGTGATGCGGTTAAGGGCTCAGATGTTCCGGCCTGGACATTGCTAGCACAGACAGAGGCTTAGTCTTTTGATGCTTTAACTTGGCCCTTTCTGGTTTGAGCGCGACTAAAGGCCTACATGCTACCTCCCTCCAGGAAGTGCCTTGCCCTGGCCATCTTGGCACGGACAAGATTTTTTTACCATCGTATGCAGCTTTATCCATTTCAGGTAGCTCCAAATTTTTAAGGAGCTTTCCAACTCCCGACCATGTAGACATTCTTAAGAAGATTTTCTTTTTTTCATTTACCATTGAAAAAAGTTGTCTCAAGTGTTTTGCATTCCATATTCGAGGTATTGGATAACTATAACAACCCGAAATTTTGACAATATAAATTAATCATTAGAATTTCAAAAATAGGAATTTCTGCAAATGATGGAATTTGACCATGAAACTTTAATTGATGCGTTCGTCTTGGAATTCTGGTCAACTTTCATGTTTGGAGTTTCGCGAATGGAGTCTGTATGGAAAAGTTGCGAACGAAATACGAAAATGGACGAAAAATAAATAAATTAAAAAATATATATATTATATACCTTATTTAACTAGCCGACCTGGGCATTTGACGACCCAAGCGGTCGACCATAGGCGTCGATCGCTACGGTCGACCCACTGGGCTTCAAAACGCCCAGTGACGGCTAGGTTTAATAGGTTTAGTTTATAAAATATATATATATATATAATGAATGGATGGATATAAATTAAAATGAATCCAACGGCCCTAGGCCAATCCCACTCTTATGAATAAAGGGATAAGACCCCATTCTTTTTCACACAAATCTGTGGGTAGCAAGGAAGCTCTGCCATTTTCCACCTTCTCCAAACCAAAATTCTTAATTAAAATATATTCTTATACACCAAATCAAATCCAATTCATATAGAATTTATAGGATTATCAGATCCAATGGAAAAGAACGTAAAGTGATGCTCTGAATCAGATTCTCTCCTCTCTTCCAATTTTTTACATCTCTAAAGTTCTGAAATCATCCTCTTTTCAGATAAACTATAGATTTATAAGAATTTGGGAATTGTAGGCCTAAAAGATTCAAACTTTGTTTTTGGATGCTTTGAGCGAGTGGGAAATTTACAAATACAGTTATAATAACTTATCTATTTCGTTTAAATTAGATCTAAATTTTTATGCATATTTCTATCAGATCTATTCACTAAATTGTTATAATTGGATTGACACCCATCAGATCTGATTATAAACATTGTTAAAACTTGAATATATGAATTGTGGTTAGGCATAATGTTTTTTATGGTATTCTTAAATATGTTTATACATATTCCTACAACTATATTGTAAAATATATTGTGGACATTGCATACCACTATCGATCTGGAAAATCAGTACCATTAAACGCCAATTAGATGTAGTTATATTCCAGATATCTATTCAATGTTGAATAATAATACAATGTGAATAATTGATAAAGTGTTAAATTATGTGATTGTAATTATTAAAAGAAATATTATTGTTTGTATTCAATATTGTTGGGTTTTGGCTTGATTGTTGTAAATATGTCGTTTTCCTCCTTTTGAATAAAGAGGCATTATTTTGAAATCACAAGGGATATAAAAAAGGAAAAGTGGTGCAAATGTACGTATGAATGTAAATATACATATTTGTGCCTAATTTGCATCAACTATTCCAAATTATATACAAATATATATATATATACTCCTTGTGAATTTGAAATATGTTTATCCATAAATTAGGTATAAGTTACAATAAGTACATCTAATGGTCTTTTTGGAAGATTTAAACCTTTTGGCTAGATTGAATGCAAAAAGGAATGTTTGGTTATTGATTAAACCAAATCATTTAAGAATAATAATAATAATAATAGGTAATTACGTTGGCTGCACGAAAACATAAAAATATAAACATACATATTGTCCATCCAAATCAGCGTAAAACGATAAAATATACATTGTATTGAATGTTTGAATGGTATTCAATTATGGAATTATACGAAAATATAATCCATATTGAATTAATATATTTGTGGTGACCATTTGCAGCAATTAATATAATTAATTGCAATAAATGGGACTGTAAATCAATAAATAACAATTATAACCAATGTTGAATAGGGAATGTGAATATAATAGGATAATGGTTACAATTCCTAAATTAATTAGGATTAATGTTGTACACCCCAATTAGGAAATTTGAATTATAACCGCATTTAGTTATAAGGTCAAGCTTAACTTGTGGAATAAGTCTGCCTAGAACCGACCGACAAATCCAGCATCCACTGGTGGTCATCTTAATGTGAGGGGTCTAGTGTGTAAATATAAATATACCAAGGCATGAGGTTAAGTTCAACTTGTAGTAGAAGTCTGCCCAGAACCAACCGACAAATCTAGCATCCACAGGTAGTCAACTTAATGTGAAAGGTCTGGTATACAAGTATGTACACATATATAACAAACAACAAATAAATAAATAAATAAACGAATAAGAATAGTAATTGTATGTTGGGGTACAACAATTAAATATCTTGGGACTGATAAATGGCTACCTTAGGAAAAATATGACTGTTATGGCCATAAAGGCAAAAAACATAGAAATAACAGAATGGGTGTCATAAGGGGATTAATGGATATTGATCATTGCTTAAATACTAAGTCCAAATTAGGAAGTAATCAAATAAATATCCTAGGATTAAGAGGATATAACCTTCCTTATTTATATTAATGAATATATAATTTTTAATTAAAAACACAGTTGGACTTAGTAGGTTAATATTGTAAAAATATTATTGATCATAATAACCCGTGATGATAATAAACCTTATGCATGCAATATTTCTGTGAAGAGTAACTAAGCAAAAAATATACATTGACATGGCCCACTTTACCCCAATAGGGAAAGGTAACAAGGGTTAATGGGGTACGAGCCTAATAACCTTCGCGTGTAGTCCGCTTCCAGGATCTTAAGTGGATGGGGTCGGAGAGTCCACCTAGGGATAGGTACTTTAGTATAGGGGTCTTAAATGGCATGAGTGTGTATTGCCTACCGAAACCTGGAAACTAAAAACTTCAAATATGGCTACCTACCCTACAGGAAGTAGTAAGCGACAAAGGGGTGTTATCCGATAAGGTCAGCTAGAGGTATAGTGAGCGATAAAATACCATCTCTCACCATATACGAGGTAAGGGTATATGCTTGAACGATGAAATCCTTAACTAGTAGGCCCCGTAGCTAGTGCTCTCTAGTTTCAAAAAGAATGTGGAATAATTTATCGAGATGTACTAAGCGACCAATAAGTCCGTCGACCCATACGTCTGCCTAGGGTCTTAAGTGATCGGAAGATTCCACCCTATCTATCATTAATAATGAGGCCAAAACGATAAAGGAAAAATGGATGGAAAGGTATATACATATATAAGGGCCTCGCAGTTGGGAGTTCACTTCTCGATCTAAAAATCATTTAAATTTTTCCTTAAAGGCTTCCTAAATATATTCACAAACGTTCTATCTCGGTATTATATCTTAGAATACCATTTTGGAAAGAGTGGTAGAGTCGTGCGTAAACATCTACATGGTTAAACTAGAATCACTAACCTTGGAAGGCATACGTCTTGGGTTGAACCAAACGGGATACATCTGAGTATCATAATCTATGTTGTACATTTCTTGTTCACCAGAATCTTGTTGTTTTGACTCCCTCCTTATTACAACCACCCAGGTTTTCTAAATAAGGTCGAGTTCTCACAGGTGTTTAAGTTTGGCTTTCGGTTCTTGTTCTCTTTCATGCTCGATATTGGCAAAGTGACTTACTTTGAAAAAGGTAGTTACTTGAGTTAATATTAGTTTATCCTATTTTACTCCGCTGTGAGTCATTTTATCGTACTCTGATTATGCTTATGCTCATTTATTTGCAGGTACCAGATTTGTATGCCCCATGCCTAAATGTGTTTGAGTTTCGATTTTTTTTCAAATTTGGGCACAGAAAAGTATGGAGTGTTACATTTGGTATCCAAGCATAGTTTAAACGATCAGAGGAATTAGTTAAATTAGGACTTGTAAGAGAACGTAATTCAATTTTGTTTTCTGTTTTCCTTCGTCTTTCTTACTCGACTTTAATTTATCTCAACGATGAATTAGTTGTAGGCCTAAATATATAAAATGGGCTTTAAGCGACTAAGAGTTGAAATATGTTGAGTTCGGGTTTCTAGCTAATCCTATCTTTCCCCACAGTAAGTTGGTGATTTTGTCATGGAGAGCATAAGGATGACATATGGTGGATTCCGTTGATTTGAGTTTGGAGACTAGACAAAAATTTAGCCACCACCGAGATGATCGCAATTTCTGGTTTTTAGTTTCTTTAGTAATTCCGGTTAAGGCCATTCCTCGATCTAAAATGGGAAAAGTCCACGCTATTATGTCATATCCATTTCAGAAATATAATTACGAGGCATATCCATTTGTTACTTCGTTGAATTTCGAACCTACCCTTATTGAAATATTCATTTGAGTTCTTAGTCTTGTATTCGAAGAAATTCATTTTTAAAGTTATTTAGAAAAATGAGTGAGTTTTGAAATACGGTTTCGGAAAATGGTTTAATAAAGTATGGTTTTTAAATTTTTAATATATTCGTGTTTCAAAATTTATAGGGCTATCTGGTAATTTTAATAAATGTAATCCGATTGGTAGGAAGAAAGGAGTTAGAAATGACAAGGAATATAACATTAAACTCAAGAATAATAAATATCCATTCCTTGTGATTTTGAGTATCCCTTTTCATATATATTGGATAATTTATTGAAAATTGTCAAAATTAATCTTAAATGTTTTTTAGCTCCAGCATTTTGAATAGGAAAATATTTTTATTCCAATTTGAAATAAACTGGAATATAAATAATAATAACGATAATATGGACTTATAAATACGAAACCATTAGTTTATAATAAAGTTCCATTTTTGGAAAAGTTTTAAGTTTTTCTTCGAAATGGCTAAAGAAAATCCTTCGTTTAGTTTTGTCAGCTAGTAAGGGGAAAATCCATTTTAAATCTCATTTTTGATTTCTAGTAGATTTCTTGTTTTAAATTCGTTTAATTCGGTAGTTACAACCTTCTTGGAGGCAGGAGAAAAGGCGTTGGAAAATTAAAATTCTTAACTCGACGAGTGGTGGAAGTCGATATGAAAATTTGTTTGGAAGTAGAAGTTGTTTCGACATAAATAGAAATTTTATTTTTAATTTTTTATAATTTATACGGGCCATTGGGCTGAGGTTTACACTGCTCCCATTATGGGGAAAGGCGTCGACCGCCCTCCTCGGGCTAGGTCGGCCACTCTCCCATGGTGAGCGTGGCCTGACCCGACCCGAATCGGCCGAAATGATATATTTATCGTTCAACCAACTCTTTCTCCCCCAACCCCCAATTTCACTGAAACCCAAACCCTCCTCCTTCCAAAGCTCCAATCCGAGCAACTTCCACTCTATTTCATCCCCAATTACCACCAAAATCCTTCTCGTGTAGGTCTCTACTCAGTTATACTCCAGATTTGCAATTTCTCTTGCCCAATTCGTCGTTCCACCATAGCATCTTGCATGCAACATCCCGGTCTCATGCCTCAGGAAGCCGCTTGGTTAGATCGCGATGAGGTGAAGATCAAGCACTACCTAGCTTCGACCAGCTTTGAGTTTCATTGTGGTCGACCAGTGAAGTTCGCCGACTTCGTCGCTTTTGCTTTGGAGAAGCTTTTTGTTGCCGCAGGCCTAGAACTGATCCTGCACTTTGACACTTTTGAGCGCGACCTGTATCCGCACTGCGTCCATTTATTCGATGCCCAGATGGACGTCGACATTGATGATAAGTCTTGCATCATTCGATCTGAGGTTATGGGAACACCCGTCGAGTTCACTGACGATGACTTAGCTCAAATTTTTGGCATCTCAGTAGTCGGAGCCGAGCTTTATGCTATAGAGATGGATGATCCTCATATCCTTCATCGTATCTTCCTTAGAGGGCCCAGAGCCTGTACCACAGCCAATCTGCGACCAATCGACCATATAGTTGTGCGCACAATACAACACAACATCATCTCGAAGATAGGAAGCTGGGAGTAGATTTATCCTTCTGTTCGTCGCGCCACTATGCTATTCTTGGTGGCATAACCGTCAATTGGGTGCGCGCGCTTATGATCCATCTTTATGAGCTCTTCGTCGACACCCCATGGAGCCATTTTCCTTATAGTCACCTTCTCACTCGTGTCTTCGGACTCTTCCAGGTGAGACTTTCTGAGGAGGCGGTGGTGAGGAAGGCGCCAAGCGCCATCAGTAATGCCACTCTCCGAAAGATGGGCATTCAGCTGCTCGATGCTACTGTCCCCGCACAACCTGCTTCAGCTCAACAACCTTAGCAGCCACAGCAGTCTGGTCCCGAGAGTCCAGAGCTCATTGCCATCCACACTTTGCAGACCGAGCCCCGAGAGGTTCGCGACGAGCAGCGCCGACAGGCGCATGAGATTGGCTACATCTCCACCATACTACGCTCCTAGCGCGGGCGTGGTAATGGATCAGGCTCCAGCCGCGGAGGTAGACTGCATTGTTGTAACTACTAGTATTGAAAACCGCACGACTTTAGTTAATGAGAATTCTATGTCGAAAATATTTTGTCATTCACGCATGTTTGTTTGAATGGAATCTCATTTATTTACTAGCACTGGTCCTAGAGCTGGAAAGAAATGAATTCTGTGTTGGATAAATTTTAGCAAAGGATCAGTTCTACGTTACAGGTATATAAATAAATAAATAAATTATCATTCCTTAATAAAGCTAAAATTTATTTTGGTCTTTTGTGTTATTTCAGTTTTCGCATTTTTTACATGATTGACTTCCTTTTTCACCAACATATGACTTGGTTGTTTAAGTTTCCGCAAAAATACATTATTGAAATTTTTGGAAAACGTTGTTTGAATATATATATATATAACACTTTTTTATCATTTTCTTATAGAAAAGTGAAATGGTTTTGAAAAAAAAAATCAAAATAAATATAAGAAATTTTGAAGCGGAAGTCTATTTTATGAAAAATATTGATTTTTGGTCACATTAATAACATAAGAAGACTTTTTGATGCTTTATGTGCGTGTTTTAGTGGTGCAATAGGACCAACAATACGATAAAAACGTTAACGATAACAAGCAAAAGGCTATTTTGGCCTTGGGAACGTTGTTTTCATATCTTATCAACGATGCGCGAGAATTATTAATTTACGCGTTTTACATTTTAGAGCTTGTTTTAAGCCTCCTTTACAGTCTATAGACGGAAATTTTTGGAGTATTTTGGGTAACTGAGGTGAAAATTCCACTGTAGGATGGGAAATGGAAAAGATATAAGCGGGAAAATGTTAAAATGCTTCGCTTCAATTTCCTTTTTCCGGTTTAGGAGAACTTAAAAAGGAAACGATTAGATTGTGTGATGTTTTGGATGGTAAGATTTGGATGTAAAATTAGTTTCTTCAAACTTTTATTCGTAATTATGGGAAGGTAATGGAGAAAAAAGAGTTTTCAAATTTTGCATTCATATAAAACCACCTGTATATTTAGGATGTTTCGCATCATGTTTTCAAAGGTGTTTCAAAATTTTAATGCAAACATATAGGAGGATCCGATTTAGAATCCCCATGCATATTTTATGTTTGAATTGCATTATGTATACAATGCATATATAAACATGGTTGCAAAGTGGTTGTACACAATTTGGTTGTGTAGAATAAGACTATACGTGTCAGAATTTCGGGACGAAATTCCTTTTTAAGGAGGGAAGAATGTAACAACCCAAAATTTTGGCAATATAAATTAATTATTAAATTTTAAAAATAGGAATTTTTGCAAACGATAGAATTTGACAACGAAACTTTAACTGATGCGTTCGTCTCGGAATTCTAGCCAACTTTCATGTTTGGAGTTTCGCGAACGGAGTCCGCATGAAAAAGTTACGGGCGAAATACAAAAAGGGACAGAAAATAAATAAATTAGAATTTATATATATTATATACCTTATTTAACTAGTCGACCTGGGTATTTGATGACCCATGCGATCGACCATAGGGGTCAACTGCTATGGTAGAACCACTGGGCTCAAAACGCCCAGTGACGGCTAGGTTTTATATGTTTATTTTATAAAACATATATAATGAATGGTAGGATACAAATTAAAATGAATCCAACAGTCCTAGGCCAATTCCACTCCTATAAATAAAGGTGTAAGACCTTATTCTTTTTCATACAAATCTGTAGGCAGCAGCGAAGCTCTGCTGTTTTCCTCCTCATCCAAACCTAAATTCTTAATTAAAAATATTTTCTAATACAACAAATCTAATTCATATAAAACTTAGAGGATTATCAGATCCAATGGAAAATAATGCAAATTGACACTCCAAAATCAGATTCTCTCATCTCTTCCTATTTTCTTACATCTTTACATATCTAAAATTATACATTTTCAGATAAACTGTAGATCTATAAGAATTTGGGAATTGTAGTCCTAAAAGGTTCTAACTTTGGATTTGGATGCTTTAAGGTGAGTGGTAAGTTTACGAATACAGTTATAATAACTTATCTATTTCGTTTGAATTAGATCTAAATTTTTATGCCTATTTCTATCAGATCTATTGACTAAATTGTTATAGTTGGATTGACACCCATCAGATATGATTATAAACATGGTTAAAACTTGAATATATGAACTGTGGTTAGGCATAATGTTAATTGTGGGATTCTTAAATTTGTTTATACTTATTCCTACAATTATATTATAAGATGTATTGTGGACATTGCATAACACTGTAGATCTGGAAAATCAGTCCTATTAAACACCAATTAGATGTAGTTATATTCCAGATCTCTATTTAGTGTTGAACAATAATATTATGTGAATAATTGATAAAGTGTTAAATTATGTGATTGTAATTATTAAAAGAAATATGTCTGTTTATATTCAATATTGTTGGGTTTTGGCTTAACTGTTGTAAATATGTTGTTTTCCTCTTTTTGAATAAAAGAGGCATTATTTTGAAATAACAAGGGATATGATCTTGTGTGACATTTCTAGTGATCGGCTTCACCCACCACTGGAAATGCTTCAGCTTTTGCTAAGTGAAATATGTGATTATGGTGACTGCCAGCAATGTAGCTTGTGAGTTCTTGGATGTAATTTGGTGATGCTGCCTTGCGTCTTGGCATAGCTTGCCTACGTTCTAGTGTAGGTTGAGTGTAATAGTTGTATTTATGTGTGTTTGTTTTCAAGGTCAGAGTTAGAAGTGACTGCCTCGGTAGCAATCAATGTTGTAATTGTTGTATTTTCCTTTTCTAGTTTCACTATACATGGTGTTTTATATTTAGGATGACTACAGCAGATTGACAACCCGTTGGTCTCCTGTATTTTTTTGTACTCACTATTTGCTGTAATGAGAAAAATATTATGGATCACTATAAAAACCAATTGCCAAAAAAATTGAATGTTATTGATAGTTGAACTCATTAACATATGATTTTTGGTCTCGTATATTGACATGCATCTTGATTTTATACGTGAATCTATTTATTGTTACGATGAATGACATTGTGTTATTGTGATATATATCACTGTCACTGTATTGCTCACTATCGAATTGATGTTGTCATTTAATGATCTAAAACCCAAAATAAGTTGAAATGACATACCTCGGTATTTATTGTTAGTTAAAATGATATATACTCATTTATTTAGATTATATGAAATCGAATTATTTAATGAAATTTGAATTTTAAGACTTGAATTTGTTAATTAAATTTGAAAATCTATTTGAAATTTAAATCTGATCTGAATTTTGGGTTTTGAATATATAATAGCAGTTTCTTGTGTTTACCCAATAATGAGGACCAGGTCATTTTAGTTTCTCCACCGATTTCCTATTATCTTCTTCTTGCATTACCATCTTTATTTTTTTCCTTTCGTTCTGCCTTGCTTTTCCTATCGCTGGGTATTCTGGTCTCTTCACACCCTATTAAGTTCATCTACCCTATTTCACCTTCTCTAGTTCTTGCATACTGGTTGGGAGTTTTTATTCTCTGAGCTGGTCGGTTGCTGGTGTATCTTGGTTGTGAGTATTTCAAGAGTGTTTCTTTGTTTGCCATACTGGCCTATGCCATTGAGGATGTGTCATTTGTTGTGCTGGTGATAGTTGTTGTCATGCTGGTGATTGTTGCTGAGGTCGTGGGTACTTGCTGATGTGTTGTCATCTTTGTGCACTTCTCAAGTGCATGTTAATGTTGTTGTAGCTTGTAATTTGTTGTGTAATCAGGGCTTCTTAGCAGCCTGTTAAAGGATTTAGTGTTTTTGTGTGATGATTTTGTTCTGCCTTACTAACTTGCAATGTATTCTATTTCTCACTCTGCATGGTGAATTTAGTCACTTTGTATTTGTTGTATCTAGGGCTAGGACATGTCCATAGCAGGTGGCGTTATGCGTATCTCTGTATGTACGCATTATTTGTTTTAATGAAAACACTGTTATTGATCACTATTAAACTTATTGGCCTTCCCCAAAAAAAGAAATTTAAATCTGATTCATTGAAATTTGGAAATTAGACTTGTTTTAAAGTTAATTGGAAATTTAAATTAGTTTTAAGTTAATCTTAAGTAAAATTTAAATAACTAAAAATTGGATTTGCATTATTAAATTTAAAGTAGTTTTGATTCCTATGAAATTAGGTTTAAATTATGAATCTTTGCTAAACTAGACATGGGTTATAAATGTGCTTTAAATGAAATCAAATTCTAAACTTATTTAGCTTGAAGTTTATATGGTTTAAAATTGATTTAGATCTAAATTTATTATTGGATAAAAATTCTGGATTTAACGGTTTTCAATCGATAGTTTAAGTCTAAAGTGTTTGAAATAATTATATCAACTCAACTGTTTAAATTAGATGGTTAAATAGAACAAAGATATTTGAAACGATAGGAATATTTGAATACAATATTTATGATTATCTAAAAACTAGTTTATAAATACATTTTTATACAAACGAGAGTTTTGAAATGTCTAAGAGAATGTAAAATATATTGAATTGGAAACAATTTCTAATGATTTTGGAAAATAATGACAAGACTTGCGAAGTACTTACGAATATTTTCTAATTATTGCAACTTCGTGTAACGATCGACTGTATATGTTGCTATCGATATCGATAACACACAATTGAGTAATGAGTTTTGATTTGAAGGTCCATTCAGAACTTGAGATCCACCGAGCATGTACTTCTGTTGATTTATTTTATAGGTATGACTCACTAGCACTGTTATTTAGCAAAGTCACCCAGTTCGAATTCATAACTTTAGATATGATTGTTCGTAATAAATAAATTTTGAATTAACCTATTATAACGGAATTTGTTTTAAAAGCCAACTATAGATTTATGAATTGATATGAAATAGAATAAATTATTATTTTAAAGATTTGAAATAAACCGAAACTTAACTTGAAAGGATTACCTTCCAAAGGACTACTAATTTGAATAATTAAGTAATTAGATTTCATTTATGTTGACCTTGTAATTACAGAACTTTATTTCCTTATTTGAATTGACTAGCTTAAGAATATATAGTCCTAGCTCGAGCACTTTGTTTTTAACATTATGTTCAAGTCAACCGGAGTTGTTTCAATTATCGAAGACATTCATTGCTAGAAGAAAAAGATGGAGCTTGGAAGAGTGTATATACTACTATATATTTCTGCTACACTATTAGTATGGCATATTGTATAGCCCTGATATTATTGTAAATGTAATCAAATGTATATTATTTGACGGTCCCTTGAAATATTTAAATTATTACTATATTTTTTCCATTTCGCTGTGAGATCCTGTGTATTGTTTAGTTCCTTCTTGTCTTATTTTCTCTTCTTGTATTAAATCCAAACAATCGTTCGCCATTTTGGAATGGTTCGAGTTGATAATGTGTGGTCTATTGTCGACTTGAATCGTTCCAAAAAGTGGATTATTACACCTAAGCATATCACTCGGAGAGATGCTATGCGAAAGCTCATAGCATTTTGGAGCCGAGCCTTCACACTGAACTAGTAAGGGAAGAAATGATAATAGAACTTTTATCTAAGTTAATCTTTTGATAGTATGTCCTAAGCACGAAGGAAGCGCAAGACATTTTGAACAAATCCAAGTGGGTCGCTCGTGAAGGTGAGGATATTATCCACTTAGGTAAGTAAGAAAATAAAGGAAGCTCTGGTCGAATGAGTAAAGTAGCAAATAACGCTAGCCCGCATAATGTCGTGTATGCCATAGCCTAAAGCTCCAGCTATGATGACAAAGAGGGTAGGGGATAACGGTTTGCTCTATTTGATCCCCCAACTAGATTGAAGTTGGAGCGACATTGGTAAGGATAAAATACCAACAGTTGCAAGTGGTATTTAAACAATATCAATGAATGGCTCAGTGAAGCGAGAAGGGCATAAAGACTCTAATGATATAGAATCATAATACATAACCATAGGCATTTTCCATATCTACTTAGACAACAATAATAAAATCTAAAGCTGTATAATTAATTTGAGAGACTAATCATGGGAAAGTAAAATATTATCTGTGATGAGTCTTCCTTGAATAAATCTTGTTTGATGTAAGGAGATCATTTTTTGGAGAATAGGAGATAAACGGGATGTTATTGTCTTAGAGATAATCTTATTGGAGAAATTGTAAAGGCTAACAAGTCTAGAATTTGAGCAAATTCCAGAAAATTCCCTTTAAAGAATGAGAACAATGTTAGTGGTTGTCCAACTTCATAGTGGCCATGTTACAATTGCCCTATACCAGCTGCACCAAATAGCATAAAGAAGTGATGCACACATGCCTGGTTGATATAGAGCGATCAACGGAGAAGGAAAAAGCATTTTGGTAAATATCTCACAACGTATGGACAAAATATAATAAGAAAATACACAGCAGAATAGTAGTGATACATAAGTTAATCATCATCGCCGTAAAATCATTGATTTACGCATAAAAAGTTGTAATATCCTATACATTTCATAATCACTACATATCTCTAAGAGTATATAAGCTAAAGAGCAGAAGAAAAATATCTATAATATAGAGTAATATGCCAAGCTCTCCTAAGTACTAACTCATCTATAAAACAGCTACATCGCCCCCAAAACCTGCTATCTACTCACAACAATGTTGATGAGCACCTACGATAATATGAGGAAACATAAAACCTAAGAGTCTGATGTAAGTGATAAATGACTATCAAAGGTTATTCTGGAAAATATGCTGCTAGACATAAGTCTCATACTGAACCGGTCCCAGCAACCAAAGTGGTAGCACAAAATAATTAAATAATATTTTCTACTCAAATTACAACAATGGTGGATAATGTAACAAAATAAGATAGAAGAATCTAAGCAACCACTTTCATTACCCCTATTACTAAACCCCACTTTTGTGTCCCATACTTACCTAGAGAAAGAGAAAGAGCATCCATAACAACTATAGCATTTGTAGCATCCATAAAAGACCTAGTTATCACATTTTAAAGCCTTGAAAATATTGATAACCCTTATGACTATCCTCACTTATGATAGAGGCTAATAGAAAACGCTAGTTCCAGTTAGACTCACACGTTTGTGATTCTCTATCTATTGTACACATTGTCCCCACCAGCATTAGACACCACCGTCTAGGGTACACAATCAACGCTACTAATCCTAATGAGCGTCTGCACGATACCTCTATTTTGAGTCAATGACTAAAACACTCCAAGCTATCAATTCCCAATCACAAGAGTTATCCACAATTCTAGCTTAGATTCAAGCACTTATCAAACTAACCCATTATTTTGTAGCCTCATTCCACCTCGAGATGTCTATCATGCTCCTATAATTCCAGTCCTATTTGGGTTCCAAACTGAAAAGTTACAACTTCATCATGCAACTTCCACCTCGTAGAAGCAATCAACGATCCACTGCCATTAGCAAGAACCTAAAGACTTCATTATACCACCCTATGGATCACAGCACCTTCACTTTCCTCTTTAATAATCAACCACTTTACTTTGAACAAAGATTGCTTCGCTTTGAACACACAGTTTTGAGTGTCAAAGCAAACTGCTTCAAGCTTCAAATTATTCTACTTAGAGCTTCGAAGCGCATCACTCAAAGAGGAAGTCCACATATTATCTAGTTTTTTATTTATTTTAAGGGATGGTTAGTTTTCATTTTATTTACAACTATATGATTTATTTTTATTTTTTGCAGTACGAGTCATCATATATCGTCCATTTTATATGCATATTTTATTTCCCGTACATCTCTTCGATTAAAAGTTCTCGTTTGAACTCGTCTTTAGCTTTGATCCAATCATCTTGATAGTAGAGGGATGGATCCGAATCAAAAATGGCTTCTTTCACGGTCACATTCACTTCTGCATGTGAAGTCCTAATGTGTTCAGGTTGTATGCAATATATAAATTATATTAAACATATAATTAATTATTTTGAATAAAAAGAAATGTCTTATTTAAATAATATTCAAAAATGTTCTGAATGTTTTAAACATCATATGTCCAATGAAGATTTTTGTTGAAATTGACTTAAAACTTCCGTTGTGGGCTGGTCAAGTTTTCACATCAACAACTTACTACTTTTCATAGTCGAAGTTCTATTGGAGATCTGTAAGCAAGTGAAGTCTTGCTCAGGAATTTTATAAGATAACTATTATTTGGACTTATAATGGTCGTTTAGTTAATTTTTGAAGGAATTTAGGATTGAAGCAGGATAAGAAGTCAAGACTAACATACAAATCTCTAGTGGACTTTACTTCAATTTATTTTTATTTGAGCTATTTTTTACATGTTTCGGGTTAGTTGAATAATTAATATTACTCGATCCATAATAACTTTCGACAGGGCCAAGTCACCTCCTCTCAAATTGGCTTGTGAAGCCCTAATGGTAAGGAAAAAAGCCGCTCCAACCAATGCTAAATGAGTACTTCTCCGCCATCCGATTCACTAACCATGGCCACAAGCTCTACCACCTCACCAAGTATCCATGATAAGAAAACAGGTAATCGACCAATCCACGAAGCACTCTACCACCTCACCAAGTATCCATGATAAGAAAACAGGTAATCGACCAATCCACGAAGCACTTAGCCTCGCATACATGGATGCAAAGCTCTCTTTTCCCTAAGCTCAACGGATCCGATCACATCTCCTGTAACAACCCACACCCCAGTGTTTTTCACAAGAAGCAAAAAAAAAAAAAAAAAACAAATCCACTGAAGCATGAGTAATTTATTCAACAGGTTATGCCCCGTTATCTCTCCTACACAAAAATGATGGAACTAAAGAAGGTGGAAGAATCAGTGTTAAATCGTGGATCAACTTGTCCCCTTTTCCCCTCCTTATGCTAAAATGTGAAAGTAACTATGCTAAAATGTGGATCGTTTTGTCTTACTTTCTCCTTTGCTATGCTAAAAATACCTGCAACTTATCACATAATATAGTGGGATGAATCAGGTTTTGTGCGAAAAATGTGGAAGTTGCAGACCAATATTAGCTGTTTAAAGAGGCATAAAGAATATGCACGAGAATGCAGGTTCGGGCTAAAGAAAATCTCATAATGGGTCTTGCTTTAAATAAATTTTTAGTTTATTTTTAATTGTACTTCATTTATGTTTTCTATGTTTACTGTTAATTAATGTTGGTTTGTTTTACGTTCAAGCAGCTTAGTATGCTAATCTGGCTATGTATTACTATTTCAAAATTTAATAAAAGCATTACAATTATATATATATATATGTATGTATGTATATGTATATATATATAATATATATCAGAGTTCAAGAAAATAACTCACAGCTGAATAGTCTAAAGTCTAATCATAAGTAAGCACTTACTAAAATATTGACATTTATAAGTCAAGTGCTCTAAGTGATCCAATCCTGCCTTCTATCTAACTCGCGGGTTGTTTTAAGGAGGGGTCAGAACTGATGTTCTCGTGACTGGTAAATTATATTTGTATTTATAAAGCACTATACATGATATTATGTTACTACCATGTTATATTAGGTTCATTAAAGTTGTTTAGACCTTATCTTCGCGCATATATCACACTCTTCTACTTCCATTAGATATGATCTTATAAACAACAATTATATATGTATGTAAATGTACCCCCTTGGACCACCTCGATCTTAGATACCACCCATGGAAACTTTTGAAATCACCTCGTTGAGATTCCACTTCTCGCTACACGAAAGCTGAAGCCACATCTGTAGTTGACCGTATATGACTGCTTATACTATAAATGTTCTGTTGTATGCTACAGAAATGTGTGACCCATATTTGCAATGGTTCGGCTTATGCCTATGTTACAGATGTGCATGTCATCGTTCTATCTAAGATTTTTGGATTCCGCTCACATGAGGCCTTAATGTCCATGTTGTATGAAACTCAGTCTGGCATTTAAGAATTTTGTGGTCCGTCTCTTCCTATAGCACCTAGGCTCCCTGTAACCACCCCTTTTTAATTTGGAAGGTATATCTTGATATGGGTTAATAGTCTTACCCTCAACAAGCAATCTAATAAACTATGTGGCAATGCATACCCCGCTCTAGGTCTCGTATGAAGCCACTTAATTCCTGCTCCGGTATTCATCGGCTAACCCCGTTAAGAAAGGCACATAGATGTGGTCACTTATTTCTTGCTCTAGTATTATCCATGAATCTGTTAGATGGGCTTCTCAATATTCATTTAAGCCTCTTTTATTGTTTTTATCTTAGACCTCTGCCTATCATAAAGATAGTCACTGTCTTCTATTTATGCCTCCGCTTATCATAAAGATATGATAGTCATTTATCTATCATTAAAGCACCCATTTATTCTTTTACCTAGCACGATAGTGGCATTTTTTACTTTCTTTCTTCATTTATCTCGAAGATAACCTTCTTGTATCTTTTTTCTGACATTGTCTTTCCTTTAATTCTCTAAGTATTTAACTTAGTCATTGTCTTTTCTTTATAACTCTCCTCGTTTATCATATTTTATGTTTCTTCTAATATTTTCTTTTTGGTGCTAGTAATATTCAAGTAAGTCGATAAATGGGGTTTCTGTAGTTTATTTCCATATTTGAACATAAAATGGGCATTTGTGCAATGATTCGTAATTGTAAGGTACCTTTTATTTTACTTTGGGGTATGCCGTACAAAATATGGTATTCGCCACCTATCTTGTACTTACGTTTTTTTTGAATTCTATTACTTTCTTTGTAATTATGCTCTTTGCACTTTCTTATTTTGGAATATTGAATTTTCTTTTATTATTCATCTCAACAAACTAAATTATTTCTACTTTCCCAGAATGGGGTTATAGGTATATTTCTCTGATTCTTTTTTCAAATCCAAACATATTTCTTGTGGATTCATAGTAAAGGAACAAATTCATAATTTCACAGTAAAGTCTGTTTCTTCTAATTTAAGTCTAGTTTCGCGCATGGTTTCGCTGATCATTACATTCATATTTTTGTACATAAGTACAATTAAATATAGGGTTTATTGTTTACATTTGTTCTTTTCAAATAAATATTTTTTTTCCTTTTCATAACCAACTTAGAAATGTCATACATTTAATCATGTAAAATAAGATAGAAAACCAACAATATTATATTTTATGTTAACAAAAGACATACAGTTTATCCACTCACCTCCAAAACATTCTAAATCTCCAGATTATATCCAAATCCAATCTTAATATCCATAACATTTTTTTGTAATTAGCTATTTATAATTACATATTGAAGTACATATAGATTTATACATTTTTGGATTGAAAATAAACTAATGAAATCAAAAATATAAAAATAGATCTGGGATCTTACCTCGTTCGAACAACTTTTTGATATGAACTTCCATCCTAAATCTATATAATCTCCTTCTGTAATTCAAATCAGAAGACCTAAATCTAATTTCTATAATTTCTAAAGTTTTGGAGGAGAAACAAAAGTGATAAAACTTTAACGCTCATTCAAATAAAAATGAGTTTGGAGTCTAGTCCTGCATGTTTATTTATAGAGGTTCACAACAGCGTCGCCTCCTTAATTACTCTTTCCGTTATAAATTCATTATTATTTGATTAGCTTCTGTAATACGTTTGTAATGCACATTAATGAATGCTCCTCCTTTTCTTTGATTTCTTCACTACTTTGTAACATAATGATTTTCATTATAATGTGTATTAATTATCATCGAGATGTCTATTAATTACTATTAAATTCAAATCAATTCTCAGTTGATTAGTTTTCTCCTTTACAAAAATACATACATATTACATTAATATTCTCCAATTTGAATTCAAACACATATGCATGTATGTTAGAGAACCCCAAGTTATCACAAAACCAATTAACAATGTGAAGGGTGGACTCTTAATGTTTATACAAGATTTATTTTATAAATTCCCCGGTTTGGGACTTGTCTCAATATCCCCGCACGTGTGACATTCTCGCATGTGGATCTTATGATTTAGAGAACCACAAACCAATTAACAATGTGAAGGGTGAACTTTTAATGTTTATACATAATTTGTTTTATAAATTCCCCGGTGTAGGACTTGTCTCAACAATGTATGCATACGCATAAATTATCTTTATTGGTTCACTTCCAATTCTCCTGATTAACTCCCAATATCGATAAATTTTAACAATGTAAGCATTTCTAGTTCAAACATTTGAATGTTAACCATTAGTTAAATTCTATTATTCATTAGTTGAGTACGTTACACTTTATTTGTTCCTATTTAATTAACTATGTTATTGTTATAACATTCTCTTTTCCTCTTCTTATGTTACACATTTACAATCCTTTTGAATTTAAATTTCTACCATATATAATTGATTAAGATTTTTTATGTGTGTGTATATATATACACACACACATACAAACATACACATAATTATTTCCAACGTTAAAATTTCAAACGGTCGTAGCTTTTCTGTTTGAACTCCAACCAGAAAATATTGTATATGAAAGTTCATGAAAAAACTCTACAAATACAATGGTATAAGTTGCACGAGAAAATTCAAACATTTATAAAATACTATTTTTTCATCTTTTTCAATTTTTTATTATTTAAACATGCATTAAATAATTGCTTAAAAATGTGGGATGTTTCATCTTCTAACGTGGCATGTAGCCGCTGATTTAATTCAAGGAGGACAAGCAGCTTTTTAATCTACCACGTGCAGAGAAAAGTGAGAAATGAGGGAGGCTAAAAATCTAAGTGTGTGGGGGAGGGGGAAAGGGGGTTTATGTATGTATCTGTGTAGCTAAAGCGCTTAGCTATGAAGGTGTAAAAAGTTATAGTGAGTCTAATGAGGGAATATAATAAAAAATAGTAAAGATGTAAAAATAACATCATTAAATACGAAATCAAATATTTAAAATTAATTTATTTTTATTCTCACATCATTTGTATGGCAAAAGAAAAATATTTTTTAATCTCATGCAACAAAACAGAAGGATAACATGATTTATGCAGTTCAGATTTAGTGACCATAATAGATTTCTAACTTATACAAAATTCTCATGCCTTCATTCTAACTTTATTGATCCATTTTAAAGGAGAAATAGTCAAATCAACATTTTTATATTAAAATTGCTAAAATGGATGTTGAATTTTTTTAATTTGGTGGTTGTAATAGAATATAACGGCTTTTAAAGCTTATCTATTGGTCATTGAGGGCCAAGCCCAAAAAGCTAACGATCAAATAGCGCTATGCGCTACAACGACGATTTTGTAGGGTCTTAACTGTATACGTGTGTGTGTGTGTGTGTGTGTAGTATTTGATAGTAACCAATTTTCAAAATAAATAAATAAGTATAGTATTTGATTTATCAAATAATTATTACAAGTTTTGAGCCGTGACAAACATTGGATTTTTAACACGATTATTTAGCATAAATAACATAACTAGGTATCATACTATAGAGTATATATTATTAACCCAATATCAAGCAGTTCAAGCTGTAATGAAACCCAATTCGATGCTCATTTTCGATTTCTAAAATCTAGCTCCAAATTTCTTCAAAATGCATGCATGAAAGGATAAATTCATAGATAACATGTTGGCTTGATTTAGACATTTAATTCATAATTTTAAGAGAATAGACGAAGAAGTTATGATGATTTTTCTTTTGAAATCATTACCCTTTTATTTAGTGAGGACGAAGACGAAAAGGATAATGAATTAATTGATGGAGGAACCTCATTTTAGAAATATGAAACCAATTGTAGTCTAAATGTCCATTTTGCCTTGATCTTCTTTTCCTTTCAATTTAACAATCTTATGTGATTCTAACCAACCTTAAGAGAAAATCTTCTTTAAACCATTCATTCATTTCGTTCAATTAGAACGATTAATTATCGTTAATCGTGAAATGCTGATTATCATATTTATATAGACAATTTATAAACTTAACAGAAAATCTAAAAATTCTTTTATCAAATCGACTTTGTCGTTTTTTCTTAATTCTACTGAGTTTTTGATAACTTCCGTCCGTCTGAAGCTTTTTAACAGTACCCATTTTGTCCTCCTATGACTTATGCATTAATTTACTGTAGTTCTGAAGCCTTGCCTTGCCTTATTTGAGCTCTCCGATTTAATTTTTAATGTAGTCTATTTGATTCATTAATGCTCATTAATTGTGTGACTTAATTAACTTTATATTTGGAAGAAAAACTAATTTTTCCACTTTTGTTGATATGAACATGGTGTTCATTTTAAAACAACACACCTAGCGTTAATAAGATAAAATGACAACAATTTATTGATTAAATTTATTTCTTAAATTTTTTCCACTTTTGTTGATATGAACATAGTGTTCATTTTAAAACAGCACACCTAGCGTTAATAAGACAAATTGACAACAATTTATTGATTAAATTTATTTCTTAAATTGAAAATCACTTAATTAATTTAAACATATTGACAAAAACCTTATACGGTTAAAATTTGATTTAATAAGATGTATATTAATTGCCATCTTTTTTACCATATATATAAATTATAACAAAATAACACGATTCGTTAAAATAATTATTTTGATTTGTATAATATACATAATTTTGTTTCTTTTTTCTTCTAATGTAAAATCATTTGTATGCAATCTATTGTTTCTTTTTTCCTCTAATGTAAAATCATTCCTATGATTTTCTGTTTTATGCTTGGTGAATATAATATGTAGTCTTCCAAATATCAATTAATTTACTACATTTAATTTGTGTGATCATTCTATAATCACAATCAATTAGTTATGCTACCATTTATTTTTATTTGGATGTATAAGAGGGAGAATAATAAAAGTTGGAGTAATAAAATACCAGGCAATGCCTTAAATAAGATTTTATAGCATGCCTTAAATTATTGATTATATTCTTCGGAACATTAAAAAAGGAATACCTGAAATGATAGCCAATTAATTCTTCAAAAAACGGCAACATCAATCAAGAAAAAATATGTATGTATGCGTAATTGATTTCAAATGGTAAACATGGTATGTATGTATGCGATATATGAAAAAATAATATCACACCTTTCCTAGCTGCACCAAGGTGGACTTTCCCTAACTGATCCCATATTGTGAAGTTAAATCACAAATTTAGTTCTATGCTCTTTATTTTTTATAGATTAGCATATAGTGAAATTTAATCACATTTAATCCCATACTGTGAAATTTAACCAAACAAACCGAGATGGACTTTCCCTAGCTGTATATATTATATAAAAATATCTCACTACTACTTATTTTTTTTTTTATAGATATGCATTACATAGATTTGAATCATCATACCAGTCTTTTTTTGATATTTTTCATGAATATTTGTTTGTGTTTAATATTTGTGCTGACATGATTAGTTAAAATAATTATTTTTTGTTTTTAATAATATATGTAATTTTTCTTTCATATATTCTCATTCATATGTAGTTTTAAATAATTAAATAAGTACAACAAAATAAATTTTTTTATCAGTTGTATTGTATTACAAAGTCGGTTTTCCTACCGTAATGCGGTTATACTAGTTTTATCTTTACTGTAAATAAACGTAGTATTCAAAAGAATCCTTCTCAAACCTAGTGTGGTTGACGGATCCAAGAAAGTGTGGTCCTGTAGACCAAACACAACTAGCCTGCTGATTCCAGGAAGAGATCATATTTGTTTGGTCCATGGAACCATGTTTTTTTTGGTACAGAGGATTCGTGCATGTTTGACGGAACAAAAATGATATTATGATTCGTGATGTGTATTAATCGTGTACTCTATGTTGGTCGGCATAGAATGCTAAAACAAGCCACGTACCTTTTGCCAATTTAATACGGTAGTGGGGCCCACCTAAAGCGTGAAACTTGAGCACGATGCAGGCTCAGCTGTCTCCCGTGTGTGCGATCGATGATCAGTCGTTACCATTTCAAAAGCTTCGCTGGCGCCTCAAAATCATTTCAATTTATTTCTCCCCTTTTTCTATTTCGTCCCCAATAATTAATTATTCCACATCTCGCGATTACCGTATCGATAAATAGAATCTTTTTTCTTCCTCCCCTTTTGTTTTTTGTTTAGTTCCTGGACAATTGACTCTGCTGTTGTCCCGAGCAATGGCGACGCGCAGGCGAACTTTGCTCAAAGTAATCGTACTCGGCGATAGCGGGTGAGTTGTTTATGCATTAGGGTTTCTGTTTGATCGGTTCGCTTTCTTGGAATTCCAGTGTTAATTTGATTTAAAATTTTGTTCGCAGGGTGGGGAAGACTTCTTTGATGAATCAGTATCCTTGATTAGGGTTTTATTTTTATTTCATTGGTTTGTTTGATGTTGGGTTTAGGTAATTAGCTCCGTTGATCTGTGTTGTCATCATCACTATGGTTGCCTTTCTCCTAAATTGTTGGGCTCGGCCATATTGAATTTGAGTGATTGCGTTAAATGCATTTCTTGCCAAATCTCATGTTTTATGCAAGTGTGTTGCCATGGGCACCTCTTATTCTTCCACCTAATGCCATCGCTAAAAAATACCATACAATTTTATACTATACTCTTCCTAATACCAAACATTTTATGGGGCTACCAAATACACTATATTCATTTTTTTTCACAAGGCGATCAACAACCGACCAACACCATTTTCAGCGGCGCCGAACAACAGTATGGTTGATTACCATGGAAAACGGTGTTGGTAGATGGTTCATGTGCAAAACGATTTTGCATGGTGGTTGATTGCCGTATGAAATGTGTTTGGTATTAGGAAGTAGTAGTACATAAAATTTATTGTGTTTATTATTTTTATATGTGGTATTAGGAAGTGTAAACTTGGGTGCTCTTAGCAACACACTTATATAAAACTTTTTTAAGTGGGTGAAATTTGATCGCTGAATGTTAACAATGCTAGTTGCATATAGCTTCAAAAATATATTTAATTGTACTTGATGCTGGTAGCCTGGTTTATAATGCAAACAATATTTCTCCCTCTTCTCAATACTCCCAAAGGTTATTACTAATATAATCAGGTTGTTGAACAAAAATTCTATTGTTGAAAAATAACAGAGCAGCTTGATTAGATTTTATACTGAAGAGCTTGACTTTCCTTAAAAGCTAACCACATGCAGTGGAATGTTGAATAGTGCTGCATTTTTTTTTTCCTGCATATATCTTAACTCTGGTTCCATGCAAGCTATATTTTGAGAATTTGTTCTGAATGGTTCCAGTGAACGTAGATATGACTTAGTTTTTATCCTGGGGGTCCTTTACCTATGAAATAGATACGTACACAAGAAATTTAGCCAACAATACAAAGCTACCATTGGTGCTGATTTTGTGACCAAAGAACTTCAAATTGATGATAGATTAGTCACTCTGCAAGTATGCTATCATTTTTATATTGATAACCACATACCTTAAGTCAATATCATGACATTACATTTAGTGCTAATTCATTGTAGATTTGGGACACAGCAGGCCAAGAGAGATTTCAGAGTCTTGGTGTTGCATTTTACAGAGGGGCAGACTGCTGTGTACTTGTGTATGATGTTAATTCCCTCAAGTCCTTTGAAACACTTGATAATTGGCACGATGAGTTTCTTAAACAGGTTGGTAATAAGCTTTGCCTCTTCATATCAAATGTTAACTACTTAACCAGCCTAGTTCTGCTTGGATGCTTTTGCATTGTTTCCTACTTTCTACAGCGAGTAATTTTCCTTGCAAGAGTCAAGTAATATTTATTGACTAGCATCTATGATTTCTTCCACTTGCAAACTATAAGCAATATAATTTTGAGCTTTTTTGGATGCAATCACAGCAAGTAATTAGTTGCAACGACCATATATAAGAGAGGTAGAAAACACTGTCTGACGAAAAAATTGAATTTTTTAGAGAATGAACACCAATAAGTTATCTGCTATATGATTTTTTGTCACTACAAGTTTATACTTGCTCCGAAATCCAAATTAACAAATTGTTAGAGATTGGTATATATTATAATAAAACATGTCATAATACATGAAAAGAGGATATGTAAACATGTTTGTATGTATGTTTTGTAATATTTCAGCCACAGATACACAGTATTAAGTGATATATGTTCAATCAATATGGACTGACATTGGTTATTATTGGACAAGCTCAACAGTATTTACGTGTTTGTAAGTAAGTTACTAGTAGAAACGATTTTAAGTGAGATGAGTAACATTGTAGAGTGTTTCTGTTTCTAAGGTTGTTACTTATACGTTCTGTTTGATTGACAACCACAAAAGTACCATTACAGTTTAAACGTTTATTTAGTTTTCATGATTGGGCACAAGTATTTGGTTGTACTACCTGAAATTTGTCTTATTGATTATGTTAAGTTATTAAAAGCAATTGGCGCAAAGCCTCTCCAGTGCATTGACACATGGGGTGGAAAATAGCGCACGCCTTTTTAATTTACTGCTCATGTTAAATATTTAATATACTATATATATATATATATGTGTGTGTGTGTGTGTGTGCGCGCGTGTGTGTGTGTATATATATATATATATATATATATATATATATATTCACACAGAGCTGTCAATTTCTAACACGACCCGAAACCCGCACGGGAAATTAGCGGGTTGACCCGACCTGTTTAATAACGGATCATTTTAGAGTCAACCCGACTTTGACCCGTTTATAAACGGGTGGGTTTAGGGTTGACCCGCGAAACCCGAATTTGACCCGATTAACCCGTTTATGGGCTCTATATTATTGTAAAATTCTCATCTTAGCTTGAAAATGAAGGATGTTGTCATTATTCAATTATTTATATAAACTAACACTTAACAATTTTTCACGTTTTCATGTTTATTCGCACATTAACAACTTTTTACATTTTTATTCTCATCTTAGCTTGCAACAAGTGAATGACAACAATACCCTTCTTTCATGTTTTAATGTTCATTCACATCTTTTTATACAAATATTTTTCTTAATGGGTTACACGAATCAAACCCGAAACTCGCACGATTACAAATGGATCAACCCGAAACTGACTCATTTAATAAACGGGTTGAGCTGACCGGATCCGAACTCAATCCGAACACGACTTGACCCGACCTGAACCCGACCCATTGACAGCCCTATGAATTACACACACAGATAACACAATAAATTTAAAGGATTCAATATTTCTTTTAGGCATTTTGCATAAACAAATATTATTAAATATAATACTATAAACATAGAATTTTAAGCATAATAGTTTTCTAAATCCAAAATTCAGTATAATTATAGACATCACCGATTAACTCGAACTCTGAATATGATTCAAGAATTGTATTTTCAAATTAATGTCTGCATCATAAAATTCATAAGCTTCTGCATCTTCCTCATTCATCTCACTTAGGTTTATTTGTTCTTCGTGAAAATGTAAAAGAGCCGAAGTAGGTGCTGAAAAACTTCGTGATGTGGATGTTCTTCTACTCGGAGATACTTCCTCCACAATTGCTGCTCTAGCAACAACACCCAAGTCAAGTAGTCATTATCATCATTGAAAACAAGCTCATCTTCAGCCTTGGATGCATCATATTTGCCATTATTCACTAATTTCAATCGTCAATATCCTTCAAGAATAATGGATCTATAGTGTTAAAGATGTTGTATCTTCTTTTAATGCTCTCTAATATGGTAAATAAATAAAAAATTGCAGCTTGGATTATAGAAAATAAAAAACAAATAAAAACAATAATAATATAATGCAAAGACGTGTCATTTTGAGTCGCTCGCCATTTTTGCGTCGTTCGCCGTTTGCATCATTCAGCGTTCCTTTTTATATGTGCTACAGCGTGCACCATGGCTCGTGCCGGGGCCACCTTTTATAACTATAGTTATTACTGAACTGCCCCCATATTACTTCAGCCCCTGCCTTTGTAATTTGTATGGCGAATTAATTCTTTGTAACTTTGTGTTTAACATAATTCTAGAATTCCGGTAACTCGATTTCATAATGCATTCATTTAGCGGCATTGTTGAGGACTTGAATCTGTGATCAACGAAAACACATTGATTTGCCTTTAGATGTCAAGCCTGATCCATCTACTGTTGCTCATGATGTTCTAGTAAAATCAAAACAACCGTTCAATGTTCCAAAATTGTTGGCATGATCAATACTTAAAAAGTATAGTGGCCATTGCAGCCACCCAATATATTTAGCTTTCACATCCTTTGCTTTTTGCCATCATTCTCAAATTCAAATAAACAGTCGCAAATTTGTATTAGTTGTTTCACTTCATATTAATTTGGAAGTCCTATAAGAAATATTCTCTTCTATAATTAACCATTTGGGAAGGGTTGCATTTTGCAAACCAAAGCGATCTCCTCTAGAACTTCTCATAGCAAGGAGCCTAATGCAATGCTGCCCCTCCCTCCCCCCCCTCCCCCCCCCTTTTTCCTTTTGTTTTATATAACAAAAAAACCATGGAAGATGAAACCAATATATTCTATTGTGTTGAAGGAACATAGTCCTATCCAAAAACCTTCTTGTCAAATTAATCATATGGGAAGAGTTGCATGTTTGCAAACCAAGGTGATCTTTCCCAGAACTTCACATAGCAAGGAGCCTCATGCAACGCTTTTCTTTCCTTTTAATTTATTCTTTAATTATGCTAGATGATCTCTTCCCCCCCCCCCCCCCCCCCCCCACACACACACACACAAAAAAAACCTCCCATCTTCCTCCTCCCCTTCACTAGCCATCATTTTTCTATAACATCACGGCCTACAGAACAGGGGGTTAGCTCAGCAAGCCCATGGTCTTGCGGAACCCCTTTCGGGAGGGCAACTTAAGTAAATTTCTACTTCTTTACGTGATATAGAAGTTAAGGTCATTTTTGTTTGGATGTGGAAAAGGGCTGAACGCTGATTGGAGAAAGTAACCAGTAGTTATGAATTGATTGTTTTGGAAAAGTGATTCTGATTAATCACTTGCATTCAGCAAAATCATTCAGCCATTAAATTTTCTTATTTGAAATGCTTATTGCTTATTGTAGTATTTTCCCAATAGCATCCTTATCTAAACAAAATTTACAACTATTGCTATTATTTATTGTTCTTATTTATTACTTTCAATTAAAATTTGATATTATCCAACAATTTAAATAATTCAATTTTATTTTTGTTACAATTTTTTTGGATCTACGGTAAACTTTTGTTTACCTGAATTTGATTTTAGTGCAATTTTTTAGTTTGCCACCATTGAAGAACGATAACAAATGCATACAAACTAAAATATGGATTCACGACATGTATAAAAAACTTTTGAATATGCCGTGAAATTGGAATATGACAACATATAAATCTTATTAATATGAATGAAAATTTGACAAGTATAAATTTATTACATCATAATTTTTGAGTTAAATATACTCGATGTCAAATACACAGTAGAATAAATACCAATAAATTATTACAAGAAGCTAGAAAAAGACCATGTTTTGCTCATTTGAGTTAAATGAAAATAAAGTAAATTGTGTAATTCAAATGTGGAGAAAGTAATAGCAAACAATTTAGACAAGTTGAATAAATTATGCGATAATCCTATAGTTACTTATTTGGGCAAGCTTAGAAAAATAGCATGGTAGATAATTTTGATCAAAACCGTCAAATGTTCCAACTAGTTGTAACAAAATATATTTTTCTCAAACAAAACTTCTATGGTATATGTTTACACCGTTATGATGTTAATTCTCTCTCTGTTTTGTGAATCTGTAGTATAGAGAACAAAAATATCAGTGACATAATTTGTTATATAAGATAAAATGATCAAGTGTGATTTGTATGACAGTCGAGTAAAAGAATACATGTGATATTGTAAAATAATAATGATATAATAACATCAATGAAATAAATTTAGAATAAGAATGTAAACAAACAACATTTCAAGTATTTAGCAATCAACAATGCGTTCAACAATCAGTATTCTATTATCAACATTCAATATTTACTACTTTAAACAAATGTAGCCTAAATATTGAACCTGCATACTTTTTTCTTTCTAATTTCTATTTTTCTCGTGTATTTTCTATGTTATAATGTTGTACTTATAAAAATAACATAACCTAATTATTTTTTGCTTTCAGAAGCATAAAGTTTTAGGCTGAGCGTTCCTATTGGTGTTTTTTCAACTTTTTCTTGTTTTAACTCAAACATATACTTATGTATGCATGTATAAATGAATTCCACTTATCATTATTAAATTTGGCTTGTTGAATACTCGGTAGGGAAACCCCAAAACTCAATTTGTTCTGATAACATCCAGCCATATGCCATATTTAAATTCTTTGTGGGTTTGTTTTTAGACCGAAGGAATATTTTATACTTGAAGAATCATGCTCAAACGTAATTTTTGTGCTACCTTATTTGTTTAAGGTCGACGTTCTTTTTCCAATTCATTTCACTTGCTCCTTAAAGAAAGCAAGAATCATATTTTGAAGCTCTAGGTCATATCGTTGTTTGTCAGATATAAATCATCATATTGGTTAATTTCTGAACCTAATAAGTGTTCGTTATGCTTAGTCTCATGTTCATGCATTACTCGAGTTCCCTTATGTTAGATTGGCATTATTTTAACTCATTTTACTTGCTACTTCAGGAAGACAAAAAGGATTTCTTTAAGCTGTAGGTCATATCTTCTTTTTGAGATACGGATAACCATAAATATCCCTGTTCAAAAGCATACAATGAAATAAGGTAGTGCAGTATGAAACCTAGGGCTGGTTTGTTTGTATTGAGTGATTAATGACCCTTTTTTCATTATTATAATCCCATAAGTTAATTACACTACATTAATTTACAATAGGCGCGCTCATGAATTAGTTGTACGACCAATCCAATCCAATACAAAAAATAGGATCTAAACCGATTCGTTTTGAAAAATAAATTGTTTCTAGATTCAAAATTTTGAAATTCAGCTATTATTAGATTTGTTGGCGAATTTTTATTTTTATCTCTCTACTAAAATTGACAATTAATTACCATGGGAAGAACTTGCGAATCACATAACGAGTGTCTTTTGACACAGCTAATATTTGAAAGGGCTGGAAAAAAAGGAAATTTTGGGAAACGGGTATATGTTTTTGGGCTGCAAAAAGAGCAGTGAACAAAGATTCATTGTGTGTATGTGTGGAAATATTCTAGAACACCCGAAATTCGTTCCGGTATGACAACCGAATCAGAGAGGAGAAGGTGAGACCTGTTTCTGAATTTTAAGGCGAAATTCGAGGGGGGGGGTCCCATTATTTTTTCTCTTGTTCGGGTGTTTTTACCGAAATACTTTCGGGTAACATAGCAGTTTTGGTGTGTGTGTATATACACACCACAGCTATGCCATTAATCCCAAATAAGTTGGGGTTGACTAGAGATGGAACACAAAACTAAGGTTCCATATCTATAAGAGCGGTTATGTCTTTACATTGGCTTGTCAAGCCTACTACAACCCAAATCCTTTACCCTGGTTTGAGACAATGCTGCATAGAAAACTATACAGATGGATTGTGTTATATATATATGTATATATATATATATATATATGTGTGTGTGTGTGTGTGTGTGTATATATTAGTTTTAATTTATTTTAAGGGTAACTAGATTGATGTTTATTACTTGAATTTAAATCATAAAATAGTGTGAGTACTTGCTAGAATAAAAAATACGTTAAAAAATAAATGATGCATTGAATAAAAATAAAGGTCTGTCAAACCAAGAACCTCTACCAGGTCGTTGGAAATTCAATAATCCCTATTTTCCTCCTCCGTTAATGATATGTATTGACCTAAATGAAATAAGAAGTTCATGGCAAGAAAATAAATACTAATAGTTGAACTTAGAAGACATAGTAATTTTCTTGTTGAAATCATATGACATAAATAAATCTTCTGTGACGACTTAGATGTGAGGATTATTGGGTCTAGCCTAATACATAGATTAATTATAAATGACACAGTCGTTAGTTTGGGTTGGGATGTGAGGTTGCTAATGTTACAAAACAAAAGTCTGTTATACAAAATTTCTCATTCCATATAACATGATACGTTGATGCATTGTATTTGGGATTTTATGTTAGAAGCTAGTGACCATGAACGTGTGCTAGAAAGAGTTAGGTTAGCGCTTGCCCTCGATGAATTAGAAATTGACATTATGTAAATGAAAACAAATAACGTTAAACATGTTTATGTTTTTTTGCACAAAAACGTATATGATTAAAAAGTAGCTTGAACTTATATCTATAGCGTCATATCACTAACAAGTGGAGCTGGTGATTCATGATGGAAAATGTAAATTTCTTTTGTTTATCCATCTCCACTTCATATGCGAGGATGAATGGGTAATTATTTTGTTGTGTTGTCACATTTAAGTTTGAGGGTTTTCAGAAAATTTGATTTGGTTTTAGCTAAATATTTTTAACTCTTTATTAAATTTGGATAGTTTCTCGATTTGCTTGTCATCCTTACGTAGGGGTCGTGCTTGTCTTCCCTGTATCATTCCAATTTTATCGAATGTCTCGAAGGAAAACATTAATATTTAAATGCAATTTTAAGAATAATAAAGTATGTGGGTGATTTGTTCTAAATCTGTATGCATGTAACTTACAAAAGAACAAGCTGGTGATTTGATTGACATGACTCGACGATCAAACAACATTGTTATCACGGCGAGCGACTAGTCACGACTAGTCGAGGTTGAGGCATCGACTTTTTTAGTAGAAAGGCTCCGTATTAGTAGTTGCAACGATAGCAACTTGGGCAGTGACATTCTAGCTCGATGATTGTCAAGCAAATATCGTGAGTAATGGCAATATTTTCAGTGACTACAGATTTCCTTTTCTGCTGAGGCAACGTAGTTGCCTCCTCCCCTTCCTCTTCTCTCAACAAGCCGAAACCTTCTTTGTTAATCTTCGGTTCATTGCCCTTCAAATACCAAGTCATTGACTCCTCTTCATTAACCTCATCAATATTGGTGTAAATGGCCTCATCATCCAGAAAGTGCTCCTAAGCCATGACAAGCATTTTCTCATACTTATTTAACCAAGCCAAGTCATGGTGGCTTACAACTTAGCGTAGACCCCTATAATTGTCGAATGAAGTTTCTCTTTGTTCCTCGCCGCCTCGTGTACTTTGGTCCTAAGCTCATCAAGTTTCGCCTCAAACTTCTTCCTTATTTCTTCAGATTGGCCGAAGATGGTTTTTCTTACTTCAACCGCTTCTTTTGCTTTAATGTTTGGCCGAGCCTCGACCTTATTAGTCGCTCCCTCCTTCCTAAGCTCCTTGAGTTCCTTTATTAACTTTTCGTTTTCGGCTATGACGAGCTTGTTGTCATCTTTCAAAGAAGTCATTCTGAGGGTGGCACGATGCAATTCCTCTCAAAATCGATTCCAAGCTTTTGTAGCCTCTTCTTCCATCCCGACCATCAACTTTTTGGACTCCTTTAATTGCCTTTTGTACTCGCCAGTTTCTTCACCCGTTCCCTTCATCTTGACATGATCTATTCTCGCTTCAAGTCTCATTTCTTACATTTCAATTGTCCGTTTCATTATAATCTTTGACAGATTCTCAACATACTTCATGGTAACTCTATATCGGTTATATACATCGAACACCTGATCATTCGTTTCTTTATCTACTTCTATATGTGCATCAGTGGCACAACCATTGCCTAATTGAAGTAGAGCTTCGGGAAGTTAGACTTGAGCTCTTGAACTTTTTCATAAGAGGTGAGGGTAGGCTCAGGTGCAATTTCTTGGCTTTTTTCCTATTTTTGTGGAAGTGTACTCTTTTGGCAATCTATGAGCTCTCGCTCGGACGACTGCTGTCGGATTGCACCGACGATGGTGGTGGTGGGAGAAGTTTAGGAGGAGCTGGGGGCACGACGGATTGCTCGGTAATTCTTGATTCTCCTCGCCAACTCGGCTCAATCGGCTACCTTTTTGGGGGAGGTGGCCTCGAACGTCAGCGATAGTCGTCTCCATGACGATAATCGGATCGACATGACCGATCATCGCACTTTCCATATCTTATGCTACGTTGGCACGAGTCATATTTGAGAACATTGCCACCTAGCTCTTTACCTATGCAGTTAAAGCCCCGCAAAATCCCCGTTTTAGCTCGTAGTGCCCTTCAACTGCTATGCTATTTCAATTTAGCGCCGATGAACAGTAAATCCGCTTTTAGCCCCGTTATTCCCGTTGCATCCGCTAAATCAAGGCTTTTTAGTAGCCGCTTTAACAATTTTAATATATAGGACTTGATTTGACTAGTTCTCTTTTTTAAAAAGTCAATAAAATTAGTATAAAGAACTAATTTTAAAGCATAAGTGTCTAATATATTGTAAATTTATGTTATAATAGTCAAATCTAGTGTGTGTAACCATGATATCCTTTGATTTCTTTATATAAAATTAATTCATGTTAGTTTTTTCTACACACATAATGTGAGAACGATAATTAATCAATTTTATATATTTGGTTTCACATCTAATGAACCTTTTTGCACATCCGCTATATCCCCGCTTTATTCCTGCTTTATCTGCGCTATACCTTTTTGCACCTCCACCGCTATAGAGCTGCTAAGCGCTTTAACTGCCCAGCTCTTTACTCACGTCGACTTTGCTTTCTTTGTCTTTGTCCTCTCTTTCCATTGTACTTGCACTAAGGAAAACCTGAGTCAGGAACAATCCATAAACACGCAAACAAATGTTGTGTCGTTCAATGTTTGTAAGTGTGTCCTAATTTCTCCCAACGGACCAGTTTGCACTTTACTCGAAGAAGTTGTCTCCTCGACACTCCTCGGCATTGATGGTTCTACATTGGCGTTTCTGGAGTCGAATATTGACATTTCCGAGCGAATATCTTTAAGCCCCTTGAACTACCCTTTAGTTTCTCGAGTCGCCTCTTTATCTGTAGTTGAAGTGGGAGATGCAGATTTCGAAGCCCTCCCTTTCGTAAGGCGGCACATCTTCTTCTTGAACAGTTTCATCTCTACCAACCACATCTCCGTCTTTGAAATTCCCCGAGCTCCTTTAAGTTCCTTCTCAACAGAGGCATGACGGGGGCATATTGCATTCTCCTTCTTCATTTCCTACTTTAATATCTTCCTCAACCTCTTCTTCCTCATCATCATGACCGACTGAACGGTCTCTCAATAAATCGATCATATGAAAATGGTTTTTGCTAATCAACAACTGCACATTCCGAAATATCATAGCGACTTCTTTCAGGGTTAACACCCTATCTGGATGTTCCTAACTGACCGACCTCAGAGGATTGACTTCATATTTCAAATTTCATGTTAGTTTAGAGCTTACGACTCGATTAGTGTGAAATCATACAAGTGGTACTCGCAATTATGTCCTTTAATCCAACTTCGCGTTATTCCGGGTGGACAACACGCAGGAAACCAACCATGCTTTAGATTGTTTGATTTATTTCACACTCCGAGAATGACGCGGTAGTTGGGCAACACTCCAGATAAGTGACGGGCCGGTCCTATGACGCTTGAATATATAAGGAGCGTTCCGGAGCACTCCTATTTTGTAGCATCCTTACCCTACCGTGAGCTACACAAGTCCAAATCCAACAAGATTTTGTAGATATTCCATCCACATATATTATCATCTACCCAAATTTTGAGCTCATTCCGACATTCGTAACATTTTCAAAATTTTAACTTAATTGTTCACCGCTCAGTCATTTATTCAAACCGTTAAATTTAAATATCAAATATATTATTCTACAAATGTATGATCATTAAAATATCCGTTAAATTAAAGGCTAAAGGGGTGCTGCAGAACAGGGATGCCCCGGAGCACTCCTCTCTCTTTCTCTTTCTCTTTCTCTTTCTCTCTCTCTCTCTCTCTCTCTCTCTATATATATATATATATATATATATATATATATATATATGGGGGATAGGATCAGAGAACCTCCCTAAATTTCAGCCCCCCATTTGCACCTGAACCACTCATTTATATTAAAGAATGTGAGTGGGAAGTGAGAGAATGAGTGGAAGGAGAGAGAGTGTGAAATACTTGGTTGTGGTTGAGGGGCTTTTGGGGTGTTGCACTGTTTGGGGTGCTCTCGAACCTGTCCCTATATATATATATCTGATGATCTCTCTTGTCGGCTACTAACCAAAGTTCTCTAAATAAAACATGTAAGTACCAACCAAGAAGGAAAACATAATTGTTGGACGTAATTGTGTCGGGGTCAATCTGATGAAATACAGCATCTCTCGGATAAACGGGCTGAATGGGGAATACATCCTACAGTACACGTACATCTGTTACAAATTATGTATCCCTCCGTAGGCCTGCGCGCTCTATCTTTCCGATCGGGTACTTGCACATCATCGTGGAGGATGTCGTGTTTGATGCATATCCTTTTCGACATTGTCCTGTTAATTCTCGACCCAATCGAGTCTACGAAATCTTCTAAGATCGCCACTCCTTAATGTTTCTGGAGCTGGCGGGACTATCTCTTCATCAACCTCCATACCTTCGATCCCTTTGGCTGATATGTATATTGAGGCGAACTCAGCTCTTTCGACGACCGGTGATAGCTTGATTTTGAACTTGGCTCGCTCGAAGATTGCGATATTTTTGGATTCAAAGGCACAAAAATGGGAACATCCTATGCTGGGTTCGGTAGGAAAACCAAGTCTTTCCTTTCAAGTTCCTGGACTTTGAGTTGATCAGATCTTCTCAGACCCATAATTTACTATATTCACAAATAACTGCAGTTAGCGCGATTAACATGTACCCTTTGTACTTAGTACAAATAAATGCAGAACGTGCAGTGTTACATGCACATATTAAGTTTAATCAAATTATATGGTGAGTGATGATTGGAGCGATCGTCATCGTTGACCGTCTCACCATATGCTAGATTGATGATCGTGGAATTTCGTCGAGATTCGGGATTGGAAGTTGGTGTTCAAGCTCGTTTGTTCAGTTATTTGTCCGTGGTCATGTTATATGCTTTATTCTACATGCATGTCAGATTTCATCTTCCGTTTTGAGTTCCAGGACTTTAGGTTCATGTGCGAGATGATCAAAATATCGATGCTTCAGTGAGAAGGTGAGAACTCGCTTAGTTAGGAATCGTGGTTGAAATCCTAACAGAAGCAAAACTTCCCTGACTTCCTTTTTTGTCATGCCGATCCGAACACCCAGCCTCAACCGCCCCAATCCGATCCCAAGTCCACGCCACCTTTAGCTCCACGACTCAAACGATCAAACCCATATTCATCTCCCCCCTTCTTCTCTTCTCCCTTCGGCCGAAACCCTCTAATCTGTTCCACCATCTGTTGAGTTCAAGTCGACTTCATCTCTCCCTTCTTCGCCTACTCTTCTCATTTACTTCCTTCCAATGATCATCTCAAGAGCCATTGGGTGACCCAGAATCTCACCACTAA
Source organism: Allium sativum (assembly GCA_030737875.1). Taxonomy (NCBI): domain Eukaryota; kingdom Viridiplantae; phylum Streptophyta; class Magnoliopsida; order Asparagales; family Amaryllidaceae; genus Allium; species Allium sativum. The sequence continues at coordinate 18,627,186 of JASFAX010000025.1, forward strand.
GCCTAAGGGCACAAAAAAATCAACCTACTTGTCGAGTTATAGTCGAACATGGAGGAAGGAAAGGAGGATTGATGACATAGTCATGTCGAAGGAGGGATCGCGATGGTCAAGTAGGAGTGTGATGACTATGCTTTTTTAGAAAAGGGGGCAAGTTTTGGTTCGGTCAGCAAATAGGAAGAGTAGGGAAAATAAATATATATATATACACAAACTAACCTATGCTCAATTGTCTAAAAAGTGTACCAGTACTGGACCAGTATCGATCCCTTATGCTCAGTTTTCTAAAAAGTGTAATAGTACTGGACTGATATCGACCCCTCAAAAGGGATCGGTATCACTCCGATGTATATCTAAGGTTTAATGATAATAAAAACCTATATGCCTACTATACATGCGCAAACTAACCTAGAACATGTGTACGTGGATCATAGCTTAAACTTGTATATGCAACATCCAAACATATTAATTTATGGACATTGATATGTTGTGTACTAACACACATTTCTGTATACGTACATGTTTTCATGTGCTATCTACAAGAGAATTTCAAATGTATTGCACAAAATCACGTACGTGCATGTAAATGTGTGAGCGACACTGGATCGCCAACGACCTATTTAGGAGTTGATGACCAATAGCTTGCTTGACATGATAGAAATTGAGTGTTTACCTGTTAGTTCCATGCAAGATCCAACCCAAAAGATTGAAATTGATCAAGTGAATTGGACCATCAACGAAGCTAGAATCACGTAGTTGTACAATTAGAATTCGATCAAGCGTCTCAACTATTCAGAAATGACATATTCCTTGATGTACACAACTTAATAGAGGGATCACGACCATTTGTGAAAAGCAGCATGGATTCCGTTCCAACAACTATGATATGTCTCGATTCAAATCTCATCATGTTCACGCAAGACGTACTTTGGAGGGAAAGTGTTACCCATCTTAATATCCGATCATTTTCACCTATTCAGATTGACAGGATTGAAGATTATCAAGGCTAACATCGCAGGGAGATAGTATGAAAGTCCAAGTATCAAGTCCGGATAGTATCATGAGACAACGGTTGAACGAGCCTAGCAGAACATCGTCCGAGAGCTCACTAAGTGAGAGATCGGTCCAACTCAAAGTAAGGGATCAATATAACTTCGAGACGAACCAACAGAAAGTTCAACTTCAACCAACAATACTTTGTATCTCTCCAATGACAAGACTACTTGATAAGCCACTGTTAAAACCACACGAGGGACCCACATGAGGGATCACTCCCGAATTCCCCTCGATATAAGGGATCAACACCTATTCCTATTACAGGGATCAGTGTCGATCACCTACTTAGGGAGAATTCGAGCTGGGCCTGGCCTCCTTCCGACCTCTTTTATGATGTTTCTTCGACTTATTCGGGATATTTTTAGCCATCTTCATCTATAAATATTAAATACCAAATGCATTGGTGAGAAATGAGTTTTTTGGCTACTTGTTTACTTTATTCTGTACGTGCCGGTTTCATACTGATACAAAACTTTGTTACTCTCAAAACAACAATAAAGTATGGACGTACGCATGACAACTTCAAACCAATATAAACTTCTTTGTTCTTATTTGCTGCATGCTTACTACTATTATCCTTATTTTTCATTTCTTCATTTTAGTTCTCTAAGAACTCTTTGGGGGTTTTGTGCCAACTTATAGTGCTAACAATATAAATGAAGCAATTCTTTGTGAACACGATTATCTTATCTCAGGATAATTTGTGCAAACCTTTTGAAACTTCAAACCCCTCTATATATTAATATTAATCAGTTAAAATAAATATTTTCTAGATTCATATTGATCTATTGTTTTAGATATTTATTGGGAGAAATATTGTTTTAGATATTCATTGGGGAGCTGCATGATAATGATAATTTTCATTGATGTATCATTGATGATGAGATCATAAAAATAAACAAACCACATTTTAAGTTGTTAATTTCTTTCGGTAATGTACTTTCACATTATTTTTTTGGCTATTTGATTTTAAATTTGTTAATATTCAAGTGACGAGATCTTGGGCGTGAGCCCCGTCTTGGAAAATGGGTTCTTAGGTCTGATAGGTGATATTGGACCAAATTTTGAGTCGTGCCTTGCACATATTTTTCGCAAAAAAATGTACCTAGCAAGTTATAGGTGCCGTGACTTTAGTGTAACATGCACAACTTAATTTCCCTTGTAGTTGGTCGGTCTGTCGCTCGTCGAACGGTCCTCTTTATCGGGAAATTTTTATATATAAAAGAAAATTAGGCTTTACCATATTTATTGCTTGTATAAGACTTGATTGTCTATAACCATGATGATTCTAAAGGACAACCAAATAAAGTTACGGAGCAATTTTAGTTTAAAAAATCAGACATTGAACTGTTTGTCAAGTACAGCAGTCATCCGGACCTGATATCATAAGCAACATGCTGCACAAATGCTCTGAGTTTTCAAGTAACCAATCAATTTATTCTGGAGACTGGTAATCGTCTGTTAAGGTTGTAAAAATCGCTAGACGGATGTTAGATGCTAAGAGCATGAACTAGTGCTTAATCGTCTGTGCGGGAATTAATCAAAACTATGCATTTCGGGTAAAATTTTAGTATTTTGATCTATATTGACTCATCCACAATCCGATATCATGAAGTTGGTTGGATTTAGAAGCAACTATGGTGGCAAAAATCGTTAGAAACAAACTTCTTGATGCTTATAAAAGGCATCAAGCCTAAATTGATGCATGGATCATGGTCCTTATAAACTTATTTATACGCTTGGATAATGCAGTAAATTTCATCTATGCGGATTAGACAAAAACTTTGGCTGTAGACTAACGTCTAGGTGGTAGTCTTGAAGGATTTTCACAACAGGGCCGAGCACTACACATATACTTCCAACTATTTCATTGTTAAAACATGACTTATATCAACTGTTGCTAATTTGCTGATTTTCATAATCCATCCTTTTCAGGCTAGCCCGTCAAATCCAAATTCATTTCCTTTTATTCTGCTTGGCAATAAAGTTGACGTAGATGGTGGAAATAGCAGAGTGGTAATGAATAGATTGTATCACTCATCATATCGATATATCTTTTGGGAACCATACCTGTAAATATGTATATTTTATGTTTGTAGGTTGCTGAAAAGAAAGCAAAAGAGTGGTGTGCTTCCAGGGGTAACATCCCTTACTTTGAAACATCTGCGAAGGAGGACGTTAATGTTGACGTTGCTTTTCAGTATGTTGCGAAGCTTGCACTAGAAAACGACCGAGATCAAGACCTGTAAGTTTTTATTATTGTGATGAGCCATGATATTAAAGTGTCCTTCTATGCACCCCCCCCCCCCCCCCATCTAAGTTTTCTAATAGTTATTGGACTTCAAATATCAACGTGCCAATAACTTTTCAATGCTAGTCCATCTGGAAGAAAACTAACTACATTGTAAAGCTGACTTTGCATATTTTATAGTTTGACAAGTATATGTAAAAGCTGCATTGGTTACTCTTCATAATTCATGCTAAAGATTCTTTTAACCGTTCATGTCATTTTTCAAAACTTATTGCACATTCGTACTTTTTTTGATGTGTTCATAATTCATAATTTACAGTGGTAGAAAATGCCGTTTTGTAATGTTGCACTTAGAGAGTGCACTAGTTCAATTTTTGAATATGTTCCCATTTTTCTTGAAATTTTGATGATCCTGTGTTTTTGAAATACACGAGTTTAAAATTAAAGTTTTTGCCACATAGGTAGAAACAGATATGTTTCAGTAATTAGCTTTCAAAATGGTCTAAATGCGTGGTATGTTTTTATAAAATAACATAGATGGTTTTTTTTAAAAAAAATCCTCATATTAATGTGCAAAACATTCTTATGCTCATTTCTTCTCCATGTTAATGCATCATTTGAGTTCTATGCAAAATTGCAAACCAACCCGCTATCGACTGTAAATGGTAATAGATGAGGTGAAAAACAATGACTATTGAACTAGCTATATTGACATTTAGGATATTCATGTGGTATTTTATTGAATAGTATTAAAAACATGGAGTACAAAGGGTTCTCTATTCAGTTTATTATAGGGGTGAGCAAACCTCGGTTCGGTTCAGTTTAGGGTAAAACCGAAACCTGAACCAAAAGACCTCGGTTTTGAAAATCAATAACCGAAACCGTAACCGAAGCATCGGTTTCAGTTTCGGTTTTTTTGGGCTCGGTTTCGGTTTTAAAACCAATTTAAATAAAAAATATTATAAATTTAAACAACCATAAAAGAAATTAAAATAAATTATTTCAATCGAGTGTATTGAGACACATGGTATAGATTATAGACTATAAGTCATCCAAATTAGTACAAAACTAAACTAGCTAGCTCTAAGCCGAAGACAATAAATCCAAAAAAAAAAAAAAAAAAAAAAAAAAGAAATAAGCAAGAGCACTTGAGTGAACCACACTACAGCAGACCAACATCAACTTGGAATTCTAGAAAATAGTCTACTGGTACCTCAACTTTCATCTTCAATTCAAAACATCCAAGAATATACAAAAACAAGAAATGGACATTTTATATTAATCTACCCTTAATCTTGTATTCAGCTAAATCTAATGAGTGAAGCTGTGACCAGTGTGTATATACTATATAATACGAAACAACATGCAGCAAAAGACAATGTGCAGTATTTTATAATTCGGTTTGGACCTAAAACCGAAACCGAAATATTAGTATGGTTCGTTTTTTTTTTATTTTTTATTTTTTATCGGTTTTATTTCGGGTTTTTTGCTCACTCCTAGTTTATTATGACTTAGAGTTAACTTCTAAGATATTATATAGTTGATTAGATTGATTTTAAAGTGCATACTCTTTCTTTAAAAGATGATTAGTCTTTTCTGGACAATTTGAAATTAACCTGGACATTTGTGTTTCATTTTCTGCAGATACTTCCAGAACATTCCAGATCCTGTTCCGCAGGCAGAGCAGACCGGAGGATGTGCATGTTAGCACAATCATTCGATCTTCGATTGACAAATATAATTTCTGAATATATTCTTTGCATTTATGATATTGGTTTTTTTGCCAACAATTTTATGTGTACAATTGTTAGATCAGATGAATCGAAAACTGAGCCTTTGTATTATATATACCAGCTGTTTAATCTGGTGTTGGGTTTTAGTTTGGGAATAACAAATTTTATATGTATGAGGTTATTTCTGTATGTAATTCCACTTTGGATGGAGACATATGTATGTTTCAAAAGAAGATGCGTGGACATAATTCATCTCTGTTATGTTTTTTGTTTTTGTTTTAATAAAATTAGGTAAGTTTGCATTTGAATTATTATTGATGATTTCATGAAGCTTCTTCGAGGATTCAAACTTACCATCAACCGATGGTGATGTTTATTTGGTATCGTGTTGTTTAATAATTTCATAAGCTGTGTAACTTTTTCAGCCTCCTGATACAATAATTCATGTTTCACCTTTGCAGTAAATGCTATGTATCTTATTTTTTTTGACCGAAGATAGATTCGAGATCAAGGTAGAGACAAAATCAATGATTTTTTTATCCAATTCTTGTTTCAGATGTGATCTATGAGATTATTAATTTATGTTGCCAATGGTTTATAGGTGTATTTTAATGCTTATTAGAAAGTGGATTGGGGACACAACGCATGTAGTAGTTGTGTACTTCTATGTCAGTTGAAGTGGATATGCAATGGTAGTCTTCCTCTTTCCTTCTTTTATTCATCACGTGTTTAAATCACAGGAGAGTTCTTTGAGTAATATTTCCAAAGACATGTGGTTTTCAGTACATATACTGTGCATAATTAAGGGTGTATGTCTTCATCAAGCAATCCTATTCCGTTCAATTCAATTCCATACTGGAATTCAACCCTACCAAAAATGATCTTGATCTCCGAATAATATTAATAATCGGAATGAATACTTTTCAGACTTGGATTCATTTCAATGCATGCTGAATTGATTGATGGAGATAATTCGTCATGAATATATGTCATAATATTTTTCGGACGCACCATTGATATGGAAAATGACAAAATGGAATTACTTGCTGCCTCTGCACATGGATGCATTGCATATGCATTTTTTGTGGTGGTGGTGCTGCTTACCCTGCCTCATGTTTGAAAAGTATTGAAATAGTAGATGTAGAGGTGCATATAGCCGCAGACTTTTCCGAGTGGACTCCACATAACGCAGCACATCAATGCTTAATTGAAACTTTTGCTTTGTTTGCATCAAAATGTTAAGTCGTTCCCTTCTTCAATTCAACGTTTCCCTAACACGTCATGTCGAAGCGATTAACCACTTGGACGATAATAGTGTCTGTGTAATGTTGTTTTTCGTGTCAGTCCAGAGATATTCGCAGTAAAGAATATCAGACACAAACACAAAATGAACGACAGCGTAGAGAATCAATCATATAGGGACGTTTTTTGGTATTTGCAATTTTGCGGGTATCGAATTTGAGCGTTTAGGACTTTGTACTCGTAAATGCGGTCCAATGTCCGGTGCATGTCCACCTGCTCGATCATTGTCTACTGCTAATGCTCCAGCTTCTGCTTTTGCCTAAAGATTATCTGTTCACTGTACATGGCCATCCATGCATTTTGACTTTTAGAGAGTGGTCCATCCTCTGAGCCAGGATTATTATGGGGATGTCGCTGTGGAAGGCAAATCGCGATTCGCAGTGAAAATTTGCATCGTTAACATTTTTCAACGGCGTCGGACTTAGAAAAGTTTTCAGAAATGGACAGTTAGCCAGTTGAAAGGAATTTGTATGTTGGCATAGGACTCGGAGTTAATTATATTAGGTCAAGAAATAATGAAACAGACTGAAAACTTTTATTGGTAAAAAAAGGGGGTTGTAGAATGTAGAGAAAGAGAACGATCGGTTGGATGGTTTTAAAGAGTGATGGTAACTGTTCTGTGCGCAAATACAAGAGTTATAGAAGAAACGCCCCGAACAAATCAAGGAAGTTAGATCAGCTATTTTCTGGTTGTGTAAAAAATGACAATTGTAGGCAATTGTAGGGTGGTTGGATGATCCAAAGCACCACACCTGCTCAACTCAGACCTAGCAGGCAGACGAAACATAACAACTCGTGGACAGTTGTTTGTTCGGAGTGATCATTTCACTAATGTCATACGACATTGTCATTCTTTAACCTCTCCAGCTAGAGATGTCCTGTTTGATTTCTTTTGTGTGTGTGTGTGTTTATATATATATATATATATATATATATATATATATATATATATATATATATGATATTTTGATTTAAAATGTATTAGTGTAACTTAACAGACAATCGAATAATTTAATTTTTATTAGAAATGCATATTATGCAACAACACACATATTTAATTAAGAGTAAATTAGTCTTAAGGAAAAACTTGAAAGCGGCTTTTAAATCAAGGACGTAAGTTTCAGAAATTAGACGGAAGGACACGCGCGATTTGTTCCAGCCAAATCAATCGTCTTCATCAACGCCTTTGCAGCCGCCATTCTCTTCGTAGCTGCCACCCCAAGGCACCGCCGCCTCAACCCTGGCTGCCGCCTTTCAAGCTGCCGCCCTAGCCACCGCTGTCCCAAACCTAGCAATCGCCGCCGTCCAAGATTATACTTTATACAAACCCTAGAAATTGCCGTCCTCCAAACCTATCAATCGCCACCGTCGTTCAAGCAAACCCTGTCACTGCTTTCTAGCCACCGCCGTCCAAGATTCAACTATCATCATCATTCATTCCAACCCTAGCCGCCACTGTTCAAGTCAACGATATCAATCTGCTATTGTATTTTTTTTTTTAAAAAAAAAACTTAATGCTATATTCAACTATCATTTAACATATTTTAACGCTCTGGTTCCTTTTAATAAATACAATCCTAAATTCAACTATCATTTGTTATATTCTATACATGCTAGTTCATTTTACTAACAAATGCTCCTACTTCTGCTTTTGCTAAAGATTATCTGTTCACTGTATATGGCCATCCATGCATTTTGACTTTTAGAGGGTGGTCCATCTTCTGAGCCAGGATTGTTATGGTGATGTCGCTGTGGAAGGAAAATCGTAGTTTGCAGTCAAAATTTGCATCGTTAACATCTTTCAACGCATCCGACTTAGAAAAGTTCCAGAAACAGACAGTTCGCCAGTTGAAAGGAATTTGGCAATTGGCATCAGGCTCAGCGAATTATATTAAGTGGGTTTTATGTTACTAGACGGCAGAATTCAACAAACGGCTTAATTTCGACTGATCAAGAACTAATGAAACAATCTGAAGTGTTTATAAGAACGACGATACAAACAAATTTCTATGGCTAAAAGAGTGTTTATATGGACGACGATACAAACAAATTTCTTATGCATTCACCATTAGAATTTTTTTGTTAAATTTCCTTATTATTATTATTATTATTATTATTATTTGGTATTTTGATTTAAGATGTATTAATGTGGTTCTACGGAAAATTGAGTAATTTAATTTTTATTATGTGCAATTATCAAACGCATATCATGCAACAAAACGTTTAATTAATTATAAATCTTTAAAATTAAAATTTACAAATTAAAAACCCTGCTTAAATACCATGTTCGCAATCACAACGCATATCCAATTCAATAATCTTTCTTGCTCAAACACTAGTTATCGTTCATAGCAAACATATCCTAAGGTTGTATTTTAGTTGTTACTGTTATGTTGTACTGGAAATAAATGTTGTAGGAAAAAAATTAGTTTGTTACACGCATTATAGCGTAGGGTGCATTTGTGCATTACAACAACGAGTTATTTAAGCTAGATATTTAAACGGAGTTAGAAGTTTAACGAGGTATGCTTTTGCAGTTTCAAAAAGAACGTTTAATTGGAGTGTTTCATTTATACTTTAAATGCATATTACAGAGTAACAAATAATTAATCAATACATTTTTGCTTGATAATAGCTAACATAAGAGAGTAGCAACGCATCGCCGTCTCAGCACGAAAATTGGTTTGCACAAAAGGTCGTGATTTGCTTGAACTCACGTGCTTGGTGAAGGAGGGGAGTCTGGGGTGAGTAGATGCGTTGGAAACATTCATTCAATTCGCTGTACAAAGTTATATCAGTAGTAGTGAAAGGCGACCGTGCATCGGTATGTAATATTGCTAAGTGTTATTTCTTGTGCATCAATCAAACAACTCATCTAGATCTTTGAATCTCCGCGGAACATTTCTTTTAAAAAGTGGTAGATACGATAAAAATAAGCAGATTGGTGAAAAAAACATTAAAAAAACAATGCAAACATGACTAAAAAATTGAAAAGCAAATAGGATGAGGAGGAGAATTCGACTGGGTATGAGGGGCAATGGTGTTTCAGCTTGGGTTTATAGTGAAGAAAAATGAACCATCGACATCCAACGTGAATGGTTCGTTTGCTTCAGTTGAAAACTGAGTTAAATGAACCATTACCATCTTGGACACGTCCAAGGCAGCAACGACCTATTTCCTCCCTGCGAAAGGCACCTTATTATTAGCGGAAATTAAATGCATACCATTTTTTTTTAAACTTTTTTATTTTACATCCTTTTTTAAAACTATTTTCTGCATCAATTTTTATAATTCTTTCTCTTTTACTTCTTTGTTCCAAATTTAAGAGCAGTTGTCGCACGTAGTGTAGGCGATCTAACATAGATTCTGGTGGTTTGTACATATTGATGAATTTCATAATTGTTTTAGTATAATTGAAACTGGAGATTGCAATCTCAAAATATAATTTGATGAGAATGGAGAAAATGAATTTCAGATTTTTCTTTTCTTTCCGTAACACTAAAATAAGATCTGGAATGTTAAACTCTCGTGTGATTTCGGGCAAGTATGAAAATGTTATTGCAATTGAAAGTAACGATTTACTTAGCTTTGGGCAAGTATGTAAATGTTACTCCCTCTGGTTTATAATATAAGACGTTTTAAGTTGTTTGATTTAGTTCAAAATATAAGATGTTTAAGCTTGTTATTCCAATTTTATCCTTGATCTGTAATAAATGTTAAAGATCCAATAGGTGCTTCACGATTTTTTATGCATGAAGATAGAAGTGACAATTGGGTTGTACATGAAAAAGATAACTTAATTTGTGAAAACTACTTAAGTTAAGTATGAACTAAAGTGTCAATTCATTGTTTTCTTAATTCGCGTGTAAATTCTTAAAACGTCTTCTATTATAAATCGGAGGGAGTATTGCAATAGACCGTGTAGATTTTACCTACCCTCTTGGGTTTAAATTTCAAAATTCATATTATTATCCATATGTTTTCATCACGATTATCCAATAATGCCAAGACAATAAGTCGTCGAAGTTGAAGCATTGTTCAAGTAAGAGTCTAGATGTGAGGATATAACATGTTATTTGCCAAGTACATTGTTGGTCACCATAAAGAACTAGATCGTATATTTATAACATGAAGCATATGCGTGTTCCATATTATATGTGATGTTTATACAAGTTCATTGGTCAAAGTGTTAGTTGGGGAGAAGTTGCCATTTGCACGAAGAAAGTATCGACTTATGTATAGTTGTAGAGCACAAAACTTTCAAATTTTAAATTCGTTATCATTTATAACTCCTTATAGTAAACATGTAAAATTTAATTATTGATTTATGATGTTTTCATTAATTGAATTGACTCAACCTTTTTTCATAGAAAAGGTTTATGGATTATTGTATAGATTTGATCGAATCATATTACATCCATTCTTGTTGTCTAGACAGTGTTTTAAAGACCCAACTTCGGTTCGACCGCGGTTAATCTTCGACCTTGAAGCACCACGGCTCTGAAAATGAAATAATATTGCGCGTGCACAAACCCGCGGTTTAACCTCAAAACCTTTTAAAAACCTGTAAATAGACCTCTTTGAACATTACGGTTCTTCAAAATTGAGAAAAAAATAATCGTTTCACTCTTCATTTTTTGACATAGTAAAATTTACAAGTAATTTTATAGCAATTGTCATTAAATTTTGGATGACATAATTCATTATTATGTACTTTTTACGAAATATTGCTGAACTAATTCTCTTTTATTAAAAAATTAGTAAATTTTCAACTTAGCAATGATAAGTTGTTGTATAATTATTCCAATTAGGTAGTATATAACGTACTACAAAACAAGTGAGTTGAAGATGAAAATTGAACCCATGACTTCTTGCATTATGTCAAAGTTTTCTCCCTAATTTGGATAAGAGTGTTTGGCATAGTTGATTAAATTTTATCTGTATTTAGAATAATTTTATGCTAAAATCAGAAAAATAGAAATAAACTATCAACGCGGTTATTACGGTCTGACCGGTTGAATCATGAGAACCTTGGACTTTGCAATACCAACGGTTTGTCGTATGGTTCTGTCTTCACAACTATGTTCTAAATCCCTCCAGTGAGACATAAAAGTTTTACTATGTTCTCAAAGTACATCTAAAGAGACAAATAAAATTTTGACCGGTTAATTTCTTTGCAAAATTCACTTGTATCAAGAGTTTTTTCACCAGTTTTTTCACCCTATGGTAGAATATGCGACTGTTATCAGAGAGTTTCATTTATCAAACCAACACTACTAGAATGGTTGGTTATTCCGACGTCGTGTTTCCAACGGCCGCCAACGGTTTCTTACAACCGTTGGAAACCGTTAGAACAAAATCCGTTGGCGGCCGTTGGAAGCCGTTGAAAATTGACGGGATATTGCCTGCTACAGCCAACCGAGAGCTTCATTTCCTCCTCCTCCACCAATTAATCATCTCCTCCAACCCTTCCAACCCTTCCAAATTTGCTGCCAAAGCTTCCTCCATCACTCCAACCTCTTTGGGCGCCATCTACCAGCTTCTCCAACCCACCTCTACCCTTCTCGTTATCCAAATTAGGTAATTTCATAAAACCTAATTTTTAGGGATTAATTGATTTCGGGTTTAATTTGTGATTTGCTTAATTTCTACTTGTTTGTATATGTATATTACATCATGTTAACCTCTAATTGTTGTTATTGTCACAATAATGATCAAATTGTTTAGGGTTAAATTGATTTAGGGTTTGATTGTGTTTATTTAGGTAACTTGAGCTAGTGAATGTTATATGTGTGTGATATTGTTTGCTAATAATATAATTTATGCAAACACGAAGATTATATTATGTTGAAAAATACGAAGTAAATTACAAAAATATGATTAGTGCAAACACGAAATTACAAAAATATATAATTTTGTATACATGTACTAAAACGGTAAAATATTTACAAATTGTATATTTAAATTTAATGTAGATAAATATTTAAACCCTTAGTTATTATTTGGCCCCGTCTGACAAGTGTTGTATATGATCGTTATATGGATATTCGTTCTTTTACAAAACGGAAATCTATATTCATCCGATACAACATTTGTCAGATTTGTCCTTGTATTGGACAAGTTACAAACACTGTAAAGTAATTATATTTCGTAGTTCATATCACTTTAAACGGTTCACAAAATTTTGACGGCATTTCCTTTACGTTCCTTGTGTACACGCACGTGTGTACGATACAAGGAACACGGGGGAAATGCTGCCGAAATTTTGTGAAATCGTTTAAAATGATATGATTTACGAAATATAATTACTATTGTGTTTGTAATGGGAAGTGGGATGACCGACCATCAAAAAAGACATATAAGCATCAATGAACCAATAGTTATTTATTTTGAAATAAAGTTTGTAGACAACTATAAAATTAACAATTATTTTTTATTTCATCATAGATTTTAAAGTATAGGAAAAATGGCGAATTACTTTAATGAGCGGAGCTGGATGTATCAAAGAAGGGAAATTAGTGGTGCAATAAGTGAACATTTTGAAAATGGGGTAAAAGTGTTCATTGATTTTGCGATAAGTAATATCAGAAACAGTAGAGAAATTCGTTGTCCATGTAGTAGATGCAAATTGTTGAACTATTTAATACCGAATATGGTTAAAATTCATTTGCGCCAATACAGTTTCCTACCCAATTATTTGTTATGGGATCGTCATGGAGAAATTGTAGCCCATAATACTGAAGAACATTCGACGAAGGTCAATAGTGTTGAAGTTAGCACGAATCTCATAGAAAATATGGTCGAAGATACTGCACGATCAATGTTTCCTACCGTTCAAATTGGTAACGACGATGATAACGTAGAAAAGGAGCCAAATGTTGAAGCTAAAAAAATATATGATTTACTGAATAATGTTAAAAAACCCATTTGAAATGGATGTGAAAGTGGCACTCAATTATCGGTAACTGCAGAATACATTGCAATGAAATCAAAATACAACCTTACGGAAGCTGAGTTTACGGCTGTTGTTCAAGGGGCTAAACGCTATATGCCATCTGATAATTTAATGTGCGAAAATTATTATGAAGTGAAAAAACTTATGTCATATTTTGGTTTGCCATATCAGAAAATAGATACATGTGTAAAGGGTTGCATGTTGTATTGGAAAGAAAACAACAATCTTAGAAAATGTAAGTTCTGTAATCAAGAAAGATACAAACCAAGAAAAAAAAAAAAAAGGAAAAGAAGTTCCGTACAAACGTATGCATTATTTACCCATCACCCCTAGACTTCAAAGATTGTATGCATCATCCGTAACAGCGCAGCATATGAGATGGCACAGTGTGAGAACACCTCAAGAAAGTACGTTGACACACCCATCAGATGGAGAAAGATGGAAACATTTTGATAAGAAATATCCTGATTTCGCAGCGGAAAGCCGCAACCTAAGAAGGCTCAATACAAAGAAGAAATTAAAGAGCTTAGAATTATGATTGAGCAACTACGTGACCGGAGTCGTCTTCAAATTATGCAGTTGGAACAACTAAATCATAAGTTTGCGAAGTATGTGCACATTCATGATAGTCGTCCTTCGTCGTTTGCTGATTCCAGAACCGATGCTTAAGGTATGTTGTATATTTTGGCATTGAGTGGATGAGAATGATAAATTTGATATGTTTAGATGATTTGTGGACATGTAACTTTGATGTATTTGGTTTATGAACATGTATTTGTAAGTTTATGGATGTTTTGTTTTGGTTATATTGATGTTTCTTGATATATTTTGGTTGTTTATGTTGTTATTGGTATATATGTGCTGTATATATGTGGAATGGATTGGATTGGAAATGTAGTGGTTGGAAGGTTATGTGCTTACTGGAAATTAAAAAAAACAACCCAGTTTTTCCAACGGTTACAAGCGGTTACCAACGGTTTTTAAGTCATTTGTTTGCAATGGCTTTCAACGTAAAGAAGCCGTTGAAAACCGTTGGTACTTCCGTTGGAAACTTTCCGTTGGTTCCGTTAGAAGCCGTTGGAAGTCGTGAACGCTATTCCAACGGCAATTTGCCGTTGGAATAGCCATATGTTCTTGTAGTGCAACAATTGGGCTGTAGGGAAAACTTTATCAGATAATCTATTTAAACGTAGTCTTGTATTATAAATACGCTGTGCTGAACAACTTTGTATTCATTGGAAAATTCTCTCAAAGCAATAAAGCGAATTTTATGCAAACTCATGTATATCAATACAGTAAAAATCAATTCTGAACAAATTTTTACACCGTTTGAAACCCAAACTCTCATTATGAAATGTTGGATTAAGCATTTTAAGATTCTAACAAAGGACAACAGCATGTCAAAAAAAAAAAAAAAAAAAAAAAAAAAAAAAAAATTACATTTACAGAACATTTTACAGCAGATGAACATAATCCAAATACTGTGGAGAGCTTACAGCTTAGCCACCAAGAAAAGCAAATAAAACTTGTAATAGATGACCAAGGAAAGGAAGCTTCAGTAGAAGAAGTCATTTATTAAAATAATGGTTTTGTCACTATCATATTACTCCTATATTAATACCAAGATAACATAGAACTTCTATAAAAATAGTAACATATGTATATTTCTTTACACATTTAATGGCTGCTGTTGATAATTACAGTGGTGTTAGCATGGATGATTTCTTCTACAACAATTACAACGCTCCATTAGACCTCACAGACTATAATTTATTTGATAACAGCCTTGTTGAATCCCCTCTGTTCTCTGCTGGATCTGCTTCTCAGCTACCGAACCAGTTGCTGTTTTCTCCGATCCCTAGATATGCTGTTGACCATAGCAATAGCAATAATATTAGGTAACCATAACTTGCGTTGCATATTTGTGTTATTCATGCTTCTGTACGTATTTTCTGTATAGAACACAAATAACTGATGAAATTTGTACACTTTTGTGAAATGTAGAAGTGAGCAACAGAGCAATGAAAGAGCAACGAGAGTCGCATTCAGAACAAAATCCGACGTAGAAGTCATGGACGATGGGTTCAAGTGGAGGAAATATGGGAAGAAATCAGTCAAAAATAGCCCAAATCCCAGGTAATAGCACTTATATTTCATGTTATCAAACAACCATTTCATCTTATGTTTTTTATACTTTTCATATGAACTCAAATTCGAGCACTATATCTCGGGTGCACGTTGAATAGACACTTGATGCTTAACAAATGACACAATACTCAGCGGTAGAAGCATGTTCAACCAGTGCTTATCACCGGATGTCTGTTCAACATGCAGTTGACATATGTGTTTCCAAATCACGAACGAATTCCTGAAAGTGGAACCTTTGCAAAATATATCATTTTGTTTATGGAAGTAGTTTAGGGGTTACCATATTGCATTTTATGAAATGTAGTAATGGAGATATCAATGCATGCTGAATAACATATGCTATAAAATGATCAGGAACTACTATAGATGTTCGACCGAAGGGTGCAAAGTGAAGAAGAGAGTCGAGAGAGACCCGAAAGGGCCGAGCTATGTGATAACAACATATGATGGAATTCATAACCATTGTAGCCCTGATATCGTTTACTATGCTACGCACGACAGCGAATCGGGTAGATTTATTGTTTCAGGGCTTCAATATCATGGTACATGATCGATCTTTTTTCTGAGCAGTTGTCATGCATTATTTAATTTACTTCTAAGCAAATGAACCATTTCCATCTTTTGTTTGTATTCAAGTCTGGACGAATTCATTACGAATTTGAGTTGTAGGGCATCCTTTGTTTTAACAGCGCATGTTTCCATTAGTTGCTGCATGGAAATAACTTCTTGCCAACCTAAAGAGGTTAAATATAAATTTGCATGGTTAAAGATGACAGTCTTGACTGGGCTAAAGCTTGGTCTTTGAAATGTACTGTAGATAATTTGCATGGTGCTAAGCTGTTGATTTATGGTCGAGCTGCCTCTTGTGTTTAGTTTTTGTTGATTTTTCTATGGTCTCTTTCGTTTTCTAGTATGATGGCAGTTTCTCCTATTTTAGGAGTACGAAATAAATACTCGCTATTCTATGCATGTGAATGCTGTCCCCATTAACAAACAAACCACCACACCGTACATCTTTAATAATAATATAAATTTAGGTTTATGTGATTAATCCTTAATATAAATAAGGCTACGCCCTAAGATAATCACATGTTTTAATCAGATAAATATTGTACGTTAATTATAACTTGTAAATAAAAATTCATCAAAATAAAGTGTTTAGTTGATAATGTATTTATAGATAGGATGGATTAATTTGTGATTTGAAGATGAATATAAAATCCTAACGTTGTAAATCTTTTGAAAGATAATGCTTTATATGTATAGAGCTAGGATCAAGAGCCCTATAACCCTTTTCACCAACTTATTTAATTACTAATAAGCGGCTTAAAATGATATGCAAATATGATGCAACAAAATAGAGTGTCGTTGAGCACACATTACACACACACACAGAGCGTTACAGGGCACCCTGTTTTGCAGCACTCATTTAGCACCACTACCCTACTGTAAGATACACTAATTCAAATCCAACAAGATTTTATAGATGTTCAGTTCACATATATATTATCATCTATACAAAATTTGAGCTCGTCCCGACATTCGTAACATTTTCAAAATTTGTCACTTAATGCATTTATATATTAGATGGATTAATTTTTGATTTGATGATGAATATAAAATCCAAATGTTATACTCTCTCCATTCCTATATGCAATACGTTTTAACAAGTTTCGTGTGTGTCAAAATATAAAATGTTTAAGGTACCGTTTCATGTTCTCTTTATCCGTGATGACTAATAAATCCTGATACTTTTATGCATCTGTCATATTCTCAACCACTAAACGTAGAGCAGAGTGTTGCATTAAATCAAAAGTAATAAACGAGTTATGCATAAAAAGTAGTTAATTTAAAAGAATAAGGCAACATTAGTTAGTTTCTTAATTCATGTGCATACAACTAAAACATCTTACATGTAGCAATAGAGGGAGTATATCTCTTTTGAAAGATAATGCTTTACATGTATAGAGTTAGGATCAAGACCACCCCCAAACATACATCCCTATAGCCTTTGATTTATTTCACACATTCATGTTTCTCTCTCTTTCCACTAACTTTCTATCTTTAAACTAACTTATTTAATTACTAATGAGTGACTTAAAATGAGATGCAAATATGGTGCTACAAAATAGGAGTGCCATGGAGCACACATAATGTCTGTATATAAATATATATTTATATAAATATATAACGTTCATTTGTTAGATCATAATTTTGTGTTTAAGTAGAGTGTATGTGTGTGTGTGTATATATATATACACACACACATATACATATATAGGGAGCGGCTATTTGGACAAAAATATTTGATACAAATCGGGGGACACAAAATCTCAACCGTTGGATCAATTTGTCGTTTTGTGAGGGGTGAAAATCAGGGATAATGGTTGATAATTTATGTTCTTCAATTTGTGTCAAATTTCTGTGTTTAAGTAGACTCATATATATATATATATATGTATGTATATATATATATAAGGGGATTATATGGCACCCCTATTTCGTAGTACTCCTTTTGCACTTTAACAATAGTCACTCGTTTATGTTTAAATAATAAGTGAATGGGAGAGAGATTCAGTGGGGGAGAGCAATATATATATATATATATATATATATATATATATATATAGAAAGGTCTAAATGGGCACAAAATTAAACACACAAAATTTGAGCCATTAGACCTTCCGCTGAATTCCGCCTCACACATAAAGACAAACAAATCTTGTGGTCCAGATTTTGTGTACATAATTTTGTGTTCCTATTGTAATATCCTGTAATTTTAACAACAGTAAAGAGGATAAATTAAATAATAATTAATTTAATATTCAGAATTAAGGGAAACAGACTATGCTATTGTGTCTGTCTCGAAATTCTGGTCAAGATAGATATTTGGTTTGCGTAAAACGGACACCATATGAAGAAGTTATGAAGGTTTGAAGTTTGTATACGCGCAAGAGAATTATATATATATAATTAATTTCAGAAAATCAAAATCTGTTCAAATTTCGAATTTCCGATGGCGGAAAATTTCCCACCTTAGGGGTGTCGACCCATGGGTTGACCCCACAAGGGGGGGGGGGGGGGGTAGACCCCACTACGGCAGATCAGAAAATTAGGGTTTCGGGGTCTTCTTTTCAGCTATAAATATGGCTCCATTTCTCTTTTTTTATACACTGAAAAGTAATGGAGGCCTAGATGCTGTCGGTGCCCAGACTAAACCAAACATTTTTCCTTCTTCTGCAATCAAGTTAACCAAGTTTTTCAAGTGTAGGTCTGTGATTCAACCTCTGCTATTCTTCTTCTATCTTTCTAGATCCAAACACTATGAGTTTAGGTTCCTTTTAGATTATCTGTTCACTGTACATGGCCATCCATGCATTTTGACTTTTAGAGAGTGGTCCATCCTCTGAGCTAGGATTATCATGAGGATGTCGCTGTGGAAGGCAAATCGCGATTCGCAGTCAAAATTTGCATCGTTAACATTTTTCAACGGTGTCAGACTTAGAAAAGTTTTCAAAAATGGACAGTTCGCCAGTTGAAAGGATTTTGTATGTTGGCATAGGACTCAGAGTTAATTATATTAGGTCAAGAAATAATGAAACAGACTGAAATGTTTATAGGATGATATATAACCAAACTTTTATTGGTAAAAAAAGGGGGTTGTAGAATGTAAAGAACGATCGGTTGGATGGTTTTAAAGAGTGGTGGTAACTGTTCTGTGCGCAAATACATGAGTTATGGAAGAAACACCCCGAACAAATCAAGGAAGTTAGATCAGCTATTTTCTGGTTGTGTAAGAAATGACAATTGTAGGCAATTGTATGGTGGTTGGATGATCCAAAGCACCACACCTGCTATAAGGACCCGTAACTTCCCCGGTAAGGAAAAAGCAGATACTTTGAGGACAAGACGAATCGGAACGCAAACAGAAAACATTTCATTGTTTATTACAACAATTCATCAAAATACAAGAATATGCAGAGTATAAACAAATAATATACATTTGATGAACACCAGGGATTTAAATACATTACTGTAGCGGAAAAATAATATAATACACAACTGAAAGAGATATACAGATACAGAGCTTTCCGGATATCATTCCAGCTGTAAACCAGGTTCCTGTGAATATAAATCTGCAAAACCAAAACTACCAGCTGCCCGTGCGGAAATAGGAGCACCCAGAGTTTAGGTTAAAACAATAAACTCCAGGTCAGTCATGTGACTGGTGTGAGAACTAAAACAGTTATTAATCTTTATTTTAAAGTTAGGTAAATCATGGGACCACGCCGTATAACACGGAACGGGTTTCCTCCCAAGAATACCAATGCATAAAACAATAGCGCAATGCTAAGTAAAGAACAATGAAGCTATTATAAGACCCAGGTCCCATCACACAATGCAACACAAGTCGGAGGATAAGGTTTTACCTTATAATAGCCAAAGAATGCTTAATACGCTAAATTTCATCTTTTATTATAACTGTAAGTGTATAGTGTCAAAACAATTTCAATCATAAGTACCAATCATAGACAACATGGGTACCATATATCATGTCACCAATACTAGGCTCTACAATCAAAACCGCAAAGTCACGTATTGGAAGTTGGATTTCCATCTGTGAACTAAGGCAAGGGATCGTCCTCACCGCTTCGAGACAATCTAGCCTACTATGTCTCAGGAACAGCCGCAACTGCACCTTGGATCCTCAGGGCCGGTCCACTCGATGTGGAATATAATGCCTGAACACTGTGTTTCCCCACTCTTTGGGCGTAAATGAGCCAAATGACTCCATCAGACCCGGATCGTACGATCTAACCGAGGCGCCTCGCTATCTGTCACCCACATAAGTAAAATGCCAAAGTGTGTAAAACACTGACACCACTCCTAGCTAGAAAGAAACGCATGCCCTCCCTGACGTCCTCTCCCGTTTCTGGTTCACAACCGGGGTGTGAGGCTCGCAAATCAACGCTACACAAAGTTATGCCACATAGGCCGTGCTTTGATCATCAACCACAAAACTATGCTTTTCAACAAAAGCCTTAATCATTTGCCACTTAGGCATGCCACACAGGCAATTCATGCAATGCGATTGATATCCATCAATATACAACATCTGAGCTCGTACGTCTCAGAGAAGGGCGTTAAGCAAGAGAATAAATTCTCCGCCGCCAAACAGATATATATTTAATAGAAATCAATCACAAAGAATAAAATCCAATGTCAGACACACAATCCATCTACAAGTTCGTTCTGGGTCTGAACGAAACCGGACGCACCTTGTACCTCGCATATCTATCGATCTCCAAGTACGTTTGGACGATCACCAACTGATTCCCTCCTCTTGGGTGTACAGCCCAATCAAGATCATCAGTAATTATCCAAACGATGTGAAGACCTCCGGTCTTCGACCATCGTCTTCATCCTCGACACATCGTCGAATCAGTTATTCAGAATGGGATAAAGTAGGTCTTTCTGAATAACTCGCGTATATAATAAACAAGTGTTACACAAACACAACATACGCCTCATTCCAATTTAGAATATTCTTTTATTCAAATATTCTTACAATTTAGGAAAGGTTCCCATTAATTTTATCAAAGATAAACCCTTTAAATTTATTCTTTAATCTTCCTTTGAATATCAATTCAAATTAGTCGGGATTAGCGAACCACACCGAAGTAATCATTTATTTTATTTCCTAATCCCAACCTATTCATCCCATGAAGTAAAATTGGTAATACTTCATATCTAACACCACGGTGTTATCGGTAAATTCAATTACCATTTCACGTTCAAATCTAATTAAAGATTTAACTATCGCCTAGAGCAAAACTAGTGATACTCCATTCTCGATCACGTTAATCTAATTAAAGATTCATTAAAACTCCACTTAGTTTTAATCTTCCCAAAAATCAATATCCTGTCTTTAACTGGGTTAAAGAACCAATGTCATCTAAATCACGGTTCATGATAAACCCAAAATCACTTTCCATTGTTAATCGGGTTAAAGAACAGGTGTTATTCAAAACACTGCTCACGATAAACCCCAAAAACCAATTTAAATTCAATTCCAATTAAATACTAATTAATTGGACAATTTCACTAAATCTTAATTAAAAGATTTATTCCAATTAAATACTAATTAATTGGACAATTTCACTAAATCTTAATTAAAAGATTTATTCTTTTCTAAATTAAACACCATTCACGACGAACCCAAAATCCCATTTGATATTAAATACAAGGCTCTGAATAGAAAATATATCGGCTTATATTTAATATCAAATTCTGAAACCAACAAATATCGTATTGGAAATAACGATATAAATATGTCTTTCAAATTTCCACAACCATATCTATACAATCACGAAATCCAACATCGAAATATTCCGAAGATAATTTCGATTCAAATCCATTCCCATTCGTATATTGGATATTCTGATTATTTTTAAAACCACTTAAAATCCAATATTGATTCAAAAATATTGGATTATAATTCTAGTTCATTTCGATAAAAATATATTTTTATCCTTTTTAAATATGGGATTTTTCACCCCAATTCTTTCCAAATCATTAATTATGATTTTACACAAATTATTAATATTTTTAATAATTTTTCAAGGCCCGTTCAGTCGATTTCCAACAACGGTCGTCGAACTGCACTTACAACGACCTTTTTCAAATTTGATTTGGACATAATTCCAAATCCAACCGTTAGATTTCAAATTTCTAATATTCATTGGAAAGCTCTTTTCGACACGAACCCAACGGTTCCGGTTTCAGGAGAATCTGACGGTCGGATCTCTCGTAACGTCAATTCGAAGTCAATGGTCGAAATTCGCGAACTACCGCGGCGCGGCGCGTTCTATTCAGGCCATTTATATAATATATATATATATATATATATATATATATATATATATATTATATTTTGTCGATTTCAATTCTAAACGTATTTTATAAATCGTTTTAAATTCGTTTTCAAAACAATTTCAACTTCATATTCAATTTCAAATCAAAATTGTATATTTCAGTTCATTAATATATAAATGATAATATTTTCAAAATGTTATATTTTGAAATCACTTCCTTTTCTATATTCATTATAAAACCGAATATAATTGATATAAATATCGTTCGCGTCAAAATGGCGCGAATCTAATCAACACGGCTTTATATATTTCAATAACTTTGTTATTCTATTCAACAAATGAATATTTGATTCAACACATGAATATATATTTTTCAACATATGAATATTCTCAACACATGGGTATTGTCAACACATGACTATTTTTGTTATTTAATATATTTTATAAAATTATGAATTCTATCGTTTAATTCTTAATCAGACTCCAACCGTAAATTAGTAAGAGAACGATTTCCTAAGTATTAACCCCGAAGGCCGAAACCAACATCATATCAATACCCAGGAAATCACTCATCTTATCTAGTTTCCAGTTAGTTTCTAATTTTATATATGATGAAGATGTAAATTTTATTGTTAAAATATTTCGTTTAACACATGATAAGTTTCAACACATGAATATTCTCAACACTTGGGCATCGTCAACACATGACTATTTATTCTATTCAATGCATGAATCTTTATTTTATAATATTCTTTATTTTTCAAATTGGAATGAGGCCTAATCAATTACCATATAATGTTAATTATATGGTTTCCATACAGCATATGTATAAAATAGCAACGATAAATAATCAACCATCATCCAAAGTGCACCACACAACTGCATAAGCATTAAATATAAATAATTAACGCTTACACAGTCTGTCAACCTATCGATTGACATACAATTGGGATTAGTGTACGCCAAATATCATCACAACACCCGTGTGGGGTTTCAAATCAACAAACACAGATTTTTATTTGTGCAGTTGGGCGATGTGTAAAATTTATCGTCCCAATCCATATCAGTAAAATGGGTGTATATAAACAAATTGTCTGATTTGTAAACGAATATTTATTTATTCATATTCACGTTAAATTTACATTTTTAACAATAAATAATTTATTTCAACACATGAATATATTTTCACTCATTCCACATCACAATCAATTTTCACCACACAACAAAATCAAATAAGTCGTCCATGGTCTGTGGACAACGGGTGTCTGGTGCTGCTAAGCACCATCTGCATCCTAGTATATAACTTTAACTAGAAAACAAGATTTAAAGTGAGAAGTTCTCACCTTGGGTTTCCACTCCACCAGTCCTTATATCTAAACGGTTTGAATTTAGATTTGGTTTCCAACAGTACCATCACAATCTATATCACGCAGTTGATTATTAAAAATCACATTTTTATACTGTTACTTCATACATAAAAATCATATTTTTATGTTGATGTTTATATTATAAAAATTATATTTTTATAATTCAGTTTTCCATATAATTTTCTTTTGAACATAAAAATCATATTTTTATGTTCTCTATCGTATAAAAATCATATTTTTATTATCTCTACAATATAAAAATCATATTTTTATTGTCTCTACAATATAAAAATCGGATTTTTATAACTTAACTTCGTATTTAAAAATCAAATCTTTATGGTTTAAAATCTAGGCTTCATATGATAAAAATAGAAACTTTCTTGATAATAAAAATATAATCTTTTCTACACTTCATAAAAAATCTCTTCTTTACTTGTTTAAAAATGTCCTCTTCTCTAAATAAAAATATAAACTTTATCTAAATAAAAATCATATTTTTATTCTCTATATTATATAAAAATCATATTTATATTTTCTAAACAAAATCTTATCTTATTCTAATTAAAGATCTAATCTTTTTAAAGATAACAACCAAAGAGCTTACCGATTCGATCTTCGAAGAAAACCCAAGTTGGTGAAGCAAGAAGCATCAGCAATCGAGCCTCGGAGACGCTCAGTCGGAGATGTTCACGTCGAAGCTCACGATGATAGCCTGGAGCAACGGAGAGGTCTCACGGTCCAAGCATCGAAGAGAGGGGGGGGGGGGTTGTGATTAAGGAGGAGGAGGTGCTGGCCAAATTGAGGAGGGGGAAGGGCGCTGTCGGGGGATGGGTGCAGCGGAGGAGAGGGAAAAGGGGGTGATCCGGCTAAGCGGCGGCGTCGACATCGAAGCGCTAGAGCTAGGGTTTTCGGGTGTTTTGGTTGATAGGGAGGGAGGAGCGAGAGGAGAGGCGGTAGTTTGTGCTGGAGGCGGTCAGGAGGAGGGCGACCGACGTAGGGAGGGTGGCGGCGCCGCGCGTCAGGCCGCGGTGGCTGGTGGAGGGCCAACGCGCGATTTTCCCTTTTTTTTATTATTTAATCTCGTTCGGTTTTACTGAGAGAGGAGGGAAATAGGAGAGAGAGGGGGGAGATATTAAAATATATATTATTTAATTTATTTAATTATTCACTTAAAGTTGACTTTTCTTTCGAATCCCAAATCGAACCCAAAGACTGTCGCCCCTAGCTAATTACTCCCATTCCGAACACAATGGGATATGTTCCGTAAGCCAATTCGGCTGTTATGATCAGCTTTCGTCAAAATTAAAATATAAATCTATATATTGAATTTGAACGTGCATTTCAATTTACCGGGGCCACATACGGACTCTAAAAATTGCCAAAAAATATTTTCTAGCTTCTTATTGACGATACGGTCCAAACAAAACTAATTTCATCAAATTCTGAGACCATTTGAAAAATAGTCATTTCTGGTTAATCGAAATTGACTGAAACTGTTAAAACACGTTTTACTTTGCCACACTTTCATATTGATTTCAAAAATTACGAATTTTGGTATCTAGCAATAATTAGACATCTCGGATCCAACAAAAGTGGTTTCGTCGAAAACTGAGGTCATTTGCAAAATTTTCGGTTTTAAGGGCTCAAAATTCCATAGCGACTATTCTGAAATTTCAACTGGGCATAATTTTTATCCCCGCTATGAAATTTCAATTTTTTGGATTCGTTGAAAAGATATTTTCAAATAGATTCAAATATTTTTGGTTTCGCTAAAATCCGGTTTATTTTGAATCTGTACATTCATTTGAACTTTGAAATCGAATTTTCAAACTACCGCACTATTTTCAATTCCTTTTATAATTATAAATAATTATTTATATTCGAACAACGATTCAAATAAATATATATGTTCTAATTCTATTCAAAATAAATTTCTCGTCGTTATTATTTAAAATAAATCATTTCAAATATTCAAAATTCATTAAATTCGCCAAAATAAAAATTTCAAATTGGCTCAGAATTTTCGGGTTGTTACACCTGCTCAACTCCGACCTAGCAGGCAGATGAAACATAACAACTCGTGGACAGTTGTTTGTTCGGAGTGATCATTTCACTAATGTCATACGACATTGTCATTCTTTAACCTCTCAAGCTAGAGATGTCCTGTTTGATTTCTTTTGTATTCATATATATATATATATATATATATATATATATATATATATATATATACACACACACATATATATATAAATTTCCTTGTTTTTTGATTATTTTTTTGTATTTCGATTTAAAATGTATTAGTGTGGCTTAACGGACAATCGAATAATTTAATTTTTATTAGAAACGCATATTATGCAACAACACACATATTTAATTAATTATAAATATGTTAAATTAAAAATTACAAATTAAAAACCCTGCTCGAATACCATGTTCGTAGTCATAAATGCATGTCCCATTCAATCATCTTCCTCGCTCCAACACTGGTTACCATTCATAGTAAACATATCCGAAGGTAGCATGTTAGTTGTTACTGTTTGTTCGTTATTTTTTTATTATACTGGAAATAAATGTTGTAGAAAAACAATTTTGTTTGTTACACACATTATAGCTTAGGGTGGCGCGTTACAGCAACGAGTTATTTAAGCTGGATATTGAAACGGAGTTGGAACTTTAATGAGACCTACCTTTGCAGTTTCAAGCAGAACATTTAAGTAGAGTGTTTCATTTATAATTATTAAATACATGTTACAGAGTAACAAATAATTAACCAATACATTTTTGCTTCAAGTACTAGCGAACTAAAAAAAGAAAAGAAAACGAACAAACTACAAAAACAAACTACACCAAATCAAACAAACTAAGAATACACCACTATCGAAGGCCGCAGAGTCTGTTCAGCTGATAACTGATATATCTAAGACTTAAAATTGATGCAAGTCTCCATAATCTCTCACTTTTGGACGGTGGTAACAACTGACATAAGAGAATAGCAATGCATCGTCGTCCCAGCGCGACAGTCCGTCTACACAAAAGGTCGTGATTTGCTTGAACTCACATGCCTGGTGAAGGTGGGGCGTTTAAGGTAAGCTGGTGTGTTGGAAACAGTCATTCAATCGTCGTACGAAGTTATATTAGTAACAGTGAAAGGCTGGGGCTGTGACCCTGAATCTGTATATGGTATTGCCAAGTGTTATTTCTTATGCATCAGCCAAACAACTCATCTAGATCTTTGAATCCTTGCTAAGCATTTCTTTGAACATCCCATTCATCCTTGTAATCTCGAGCATTCTGTTTCAATCCATCCATAGATGTTTCATATTAATCCATTTGTTATCCATCTATGTCGTAGTCCACTTGTCATTAAACATCTCTTTGAAATCTACGACTACAGCTGATAAAAAAGACTGTGCTTTCTCTATAGTTAAGATGACTAACACATATGTCAATAAACGCCTCAGTGCGTTCACGTATCTAATTCACAATAGACATGGATGAAGAAGCAGAGTCAGATAAGTGCACCATAACACTAAAAATATTAAATTTCGACATCATCTAAAAAATCTTTTAAAAAAATGGTAGATACGATGACTAAAAAATTGAAAAAACAAATAGGATGAGGAGGAGAATTCGGCTGGGTATGAAGGGGAATAGTGTTTCAACTTGGGTTTGTAGTGAAGATAAATGAACGGTCGATGTCCGATGCCAATGGTTCGTTTGCTTCAGTTGATGTAACACCCCACATCCGTTAAGGTCACTCACAAAGGGAATGCCTTAACTTCAATGGAGCATTATGGGTACTGGAACAAAATATTGCAAGACAGACATATATAAAACAGCGGAAGGTAAAGTAGAAGTAATTCAAATCATTTATTAAATATAATTTTTTACAATAAAAGCCCATCAACTTCCAATACCCAATTACATAGCTAAAATATCTGTCTTGCTCAAAAACAAAGAAGCATGAAAATAAATTGTAGTATTCCCTAATAAAGCAAAGCAAGCCATAGCCAAAAGAAATCCAAGCGGTACATGAAAGAGCCTTGGAGCTTGGTAAGATCCGAACTAAGCTGTATTCCCACCCTGCGAACCTGAGGGGGGGGGGGGGAACGAAAGAAAAAGAGGAGAAACAAACTGGGTCAGTCATAAAGACTGAGTAAGTCCTAGTGGCTTTCAGCATAAAAACAGGTAAAGATAACATGGCATGAATAAACTGAAAGTAAACATAAGCATGACGACAAGATAAGCTACAGGCACGATAACTAAGAATAACATCATAGGATTTCTGTTATGTATAACATTGTAAGGTTCCCATTCAAGATGAACTAAGTATAGTTTCGCAAGATTTCTATCAAGCATCGCAAGATTTCTCTACTTCACCATTAAAATGATATCTATTTGCTCTGCACCACCTAACTAGTGTCCCGACTAGTAATCAATATAAAATGATAAAATCATAACGTGATCCCGATCCCCGAAATTAAGGTTGCTTTCACGTGTACACCTATTATTTATTACCTAGATCTAATCTAGGGTTTTCTATCGAGCGCTTCCTAGATTCAACCAGGATTTATGCCACCTAGGTGTAACGACCCAAAAAATCTGAACCAATTTAAATTTTTTTAAATTGGCTAAAATAATGGATTTTAAATATTTAAAATAAATATTTTAAATAATGGCGATGAAAACTGAGTTTGAATCGACATTTGAAAACGAATATAATTAATTATAATTATATATAGGATTGAAAATAGCGCGGTAGTTTGAATCTCAGAATTCGACGAAACTAGTTTTGTTAGGACCGTATCGTCAATACGAAGCTAGAAAATATTTTTCGAGAATTTTTCTAGTTAGTATGTGACCCCAGTAAATTGAAATGCGCGTTCAAATTCAATATATAGAGTTATATGTTGATTTTAACGGAAACTGATCGAGATGATCAAATCAGCTTGCGATACATATCCCATTGTGTTCGGAATGGGGGTAAAACGCTATGGGCGACAGGCGGTAGGCCTCGTTTCGAGGTCGTATGTAAAAGTCAACCTTTTTGCAAAATATAAATAATTAAATAATAAAAAAAATATTTTTAATTCCCTCCCTTTATCTTTCGTTCTGGCCCCCCCTCTTTCATTTCAATTTCAAACGAAATAAAAAAAAAGAGAAAAGAAGAAGGACGGAGCAGCAGCGACGCCACCGCCCTGACGACCGCCGAACCCCCCACCACGCGCCGATCCCGCTCCTCCCCCTCGCGACGCATCCCCCCTCCCCCCCCCCCCCCCCCGTCGAATCAAATCGAGCAGCTCCCCCTCGAAGCCATCGCGACGCCAATTCGCGAGCCCCCCCAACTGACGACCGCCTGCCACCACCAGCGCCTGAGCACCCGCGACCCCCCTTTTCTCGATCCGTGAACCCGAAGCAACCCCCCCCTTCAGGCGACAGCAAAAGTAAGTATTTTATTTTATTTTTATTTTTATCTTTTTTATTTTAATTCTGAGGATTTAAAACTGATTTATTTTAATTAGGTTTAAAACTGATTTTAAAAGAAAACTGATTTTAAAAATGATTTAAAAACTGATTTTAAAAAGGTTTTAAAACTGAATTGATTTTAAACTTTAAAAAGAAAGAATACTGTTTTTTTTTTTAGGATTTAAAAACTGATTTTTATAAAGGATTAAAACAGATTTTTGAAAGGCTTTAAAACTGATTTTTTTTAAGAGTTTAAAACTGATTTGATTTTAAAACTTTAAAAAGAAAAAGGTTTAAACTTTATAAGGAAAAAGGTTTAAACTTTAAATAGAAAAAGGTTTAATCTTTTTAAAGAAAAAGATTTGAACTTTTAAAAGAAAAAGATTTGAACTTTGAATAGAAAAAGATTTGAACTTGGAAAAATAAAGATCATATTTTCAAAATAGAAAAGACGGAATTTTTATTAAGTAGAAGAAGTAAGATATGATTTTTATATTTTTTAAAGTAATAAAAATATAATTTTTACATCATAGGAATATTAAAAATATAATCTTTATTTTTGAAAAGGCGGAATCTATATTTTTGAAATTCGATTTTTATATATTGAATAGCATAATAAAAATTCGATTTTTATATATTGAATAACATAGTAAAAATTCGATTTTTACATATGTAGAGAATACGGGCAACGAAAGCGACGAAAGGCGAGATTGGCGAAGATTTCTATAAAGGAAGAATCGTGGTATTGGATAGCTATTGGTGAGATTTCTGATTTAAAAATTATAAATGTGTGAGAATTTCTCACTTTTCAATTTCTTTTGCTATATATATATATGTGTTGAAATGAAAGTGAATTGCTATATATATATATATATATATATATATATATATATATACGCCCCTCGTCCACAAACCATGGACGATATTTATTTTTTGAAATTGTTGTGAAAATTGATTGATAGCGAATGATTGTTTGGGATTGTTTGTGATTGATATTGGTTGATTGTGGTTGAAAAATACCCGTTTGTGATTGAGAAATATTTGGTTGAAACCACATAGGATTAGTTTGTGGAAATGAAATAAATATATACATGCCGCCTGCGTGCGAACTAGATGCATGATCCCCATTGTCAAAAACCGCGAGGTTTTAAGGTAGAGCGAGGAGCCGTACTAGGGATGGTCCCGGTTTTAACTACCCTGCCGTTATGCTGCCGAAATTTTGAATAATATTCGTGTGTTCGAATTATTTTCATATGCTTAAACTATATTTATTCATTGAATAGAAAACATTCATGTGTTGAATTGATATTCCTTCGTTGATTAGAAATTCATGTGTTGAATGGTATTCATATTTTGAAATAAATTGTTTGATAATAAAAATCACATTTTTATTGTATGCATGAATCGTTGAAATGTGAAGTGTTAAAAATAGCCACTTGTTCAAAATAAACATATATGAGTTGAAATATTCATTAATTAGCTAATGAAATGATTTGCACCTATGTATGTAACATTAGAATGAATGGTGTTTTTAAAACCAAATAGAAAACAAATATGAAGTCGAATAGAAAATGATAAATGATAAGAACTGTGTATATATGTACATACATATTCATTGAACAGGTTATAGCAAAGGGGCTAGAGAAGAGGAATAAAATTTTGTGCCCGACAAATAGGTACACATTTACTGCTTTGTTTGGGTGATGATTTTATGAGCCTATTGGCTAGCCGCTTGGCTTTTTCTTTTTCTTTTTGAGATTAGAAGGACCGGGAAAGCTATTTGCGATTTCCCGATGCTCCCGGTGCAGGGGATGTTATGGCGAAATTTTCCAAAATTTTAAGGTGTTAGAAAACATTTGAAGTGAAAACGATATGGAAATCATTGAATGAACTATATTTATATAAATATATAAATATAAATAAAATTAAAACGAAACGAGGCCGTGTAGTTTGTATTTTGAAACCGTGATTTCAAACGACTAGTGCGGGAAATCCGACCATTGGATTTTCCCGAAACCTCAACCGTCGGGTTCGCCTTGGAAATATCTTTCCAACGACACCAACCTTGTAAAAATCCAACGGTTGGATTGTCTGGAATGTTTAATTCAAATCTGAAGAAAAACAGCGCCAGAAACGATTATATTTATATATAAATATAAATATAATTTTATTTAATCGAATAACGACGCTGCAGTTCGTATTTTGAAATCGAAACTTCAAACGATTGTACCGGGAGATCCGACCGTCGGATTTTCCCGAAACTGGAACCGTTGGATTCGTTTTGAAAAGACCTTTCTAATGATGTAAATTTTGTGAAGATCCAACGGTTAGATTTTCAGATATGTGTAAATCAAATCTGAAGAAAAACAGCGCCATGGCCGCATTATGGCCCGAAGCGTCGTTTTGAATTTATGGGCTATTTTAAATTAAATAAAAATAGCGATAAATAGTTATAAAATGTCATAAGCGATATGGAATGGAAATAAACTGAATTTGCTTGATTTATGTGGCTTTTGATGGTTGAATGTGTTGGTGTGAAAATTACATTAAAGAACACAATTGGTGTTGTCGAATAATTTAACCATTGAAATAAATCGATTTGAAATTCTAAATATACGTGAATTATTTGAAAAGGCCGAGTTAATTCTCATTTCGAATAATTGACCGACGATTGAAATTCGAAGATGAAGACGATGGTCGAAGACCGGAGATCTTCACCTCGTTTGGATGGTAACCGAGGTCCTGATTGGGAGGCATCCCGAAATATGGATAATGAGTGGTGATCGTCCAGACGTACGTGGTGATCGTTGGGTTTGCGAGGTATTTAGTGCCTCCGGTTTCGTTCAGACCCAGAACGGACTTGTAAATGGACTGTGTGTCTGACATTGGATTTTATTCTATGTTGATCGATCTCTATTAAATATACATCTGTTTGGCGGCGGAGAATTTATTCTTTTGCTTAACGCTCTTCTCTGAGACGCACGAGCTCAGAGGTTGTATATCGATGGACATCAGTCGCATGGCATGAATTGCCTGTGTGGCATGCTAAGATGCAGTGATCAGGGCTTCTGTTGAAAAGCAAAGTCTTGTGGTGATGATCAAAGCGCCGCCTGTGTGGCGTAGCTTTGTGTATAACGTAAATTCGCGAGCCTCACACCCTGGTATGAACCAGAAACGGGAGGAAGGACCTCAGGGAGGACATGCGTTTCTTCCTAGCTAGGGTGGTGTCAGTGACCTACCAGCCCTGACATTTATATACTTTTCACCTATGTGGTTGTTGCTGTTGCGAGGTGCCTCGGTTTGATCGGACGATCCGGGTCCGATGGAGTCATTCGTTGGCTCGTTTACGCCCCAAAGGGCGGGGAAACGCATTGTTCAGGAATTTTAATCCACATCGGTGGACCGGCCCTGACGATCCAAGGGTCACTCGAGCTCTGATCCTGAGACTCGGGCTAGGCAGTCTCGAATTCGGTGAGGACTATCTTTTGCCTTGGTTCATGACGGAAATCCAATTTCCAAATACGTGATCGTGCGGTTTCGATTGTATATATATATACTTGGCGACATAGTGGCATGGGACGCTCATGTCGTCTATGATTGATAGTTATGATATGAAATTGTTTTCAAAACATATAAACACTAGTAATAATATCAAATGCCTTTGTTTTATTCGTATCAAGCATATCTTGGCCGTTATAAGGTAAAACTCTATCCTCCGGTTTGCGTTGCATTGTGTGATGGGAACTGAGTCTTATAACGGTTTCATTTTTATAAAAAGCATAGCGATGTTTAAAAGAAAGATTTGTTTTAAAGCACTGGCAATCCAATGGAGTAAACCCGTTCCACGAAAGTGGCGTGGTCCTATGATTAGCCAATTATATATGTGTTGAGTGGATTTCTCATACCAGTCCCATGACCGACTCGTAGTTTGTTTCACTTTCAAACTCGAGTGCCCCTTTTTCTACACGGGTAGCCTTGTATTCAGGTTTAGCTGGTTCTTTTTCTGGATAGCTGGAGCTGAAGATGGATTCTATCATTTATCTCTTTTTATGCTGTTCATCTCCTATTGTACATATTTTGTTTATTTCCACTGTAGACATTTATGTATAGCTGAACTGTATTTGTACTAAGTAAGATCCTGTATACTGTGTAACTTTGATGATTACTTTTATCCAGTATATTCTATTGTTCATTATCTGGTGTATTTATTTAATTTTGTTCTGCTATTATCTGTTTCTGTGTTATATTCCTAAGATAACCCTTGTTTCCGTGAGAACGGGATTTTGGGTCGTCTCACTAGGTCCAACCTAGGGATTATGCTACCTATTGAACGCTTCTCGGATTTAGGGTTTATGCCACCTAGGTCCAACCTAGGGATTATGCTACCTATATGTGTCATTCGGCCCCTAATGATTGTAGATACCTATGCTGGTCCCACCATGGGGTGTATCAAGACCCATGGTGGTGGCCCGACGCAATTCTAGAAGACATAGGTTATACTACTGGTGCCCCCAGTGCCCTGTTTGTCTGCTCCGTAGTGTGTGTATGCCCGCACTCCGTTAGAACCTACACTGTTGCACCCACCGCCGTCGCTTTGACCGCTTACAATCAGCCCAGTAATCGTGCCCTACCCTGCCTAGTTTCAGGGTACCGTTGATACCTGATTTGGGTTACTGCTGAAATGGGTCCCCGTTACTAGGGTTTCCTACTGGTTAAGTGTGTGGGCCTATATATGCAGATATTACCCACCTTCCCGTGATGTACTTAACCCACCTATTCAAGCGTGCTTATTAATGGTTAAGTTTGTGGGCCTATATTTACTAATATTACCCACCAACCCGATATGTACTTAACCCTCTCCGTCTATTACGTTAAGTTGGTTAAGTGTTTTCTCTTATTTTACTTAACCCTACCACACATCATGTTATATCGGTTAAGTGTTGTTCCTTGTGTTACTTAACCCTACCGCAAGCCTTGTTATACTGGCTAAGTGTCCTCCCTTGTGTTAACTTAACCCCACCGCATGTCATGTCATATTGGCTAAGTGTACATTGACTTAGCCCACCTACTTATCATGTTGTGACGGTTAAGTGTTACCCTCTGTTGTTACTTAACCTTACCACACATCATGTTATATTGGTTAAGTGCATGTTAACTTAACCCCATCCACCAGTCATATTATAATGGTTAAGTGTTACCCTCGTGTGTTTACTTAACCCTACCACGCATCAGGTTATACTGATTGGGTGTTATCAACCTATTCATGTTTGCCCAACCCATCCGCTAGTCATGTTATAACGGTTAAGTATCATTAGCCTAGCCACGTTACTTAACTCACCCCTTTCATATCATATTGGTTGAGCCTGCATTTATAAGTTTTACATGTTCTTAACTCTTACCGGTTAGGTCCACATTTACATGTCAAATTTCCATGTCATCCCACCTAAACCTCTAACCATACCCACATCTTATTATGGTTAGTATTCCTTAATTCATTCATTATGATGAACGAATCATGACCTCTCACATTAGACCGTGATTTTGTGGCCACTGGATTTGCCGGGTGGTTCCGGGCAGATTTACACCACAAACTGGGTCTAACCTCGTGTCATAAACCATTACGCCTACAATTTGGCCTTCGACCTCTTACATTAGACTGAAACTTTGTGGCTACTGGATTTGCCGGGCGGTTCCGGGTAGATTTACACCACAAACTGAGTCTAACCTCGTGTCAAAGGTTCATTAATGGTCGCATTCCACCCAAAACCCCAATATCAGTTCATGTGTTTAACATATAGAAATGTTCATGGTTCACGTTTTTGCCCCAAAACGTATTGCCAAATTATTATCATAATTCACTATAAGGTTATGCCAAGTTATAGCCTTTTGTTTACAATACATGCCAATTACCCAAAACCCAACTTAGGCGCGTTCATATTAAACCTCTACTAAGTCATAAATTATCATATATGTTTCTACTATAATTAACATATGCCCAAGTTCTAGATTACATGTCAATTTTACATATGCCCAATTCCTACCAAATTTACATATGTTCAATTTATGCCGTTTTACATGTATGCCAATTTTATACCATTTTACCATATCAAGTTCTAGCCAAAATTACATGTATCAAGTTTCATACCCAATAAACCCAAATCATGATTCATGACGTAGTTATCCCAAACTATAATCTTTTTTATTACAGTACATGTCAGTTGCCCAAGTTCATAATACATGTTTATGCCAACTATCAAGTTTACGATTGCTTTCATGTTCAAATTCCCAAATCTACATATGCCTAATTAACATAAGCCCAATCTTTTGATTTAATTTACATAGTCCCAAACTCGTGATTTAATTTACATGCCAATTCATGTATGCCCAAACTTGCAATTTCAATTATATTGACAATACCCAAATTTCAAATTTCATGTTATGCCATCAATTCCACCACACACATATATCCAAATAGGTAATATCCCAATATTTCCCCGTATACAAATCGCACGTATATCGTAGTTTAGGCCTAGGTCCGAAATTGACCAAGGTTCATCAAAAGAAAATAAATAGGGGAAGGTAGAATTTGTATAATAATAAGTACAAAGAGAAAACTGGCATAAGAACATCGTCTCAGGCATAAAAGATAGATCTTGATAATAATATCAACTTGAATCAAGAAAAACTGATTTACAACAAGCTGAATTGATCATAGGCTTGACATGAAAAATGAGATTAGAAAAGTCCCAAAACTCAAGATCCAAGAAGCAACAGAAATAGATCTGAATCAATAAACATACTTAAATCTAATTCCACTTTATTCCATGGCCATATTATAATTTAAATGTTTAAATCTAAAAACAACTAGAACTTACAGAGCATGGCTAGTGAATTAGGAACTAAATTTGTTGTGGAATGTTGCAGTGACGTTGTTGATTTATTGTCTTGAATCATTGTAGAAGCTTAAATCTTCGAATTGGATTGTGTATGAAAGCTTAAGAAATTGATTAGAGACAGCGGCCATGATCAAGAGGGACCTCAGCAGCATTTTGGTGTAAGAATGATTTGTTGTGAATTAGGTTAGGTCTAAGGGTGTTTTTATAGGTGTAGCAACTAGTTTAGGCCCTTAGATTAACCCTAGAATCAGTCCGGACCGTCAAAACACGTCTTAGGCTTCAAAAATGAGTTCTGGGTCAAAACAGGCCGACCAGGTCGACCTGTAAGGGGGGGAGGTCGACTACATGGTCGACCTGGGGGGTAGGTCGACCCTAGGGTCAACCACATGGTCGACCTGGTCCCCAGGTCGACCTGCCTGGTCCTGTGCTGCCTAAAATCTGCTGAATCTTCTACAGGCCATAACTTCTTCATCCGGATTCCGATTTTCGAAAACTCGGACTCTATTTCATGTAAAATTTCGAGACGACCGCAATGGCGTAACCTGTATCCGTTGATTCTTATTTTAAAATTTAATTAGACCCTGTTTTCTAGTTTCAACAGGTTATTAAAATTCGGGTTGTTACATTCTCCCCTCCTTAAAGGATTTCGTCCCCGAAATCTTCAAGTTAAGAAGAATGTGTCCTACCATCCAATCATCCATCTACTCAATCATCAATCATAGGCATCCATTGTCCTTAAGAGATTTCTAATGCTGTATGAACATATGCAGAAAGTGTGTGTATATGTTCCTTATCTAATGCAAATGATCAGGCCTGATTGATCTTCTTAATGCAAAATATGTTTAATGCCATGAATCCAACATGTATGCAAATAGTCCTAGTCACATAAACACTATATGTGTGCACAAACATCCATCCATATGCATCATTCATATGATAACACATCCAATTTCATTCATAAACAAGTATAAACACTCATGCATATGCAATATGGAAATGTGTCTGAGCCGACCTAGTGCCTAATGTGTGTTATGCAATCACGAGCAACCACTAGCAGCCACTTGCAATCACTTGCAACCATCAATCATAACATGTCTCAAACACATGTTTACACCCAATTGTTCCTACCTAAAGGTATAGTCGAACGATAGAAGCAAGTAAAAACCTTGTGCCCATTAGGCAATGTCAAAACTGGAAATCTATGTCATATATATACTGATTTGGAGAAGAACTCCCTAAGCACCAGCCCCGAAAACCGAAATCAACATCAGGCTGATACCCAAAGAATTACTCAACCCAACCAATATATATGATTCTAGGAAACTAAGCATAATGGACTCCTTTTAGGTCACAAGAAAATCCCTTTCTAAAATCAACTCGTATCTTATAAAACCCAAAGAGTTTAGTCAACCCAACGGACACCCTCAAGCCCCAAAATGTATTACTAACAGATGAGTCATCCTCCCTATGGGGTTTCTAACAGAAATGGGATTTGAGAATAGGACCTAGAGGATATACTTGAAAGATAGCATGCAAATTAGCTCTATAGGAAAAGAGGGATCAAGGATATACTCTTAAAAAGAAATATGATACGCGTATCTAGTCTTCAATCTTCTGAGTCGCATTTCCTTGAGCTTAACTCCATTGTGCTTTCACCGTCTTTAACTTCGCAATTTCGTAGCTTCTTAATTCTTGTTTCCAAAATATGAGTTGGAACTCATTCCACTGTTGCCTCTCGTTCCACTTTTACTTATTCTTCTTCTAGTATACTCTCTTAAACATAATTGCGTACTCATGGTTTCATGCAAGCTCTCCAAAATTCACTAGTGAATCCTGGATCTCGTTTATAGGGTATTCCACGTAGAAGGATTATCTCTTGCAAATAAACAGATGTCAACCATGTTGCCAAATGTACTTACTAAGGTGATTTTATATGACTCATGCATAAGCGAAATGAACCATTCTCCTTAGTGGCGAACACTACTCGAGCGGATCAATAAATGTATCAAGAGATTCTAGGTAACTAAGCATGGCAGAACCCTAAGGGTTACACTAGACTTCGAGGGCATTACCGGGGCAAATCAAGAGTCTAACTACCCTTTTTTCATACTCGAGAATGGTATCATTTCTGGATAACCACTCCATCCCTAGAAACAACCCATAGCCCAAAAACATAAGCATTACTTCTAAACTCAACACTTAGCATAGACATTCTCAAACCCAAACAAGTCATGAATAAATGAGCCGATTCCCTAACAGGATTTGAAAATAAAATAGGATCATCTACTATGCTAGTACTAAGGTGCAGAGACTCAACTATCGAAGCAGAATTAAAAGGATGCGATGTACAAAAACAAAGTTCTAGTGGGATGATAGAAAAGAAAAGCTAAACCTTTAACAGAAACGTTACCACCTCTCTTAGGTATGCTAGTAGTGAGAGCATCCAATGGCCCTCTCGACGATCTTGTACTTTGCCCTTGTCCTTGTCCTTAATACTTAATTACATGTCCTTTTTTACCATACTAAAGATATTCTCTCTTGTCATGGGTTTTTATTATTCTTCCACTTGGCCTCTTTCCTTTCACCTTTTTCCTCTTCGTGTATTAAGCCATATCAACAAGTTTCTCATCCTTAGACTTGTGTTCTTTATCCTCGTTCCTACTATCCTTGTATAGCTTGTTGAAATGTTTCTCGAAAGCTACTTCCATCGCACGGCAACACTACAAAGCTTGAGATAAGATTAGCCGCAAGTAAAACTACTACGGCTACAGATGGAGGTTGGACACTACTTTGCCCTCCGACATGTGTCACACACCTACAAACTATGGTGAAAAAGAAAGAGAGAAGAGACTCAAGGAGAGAATCAAAAGATAGTGCATATGGCTTTGGGGAATATGCCTTTCGTAAAACAAAACTTTTCTTTAGAAAAATGCTTCTTTGTAAACGTTTTGAAAATAATTTCAGAAGGTTTTTAAAAGCTTTTGTCCAGTTTGGTAACCTTCTGCTCTGATACCAAATGTAACACCCCACATCCGTTAAGGTCACTCACAAAGGGAATGCCTTAACTTCAATGGAGCATTATGGGTACTAGAACAGAAATATTACAAGACAGACATATATAAAACAACAGAAGGTAAAGTAGAAGTAATTCAAATCATTTATTAAATATAATTGTTTACAATAAAAGCCCATCAACTTCCAATACCCAATTACATAGCTAAAATATCTATCTTGCTCAAAAACAAAGAAGCATGAAAATAAATTGTAGTATTCCCCAATAAAGCAAAGCAAGCCATAGCCAAACAAAATCCAAGCGGTACATGAAAGAGCCTTGGAGCTTGGTAAGATCCGAACTAAGTTGTAATCCCACCCTGCGAACCTGGGGGGGGGGGGGACGAAAGAAAAAGAGGCGAAACAAACTGGGTCAGTCATAAAGACTGAGTAAGTCCTAGTGGCTTTCAGCATAAAAACAGGTAAAGATAACATGGCATGAATAAACTGAAAGTAAACATAAGCATGACGACATGATAAGCTACAGGCACGATAACTAAGAATAACATCATAGGATTTCTGTCATGTATAACATTGCAAGGTTCCCATTCAAGATGAATTAAGTATAGTTTCGCAAGATTTCTATCAAGCATCGCAAGATTTCTCTACTTCACCATTAAAATGATATCTATTTGCTCTGCACCACCTAACTAGTGTCCCAACTAGTAATCAATATAAAATGATAAAATCATAACGTGATCCCGATCCCCGAAATTAAGGTTGCTTTCACGTGTACACCTATTATTTATTACCTAGATCTAATCTAGGGTTTTCTATCGAGCGCTTCCTAGATTCAACCAGGATTTATGCCACCTAGGTCCAACCTAGGGATTATGCTACCTATTGAACACTTCTCGGATTTAGGGTTTATGCCACCTAGGTCCAACCTAGGGATTATGCTACCTATGTGTGTCACACGGCCCCCAATGATTGTAGATACCTATGCTGGTCCCACCATGGGGTGTATCAAGACCCATGGTGGCAGCCCGACGCAATTCTAGAAGACATAGGTTATACTACTGGTGCCCCCAATGCCCTGTTTGTCTGCTCTGAAGTGTGTGCACGCTCGCACTCCGTTAGAACCTACATTGTTGCAAACCACCGCCGTCGCTTTGACCGCTTACAATCAGCCCAGTAATCGTGCCCCTCCCTGCCTAGTTTCAGGGTACCGTTGATACCTGATTTGGGTTACTGCTGAAATGGGTCCCCGTTACTAGGGTTTCCTACTGGTTAAGTGTGTGGGCCTATATATGCAGATATTACCCACCTTCCCGTGATGTACTTAACCCACCGATTCAAGCATGCTTATTAATGGTTAAGTTTGTGGGCCTATATTTACTAATATTACCCACCAACCCGATATGTACTAAACCCTCTCCGTCCATTACGTTAAGTTGGTTAAGTGTTTTCTCTTGTTTTACTTAACCCTACCACACATCATGTTATATCGGTTAAGTGTTGTTCCTTGTGTTAGTTAACCCTACCGCAAGCCTTGTTATACTGGCTAAGTGTCCTCCCTTGTGTTAACTTAACCCCACCGCATGTCATGTCATATTGGCTAAGTGTACATTGACTTAGCCCACCTACTTATCATGTTGTGACGGTTAAGTGTTACCCTCTGTTGTTACTTAACCTTACCACACATCACGTTATATTGGTAAAGTGCATGTTAACTTAACCCCATCCACCAGTCATATTATAATGGTTAAGTGTTACTCTCGTGTGTTTACTTAACCCTACCACGCATCAGGTTATATCGATTAGGTGTTATCAACCTATTTAAGTTAGCCCAACCCATCCGCTAGTCATGTTATAACGGTTAACTATCATTAGCCTAGCCACGTTACTTAACCCACCCCTTTCATATCATAATGGTTGATCCTACATTTATAAGTTTTACATGTTCTTAACTCATACCGGTTAGGTCCATATTTACATGTCAAATTTCCATGTCATCCCACCTAACCCTCTAACCATACCCACATCCTATTATGGTTAGTATTCCTTAATTCATTCATTATGACGAACGAATCATGACCTCTCACATTAGACCGTGATTTTGTGGCCACTGGATTTGCCGGGCGGTTCCGTGCAGATTTACACCACAAACTGGGTCTAACCTCGTGTCATAAACCGTTACGCCTACAATTTGGCCTTCGACATCTCACATTAGACTGACACTTTGTGGCTACTGGATTTGCCGGGCGGTTCCGGGCAGATTTACACCACAAACTGAGTCTAACCTCGTGTCAAAGGTTCATTAATGGTCGCATTCCACCCAAAACCCCAATATCAGTTCATGTGTTTAACATATAGAAATGTTCATGGTTCACGTTTTTGCCCCAAAACGTATTCCCAAATTATTATCATAATTCACTATAAGGTTATGCCGAGTTATAGCCTTTTATTTACAATACATGCCAATTACCCAAAACCCAACTTAGGCGCGTTCATATTAAACCTCTACTAAGTCATAAATTATCGTATATGTTTCTACTATAATTAACATATACCCAAGTTCTAAATTATATGTCAATTGTACATATGCCCAATTCCTACCAAATTTACATATGTTCAATTTATGCCGTTTTACATGTATGCCAATTTTATACCATTTTACCATATCAAGTTCTAGCCAAAATTACATGTATCAAGTTTCATACCCAATAAACCCAAATCATGATTCATGATGTAGCTATCCCAAACTATAATCTTTTTTATTACAGTACATGTCAGTTGCCCAAGTTCATAATACATGTTTATGCCAAATATCAAGTTCACGATTGCTTTCATGTTCAAATTCCCAATTCTACATATGCCTAATTAACATAAGCCCAATCTTTTGATTTAATTTACATAGTCCCAAACTCGTGATTTAATTTACATGCCAATTCATGTATGCCCAAACTTGCAATTTCAATTATATTGACAATACCCAAATTTCAAATTTCATGTTATGCCATCAATTCCACCACACACATATATCCAAATAGGTAATATTCCAATATTTCCCCGTATACAAATCGCACGTATATCATAGTTTAGGCCTAGGTCCGAAATTGACCAAGGTTCATCAAAAGAAAATAAATAGGGGAAGGTAGAATTTGTATAACAATAAGTACAAAGAGAAAACTGGCATAAGAACATCGTCTCAGGCATAAAAGATAGATCTTGATAATAATATCAACATGAATCAAGAAAAACTGATTTACAACAAGCTGAATAGATCATAGGCTTGACATGAAAAATGAGAATAGAAAAGTCCCAAAACTCAAGATCCAAGAAGCAATAGAAATAGATCTGAATCAATAAACATACTTAAATCTAATTCCACTTTATTCCATGGCCATATTATAATTTAAATGTTTAAATCTAAAAACAACTAGAACTTACAGAGCATGGCTAGTGAATTAGGAACTGAATTTGTTGTGGAATGTTGCAGTGACGTTGTTGATTTATTGTCTTGAATCATTGTAGAAACTTAAATCTTCGAATTGGATTGTGTATGAAAGCTTAAGAAATTGATTAGAGATGGCGGCCATGATCAAGAGGGACCTCAGCAGCATTTTGGTGTAAGAATGATTTGTTGTGAATTAGGTTAGGTATAAGGGTGTTTTTATAGGTGTAGCAACTAGTTTAGGCCCTTAGATTAACCCTAGAATCGATCCGGACCGTGATAACACGTCTCAGGCTTCAAAAATGAGTTCTGGGTCAAAACAGGCTGACCAGGTCGACCTGTAAAGGGGGGGGGGGGGAGGTCGACTACATGGTCGACTTAAGGGGTAGATCGACCCTAGGGTCGACCACATGGTCGACCTGGTCCCCAGGTCGACCCCCAGGTCGACCTGCCTGGTCATGTGCTGCCTAAAATCTGCTGAATCTTCTACAGGCCATAACTTCTTCATCCGGACTCCGATTTTCGAAAACTCGGACTCTATTTCATGTAAAATTTCGAGACGAACGCAATGGCATAACCCGTTTCCCTTTATTATTCTTTTAAAA
This sequence comes from Allium sativum, assembly GCA_030737875.1. Taxonomy (NCBI): domain Eukaryota; kingdom Viridiplantae; phylum Streptophyta; class Magnoliopsida; order Asparagales; family Amaryllidaceae; genus Allium; species Allium sativum. The sequence continues at coordinate 18,670,288 of JASFAX010000025.1, forward strand.
TTTAATTATACTTTGATTTCTAGTTTCAACAGGTTATTAAAATTCGGGTTGTTACAGTTGTAAACTGGGTTAGATGAACCATTACAGCCTTGGACACGTCCAAGGCAGCAACGACCCATTACTTCCCTACAAAAGGCACCTTACCATTAGCAGAAATTAAATGCATATATTTTTTCTAAAATTTTTTTGTTTGACATCCTTTTTTAAAACTATTTTCTACATTAGTTTCTATAATTCTTTCTCTTTTATGTCTTTGTTCCAAATGTAAGAGTAGTTGCCGCACGATAGTGGATGCGATCTAACATAGTTTCTAGTGATTTGTATATATTGATGAATTTCATAATTGTTTTAATGTAATTGAAATTGGAGATTGCAATTTTGAAATATGATTTGATGAGAATGGAGAAAATGAATTTCAGATTTTTTTCCTCTTCTCGTAACACTAAAATAAGATTTGGTTTGTTAAACTCTCATGTGATTTCGGGAATGTATGAAAATGTTATTGAAATTGAAGTAACGATTTTGCTTAGCTTTGGGCAAGTATGCAAATGTTATTACAATTGAAAGTGAAGATTTTACCCTGCTTTTTGGGTTTAAATTTCTAAATTCATATTATTGTATATATGTTTTCATCACGATTATCCAATAATGCAAAGACAAATAAGTCGTCAAAGTCGAAGCATTGTTCGAGTACGAGTCTAGATGTGAGAATATAGCATGTTATTTGCCAAGTACATTCTTAGTCATCATAAAGAACTAGAACGTACATTTATAACATGAAGCATCTGCGTTTTCCATGTTATATGTGATGTTTATACAAGTTCATTGGTCAAAGTGTTAGTAGGGGAAGAGTTGCCATTTGCGCGAAGAAATTACCGACTTATGTATAGTTGTAGAGTACAAAACTTTTAAATTTCAAATTTATTATCGTTTATAACTCCTTATAGTAACATGTAAAATTTAATTATTGATTCATGATGTTTTTATTAATTGAATTAACTCAACCTATTTTCATAGAAAAGATTTATGGATTGCATAGATTTGATCGAATCATATTACCCCATTCTTGTTGTCTAAATCCCTCCTGTGAGACATAAAGTTTTACTATGTTCTCAAAGTACATCTATAAAGACAAATAAAATTTTGACTGGTTAAGTTGTTTGCCAAATTCATTTGTGTCAAGATTTTTTTTCACCGTTTGATAAAACAGGAAAATATTTACAAGGACAAAACTAATAGCTTTTTTATTCATAAGGACAACCCACTAAAAATTTAACCAAAAGGACAATATACTACAATAATTTATTCGGCCGCTATTTTCTTTTCTTCATCAATCTGCTATCGCCGTTGATCTCTTCATTGATTATGAACGCAATTTTTTTTTCTGTTTTGTTTCGATCTCCAGCAGTCATCTTCAAACATCCATACCAAAATCGATCATGCGCGTACTGATTTGGGAATTCGTTCAAGAGGGGTAATAAGAATCTCCTCAATTTATTCGATCTGCCCTAATTTTGTCTCAAAAACTTCGTTGATTATTGAAGGTGCCGCGGATTTTGATTCGATAGGAAGTAGAGATGATTTCGTTATTTTTGATTTTGTGAATTCGTCGTTGGAAAATCGAACGAGAGAGAAGAACGTGAAAAAAATCGCTGGAAAATACTTTTTTTTTAATGAAGTTAGTAGCAGTTTTTAGGTATCATTTTTTGTGTTTTAACAGTGTTATGCTTTTGTGTTTATAATTTTGGTGCTATATCAGTTTTGTATATGTACTGTTGCATTAGCTTTGCAACTCAATCGAAATTATGTCATTTTAATCAATCAAAGTGGGATGTAAATATTTTTTGTATTATTTTTCCTTTAAAATATCAAAGCACTTTTTAGATATCATTTTTATATTTTCTAGTTGAATTTACATCATAGCAGTTTTTAGGTATCGTTTTTATATTTTTTTGGGTATCATTTTTATATTTTCTAGCTGAATTTACATCATAGCAGTTTTTAGGTAGCATTTTTATATTTTTTTAGGTATCATTTTTATATTTTCTAGTTGAATTTACATTATTATGTTGGTATAAGTTTTGATTATGTATGAAATTCTTGCAGATACTGCATGCTGTTGGAATTTACTTGAATTCAAGACTGGATTGAGTACAAGTAAAAGTAAATGCATGAATGCATTCTTGGAATGGGGAGCAGTGTTGTATGTACTTATATTGTGTAGGAAAACAATGTATCCTAGTATATCAGTTATGTATAGTTGTAGGTATCATATGATACAAGTGGGTATTATTGTGTATTATTGAGAATAATCTCATTTTTGTGATAATTAAATTGAATCGATTGCTATTATTTTTTAAATCAGTAGGTATTATTGAGAATAAATATTATTTTTGTGAGATTTGAGTTGATTAGATGGGTGTTATTTTTTTATCAGTGGGTATCAGTTAAAATTAATGTTGTGTATCAAAAAAGTCAATTACCAAAGCAAACAACACAAATCTACCTAAAAATATAAAAATGATACCCAAAAACTTCTTTAATATTTTAACAACAAAAGCAATACAGAAAATGTTTGAATCACAATTTGATTGATTAAAATGAAATAAATTCAATTGAATTACAAAGCTAGTGCAATAGTACAACAACAAAATTAATACAGCAACAAAAAGTAACTAAAAAAACATAGCACAGTGAATACAGTAAAAATGATACCCAAAAAATATAAAATTAATACCTAAAAACTGCTGTAATGTTTTAAATAAAAAGTAACACAAAAATTACTTACATCACAGTTTGGTTGATTATAACGAAATAAGTTCGACTGTAATACATAGATAATGCAACAATACAACTACAAAATAAATACAACATTAAAACACAACAAACAAATATAAAACAATGTTAAATAAAAAAAATATTTACATATAAAAATGATACCTAAAAAGTGCTGTGATGTAAATTCAACTAGAAAATATAAAAGTGATACCTAAAAAAGTATAAAAAAGAAACCTAAAAACTGCTATGATGTAAATTCAACTAGAAAATATAAAAGTGATACCTAAAAAAATATAAAAATGATACCTAAAAACTAGTATGATGTAAATTCAACTAGAAAATACAAAAATGATACCTAAAAAATATAAAAATGATACATAAAAACTGCTTTGATATTTTAAAGGAAAACTAATACAAAAAATGTTTACATCCCACTTTGTTTGATTAAAATGACATAATTTCGATTGAGTTGCAAAACTAATACAACAGTACATGTACAAAACTGATATAACACCAAAATTATAAACACAAAAGCATAACACTGTTAAAACACGAAAAATAATAACTAAAAAAATAGAAAAATAATAACTAAAAAATGCTGCTAACTTCACCATAAAAAAAAAGTATACAGCGACGAATTTTTTCTCCTTCATCTCTCTCGTTCGATTTTCTACGACGAATTCACGAAATAAAAATATGAAGACATCATATTTACTACCAAACGAATCTAAATCCGCGACATCTTCATGAATCAATGAAACTTTTGAGACGATAAAATTAGGGCAAATCGAAAAAATTGAGGAGCTCCAGAAATTCTGAAGATGATCGAACGAGGGAGATGTTTGAAGAACAAATCATGGAGAGAAAAATCGCGGCGATGGAGAAAAATTTAACGAGAAAAATTGAAGTGCGATGTAGTAGAAACCGAACGGGAGTGAAAACTGAACGGGAGTACTGTAGTGTATTATCCTTTTGGAAAAAATATTAAGCGGTGTCCTTATGGATAAATTTTAGTGGGCTTTTGTCCTTGTCGTTAATTGTCCCATGATAGAATATGCAGCTGTTATCGGAGAGTTTCATTTATCAAACCAACAATTGGGCTGTAGGGAAATGGGCCAAGCCCCAAAGCCCAAACTTTATTAGATAATCTATTTGTACATAGTCTTGTATTATAGATACACTGTGCTGAACAACTTTGTATTCATTCGTATATTCTCTCAAAGCAATAAAGTGAATTTTATGCAAATTGTGTATCAGTACTGTAAAAATCAGTTCTGAACAAATATTTACACCGTATGAAACCCAAACTCCCTGTATGAAACGTTGGATAAAGCATTTTAAGATTTTAACAAAGGACAACAGTATGTAAAAAAATATATTACATTTACAGAACAGTTTACAGCAGATGAACAAAATCCAAATAGTGTGGAGAGCTTAGGGCTTAGCCACCAAGAAAAGCAAATAGAACTTGAAATAGATGACCAAGGAAAGGAAGCTTCAGTAGAAGAAGTCATTTGTTAAAATAATGGTTTTGTCACTATCATATTACTCCTATATTAATACCAAGATACCATTGAACTTTTATAAAAATAGTAACATATGTATATTTATTTACACATTTAATGGCAGCTGTTGATAATTACAGTGGTGTTAGCATGGATGATTTCTTCTTCAACAATTACAACGTTCCATTAGACCTCTCAGACTATAATTTGTTTGATAATAGCCTTGTTGAATCCCCTCTGTTCTCTGCTGGATCTGCTTCTCAGCTACCGAACCAGTTGCTGTTTTCTACGATCCCTAGATATGCTGCTGACCATAGCAACAGCAATAATATTAGGTAACCATAACTTGGGTTGCATTTGTGTGTTATTCATGCTTCTGTACGTATTTTCTGTATAGAACACAAATAACTGATGAAATTTGTACACTTTTGTGAAATGTAGAAGTGAGCAACAGAGCAAAGAAAGGGCAACGAGAGTTGCATTCAGAACAAAATCCGACGTAGAAGTCATGGACGATGGGTTCAAGTGGAGGAAATATGGGAAGAAATCAGTCAAAAATAGCCCAAATCTCAGGTAATAGCACTTATATTTCATGTTATAAAACAACCATTTCATCCTATGTTTTTTATACTTTTCATATGAACTCAAATTCGAGCACTATATCTCGGGTGCACGTTGAATAAACACTTGATGCTTAACAAATGGCGCAATACTCAGCGGTAGAAGCATGTTCAACCAGTGCTTAACACCGGTTGTCTGGTTCAACATTCACTTGACGTATGTGTTTCTAAATCACGAACGAATTCCTGAAAGTGGAACCTTTACAAAATATACCATTTTGTTTATGGAAGTAGTTTAGGGGTTACCATATTGCATTTTATGAAATGTAATAATGGACATATCGATGCATGCTGAATAACATATGCTATAAAATGATCAGGAACTACTATAGATGTTCGACCGAAGGGTGCAAAGTGAAGAAGAGAGTCGAGAGAGACCCGAAAGAGCCGAGCTACGTGATAACAACATATGATGGAATTCATAACCATTGCAGCCCTGATATCGTTTACTATGCTACGCACGACAGCGAATCGGGTAGATTTATTGTTTCAGGGCTTCATCATGGTACATGATCGATCTTTTTCCTGAGCAGTTGTCATGCATTATTTAATTTACTTCTAAGCAAATGAACGGTCTTAATCTGGAGTTGACTTCAATAAAACTGGTCTTCCATCTTTTGTTTGTATTCAAGTCTGGACGAATTCATTACGAATTTGAGTTGTAGCGCATCCTTTGTTTTAACAGCGCATGTTTCCATTAGTTGCTGCATGGAAATAACTTCTTGCCAACCTAAAGAGGTAAAATATGTGAAAAACTGTACAAGCTGTGTGCGCGCGTGTGCGCACACATATACACGCGCTCAAAAATATAAATTTCTGATCAAAGATGACCGTCTTGACTGGGCTAAAGCTTGGTCTTTGAAATGTGCTGTAGATTTGCATGGTGCTAAGCTGTTGATTTTTAGTCGAGCTGCCTCTTGTGTTTAGTTTTTGTTGATTTTTCTATGGACTCTTTGGTTTTCTAGTATGATGGCAGTTTCTCCTATTTTAGGAGTACGAAATAAATACTCGCTATTCTATCCATGTGAATGCTGTCCCCATTAACAAACAAATCCACCACACCGTACATCTTTAATAATAATAATATAAATTTAGGTTTATGTGATTAATCCTTAATTAAGGCTACGCCATAAAATAATCACATGTTTTATTCAGATAAATATTGTACGTTAATTATAACTTGTAAATAAAAATTCATCAAAATAAAGTGTTTAGTTGATAATATATTTATAGATAGGATGGATTAATTTGTGATTTGAAGATGAATATAAAATCCTAACGTTGTATATCTTTTGAAAGATAATGCTTTATATGTATAGAGCTAGGATCAAGAGCCCTATAACCCTTTTCACTAACTTATTTAATTACTAATAAGTGGCTTAAAATGATATGCAAATATGATGCAACAAAATAGAGTGTCGTGGAGCACACATTACACACACATAGAGCGTTACAGGGCACCCTGTTTTGCAACACTCATTTAACACCACTAGCCTACTGTAAGGTACACTAATTCAAATCCAACAAGATTTTATAGATGTTCAGTTCACATATATATTACCACCTATACAAAATTTGAGCTTGTTCCGACATTCGTAACATTTTCAAAATTTGTCACTTAATGCATTTATATATTAGATGGATTAATTTTTGATTTGATGATGAATATAAAATCCAAATGTTATACTCTCTCCATTGCTATAAGTAAGATGTTTTAACAAGTTTCGTGTGTTTCAAAATATAAAATGTTCAAGATACCGTTTCATGCTCTCTTTATCCGTGATGACTAATAAATCCTGATACTTTTTATGCATCTGTCATATTCACAACCACTAAACATGGAGCAGAGTGTTGCATTAAATCAAAAGTAATAAACGAGTTATGCATAAAAAGTAGTTAATTTAAAAGAATAAGGCAACATTAGTTAGTTTCTTAATTCATGTGCATAAAACTAAAACATCTTACATGTAGGAATAGAGGGAGTATATCTTTTGAAAGAAAATGCTTTACATGTATAGAGCTAGGATCAAGACCACCCCAAACATACATCCCTGTAGCCTTTGATTTCTTCCACACATTCATGTTTCTCTCTCTTTCCACTAACTTTCTATCTTTAAACTAACTTATTTAATTACTAATGAGTGACTTAAAATGAGATGCAAATATGGTGCTACAAAATAGGAGTGCCATGGAGCACACATTATGTCTGTATATAAATATATATTTATATAAATAAATTAAGTTTATTTGTTAGATCATAATTTTGTGTTTAAGTAGAGTGTATGTGTGTGTGTTTATATACACACACATATACATATATAGGGAGCGACTATTTGGATAAAAATATTTGACACAAATCACGGGACACAAAATCTCAACCGTTGGATCAATTTGCCGTTTTGTGAGGGGTGAAAATCAGGGATAATTTGTGTTCTTCAATTTGTGTCAAATTTCTATGTTTAAGTAGACTCATACACACACACACACACACACACACACACACACACACACACACATATATATATATATAAGGGGATTATATGGCAACCCTATTTCGTAGTACTCCTTTTGCACTTCAACAATAGTCACTCGTTTATGTTTAAATAATAAGTGAGTGGGAGAGAGATTCAGTGGGGGAGAGCATATATATATATATATATATATATATATATATATATATATATATATATATACATATATGGAAAAGTCTAAATGGGCACAAAATTAAACACACAAAATCTGAGCCCTTAGACCTTCCGTTGAATTCCGCCTCACACATAAAGACAAACAAATCTTATGGTCCAGATTTTGTGTACATAATTTTGTGTTCCTATTGTAACACCCCGTAATTTTAACAACACTAAAGAGGATAAATTAAATAATAATTAATTTAATATTCAGAATTAAGGGAAACGGACTATGCTATTATGTTTGTCTCGAAATTCTGGTTAAGATAGACGTTTGGTTTGTGTAAAACAGACACTGCATGAAGAAGTTATGAAGGTTTGAAGTTTGTATACATGCAAGAGAATTATATATATATATATATATAATTAATTAATTTTAGAAAATCAAAATCCGTTCAAATTTCGAATTTACTATGGTGGAAAAATTTCCACCCTAGGAGTGTCGACCCATGGGTCGACCCCCCTACGGTAGATCAGAAAATTAGGGTTTCGGGGTCTTCTTTTCGACTATAAATATGACTTCATTTCTCTTGTTTTATACACTGAAAAATAATGGAGGCCTAGATATTATCGGTGCCCAGACTAAACCAAACATTTTTCCTTCTTCTGCAATCAAGTTAATCAAGTTATTCAAGTGTAGATCTATGATTCAACCTCTGCTATTCTTCTTTTATCTTTCTAGATCCAAACACTATGAGTTTAAGTTCCTTTTAGATTTAAATAATTAAAAAGTAAAACATGATATGACTGTAATGCCTGTGACTGCTTGAATCATATCACATCTGTAATAACTTGTGAATCCATGATATTCAGAAATAAATATGACTTGAACCTTAACCTTTATTATGTCAGATCTACCTTTGATTCTAGATCTAATTCACTATTTAGATCACCTTGTACCTATCATGTTTGTGGTTAAATTGGATCTGTTACAAGTTGGACATCTAAATTATTGTTTAGATCTTATCATGCCTATTAGGATATCCCTATTATGTTAGAATCAGTTCTGTCATCTCATGTTTACCAGATCTATTTTTATATGCTCATCTTATCAATATGTCACTATGTGTTTATGTCAATTTTGCTAGTACAATCGTTTCTATCATCTTCCCTTCATCCTTTCCCATTTATTTTATATAGCTAGGCTGATTTCGAGCCTAGGCATGCTGTTGCAATATGCAAACACGTTAAATGGAGAACGAGAGGAAAAACATTGAAATTGAGCATAACTTGTAAAAGGGAAAATTGACATAACTTGAATTATGATTATGAATATGAATTTAGGGCATATAATTCATTATGAACATAATTGGGGAGAAGGGGCATGAAACCTATAACAACATAGGTAAAAAATTGGCTAATAATGAAATGCCTAGGATTACAGTAATTAGAAACTGTAACTGCACCTAGACATGAGGTTAGATTACACTTGTGGTGGAAGTCTGCCAGGAACCGCCTGACATATCCAGCGACCACAAGTGGTGAATCTAGTGTGAGGGGTCTAGGTGCACAAATATGAGACGTGCTGAGACACAAGGTTAGGCCCGACTTGTGGAAGAAGTCTGACCGGAACCGAATGACATATCCAGCATCCCCAAGTGATAGGCTTAATGCGAGGGGACCAACACATTATAACCATAAATGGACATGATAATGAATTGGAATATTTAACCTAGTTGTATCCATAGGGATTGTATGAACATGAACTTGAATAAGGGTTAAGTAAACTTGGTTGAAACAGTGGGTGGGTTAAGTAAATCTGGGTAGGGTGGGCAATATTTATATATATTGGCTCACAAACTTAACCGGTTGGGGTTATGTAATTAAAGACACCGTAAGGTAAGCATAACTTGTAGAGATGATAGGGTTATGTAATTAAAGACACCAATATGTATACATAAACTATGGAAATCTTAATGGGGGTACAAGACAAGGGGGAGAGCTTGTATCATCTTGTGTGTAGGACCCGTTTCAGTCAGTAACCCATAGAACATTATCAGATGAGTACTCCGACCTAGGTCAGAGTTGGGACACGCTTACTGGGCTGATTGTAAGAGAACCAAACGTGGAGGACGGTGTGGGCGACACAAACCGACCGGGACATGTGCGTGCATGTTCGGGCAGAAGGGGATAAGACGACCGTGATACTAGTAGATATGGTTGTGCACCTCACTAAGGGTTGCCACTTTAGGAAGTGATACCTTCTACTATGGGGCTGGCACAGGGTATCTCCGGAGTAGGGAGCCGATTGATTAGGGTAGTAGTTAGGGTACGTCTAGACTCTGGTAAAAAGTTTAGGAGCCTGTTAGGTTGTGCTGCCTGTGTATTATGTAATGCCCCACACCCGCTAAGGTCACTCACAAAGGGAATGCCTTAGCTTCGGTGGAGTATTTAAGTGAATATAGAACTGAAAAATTACAACAAGACAAATATAAGTAATACTTGAAATTTAAAACATCATTTCATTGCAGTAGAAGGTAAACATGTTTGGTTACATCTCAAAAACTAACAAGAGTCAAGTACAAAATATCCATCTCGTTAAAACATAAGTACATAATCCCACTACATACTAATAGCCATAATAGAAAAGATAACCGAGCTTTTCTTCAAGAGTCCAAGCTTCAAAAGATAGATAAAGCAATCTGATCAAAGCCCACTAGTGCTAGGCCCAATCTGAGAACCTGAGGGTTGGGGAAAAAGATAAAAACAACGGGGTCAGACATAAGTCTGAGTGAGCCCTATAACCTTAACAATACAATCATTAAAGTAATTAGGGTATGATATAAACCTGGTACGGTACGACTGGGGATAAATGACTACACTAAGTAGCCAACTAGACTTAGGATAAACTAAGATAACGATAAAGACGCGCCTATCCACCCAAGGATAAATACTACACTGCACCACACTAGATCTACCCACCCAAGGGTAATTCTTACACTGCACCACACCAGATCTACCCACCCAAGGGTAATTCCTACTTAAAGGTTGATCCCACTAAGTGTACTTAGTAATTTTTAATAATAGTTTCGTGTACCCCTAGCTGACTACATAGGTGCCGTCTGCCCCTATCTCCACTAGGTGTACCCACAACTTAGTAATTTTAATAGTAGTCTCGTGTACCCCTAGCTGACTACATAGGTGCCGTCTGCCCCTATCTCCACTAAGTGTACCCACTACTCCCATTCGATCGGCTCCCTAACGTAGATACCCGTGCTGGCCCCACAGTGGGGTGTATCACTCCCCAAAGTGGCAACCCGATAATCAATGGTGCACGGCTTATACCTACACGATGCAACAACGTCTTACCTACCAGCCCGGGTCCACACACGCATATGAAACCCGTTGGACTTGCGTTGCCACCGCTAACCCGTTTTGGCCTCTTATAGTCAAGCCCAGTACGCGTGTCCCGTCCTCGACATGGGTCGAGCCCACTAAGATACATATGGGTTACTGTTTGAAATGGGCCCCCACAAGCTACCCACCTAAGCTTGTCATTTTTTTCTAGTGCATCCCACTTAACCCTTTTTAATAATCATGTCCACTTACATGTTTAAAGTTTGGTTAAGTCATCTACTCATATTTCAATTGCCACTCAAGGCACCCACTAGATTTCCCCATGCCACCCAAGACACTTACTTGATTTCCACATGCCACCCAAGGCACTTACTTAACCCTTTAATCATGTTTAATTACATGTTCCACTTTGGTTAAGTATTTTAATCTTATCTTTCATTGCCACCCAAGGCAACCACTAGATTTTCCTCATGCCACCCAAGGCACTTACTTAACCCTTTAATCATGTTTAATTACATGTTCCACTTTGGTTAAGTATATTAATCTTATCTTTCATTTCCACCCAAGGCAACCACTAGATTTTCCCCATGCCACCCAAGGCACTTACTTAACCCTTTAATCATGTTTAATTACATGTTCCACTTTGGTTAAGTATTCTAATCGTATTTTCTTTTGCCACCCAAGGCAACCACTAGATTTTTCCACATGCCACCCAAGGCACCCACTTAACCCCTCATGTCCCTTTACATGCTAATATGGTTAAGTGTTTCTTAATTGATTAAGAACGTAACCGTTGTAAAGACCTCTCACATTAGACTATCTTTTATGGCAGCTGGATTTGCCGGTCGGGTCCGGGCAGCCTTACGCCATAACCGAGTCTAACCTCGTGTCTATACACTTGTCACATATTTAGTTTATGCCTAAGACCTCTCACATTGGGCCAATCATTTGTAGCCGCTGGATTTGCCGGTCGGTTCCGGGCAGTCTTACGCTACAAAAGGGTCCAACCTCGTGTCTTAGTCGATTAATTACACCTAATTAATCACCCCCATATTTCGAATTAATTTTCCCTAATTAATTCCAATTTTAACGATGTACATAATTGACTCAATTATGTCCATCCACTTTATGGTATGCATATTCATACCAACTTCACACCATTTCATTAACATGTATATTAACCCCCATCGTTCCCCACGTAATTCACCAACATGATATAAAAGGGAAGATTCATCACAAATACAATGGGTTCAACTTGCATAACATTAGCATCAACATGGGTTTAAAGGTGTCAACATGCATATAGCATCAACCCAACTAGCATAAATAATCAACCCAAACTTGCATGAATCACATATGTCATAAAGAGGTTAACTTGTATAAGTTATTTATGTCATACAAAGGGGTAAACTTGCATATGTATGTATGACATACAAAGGGGTTAACTTGCATATGTATGCATATCATACTAAGGTGTAAACTTGCACATGTTACTTGCATATCATCAAACACCAAACTTGCATATCATGTCATATATGAACATGCATATAATCAAACACCAAACTTGCATAACATATCTTATATGAACTTGCATATAATCATACACCAAACTTGCATAACATGTCATATATGAACTTGCATATAATCATACACCAAACTTGCATAACATGTCATATATGAACTTGCATGTAATCATACACCAAACTTGCATAACATATCGTATATGAGCTTGCATAATCATGGTGTCATAATGGATCAATGTTTATCATAGCAATTTGCACAACTAGCATCATGAACACATAGCCTAACACTTGCATAACTTGCATAACATCATGATCATGTAGCATATAACTTGCATAACTTGCATAACTTGCATAACATCATGAACATGTAGCATATGACTTGCATAACATCATGAACACATAACACATAACTTGCATAACTTGCATAACATCATGAACATGTAGCATATGACTTGCATAACATCATGAACACATAACACATAACTTGCATAACTTGCATAACATCACAAACACATAGCATATGATAACACAATCTTGCATTGATCCACATTCATAGCCATAACCTCAATATATCCTATCATAATCATTTCAACAATTGGTTATTAAGGCTATAGAAAACTCACAACTTGTTGATTAGCACTCCTAAGAAGAAGATTAAGTTGCTAGAGTTGATTAGAGATTGATTTGAGAAGCTATCTTCCTCTTTAGATTGATGGAGGCTCCTTCAAGTTGCATTTTGATGGCATAACGGTGTTGTAGCTATTTTTAGTATGAATTAGGGTAGTCTTAGGGTGTATTTATAGATTAGTTAGGTGTTTTAGGCCCTTAGATTAACCCTAAATCAGATTAGAGCCGTCAGATCACGCCCTAGCCACCAAAACACAGCCCAAAAGCCAAACTGATTCACCCAGGTCACCTGGGCTCGACCAGGGAGGTCGACCCCCAGGTTGACACTAGGGTCGACACCCTAGTCGACCTGGTGGGCAGGTCGACTCCCCAGTCGACCCCCAGGTCGACTCACTGGGTCTGGCGGGAATTTTCCCGCCACTTCTGAAATTTGAAATTTCTGTTTTAAAAATCTGTTTTAATTTTTCTGAAACTTCTTCGGGCCTTAACTGGGTCATACGGACTCCAATTTTCGAAAACTCGGACTCTATATCGCGTATTTTTCCGAGACAAACGCAATGGCATAGCCCGTTTCCCCTGGTTCAGATTTTAAAATTGAATTCTGCCCTGTTTTATATTATAGCAAGTTATTCAACATACGGTGTGTTACATATTATATGGGGTTAAAATCTCTCACCACAAGTACGCCTAAGTCTACCATCCTATAGTTGTTGGGATCATCTCATTCTGGTTATACTGGTATTAGTGCAGGGAATCAGAGTAATCTTTAGAGAAGCGTATACACTCTATCATGTTTACCTTGTCATACCTGCCTTTTGTGATATTATCTCTCTTATCCACTTTATATGTCTGTCAAGATACTTTTACTTATTTGCTTGCTAAAAGTAACTGGACTCGCCAGGCTTTATGTATGACCTTTTTTGTTTCCTATTCTTTCTTCCGTTCCCCCCAGGTTCTCAGGGGTGGGAATACTCAAGCTTGACCAGGATTCTGCTATCTTTTGCTGGAGCTACTTAGATGTATTTATCAAGCTCATATCCTTGCTACTATGGCTATGTTTTTATTTGGGCATTTTGCTTCATTTATTTTGTACTCTAATATTTAAGTACAAGAAAAAAGTTTTTATGATGTACTGGTTTTTATGTAATTCAGACATGTGATGTTTTGAACCACGATGCTTTATGATTAATAAAGTTTGCTTTTATTCCGCTGCTATATTATAACTGTCTTGTAATGTTTCTGTTTCTGTTTACCTATAACGCTTCACAAAACTTAATGCATTCTCTTAATGAGTGACATTAATGGACATGGGGTGTCACACTTGGTATCAGAGCTGAAGGCTACCAGATTAGATAAAAGATTTTGAAATCTATTTTCAAAAAGTTTTTAAAAGAAAGCATTTTCACAAGAAAAGTCTGTTTTGAAAAACTTAGTCCCCAAAAGCCATATGTACTATCTTTCGATCCTTTGTCTAATCTCTTTCCTTTCCTTTTCAGCATGTCTGGGGAACCTAATATTCCAGAGGGCGTTACGATACCAGGCTGGTATACCAGGTTGGTTCCGTTGGTATCTAGAGGCCATGGCGCCTGCCGGTGGTCAAGCCGACGTTCCTCCCCATCTGAACTCGTCGTTCCTCCTCCTCCTCCTCCACGTGTAGATAATTTCTTTAAGATCTGCAAAAATTTCCATGCTATGGGGGGAAGGCCATTCCATGGAACCAAGACGTTTGTAGGGGCAAGGAATTGGCTCAAGGAGACAGAAGACTTGTTTGGAATTTTCGATGTGGATGATCATAGGAAGATTCAGCTAGCCGCCTGGCTACAGAAAGACGAAGCTTCGTTTTGGTGGGAAGTAACCCAAGCGGAGCGTCCGGTGGAAACATGGGATGATTTTAGACAAAGGTTTGAAATGAAGTTTCTTTCTCAAGCTGAGAAAAGCATGCAAATAGAGAGGTTCTTGGCGCTCAAACAAGGTAACACGACTGTTAAAGAATATGTGAACAAATTCAACCAGCTAGCAAGATTTGGATTGGAATTGGTAGATACTCCGCATAAGAAAGCTTTACGATTTGCTAAAGGGCTGAATGAACCCCTTCATAGGTTAGCTATGTCCCATCCAATGTGAGCTACGTTTGAAAGGCTTGTTGATATGGCCTTGATGCATGAAGAAGACAAAGGAGAATAGAAGGAAGTTAAGGCTGTAGAAACAACGCAAAACAAGGAAGTATGGCCAAAGAAAGGACGACAACAACAACAATAGAAGAAGGGCGGAAAGAACGAAAGATTAAGGATAACAGGAAGTGTCACAGTTGTGGACGTGAGGGTCACTTGGTGAACGACGGTAAAAGGAGGAAGAATTCTTGCTTCCATTGTGGAGAGGTCGGACACTTTGCTAAGGAGTGCC
This sequence comes from Allium sativum, assembly GCA_030737875.1. Lineage (NCBI taxonomy): Eukaryota > Viridiplantae > Streptophyta > Magnoliopsida > Asparagales > Amaryllidaceae > Allium > Allium sativum. Next base: position 18,685,728 of record JASFAX010000025.1, read on the forward strand.
TGAAGAAATAGGGACAAGGTCAAAGGGCAGGAGATTCTGGAGGGCAGGTGCATGCTCTTGCGACCAGTGCTCCGGATAGAGGTAGGAAAATTTCAGTGGAAGGTTTGATTTCTCTTTCCAGTTATCCTATTAGAACTCTTTTTGATTTTGGCGTTTCACATTCATTTATATATAGTTATATGGTTGAATCTCTGCACTTAAATACTGGTATGGTAGTGGATCCCGTAGTTGTCTCAAACCCCATTGGTAGTTCAGTTCATTTGTCTATGATTTATCGAGATTTGAGAATATCTGTGTTAGGCGTCGAGTTTGATTGCGACACATATGTGCTCGGTTTTATGGGCTATGGGTTGATTCTAGGGATGGATTGGCTGACCATGTATGGTGCCACCCTAGATTGTGAGAAGAGGGCCGTTAGACTTTTGACTTTCCATGGGAGGACCCTCAAGATTTCTTGTGACCACAAGGGTCTGTTATGCTTAGTTTCCTAGAGTCTCTAGATGCATCTATCAATGATTTGCAATCTGTTCCAGTAGTCTGTGATTACTCTAATGTTTTTGATGAGGTACGAGGCTTACCTCCAAGGCGCGAGATCGATTTTTGTATATATTTGGTGGACAATGCAAAGCCGGTTGCATTACCTGTGCGCCATATGACTCCAATGGAAAGGAGGGAGCTTAGCAAGCAAGTAGGGGAGTTACTTGAGAAAGGGTTTATTAGGTGAAGCATATCTGAATGGGGTGCTCCAGTAGAATTCGCGACTAAGGCGGATGGTTCGCTTCTCTTGTGTGTGGACTATAAAGAGTTGAACAAACTCACAAACAAGAACATGCACGCACTTCCGAGGATAGATGACTTGTTTGACCGGCTTGTTGGTGCCTCGGTATTTTCTTAGTTAGACTTGGCCACGGGGTTTCATCAATTGAGGGTGACTAGGGACAGTATAGATAAGACCGCTTTTAGGACTCCGGATGGTTTCTTTAAATGACTAGTTATGCCTTTTGGTTTGACGAATGCACCCGCCAATTTTGTTGATCTGATGAGTAGGATGTTTCTAAATAAATTTGTCGTGGTCTCTTTTGATGATATCTTTATCTTCTCAAAGAGAGAAGAAGCGCACGCCCATCATTTGAGGGAGGTTTTTTAAATTCTCCGTGCGCATCAGCTTAAGGCAAAGTTCTCCAAATGTCATTTTTGGAGAAAAGAGGTGAGATTTCTAGGGCATGTGATTTCGATTGATGGGATAGCAGTAGATCCTGCAAAGATAGTTGCAATTCAAGATTGGAAAATTCCGAAAAATGCAACGGAGGTGAGAAGCTTTCTTGGATTGGCAGGTTATTATAGGAAGTTCATTAAGGACTTCGCAAAGATACCAGCCCCACTCACTAGGCTGACAAAGAAGAATTTGGCGTTTTCATGGGGTATAGATTGTGATGTTTCTTTCCAATGATTGAAAAGGGCTCTGACAACAACCTCAGTCTTGACCTTGCCTAATGGGATTAAAGTGTTTACAGTTTACACTGATGCATGTCGTACATGGCTTGGTGCGGTTCTGATGCAAGAAGGAAAGGTATTGTGTTATGGGGGTAGACAGCTAAGGGTTCATGAGAAAAACTACCCTACCCATGATTTAGAGCTAGCTGCCATAATATTCATGCTTAAGATGTGGCGTCATTATTTTCTTAGAGAGAAGTTCGAGTTGTACACTGATCACAAATCTCTCTTATTCTCGCAGGAAGATATTAATTTAAGGCAATAAAGGTGGATGGAGTTCTTAGCTTCTTATGATTTTGAGATTGCTTATACCCCTGGAAAGGGTAATGTGATGGCAGATGCACTAAGTAGGCAGAGGATGGCCTTAAGTCCTCTGTTTATAGAGAGGAAAAGCTTATAGTTCATATCGACTTTTGATTTTAGACCTTCCATCGAGTTATTTCCTGGTTTGTCTGCATCGCTAGAGATACGACCTACCCTTATGGATCAGATAGGAGCTTCACAACGAGATGATCCACAGATTTCAGACATCTTGGATAGACTGTAAAGGGGAGACTTCTAGTCACCTCAATAGATATTCCATTGATGATAAAGGGTGGTTATGACGAGATGGAAGACTTTGTGTTCCTAAAATGGAAGTTTGTTAAAGACAGTCTTAGAGTTAGCCCATCATTATAAGATCACTATTCATCCAGGCGGTGATAAGATGTATAGGGATATGAAGAAGGTTTTCTTTTGGGATGGGATGAAGAAAGATGTGGCAGAATTTGTTTCTCAATGTTTGGTTTGTCAGCAAGTCAAAGGCCAGCAAAAGAATCTCGGTGGTTTACTTCATCCTTTGGAGGTTCCACAATAGAAGTGAGGGAGCGTCTCTATGGATTTCATAGATGGTTTTCCTAGATCGAGTAAAGGCAATACCAGTATTTGGGTCATCGAGCGCTTATTTCATCCAATTAAGAGTAAGAGGATGGCAACTTGGTCATCAGTAATTTACGTTCGTGAGATAGTCCGTCTTCATGGAGTACCTTCCAGCATCATGAGCAATCATGACCCCATCTTCACTAGTGAATTTTGGAGAAGCTTGCAAAAAGCATTGGGTACACAGTTATGTTTGAGCACCGCTTATCATCCTCGGACCGACGGACAGACGGAGAGGGTAAACAGAGTTCTTGAGGATCTTTTGAGGCTATGTATCGTAGACTTCAGAGGGACTTGGGAAGAGCATCTTCCTTTAGTAGAGTTTGCCTACAACAACAATTATCAAGCTAGCATTGGCATGACACCCTTCAAAGCATTATACGAACGACCTGTAGATCACCAACTTGTTAGTGGGAATCTACAGAAAGGCAATTACTTGGACCAAATATGGTTAGAGAAATGTCCGAGAAGATTGATCTTATTAGACGACTGTAACAACCCGGAAAATCCGAGCCAATTTAAAAATTTTAGTGAATTTTGAATATTTAAAATGAATTATTTTAAATAATGACGATGAGAAATTTATTTTGAATAGAATTAGAACATATATATTTATATAGATCGTCGTTAGAATATAATTATTTTATTTTAAATATAAAAGGAATTGAAAATGGCGTGGTAGTTTGAAAATTCGATTTCAAATTTCAAATGAATGTACAGGATTCAAAATAAATCGGATTTTGGCAAAACCAAAAATATTCGAATCCATTTGAGAATATCTTTCCAATGAATCCGAAAAATTGAAATTTCATAGCGGGAATAAAGTTATGTCCAGTTGAAAATTCAGAATAGTCGCTATGGAATTCTGGCCCTTTAAAATGGCCATTTTTCAAACGGTCTCGGAATTTGATGAAATTAGTTTTGTTAGGACCGTATCGCCAATATGAGGTTAGAAAATATTTTTCAGGAATTTTTAGAGTCCGTATGTGGCCCCGGTAAATTGAAATGTGTGTTCAAATTCAATATATAGATTTATATTTTGATTTTGATGAAAACTGATCGTAATGGTCAAATTGGCTTATGTGACATATCCCATTGTGTTCGGGATAGGGGTAATTAGCTAGGGGCGATGGTCATTGGGTTTGAATAGGAGAACGAACGAAAAAGTAACTTTATGGGAATTAATTAATTAATTAATTATATAAAATTCAGATTACCCCTATTCTTTCTTACATGAAGTCAACCCCCCTTCGTTATTTTCCAAATCAATTATCAGATAAAAAAACCCAATTCACCCAAAACCCGTCGCCTCCCCTATCCTCCGGCCACTGCTCTTGGCGTTCGCCCTCACCAGCAACCGCTGCCGTCGAAGATCACGTCCCTTCTCCTCTGGTCACTCGCGAGACCCCCCTTTCTCCCTTCGAACCCAAAATCCCCAAAAACCCGAACCGCGTGCCAAACCCAACAGCGCCACCGTGGCCCACCCCTAGCGCCGCTCTGGCCATTGACAACACCTCCCCTGGCCGACGCGTTGGTGCCCCTGCCTGAAGACCGGAAGCAACCCCCTCCGTTGAAGAAAAAAAACCGAATAACAGTGAGTTCTTACTAATTTATTTACATTCCTTTTGAATCTGATTTTTTTATTATATAACCGTATATAAAGGAAATGATTTTTATCTATAATAAAGATATGAATTTTTTTGTCTATAATAGGGATATGATTTTATTATAAAGTTAGCGGTATAAAAGTTAGGATTTTTATCATGAAAGATTATATTTTTATAGCAGAAAAGATTAGATTTTTATATTAGATAAAGATGTGATTTTTATTCTATGTAAGGAATATTTTTAGTTGATAAAAATATAATTTTTAGTCGCATAAAAATATGGTTTTATCATATGAAAGAAAATATTTCTAGTTATGTAAAAATATAATTTTTAGCGATATGAAAATATAATTTTGAGTGAAATAAAAATAGGAAGTAGCAATATAAAAATACGATTTTTATATACATGAATATGTGATTTTCATATGAACGATATTGGTTTAAAAATATAATTTGCATATGAATAGCATAATAAAAATATGATTTTTGTTATATATGAAGCGAGATAAAAATTCGATTTTTATATAAGAAGTAGAATTATAAAAATATTATTTTTATATAGAAAGAAGCGTTGTAAAAATATATGAAGTAGAAATAAAAATATGATTTTTATTTATTGGAATGGAGCGATAAAAATACGATTTTTATATATGAAGTGACGATATAAAGATGTGATTTTTATCATATATGTAGCAAAGTAAAAATATGATTTTTATCATTTGAATGGCAATGTAAAAATGTGATTTTTATATATTCATTAGCGATAGAAAGATTTGATTTTTATCTATATAGTAGCGGTATAGAAATGTGATTTTTAAAATAAACATCATATTAAAAAGCCGATTTTTAATATGAACAGCGTGAAAAGGATGCATGAGAATTTCGAACAAATCAAAACAGTTCAGAAGAATGACTAGCGAAGTGGAACCCCAAGGTGAGAACATCTCACTTTTAACTTATTTTCTAGTTGAAATGTATACTAGGATGCAAATGGTGCTTAGCAGCAACCGACACCCGTCGTCCACAGACCATGGATGTCTTGTTTGTTTGATTGATGTGTTGTGAAAGTTGATTGTGTGATGTGGAATGGAATACAAATATTTTATAGTTAAAAATATAATTTTTAACGTTGATGTGAATAAAATAGATATTCATTTACAGATCAGAACGATTTGTTTATGTACACCTATTTGACTGACATAGATTGGGACGATAAATTTTACACATCGCCCAACTGCACAAATAAAATATGCGTTTGATTGATTGAAACCCCACACGGGAGTTGGGATGATATTGACGTACACTAATCCCAATTGTTTAGTAGTATGTCACCGATTGGTTGACAGACTGTGTAAGCGTTAATTATTTATATTTATTGCTTATGCAGTTGTGTGGTGCACTTTGGATGATGGTTGATTATTTGTCATTGCTATTATATACATGTGTTGTATAGAATCCATATAAATAACATTATATGGTAATTGAGTGGGTCTCATTCCAATTTAGAAAATAAAATATATATTCATGTGTTGAATAAAATATATATTCATGTGTTGAATGAAAAGAATATTCATGTGTTGAATAAAAGAAAATTCTTGTGTTGAATAAAAAGAATATTCATGTGTTGAATAAAAGAAAATTTATGTGTTGAATAAAAATAATATTCGTGTGTTGAATAAAAGAAAATTCATGTGTTGAATAAAATATATATTCATGTGTTGAATAAAAGAAAATTCATGTGTTGAAGAAAATATTCATTTGTTGAATAGAATAACAAAGTTATTGAAATATATAAAGCCGTGTTGATTAGATATGCGCCATTTTGACGTGAACGATATCTATATCGATTTTATTCATTTTTATAATGAATATCAGAAAGGAATTGATTTCAAAATATAATATTTTAAAAATACTATCATTTATATGTCGATGATATGGAATATTCAATTTTGATTTGAAATTGAATATGAAGTTGAAATCGTTTTGAAAAACGAATTTAAAACGATTTATAAAATATGTTTTAAAAAGGAAATCGATGATATATATATATATATATATATATATATATATATATATATATATAATGGCCGGAATAGAACGCACCGCATTGCGGCAGTTCGCGAATTCCGACCATTGACTTCGAATGGAAATTACGGGAGATCCGACCGTCAGATTCTCCTAAAACCGGAACCGTTGGGTTCGTATCGAAAAGAGCTTTCTAGTGAATGCAAGAATTAGAAATCTAACGGTTGGATTTGGAATTATGTCCAAATCAAATTTGGAAAAGGTCGCTGTAAGTGCAGTTTGATGGCCGTTGATGGAAATCGACTGTACGAGCCTTGATAAAATTATTAAAAATAGTAATAATTTGTGTAAAATCATAAGAAATGATTTGTGAAGAACTGGGATGAAAAATTCCAAATTTGAAAAGATAAAAATAGGTTTTTATCGAAATGAACTAGTTTTGTACTAGAATTATATTCCCGTTTATTTTTAAAATAAATGAAGTGGATTTGAATTGGTTTTGAAAATAACCAGAATTTCGAATATATAAAGTGGAAATGGATTTGAATCGAAATTGTCTTTGGAATATTTCAATGTTGGATTTCGTGATTATGTAGATATTGTTATGGAAATTTGAAAGATATATTTATATCGTTATTTCCAATATGATATTTGTTGGTCGTAGAATTTGATATTGAATATAAGCCGATATATTTTCTATTCAGAGCTTTGTCTTTGATATCAAATAGGATTTGGGTTTGTTGTGAATGGTGTCTTTATTTACAATGTTCTTAAACCCAGTTGAGAAAAATATTAAATCTTTTTATTTAGATTTAATGAAGTATACCAATTGAATGATATTTAATTGGAATTGAATTTGAATTGAATTTGAATTGATTTTTGGGTTTATCGTGAACGGTGTTTTAAATAACACTTGTTCTTTAACCCGATAATTAACGGAATGTGATTTTGGGTTGTCGTGAACGGTATCTTTAATAATACTGTTCTTAGACCCAACGGAGTTAAGAAAATCAAAAACCAACTGAAGATTAGTTAAGTTGAATGGTTTCTTGGGTATTGATCTGATGTTGGTTTCGGCCTTTGGGGTTATTACTTAGGGAATTGTTCACTTGCTAATTTATAGTTAAAGGCTGATGGAATAGAATATTATTTTGGGTTTATCGTGAACCATGTTTTAAATGACATTGGTTCTTTAACCCAGTTAAAGACAGGATATGATTTCTCAAGTTAAACAATTATTAATATTGATTTTTGGGAAGATTAAAACCAAGTGGAGTTTCAATGAATCTTTAATTAGATTGAAATGATCGAGAATGGAGTATCACCAGTCTTGCTCCAGGCGATAGTTAAATCTTTAAGTAGATTTGAACGTGAAATGGTAATTGAATTTACCGATAACACCGTGGTGTTAGATATGAAGTATGACCAGTTTTACTTCATGGGATGAGTAGGTTGGGATTGGGAAATAAAATAAATGATTACTTTGGTGTGGTTCGCTAATCCCGACTAATTTGAATTGATATTAAAAAGAAGATTAAAGAATAAATTTAAAGAATTTATCTTTGATAAAATTAATGGGAACCTTTCCCAAAGTATAAGAATATTTGCATAAAAGAATATTCTGAATTGGAATGAGGCGTATGTTGTGTTTGTGTAACATTTGTTTATTATATACGTGAGTTATTCAGAAAGACCGAGTTTATCCCATTCTGAATAACTGATTCGACGACATGTCGAGGATGAAGACGGTGGTCGAAGACTGGAGGTCTTCACATCGTTTGGATAATTACTAATAATCTTGATTGGGATGTGCACCCAAGAGGAGGGAATCAGTTGGTGATCGTCCAGACGTACTTGGAGATCGATGGATATGCGAGGAATAAGGTTCGTCTGGTTTCGTTCAGACCCAGAACGAACTTGTATGGACTGTGTTTCTGACATTGGATTTCGCTCTGTATTGATTGATCTCTATTAAATATACATCTGCCTGGTGAAGGGGAATTTATTCCCTTACTTCACCCTTCTCTGAGACGTACGGGATCAGAGGTTGTATATCGATACACATCAGTCGCGTGGAGTGGATTGCCTATGTGGCATGCCTAAGTGGCAAATGATCAAGGCTTCTGTTGAAAAGCAAAGTCTTGTGGTTGATGATCAAAGCACGGCCTTTGTGGCATAGCTTTGTGTATGGCGTTAATTCGCGAGCCTCACACCCCAGTGTGAACCAGAAACGGGAGAAGGATCTAGGGAGAACGTGCGTCTCTTTCTAGTTAGAGGTGGTGTCAGTGACCTAACAGCCCTGACATTTATAAATTTTTTTCACCTGTGTGGTTGTGGGAATGCGAGGCGCCTCGAATATGGAGTCATTTGGCTCATTTATGCCCCATAGGGCGGGGAGACGTAGTGTTCAGGGTTTTATTTAATCCACACCGAGTGGACCGACCCTGTGGCTCCTAAGGGACGATGCGTTCTGTTCCTGAGGCTCGGACTAGAGAGTCTTGAATTCGGTAATGATGATCCCTTGCCTTGGTTCACAGATGGAAATCCAACTTCCGATACGTGACATTTGCGGTTTTGATTGTAGAGCCTAGTATTGGCGACATAATATATGGTACCCATGCTGTCTAGGATTGATACATTTTTATTTGAAGTTGTTTTATACACTATGCACTTATAATAGTATCAAATGATTTGTTTTTAACGTACCAAGCATGTTTGGCTATTATAAGGGAAAACCCTATCTTCCAGCTTATGTAGCATTATGTGATGGGACCTGGGTCTAATAATAGCTTCGTTTTTCCAAAAAGCATTGCGCTGTTTTGTTATATGCACTGGTATTCTTAGGAGGAAAATCGTTCCGTGTTATACGGCGTGGTCCCTTGATATATCTGATTTAAAGTAAAGCTTTAAATAACTGTTTTAGTTCTCACACTAGTCACATAACTGACCTGGAGTTTATTGTTTTAACCTAAACTCTGGGTGCCCTTATTTTCGACACGGGCAGCTAGTAGTTTTGGTTTTGCAGATTTATATTCATAGGATCCTGGTTTACAGCTGGAATGATATTCAGAAAGCTTTGTATCCGTATATCTCCTTCAGTTGTGTTTTGTATTATTTTCCGCTGCTATGTAATGTATTGTGATCTTTGATATTTATCGAATGTATTTTATTTATTCACTCTGTATATTCTTGTATTCTGATGGAATTGTTGTAATAAGCAATGAAATGTTCTTCTGTTTGTGTTCCGATTTGTCGTATTCTCAAAATAATTCGGGGTTTTGAACGGTCTTGGTCGATTTAGCGATCGATTCGGATCGAGCGAAATTCCTTATCGTTACAACGACGAATAAAGACCGCTCAAGATAGGCAAAAATCCTATGTGGACAAGAGAAGGACTGATATTGAATTTGAAGTAGGAGACGTGTTTTCATTAAAGTGTCACCTTTGAGGAATGTGGTTCGCTTCGGATCTGTAGGGAAATTGGCACCAAGATTTGTAGGGCCAATTCCCATAATGGAAAGGATTGGCCAAATGGCTTATATAGTAAAGCTGCCAGATAGATTATTCGGCGTTTATGATGTTTTCCATGTTTCTCATTTGTGGAACTACTTGCATGATACCGTAGAAGTAGTTGAGCCAAGTATATTGGAGGAAGTAGAGGTGGAATGGGAGGCGACAGTCAGATGAGTTCTTTCCCGTATTCTTGGATCAGAAGTTAACAAGCTACGCAATAGAGAGGTCAAGTTGGTGAAAGTTCAATGGGGAGATAACCCAGTAGATGTGACTTGAGAGACGGAAGACAAGATTCGTGCTTCGTACCCTTTTCTTTTTGAGGGTATGTTCTTAACTCCCTTTCCAAAGCTTTTATTCATGCCTGTTTCTATCATTTAAGCGTACTTATCGATCAAATCTTCGACATTTAGGTAGGAATCCCATGGATGTAAACATGTGTTTGAGACATGTTATGTTTGATGGATGCAAGTGGATGCAAGTGTTTGCTAGTGGTTGCTCGTCGATGCCTATACACACACATTAGGCATTAGATCGACTCAATCACTCTCATACTTCATATGGATATGTGTGCATTTTTCTTCTTTTAATGGATGAAATTGAATGTATCATCATATGGATGTTGCATTTGGACGGATTATTGTGCAGCCATATAGTACTTACATGTTATAATAGAATTATTGCATACATGTTGGATTCATGGCACTAACATACATTGCATTAAGGAGGTTGACTGAATTAGACCGCCTGATCTTCGCATTAGTATTGGGACATATACACACACCTTTGCATATGTTCATATAAACATTAGAAGTCTTTAAGGACAATGAATGCCTGTGATGGGTGGATGAATAGATGGATGATGGATGGTAGGGTATGCATTCTTCTTGACTTGGAGATTTCGGGGATGAAATCCTTTGAGTAGGGGAGAATGTAACACCCCGTAATTTTAAAAACACTAAAGAGGATAAATTAAATAATAATTAATTTAATATTCAGGATTAAGGGAAACAAACTTTGCCATTTTGCCCGTCTCGAAATTCTGGTCAAGATTGACATTTGGTTTGCGTAAATTGGACATCGTATGAAGAAGTTATGAAGGTTTGGAGTTTGTATGCATGCGAGAGAATTATATATATATATATATATATATATATATAATTAATTAATTTCAGAAAATCAAAATCCGTTCAAATTTCTAATTTACGATGACGGCAAAATTCCCACCCTAGGTGTGTCGATCCCTGGGTCGACCCCTCAAGGGCGGTGTCGACCCATGGGTCGACCGCATAAGGGGGGAGTCGACCCCCCTGCGACAGATCAGAAAATTAGGGTTTCGGGGTCTTCTTTCCATCTATAAACATGGCTCCATTTCTCTTGTTTTCTACGCTGAAAAATAATGGAGGCCTAGATGCTTTCGGTGCCCAGACTAAACCAAACACTCTTCCTTCTTCTGCAATTAATTTAATCAAGTTATTCAAGTGAAGATCTATGATTCGACCTCTGCTATTCTTCTTCTATCTTTCTAGATCCAAACACTGTGAGTATAAGTTCCTTTTAGGTTTAAATAATTAAAAAGTAAAACAAGATATGACTGTAATTTGGATCTATGCCTATGACAGCTTGAATCATATCTAATCTGTAATAACTTATGAATCCATGATATTCTGACATAACTATGACTTGAAACTTAACCTTTATTATGTCAGATCTACCTTTGATTTTAGATCTAATTCACTATTTAGATCACCTTTTACCTATCATGTTTGTGGTTAAATTAGATCTATTACTAGCTGGACATCTAAATTATTGTTTAGATCTTATCATGCCTATTATGACATCTCTATTACGTTAGAATCAGTTCTGTCATCTCATGTTCACCAGATCTGTTTTTATATGCCCATCTTATCAGTATGCCACTATGTGTTTACGTCAACTTTACTAGTGCAATCGTTTCTATCATCTTCCCTTTGTCCTTTCCATTTTATTTTATATAGCCAGGCTGCTTCTGAGCCCAGGCATGTCGTTGCAATATGCAAACATGTTAATAGCAGAATGAGGGGAAAACATTGAAATTGGGCATAACTTGTAAAAGGGAAATTTGGCATAACTGAATAATGATTATAAATATGAATTTAGGGCATATAAATCATTATGAACATAATTGGGGGGAAGGGGCATGAAACCTATAACAACATAGGTAAAAATTGGCTAATAATGAAATGCCTAGGATTACAGTAATTAGAAACTGTAATACCTAGACACGATGTTAGAATACACTTGTGGTGGAAGTCTGCCTGGAACCGTCCGACATATCCAGCGACCACAAGTGGTGAATCTAATGTGAGCAGTCTAGGTGCACAAATACGAGACGTGCTGTGGCATGAGGATAAGCCCGGCTTTTGGAAGAAGTCAGCCTGGAACCAATCGGCATATCCAACATCCACAAGTGGTAGGCTTAATGTGAGAGGTCCAACACATTATAACCATAAATGGACATGGTAATGAATTGGAATACTTAACCTAGTTGAATCCATAGGGATTGTATGAACATGAACTTGAATAGGGGTTAAGTAAAGTTGGTTGAAACAGTGGGTGGGTTATGTAAATCTGGGTAGGGTGGTCTATATATATATATATATATATATATGTATGCCCACAAACTTAACCGGTAGGGCTTACGTAATTAAAGACACCGTTAGGTAAGCGTAACCTGCAGAAATTATTGATAATCGGTTTTTTCTCAGATCGGATCAAACTGAAATAACTATGATTTTGTTGTTGAAAACTTTTCAAATTTCAAATTATTCCATGTTGAAGCTGCCAATTTTTCAGATGCATTTTTGGATCTAGATTTCTGATCTAAAAATTTGTCTGTCGCTGTCTTGATCACATCTTCTTCGAATTTTATCAAAAACCAGTTTTTCTTCTTTTATATTGAAGAGAAAAGAATTTCCTATAAAAATCCCGTTGATCATTTTTTCAAATTCGATGATTAACATATCCAAAATTTGTTTAAAAATTGTCCAAATTTTTGTTTTGTTTTATAAAATTTGTGAAAGTCAAAATCCACCTGAATCCGTACCTTATTTTGTTTGTGTGTGTGGGTTGAGTTTTGTGTTGTGTGCATTGATATGTGATTGTGTTTGGAAACCAATAGTTGTGTAAGTGAAATGGTAAGACATGGAGATGCTAAGATGGAGGTTGGGTGATCAATCCTAAATGTGGCCAATTGGATATATTTTTGGTTTGGAGAGTTTTGTACAAATGCATATATATATTACTTCCCATGAATATACATACACACACACACACACAGATATATATATATATATATATATTTCTTATAAAATGATAGAAAAGTGATGATTTGAAATTTGATGATTTGAGTATAGGTTGATTCAAGTTGGGATTATGTTCATTTGATTCAATCGTTCTGTGTTAGCTTTTGTGTCAATTTCTTTGTACATTCCTGCCTATGAAATCTACTACTATGTTGCCACGCAAGGTGTGAATCCTCATCGAGTATCAATTTATATTAGTAAATTGATATCATTTGAAATGCCATATGAAATGTTAGGATTGCTCTAGAAAACCCGATTATTTGTTTGCGCATATGTGACACGAATTTGATTGTTATTATGTGTGTCAATTGAAATGTTATATTTATTTTGTTCTTATCCTGAAAGTTCCCTATATATGTGTAAAACCATTATGGGTTGAAATGATATATACTTGAATCATCATATAGATTTAGGAATTAAAACTGAATTTATTTGGGTGTAGGTGGAAATGATAAATACCTGAAAATTGGATATTAAATGGATTAAAATATATCTGTTTCACTTGACCTAGATTAAAAATTATATACGGACACCTTTGGTCTATTTTGAAAGTATTTTCTGAATTTATAAAATGTTTTGATTTGATAAATATTTTAGATATTTAAGTTATTTTTTTTTAAATTTATATTTTGATTATTTAAGAAAGCTTTAAATTTAAAATTGAAAATAAAATTATATGTTATAAATTTTAAATGTATAAGTTAATATATGTTTTCGTATAAATTCAAGATTTTAAGTTACAACATTACTTAGTTTTAAAATTTAAATATGATTTCAAATTGAGGAATCATCAAAGGGTTTTTAATCGGCAAAGATTGTCAATGGCGTCAAAGATAAATCTCCCCCTTTCTAACTTTTCTTCATTCTCTTACTGCCTCCTCTCTATCACCTCTGCGCTCCTCACAAACCAATAATCCTCTGCTCTACTCCGCTCCAGCTTTGCTTACGCCATTGTAGCCTTTCGCCGAAAAGTAATTCTCAGACCGGCTTCCGATCTGAACTCCTTTTACTCTAACTATTGTTCAATAATTGCAACACCCACCCTTTCTTCTAGCACTACTTTCAATTTCTACCTCTTCAGCAACTAACATGGTGTCCAACTCTATCTTCTCTTTACTTCTAACTTATGCCACTGCTGTCTCGATTTCGCAATACCCACACATTCTCCTATGACATTTCTATATGTATTACGGTGAATTTAATTATATTACCGAATAAACAGTGCAAGTTCAGTACAATTGAGAAGAATATATGTGTGCTACATGATAATCTCTATAATCCAATCATACTTCCATAAATTTACTAGTAGGTTGACATATTTTTAAATAATAGATAATGTCGCTTGACAATAATCTTAATCAATGCCTTCATCATTATGTGTAACACTTTCAAATGATATGTTCACATGGTCCCCAAAATATTGAAAGAAAAAACCAAACTTCAACTCGAGCTTTCTATCTCACTTTTTCCTTTAGATGATTTAAGTACTTATTAAGAATTATATTAAATTAATTTTTTATACATTCAATTAAACGAATATTTAATGAACTAAATATTAATATACCTTTCAAATGAATACATCTGTCCATATTGCACAGGCCTTCAAGACATGCTTCAAATGGAAGATAAATAGAGTAAATCCTCTATAACATTGAAAAAACCTGAATGAATTTTTTTCCCTATTTGTGGAACAATATATGGATTTCTTTCTCAAGTTTACGTAGACAATCAACTTTTAATGCAGTAGAACAAAGCTCTTTATAAAATAGACTAAGTTCTAATAATAATAGTCCAAATTTTTATGGGTAACGGTTCCTTGAAAGCGACGGGTAACAAATTTTCCATCATAATACAAAAGTCATGGCTTTTCATCCCATTAAGTGTATTTTTCTTTTAGTTGACGCGTTTACAAAAATTAGAAGATATACCATCCGAGAATCTTAATCCTTCCATCCATTTTAAAAGTATTCTAACTTGATTATTGTCTAGCTCATAGTACGCTTTTGGTTTTTATGTCATTTGGCTTTATATGAAGATTATGGCGATTACGTCGATACCACGTCTTGATTTCAAATCATCCTTCGTCTTCTCCTTGATACCCAAAACTGTATTAAACACATTTTCAAATACGTTTTTCACATTATGATTTACATCAATATTATGATGAATCATGAGATTTTTCCAATAAAGCAACTCCTAAAATATGTTTTGTTTGTACCAATTATGAATTAATAATTTACCTTGAATTTCAATTTATTCTCCGGTTTCTTGTATATTTGGATTATCCTTTACAAGTTCATAAATATCTTCGCTTGACCGAACCGTAGGTGGTCTCAAAGTTTCATATCTATTAGCTGTAAAGTTTTTCTTATCTGAAACGACCCGAAATCCCTCTTGCGGGAAATCACGGATTGAGTTGAGAACAAGCCACAACGGAATGCAGACAATAGAACATTTCATTGTTAATTACAACAATTCCATCAGAATACAAGAATTTACAGAGTATAAATCAATATTACACATTATAAAATATCAGAGATTACAATACATTACATAGCAGCGAAAAATAATACAATACACAACTAGAAGTAATACACGGATACAGAGCTTTTCGAGTATCGTTCCAGCTGTAAATCAGGATCCTGTGAATATAAATCTGCAAAACCAAAACTACTAGCTGCCTGTGTCAAAATAAGGGCACCCAGAGTTTATGTTAAAACAATAAACCCCAGGTTAGTCATGTGACTGGTGTGAGAACTAAAATAATTATTAATCTTTATTTTAAAGTTAGGTAAATCAAGGGACCACGCCGTATAACACGGAACGGGTTTCCTCCCAAGAACACCAGTTCATAAAACAACAACGCAATGCTAAATAACGAACAATGAAGCTATTATAAGACCTAGGTCCCATCACACAATGCAACACAAACCGGAGGATAGGGTTTTACCTTATAATAGCCAAAGAATGCTTGATACGCTAAATTTCATGTTTTTAATTCTTAATCAGACTCCAACTATAAATTAGTAAGAGAACAATTCCCTAAGTATTAACCCCGAAGGCCGAAACCAACATCAGATCAATACCCAGGAAACCACCCATCATAGCTCGTTTCCGGTTAGTTTATGATTTTATATATAATCATAAATATCAATCATAGACGATATGGGTACCATATATCATGTCGCCATACTAGGCTCTACAATCAAAACCGCAATTGTCACGTATTGGAAATTGGATTTCCATCCGTGAACCGAGGCCAGGGATGGTCCTCTACCGATTCGAGACAATCTAGCCTACCATGTCTCAGGCAAGCGCACAAGCAAGCCTTGGATCGTCAGGGCCGGTCCACTCGATGTGGATTAAACTTAAATCCTGGACAATATGTTTCCCCGCCCTATGAGGCGCAAATGAGCCAACGAATGACTCCATCGGCTTCACATAGTCATCGATATATCCGAGGCACCTCGCAACAGCAACAACCACATAAGTCAAACTCGTCAGGGCGCGTAAAACCACTGACGCCACTTCTAGCTAGAAAGAAACGCATGTCCTCCCTGATGTCCTCTCCCGTTTCTGGTTTACAACCGGGGTGTGAGGCTCGCGAATTAACGCTACACAAAGCTGTGCCACATAGGCTGTGCTTTGATCATCAACCACAAGACTCTGCTTTTCAACAGAAGCCTTGATCATTTGCATCTTAGCATGCTACACAGGCAAACCACTCCATGCACCAATATCCATCAATCACACAGAATGATATCCAATGTCAGACACACAGTCCATTTACAAGTCCATTCTGGGTCTGAACGAAACCGGAGGCACCTTGTACCTCACATATCCATCGATCTCCAAGTACGTCTGGACGACCACTAACTGATTCCCTCCTCTTGGGCGTACGGTCCAATCAAGATCATCAGTAATCACCCAAACGACGTGAAGACCTCCGGTCTTCAACCACCGTCTTCATCTTCGACTTATCGTCGTATCAGTTATTCAGAATGGGATTAAACCGGTCTTTCCGAATAACTCGCGTATATAATAAACAAGTGTTACACAAACACAACATACGCCTCATTCCACTTCATCAGTCACTAACCGCAAATTGGCAAGAGAATAATTCCCCAAACATTAACCCTGAAGGCCGAAACCAACATCAGATCAATACCCAGGAAGTCATTCTTCTTAGCTAACCTACAGTTAGTTTCTAAATTTCACATTCTTAGGGAAAGGTTCCCATTAATTTTATCATAGATAAATTCTTTTAAATTTATTCTTTAATCTTCCTTTGAATATCACTTCAAACTAGTCGGGATTAACGAACCTTACCGAAGTAATCATTTGTTTTAATTTCCCAATCTCAACCTATTCATCCCATGAAATAAAACCGGTAATACTTCATATCTAACACCATGGTGTTATCGGTAAATTCAATTACCATTTCACGTCCAAATCTAATTAAAGATTTAACTATCACCTGGAGCAAAACTGGTGATACTCTATTCTCGATCTTTTCAATCTAATTAAAGATTCATTAAAACTCCACTTAGTTTTAATCTTTAACTGGGTTAAAGAATCAATGTCATTTAAAACACGGTTCACGATAAACCCAAAATCACATTCCATTCTATCATCTTTTAGCTGTAAAATAGCAAGTGAGCAATTCCCTAAGTATTAACCCCGAAGGCCGAAACCAACATCAGATCAATACCCAAGAAACCATTCAACTTAACTAATCTCCAGTTAGTTTCTGTTTTTCTTAACTCAGTTGGGTCTAAGAACAGTATTATTAAAGATATTGTTCACGACAACTCAAAATCACATTCCATTAATTATCGGCTTAAAGGACAAGAGTTATTTAAAACACCGTCGACGATAAACCTAAAAATTAATTCAAATTCAATTCCAATTAAATACCATTTAATTGGTATACTTCATTAAATCCAAATAACAAGATTTAATCTTTTTCTCAACTGGGCTTAAGTACAGTGTTAATGAAGACACCATTCACGACAAACCCAAATCCCATTTGATACTAAATACAAGGCTCTGAATAGAAAATATATCGGCTTATATTCAATATCAAATTCTACGACAAACAAAAATCATATTGGAAATAACGATACAAATATATCTTTCAAATTTCCATAACAATATATGTATAATCACGAAATCCAATATCGAAATATTACAAAGACAATTTCGATTCAAATCTATTCCAATTCAAATATTGGAAATTCTGGTTACCTTTGAAACCCTTTCAAATCCACTTTATTTATTTTAAAAATAAATAGAATTATAATTCTAGTTCAAACTAGTTCATTTCGATAAAAATCTATTTTTATCTTTTCAAATATGGAGTTTTTCATCCCAATTCCTCACAAATCATTTCTTATGATTTTACACAAATTATTACTATTTTTAATAATTTTATGAAGGCCCGTACAGTCGATTTCCATCAACGGCCATCGGACTGCACTTACAGCGACCATTTCCAAATTTGATTTGGACATAATTCCAAATCCAACCGTTATATTTTTAATTTCTAATATTTGTTAGAAAGCTCTTTTCGATACGAACCCAACGGTTCCGGTTTTAGGAGGACCCGACGGTCGGATCTCCCGTAATATCCATTCGAAGTCAATGGTCGAAATTCGCGAACTGCCGCGGCGCGGCGCGTTCTATTCAGGCCATTATATATATAATATATATATTATATATATATTTCGTCGATTTCCTTTTAAAACGTATTTTATAAATCGTTTTAAATTTGTTTTCAAAACGATTTCAACTTCCTTTTCAAATTCAAATCAAAATTGAATTTTCCCTTACAAATTCGTTTTAAATTCATTTCAAATTGGTTTCAATTCAAATCGATTTTTAATTCAATTTCAATACGACACAAATTCAATTCAAAACGATTTCAATTCTATTTCAATCTAATTCGAATTTCAATTCTTTTCAATTTATTTCGAATTTCAATTTAGTTCGATTTTCAATTCATTTCAGTTTAATTCAAATTTCAATTCATTTCAGTTTAATTCGAATATCAATTCATTTCAGAATATCAGAATTTGAAATCACTTTCGATATTCATTATAAAATGAATAAAATCGATATAAATATCTTTCACGTCAAAATGGCATCAATCTAATCAACACGACTTCATATATTTCTATATTTCTATTCAAATATTTCTTTTTCAAATATTCTATTTCATAACTGGAATGAGGCCCAATCAATTACCATAGATTTTATTTCTATGGATTTCCATACAAAGCATGTATATATCAACAATGACAAATAATCAACCCTCATCCAAAGTGCATTCTACACTGTATAAGCATCAAATATAAATATATAACGCTTATAACTGCCTGTCAATCAATCGATCGACATACAACTAATTATTGGGACTAGAGTATGTCATATATCATCCCAATACCCGTGTAGGGTTTCAAACAATCCAACACAGATTTTATTTGTGCAGTTGGGCAATGTGTAAAATTTATCGTCCCAAGAAATATCAATCAAATGTGTGTATATAAACAAATCGTCCGATTTGTTTATATTTATTTATTTCCTTTTATATACACGTTAAAAATTCTATTTTTAACTATAAAATATTTTAACTATATAAATATTTTATTCCATTCCACATCACACAATCAACTACACATCAAAATCAAACAAACAAACAAGCCGTCCATGGTCTGTGGCGATGGGTGTCTGGTGCTACTAAACATTGTCTGCATCCTAGTATATATTTTAACTAGAAAATTAAATTAAAGGTAAGAAGTTCTCACCGATAAGCTAAACCAAACGCCACGACTCTTCATATATGGAAAATCTTCGCCGCGTTTCCCATTGGTTCCATCACACTCTGTTTCACACGATATATATAAAAATCACATTTTTAACATCGCTACATGTATAGAGAAGATTATATTTTTACAACGCTATTTATATAGTGAAGATTATATTTTTACAATGCTATATATATAGTAAAGATTATATTTTTACAACGCTATATATATAGTAAAGATTATATTTTTACAACGTTATTTATATAGTAGAGAATATATTTTTACAACGCTATTTATATAATAAAGAACCATATTTTTATGATGTTATTCATATAACAAAAATCAAATTTTACAATGATGTTCATAAAATAAAAATCAAACCTTTCACAATGATGTTACTATTATATTCAAATTAGTATAGTTTTTTTTAGACAATGCTTATAAACAACTTTCATATTTTAAAACTATATTATGTATATCCAGCTTTCAAATTTTTAAAACAAAAATATATACTAATTTTCAATTTTCATTTTCAGAGATTTTTTTAAAATAATAAGATTATATAAATAAACAATTAAAAATCTCACTGTTCATTGTCGTGCTGCTTAAACCCGTCATCCTTTGCTAGGGTTGGAAATCACGACGCCTACATCTGGCATGGCGTTGATCTGAAGCTTCCACTCCAACCTCCTACGAAGACTGCACCACCCCCCCAGAGTTCTGATGAACTCGACAGCTCCGTTAGCTCTGAATCGCCTTTGAAGGCGAGCTCTTTTGAGCTCAAAATCCCAGCGCCTCCGGTTATATTTTCCAATCATGACCGTTGGATTCCTCACCCTCACCAAGCGCTTCCATTTCCTTTTGGTTGATTCGAAAATGATAGAGCGAATTGGAATATTTTTGAGGGGGAAATATCGAACGCTAATCATCGTTCACGAGATGGAGGTGGGTTCATAAAGTTTTGACCGCGGGTTGAAGAGAATAGGGCTTTGACCCCTTTGACTATTATTTATATTTTTATTAAATAATATTTTAATTCTCTTATTGATTCATTTTCGCTTGAACTCTAAATCAAACCCAACGAGTGTCGTCCCCAACCAATTACCCCCATTTCGAACACAATGGGATATGTTTCGTAACCCAACTCGGCTGTTACAGTCAGTTTTCGTCGAATTTAAAATATAAATCAATATATTTTAAATTCTAACGCACATTTCAATTTACCGGGGTCACATATGGACTCTAAAAATTCCAAAAAAATATATCTAGCTTTGTTTTGTCGATACAGTCCCAACAAAAATGGTTTCGTCAAAAACCGAGGTCGTTTGTAAATTTTCCATTTTTAAGGGCATGAATTCCATAGCGACTATTCTGAATTTTCAACTGGACATATCTTTTGATTCCCGCTATGAAATTTCGATTCTTCGGATTCGTTGGAAAGATATTCTCAAATAGATTCTAATGTTTTTGGTTTCACTAAAATCCGGTTTATTTTGAATCCTGTACATTCATTTGAAATTTGAAATCGAAATATTGAACTAACGCGCCATTTTCAAATCCTTTTATAATTATAAATAATTATTTATATTCTAACGATGATCTGTATAAATATATACGTTCGAATTCTATTCAAAATAAATTTCTCGTCATTTTTTTAAATAGTTCATTTTAAATATTCAAAATTCACTAAAATTGCCAAAATAAAAATTTTAAATTGTCTCGGATTTCCGGGTTATTACAATCTCCCCCACTTAAAACTTTTCGTCCCCGAAAAGGAACGAAGCCGAGAGTTGTTTAACTAATCAACTCAACTTTAAGTATTTTCTTTACGGCTTAAGTTCTTCAACTTTTCAGTTTCTAAGAACTTTTCAAATTTTTCAAAAATTTGGCTAACACCCTAAATTTTCGAAAAATTTCGCCATAACCTCCCCTGCACCGGGGACTTCGGGATATTTCATATAGCCTCCCATGGCCTTCTTCACTCCAAAAAGAAAAGAAAAAGCCAAGCGGCTAACCAATCGGCTCATAAAATCATCCAAACCCAAAGAAATACAATAAACATGTACCTAATTGTTGGGCAAACAATTTTATTCCTCTTTTCTAGCCTCCTTGCTATGACCTGTTCAATGTAAGTACATGTATATGCATGCAATTGCGACAAATTTCCGATACAACTCAATATTTGATACAATTTGCCTAAATGGTTCAAATTTTGATTAATCAACCAATAATCAAACAACACAAATTCAAACTCATAACTTTGATATATAGTCAAAAATTACGTTTTTGATGCCAAATCACTACAATAGGCCCTATCTAATTTTGGTTCTCACACCAGCCAATTGGAATCATATTGAAATCCCACCTTCGAAACTCGAACATAAACTACTGATGCTGACATGTCAATCACCAGTATCATCAGAGTCATCTCCGGGTGACTAGAGTGTGATTCTATATCTATCCAGCATATTTGGGACTTCGTATACATGCTAGCTAGGCGTATATGCAAAATCTTTATATACTAGATTGTCCAAATCAATTTAAAATAAATTATTCAAATACGTATAATACAATTTAAATTTCAAAACAAAATTTGTTTTTTTCTTTTTATATTTCAAAAATTTACTCTTCACACTCGTCCTAGGATACTACTGATCCTATCTCTAACGAGTCATTCCCATTGGATATTACTAATCCAATTTCTGATGAATTCTTTCGTATGGTTCTAATGTGTCTTGTTCTCCGAGCTATGTAAACCAAAGCTCTGATACCACGATGAAACGACCCGAAATCCCCCTTGTGGGAAATCACGGATTGAGTTGAGAACAAGCCACATCAGAACGCAGACAGAAGAACATTTCATTGTTAATTACAACAATTCCATCAGAATACAAGAATTACAGAGTATATAACAATATTGCACATTATAAAATATCAGAGATTACAATATATTACATAGCAGCGGAAAATAATACAATACACAACTAGAAGTAATACACGGATACAGAGCTTTCCGAGTATCACTCCAGCTGTAAATCAGGATGCTGTGAATATAAATCTGCAAAACCAAAACTACTAGCTGCCCGTGTCAAAATAAGGGCACCCAGAGTTTAGGTTAAAACAATAAACCCCAGGTCAGTCATGTGACTGGTGTGAGAACTAAAACAATTATTAATCTTTATTTTAAAGTTAGGTAAATGAAGAGACCACGCCGTATAACACGGAACGGGTTTCCTTCCAAGAGCACCAGTGCATAAAACAACAGCGCAATGCTAAATAAAGAACAATGAAGCTATTATAAGACCCAGGTCCCATCACACAATGCAACACAAACCGGAGGATAGGGTTTTACCTTATAATAACCAAAGAATGGTTGATACGCTAAATTTCATGATTTTAATTCTTAATCAGACTCCAACCGTAAATTAGTAAGAGAACGATTCCCTAAGTATTAACCCCGAAGGCCGAAACCAACATCAGATCAATACCAAGAAACCACCCATCTTAGCTCGTTTCCAGTTAGTTTCTGATTTTATATACAATCATAAATATCAATCATAGACGACATGGATACCATATATCATGCCGCCATACAAGGCTCTACAATCAAAACCGCAATTGTTACTTATTGGAAATTGGATTTCCGTCCATGAACCGAGGCCAGGGATGGTCCTCTACCGATTCGAGACAATCTAGACTACCATGTCTCAGTCAAGCGCGCAGGCAAGCCTTGGATCGTCAGGGCCGGTCCACTCGATGTGGATTAAACTTAAACCCTGGACAATACGTTTCCCCGCCCTATGGGGCGCAAATGAGCCAACGAATGACTCCATCGGCTTCACATTGTCACCGATATATCCGAGACACCTCGCAACAGCAACAACCACATAATTCAAACTCGTCAGGGCTTGTAAAACCACTGACGCCACTTCTAACTAGAAATAAACGCATGTCCTCCTTGATGTCATCTCCCATTTCTGGTTCACAACTAGGGTGTGAGGCTCGCGAATTTACGCTACACAAAGCTGTGCCACGCAGGCTGTGCTTTAATCATCAACCACAAGACTCTGATTTTCAACAGAAGCCTTGATCATTTGCATCTTAGCATGCCACATAGGCAAACTACTCCATGCAACCAATATCCATCAATCACACATAATGATATCCAATGTCAGACACACAGTCCAATTACAAGTCCGTTCTGGGTCTGAACGAAACCGGAGGCACCTTGTACCTCGCATATCCATCGATCTCCAAGTACGTCTGGATGACCACTAACTGATTCCCTCCTCTTGGGTGTACAGCCCAATCAAGATCATCAGTAATCAACCAAACGACGCGAAGACCTCCGGTCTTCGATCACCGTCTTCATCTTCGACTTATCGTCGTATCAGTTATTCAGAATGGGATTAACCCAGTCTTTCCGAATAACTCGCGTATATAATAAACAAGTATTACACAAACACAATATACGCCTCATTCCAATTCGTCATTCACTAACTGAAAATTAGCAAGAGAATAATTCCCCAAACATTAACCCCGAAGGCCGAAACCAACATCAGATAAATACCCAGGAAGCCATTCTTCTTAGCAAACCTACAGTTAGTTTCTAAATTTCACATTCTTAGGGAAAGGTTCCCATTAATTTTATCAAAGATAAATTCTTTTAAATTTATTCTTTAATCTTCCTTTGAATATCACTTCAAACTAGTCGGGCTTAACGAACCTTACCGAAGTAATAATTTGTTTTAATTTCCCAATCCCAACCTATTCATCCCATGAAGTAAAACTGGTAATACTTCATATCTAATACCACTGTGTTATCGGTAAATTCAATTACCATTTCACGTTCAAATCTAATTAAAGATTTAACTATCGCCTGGAGCAAAACTGGTGATACTCCATTCTCGATCTTTTCAATCTAATTAAAGATTCATTAAAACTCCACTTAGTTTTAATCTTTAACTGGGTTAAAGAATCAATGTAATTTAAAACATGGTTCACGATAAACAGAAAATCACATTCCATTCTATCAGCTTTTAACCGTAAAATAGCAAGTGAGCAATTCCCTAAGTATTAACCCCGAAGGCCGAAACCAACATCAGATCAATACCCAAGAAACCATTCAACTTAACTAATCTACAGTTAGTTTCTGATTTTCTTAACTCAGTTGGGTCTAAGAACAGTATTATTAAAGATACCGTTCACGACAACCCAAAATCACATTCCATTAATTATCGGGTTAAAGGACAAGTGTTATTTAAAACACCGTCCACGATAAACCCAAAAATTAATTCAAATTCAATTCCAATTTAATACCATTTAATTGGTATACTTCATTAAATTCAAATAACAAGATTTAATCTTTTTCTCAACTGGGCTTAAGAACAGTGTTAATGAAGACACCATTCACGACAAACCCAAATCCCATTTGATACTAAATACGAGGCTCTGAATAGAAAATATATCGGCTTATATTCAATATCAAATTCTACGACCAACAAATATCTTATTGGAAATAACGATATAAATATATCTTTTAAATTTCCAAAATAATATATGTATAATCACGAAATCCAACATCGAAATATTCCAAAGACAATTTCGATTCAAATCCGTTCCAATTCAAATATTGGAAATTCTGGTTACCTTTGAAACCCTTTCAAATCCACTTTATTTATTTTAAAAATAAATAGAATTATAATTCTAGTTCAAAACTAGTTCATTTCGATAAAAATCTATTTTTATCTTTTCAAATATGGAGTTTTTCATCCCAATTCTTCACAAATCATTTCTTATGATTTTACACAAATTATTACTATTTTTAATAATTTTATCAAGGCCCGTACAATCGATTTCTATCAACGGCCATCGAACTGCACTTACAACGACCTTTTCCAAATTTGATTTGGACATAATTCCAAATCCAACCATTAGATTTTTAATTTCTAATATTCGTTAGAAAGCTCTTTTCGATACGAACCCAACAGTTCCAGTTTTAGGAGGATCCGACGGTCGGATCTCCCATAATATCCATTTGAAGTCAATGGTCGAAATTCGCGAACTACCGCGGCGCGACGCGTTCTATTCAGGCCATTATATATCTATACTTTATTATAATTGCTGAGTTTGCATTGGACTCTCTCAGGCCTTCTCACAATCTTAAGCTCAACCGTCGCGCCCACTAAATCGAATAAATCGGAGGCGAAAAAACGCGTTGTCCTTCTTCCCAGTTGAACGATCTATTTCTCTACCCAACTTACGCTAAGCTATCCAAATCGTTCCTCTTTTCCTTCAGCTTCTGTTGTTACTTTCTTTCATCTAACCCCGTCTGCAACCTAGCCCTAAATCGAAGGCGATCAGGTTTTCTCCTTCTGAAGCCTCACTCCACTGCTTCCGTCTGGTCCTTCGGCTTTCTTCCGTGCAGATCGAAATCAATGGGTGCAAATAGATTATCAGGTTTGTTATTCCTAGAACTAACCCTAATTAATAATTTATCAAATTGCGATCTTTATTTTAACAGTGTTTCCATGCTTTAATTCCTTCCTCCAATCACCTTTTACCTAACCCTAATTTCAGGATGGAGCGTCGTCAAATTAGACCTAGGCCAGGTGCTCCTACTTGAGGTGAAAAACCTAACATACATGCCTTTTGTCTATTTTTATTTCTTATGTTATCATTCTATGATTCATTTATTTATACAGGCTATAATTAATCCTGTTGAAACTGTTGTATGACAATACCAAGATGTTGAACTGCACAAATTTAGGTTCACATCTTTTGTATTTTATCTTATTTTATGGTATTTGTGTTGCATTTGAATTGATTATTATGTTAGCCAAACAAATAACCGTTATAGAATGTTTACTTCAAACACTATGTTCACCCTTCAGTTTTGCAGACAAAGAAGATTTTTCTATTCATGTTTCTTCTGATAAGGTCACTACGTATCTTTGTGCTTTATCCTCCACCTAATGGTAAACACCCCTTGGGACCCATATTCATTCTGTTTGTGGTAGAAGATTATTTTATGTTTTTGTTTTTATATTTAAATTCGGTTTGACCTTATCGTTACAAGTGCTAAGAAATTTGATTTTATATACAGGACTAAGAATTGAATTTTCATTATCTAACAGCAAGATTTCTTTTATTCTTTGTTTTGTACTTTACAGGTAAGTTTCTTCTTCGTTGTTTCAGTCCACCAACATTAGAGGCCATTGTTGCTATGGTTCTTCTTTTGCAATGGTACTTAAATTTTCTCTTATTTCTCTTATTCTTGCTTACTGATTATTTGTCACAGTTCTATTTTTAAGTTAGACTATATTATAGCTGCTAAGATATTTGATCTTACATACAAGATAAAGAATTGAATTTTAATTTCTGTAAAGGCAAGATTTGTTTTGTTTTGTGAACTGTAGGTTATAGGTAAGAAGTTGTTGTTGTTTTTTTCCTCAGCCCATCAGAATTGGAGGTCGTCTCTAAGATTATGTTGCTGTGATGGTATGTTTTTATTTATTTTTCGATTGTCGATAAATCAAAAGCTAGAGGCAGGGCAACAAACGGAAATTTATATGATAGGCTCAAGTGAGTCAAAACCGATATTAGCATGACCATGTAAAGGCCATTAACAAAGTGTTTCACTTAACAAATGTGCATCATTTATTAACATGGTTAATTAATATATATCATAGATTTTATATCTGTTTCTACAATTTGGATGGTACACATTACTGCTAACTTAGTGCGCACGTTGGTCATGCCAACAACCAGACTTTTTAGCAATGTACATTGGTAAATTGCTATTTAATAATAATTTATATATACAACATAAACACTGATCTTTGCGGTAAAATGTCTCTTTGCCATTAACATAGTTCCATATTAGAACAAGTTCAAATCCAACCAATATAATGCCTATATCCTTGAGGGTGAATATTTGTATTAATCCATGAGTTAAATAACATTGACAAAGGTAAGTAAGTTTTCAAATAATTTATTACTGTTCAACGTAAATTTGTGCAGATGTTTGTTATTGATACGCGTTCTATCTTATTATCTTGAAACTTAAATAAATATGACTATAGCAGGCGAGTTCGACTTAGTATGGGCTCTTTCGAGAACTTAAACCAACTAAAATTGCAATTTATTATATTTCCTAAGGATATGGGGGATCTGCACTCACATATAGTTTAAAGACGTATATTAGTTCAGGGAATCAAGTTGCCTGCTACATTGGATATTCCCTTACTCTGTAGTTGTCAAGAACAGAATATATTTACTGCATGCTTGGTGGTTTTATGAAGGTTCTATAATTGAATAACAATTTACGACAATATGCAATGGTTGTAGCTAGCTCAGTTTATGTAATATATTAGTCCTTTAATTCACTACAACGGTGGAACTTCTATGTTTAATGCATTGATGGAGGTTCTCATTATAATATTTTCAATGTCCTCTACTTTGAAGGTTCATTTCCTTTTTAGAACCTATTTATATCATACATTGATTGGTGAAATGGTTTTCAACTTTTAACAACATTGTAGGCAGGATTAGAACATATTAGTTTTACCTAGAAGTCTTGAACTTATCAAAATATTGAACTACTTTTTAAACACCATACCACCAACTGGATTCCCACTTCGATTTAATCAACTTCGTTCGAATAAAAATTACAAAATAAAAAAATAAAAATAAAAATATTATCATTGATAAAATTTTCCTTATAATTATTTTTGTTCAGGCCAACTGTTCATGCCGGCTTTTGAAATAAGCTATACTGATATCGTCATTGTCTTTTCTTGCAAGTTCATCCCATATGCCACCATAAAATCTCTCCATTGATGTGCAACTCCATTGAACTAAAGAAGTCTGTTAGCACCATCTTATGACGCAACTTGGAGATATTCAAAATAGTCAATGGTGAATGTTAATATTTCCATGTTCAAAAAGTATAATGATCGTTGAAATGTTTTACTTGATTTTTGATTTGTCTATATCAATATCAGTTTTTTTTTAAATATCAAGATTAGATTTGCACCAATAAAAATCTGATGTGGGAGACATTATGTTAACATTTCTTGGGACCTTAAAATGTTAGTTTCATCTCAATTTATGTTGGATAATATATTCTTCGTATATGGGTATTTGTGCCTTACCTGAACATATTAAACAATATCCATGTTCGATTAATCGTTGTAGTGCCTATACTCATAATCTTTGATGCATTTATGGTTACTAATTTGTGGTGCTCAAGTTATATTGTTTTCGAATGTGCATGTATGTATTTAATAAAAAGGTAACTGGCACTAATATAAAAATACTGTATAACTAACAAAAGTTTACACGCTTTGTAATATTAGACTATATAGTTTATGTAACATATACAATTCATATTAAATATGGTATGAAAGATTTGCATTCAGTTAATAAAATTCACACAGTAGACATATGATAACATAAAATCAGTGTTTCCAGATATAGTATAGAACACGGGGTTAGCACAATCCTAACACCTGCCCCCGATATATCTAAGGCTGGCACTTCTTTCTTATTTGTAAGCTCTCTTAATTTAATGTTAGGTTCATTCTAGATTATTTTTTCATTTTCGAAATAACTAATATGTAATGAAATACTTTTTTCTCTTTTATGTTTTAAGACAGTTACTTTATTTGTTGCCTGATGTATCTATAGCGCCCAAACAATTTGGATTCATTGGACTGCCCATTTAATTATTTATTTATTTATGCTTGATATCAATTTCTCAGTAGTTTGCTCTAATAACAAGCTTTTAACTATTTTTTCAATGACTAAATGTTTGTTTTTTTAATTGTTTGAAATTATTGCATGTGATCCATTCAGCAAATAATTCTTGGTTAAGCTTTCAATTATTAGAAGTGTTATGCTATTTATCGTTATATTAATAATATTGCATTCATGTTTACTAAGTTACAAAGAACGTTTAATGTAAAAAATTATGATTAATAAATAAATGCACCACACAATATACAAATTTAAAAAGTTTATTTAAGAGAATTAAATGGTGGGTTAACCACTGCTTTTACTATCAAAGGGTAAACAGTAGCTTAACCACTCTTTTTCAATGCTTTTTTGTTTTGTTTTTTAATATCAAATTCATTACTATATTGGATTATAAGATAAAATTCCACCCAGTTATGATCATTGTAATTGAGCATCGTAGCATGAGTGTGTATGAGTTAGAAGGGAGATATGAGGTATTTTTAAACTTCAAACATTTGATGTAATATAATAATTTGATAATAGAAATAACGCAAATGGTGCACGATTGTTATGTGCTATAGTAACATCTTAAATTTTGTGTTTTGATTACGATTTTGGTGTAGCTTAACTATAGCCCGATTGGAGAAAATGTTGTGTCAAGTAGAGGCATGATCCAAGATTACATATTTGATATTTTGAGCTTTATCTTTTTTATACTAAATAATCAATAAAAAGAATCACTAATCACATTCCTGGATCCTATGTAAATTACTATAAACATTTATTTTGGTCTACTGATGTACTAACAAGATATTTAGCTTTTGGTCTTGCTGTATGCACGTATGGGTTATTGTTTATCAACTTATTTTCCAATATTATTGCATGCATCATGTGTACCGCAGTAACTTAGAAAATGGTTATGTTAGCACAAAAATATGAAGGAACACAGCTCATTTTTTTCCCTCTTTTATTATACAACTACTTAGAAAGAGCATGAAATTTGTGTTATTAGTCTTCCAAAATTTATCATGGGGACTCAATTAGTACACGCTGCACCTGAAATTAAACTCAAAACCTGGAATAACACACAATCCAACATCTGCATGATATAATAACATTTTTCCATAATACCATACAATGAGAAAATTGAGATGAGATAATTTGTAACCGTCTGTTTGCAATGTTGTTATTGAATTCACACCATATTTTGAAGGTAAACCTTTTGTCTTTTACGATGCTAATGGTCAACTCATTTTTTGTATTTTTGCACTTGGTGAATAATTAATATGTTTGCTCACAATTCCAGTTTAGAAAAATATTAACTCAAGTTATTTATGGTTTCGTGCCGGAGAAATGTCCAAGTTAAACAAGTCAATGTTGCCTTTAGAGGTGTTCTCTCCACCATCTACCAGTAGAAGGCTGCAGCTTGGAATGCAAATGCAGCTCTTGATGTTTGTACTCACATTCACGTCGTACTTAGCATTCCATCCCCATTTATATCTGGGATCTCTTCTTGCTTATCGGCAAGCTTTCTTAGTTTGACTTTTTTTTGTTATTTTGAAAATAACCATATGAATTGGAATAAATTTGCTCATATATTACTATTTTTTTGGCGATAATTGCTTCATTTATTACCCGATGTAGCTAAAGGGACTAAACAAGCTAGATTTAGTAGATTGCTAGGTTATTTTATTTCTATGTTTGATATCAAGTTCTCAGTACGTAGTTTTTTATATATAGACATACTTTTAACCTTTTTTTTTTTCAAAACAAGCCATTGTTCTTTATTACTTTATGGAACTATTGCATTCTACTTGGTCAGCTCATAATTCTTACTAAAGATTTCAATAAGCAGAAGTGTTATAATACTATTTATTTGGTTAGTAATGTTGCATTCATCAAATAAAATCATCTGTACCCAAAATTGTCTGTCCGTCTATACACAACCAATCAGCACCCCTTGAATTCCACCTTTTTTGCAATTAAACCCTCTTTTTTTCTTTGATTTAATTGCAAAAAGATGGGAATCAGACATTCTGATTGGTTGGGTACAAAAGGACAGAGAATTTTAGATATAGAGGATTAACTCTCCGCATTCATGGTTATTAGGATATAAAGAACATTAAATTTAGGAAAACGATGATACATAAAGAAATGCATCAAGTAGATTAAAATTTTAAAAGTATATTTAGGAGAAATAAATGATGGCCTAACCATTGTTTTTTGTTATTAAAGGATAAACCATAACTTAACCACTCTTAGTTGAATGCCTTTCGTTGTGTCTTATCGTTGAATTCACCATTATATATAATTACAAGTTTAAATTCCACCATATAATACGTTTTATCATTGTTTATTGAACAAAGTGCTATGAGTTAGAAGGGGGATGAGAGGTCTTTTGGAATTTCAAAACTTTCATTATGACTGAAGTAATATAATAAGTAACAGAAATGATGAAAACGGTGTATCATCATTATGTGCTATAATAACATCTTAAATTCTGTACTTTGATTACATTAATGATGTAGCTTTACTACAGCTTGATGGGAAAAGCGATTTATCAAGTAGCGGCATGACCCCTTGATTATATATTTCAAAATTTGTGATATTAAAAATGAAAAATCAATGAAAAGTAAAATATTTCGGAAAGCTAAAAATACAAACAACTTCAGGAAATTATATGTTCTTTAAAAAAAAAAAATCAAATACTTGAATATAATTATTGACTGGTCTTTAAACTGTTACTTAACTGCTAAAGTTTCTCCTATTATAAGTAGTTAGAAATTTTCTGCTTGGTTAGTTTTTGTTTAAAATTGTCTTAGGCTTAAATTTGACGCAACTTTTTGTTTTGACCGCGGGTTTAAACTTCATAACAAGCCAAGTTAGCTGTCACATAAAAGAAAATTAGACTTCTTACATTTCTACATTCTGTCAAATAATGCATGCATCAGAATAGGGAAAAACAAAACATCACCATACAGTATGCCATGCTCCATTTTTAGATTCTTCTTACAGCTGTAGTGTCTTCTTACAGCTTTACACGTGTGGAGCTTGAGATTTACTGGTGCACACCTAGGAAGCATTTGTATTAGGTGATTTGCATCTCACTATTTCAGTCATCCTCCCAGCTTGATGTGTAATGTGGAATTTCAGGTTAAATTTTCTAATGAACACAGCAAGCTGCTCCTTTAATTTTTTCCCCATTCTTTGAGCCTATTCATAGTTGGTCATTGCTGAGCTTGGTGGTTTGTATGAAATCATGTTATTCCAAGATTTAATAAAAAACCGCATGACCTTATTATAATTCTTTCAAACTGTATTTTCTTAGCATTAACCACACATCCAGTACACAACCTATTCCACTTCTCAGCGTGGACAAGAGAATTGAAATAAAATTAGATTTGGCAAAGAATGTTTTTTTAATGAAAATAAAATCACGACGCCTACTATCCCTTTCCTATTCTAAAACTGGTAATTTTTTGTATAATCTGAAAAATATTCTAAAATAATCTCTAATTTTCAATGTAGGGAAAATTTTAATATGACTATCAATGTTTTAAATAGGGGTATAATATGTAATTTGTTATTAGTTGTGTTCATTATTATACCCCTATTTAGAAGACTCTGTTTTTTGGTGATTTATGCAGAGCAAGACACGAAGGTGGGGAAGCGCAGGATAAATGAGTTGGTTGGAATACTATTTTAGTACAACGGAGGCTGTCTTATAAGCTCATTCGCTTAGCCTTCCAAGTAAGTTCATATCCACTTTATTGTAATGATTTAGGGAGCCCTCATTGTTTTGCAACTGAGCTAAAAAGGGAGACAAGTTGTTGCATTCATGATAAAACATGATGAAACTTTTCTTCTGTCAAATTTTTGTACTTTTCTTTATTTTTTATGCATGTTTGATGGTTGGAAAAATGGAGAAATCGACTCAATTTTTTAATGAACAAGTAATATTTGTTACCTTTTTTTTGAATGTGCATGAAAATATTCATGAATAATTTCATTTGGTGAATTAAGCTTTCAGACCTTATTGTTTTCCAAGGTGGTACAAGCTCTACATGTGTCAACAATTCTAATAAGTTAAACTACTTTTGGCCTATATATGTTTACATATATAGTTCTTTTATTTGTTCCAATGATTTCTTGTGATGAAGTGTGTAACTTTCATGCGTACAACCATTTACTGTGATCTATTCCAAGGTATGTACAAAATAATATTTCGTTTTACCAGCAATAATGTGAGGCTAGAAGCCACAATTAAATTTATGGATTTAAGCTAATATTTCCATTAAATAACCACATGAACATTCTTAAGCAACTCTATTTTATGAAATATAAAAGAAACTTATGTGATTGCAGAATTGCCCAACTCAAATGGCATTCAAAGCATATGTGTAATTCAAGATATTGCCAAAGTTTTTTTCACGTATACAATGGTGTTGTATAACCAATTGAGTACTATGCTACATAAGTAGATTCTGAAGTAGTGGATCTTTTGAATTATTATCGGAAAAATACAATACTTGATGCCCAAAAAAAAAAAAAAAAAAGTTCAATCAATACTGATTGCTCGACTGGCATCCAACATCCATTCACTGCATGAGTGAAATAATTGTTACAAGGTGGAATCATTGTTTGTTGAATATATTAATCCATGATTATTTTTTAGCCTACAAGAGAATAGTTGTTATTTCATTTGCTGATATACCTTTTCAATCAAGCTAACATAAATGTGAGTTATGTTTATTTTTGTGCTTACACCACGGATTAACCCACCCCCAAAGTCCGGAAAACCGTGAGAGTAGTACTAGGATGAGAGACTGACCTAGGAAGTCCTCGCGCTTGAGTACGGGAGCCTTCGGCACTGGTTATCCACCTTACACCACGGATTAACAATACTACTATGTGAATTTGCTTAATAGCATTTAAACAAACTGATTTCACTTTATCATTACTTGCTGCAAAAGGTTTTTGTTTTAATAAAATATTAGTCACTTTGGCAGCTTGATGCAAATGGTCGTTACAAGGTTTTGAAAAGTATTACTTACAGAAGCATAGGTGTGTTTGGTTTTTATTTTTTTACTTTGGGTTTTCATACATACAAAAGTACGAACAAAACCCACGTATCGTGGAAAACGATCGTTTTACAAAATAAATTTAACATACAAAACAATAACGACTTATCGTTTTTAATATTTTGAGAAACAACGGAAAATAACAATGTTAAATTCATCCATTCACCGTCCCTGTGTCCCTTCCATAATTCCTTGCGTTTTTGGTCCGTCACCTTCATTATTCTTCAAATCTTCGCATCTTTTGAAATTTACGTTGAAAACTCAAAATAAATCAAACACTACTTTAGTGTTGCATCAGGTTGCCTTAATGTTTTAAACTTAAAACAATGTTGCTTTATTTTTTGGGATATTTTTATTGTCAAAACTGTCAGATGTTGTAATTGGTATTTTATTAACAATTTGTATTCCTATTGATCATGGGTTTGTGGAGTGTTCTATCCGTGAATTTTTAAGTTAAAAAAAAACATATATTTTTGAGTTGAATCCTGTAACAATGTAGATGATGATGATGATAGCGTCATGAAAGTCTTCTTCTTCAAGATAAAACGACATATATAAGCTATAGCTGCTTTAATGCAGTAGCAATACATACAAATTAAATATGAGGATGACTGACAAAAGAAAAAGTCTATAAGAGATTGATGGATACAAGCGTTTTCATTTTGGCTAATATTTGTGCTAGATCTTATTATTACAGCACTGTACATAATTGTCAAAGAGATTCAAAATAATTAAGGTCACCATCGTAATTGTTACCATTGTCTTTCAGTTTTAATATGGATGTTATGAATTAGTCAACTAACCAAAATACTATTAACTTTTATCATCTTAAGCTCATAATGGTTTTTTTAGTTGATGTGTACACATGCACGTTTATACGTGGTTTTTAGTTTAAAGGACAAACTTAAAGAAGATTTTGATGAAAATTATACAAAGTTTGGTTTTTAGGGAGAAGGACATATTTTAGTGCAAAAGAGGAATTCAGGGGGCCCACTATCATTTTCCCTTTTACACTAAAATGTGCCATTTTGGCTAAATTCCAAACATTGTATAATTTTCACCAAATTTTTGGCTAAGTATGTCCTTTAGACTATTTTCCACGCGCACACACGCACGCGCGCGCGCACACACACACACACATATGTATATATATATATATATATATGTATATATATATATGGGGTGGCTATCGAAACACAAAATAGACAGAAATTTGGAGATATTGCATCTCGACTCTTGATCATTTTGTCTTTATATGAAAAAATGGAAATTAGGGGGCAATCCAATGATGGAGTGTTGTGTCATTAATTCGTGGAAATGTTTTCAACACATTTCATTCAAAACAATATAAACTACAACAAATACAAACAACAAAAGAAAATAACAATACATTGAAATTTCTAATGCTTGAACATGGTTGTAGGTAAAATAATCAAAGTTCATTTCTGATAATACTGTCATTTGAGGTCCAATTCAACTGAGTTATTGTTTTTTTTACATTTTGATTGTGTATTAAGATGCAGAACTTAAACATTTTTTTTTTTTGCTATTTACTAGCATGCTATCTGAAATTCATTCAACAAATAGTAATTTAACTTTCATTTTTTGTACGAATTCAAGAGTTTTGTACTAAGTTGAATGTCTCCCACTAAAGATATTGATAGGAAGTTAAAAACTAACAATAATAATATCATTAACATTATAAACATCAATATGAATATCAAGCAGCCCGTGTGCGAAGCACGGGTTCGCACTTGTATATATAATATTATATATATTTCGTCGATTTCCTTTTAAAACGTATTTTATAAATCGTTTTAAATTCGTTTTCAAAACGATTTCAACATCCTTTTCAAATTCATATCAAAATTGAATTTTACCTTACAAATTCGTTTTAAATTCATTTCAGATTGCTTTCAATTCAAATCGATTTTTAATTCAATTTCAATACGTTATAAATTCAATTCAAAACGATCTCAATTCTATTTCAATCTAATTCAAATTTCAGTTCTTTTCAATTTAATTTGAATTTCAATTTATTTCAATTTAGTTCGAATTTCAATTCATTTCAAAATATCAGAATTCGAAATCACTTTTGATATTCATTATAAAATGAATAAAATCGATATAAATATCGTTCACGTCAAAATGGCGTCAATCTAATCAACACGGCTTAATATATTTCTATATTTCTATTCAAATATTTCTTTTTCAAATATTCTATTTCAAAACTGGAATGAGGCCTAATCAATTACCATAGATTTTATTTCTATGGATTTCCATACAACGCATGTATATATCAACAACGACAAATAATCAACCATCATCCAAAGTGCAATCTACACTATATAAGTATCAAATATAAATATTTAACGCTTATAACAGCCTGTCAATCAATCGATCGACATACAACTAATTATTGGGACTAGTGTATGTCATATATCATCCCAATACCCGTGTGGGGTTTCAAACAATACAATATAGATTTTATTTGTGCAGTTGGGCGATATGTAAAATTTATCGTCCCAATCGATATCAATCAAATGTGTGTATATAAACAAATCGTCCGATTTGTTATATTTATTTATTTCCTTTTATATACACGTTAAAAATTCTATTTTTAACTATAAAATATTTTTAACTATATAAATATTTTATTTCATTCCACATCACACAATCAACTACACATCAAAATCAAACAAACAAACAAGCCGTCCATGGTCTGTGGACGACGGGTGTCGGGTGCTACTAAACACCGTCTGCATCCTAGTATATATTTTAACTAGAAAATTAAATTAAAGGTGAGAAGTTCTCACCAATAAGCTAAACCAAACGCCACGACTCTTCATATGTGGAAAATCTTCGCTGCGTTTCCCATTGGTTCCATCACACTCTGTTTCACACGATATATATAAAAATCACATTTTTAACATCGATACATGTATAGAGAAGATTATATTTTTACAACACTGTTTATATAGTAAAGATTATATTTTTACAACGCTATATATATAGTAATGATTATATTTTTACAATGCTATATATATAGTAAAGATTATATTTTTACAACGTTATCTATATAGTAAAGATTATATTTTTACAACGCTATTTATATAATAAAGAATCGTATTTTTGTTATGTTATTCATATAACAAAAATCAAATTTTACAATGATGTTCGTAAAATAAAAATCAAACCTTTCACAATGATGTTACTATTATATTCAAATTAGTATTTTTTTATACAATGCTTATAAACAACTTTCATATTTTAAAACTATATTATGTATATTCAGCTTTCAAATTTTTAAAACAAAAATATATACTAATTTTCAGTTTTCATTTTCATAGATTTTTTTTAAAACAATAAGATTATATAAATAAACAATTAAAAATCTCACTATTCATTGTCGTGCTGCTTAAACCCGTCATCCTTTGCTAGGTGTAACAACCCGTATTTTCAATAACCTGTTATAACATAAATGGAGGCAGAATTAAACTGTAAAATCTGAATCAAGGGAAACGGGCTATGCCATTTCGTTCGTCTCGGAAAAATACGCGAAATAGAGTCCGAGTTTTCGAAAATCGGAGCCCGTATGAGCAAGATATGGCCTCGCGAAGTTTCACGAAAAATTCCCAAATTAAAGTATACTTAATTAAGTGAAATGGGTTGCGCAGAGAAATATATATATATTGATATATATATATATATAATTGAAAATTTAATAAATAAATATGCAAAAATGCTCAAAACAGCGAATTGGGAGAGGGGAATAACCGAACCGGCCGATTTTTTGAGGTCGACCCGAGCCCGCTGGGTCGACTAGGGGTTAATCCAGGTTGTTTGGCTGTCAACCCGTGGGCCGATTCGCTCAAATGCAGATTTTGCATTTGGATGGTTCTCATGGTTCATCTTTAATCTAAAGGCCCTAGATGGTTCCTACACTTGACTTCTTCCCCAAGACATGCTTTGATGGCTTGGATTGAATCTAGGTTTAATCCTATGGCCTAAAACACTTGCCTAATCTATAAATAAGACCCTAACCTATCCTAAACCCTCATTATTCACTCATGTAACTAAACTATGGCAAAATTTCTACTCTCATGGCCTCCACTCAACTATCCTAGCCTCCATTTCATTTCTATGAAAGGTTTCATGATCATGAGAGTGTTAGAGAGTCCCTATGTTAGTATGAGAGCTTCTCAAGTTGATTTCAAGGCAAAAGCTATGATCTTTGTTCATAAAGATGGTGTTTTTAGTGATTTGGTGCATCCATCTTTGGCTTTTTGGGTGATGGCATCCATAGGCTTCATCATAAGCTTTGGTTTAATCGATTTAGGCCTTCATAGCAAGGTAAGCCCTTCCCTACTCTTAGGTATTAACTATGAAGTTAAAAGTTCATGTTGAAAGTTTGGGTTTGATCATTGAGAATGATGCATGCTATCATGTTATGCAAGTTTATGAAGTCATTATCTTGATCTTATGAGCTAAAAGCCACAACCTTTATGTTGAAATGTTGCATTATGCAACATGAAAACCTTCATAATCATTATGTCAACTTGCATATGAAGTCATAACCCTTATATGATGATATATGCGAGTTACTAGTCATCATTCCATGTCTTTTGTCACCATGGTTCGCTTATGTACCAAGTTTGGGTTTATGCATGTTTTTGTGAGGCTTAAGAATGTAACATGCAAGCTAATGACCACATTTGTGCCTCATTCGCCACCATGATTAACTTGTGGCTTAATATCCATTTTTGTTATGCCTTTGCCAAGTCTCTTCTTTTAATCCATTACGTGGTTGCGAACGTACATGCGAGTTTAAAAAGCGTTGGGTTCACATTATGGGAAAACATAATGACATGAATATGACTTGGGTAAATGGGTATAAACATGACAACATGTAACGTTAAATATGACATGTGTTTATACTTGAAAACATAACTTGAAATGTAACATGGAAGTTGACATGTAAGTATGCATAAAAACATAAGCTTGAGAATTTACCTATTAAGTTAGGTCTACCCATTGGGAATTTACCTATTAAGTTAGGTCTACCCAATTGCTTGAAAACTTGACTATGAACATGACACTAGACTAAACATGAAAGTGGCCAACTCGAGGTTGGGTTGAGTTTGCAACGTAAAACTACCCGGAACCGACCGGCCTAACTAGTAGTTGCAAACAATAGGACTCAATGTGAGAAGTTGGTCATGTTGTGCTTGAACCCGAGGTTAGACCAAGTTGTGGTGTAAATCTACCCGGACCCGCCCGGCTTAACTAGTAACCACAACAAAGTCTAATGTGAGAGGTTGGGGTGCATTAAATAATTAATGCCACATAATAGGGTTAAGTTAATTTGATTAATGAGGCTTAACCAAATATGACATGGACAAATGGGTTAAGTAATTTGATTAGGCTAATGATACTTAACAAAACATGACAGGGTTGGGTAGGTTAAGTAACTTGATTTGCCTAACGACACTTGACCATTTTTATACGACGAGGGGACGGGATTAAGTTAACCAACACTTAATCAATCCAACGCGATAACTTGATAAGGTTAAGTAAATTTTCTTAGTAACACTTAACCGTTTAATACTGTTAATGGATGGGGTTAAGTCAACTCAGGCCTAACTAATCTAAACATGGTAATTGGACGGGGTTAAGTTAATTTACACT
Organism: Allium sativum; assembly: GCA_030737875.1. Lineage (NCBI taxonomy): Eukaryota > Viridiplantae > Streptophyta > Magnoliopsida > Asparagales > Amaryllidaceae > Allium > Allium sativum. The sequence goes on from JASFAX010000025.1 coordinate 18,725,939, forward strand.
TAACTAATCCAACTCGTTAGTTTGATGTGGTTAAGTGACCTATACTTAACCAATCTAACGTGAAAACATGATAAGGCTAAGTCACGAATCACTTGAATACGCTTGACCGATTTGACTCGGTAATTTGACAAGGTCAAGTTAATTTATATAATTAACCAATCTAAAATGATAATTAGATGAGGTTAAGTTATGGATTGCTTAATATACTTAGCCAACTCGACACATGGTTTGTAGGGTTAAGTCTTGGACTTGGATACTTAGCCAATTTTGACATGGTTTGTAGACGGGCTAAGTTATGAACTTAAGTGACACTTAACCCATTAGATAAACCCTAATTCGGAGGATTAGGTAAATAACCATAGTTAACAAGGATTATGGAAATAAGGCTAAGTGGTAAACCTTAGTTAAGGGAAACTAAGTAATAATTCTTAGTCAAGGAAATTTGGACCATTTCTTAGATAGATTAGTAACCCGATACGTTAGGTCAACGTTTAAGTATGCGTGTAGGAGTAGGCTATCTGATTTAGATAAAGGCTCCAACGAACTGGGTAACGAAGCAGCGGCTTCGGGGAACGTGAGGATATTCTTGGGATCCCTCTGTGAGCTGCCAGGTCAATATACTAGGCTCACGAGAGGTTGAGGTCTGCGGTAGAAGAACCAAGAATATGCCTTGGTTGCTATGCGAGCGACCTAAAGACTGGGGTGGATAGCAGTGAGTCGACGAATACATAAGGTGCCCGAGATAGCATGTTCGTCGATCATCTACCATCTTGAGTCAAGCGTGTACGTACGGAAAGGCAGGGAACACCCAACAGACCATAATTGCTATCTAATTATGGGTGAGGTAGGCCGTAGGATGTGGGCTGGCCGGAGTGTAGTTCTCATGCAAGATTTTCTCTTGTGTTGCCTTTCGCTAGTTGAGGGAGGGGTCTCGTGGGACCATAGCCACGTGTAGAAAAGCAGACCTTAGCATCTGCATCGGCAGATAAATTGAAAGCTCCCGACCGAGTCCTGTACTTCTTGATTAGCCCTGTGACAGGACTCGGGTAGCACATAGTGATACATGTGCATACAGTCATAGAAAAACGATTGACGATGAATGCGTGGGAAAAAGGGCGTGGTTGAGGGTTAGCGTAATCCCTAGTATCCCTAGGTGGTTGAACCCAAACCGAAATACGAAAACGTGAGATAGGTAAGCATAATCCCTAGCGGTCCTAGGTGGCATAAATCCTAAGTGGACGCGCGTTAGTTCATGGTAAGGAAACACAACTAGATCAAGGGTTGCAGTCCAAAACAACTTCAAGGATAAAAACGTTTACATGGGAAAGCCCGTACGGCCTACGGCAAGGGACTGAACTAATACATGGAAAGAAACATACGAGTTGGGAAAACCTACATATGTTATATATTAGGTTGACATGGACCATTACATGACGTTGGGCAAGGGACATTCATGGTTAACACATGACGCGGGTTGGGATACTAGTACGAGAGGTGCAGAGCAAATATACATGTTAGAACCAGGAGAGATATACATGATAGAAACCGGGGGATGTTATACAGGATAGATACCTTGGGATATTATACTGGATAGAAACCTGACGATGTGATGCCTTGTTCTATCTTGACATCGTAATTTATCATGACACCTTAGTTTACTTGAGTTCAGTAGTTCATCCTGTTATTTTGATTTAGCTTATCTATCTTGTCATCATGCTTATGTTCATCTCAGTTTCTCATGGCAGTTAACTTTACTAGTTTTTATACTAATAGTAGATAGGGCTTACTCAGTCTTTTTGACTGACCCGTTTTGTTTCGCCTCTTTTCTTCCGTTTCCCCCCAGGTTACAGGGAGGAAATACTGTTGTTTAGTTTGGACTTCTTCTGCTTGAAGGTCATCATGGATGGCTTGGACTTTTCTTGGCTATGGCCACTTTACTGCTTTTTCTTGGGGAATAATTTATGAAAAAGTCTTTATGCTTCTTTATTATTGCAAGACAGGTTTTGATGTACTCTGATGTAAAAGGCTTTAGACCTTAATTATTAATGTTTATGAAAGTTCAATTTTACTTCCGCTATTTTATATGTTCTGTCTTGTGATATTTCTGTGCATGTTTACCAATAATGCCCCTCTAAAGCTAGTGCATTCCTTTGCGAGTGACCCTAGCGGAAGCGGGGTGTTACATTTGGTATCAGAGCAGAAGGTTACTAGACTGGGCAAAAGTTTTAAAGACCTTCTGAAAATTATTTGAAAAACCGTTTACAAAGAAGCATTTTTCAAGAAAATTTTCTTTTAAAAAGGAAAAAGGCTATTCCCCAAAGGCCATTAGCATTATCCTTGTTTCCTTGATTGAATCCCTTTTCCTTTCTTTCCTCCATCTGTAGTCACAGTGGTTTTGACTGCGACTAGTCTTTCTAGCTGCGTAAGTGTTTCCCGTACGATGGAGGTTGTTCTCGAGAGACCGTTGCAGAGTTATGCATGAAAGGATAGTAAGAACAAGGATAAAGGATACGAGCTCAGGGATAAGCAACATGTTGGTATGGCTGAGTCCTAAAAGGAGGGAGAAAGATGAAAAATGAAACCCATGACGAGAGAGTACCTTTGGCATGGTGAAACGGGACGGATAGTTAAGTATCATGGAACAGGGACAAGATCATTCGGAGGGCAATAGTATGCTCTCATTTCTAGGGTACCTCAGAAGGAGGGTAACGATCTTGTTAAAGGTTTAGCTTTTCTTCTCTATCATCCTGTCGGGACTTTGTTTTGATCACCGCATCTATTAAGTCCGCTTCGATAGTTGAGTCTCAGCACCTTAGTACTAGCGTAGTAGAGGATCCCGTTTTTGTCCCAAGTCCTATTGGAAGATCGGTCCATCTACTCATGGCTTGTTTGGATTTGAGAATGTCTATATCAAATGTTGAGCTTGGAAATAATGCTTATGTTTATAAGTTGTGGATGGATTCTAGGGATGAAGTGGTTATCCAGTAAGGGGTGCCACTCTCGGTTTTAGAAGGAGGGTAGTTAGACTCTTGGCTTGCTTTGGTAATACCCTTGAAGTATCGCGTAACCTTTTGGGTTCTGTCATGATTAGTTACTTAGAATCCCTAGATGCCTTTGTTGGAAATTAGAAACCCGATCGAATGGTGTTCGCTAATAAGACGGATGGTTTACTTCGATTATGTATGGGTTATGGGAATTACCCTAGAAAGTGCGAACGGTAACTTGTTTACTTTCTAAAGAAAGTTTTTCTACGTGGAATACCTTATGGTACAAGGTCCAGGATTCACTAGTGAATTTTGAGGGCTCGCATGGAATAATGTGTACGCAGTCCTGTTTGCGCCAAGTATTCTAGAAGGAGAATAAGTGCAAGTGGAACGAGAGGCGACGAGGAAATGAGTTCCAACTCATGTTATGGAAACAGGAAATAAGAAGCTGCGAAATCGTGAAGTAAAAGGGGCGGTCAAGGCACGATGGAACTAAGCTCAAGGCAATGCGACTCAGGAAACTGAAGACTAAATACGTGCATGATATCTCTTTTGGGAATATATCCTCGATCCCTGTTTTTTTCTGTTGAGCTTGCTTGTAGGCTATCTTTTATGGATATCCTCTCGGTCCTGTCTCTGTTACAAACCCCATACGGAGTTTGTTCTGTTTATCTTCTCGACCCTGTTTCAGGGAATCCTAGGTAGAACCCTATGGATGTAAACATGTATTTGAAACATGTTATGATTGATATGGTTGCAAATGGTTGCTCGTGGATGCGCGAATACACATTAGATACTAGCTCGACTCGGTCACACTTCATATTGCATATGCATGAGTATTTATACTTGTTTATGGATGAAATCGAATGTATTATCATGCGGTTGTTGCATATGAATGAATGATTGTGCACGCATATAGTATCTATATGACTAGGACTATTTGCATCCATGTTGGATTCATGGCACTATACATATTTTTGCATTAGAAAGATTATTCAGGCCTGATCATTAGCATTAGCTAAGGAACATGTACACACACGTTTTGCATATATTCATACAGCATTAGAAATCATCTAAGGACAATGGTTGCTTGTGGATGATGTTTTGAGTAGATGGATGATGGATGGTAGGATATGTTCTTCCTAACTTGGAGATTTCGGGGACGAAATCCTAAAAGGTGGGGAGAATGTAACAACCCGTATTTTCAATAACCTGTTATAACATAAATGGAGGCAGAATTAAACTGTAAAATCTGAATCAAGGGAAACGGGCTATGCCATTTCGTTCGTCTCGGAAAAATACGCGAAATAGAGTCCGAGTTTTCGAAAATCGGTGCCCGTATGAGCAAGATATGGCCTCGCGAAGTTTCACGAAAAATTCCCAAATTAAAGTATACTTAATTAAGTGAAATGGGTTGCGCAGAGAAATATATATATATATTGATATATATATATATAATTGAAAATTTAATAAATAAATATGCAAAAATGCTCAAAACAGCGAATTGGGAGAGGGGAATAACCGAACCGGCCGATTTTTTGAGGTCGACCCGAGCCCGCTGGGTCGACTAGGGGTTAATCCAGGGTGTTTGGCTGTCAACCCGTGGGCCGATTCGCTCAAATGCAGATTTTGCATTTGGATGGTTCTCATGGTTCATCTTTAATCTAAAGGCCCTAGATGGTTCCTACACTTGACTTCTTCCCCAAGACATGCTTTGATGGCTTGGATTGAATCTAGGTTTAATCCTATGGCCTAAAACACTTGCCTAATCTATAAATAAGACCCTAACCTATCCTAAACCCTCATTATTCACTCATGTAACTAAACTATGGCAAAATTTCTACTCTCATGGCCTCCACTCAACTATCCTAGCCTCCATTTCATTTCTATGAAAGGTTTCATGATCATGAGAGTGTTAGAGAGTCCCTATGTTAGTATGAGAGCTTCTCAAGTTGATTTCAAGGCAAAAGCTATGATCTTTGTTCATAAAGATGGTGTTTTTAGTGATTTGGTGCATCCATCTTTGGCTTTTTGGGTGATGGCATCCATAGGCTTCATCATAAGCTTTGGTTTAATCGATTTAGGCCTTCATAGCAAGGTAAGCCCTTCCCTACTCTTAGGTATTAACTATGAAGTTAAAAGTTCATGTTGAAAGTTTGGGTTTGATCATTGAGAATGATGCATGCTATCATGTTATGCAAGTTTATGAAGTCATTATCTTGATCTTATGAGCTAAAAGCCACAACCTTTATGTTGAAATGTTGCATTATGCAACATGAAAACCTTCATAATCATTATGTCAACTTGCATATGAAGTCATAACCCTTATATGATGATATATGCGAGTTACTAGTCATCATTCCATGTCTTTTGTCACCATGGTTCGCTTATGTACCAAGTTTGGGTTTATGCATGTTTTTGTGAGGCTTAAGAATGTAACATGCAAGCTAATGACCACATTTGTGCCTCATTCGCCACCATGATTAACTTGTGGCTTAATATCCATTTTTGTTATGCCTTTGCCAAGTCTCTTCTTTTAATCCATTACGTGGTTGCGAACGTACATGCGAGTTTAAAAAGCGTTGGGTTCACATTATGGGAAAACATAATGACATGAATATGACTTGGGTAAATGGGTATAAACATGACAACATGTAACGTTAAATATGACATGTGTTTATACTTGAAAACATAACTTGAAATGTAACATGGAAGTTGACATGTAAGTATGCATAAAAACATAAGCTTGGGAATTTACCTATTAAGTTAGGTCTACCCATTGGGAATTTACCTATTAAGTTAGGTCTACCCAATTGCTTGAAAACTTGACTATGAACATGACACTAGACTAAACATGAAAGTGGCCAACTCGAGGTTGGGTTGAGTTTGCAACGTAAAACTACCCGGAACCGACCGGCCTAACTAGTAGTTGCAAACAATAGGACTCAATGTGAGAAGTTGGTCATGTTGTGCTTGAACCCGAGGTTAGACCAAGTTGTGGTGTAAATCTACCCGGACCCGCCCGGCTTAACTAGTAACCACAACAAAGTCTAATGTGAGAGGTTGGGGTGCATTAAATAATTAATGCCACATAATAGGGTTAAGTTAATTTGATTAATGAGGCTTAACCAAATATGACATGGACAAATGGGTTAAGTAATTTGATTAGGCTAATGATACTTAACAAAACATGACAGGGTTGGGTAGTTTAAGTAACTTGATTTGCCTAACGACACTTGACCATTTTTATACGACGAGGGGACGGGATTAAGTTAACCAACACTTAATCAATCCAACGCGATAACTTGATAAGGTTAAGTAAATTTTCTTAGTAACACTTAACCGTTTAATACCGTTAATGGATGGGGTTAAGTCAACTCAGGCCTAACTAATCTAAACATGGTAATTGGACGGGGTTAAGTTAATTTACACTTAACTAATCCAACTCGTTAGTTTGATGTGGTTAAGTGACCTATACTTAACCAATCTAACGTGAAAACATGATAAGGCTAAGTCACGAATCACTTGAATACGCTTGACCGATTTGACTCGGTAATTTGACAAGGTCAAGTTAATTTATATAATTAACCAATCTAAAATGATAATTAGATGAGGTTAAGTTATGGATTGCTTAATATACTTAGCCAACTCGACACATGGTTTGTAGGGTTAAGTCTTGGACTTGGATACTTAGCCAATTTTGACATGGTTTGTAGACGGGCTAAGTTATGAACTTAAGTGACACTTAACCCATTAGATAAACCCTAATTCAGAGGATTAGGTAAATAACCATAGTTAACAAGGATTATGGAAATAAGGCTAAGTGGTAAACCTTAGTTAAGGGAAACTAAGTAATAATTCTTAGTCAAGGAAATTTGGACCATTTCTTAGATAGATTAGTAACCCGATACGTTAGGTCAACGTTTAAGTATGCGTGTAGGAGTAGGCTATCTGATTTAGATAAAGGCTCCAACGAACTGGGTAACGAAGCAGTGGCTTCGGGGAACGTGAGGATATTCTTGGGATCCCTCTGTGAGCTGCCAGGTCAATATACTAGGCTCACGAGAGGTTGAGGTCTGCGGTAGAAGAACCAAGAATATGCCTTGGTTGCTATGCGAGCGACCTAAAGACTGGGGTGGATAGCAGTGAGTCGACGAATACATAAGGTGCCCGAGATAGCATGTTCGTCGATCATCTACCATCTTGAGTCAAGCGTGTACGTACGGAAAGGCAGGGAACACCCAACAGACCATAATTGCTATCTAATTATGGGTGAGGTAGGCCGTAGGATGTGGGCTGGCCGGAGTGTAGTTCTCATGCAAGATTTTCTCTTGTGTTGCCTTTCGCTAGTTGAGGGAGGGGTCTCGTGGGACCATAGCCACGTGTAGAAAAGCAGACCTTAGCATCTGCATCGGCAGATAAATTGAAAGCTCCCGACCGAGTCCTGTACTTCTTGATTAGCCCTGTGACAGGACTCGGGTAGCACATAGTGATACATGTGCATACAGTCATAGAAAAACGATTGACGATGAATGCGTGGGAAAAAGGGCGTGGTTGAGGGTTAGCGTAATCCCTAGTATCCCTAGGTGGTTGAACCCAAACCGAAATACGAAAACGTGAGATAGGTAAGCATAATCCCTAGCGGTCCTAGGTGGCATAAATCCTAAGTGGACGCGCGTTAGTTCATGGTAAGGAAACACAACTAGATCAAGGGTTGCAGTCCAAAACAACTTCAAGGATAAAAACGTTTACATGGGAAAGCCCGTACGGCCTACGGCAAGGGACTGAACTAATACATGGAAAGAAACATACGAGTTGGGAAAACCTACATATGCTATATATTAGGTTGACATGGACCATTACATGACGTTGGGCAAGGGACATTCATGGTTAACACATGACGCGGGTTGGGATACTAGTACGAGAGGTGCAGAGCAAATATACATGTTAGAACCAGAAGAGATATACATGATAGAAACCGGGGGGATGTTATACAGGATAGATACCTTGGGATATTATACTGGATAGAAACCTGACGATGTGATGCCTTGTTCTATCTTGACATCGTAATTTATCATGACACCTTAGTTTACTTGAGTTCAGTAGTTCATCCTGTTATTTTGATTTAGCTTATCTATCTTGTCATCATGCTTATGTTCATCTCAGTTTCTCATGGCAGTTAACTTTACTAGTTTTTATACTAATAGTAGATAGGGCTTACTCAGTCTTTTTGACTGACCCGTTTTGTTTCGCCTCTTTTCTTCCGTTTCCCCCCCAGGTTACAGGGAGGAAATACTGTTGTTTAGTTTGGACTTCTTCTGCTTGAAGGTCATCATGGATGGCTTGGACTTTTCTTGGCTATCGCTACTTTACTGCTTTTTCTTGGGGAATAATTTATGAAAAAGTCTTTATGCTTCTTTATTATTGCAAGACAGGTTTTGATGTACTCTGATGTAAAAGGCTTTAGACCTTAATTATTAATGTTTATGAAATTTCAATTTTACTTCCGCTATTTTATATGTTCTGTCTTGTGATATTTCTGTGCATGTTTACCAATAATGCCCCTCTAAAGCTAGTGCATTCCTTTGCGAGTGACCCTAGCGGAAGCGGGGTGTTACACTAGGGTTGGAAATCGCGACGCCTACATCTGGCTTGGCGTTGATCTGAAGCTTCCACTCCAACCTCCTACGAAGACCGCGCCACCCCTAGAGTTCTGATGAACTCGACAGCTCCGGTGGCTCAGAATCGCCTTCGAAGGCGAGCTCTTCTGAGCTCAAAATCCCAGCGCCTCCGGCGATATTTTCCAATCATGACCGTTGGATTCCTCACCCTCACCAAGCGCTTCCATTTCCTTTTGGTTGATTCGAAAATGATAGTGCGGATTGGAAGATTTTTGAGGGGGGAAGATCGAACGCTAATCGTCGTTCACGAGATGGAGGCGGGTTCATGAAGTTTTGACCGTGGATTGAAGAGAATAGGGCTTTGACCCCTTTGCCTATTATTTGTATTTTTATTAAATAATATTTTAATTCTCTTATTGATTCGTTTTCGCTTGAACTCCAAATCAAACCCAACGACTGTCGTCCTTAGCTAATTACCCCCATTTTGAACATAATGGGATATGTTTCGTAACCCTATTCGGCTGTTACGGTCAGTTTTCATCAAATTTAAGATATAAATCAATATATTTTAAATTCAAATGCACATTTCAATTTACCGAGGTCACATATGGACTCTAAAAATTCCAAAAAAATATATCTGGCTTTGTTTTGTCGATACGGTCCCAACAAAAATGGTTTCGTCGAAAACCGAGGTCGTTTGCAAAATTTCCATTTTTAAGGGCCTGAATTCCATAGCGACTTTTCTGAATTTTCAACTGGACATATCTTTTGATTCCCGCTATGAAAGTTTGATTCTTCGGATTCGTTTGAAAGATATTCTCAAATAGATTCTAATGTTTTTGGTTTCGCTAAAATCCGGTTTATTTTGAATCCTGTACATTCATTTGAAATTTGAAATCGAAATATCGAACTACCGCGCCATTTTCAATTCCTTTTATAATTATAAATAATTATTTATATTCTAACGACGATCTGTATAAATATATACGCTCGAATTCTATTCAAAATAAATTTCTCATCGTTTTTTTTAATAATTCGTTTTAAATATTAAAAATTCACTAAAATTGCCAAAATAAAAATTTTAAATTGGCTCGGATTCCCGGGTTATTATATTATCTCTTCTAAAAGAGTAATTAACATAAAGAAAACATCGATAACAGTCAAAGAACAAAATTTTCTTTCTATAAGGTAATGAAAATGCTCTTTTTTTCTTCCATGTAGTAAGGACAAGCTAGACAACTAGCCGTACGTCGACCTAAAAGCATTGCATACGCAAGAAAATCACCGATTGTCCACGACAAAGATGTATACATTCGAAAGTTCTATGTTTCAACTTCTTCGTACCATAATGTTTTTAATTCTTCAATCAAAGGCTGTAGATAAATATATATTCCTTATGTTGGATCATCAGGACCAGTAACGGCAACTGTAAGAAAAAATTCAGTTTTCATACACATCCATGGGGTAAATTATAAGGTGTGACCATTATAGGCTAGGACGAATACATAGAACCAAACTGAGAAATTGGCGAAAATCCATCCGTACATAAACCAAGTTTAATATTACGACTCTCGGATCGAAATTAGGATATTTCTAATTAAAACGCTTCTATGCTTCCCAATCAGTTAAGAGTGTTAACATATCTTATTCTCGTTTTCTGAAACTATTCCATCTCATATGTTGCGCGGTTACAGAAGATGCATATAACCTTTAAATTTTAGGAGTAATAGGCAAATAATACATACATTTATACGAGACTTCCATTATCTTTTTTTCTTGGTTTGTACCTTTCCTGATTACATATTTTACAACTTTTAAGGTTGATATCTTCTTCCCAAAATAACATGCAACCGTTTAGACATGTATTTATTTTTTCATAAGGTAAATTAAAAACCGATGTCAGTTTTTTTTTTACTTCATAATGATTTTCGCACATTAAATTGTTGGGAGGCATATTCCAATTCGCAACTTGTACAAAAACTATAAATTTAGCTTTTGTGGGATTCTGTGTAGATTTCATCGCAATGTATTCAGCAATTACTAATAATTGGGTTCCTCTTCTACAACCTTCCCAATGGGGTTGCTTCACGACATCTAATAAATCATATAGTTTTTCCTAATATTTGTTTTTTCTTCTGCATTACCATCGTCATCAGTAAATTTAAGAACATGGAACACGTGCAATATCTTCAACCATATCTTCTACGAGATTCGTTGTAGCAATTTCTTTACTAACATCTCCTCAACTTCTGAGGATTAGATGCTAACTGTTCTCCATGATGATCCCAAACCAAATAGTTTGGCATGAAACTGTACTAACGCAGATGAACTATAACCATTTCTAGAAGCAAATGCTTAAACCATTTGTATTTACTACATAAGCAATGGATTTTTTTGTCGTCTCCATTATTATTTAAAGAAAAATCAAGAAATACGCTAATATCATTATTAAAATGTTCACTTATCGAGCCTCTAATTTCCATACCTTGTTTGTATATAGTTAGACACTTTTCTATGAGTTAGAAAAGCGCAAATTGTGTAATAATTACCGCAAGCGCACATGTATGTAGTATGCAGGTCAGACACGGGGAGAAAAAAATCAAATTAAATTATTTTAATAATTTCGTGGGCGAGTTAGACAATATTCGGAGATGTGATTTGAATAAAATTCAAATTGCAATTTGGTTCGAAAAAATCTAATTGAACCGACAACCAAGATTACAATTATCAATAAAAGAGAAAAGCAAGTAATTTAATTCACTACAGATTCGAATCTAGTCAAATCTATATTGAATTCAATAATTAACTAAACAAAGAAAAAAAATGCACGAATTGAAATTTTAGAACATAAACAACAAACAGAAAGAAAATAAAAATTAAGATTACCATTGAATCTAATTAGACGGTCAATAATTAATGAGAAAAATAAATACAATAATAATTTATGATCTGGCAAATTTAATTGACTAGACAACACAAATTATCGTGAAAATGCAAAAACAAAATAAAGGAGAAAAGAAAAACTTTACTAAGGAGAAGGAGAAAAGAATACATAAAAGGTACAGAATCTTGGAGCCTCCTGCTCCAAGCTCTCCAAGTGTATTTGCAAAATCCTGAACTACTTGACTGCCCACACAAATTTAGGCACCCAAGAGTTTAGGTAGAATAAAACAAAGTAAACTCCGGGTCAGTCATGGGACTGGTATGAGTAAAATAGTTTAAAATAGTTTGAACAAGTAAACGATATCTCATAAGACCACGCCGTATAACGAAACGGGTTTTTCCCTTATGATAATCCAAATTTTCTTTATATCAAAAACCTTTTGATATTATAATAATGTCTATCAACCGCAATATAATAATCATCTAGCAGAAACGCTTTCATCTCACGTTCTACATATGGTATACAATCAAAACTACAAGCACGTATTGGATAATGGATTTCCAACTATGACAAGGTATGGAACCACCTTCCGATCAGTGTACTCTAGGAACGATACACTGAAGTTCAACAAGAACATCTTGTAACTTAGCCACACATGACCGACCACTCATTTCGCTTGAGTGTATCGAATGTACATCACCAACGGTTGGGATTAGCAACCGTTCCCGTATATATATATGGGACATCATTGATAGATTAAAGAAGCAAATGAATATTCTCTAGATAGGTGATTATACACCCTACTTCGGTGCGACCGACTTTGTAACAACCCGAAAATCCAGGCCAGTTTAAAATTTTTATTTTGGCAATTTTAGCGGATTTTGAACATTTAAAATGAATTATTTTAAATAATATCGACTAGAAATTTATTTTGAATAGAATTCGATGTATATATTATATACGTCGTCGTTAGAATATAAATATTTATATATAATTATAAATAGAATTGAAAATGGCGCGGTAGTTCGATAATTCGATTTCAAACTTCAATTGAATGTACCGGGTGCAAAACAATCCGGATTTTAGTGAAACCAAAAACATTAGGATCTAATTGATAAGATCTTTGCAACGAATTCGAAAAATCAAAATTTCGTAGTGGGAATAAAAAGATATGTCCAGTTGAAAATTCTGAATAGTCGCTATGGAATTCAGGCCCTTAAAAATGGAAATTTTGCAAATGACCTCGGATTTCGACGAAACCACTTTTGTTGGGTCCGTGATGTCAAATTATTGCTAGGTTTCAAATTTCATAATTTTTCGAATCAATATGTGAGCGTGGCAAAGGAAAACGCGTTTGACCAGTTTCAGTTGATTTTAATCGACTGGAAAATGGTCATTTTTCCAACAGTCTCAGAATTCGACGAAACTAGTTTTGTTAGGACCGTATCGTCAATACGAAGCTAGAAAATATTTTTCAGGAATTTTTAGAGTTAGTATGTGACCCAGGTAAATTGAATTGCGCGTTCAAAATCAGTATATAGAGTTATATGTTGATTTTGACAAAAACTGATCGAAATGATCGAATCAGCCTACGATACATGTCCCATTGTATTCGAAATGGGGGTAATTAGCTATGGACGACAGGCGGTGGACCTCGTTTAGAGGTCATATGAAAAAGTCAACTTTTTGTAAATTAAATAAAAAAAATATTATTCTCTTTCCTCTCCCTATTCCTTTATCAGGCCCCCCCGATTCAAATCAAAATAAAAAAAAAGAGAAAGAAAAGGCAGAGCCGCCACCCCCAGTTGATCGCCACCCACGCCGGCGCAAGGCGCCGCACCTCCGGCGGTTCCCCTCCCCCTTCTCCACCTCGCGACCTCCCACTAACCTCGCCGCCCCTCGATTTCTGCCCAGACCCGTCGCCCCATCGCCCCTCCCCTCGACGACGCCGCACCACCCAAATCCGAACCCCCTCTGTCTCGCGAGATCCTCCGGCGCTGCCAACGATGCTCAAGTCCCCAGCGACGATGATGAAACCCCCCTCCTCTGAAATGCACTGTAAGTTTTAAATTTCGAATTTCATTTAAAAACTGATTTTTTTTAAGGTTAAAAACTGATTTTTCTTTAATTCAAAAACTGATTTAACTTTGAACATGAATAGGATTTTTCCTTTGAATATAAACATGATTTTACTTTGAACATGAATATGATTTCTACGAAGGAAGAAATAAAAATATGATCTTTCTTTAAAATAGAAAAGATTAGATTTTTAAAATAGAAAAGGCGAGATTTTTATATATTGAATAGCGAAGTAAAAATTCGATTTTTATATATTGAATAGCGAAGTAAAAATACGATTTTTATATATTGAATAGCGAAGTAAAAATTCGATTTTTATATATTGAATAGCGAAGTAAAAATTCGATTTTTATATATTGAATAGCGAAGTAAAAATTCGATTTTTGTATATTGAATAGCAAAGTAAAAATTCGATTTTTACATATGTAGTGGCTATGGGCAACGAAAGCGACAAAGAGGCGAGAACGATGAAGATTTCTATCAATGAAGAGTCGTGGTATTGGATAGCTATCGATGAGAATTTCTCACCTTTCAATTTCATTTTCTAGTTATATATATATACTAGGATGCAGACGGTGCTTAGTAGCACCCGACACAATCGTCCACAGACCATGGACTTGTTTGTTTGGTTGTGTAGTTGGTTATTCTATTTGGTTTGAATTGAATTGTTTGGTGAAATGAAATGGATTTGATTAATGTGTGAATGGCGTGGGCCTTCACTAGACCAGGGATAAGGCTAGGCCTCGTCCCGTTTCTAGTATCGTGCCGTTATGCCGCCGAAATTTCCTAAAAATAAATTGGAAAAATAAAAATATCATTTTATTTGATAAATGAAATGAATAGAAATTCATGTGTTAAAATAAAATATATTATCATTAAAAATATAATTTTTAACGTGAAAGTGAATAAATAAATATTTATAAACAAATCGCCCGATTTGTTTATATACACTGATTTGACTGATATTGATTGGGTCGATAAATTTTACACATCGCCCAACTGCACAACTAAAATTTGTGTTTGATTGTTTGAAACCCCAAACGGGTGTTGGGATGAAATTTGAAGTTCACTCATCCTGATTGATTAAATATGTCGATCGATTGATTGACAGGCTGTTATAAGCGTTAGATATCTATATTTGATGCTTATACAGTGTAGTGCACTTTGGTTGATGGTTGATTATTTTTCAATGCTATTATATACATGTGTTGTATGGAATCCATATAATTAACATTATATGGTGATTGATTGGGCCTCATTCCAATCGGGAAAATAATGAATATTTTAAAAGAAAATTCATGTGTTGAATATAAAAATAGTCATGTGTTGACGATGTTCCTGAGTTGAAAATATTTATGTGTTGTGTAAAATATTTTAATAATAAAATTCACATCTTTATCATATTTAAAATTAGAACTACTTCACGGTGGAGTCTAATTAAAATCAAATGATAGATACCATAGTTTTATAAAATATTTTTCATAACAAAAATAGTCGTGTGCTGAAAGAAATATAGATTCATGTGTTGAATAGAATAAATATTCATTTGTTGAATAGAATAAAGAAGTTTTTTTGAAAAATATAAAGCCGTGTGGATTTGAGATGCGCTATTTTGACGTGAACGATATTTATATCGATTTTATTCGTTTTACAATGAATATTGAAAAGTGATTTCAAAATCTAATATTTTTTAATGAAATTCAAATTGAATTAGATAAAAATTGAAATTGAAATTTTATTGAATCAATTTGAAATGAATTCGAATCGAATAGAAAATGAATTCGATTCGAATTGAATAGAAAATGAACTCAATTTAAATTGAATTAAAAACGAATTGAAATCGTTTTGAATGAAATGTAGAACGAACTGAAATTGAATTGAAATCAATTTGAAATAAATTCGAATTGAAGTAAATAGAAGGTGAATTCAAATTGAATTGAATTGAAACGAATTAGGATTTGAATTGAAACGAATTTGAATTCAAATTAAATAAAATTGAAATGAATTCGAGTTGAATTGAAATCAAATCGATTTGAAATTGAATATAGTGTTGAAATGGTTTTGAAAACGAATTTAAAACGATTTATAAAATACGTTTTAAAAGGAAATCGACGAAATATATGTAATATATATATTAAATATATAATGGCCTGAATAGAACGCGCCACGCCGCGGCAGTTCGTGAATTTCGACCATTGACTTCGAATTGACATTACGGGAGATCCGACCGTCGGATTCTCCTAAAACCGGGACCGTTGGGTTCGTATCGAAAAGAGCTTTCCAATGAATATTAGAAATTTGAAATCTAACGGTTGGATTTGTAATTATGTCCAAATCAAATTCAAAAAAGGTCGCTGTAAGTGCAGTTCGATGGCCGTTGATGGAAATCGACTGTACGGGCCTTGATAAAATTATTAAAAATATCTATAATTTGTGTAAAATCATAAGAAATGATTTGGGAAAAATTGGGCAGAAAATTTCCGTATTTGAAAAGATAAAAATAGATTTTTATCGAAATGAACTAGTTTTGAACTAGAATCAAAATCAATTTATTTTTGAAATAAATAAATTGAATTTGAAAGTGATTTTAAAAATAATCAATATTCCCAATACGTGGATCGGACTGGAGTTGAATCGAAATTATCTTCGGAATATTTCGATGTTGGATTTCGTGACTATACAGATATTGTTATGGGAGTTTGAAAGATATATTTTATATCGTTATTTCCAATACGACATTTATTGGTTTTAGAATTTGATATTGAATATAAGCCGGTATATTTTCTATTCAGAGCCTTGTATTTAATATCGAATGTGATTTGGGTTTGTCGTGAATCGTGTTTTAGAAGACATTAGTTCTTTAACCCAGTTAAAGATAGAATATTGATTTTTGAGAAGATTAAAACTAAGGGGAGTTTTAATGAATCTTTAATTAGATTAAAATGTGAATTGATAATCTAAATTATCAAATCTGAAAAATGATCGAGAGTGGAGTATCACCAGTTTTGCTCCAAAGCGATAGTTAAATCTTTAATTAGATTTGAACGTGAAATGATAATTAATTTTATCGATAACACCGTGGTGTTAGGAATGGAGTATCACCAGTTTTGCTCCATGGGATATATAGGTTGGGATTGGGAAATAAAATAAATAATTACTTCGGTGTGGTTCGCTAATCCCGACTAGTTTGGAAAACCATAAAATGGTTTGAAATGATATCCAAAGGAAGATTAAAGAATAAATTTAGAAGAATTTATCTTGGATAAAATTAATGGAAACATTTCCCTAAGAATGCGATTTCGTGAATAAAAGAATATACTGAATTGGAATGAGGCGTTTGTTCTGTTTGTGTAACACTCGTTTATTATATACGTGGGTTATTCAGAAAGGCCGGGTTTATACCCATTCTGAATAACCGATTCGACGAGATGTCGAAGATGAAGACGGTGGTTGAAGACCGGAAGTCTTCACATCGTTTGGGTGATTACTGATGATCTTGATTGGGCTGTACACCCAGGATGAGGGAATCAGTTGGTGATCGTCCAGACGTACCTGGAGATGGATGGATATGCGAGGAAAGTGCCTCCGGTTTCGTTCAGACCCAGAACGAACTTGTAAATGGATTGTGTGTCTGACATTGGATTTTATTCTGTGTTGATTGATCTCTATTAAATATACATCTGTTTGGCGGCAGAGAATTTATTCTCTTGCTTAGAGCCCTTCTCTGAGACGTACGAGCTCAGAGGTTGTATATCGATGGACATCAGTCGCATGGAGTGAATTGCCAGTGTGGCACGCGTAAGTGGCAATTGATCAAGGCTTCTGTTGAAAAGCAAAGTCTTGTGGTTGATGATCAAAGCACGGCCTGTGTGGCATAGCTTTGTGTATAACGTGAATTCGCGGGCCTCACACCTCGGTATGAGTCAAAAACGGGATAGTGACTACAGGGAGAGCAGGACGTTTCTTTCTAGCTAGGGTGGTGTCAGTGACCTACCAGCCCTGACATTTATATACTTTTTACCTATGTGGTTGTTGGATACGAGGCGCCTCGGATATAGGTCTGTAAGGACCGGGAAACGTGTGTTCAGGAATAATTAATCCTCAAAAGTAAGAGAGGACCGGCCCTGAAGATCCGAGGATCAGAGTAGGGTCCTGGGACATTTGCTAGAGTGTCTCGAACGCGGAGAGGAGCTTGCCCCTTGCCTCGGCTCATGACAGAATCCAATTTCCAATACGTGATATTGCGGTTTTAATTGTAGAACTAGTATGGCGACATGATATATGGTACCCATGCCGTCTATGATTGATATTTATGATTGAAATTGTTTTGACACTATACACTTATAATAGTACCAAATGATTTGTTTTAAATGTACCAAGCATGTTTGGCTATTATAGGGGAAAACCCTATCCTCCGGCTTGTGTTGCATTGTGTGATGGGACCTGGGTCTTATAATAGCTTCATTTTTCCAAAGAGCATTGCGCTGTTTTGTTATATGCACTAGTATTCTTGGAAGGAAACCCGTTCCGTGTTATACGGCGTGGTCCCTTGAATTTCTCTCTTTTAAAGTATAGCTTTAAATAACTGTTTTAGTTCTCAAACCAGTCACATGACTGACCTGGAGTTTATTGTTTTAACCTAAACTCTGGGTGCCCCTATTTTCCACACGGGCAGCTAGTAGTTTTGGTTTTGCAGATTTATATTCACAGGGTCCTGATTTACAGCTGGAACGATATCCGGAAAGCTCTGTATCCGTGTATCACTTTCAGTTGTGTTTTGTATATTTTTCCGCTGCTATGTAATTTATTGTAATCGCTGATATTTGTCGAATGTAATTTATTCATTTATACTCTGTATATTCTTGTATCTGATGGAATTGTTGTAATAACAATGAAATGTTCTTCTGTATGCGTTCTATTTTGTCTTGTCCTCAATTCTATCCGTGCTTTCCTTCACGGGGAAGTTCGGGTCGTCTCAGTTTGGTATCAGAGCTTTGGTTTACAGAGCTCGAGAACAAGACACATTAGTACCATACAAAAGAATTCATCAGATATTGGATTAGTAATATCCAATTAGAATGACTCGTTAGAGATAGGATCAGTAGTATCCTAGAACGAGTGTGAAGAGTATATTTTTCAAATGAAAACAATTTTGTTTTGAAAATTTAAATTGCTTTATACGTATTTGAATATTTATTTATATTGATATGGGCAATCCAATATATAAAATTTTTGTATATACGCGTCATGAACGTATATTCGAAGTTTTAATATACTGGGTAGATATAGAATCACATTCTAGATATCCGGGGATGATTCTGATGATGGTGCATCATCATCAGTATTCATATTCGAATTTTGTAGGTGTGATTTCTATATATTTCCATTAGACTGGTGTGAGAACCAAAACTAATATAGCTAGAATACATTGTTGTAAATTGGCATCAAATGTAATAACCCGAAAATGCGAGCCAGTTTGAAATTTTTATTTTAGCGATTTTAGCGAATTTTGAATATTTAAAATAGATTATTTTAAATAAAATCGACGAGAAATTTATTTTCAATAGAATTCGACGTATATACTTATATACGTCGTCGTTAGAATATAAATATTTATATATAATTATAAATAGAATTGAAAATGGCGCGGTAGTTCGATAATTTGATTTCAAACTTCAATTGAATGTACCGGGTGCAAAACAATCCGGATTTTAGTGAAACCAAAAATAATGGGATCTAATTGATAATATCTTTCCAACGAATCCGAAAAATCAAGATTTCATATCAGGAATCAAAAGATATGTCCAGTTGAAAATTCTGAATAGTCGCTATGGAATTCAGGCCCTTAAAAATGAACATTTTGCAAACGACCTCGGATTTCGACGAAACCACTTTTGTTGGATCCGTGATGTCAAGTTATTGCTAGGTTTTAAATTTCATAGTTTTTCGAATCAATATGTGAGCGTGGCAAAGAAAAACACGTTTTGACCATTTCAGTTGAATTTAATCGACTGGAAAATGGCCATTTTTCCAACGGTCTCAGAATTCGACGAAACTAGTTTTGCTAGGATCGTATCGTCAATACGAAGCTAGAAAATATTTTTCGGGAATTTTTAGATTTAGTATGTGACCCCGGTAATTTGAAAGGTACGTTTAAAATTCAATATAATGATTTAAATGTAAATGCAACGGAAACTGATCGAAACGGTCGATTCAGCTTGCGGTACATATCCCAGTGTGTTCGGAATAGGGGTGAAACGCTATGGGCGACAGGCGGTGGACCTCGTTTAGATGTCGTATGTGAAAGTCAACTTTTTAATAATTAAATAATAATAATAAAAAAAAATATAATTTCTTCCCTCCTTTTCTTCATTGCCCCCCCCGATTCATTATTCATTTACCAGAAATAAAAAAAACTTACAGTAAAAGAAATCTCGAGGAGGGGGGGGGGTTTCTTCTGCGCACGAAGCTGAGGGGAGGTGGTGGCGGAGGGCTTTGGCAGTCGGAGGCGGGTCCTCAAGTGGGTGGCGCGGTGGGTTTCGGGTTGAAGGCGGGTGCGGTTCTGGGTCTTCGTGAATGGAGGAAGCGGGTCTCGCGCTGGAGAAGGGGGGGCTGTAGGGTTCGAACGGAGGGAGGGAAGAGGAGGAGGCGTCGGTGGCGGAGGGCGGTTGGTGGCAGTCGCGTCGGCGGCAGGGAAAGGGGAGGCGGCTTCGCTTCGATTAGGTTTTCTTTTTATTTTATTTTATTTTATTTTATTCGATTTTAATTCTGGGAAAAATACAGTAAATAAAATTTGTATTTCTTTTGAAAATCAGTTTTGAGTTAAACAAAATATTGTTTAAAAGTCAGTTTATTTATAGAAAATATTTTAAAGATAAAAACTGATTGTGTTTAAAAGTAAAAACTTTAAATAGAAAAAGGTTTAATCTTTTAAAAGGTAAAAGATTTAAACTTTAAAAAGTAAAAGAAAAGATTAGATCTTTGAAATGGAAAAGGCGGAAACAATATTAATAAAAATAGGATTTTTATATATTGAACTTCGAAATAAAAATAGGATTTTTATATATTGAACTTCGAAATAAAAATAGGATTTTTATATATTGAACTTCGAAATAAAAATAGGATTTTTATATATTGAACTTCGAAATAAAAATAGGATTTTTATATATTGAACTTCGATAGAAAAATATGATTTTTATATATTGAACTTCGAAGTAAAAATTCGATTTTTATATATTGAATAACGAAGTAAAAATTCGATTTTTATATATTGAATAACGAAATAAAAATTCGATTTTTATATATTGAATAACGAACTAAAAATATGATTTCTATATATGGAATAGCGAAGTAAAAATTCGATTTTTACATATGTAGAGAATACGGGCAACGAAGATGAAGAAAATGCGAAAGCGACGAAGACTTCTGCAAAGTCTAGGGGTGAAGATTGGATAGCTATCTGTGAGAATTTCTCACCTTTCAATTTATTTTTCTAGTTATATATATATACTAGGATGCAGACGGTGTTTAGTAGCACCCGACACAATCGTCCACAGACCATGGACTTGTTTGTTTGGCTGTTTGGTGATTGATTGCGATATTGGTTTGAATGTGGTTTGTGGTGTGAAAAAAATCGAATCGATAAATGGGTTAGGATTGGACGTGCGCCGTTATAAGGCGAGGGAGTGAGGCTAGGTTAGACTCTTACTCCAAATTTTGTGGTTTGCAAAATGAAATTGATTTGATTGATGTGTGAATGGCGTGGGCCTTCACTAGACCGGGGATAAGGCTAGGCCTCGTCCCGTTTCTAGTATCGTGCCGTTATGCCGCCGAAATTTTCTAAAATATGTTAGAAAATAAAAATATCATTTTATTGTGTAAATGAATTGAATAGAAATTCATAGGTTGAAATAAAATGTTTTATCGTTAAAAATATAATTTTTAACGTGAATGTGAATAAATGAATAGTTACAAACAAATCGGCCGATTTGTTTGTATATACACTGATTTGACTGATATTGATTGGGTCGATAAATTTCACACATCGCCCAACTGCACAAATAAAATCTGTGTTTGATTGTTTGAAACCCCACACGGGTGTTGGGATGAAATTTGAAGTTCACTCATCCTGATTGATTAAATATGTCGATCGATTGATTGACTGGCTGTTATAAGCGTTAGATATCTATATTTGATGCTTATACAGTGTAGTGCACTTTGGTTGATGGTTGATTATTTTTCAATGCTATTATACATGTGTTGTATGAAAATCTATATAATTAACTTTATATGGTAATTGATTGGGCCTCATTCCAGTTTTAAAATAGAAATATTTGAAATAGAAATATTCGAAATGGAATATTTGAAATATCAATATATGAAGCCGTGTTGATTAGATTGACGCCATTTTGACGTGAACGATATTTATATCGATTTCGAAATGAATTGAATTGAAAACGATTTCGAAATGAATTGAAAACGATTTCGAAATGAATTGAATTGAAAACGATTTCGAATTGAATTGAATTGAAAACGATTTCGAAATGAAGTGAATTGAAAACGATTTCGAAATGAATTGAATTGAAAACGATTTCGAAATGAAGTGAATTGAAAACGATTTCGAAATGAATTGAATTGAAAACGATTTCGAAATGAAATGAATTTTAAAACGAATCTATAAAGAAGAATTCAATTGTGATTTGAATTGAAAAGGAAGTTGAAAATGTTTTTGAAACGAATTTAAAACTATTTATATAATTCGTTTTTAAATAGAAATCGACGAAATATATTATATATATATTATATATATAATATAATGGCCTGAATAGAACGCGCCGCGCCGCGGTAGTTCGCGAATTTCGACCATTGATTTTAAACGGACATTACGGGAGATCCGACCGTCGGATTCTCCTAAAACCGGAACCGTTGGGTTCGTATCGAAGAGAGCTTTCTAATGAATGTGAGAAATTAGAAATCTAACGGTTGGATTTGGAATTATGTCCAAATCAAATTTGAAAAAGGTCGCTGTAAGTGCAGTTCGATGGCCATTGGTGGAAATCGACTGTACGGGCCTTGATAAAATTATTAAAAATAGTAATAATTTGTGTAAAATCATAAGAAATGATTTGTGAAGATTTGGGATGAAAAACTCCATATTTGAAAAGATAAAAATAGATTTTTATCGAAATGAACTAGTTTTGAACTAGAAATGTAATTCTATTTATTTTTAAATAAATAAATTGAATTTGAAAAGGGTTTTAAAAATAACCAGAATTTCCAATGATTGCATTGGAGTGGAATTGAATCGAAATTGTCTTCGGAATATTTCGATGTTGGAATTCGTGATTATACAGATGTTGTTATGGGAATTTGAAAGATATACATGTATATCGTTATTTCAATACGACATTTGTTAATCGTAGAATTTGATATTGAATATAAGCCGATATATTTTCTATTCAGAGCCTTGTATTGAATATCAAATGTGATTTGGGTTTGTCGTGAATGGTGTCTTCACTAACACTGTTCTTGAACCCAGTTGTGAAAAGATTAAATCTTTTTTTTTTGGATTTAATGAAGTGTACCAATTAAATGAGATTTCATTGGAATTGAATTGATATTGATTTTTGGGTTTAACGTGAACAGTGTTTTAAATAACACTCGTTCTTTAACCCGATAATTAATGAATGTGATTTTGGGTTTATCGTGAACTGTGTTTTTAAATGACACTGATTCTTTAACCCAGAGAAATATTAAAACTAAGTGGAGTTTTAATGAATCTTTAATTAGATTGAAAAGATCGAGAATGGAGTATCACCAGTTTTACTCCAGGCGATAGTTAAATCTTTAATTAGATTTGAACGTGAAATGGTAATTGAATTTACCGATAACACCGTGGTGTTAGATATGAAGTATAACCAGTTTTACTTCATGGGATGAATAGGTTGGGATTGGGAAATAAAATAAATGATTACTTCGGTGTGGTTCGCTAATCCCGACTAGTTTTGAATTGATATTCAAAGGAGATTAAAGAATAAATTTAAAGAATTTATCTTGGATAAAATTAATAGGAACTTTTCCCAAAGTATAGGAAATTCTGAATAAAAGAATATTCTGAATTGGAATGAGGCGTATGTTGTGTTTGTGTAACACTTTTATAATATATACGCGAGTTATTCAGAAAGACCGGGTTTATCCCATTCTGAATAACTGATTCGACGTGGTGTCGAAGATGAAGACGGTGGTCGAAGACCAGAAGTCTTCACGTCGTTTGGGTGCTTACTGATGATCTTGATTGGGCTGTACACCCAAGAAGATGGAAACAGTTAGTGATCGTCCAGACGTACTTGGAGATCGATGGATATGCGAGGTACTAGGTGCCTCCGGTTTCGTTCAGACCCAGAACGGACTTGTAAATGGACTGTGTGTCTGACATTGGATTTTAGTCCGTGTGATTGATCTCTATTAAATATATATCTGTATGGTGGCGGAGAATTTATTCTCTTGCTTAACGCCCTTCTCTGAGACGTACGAGATCAGGGGTTATATATTGATGGATATCAAACGCATGGAGTGAATTGCCTGTGTGGCATGCCTAAGTGGCAATTGAACGAGGCTTCTGTTGAAAAGCAAAGTCTTGTGGTGATGATCAAAGCACAGCCTGTGTGGCATAGCTTTGTGTAACGTGAATTCGCGAGCCTCGCACCCCGGTTGTGAACAAAAAACGGGAGAGGACGTCAGGGAGGGCATGCGTTTCTTTCTAGCTAGAAGTGGCGTCAGTGGTTTTACACGCCCTGACGAGGTTGACTTATGTGGTTGTTGCTGTTGCGAGGCGCCTCGGTTATATCGGTTTCGGCCGATGCATTCTGGTCGGCAGACGGACCAGACTTACACCCCATAGGGTGGGGAAACGCATGTTCAGGGTTTAAGTTTAATCCACATCGGTGGACTGGCCCTGAGGATCCAAGGGTCACTCGAGCTCTGATCCTGAGGCTCGGGCTAGACAGTCTCGAATCGGTTGAGGACTATCTTTTGCCTCGGTTCATAGATGGAAATCCAATTTCCAAATACGTGACATTTGCGGTTTTATTTGTAGAGTCTAGTATGGCGACATAGTGGGATGGGGCATTCATGCCGCCTATGATTGATACTTATGATTTAAAGTTGTTTTATACACTATGCACTTATAATAGTATCAAACGATTTGTTTTAAACGTATCAAGCATTCTTGGCTATTATAAGGTAAAAACCCTATCCTCCGGCTTGCGATTGCATTGTGTGATGGGAACTGGGTCTTATAATAGCTTCATTTTTCTTTATTTAGCATTGCGCTGTTTGTTTTATGCACTGGTATTCTTGGGAGGAAACCCGTTCCGTGTTATACGGCGTGGTCCCTTGATTTACCTAATGATTTAAAATAAAGATTAATAACTGTTTTAGTTCTCACACCAGTCCCATGACTGACCTGGAGTTTATTGTTTTAACCTAAACTCTGGGTGCCCTTATTTCGGCACGGGCAGCTAGTAGTTTTGGTTTTGCAGATTTATATTCACAGGATCCTGGTTTACAGCTGGAATGATATCCGGAAAGCTTTGTATCCGTATATCTCTTTCTAGTTGTGTATTGTATTATTTTCCGCTGCTATGTATTTAAATGTAATTTAAATCTCTGATATTCTTGTGTAATATTCAATTATACTCTGTATATTCTTGTAATCTGATGCATTGTTGTAATATACAATGAAACGTTCTTCTGTATGCATTCTATTTTGTCGTGTTCTCAAACGATAGGGCGTTTCGAACGGCCTGGATCGGTTTAGCGACTGGTTCGGACCGAGCGAAATTCCTTCTCGTCACATCAAAACATGATTTTTTTTGTATATGTATCAAAATTATGAATTTGAAACTTTAATCCACTAATTGATTGATGTTTGTGTTGTTTGTTTATTTGTTTCCTAATTTTTAACCATTTAACCTAAATTGAATCACACATTGAATTATATTGAAAATTGGTCACATTTGCTTGCATATACATGTACTTACATTGAACAGGTCATAGCAAGGAGGCTAGAGCAGAGAATAAAATTTGTTTGCCCGACAAATAGGTACATATTTACTATAATTTACTGTTTTGTTTGGGTGATGATGATTTTATGAGCCTATTGGCTAGCCGCTTGGCTTTTTCTTTTTCTTTTTGAGATCAGAAGGCCTATATGGCAATTTCGGGATTTTCCCGTGGCTCCCGGTGCAGGGGAGGCTATGGCGAAATTTTTCGAAAATTTCGGGTGTTAGCCAAATTTTTGAAGAATTTGAAAATTCTCAGAAACTGAAAAGTTGGAGAATGAAAGCCAGATCGAACGTAGAGTTGATTGATCAAACCACTTTCGACTTTGTTCCTTTTCGGGGACGAAAAATTTTAAGTGGGGGAGAATGTAACAACCCGAAAATCCGGGCCAGTTTAAAATTTTTATTTTGGCAATTTTAGCGGATTTTGAACATTTAAAATGAATTATTTTAAATAATATCGACGAGAAATTTATTTTGAATAGAATTCGACGTATATATTATATACGTCGTCGTTAGAATATAAATATTTATATATAATTATAAATAGAATTGAAAATGGCGCGGTAGTTCGATAATTCGATTTCAAACTTCAATTGAATGTACCGGGTGCAAAACAATCCGGATTTTAGTGAAACCAAAAACATTAGGATCTAATTGATAAGATCTTTCCAAGAATTCGAAAAATCAAAATTTCATAGCGGGAATAAAAAGATATGTCCAGTTGAAAATTCTGAATAGTCGCTATGGAATTCAGGCCCTTAAAAATGGAAATTTTGCAAACGACCTCGGATTTCGACGAAACAACTTTTGTTAGGTCCGTGATGTCAAATTATTGCTAGGTTTCAAATTTCATAATTTTTGAATCAATATGTGAGCGTGGCAAAGGAAAACGCGTTTGACTAGTTTCAGTTGATTTTAATCGACTGGAAAATGGCCATTTTTCCAACAGTCTCAGAATTCGACGAAACTAGTTTTGTTAGGACCGTATCGTCAATACGAAGCTAGAAAATATTTTTTAGGAATTTTTAGAGTTAGTATGTGACCCGGTAAATTGAATTGCGCGTTCAAAATCAATATATAGAGTTATATGTTGATTTTGACGAAAACTGATCGAAATGATCGAATCAGCCTACGATACATGTCCCATTGTGTTCGGAATGGGGGTAATTAGCTATGGACGACAGGCGGTGGGCCTCGTTTAGAGGTCGTATGAAAAAGTCAACTTTTTGTAAATTAAATAAAAAAATATTATTCTCTTTCCTCTCCCTATTCCTTTATCAGCCCCCCCGATTCAAATCAAAAAAAAAAAAAAAGAGAGAAAGAAAAGGCGGAGCCGCCGCCCCCAGTCGATCGCCACCCACGCTGGCGCCAGGCGCCGCACCTCCGGCGGTTCCCCTCCCCCTTCTCCACCTTGCGACCTCCCACTAACCTCGCCCCCCCTCGATTTCTGCCCAGACCCGTCGCCCCATCGGAACCCCATCGCCCCTCCCCTCGACGACGTCGCACCACCCAAATCCGAACCCCCTCTGCCTCACGAGATCCTCCGGCGCCGCCAACGATGCTCCAGTCCCCAGCGACGATGATGAAACCCCCCTCCTCTGAAATGCACTGTAAGTTTTAAATTTCGAATTTTATTTAAAAACTGATTTTTTTTAAGGTTAAAAACTGATTTTTCTTTAATTTAAAAATTGATTTAACTTTGAACATGAATAGGATTTTTCCTTTGAATATAAACATGATTTTACTTTGAACATGAATATGATTTCTACGAAGGAAGAAATAAAAATATGATCTTTCTTTAAAATAGAAAATATTAGATTTTTAAAATAGAAAAGGCGAGATTTTTATATATTGAATAGCGAAGTAAAAATTCGATTTTTATATATTGAATAGCGAAGTAAAAATACAATTTTTATATATCGAATAGCGAAGTAAAAATTCGATTTTTATATATTGAATAGCGAAGTAAAAATTCGATTTTTATATATTGAATAGCGAAGTAAAAATTCGATTTTTGTATATTGAATAGCAAAGTAAAAATTCGATTTTTACATATATAGTGGCTACGGGCAACGAAAGCGACAAAGAGGCGAGAACGATGAAGATTTCTATCAATGATGAGTCGTGGTATTGGATAGCTATCGGTGAGAATTTCTCACCTTTCAATTTCATTTTCTAGTTATATATATATATATACTAGGATGCAGACGGTGCTTAGTAGCACCCGACACAATCGTCCACAGACCATGGACTTGTTTGTTTGGTTGTGTAGTTGGTTAGTCTATTTGGTTTGAATTGAATTGTTTGGTGAAATGAAATGGATTTGATTAATGTGTGAATGGCGTGGGCCTTCACTAGACCGGGGATAAGGTTAGGCCTCGTCCCGTTTCTAGTATCGTGCCGTTATGCCGCCGAAATTTCCTAAAAATAAATTGGAAAAATAAAAATATCATTTTATTTGATAAATGAAATGAATAGAAATTCATGTGTTAAAATAAAATATATTATCGTTAAAAATATAATTTTTAACGTGAAAGTGAATAAATAAATATTTATAAACAAATCGGCCGATTTATTTATATACACTGATTTGACTGATATTGATTGGGTCGATAAATTTTACACATCGCCCAACTGCACAACTAAAATTTGTGTTTGATTGTTTGAAACCCCACACGGGTGTTGGGATGAAATTTGAAGTTCACTCATCCTGATTGATTAAATATGTCGATCGATTGATTGACAGGCTGTTATAAGCGTTAAATATCTATATTTGATGCTTATACAGTGTAGTGCACTTTGATTGATGGTTGATTATTTTTCAATGCTATTATATACATATGTTGTATGGAATCCATATAATTAACATTATATGGTGATTGATTGGGCCTCATTCCAATCGGGAAAATAATGAATATTTTAAAAGAAAATTCATGTGTTGAATATAAAAATAGTCATGTGTTGACGATGTTCCTGAGTTGAAAATATTTTTGTGTTGAGTAAAATATTTTAATAATAAAATTCACATCTTTACCATATTTAAAATTAGAACTACTTCACGGTGGAGTCTAATTAAAATCAAACGATAGATACCATAGTTTTATAAAATATTTTTCATAACAAAAATAGTCGTGTGCTGGAAGAAATATAGATTCATGTGTTGAATAGAATAAATATTCATTTGTTGAATAGAATAAAGAAGTTTTTTTGAAAAATATAAAGCCGTGTGGATTTGAGATGCGCTATTTTAACGTGAACGATATTTATATCGATTTTATTCGTTTTACAATGAATACTGAAAAGTGATTTCAAAATCTAATATTTTGAAATGAAATTCAAATTGAATTAGATAAAAATTGAAATTGAAATTTTATTGAATCAATTTGAAATGAATTCGAATCTAATAGAAAATGAATTCGATTCGAATTGAATAGAAAATGAACTCAATTTAAATTGAATTAAAAACGAATTGAAATCGTTTTGAATGAAATTTAGAACGAACTGAAATTGAATTGAAATCAATTTGAAATGAATTCGAATTGAAGTAAATAGAAGGTGAATTCAAATTGAATTGAATTGAAACGAATTCGAATTTGAATTGAATTGAAACGAATTTGAATTCAAATTAAATAAAATTGAAATGAATTCGAGTTGAATTGAAATCAAATCGATTTGAAATTGAATATAGTGTTGAAATGGTTTTGAAAACGAATTTAAAACGATTTATAAAATACGTTTAAAAGGAAATCGACAAAATATACATAATATATATATATTATATATAATGGACTGAATAGAACGCGCCGCGCCGCGGCAGTTCGTGAATTTCGACCATTGACTTCGAATTGACATTACGGGAGAACCGACCGTCGGATTCTCCTAAAACCGGGACCGTTGGGTTCGTATCGAAAAGAGCTTTCCAATGAATATTAGAAATTTGAAATCTAACGGTTGGATTTGGAATTATGTCCAAATCAAATTCAAAAAAGGTCGCTGTAAGTGCAGTTCGATGGCCGTTGATGGAAATCGACTGTACGGGCCTTGATAAAATTATTAAAAATATCTATAATTTGTGTAAAATCATAAGAAATGATTTGGGAAAAATTGGGCTAAAATTAGATTTTTATCGAAATGAACTAGTTTTGAACTAGAATCAAAATCAATTTATTTTTGAAATAAATAAATTGAATTTGAAAGTGATTTTAAAAATAATCAATATTCCCAATACGTGGATCGGACTGGAGTTGAATCGAAGTTATCTTAGGAATATTTCGATGTTGGATTTCGTGACTATACAGATATTGTTATAGGAGTTTGAAAGATATATTTTATATCGTTATTTCCAATACGATATTTGTTGGTTTCAGAATTTGATATTGAATATAAGCCGGTATATTTTCTATTCAGAGCATTGTATTTAATATCGAATGTGATTTGGGTTTGTCGTGAATCGTGTTTTAGAAGACATTGGTTCTTTAACCCGGTTAAAGATAGAATATTGATTTTTGAGAAGATTAAAACTAAGGGGAGTTTTAATGAATCTTTAATTATATTAAAATGTGAATTGATAATTTAAATTATCAAATCTGAAAAGTGATCGAAGTGGAGTATCACCAGTTTTGCTCCAAAGCGATAGTTAAATCTTTAATTAGATTTGAACGTGAAATGGTAATTAATTTTACCGATAACACCGTGGTGTTAGGAATGGAGTATCACTAGTTTTGCTCCATGGGATATATAGATTGGGATTGGGAAATAAAATAAATAATTACTTCGGTGCGGTTCGCTAATCCCGACTAGTTTGGAAAACCATAAAATGGTTTGAAATGATATCCAAAGGAAGATTAAAGAATAAATTTAGAAGAATTTATCTTAGATAAAATTAATGGGAACATTTCCTTAAGAATGTGATTTTGTGAATAAAAGAATATTCTGAATTGGAATGAGGCGTTTGTTGTGTTTGTGTAACATTCGTTTATTATATACGTGGGTTATTCAGAAAGGCCGGGTTTATACCCATTCTGAATAACCGATTCGACGAGATGTCGAAGATGAAGACGGTGGTTGAAGACCGGAAGTCTTCACATCGTTTGGGTGATTACTGATGATCTTGATTGGGCTGTACACCCAGGATGAGGGAATCAGTTGGTGATCGTCCAGACGTACCTGGAGATGGATGGATATGCGAGGAAAGTGCCTCCGGTTTCGTTCAGACCCAGAACGAACTTGTAAATGGATTGTGTGTCTGACATTGGATTTTATTCTGTGTTGATTGATCTCTATTAAATATACATCTGTTTGGCAGCAGAGAATTTATTCTCTTGCTTAACGCCCTTCTCTGAGACGTACGAGCTCAGAGGTTGTATATCGATGGACATCAGTCGCATGGAGTGAATTGCCAGTGTGGCACGCGTAAGTGGCAATTGATCAAGGCTTCTGTTGAAAAGCAAAGTCTTGTGGTTGATGATCAAAGCACGGCCTGTGTTGCATAGCTTTGTGTATAACGTGAATTCGCGAGCCTCACACCTCGATATGAGTCAAAAACGGGATAGTGACTGCAGGGAGAGCACGACGTTTCTTTCTAGCTAGGGTGGTGTCAGTGACCTACCAGCCCTGACATTTATATACTTTTCACCTGCGTGGTTGTTGGATACGAGGCGCCTCGGATATAGGTCTGTAAGGACCGAGAAACGTGTGTTCAGGAATAATTAATCCTCAAAAGTAAGAGAGGACGGGCACTGAAGATCCAAGGATCAGAGTGGGGTCCTGGGACATTTGCTAGAGTGTCTCAAACGCGGAGAGGAGCTTGCCCTTTGCCTCGGCTCATGACGGAATCCAATTTCCAATACGTGATATTGCGGTTTTAATTGTAGAACTAGTATGGCGACATGATATATGGTACCCATGCCGTCTATGATTGATATTTATGATTGAAATTGTTTTGACACTATACACTTATAATAGTACCAAATGATTTGTTTTAAACGTACCAAGCATGTTTGGCTATTATAAGGGAAAACCCTATCCTCCGGCTTGCGTTGCATTGTGTGATGGGACCTGGGTTTTATAATAGCTTCATTTTTTCAAAGAGCATGGCGCTGTTTTGTTATATGCACTAGTATTCTTGGGAGGAAACCCGTTCCGTGTTATACGGCGTGGTCCCTTGAATTACTCTCTTTTAAAGTAAAGCTTTAAATAACTGTTTTAGTTCTCACACCAGTCACATGACTGACCTGGAGTTTATTGTTTTAACCTAAACTCTGGGTGCCCCTATTTTCCACACGGGCAGCTAGTAGTTTTGGTTTTGCAGATTTATATTCACAGGGTCCTGATTTACAGCTGGAACGATATCCGGAAAGCTCTGTATCCGTGTATCACTTTCAGTTGTGTTTTGTATATTTTTCCGCTGCTATGTAATTTATTGTAATCTCTGATATTTGTCGAATGTAATTTATTCATTTATACTCTGTATATTCTTGTATCTGATGGAATTGTTGTAATAACAATGAAATGTTCTTCTGAGTGCGTTCTATTTTGTCTTGTCCTCAATTCTATCCGTGCTTTCCTTCACGGGGAAGTTCGGGTAGTCTCAGACTTAGCCATGCTGCCTGCCCGATTTTTGTCATTTACCGGATGTGAGGCTAGAAGCTATGCTTACTTTCCATTTCATTGATAACACGATCACCTTGAATGCCACATTTTCAGATCCGTAAATCATTAGTTGGGTTTATACAAATAGTTTCTGGATATTATGCGAAGGGAATAAATCCATTGGCCACTATATATATTTGTACAGTCCAACTCATTCGATCATTGGAAATATTCTGTCAGACATTCGTCCATATACGTTCGTTCTGGGACTGAACGAAACCGAAGGCACTATTCTGTAAACAGGACAGCCCTTGCATAACACCGTCTTCAATTATCTTCATCGTATTTGATCACAACGCTTATGTCAATACGGAGTGGTTCTATGGATAATAATCCAACCAGTCTCTCCATATTAACAACGTAAAATGGTCAAAACTTGATAGTCTGTGATTTAACTATCAAATGAAAACATGTCGGTGTACAAACAACGATCTTAATTCCAAATGGAATTATCGATCCAATCATCAAACATATATATATATATATATGTCTATATATATATATTCATATTTCCTTATTTATACACTTAGAAAACATCTTTGATTTATATTTGGAAAACGTTTCCGAAACTCATTTATATGGATTTCAACTAACGCTGTATGAAACATCGTTACGACTACTAAATCCATAAGTCATTTATTACTTAACTGCATTACTAATCATCCTTTGTTATCGAACTTCAACTATTCCTTAGTCAATTTCGAAGTCAATCAAGTTGGGGTATAATTACGTCTCAGACCTTAACTGAACAACGATCTTAACCTTGCGATAGATAAAGCTCATCACTTCAATTTCTAAAACCATTTGCTTACGCAAATTCTCGGATTCAGATTACGAATCCGCTTCCTTTATGAAAACATTTATTATAACCCTAACGTTATAAATTCTACTTCTGAAATATCTAACTTATAAGTCTAACATTTATTTCTTACTTTGATTAATTTATCTAACAACCAATATATTAATAAATAAATAAATCCTGATTTAAAAACCGAAAGTAAATAATACTTTCCCCGAATTCGATATAATCGAATTCGCCGTATAACTCCCTTTCAAGTAATCTCTATTTGATTAACTCTTCTTCGAATATCTAATATTCGATAAACTCTCTTCGAATAACTTATATTCGATTAACTCATTTCGAATAGATTATATTCGATTATCTCTTTTCGGTTAATTCTATTTAATTAACTCTTATCTCGAACAACTAATATTCGATTAACTCTAATTTGTTTAACTCTATTTCATTACTCCTATTCGAATAACTAATATTCGAATAACCCTATTTGATTAACTCCTTTCTATTTAACTCTTATTCAAACAATTAATATTCGAATAACTCTATTTGCTTTACTCTTACTGCTTAACTCTTATTTGATTAACTCTACTGAATTAACTCTATTCCGAAAAATTAATATTCGATTTGACTTCATCCTTAATAACAATGTCTGTTTTAACTCTAATCGATTAACTCTAGTTGATTATTCTAATCGATTAACTCTATTGAACTAACTCTATTTCGAATAGCTAATATTCGATTAACTCCATTCGCTTGACTCTAGATCGCAGCGATCACAATGGTTACGCCTGATTCCCTAAGGAAACATCCGACCGCCGTAGGCTATCTGCAGCCCTGCGAATTACGCTAGCAGTCGTGCTAAATGGTACTTACCCTAATTAACTATGTCTATTTTGTCTCTATCTCAAATAACTATATTCGATCGACTCTAATTGAATAACTAATATTAAATTAACCCTGATTCAATTAACTCTAATTCAATTAATACTATTTGTTTAACTCATATTCGATTAACTAATCTTCGACTAACTAATAGTCGATTTACACTTATTGGCTTAACCAAAATTCGACTAATTAATAGTCGATTAACTTACTTCGACTAATTTGATTAACTTTTATTTGATTATCTCTAATCGATTAGCTTTATTTGATTGTCTCTAATTGAATAATTAATATTCAATAAACTCTTTCAAATAACTAATTCAATTAGCTCCTTCAAATACTAAATTCGATTTAACTCTATTCGATTATCTCTATTATATCTCGTCAATTTCCTTTTTATAACGTTTATTTTCCGTTACAACTATTCCCTTTTTTATAAATTCTAATTACCGTTACAAATATTTCCTATTTATAACTTCTATTTACCGTTACAAATATTTCCTATTTATAACTTCTATTTACCGTTACAAATATTTCCTATTTATAACTTCTATTTACCATTACAAATATTTCCTATTTATAACTTCTAATTACCGTTACAAATATTTCCTATTTATAACTTCTAATTACCGTTACAAATATTTCCTATTTATAACGTTTTATTTATCTTCTAAATAAATATTCCTTTATTCTATTTATTTTCTAAATAAGTATTCTCCTTTTCAATTCTATTTATTTTCTAAATAAATATCCCTTTTATAAAACTCTATTTGTTTAATAAATATTTTCCTTTTATAAAATCCTGTGATTTTATAAAATTCCTTTATTTCAATATACATTGAAATATTCCTTTTTACAACTCAGGGTTTCTTATGATATTTAAAATATCTAATAACAATGATCAATATCATTCTAACACACATAATCCAGAACAGATTATATAACACATCATATAACACAATATATGAAAACAGTAAAATAATTGTTGAGGAACCCAGTCGGATTCCTCCAACCTGTCTCCCTGCATCCACAGATGTTACACAGTATAATATACATCAATTTAATCCCAACATGAAATATACTGATAATCAGAATCCATATTTGATTGACGGTTCTCTATATATAACTATATCTACGTTTTCAATCAAATCTATTTAACAGTCCAAATTATCCATACATAGCAATCAATCAACAATTATAAAAAATAAAGTACAATTTATATAGAAATATAAATTGAAAAGAGTTAGTGAGTTTTACTCACATTGGACGATCATCGTTAATAACGATAACCATCGCTTAATTCAGACGGACAATTTATTTCACTATAAATTGTGATGAGCTCCAATTCATTTCAGACTTCACGGTTTGTAGTGTATTCCGATGCAGTTCTAACGAACCCTATTTCGTCCAGTTCTAATATAAGAACACCCACCAAATTCCTTCCACTCCAATTTGCACTTTTGAACACTACTAGCACCCTGCATTTCACAAGCAACCGGAAACTTGCGTCCTCCCTTAAGTCCATTCACCTTTACTGTTTTCATGATCCATACCGTTTGCCTTCCTCCTCAAACAAGCAAACTTCTTCAAGTGTAAACCCTGTTAAAGGCTACAACAATGAGAAACTACATCTCCTTCCTTCAGTAACTGTTAACCCATGACAAAAACAAACTCCATCCTTGCCATTCGTTCTTTTTCACGCAAGTACAAGCAGTTCCACCATTTAAACTCATTCGTTCTTCATACTTCACAAACCAAACCCTTCACCGTATGTTTTAAAACGTGACACCCCTACTACCTACATTCTCCCCTTTACTCCCGTACCCAACCCCAATACAACTTCAGATCCACTTGAATAAAGCACCACTACCTTTTCACCTCACGTCCCATTTATTTCTTCCTCTATTTCACGAAGTACACAACGAAGCCCACTGTTAGACCTCCCTTTCTCTGTACTGACGTCCCTCCATTCTCCACCCTTCGTCAAGACGGAAGCTACCACCTCTTTATCCTCCACACACGCCACTAAGCTACACAACTTTACTGCAAATCAACACTTCAAAAACCAACCCTCTTCCATATTCATTTTCAACTCCACCTCCTGCTTTAATCATCACGTCCTCCTCAGCTGAATACCCGCCATTTCTGAACACTTAAACCCATCTTACTTCATCATCTTATCACAGATCTCCACATAGCCTTCACCAATCAACATCACTTCTCCGCCTTGAAACTGCCTTCAAACTCAACGCCGTTAAGGCCCAATTCCAGTCACCGTCCTCATCGACTGCCGATTACAACAGTTCAAAAGAAAAGCCCTCGCCGAGCTTGAGGTATTTGTGGTTCAACGTTCTGAGAATCAGTCAAGGGATTTAGAGAGAAATTGGACGGGAAATTTTGAAGCTTCCTGCTTTTGTTTTTGTTTTGTGGCGGCCCATTCTTGTGTTGACTTCGGCAGATGAAAATTCTAGGTTAAGGCAAGAGTTATAGCTTATTTATAATGTATGGTTGGTTGTACTCTTACTTAGTTATTAAGGAACCATCGCTTGGTTATTAAGGAACCACGTATATGTATTTGATGTTTGTTTTACTGTTACACGGGTATTACTTAGCTATTTAGTCACGAGGTCTGCAGGAGACATGCCTTTGGATTGGGGATGAGAGGACTTGAGGGAATATGACATACAAACGTGCATGTGTCTGTTTGCATAGACCCGTCAAATGGGTCAGGTCGGATCATAAATGGGTCGGGTAGGATTTGACCCGACTTAGTTAAGATACAAACAAACCCAACCCATTTTACCCGTTCAATGAACGGGTCGAACCGACCTGACCCGCTTAATAAAAGGATTGACCCGACCCGCTTAATAAAATCGAAAATTTGCACCATTTATTATCATTCCGCATGAAAAAAGCTGCACAAGAAAACAAAATGATGCACATCATATCATCAAAAATATTACCAAAAAATGAAAAACTGCACTATTATATTATTCACTCTACACTCTAACAAAATTTTGCTCCAACCAAAATAAACTGAACCAAATACTATAGAATACGAAGCATGTCCTACAGCAGGACACACTTCATTAAGCAGTTCAAGAAGCATGTCCTACAGCAGCACACACTTAATTAAGCAGCTTAACAAGCATGTCCTACAACAGCACTCTTCATTAAGCAGCTCAACAAGCATGTCCATGAAGCCTTTAACCACTCTTGCAATCCTAAATCATGAATCATCAAAAAATGTTAACTATGTTAAGTGTTTTTATGTCTCTGAGCATAAGTGTGATGGTTTTTTCAGAGTTTTTGTTGTCGAAGAAATCTTATGACCTGTAATTTTTCAAGATATAGTAAATTTTGTGTGAATGTTTTAAATGCAACAAGCTACAAATTACAGTGAATACATGTACATTGCACGTGCAGATTATTGTATGTACATTGCTAAACATATCAGATATATGCTTGGTATGAAGTGTTCGTATTGTGTTGGATAAAATGGGATGTCACATCCTCTTCATATCTCCTCTTACTCAATTAGCATCAGTTTAACAATAAATTTGTCCATATACTTAATCATGCAACCACTTCATTCAAACAAATCTGTCCTTGAAGGTAAGTGGAATTAGTATAACATAAAATATTGTACTCATGGTTGAATCAGGAACTTGAAACGTGCCATAAATAGGATTTTATTCATATTTAATTTTACTTGGATTATTTGAAAAAAAAAAAAGATTCAAGGCATACTATTGTTACAATTTAAGAGGTTTTTGATCTCTACATGGGAAATGAACAAGGAATGCAAAGACCGTACTAAAGTGTAAAATAGGGATAAATAGCTTTCCACAATGTTTGCATATTTAAATACAGTTTAAAACTTAATACTAAACTAAAAAAAATTATGAATTCTATTTAATATGTAATCAATGGTTTTTTTTTCTTTTTATTTAAAAAAATTAATAATTAATTTGTTCAGCTTGCATGAGCATGACTCATCACTCATATACATTGGCCGAGAATGAATCATTTTATCATATTAACAATTATGGCGGTATTAGCTAGGGATGAGCATGGTGCGGTTTTGACTTAAAACCGCACCTGGAACCGCTAGCGTGCGGTTTTCAAAAGTAGGAACCGGACCAAAAACCGTTGGTGCGGTTCGGTTTTAAAAGTGTTGTTTCGGTTTTTAAAAGTGCGGTTTTGGTTTCAAAACCAATTAACAAAAAATACATCGTTCCCTTATATGGTGATTCACATGAAATGTTTAAAGCTGAGGCAGAGTCTTTTTTATTTGTCCAGTGTATGATATTGATCTTCACATGCAAATGAAAACTCTTTTACTGTAATGACCAATCGGTCCAATCCAAATACCATCTTACTATAAATGACATCAAGACAAAGGATGTAATCCAAATCATAATTCCGATGGACCAAAAGCAGTATGTAGAACTTGTTCTAGATACTTCTCAGCAGTAGCATACCGCCTCTTTTTAAACTCTATAGCTAATACAGTAAGAGCTTTGTCTGGTGGCAGGTCTTGATAGCTTCTCAAGGTGTTCAATATTAGTTTTGTTTTCTTTTGTAGATCATTTCTATGATCAGACATTTCCATCAACATGTCATGATTAATCTTGGCAACTTGAGTCAATATAGCCATGCAGTTAGAGTGCTGCTGTATGTATTGCTGCTCTTTTGCTTCCATGATTGCCAAGTAGTGAACGTGCAGATTTGACTAAAACTAAATTTGAGAAGGTAGCGTTAAAATTTACGTATAAGTAACATTCGGTGCGGTTTCGGTTTTGCGGTTTGAAAAAGGTTGAAAACCGAACCATACTAATGGTGCGGTTTCATCGGTTTTACTTCGGTGCGGTTTTTTAAGATGCAGTTTTTATCGGTTTTATGCGGTTTCGGTTCGGTTTCGGTTCGTAATCAGTTTTCCTGCTCATCCATAGTATTAGCCACTGTTAGTCATTTTATATGCAGAGCATGAGGCCATACTCAAACAGAAACTGAGGTTTAAATCACTGGACAATTGAAGTACTCTACTAGTTTGTGGTGCAATTCAATAACGTTTTACACTAACTTATTCAAATATAAATGTGTAACTCAATTGAAGTACACAAGCTCTTGTATATGTGAAGATGTTCTTTAATTTTATGCAGAATCCTAGTCCAAGAATGCCTAGTGATTAAGGTTTAACAATGATCAACGTACGTACCTCAGTTGAGAGACCAACCAGTGCTGTATTTGTAGCAGCTTCCTTCAGTCCATCCACAAATCTAGCCACTTCCCCCTTCTAATGAATCCCCATGACTCAAACTTCGGTAAACTAAAGAAATCCGTGACACTCAACTTTCTTGCTCCACGCCAATAACGCCCATAATCCGTAAAGCTACTCCTTTATGTTCATACGATAGAAACTTAGAAGCGAATGAATTTGGACGGTTTGCGAAGACAGTATCATGTGTCTTCATTAATGACTTGTTGATGGCACTTGTACAGTCACTATCATAAAAGTCAAAATCATTAAAGATGACAACAACCCCAGTATGAAACTGCAAAAATTATATCCTAATCATTGTATAAATATGAGGGCTCTATGCATGTAAATTTGTAGTGCGTTTGGTATAGAAGATAATAACTGTTTTTACAACAGAAAATGTTGGTCATGGTGCATTATGTATCACTTATCTTTTTTGTATAGTTGATTCAAAAATTTGTTGATGTTATGAAAATGAAGAAGAATGAGCAGATATCATTATTCATTGTGTTTCACTTGTCACAGCAAACTTGAACCTCTAGTGTTTTCACTGGTGGGTATTAATCCGGGATCTCTTTTAAAAAGACAACTAGTTCTTGAACATTTTTTACATATACATGCAAAGTCTTGCGCGCTATGTTTCCCTCTTATAGATATGTTCAATTAATATATGTAGTTAAGATAGGTGAAATGCCGAAGATTGTAGAGAGGAAATGATTTTTGTTATTCTCTGTAAAATTTGTAAAACTGATTACATACAAATGTACAAGTCAATATGGAGGTATCCTAATCAAATATGATGTGAACATGCATAGCATTATGAATTCTAGCAATGAAAATGAATTACAGGCATCAGAGCACTTTAGAAGTTCACAGCTCTGTAGTCAGAAGGCAAATGCTCAGATGGAAAAACCTCAAAGCAACAAACACAGCACGTCATCACTAATACAAATCAAACAACATCAGGAACGGAAACTCAAGTGGAAACAAAGAACACCAAATAAGCAACCGCACCGACAGCTCAAATCTTGTGTCTAGATTTTTTTCCATCTTCATTCATCGGTATGATATAATGGGTACTGTTAATTTATAGTGATAAATGACTGTGATGAACATGTAAATTGGTGACAGCAAATTCAGCGCACAACTGATATTTGATTATGATACCTTCATATTTGAAAAATCAAATTGAATCAAAGGGTCAGCCGATGCAACTGATGGACCAGATCATATAAAATTAAATAATCAAATACGAAGGCATCGAAATCCAACAAAAAAAAGGGGGAAATGGTACCTTCGGCTTTAAGCAAAAAGGTCGCTGTTCAACTGGGAAAGAAAGGAAACGAAGAAGCAGCGCAAAGACAAACGGAACTAGTTTGAAGCAAGGAAGGAGGCGATCGCCGGTGATTTGAAACGGCTTGGTATTTTCTCCTCGAAATCGAATCGCGTTAGTGGAGAATGAGACAAGGGTTACGTCTCTGGTCGAAAATTTGAAAATCAATCAGTAACCGCCCCTTTTTATCGAAATAAGAGGAAACGCCATTTTTTTATCGTGCATTCGGGAGAAACTAATTAGGGTTACTTGCAGAATTGGATAGAATGGGTTACGTGGATCCGGTGGGTTGGGCTGATAACAACCCGTTTATTTGATTACTTAAATGGGTTGGGTCAGAAAAATAGAAATTGTAAATGGTTCAGACCCAACCCTTTTAGTATTAGGATAAATGGATCGGGTAAAAGGGTTAGGGTCGAGATTGACAGGTCTATGTTTGCATATGCAAATCAATATCCGCTTGTAAATAAGTTGGTTAAATTTATTGCAGTACCAATTCAACGATAAAATTTGTTGTTCAAAATAAGTCTGCATGGCTCACATATAAGCTACATGCATGTCATAATAAGGTAGCTTCAAATCGGCACACATTTCCCTATTTAAAAGGTTCGGTTGACATTGTAATACCATATTTCTTTTTCAACTCTGTTTACCTATCCCCCAAGATTAGTCTGTTACTATTTACAGTAAATGCACACTAAAAGTATTTGCCAAGGGTGCGGCTTCTTCATTTCTAAGAAAAGAAATGGATAGTCACGGTAGAATGTTAGGGTACCCTGCTATATGAAACTCCATCCACGTAAGAACTGCACCGGACAGAAATAAGAACACAGTCGTGTCCAGCGAGGTGCCACGATCCCAAAAATATAATAATACCGGTAGATTGACTCATATTTTGAAACCCCAATATGTTGATTACAGGGTGCACAATACACCAGATAAAAAGTTGCTTCTTTAATAAATTAAAAATTACAGTAAA
This sequence comes from Allium sativum, assembly GCA_030737875.1. Classification (NCBI taxonomy): domain Eukaryota; kingdom Viridiplantae; phylum Streptophyta; class Magnoliopsida; order Asparagales; family Amaryllidaceae; genus Allium; species Allium sativum. Next base: position 18,767,479 of record JASFAX010000025.1, read on the forward strand.
ATTCTAAAAATTAAATTATCGCTACTTCCCAAAAGAACCTTGTCTAAATTCGAACCCGATCTCAAGTTATATCGAATATACCGATACGGTCGATAAACGATTCTATAACGACTATTTTAAAATTTGATTTGGACATATCTCCAAATCTACAGGATGAAATCCCAATTTTTCTCTTCCACTAGAAAGATATACTCCACCAGCTCCACACGTTTCTTGTTTCACAGAAATCCGATTTAAAACGAATCATGTACATTCAGTTGAAGTTCGAATCGCCAATTTACGAACTACAGCGTCATTTCGAGCTCGATTTTAATTAATGTATAATTATACGTTCTAACGTCGACGATTAAATAATATATTCGTTATTTAAATAATTAAATAAGTTAATTATTACACCGTCAAATATCCGGGTCATTACATTCTTCCCCACTTAAAATAATTTCGTCCTCGAAATTGCTAAGTTAGAGGACGACCCTATCTATTGGAATTCCTAATATTTGTTTACCCCTTATTTCTGATTTCAACTGAACAAATTAATATTGACTAAAATATTAATTCCTTCCGACTAACCTAAATTTTCAAAAATTCTGAAAATTTTCTAACACTTTAAATTTTCAGAAAATTTCGCCATAACCTCCTTTGTACAGCCCTATCGGTAAAACTCCAACTCGCCTCTCAAGGCCTTTTCAACCCAAAAGAAAATCAAACAGCCAAGCAGCTTGCCAATTCGGCTCATAAATTCCAAACTCATATCAATTATAAACTTGTACCTTTATGTCGGGTGTATCATTATATCCCTACCATCTGCTATCAATTTTGCATATATCATGCCATCCAAATCAAACCCCAATCTGTCTTTATTCTCGACACAATTATTGGCTTGTACTCAAATAAAATTCCATTCAAACTCTAATCTCAAATTTCAATCTCTCGACTTACCAACTCAATTTCATATTCACTTATTTCAAGTTAAATCCCAATTTATAAATCACTTTTACCAGTTCATCTATTTAACTCATAAGTTAATTTAATTTCCGAATTTAAATTCCTAGGTTTATTCAAATCACTTGAAATCAAAATAACAATTCAAAATCCTTTGAATTCCTGAATAACTTGTTTTTGCAAAATAATTTCAAAACAAAATCTTCGGCAGTAATCCGTCACTTAGCAACTCGAAAATTACACCGATGATGTATCGATCCATCATCGGAATTATTTCCCAGCGATCAAAGTGAGTTCAATACTATATTCCTTTCAAAACCACTTTTAAACACTTCCCATTTTGACATCAATCCCAGATATCCTTATCAAAACAAATTTAAAACCTCCCAGGATTTTAAAATTCATGTATACTTAATCCAGATTCAATTACAAACACTGGTCTGAATTTCCAGTTTTAAATTTCAAATTTTGACTTTAATTTCAGATTAATTTCATTCGTAACACTTATACGAATTCTGATTGGTTATTTATAACCATTCCACTTTTATAATCTTATTCGATTATAATAACAACCAATACATTATAATATTTCCAATATATATACTTGGGTAAAATTGTTTCATTTACCCTCTTTTCAAAACATACCATGTCGGTTCATCGTATTCAAGTGTTTAGTAACTCCTATCAACACAGTTTGCATTACTGTATCGACCAAAATTCATAAACTACTCGACCAATAAATCTCCATAATATAAAACAAATTTTTATATCAAGTAACAAATACGCGCTCATATATATATACACTCAATCTCAGTCTAGGGTATTACTAACCCTATCTCTACTGAGTCACGCCACAGAGCCAAGGTAATTCACTTAACCTTAAGCTCTGATACCAACTGTAATGACCCGAAAATCCGGTCCAGTTTGAGCTGACTAAATAACACAAGTCCAACCCCAAATTACACTGGAAATTCAAGAAACTAATAGAAAGAAGATAGAGGGTGAGGATAGATAAGATAGAACTAGTAGAATAGAAGAAGAAGAAGAAGAAGAAGAAGAACATCATCATCAGAGTAACCACGAATCTCACAGCGGAACGAATAAAATATAACATAACTTTTGAACTACAAACAGTATATGTATACAATAACATTTCAGAGTACAACACTTACAACAACAGCGGAAATAATACTAGCTATAGAATCTTGAAGCCTCCTGCTCCAAGCTCTCCAAGTGTATCTGCAAAATCCTGAACTACTTGACTGCCCATACAAATTTAGGCACCCAAGAGTTTAGGTAGAACAAAACAAAGTAAACTCCGGGTCAGTCATGGGACTGGTATGAGTAAAACAGTTTAAAACAGTTTGAACAAGTAAACGATATCTCATAAGACCACGCCGTATAACGGAACGGGTTTTTCCCTTATGATAATCCAAAATTTCTTTATATCAAAAACCTTTTGATATTATAATAATGTCTATCAACCGCAATATAATAATCATCTAGCAGAAATGCTTTCATCTCACGTTCCACATATGGTATACAATCAAAACTGCAAGCACGTATTGGATAATGGATTTCCAACTATGACAAGGTATGGAACCACCTTCCGATCAGTGTACTCTAGGAACGATACACTGAAGTTCAACAAGAACATCTTGCAACTCAGCCACACATGACTGACCACTCATTTCGCTTGAGTGTATCGAATGTACATCACCAATGGTCGGGATCAGCAACCGTTCCCGTATATATATATGGGACAGCATTGATAGATTAAAGAAGCAAATGAATATTCTCTAGATAGGTGATTATACACCCTACTTCGGTGCGACCGACTTAGCCATGCTGCCTGCCCGATTTTTGTCATTTACCGGATGTGAGGCTATAAGCTACGCTTACTTTCCATTTCATTGATAACACGATCACCCTGAATGCCACATTTTCAGATCCGTAAATCATTAGTTGGGTTTATACAAATAGTTTTTGAATATTATGCGAAGGGAATAAATCCATTGGCCAGCATATATATTTGTACAGTCCAACTCATTCGATCATTGGAAATATTCTGTCTGACATTCGTCCATATACGTTCGTTCTGGGACTGAACGAAACCGAAGGCACTATTCTGTAAACAGGACAGCCCTTGCATAACACCGTCTTCAATTATCTTCATCGTATTTGATCACAACGCTTATGTCAATACGGAGTGGTTCTATGGATAATAATCCAACAGGTCTCACCATATTAACAACGTAAAATGGTCAAAACTTGATAGTCTGTGATTTAACTATCAAATGAAAACATGTCGGTGTACAAACAACGATCTTAATTCCAAATGGAATTATCGATCCAATCATCAAACATATATATATATATATATGTCTATATATGTATGTCTATATATATATTCATATTTCCTTATTTCTACACTTAGAAAACATCTTTGATTTATATTTGGAAAACGTTTCTGAAACTCATTTATATGGATTTCAATTAACGTTGTATGAAACATCGTTACGACTACTAAATCCATAAGTCATTTATTACTTAACTGCATTACTAATCATCCTTTGTTATCGAACTTCAACTATTCCTTGGTCAATTTCGAAGTCAGTCAAGTTGGGTTATAATTACCTCTCAGACCTTAACTGAACAACGATCTTAACCTTGCGATAGATAAAGCTCATCACTTCAATTTCTAAAACCATTTGCTTACGCAAATTCTTGGATTCAGATTACGAATCCGCTTCCTTTATGAAAACATTTATTATAACCCTAACGTTATAAATTCTACTTCTGAAATATCTAACTTATAAGTCTAACATTTATTTCTTACTTTGATTAATTTATCTAATAACTAATATATTAATAAATAAATAAATCCTGATTTAAAAACCCGAAAGTAAAAAATACTTTCCCCGAATTCGATATAATCGAATTCGCCGTATAACTCCCTTTCGAGTAATCTCTATTTGATTAACTCTTCTTCGAATAACTAATATTCGATAAACTCTCTTCGAATAACTTATATTCGATTAACTCATTTCGAATAGATTATATTCGATCATCTCTTTTCGGTTAATTCTATTTAATTAACTCTTATCTCGAACAACTAATATTCGATTAACTCTAATTTGTTTAACTCTATTTCATTACTCCTATTCGAATATCTAATATTCGAATAACCCTATTTGATTAACTCCTTTTTATTTAACTCTTATTCGAACAACTAATATTCGAATAACTCTATTTGCTTTACTCTTACTGCTTAACTCTTATTTGATTAACTCTACTGAATTAACTCTATTCCGAATAACTAATATTCGATTTGACTTCATCCTTAATAACAATGTCTGTTTTAACTCTAATCGATTAACTCCAGTTGATTATTCTAATCGATTAACTCTATTGAACTAACTCTATTTCGAATAACAAATATTCGATTAACTCCATTCGCTTGACTCTAGATCGCAGCGATCACAATGGTTACGCCTGATTCCCTCAGGAAACATCCGACCGCCGTAGGCTATCTGCAGCCCTACGAATTACGCTAGCAGTCGTGCTAAATAGTACTTGCCCTAATTAACTATGTCTGTTTTATCTCTATCTCGAATAACTATATTCGGTCGACTCTAATTGAATAACTAATATTCAATTAACCCTGATTCGATTAACTCTAATTCAATTAATCCTATTTGTTTAACTCATATTCGATTAACTAATCTTCGACTAACTAATAGTCGATTTACACTTATTTGCTTAACCAAAATTCGACTAATTAATAGTCGATTAACTTACTTCGACTAATTCAATAAACTTTTATTTGATTATCTCTAATCGATTAGCTTTATTTGATTGTCTCTAATTGAATAACTAATATTTAATAAACTCTTTCAAATAAATAATTCGATTAGCTCCTTCGAATATTAATTCGATTTAACTCTATTCGATTATCTCTTTTATATCTCGTCAATTTCCTTTTTATAACGTTTATTTTCCGTTACAACTATTCCCCTTTTTATAACTTCTAATTACCATTACAAATATTTCCTATTTATAACTTCTATTTACCGTTACAAATATTTCCTATTTATAACTTCTATTTACTGTTACAAATATTTCGTATTTATAACTTCTATTTACCGTTACAAATATTTCCTATTTATAACTTCTAATTACCGTTACAAATATTTCCTATTTATAACTTCTAATTACCGTTACATATATTTCCTATTTATAACGTTTTATTTATCTTCTAAATAAATATTCCTTTATTCTATTTATTTTCTAAATAAATATTCTCCTTTTCAATTCAATTTATTTTCTAAATAAATATCCCTTTTATAAAACTCTATTTGTTTAATAAATATTTTCCTTTTATAAAATCCTGTGATTTTGTAAAATTCCTTTATTTCAATATACATTGAAATATTCCTTTTTACAACTCTGGGTTTCTTATGATATTTAAAATATCGAATAACAATGATCAATATCATTCTAACACACATAATCCCGAACAGATTATATAACACATCATATAACACAATATATGAAAACAGTAAAATAATTGTTGAGGAACCCAGTCGGATTCCTCCAACCTGTCTCCCTGCATCCACAGATGTTACACAGTATAATATACATCAATTTAATCCCAACATGAAATATACTGATAATCATAATCCATATTTGATTGACGGTTCTCTATATATAACTATATCTACGTTTTCAATCAAATCTATTTAACAGTCCAAATTATCCATACATAGCAATTAATCAACAGTTATCAAAAATAAAGTACAATTTATATAGAAATATAAATTGAAAAGAGTTAGTGAGTTTTACTCACATTGGACGATCATCGTTAATAACGATAACCATCGCTTGATTCAGACGGACAATTTATTTCACTATAAATTGTGATGAGCTCCAATTCATTTCAGACTTCACGGTTTGTAGTGTATTCCGATGCAGTTCTAACAAACCCTATTTCGTCCAGTTCTGATACAAGAACACCCACCAAATTCCTTCCACTCCAATTTGCACTTTTGAACACTACTAGCACCCTGCATTTCACAAGCAACCGGAAACTTGCATCCTCCCTTAAGTCCATTCACCTTTACTGTTTTCATGATCCATACCTTTTGCCTTCCTCCTCAAACAAGCAAACATCTTCAAGTGTAAACCCTGTTAAAGGCTACAGCAATGAGAAACTACATCTCCTTCCTTCAGTAACTGTTAACCCATGACAAAAACAAACTCCATCCTTGCCATTCATTCTTTTTCACGCAAGTACAAGCAGTTCCACCATTTAAACTCATTCGTTCTTCATACTTCACAAACCAAACCCTTCACCGTATGTTTTAAAACGTGACACCCCTACTACCTACATTCTCCCCTTTACTCCCGTACCCAACCCCAATACAACTTCAGATCCACTTGAATAAAGCACCACTACCTTTTCACATCATGTCCCATTTATTTCTTCCTCTATTTCACGAAGTACAAAACGAAGCCCACTGTTAGACCACCCCTTCTCTGTACTGACGTCCCTCCATTCTCCACCCTTCTTCAAGACGGAACCTACCACCTCTTTCTCCTCCACACACGTCACTAAGCTACACAACTTTACTGCAAATCAACACTTCAAAAACCAACCCCTCTTCCATATTCATTTTCAACTCCACCTCCTGCTTTAATCATCACGTCCTCCTCTACTGAATACCCGCCATTTCTGAACAATTAAACCCATCTTACTTCATCATCTTATCATGGATCTCCACATAGCCTTCACCAATCAACATCACTTCTCCGCCTTGAAACTGCCTTCAAACTCAGCGCCGTTAAGGCCCAATTCCAGTCACCGTCCTCATCGACTTCCGATTACAACAGTTCAAAAGAAGCCCTCGCCGAGCTTGAGGTATTTGTGGTACAACGTTCTGAGAATCGGTCAAGGGATTTAGAGAGATATAGGACGGGAAATTTTGAAGCTTCCTGCTTTTGTTTTTGTTTTGTGGCGGCCCATTCTTGTGTTGACTTCGGCAGATGAAAATTCTAGGTTAAGGCAAGAGTTATAGCTTATTTATAATGTATGGTTGGTTGTACTCTTACTTAGTTATTAAGGAACCATCGCTTGGTTATTAAGGAACCACGTATATGTATTTGATTGTTTGTTTTACTATTACACAGGTATTACTTAGCTCTTAGGTCACGAGGTCTGCAGGAGACATGCCTTTGGATTGGGGATGAGAGGACTTGAGGGAATATGACATACAAACGTGTATGTGTCTGTTTGCATATGAAAATCAATATCCGCTTGTAAATAAGTTGGTTAAATTTATTGCAGTACCAATTCAACGATAGAATTTGTTGTTCAAAATAAGTCTGCATGGCTCACATATACGCTACATGCATGTCATCATAAGGTAGCTTCAAATCGGCACACATTTCCCTATTTAAAAGGTTCGGTTGACATTGTAATACCCCATTTCTTTTTCAACTCTGTTTACCTATCCCCCAAGATTAGTCTGTTACTATTTACAGTGAACGCACACTAAAAGTATTTGCCAAGGGTGCGGCTTCTTCATTTCTAAGAAAAGAAATGGATAGTCACGGTAGAATGTTAGGGTACCCTGCTATATGAAACTCCATCCACGTAAGAACTGCACTGGATAGAAATAATAACACAGTCGTGTCCAGCGAGGTGCCACGATCCCAAAAATATAATAATACCGGTAGATTGACTCATATTTTGAAACCCCAAAATGTTGATTACAGGGTGCACAATACTCCAGATAAAAAGTTGCTTATTTAATAAATTAAAAATTACAGTAAAATTCTGAAAATTAAATTATCGCTACTTCCCAAAAGAACCTTGTCTAAATTCGAACCCGATCTCTGGTTATATCGAATATACCGATACGGTCGATAAACGATTCTATAACGACTATTTTAAAATTTGATTTGGACATATCTCCAAATCTACAGGATGAAATCCCGATTTTTCTCTTCCACTAGAAAGATATACTTCACCAGCTCCACACATTTCTTGTTTCACAGAAATCCGATTTAAAACGAATCATGTACATTCAGTTGAAGTTTGAATCGCCAATTTACGAACTGCAGCGTCATTTCGAGCTCGATTTTAATTAATGTATAATTATATGTTCTAACGTCGACGATTAAATAATATATTCGTTATTTAAATAATTAAATAAGTTAATTATTACACCGTCAAATATTCGGGTCATTACACTCAAGCTCCATATATATAGTATACAATCAAAACCGCGGGCGCTTACTGGAGATTGGATTCCGACTATGACAAGGTATGGGACCACCTGCCGATAGTGTATCTCTAGAGGGGAATACACTGGGTTCAACAAGAACGTCTTGCAACCCGGCCCACACATGACCGACCACTCATTTCGCTTGAGTGTATCGAATGTATATCACCAACGGTTGGGCTCAAACCACCATTTCCCGAAAGGGACAACATCGAAATAGATTAAAGAAGCAAAAGGAATTTCTATAGATAGGTGATTACACACCCTAATGGGAGCGACCCACATAGCTATGCTGCCTACCCGATTTTTGTCATTTCCAGGTTGATGAGGCTTGAGGTTTAGATTAACTTCTGAACATCTGGTCATCATTCACTTTGAATGCCACGTCGTCAGATCTTCCTGATATCACTAATTGACGTCTACAAAAATACTCTAGTTATTTGGCTAGAGAAAAACCATTTCTCCGCCATCAACCATAGTACGTTTGAAGAAATCAACGTATGTAATTCCTTTGGAAATACTCTGTCAGACATCCGTCCATACAAGTCATCCAGGAATAGGATGAACCGAAGGTACCCTCCTACCACATTCAAGGAATTACCCTATAGATTAGTAGCGAGTAGTCCTTGCAATCCATAGATTCCAACCACGACGGAATCATTGACGAAATATCTCTGGCCGTTAAACCAGAGAAATTCAGCAAATGATTCTTCCGCTTATGAAGATCGACGGTCTTCCATGCTCCATCTCTATCATCTTCCGATATCTTCACGTGTTTGTTGGTCGGAATGGTTTTCGAATATAAATTCGATCCTGGCCTTTCTGTACCAACAATCGTATTGGACAAATTTGATAGTCGGTGATTTAACTATCAAAATAAATAGTGATTCAATCATGAAAATCCAATGGGTTCAATGGTTCAGTATTCAGCATCGATTTGCCTTTTTAATTAAAACAAATGTAAATTTAAAACTCTTTAATATTTCGATATTATAAATATAGTTTCTCGCTTCTTATTTAACATAAGATTTTTATTTTTCAAAACAATTTTAAATACATTAGAATTCATTACATATATATTCCCAACTTTGTTTTTAACAAATTTCATGTAACCCGTTGTTACTTGAAAACAATATCAAATATCTATTCTTAGAATAAACTCATTTCAAAAACTTACCCTTTTTATTTCCTTTTACTTTTGGAGTAACGTTACATATGTAAATATATATATTCATTAATTTTCCCATTTCCATTACTTTGGGAATTTCACTATATATGTACTCAAATCCCTTTTATTTCCTTTAATTTGGAAACTTAAACATATATATACCCCAAGTTTTCACCATACATTGCATTATTATTTCTAACCTCTTTTCCATTACCAACTAGTACCATCCTCAGACAATCCTGATGTCGTTCAAGTTAGGGTATTTAATTACCTCTCAGACCTTGATCAACAGTGTTCACATCTTAAGGTAGAGACGAGTTGTAATCTACAAACAAATATTTCATTCTAATATCAATACAAATTCCATTCAACTATTTTATTTAAATATATGATTTCACAAAACCTTCTTATCTTTTGAACATCTCTTCCTCTAACATACCATTATTTCTTAATTCCATAATTGAGTAACTTTAAATAAAACACCACTTTTTAACACTGCCTCTTTAAAATAACTTCATTTTGTAATGGTTATTGGGACGACCCCAAACCCCGTACTGACGGCGGCAAGGGTAATCTTTGGAATATAACACATAAACAGATAATAGCAGGACAGAATTAAATAAATACACCAGATAATGCACAATAGAATATACTAGATAAATGTAATCATCAGAGTTACATAGTATACAAGATCATACTTAGTACAAATACAGTTCAGCTATACATAAATGTCTACAGCGGAAAACAAACAAAATATGTACAATAGGAGCTGAACAACATAAAAAGAGATAAATAATAGAATCCATCTTCAGCTCCATCTATTCAGAGAAAGCCAGCTAAACCTGAATACAAGGCTTCCCGTGTAGAAAAAGGGGCACCCGAGTTTGAAAGTGAAACAAACTACAAGTCAGTCATGGGACTGGTATGAGAAATCTACTCAACACATTTAAAATATGGCCAATCACAGGACCACGCCCCTTTCGTGGAACATATTTACTCCATCGGATTGCCATTTCTTTAAAAAAAATAATTCTTTTAAACATCGCAATGCTTTTTATTAAAATGAAGCCATTATAAGACTCAGTTCCCATCACACAATGCAACGCAAACCGGAGGATAGAGTTTTACCTTATAATGGCCAAAATATTTTTGATACGAATAAAACAAAAGCATTTGATATTATTACTAGTGTTTATATGTTTCAAAAGCAATTTCAAATCATAAGTATCAATCATAGACAACATTAATGCCCCATACCACTATGTCGCCATATATAGGTATACAATCAAAACCGCACAGTCACGTATTTGGAAATTGGATTTCCATCATGAACCAAGGCAAAAGATAGTCCTTACCGAATTCGAGACTCTCTAGCCCGAGCCTCCGGAACAGCCGCAACTGCCCCTTGGAGCGACAGGGCCGGTCCACACGGAGTGGATTATAGTGCCTGAACAATACGTTTCCCCGCCCTTTGGGGTGTAAATGAGCCAACAAATGACTCCATCGGTTCCACATAGTCACCGATATATCCGAGGCGCCTCGCAACAGCAACAACCACATAAGTCAATCTCGTCAGGGCGTGTAAAACCACTGACGCCACTTCTAGCTAGAAAGAAACGCATGTCCTCCCTGAGGTCCTCTCCCGTTTCTGGTTCATACCGGGGTGTGAGGTTCGCGTATTCACGTTGTACACAAAGCTACGCCACACAGGCGGTGCTTTGATCATCACCACAAGACTTTGCTTTTCAACAGAAGCCTTGATCACTGCATCTTAGCATGCCACACAGGCACTTCACACCATGCAATTGATGGCTATCAATCACACAGAATAAATTCCTATGTCAGACACACAGTCCATTAACAAGTCCGTCCTGGGTCTGAACGAAACCGGAGGCACTATATACCTCGCAAACCCATCGACCTCCACGTACGTCTGGACGATCACCACTTATTATCCATATTTCGGGATGCCTCCCAATCAGGACATCGGTTACCATCCAAACGAGGTGAAGATTTCCGGTCATCAACCATCGTCTTCATCTTCGATTTCTTATAGTCGATTCAGTTATTCAGAATGGGATAAACCCGGTCTTTTTGAGCAACTCACGTATATAATAAACACGTGCTTCACAAACACTACATGCGCATCATGTCAATTCATTAGTCACTAACCGTAAATCAGTAAGAGAACGATTTCCCAAATATTAACCCCGAAGGCCGAAACCAACATCAGATCAACACCCAAGAAACCATTCGACTTAGCCAACCTTCAGTTAGTTTCTAAATTTCACATCCATATCGTTTATAATATTTTATAACGATTTATCGCTATTTTTATTTATTTTAAAATAGCCAATTTATTCAAAACGATGCTTCGGGCCATAACGCGTCCGTGGCGCTGTTTTTCTTCAGATTTGATTTACACATATCTGAAAATCTAACTGTTGGATCTTCAAAAAATTTACATCATTTGAAAGATCTTTTCAAAACGAATCCAGTGGTTCCAGTTTCGTGAAAAATCCGATGGTCGGATCTCCCGGTATAATCGTTTGAAGTTTCGATTTCAAAATACGAACTGCAGCGTCGTTATTCGATTTAATATATATATATATTTAATCGATTCTGGCGCTGTTTTTCTTTAGGTTTGAATAAACATTCCAGACAATCCAATCGTTGGATTTTTACAAAGTTGGTGCCGTTGGAAAGATATTTCCAAAGCGAACCCAACTGTTGCGATTTCGGGAAAATCCGATGGTCGGATCTCCCGCACTAATCGTTTGAAATCACGGTTTCAAAATACGAACTGCAGCTTCGTTATTCGATATATTTCAATTCTATTTATATATATATATATATATATATATCGATTCTTCGATTTCAAAACTATATGATAAAAATGATATTTTTATCTAACTGTCTTCTATTTCAACACTTCACTATTTTTAACAATTCATGTATATAATAAAAATGTGATTTTTATTGTAAAACAATTCATTTCAAAACACGATTTTTTTATATAGTTCATATAGGTAATAAAAATATGATTTTTATTATAAAACAATTTATTTCAAAACAATATTATTTTATATAGTTCATATAGGTAATAAAAATATGATTTTTATTATAAAACAATTTATTTCAAAACGAGATTATTTTATATAGTTCATATTGATGATAAAAATAGGATTTTTTTTATAAAACAATTTCTTTCAAAATACGAATACCATTCAGCACATGAATTTCAATTCAACGAATGAATTTCGATTCAACACATGAAGGTTTTCTATAGTTTGTATATAGAGTAAAAATGTGATTTTTATTGTTAAAGCAATTTATTCAAAACACGAATACCATTCAACACATGAATTTCTATTCAACGAATGAATATCGATTCAACACATGAAGGTTTTCTATAGTTTATATATAGATAAAAAGGTGATTTTTATATTTAAAACACGAATACCATTCAACACATGAATTTCAATTCAACGAATGAATTTCGATTCAACACATGAAGGTTTTCTATTCAACAGACGAATATAAATTCAACATAGGAAAATAATTCTAACACATGAATATTATTCAAAATTTCGACAGCATAACGACAGGGTAGTTATAACTAGGACCGTCCCTAGTACGGCTCCTCGCTCTACCTTAAAGCCTTGCAGCTTTTGACAATGGGGAATCATGCATCTAGTTCGCACGCAGGCGGCATGTATATTTTTTTCATTTCCACAAACTAATCCTATGTGGTTTCAACCAAATATTTCTCAACCACAAACGGGTATTTTTCAACCATAACCAATCAATTTCAACCACAAACAATCTCAATCAACCATTCGCTGTCAATCAATTTTCACACCAATCACAACCAATAAATATCGTCCATGGTTTGTTGGCGAGGGAAGTATATATATAGCATTTCACTTCTATTTCAACACATATATAATTTTTACAACGCATGTATAATTTTTACAACGCATATATAACTTATACATCGAACGTACAACTTATACAAGAGGTGTACAACGCTTATATAACTCATACATCGACTATATAATTTATACATCGTCGTTTTCCATATCGTTTATAAATTAGAAATCTCACATTGGGTTTCACTCCACCAAAAATAGCAGAAGGCTCAGAAAAATATGCGGTCTCTTCTAGAATGTAGAAGACGTCCACACGAGTCCACTGTCTCTTATTTCACTGAATTTCGACCACATAGCAAAAAGATATAATTTTTATAAGTTCGCAACGATTATAAATGTGGAAATCAGTTTATACAGTATAAACTGTATACCACTCAGTTTTGTTCAAACCTAGGTCATTGATTTGCGCTCGATCCGTACAGTTTGAGGACGATCAGATCCTACAACCTCGAAGAGCTTCAGAAGGCCTTGTCGGCACTGGTGGTTGCGTGGAGCTCGATGGCGCAGGGATGGAGATCGATGGCGACGAAGGCGGCGCCTTCCCGGCGTTGGATCTCGAGATTCAGGCCACGAAAAAATCCAATACTTATATGGATTTGAAGAGAATTTGAAGCTCTACAAAATCCCTAACTGTGGTGTTGGATTTTATTGAGTGTATAATGAAGAATCGAGGAGAGAAGGTCTGGAGTTTTTCCGTCGTCGGGTTTCTGAGAGGGGCGGGGAGAGAGAATAAAGTGTGGCCAATCAGATTTTTTTATTTTATTTATATTTTTTTTTCAAAAATACCCTCTTTCACACACGAACGCCAATCCAAACCCAACGACTGTCGTCCCTAGCGTTTTACCCCCATTCCGAACACAATAGAATATGTTTCGTAGGCCCATTCGACTGTTTCAGTCAGTTTTCATTCAGATTAAAATATAAAACATTCAATATTTGATTTGAACGTACATTTCAATTTGCCAGGGCCACAAACTGATTCGAAAAATTCCAGAAAAATAAATCCAGCTATGTTTTGACGATACGGTCCCAAAAAAACTGGTTTCGTCGAATTCTGAGACCGTTTGCAAAATGGCCCATTTCTGGTCGATCCAATTTAATTGTAATTGACCAAAACACATTTTCCTTTTCCACGCTCACATACTAGCTTCAAAAATTATGAAATTTGAAACCTAGCAATAACTTCACATCCCGGATCCAACAAAAGTGGTTTCGTCGAATTCCAGGGTCGTTTGCAAAATGGCCATTTTCACGGGCTATATAATTTCTATAGCGACCTTTCTGAAAATTCATTTGGCCATAACTTTTGCTTCCCGCTATGAAACTTCGATTTTTCAGATTCGTTAGAAAGATATTCACTAACAGATTTAAATATTTTTGGTTTCACTCAAATCCGTTTTGTTTTGCACCCGGTATAGTCAGACAAAATTTGAATTCAAATTTTGAAACTACAGCGCCATTTCAGGCCTTGTTTATAATTAGAATTAATTATATTCGTTTTCAAATGTCGATTCAAACTTACTTTTCATCGTTATTATTTAAAATATTTATTTTAAATATTTAAAATCCACTATTTTGGCCAATTAATTTTTTTTAAATTGGTTCAGATTTTCCGGGTCGTTACAATCTCCCCCACTTAAAACTTTTCATCCCTGAAAAGGAACAAAGTCGAAAGTGGTTTGATTAATCAACTCTACATTCAATCTGGCTTCCATTCTCCAACTTTTCAGTTTCTGAGAATATTCAAATTCTTCAAAAATTTGGCTAACACCCAGAATTTTCGAAAAATTTCGCCATAACCTCCTTTGTACGGGGAGGGGTTGGAAATTTATTGGGCCGTATTAGGTACCCAATAAATCCTATAAATCATACACATATTTATAGTGATATATTTTGGTGTTTACAGGGGAGCGTGTATAGATAATAACTCCAGAGAATAAATTCTCGTCACCCTGTTAAAGCCTGAGGGAGTGTGTATTTTAATTGCTCCAGAGGATAAATCCTCGTCACCTCATCCCGTGTGGGAAATAAATAATCCATGTGCCGTATCTAATGACTAGAGAGACGTGATTATTTTTAACTCCAGACCCGTGTGGGGTTTTTATTAATCTGGCAATATATCGTTATAATTTTATATGGTCATATCAGTCATCAGTTCAACCTGTAAAATATAGTCATCGCCATACAAGCCTCTCGCTCGTATGGTAAATCTTCCACCTCGTCACACAAGCTCCAAATGCTTACGTGGTATATAATGAAGTATGCCTATATTTCAGAAGTATGCCATGCAGTGTAGTTCAAAATTAATTGTTACTATCCTGTGGCGATGTTTATTATTTCACACAGAACAACCAGCACTCCACATCCAATGGCATTCACAGGAGTTGATATAATAATAAAATTGCGCATCCAACTCATTAAGGTTTACCTATTTGTCGGGCACGCAAATAAAATCTTTACTCAACAGCTAATCCATTTACCTGTTCAAACATATATAATGCACAAGTATATATTTCTATCTATTTTCTAATCAGTTCAATGTGTGAGTTAATCGAATAAATCCTACCATTCATTCTCTTATTAATTAAATTAACTATCGTTTTAATAATTTAATTATTCAAATCTACTATCACACAACACAAACAACAATCAATTTGTTTTTAACTTTTCAACAATATACTAATCAATTTCTATATTTCTTTAAAATCATTCAGACTATAGAATTAAAAGTGCACATCCATGGAAAGAAAATAACAACAGAGTAGAGGACTAATTGGAAATTTCAAAATAGGCTAAATGTACCTTGCACCGGAGTCAATCAGAGATATCTACTCGACACTTAGGATAGGCTTTCTGAATGCTCTCCTCAGTTTCCCAAGTACAATCTCGCGGATCTCCACTCCATTGCACTTTGACTAAGTGAACCTTCTTGTTCCTCAACTCTTTGGTTTCTTTGCCGATAATCTTTAGCGGCTCTCTTCTCACAGCTAATTCTGGAGTAATTTCAATATCATGTTGAGCTGCTTCTTCCACGATCAAGTCTGGATCATGAACGTGCTTTCGAAGTTGAGATATGCGAAATACATCATGCACTCCAGGCAACCAATCAGGCGATTTAACCCTAGAAGCAAGCGTTCTGATCCGTTCAAGAATAGGAAACGGACCAATGAATTTGGGCGCCAACTTCCCAGTTTTACCGAACCGGATAACTCCTCTCATCGGCGATACTTTAAAATATACATAGTCGCCAACTGCAAATGATATATCTCTTCTTCTCCTATCGGCATAGCTCTTTTGTCGGCTTTGAGTAGCAAGTAATCGTTTCTTGATAAAATCGGCTTTGTCGGCAACTTCTCGGATCATACTAGGCCCTAACACAAGTCTATCACCGGGTTCGACCCAACAAGCAGGAGATCGGCCTGGTCTACCATATAATGCTTCGAATGGTGACATTTTCAGGCTCGCCTGGTAGCTGTTGTTATAAGAGAATTCATCCAAATGCAGATGGTCTTCCCATGATCCACCGAAATCTAGTACACAAGCCCGCAATAGATCTTCTAGTATACGATTCACCCTCTCAGTCTGACCATCTGTCTGAGGATGATAAGCGGTGCTCAAGTTCAACTTCGTTCCCAGCTCTACTTGAAATGCCTCCCAGAATTTGCTAGTGAATATTGGATCTCTATCACTCACTATACTGATCGGCACTCCGTGTAGTCTAACAATTTCCTTGAAGTATATCTGCGCCAGACTCTGAGCAGTTCTGTTTGATCTGACAGGTATGAAATGGGCGGTCTTCGTGAAGCGATCTACGATCACCCAAATACTGTCATTTCCTTTTCTGGTTCTGGGCAAACCATCAATGAAGTCCATGGAAATATGTTCCCACTTCCAGCCTGGAACGTCCAGCGGTTGCAACAGTCCAGCAAGTTTCTGTTGGTCGCTTTTGACTAGCTGGCAAGTAGGGCATCGGCTAACATATATTGAAACGTCTCTTTTCATAGCCTTCCACCAGAATGTTCGCTTGAGATCGTTATACATTTTGGCCACACCAGGATGGATACTCAGCTTGGACTTGTGACACTTGTCTAACACTTCCCTTTTTAACTTTGGGATGTCGGGAACATAAATCCTTCCTTTCAATCTCAGGGTCCCGTCGTTATCTATTCGAAAACACGAGGGTTCGTCTTTCTGAATCCTTTTGATCACATCCTTAA
Source organism: Allium sativum (assembly GCA_030737875.1). Taxonomy (NCBI): domain Eukaryota; kingdom Viridiplantae; phylum Streptophyta; class Magnoliopsida; order Asparagales; family Amaryllidaceae; genus Allium; species Allium sativum. Next base: position 18,785,024 of record JASFAX010000025.1, read on the forward strand.
TAAAGTTATCCTCCTTCTGAAGAATAGATATTTTGTCAATCAGGGAAGTCGTAATAACAAAGCTAGTGATCATTACATTCTTTCGACTCAGTGCATCGGCCACGACATTGGCTTTCCCTGGAGTGTATAGAATCTCAAAATCATATGTTGCATGGAACTATAGCCAACGTTGCTGCCTCAGATTCAGGTCTTTCTGGGTGAACAGATACTTTAACGACTGATGGTCTGTATACAGTTCGAATTTCTCACCCAAAAGATAGTGTCTCCATATTTTCAAAGAGAATACGATAGCCAACAACTCAAGATCATGAGTTACGTAGTTTTTCTCGTGCGGCTTCAGCTGACGGCTAGCAAAAGCAATCACTTGGCCCCTTTGAATTAACACTGCGCCAAGGCCTTCTTTAGAGGCATCTGTCCAGGCTTTTAAATCCTGATTGCCGTCAATAATGGTTAACACAAGAGCAGTCGTTAATCTTAACTTTAGTTCTTCAAAAGCCTCCTCACATTCTTGGGTCCATCTGAATTTTGAGTGCTTCTTTGTAAGCTTCGTTAAGTGACCAGATATCTTCGAAAAGTCTTTAACGAACTTCCGGTAATAACTAGCCAATCCAAGAAAACTGCGGACTTCTGTAGGAGTACTGGGCTGTTTCCAATTTTGAATAGCCGTGATTTTAGTTGGATCCACAGCAATTCCTTCTTTAGATACGACGTGGCCTAGAAATTTCACTTCATCTTGCTAGAATATACATTTGGATAGTTTGGCTTTTAATACATTCCTTCTGAGGATTTCCAGAACCTGTTCCAAATGCTTTTCATGTTCGGCCTTTGATTTAGAGAAGATTAGAATATCGTCAATAAAAACCAGAACAAATTTATTCAAAACCCCTCTTAACACCCTATTCATCAGATCGACGAAGTAAGCTGGAGCGTTGCATAAACCGAACGACATTACTAACCACTCGTAGAATAAGTTTGGACCTCTGAATGCTGTCATTGGGGCACACTCTTCGGCAATTCGAAGCTGATGAAAGCCTGTAGCTAGGTCCATCCTTGAAAATACTTGTGCTCCATCCAGAGATCCAATTAATCATCGATTCGCGACAATGGATATTTGTTCTTTATCGTCTGCTTGTTCAAATTGCGATAATCCACACATAGTCGCAGAGTACCGTTAGACTTTGGGACAAACACCACTGCTGCACCTCAATCAGAGAAACTAGGCCTGATCAGACCCTTCCATGTGAGCTGTCGTGTTTGATTGTCCAATTCCTCTTTCTCTTTCAAGGACATTCTTCGAAAATCATGAACTACCGGCCTTGCATTCGAAATCAAAGCAATTGGGTTAAATAATGTAAGTTGAGACGACCCCGAACCCCGTACTGACGGTGGCAAGGGTAGTCTTTGGAATATAACACATAAACAGATAATAGCAGGACAGAATTAACTAAATATACCAGATAATGAACAATAGAATATACTGGATAAACGTAATCATCAGAGTTACACAGTATACAGGATCATGCTTAGTACAAATACAGTTCAACTATGCATAAATGCCTACAGCGGAAATAAACATAATATGTACAACAAGAGCTGAACAACATAAAAAGAGATAAATGATAGAATCCAACTTCAGCTCCAGCTATCTAGAGAAAGCTAGCTAAACCTGAATACAAGGCTGCCCGTGTAGAAAAAGGGGCACCCGAGTTTAAAAGTTAAACAAACTACGAGTCAGTCATGGGACTGGTATGAGAAATCTACTCAACACAATCAAAATATGGCTAATCACAGGACCACGCCACTTTCGTGGAACGGGTTTACTCCATTGGATTGCCAGTGCTTTAAAACAATTAAATCTTTTGTACTTCACAATGCTTTTTGTAAAAATGAAGCCATTATAAGACTCAGTTCCCATCACACAATGCAACGCAAACCGGAGGATAGAGTTTTTACCTTATAATGGCCAAAATATGCTTGATACGAATAAAACAAAAGCATTTGATATTATTACTAGTGTTTATATATTTCAAAAGCAATTTCAAATCATAAGTATCAATCATAGACGACATTAATGCCCCATATCACTATGTCGCCATATATAGGTATACAATCAAAACCGCACAGTCACGTATTTGGAAATTGGATTTCCGTCATGAAACAAGGCAAAAGATAGTCCTTACCGACTTCGAGACAATCTAGCCCATGTCTCATGACCCAGACTCAGGTGGGCGCTTGGATCGTCAGGGTCGGTCCACCGATGTAGATTATTATGCCTGAACACTACGTTTCTCCGCCCTATGGGGCGTAAATGAGCCAACGAATGACTCCATCGGTCCCGGATCGACCGATATAACCGAGGCGCCTCACTATCCATCATCCACATAAGTAAAATGCCAGGCCGTATAAAAACACTGACACAACTCCTAGCAAGAAAGAAACGCATGCCATCCCTGAGGTCCTTCTCCCGTTTTTGGTTCATACCGGGTTGTGAGGCTTGCGAATTCACGTTACACACAAAGCTATGCCACACAGGCGGTGCTTTGATTATCCATCACAAGACTTTGCTTTTCAACAGAAGCCCTGATCACTGCATCTTAGCATGTCACACAGGCAATTCACACCATGCAACTGGTGGCTATCAATCACACAGAACAAATTCCAACGTCAGACACACAATCCATTTACAAGTCCGTTCTGGGTCTGAACGAAACTGGAGGCACTATATACCTCGCAAACCCATCGATCTCCACGTACGTCTGGACGATCACCACTCATTTTCCATATTTCGGGATGCCTCCCAATCAGGACATCAGTTACCATCCAAACGAGGTGAAGATTTCCGGTCTTCAACCACCGTCTTCATCTTCGATTTCTTATCGTCGATTCAGTTATTCAGAATGGGATAAACCCAGTCTTTCTGAGAAACACGCGTATATAATAAACACGTGCTACACAAACACTACATACGCATCATTCCAATTCATTAGTCACTAACCGTCAATCAGTAAGAGAATGATTTCCCAAATATTAACCCTGAAGGCTGAAACCAACATCAGATCAAAATCCAGGAAACCATTCGACTTAGCTAACCTTCAGTTAATTTCTAAATTTCACATCCATATCGTTTATAATATTTTATAACAATTTATCGCTATTTTTATTTATTTTAAAATAGCCAATTTATTCAAACGATGCTTCGGGCCATAACGCGGCCGTGGCGCTGTTTTTCTTCATATTTGATTTACATATATCTGAAAATCTAACCGTTGGATCTTCACAAAATTCACATCATTAGAAAGATCTTTTCAAAAATAATCCAACGGTTCCAGTTTCGGGAAAATCCGACGGTCGGATCTCCCGGTACAATCGTTTGAAGTTTCGATTTCAAAATATGAACTGCAGTGTCTTTATTCGATTCAATATAATTATATATATATATATATAATCGATTCTGGCGCTATTTTCTTCAGATTTGAATTAAACATCCCAGACAATCCAACCGTTGGATTTTTACAAAGTTGGTGCCGTTGGAAAGATATTTCCAAAGCGAACCCAACGGTTGCGGTTTCGGGAAGATCCGATGGTCAGATCTCCCGCACTAATCGTTTGAAATCACGGTTTCAAAATACGAATTGCAGCTTTGTTATTCGATATATTTCAATTCTATATATATATATATATATATATATCGATTCTTCGATTTCAAAACTACATGATATTCATACTTTTGATAAAAATGATATTTTTTTTCTACTGTCTTCTATTTCAACACTTCACTATTTTTAACAATTCATGTATTTAATAAAAATGTGATTTTTAATGTAAAACAATTTATTTCAAAATGCGACTATTTTATATAGTTCATATAGATGATAAAAATATGATTTTTATTATAAAACAATTTATTTCAAAACACGACTATTTTATATAGTTCATATAGATGATAAAAATATGATTTTTATTATAAAACAATTTATTTCAAAATATGAATACCATTCAACTCATGAATTTCAATTCAACGAATGAATTTCGATTCAACACATGAAGGTTTTCTATAGTTTATATATATAGATAAAATGGTGATTTTTAAACTTAAAACACGAATACCATTCAACACATGAATTTCTATTCAACGAATGAATTTCAATTCAACACATGAAGGTTTTCTATAGTTTATATATATAGATAAAAAGGTGATTTTTATATTTAAAACACGAATACCATTCAACACATGAATTTCTATTCAACGAATGAATTTCTATTCAACACATGAAGGTTTTCTATTCAACAGACGAATATAGTTTCAACACTGGAAAATAATTCTAACACATGAATATTATTCAAAATTTCGGCAGCATAATGATAGGGTAGTTAAAACCAGGACCGTCCCTAGTACGGCTCCTCGCTCTACCTTAAAGCCTCGCAGCTTTTGACAATGGGGAATCATGCATCTAGTTCGCACGCAGGCGACATGTATATTTTTTTTATTTCCACAACCTAATCCTATGCGGTTTCAAACAAATATTTCTCAACCACAAACGGGTATTTTTCAACCACAATCAATCAATTTCAACCACAAACAATTTCAATCAACCATTCGCTATCAATCAATTTTCACACCAATCACAACTAATAAATATCGTCCATGGTTTGTGGACGAGGGGCGTATATATATATATATATATATATATATATATATATATATATATATATATATAAGCATTTCACTTCTATTTCAATACATATATAATTTTTACAACGCATATATAACTTATACATCGAACGTACAACTTATACAACGCTTATACAAGAGGTGTACAACGCTTATATAACTCATACATCGATTATATAATTTATACATCGTCGTTTTCCATATCGTTTATAATTTAGAAATCTCACATTGGGTTCCACTCCACCAAAAATAGCAGAAGGCTCAAAAAAATATGCAGTCTCTCCTAGAATTTAGAAGACGTCCACACGAGTCCACTGTCTCTTGTTTCACTGAATTTCGACAACATAGCAAAAAGATATGATTTTTATTCGATAATCTAAAATAGCAACACTTTTAAATGTTATAAACTATTCAAGTTGTTCACTACCGTTACCTTGCCAAATCGTTCAAATCTAGGTCTTCATTTAACTTCAAATCCGTAGATCGAGGTTCTGATCAGGTAATACGACGTCGAAGGCGTAGGAGCAAGCTACTCGCGCCTGATGGTGGCGTTGGGTTCGAACCACCCTGGAGAGAGAAAATGAGGCCGACGCGACGTGACTTCAAGGGGCTCGATCTCCTCGACCGCTCGACGATGGGGACAGAGACCTGGTCGGATTTGAAGAGGAAGGAGAGCTGGACAAAAACCCTAACTGGCGGAGGGGCTGAAAGTGGAGGAGGCGGTCATAAATTGGGTTTGAAAGTTTGAACGGCAGCCGCCGTTAATCGGAGGGAGATGACCCCGAACCCCGTACTGACGGTGGCAAGGGTAGTCTTTGGAATATAACACATAAACAGATAATAGCAGGACATACTTAAATAAATACACCAGATAATGCATAATAGAATATACTGGATAAACGTAATCATCAGAGTTACACAGTATACAGGATCATACTTAGTACAAATACAGTTCAACTATACATAAATGCCTACAGCGGAAATAAACATAATATGTACAACAAGAGCTGAACAGCATAAAAAGAGATAAATGATAGAATCCAACTTCATCTCCAGCTATCTAGAGAAAGCTAGCTAAACCTGAATACAAGGCTGCCCGTGTAGAAAAAGGGGCACCTGAGTTTGAAAGTGAAACAAACTACAAGTCAGTCATGGGACTGGTATGAGAAATCTACTTAACACATTCAAAATATGGCTAATCACAGGACCACGCCACTTTAGTGGAACAGGTTTACTCCATTGGATTGCCAGTGCTTTAAAACAATTAAATCTTTTAAACTTCGCAATGCTTTTTGTAAAAATGAAGCCATTATAAGACTCAGTTCCCATCACACAATGCAACGCAAACCGGAGGATAGAGTTTTTACCTTATAATGGCCAAAATATGCTTGATACGAATAAAACAAAAGCATTTGATATTATTACTAGTGTTTATATATTTCAAAAGCAATTTCAATTCATAAGTATCAATCATAGACGGCATTAATGCCCCATACCACTATGTCGCCATATATAGGTATACAATAAAAACCGCACAGTCACGTATTTGGAAATTGGATTTCTGTCATGAACCAAGGAAAAAGATAGTCCTTACCGACTTCGAGACAATCTAGCCCATGTCTCAGGACCCAGACTCAGGTGGGCCCTTGGATCGTCAGGGTCGATCCACCGATGTGGATTATTATGCCTGAACACTACGTTTCCCCGCTCTGTGGGGGCGTAAATGAGCCAACGAATGACTCCATCGGTCCCGGATCGACCGATATAACCGAGGCTCCTCACTATCCATCATCCACATAAGTAAAATGCCAGGCCGTGTAAAAACACTGACACAACTCCTAGCTAGAAAGAAACGCATGCCCTCCCTGAGGTCCTTCTCCCATTTCTGGTTCATACCGGGTTGTGAGGTTAGCGAATTCACGTTATACACAAAGCTACGCCACACAGGCGATGCTTTGATCATCCATCACAAGACTTTGCTTTTCAACAGAAGCCCTGATCACTGCATCTTAGCATGTCACATAGGCAATTCACACCATGCAACTGGTGGCTATCAATCACACAGAACAAATTCCAACGTCTGACACACAATCCATTTACAAGTCCGTTCTGGGTCTGAACGAAACTGGAGGCACTATATACCTCGCAAACCCATCGATCTCCACGTACGTCTGGACGATCACCACTCATTATCCATATTTCGGGATGCCTCCCAATCAGGACATCAGTTACCATCCAAACGAGGTGAAGATTTCCGGTCTTCAACCACCGTCTTCATCTTCGATTTCTTATCGTTGATTCAGTTATTCAGAATGGGATAAACCCAGTCTTTCTGAGCAACTCGCGTATATAATAAACACGTGCTACACAAACACTACATACGCATCATTCCAATTCATTAGTCACTAACCGTCAATCAGTAAGAGAACGATTTCCCAAATATTAACCCTGAAGGCCGAAACCAACATCAGATCAAAATCCAGGAAACCATTCGACTTAGCTAACCTTCAGTTAATTTCTAAATTTCACATCCATATCGTTTATAATATTTTATAACGATTTATCGCTATTTTTATTTATTTTAAAATAGCCAATTTATTCAAACGATGCTTCGGGCCATAACGCGGCCGTGGCGCTGTTTTTCTTCAGATTTGATTTACATATATCTGAAAATCTAACAGTTGGATCTTCACAAAATTTACATCATTAGAAAGATCTTTTCAAAAAGAATCCAACGGTTCCAGTTTCGGGAAAATCCGACGGTCGGATCTCCCGGTACAATCGTTTGAAGTTTCGATTTCAAAATATGAACTGCAGTGTCATTATTCGATTCAATATAATTATATATGTATATATATAATCGATTCTGGCGCTATTTTCTTCAGATTTGAATTAAACATCCCAGACAATCCAACCGTTGGATTTTTACAAAGTTGGTGCCGTTGGAAAGATATTTCCAAAGCGAACCCAACGGTTGCGGTTTCGGGAAGATCCGATGGTCGGATCTCCCGCACTAATCGTTTGAAATCACGGTTTCAAAATACGAATTGCAGCTTTGTTATTCGATATATTTCAATTCTATATATATATATATATATATATATCGATTCTTCGATTTCAAAACTACATGATATTCATACTTTTGATAAAAATGATATTTTTTTTTCTACTGTCTTCTATTTCAACACTTCACTATTTTTAACAATTCATGTATATAATAAAAATGTGATTTTTAATGTAAAACAATTTATTTCAAAATGCGACTATTTTATATAGTTCATATAGATGATAAAAATATGATTTTTATTATAAAACAATTTATTTCAAAACACGACTATTTTATATAGTTCATATAGATGATAAAAATATGATTTTTATTATAAAACAATTTATTTCAAAATATGAATACCATTCAACACATGAATTTCAATTCAACGAATGAATTTTGATTCAACACATGAAGGTTTTCTATAGTTTATATATATATATATAAAATGGTGATTTTTAAATTTAAAACACGAATACCATTCAACACATGAATTTCTATTCAACGAATGATTTTCAATTCAACACATGAAGGTTTTCTATAGTTTATATATATAGATAAAAAGGTGATTTTTATATTTAAAACACGAATACCATTCAACACATGAATTTCTATTCAACGAATGAATTTCTATTCAACACATGAAGGTTTTCTATTCAACAGACGAATATAGTTTCAACACAGGAAATTAATTCTAACACATGAATATTATTCAAAATTTCGGCAGCATAACGACAGGGTAGTTAAAACCGGGACCGTCCCTAGTACGGCTCCTCGCTCTACCTTAAAGCCTCACAGCTTTTGACAATGGGGAATCATGCATCTAGTTCGCACGCAGGCGGCATGTATATTTTTTTTATTTCCACAAACTAATCCTATGTGGTTTCAACCAAATATTTCTCAACCACAAATGGGTATTTTTCAACCACAATCAATCAATTTCAACCACAAACAATTTCAATCAACCATTCGCTATCAATCAATTTTCACACCAATCTCAACCAATAAATATCGTCCATGGTTTGGGAACGAGGGGCGTGTGTATATATATATATATATATATATAAGCATTTCACTTCTATTTCAACACATATATAATTTTTACAACGCATATATAACTTATACATCGAACGTACAACTTATACAACGCTTATACAAGAGGTGTACAACGCTTATATAACTCATACATCGATTATATAATTTATGCATCGTCGTTTTCCATATCGTTTATAATTTAGAAATCTCACATTGGGTTCCACTCCACCAAAAATAGCAGAAGGCTCAGAAAAATATGCGGTCTCTCGTAGAATTTAGAAGACGTCCACACGAGTCCACTGTCTCTTATTTCACTGAATTTCGACAACATAGCAAAAAGATATGATTTTTATTCGATAATCTAAAATATCAACACTTTTAAATGTTATAAACTATTCAAGTTGTTCACTACCGTTACCTTGCCAAATCGTTCAAATCTAGGTCTTCATTTAACTTCAAATCCGTAGATCGAGGTTCAGATCAGGTTATACGACGTCGAAGGCGTAGGAGCAGGCTACCCACGCCTGGTGGTGGCGTTGGGTTCGAACCAACCTGGAGAGAGAAAACGAGGCCGACGCGACGTGACTTCAAGGGGCTCGATCTCCTCGACCGCTCAACGACGGGGGCTGAGACCTGGTCGGATTTGAAGAGGAAGGAGAGCTGGACAAAAACCCTAACTGGTGGAGGGGCTGAAAGTGGAGGAGGCGGTTGGAAATTGGGTTTGAAAGTTTGAACGGCAGCCGCCGTTAATCGGAGGGAGAATAAGGGGTTTTCAATTTTTTTATATTTTTAAAATTATGAAAGGAATAATTTGATTGGCCGGGGCTTTTAAAAGGGGGTTTTCTAACACGACCTCCAACCCGAACCCAACGACTGTCATCCCTAGCGTTTTACCCCCATTCCGAACATAATGGGATACGTTTCGTAGGCCCATTCGACTGTTTCAGTCAGTTTTCATTCAGATTAAAATATAAAACATTCAATATTTGATTTGAACGTACATTTCAATTTGCCAAGACACAAACTAATTCGAAAAATTCCAGAAAAATAAATCCAGCTATGTTTTGACGATACGGTCCCAACAAAACTAGTTTCGTCGAATTCTGAGACCGTTTGAAAAATGGCCCATTTCTGGTCGATCCAATTAAACTATAATTGTAACGGCAAGGAATTTTGCTTGATCTGAATCGATCGTTAAATCGACAAAGACCATTCGAAACCCCTGATCGTTTTGAGAACAGGACAAATCAGAACGCAAACGGAAGAACATTTCATTGTTATTACAACAACTCCATCAAATACATGAATATACAGAGTATAAATGAATAAATTACATTCGATAAATATCAGAGATTACAATAAATTACATAGCAGCGGAAAAATATATAAAACACAACTAGAAGTAATGCACGGATACAGAGCTTTCCAAGCATCGTTCCAGCTGTAAATCAGGATCCTGTGAATATAAATCTCCAAAACCAAAACTACTAGCTGCCCGTGTAGAAAATAAGGGCACCCAGAGTTTAGGTTAAAACAATAAACTCTAGGTCAGTCATGTGACTGGTGTGAGAACTAAAACAGTTATTTAAAACTTTACTTTAAAAGAGAGTAATTCAAGGGACCACGCCGTATAACACGGAACGGGTGTCCTCCCAAGAATACTAGTGCATATAACAAAACAACGCAATGCTCTTTGGAACAATGAAGCTATTATAAGACCCAGGTCCTATCACACAATGCAACGCAAGCCGGAGGATAGGGTTTTCCCTTATAATAGCCAAACATAATTAGTACGTTTGAAACAAATCACTTGATACTATAGTAAGTGTATAGTGTCAAAACAATTTCAATCATAAATATCAATCATAGACGGCATGGGTACCATATATCATGTCGCCATACTAGTTCTACAATTAAAACCGCAATATCACGTATTGGAAATTGGATTTCCGTCATGAGCCGAGGCAAGGGGCAAGCTCCTCTCCGCGTTCGAGACACTCTAGCAATGCCTCAGGACCCCACTCTGATCCTTTGGAACCTCCAAGGCCGGTCCTCTCTTACTTTTGAGGATTAGTTATTCCTGAACACACGTTTCCCGGTCCTTACTGACCTATATCCGAGGCGCCTCGTATCCAACAACCACACAGGTGAAATGTATATAAATGTCAGGGCTGGTAGGTCACTGACACCACCCTAGCTAGAAAGAAACGTCGTGCACTCCTTGGGTCCGTATCCCGTTTTTGACTCATACCGAGGTGTGAGGCTCGCGAATTCACGTTATACACAAAGCTACGCCACATAGGCTGTGCTTTGATCATCAACCACAAGACTTTGCTTTTCAACAGAAGCCTTGATCAATTGCCACTTATGCGTGCCACACTGGCAATTCACTCCATGCGACTGATGTCCATCGTTATACAACCCCTAAGCTCGTACGTCTCAGAGAAGGGCGTTAAGCAAGAGAATAAATTCTCCGCCGCCAAACAGATGTATATTTAATAGAGATCAATCAACACAGAATAAAATCCAATGTCAGACACACAATCCATTTACAAGTTCGTTCTGGGTCTGAACGAAACCGGAGGCACTTTCCTCGCATATCCATCCATCTCCAAGTACGTCTGGACGATCACCAACTGTTTCCCTCATCTTGGGTGTACAGCCCAATCGAGATCATCAGTAATCACCCAAACGATGTGAAGTCTTCCGGTCTTCTACCACCATCTTCATCTTCAACATCTCGTCGAATCGGTTATTCAGAATGGGTGTAAACCCGGCCTTTCTGAATAACCCACGTATATAATAAACAAATGTTACACAAACACAACGAACGCCTCATTCCAATTCAGAATGTTCTTTTATTCACAAAATAAGATTCTTAGGGAAAGGTTCCCATTAATTTTATCCAAGATAAATTCTTCTGAATTTATTCTTTAATCTTCCTTTGGATATCATTTCAAACTAGTCGGGATTAGCGAACCACACCGAAGTAATTATTTATTTTATTTCCCAATCCCAACCTATTCATCCCATGGAGCAAAACTGGTAATACTCCATATCTAACACCACGGTGTTATCGGTAAGACTAATTACCATTTCATGTTCAAATCTAATTAAAGATTTAACTATCGCTTTGGAGCAAAACTGGTGATACTCCACTCTCGATCACTTTTCAGATTTGATAATTTAAATTATCAATTCACATTTTAATCTAATTAAAGATTCATTAAAACTCCACTTAGTTTTAATCCTTTTAAAAATCAACATCTTTCCTTTAACTGGGTTAAAGAACCAATGTCATCTAAAACACGATTCACGATAATCCCAACTCACATTTGATATTAATTACAAGACTCTGAATAGAAAATATACCGGCTTATATTCAATATCAAATTCTGAAACCAACAAATATCGTATTGGAAATAACGATATAAAATATATCTTTCAAATCCCCATAACAATATTTGTATAGTCACGAAATCCAACATCGAAATATTCCGAAGATAATTTCGATTCAACTCCAGTCCAATCCACGTATTGGGAATATTGATTATTTTTAAAATCACTTTCAAATTCAATTTATTTATTTCAAAAATAAATTGATTTTAATTCTAGTTCAAAACTAGTTCATTTCGATAAAAATATATTTTTAATCTTTTCAAATATGGAATTTTTCAGCCCAATTTTTCCCAAATCATTTCTTATGATTTTACACAAATTACAGATATTTTTAATAATTTTATCAAGGCCCGTACAGTCGATTTCCATCAACGGCCATCGATCTGCACTTATAGCGACCTTTTTCAAATTTGATTTGGACATAATTCCAAATCCAACCGTTGGATTTCAAATTTCTAATATTCATTGGAAAGCTCTTTTCGATACGAACCCAACGGTTCTGGTTTTAGGAGAATCCGACGGTCGGATCTCCCGCAACGTCAATTCAAAGTTAATGGTCAAAATTCACGAACTGCCGCGGCGCGACGCGTTCTATTCAGGCCATTATATATAATATATATATATATATTATATATTTCGTTGATTTCCTTTTTAAAACGTATTTTATAAATCGTTTTAAATTCGTTTTCAAAACCATTTCAACGCTACAATCAATTTCAAATCGATTTGATTTTAATTCAATTCGAATTCATTTCAATTTTATTTAATTCGAATTCAAATTCGTTTCAATTCAATTCAAATTCTAATTCGTTTCAATTCAATTCAATTTGAATTCGTTTCAATTCAATTCAATTTGAATTCGTTTCAATTCAATTCAAATTCTAATTCGTTTCAATTCAATTCAAATTCTAATTCGTTTCAATTCAATTCAAATTCTAATTTACCTTCTATTTACTTCAATTCGAGTTTATTTCAAATTGATTTCAATTCAATTTCAGTTCGTTTTAAATTTCATTCAAAACAATTTCAATTCGTTTTTAATTCAATTTCAATTTAATTCAATTTGAATTCATTTCTATTTAATTCGAATTCAAATTCACTTTCTATTCAATTTGAATTCAAATTCACTTTCTATTCAATTCGAATCGAATTCATTTTCTATTCGATTCGAATTCATTTCAAATTGATTCAATAAAATTTCAATTTGAATTTTAATCTAATTTAATTTGAATTTCATTTCAAAATATTAAATTTTGAAATCACTTTTCAATATTCATTGTAAAACGAATAAAATCGATATAAATATCGTTAGCGTCAAAATAACGCATCTCTAATCAACACGGCTTTATATTTTTCAATAAATTTGTAATTCTATTAAACAAATGAATATATATTCCATTCAACACATGAATCTAAATTTCTTTCAACACACGACTAATCTCAACACATGAGTACTGTCAACACATCACTATTTTTGTTATGTAAAATATTTAATAAAATTATGGTATCTATCATTTGATTTTTAAATCAGACTCCACCGTAAAGTAGTTCTAATTTTAAATATGATAAAGATGTAAATTTTATTATTAAAATATTTACTCAACACACAAATAGTTTCAACACATGAATTTTCTTTTATAATATTCATTATTTTCCCGATTGGAATGAGGCCCAATCAATCACCATATAATGTTAATTATATGGATTCCATACAACACATGTATATAATAGCAACGATAAATAGTCAACCTTCATCCAAAGTGCACCACACAAATGCATAAGCATCAAATATAAATAATCGACGCTTACACAGTCTGTCGACCAATCGATCGACATACAATTAAATAATTGGGATTAGTGTACCTAAATATCATCCCAACACCCGTGTGGGGTTTCAAATCAACAAACACGGATTTTTATTTGTGCAGTTGGGCGGTGTGTAAAATTTATCGACCCAATCAATATCAGTCAAATCAGTGTATATAAACAAATCGGCCGATTTGTTTATAAATATTTATTTATTCACTTTCACGTTAAAAATTATATTTTTAACGATAAAATATTTATTTCAACACATTAATTTATATTATCGATTTCACATCATCAACACAAACAAATTCACAACACATCAATCAAATAAACAAGCCATCCATGGTCTGTGGATGACGGGTGTCGGGTGCTACTAAGCACCGTCTGCATCCTAGTATATATATATATAATTAGAAAAAGAAATTTAGAGTGAGAAGTTCTCACCGATAGCTCTCCCAACTCCATGACACTTCTATTGTAGAAAATCTTGTCGTTCTCGCCTTTTGCCACTTTCGTTGCTCGTAGCAACTACATATATAAAAATCGAATTTTTACTTCGCTATTCAATATATAAAAAAATCGAATTTTTACTTCGCTATTCAATATATAAAAATCGAATTTTTTACTTCGCTATTCAATATATAAAAATCGAATTTTTACTTCGCTATTCAATATATAAAAATCGAATTTTTACTTCGCTATTCAATATATAAAAATCGAATTTTTACTTCGCTATTCAATATAAAAAATTCGAATTTTTACTTCGCTATTCAATATAAAAAATTCGAATTTTTACTTCGCTATTCAATATACAAAAATCGAATTTTTACAATCACTCCATATGGATAAAATTCTATTTTTACCTCGCTACTATATAGATGAAAATTCTATTTTTACATCGCTACTGTATAGATAAAAATTCTATTTTTACATCGCTGCTATATAGATAAAAATTCTATTTTTATCACGCTATTCTCTATATAAGGATTTCGCCTTTTCATATACAAAGATAATATTTTTATATTCTCTATTATATAGAAATTTTATTTTCAATATACTACTTATATAAAAATAGTATTTTTATATCTTCTGCTATATAAAGGTCATATTTTTAATACTCTACACAAGTAAAAATCATATTTTTAATTTGCTACAAGTATAAAAATCATATTTTTATACCTTTAAAAATATTTTCAACTTGCCAACAATGTTTCCTTTCGGCGATAAAAAATCATAGCTTTAGGCTATTAAAAATCCGATCTTTGACTTTAGAAATCAAACCTTTTATATTTTTAATAAACGAAGCTTTCATATTTTAAAAATCGAATCTTCCTATTTTAAAAATATAATCTTTTTGCCATAAAAATCTAAACTTTATAAGCAAAAATCCAAGCTTTTTATTTTGAAACACAATGCATACCATTCTTCATAAATATCAGAATTTTAAATTGATTATCCTATATTAAAACCGAGAAAAAAATAAAGTAAGTGCAAACTATCAAATAAAGGCTCACGAATTGAAGGGGGAGGGTCTTCGCTGGACTGCATGGGACTGGAGGGGCGCGGAGGACTGCTGGCGGTGCCTCTGACGTCGGAGGAGGCGGAGGGCTTCGAGGGGGGGGGGTCGGGTTCGGATCTGAATGGAGGGAAGGTAGCGCGATGGCGGTGGAGGGTGCTGGCGTCGGCTATGGCGAAGGAGAGGGGGTGGCGACGGCGAACGGTGGCGATGGCTCTGGGCAATCGCGGGTTTTTTTTCTATTCTATCGATCGAGTTTGGGGAAATGGGGGGGGGGGGGCTGAGAAGGTAAAGGAAGAGGGAGAGAGGAATTTTTATTTTTAATTATTTAATTTCTAAAAGTAACTTTTTCATTCGAACTCGAAACGAGGTCCACCGCCTGTCATCCATAGCTAATTACCCCCATTCCGAACACAATGGGATATGTATCACAAGCTGATTCGGCTGTTACACTTAGTTTTCGTCAAAATCAACATATAACTCTATATATTGAATTTAAACGCGCATTTCAATTTACTGGGGTCACATACGAACTCTAAAAATTCCATAAAAATATTTTCTAGCTTCGTATTGACGATACGGTCCTAACAAAACTAGTTTCGTCGAATTCTGAGACCGTTTGAAAAATGGCCAATTTCCAGTCGATTAAAATCAACTGAAACTGGTCAAACGCATTTTCCTTTGCCACGCTCACATATTGATTCGAAAAATTATGAAATTTGGAATCTAACAATAATTTGACATCACGGATCCAACAAAAGTGGTTTCGTCGAAATCCGAGGTCGTTTGCAAAATTCCCATTTTTAAGGGCCTGAATTCCATAGCGACTATTCAGAATTTTCAACTGGACATATCTTTTTATTCCCGCTATTAAATTTCGATTTTTCGGATTCGTTGGAGAGATATCCTCAAATAGATCCTATTATTTTTGGTTTCACTAAAATCTGGATTGTTTTGCACCCGGTACATTCAATTGAAGTTTGAAATCGAATTATCGAACTACTGCGCCATTTTCAATTCTATTTATAGTTATATATATAATTATTTATATTCTAACGACGACGTATATAACATATACGTTCGAATTCTATTCAAAATAAATTTCTTGTCGATTTTATTTAAAATAATTCATTTTAATTGTTCAAAATTCGCTAAAATTGCCAAAATTAAAATTTTAAACTGGCCCAGATTTCCGGGTTGTTACAATCTCCCCCACTTAAAACTTTTCGTCCCCAAAAATGAACAAAGTCGAAAGTGGTTTGATTAATCAACTCTACGTTCGATCTGGCTTGCATTCTCCAACTTTTCAGTTTCTGAGAATTTTCAAATTCTTCAAAAATTTGGCTAACACCCTAAATTTTCGAAAAATTTCGCCATAACCTCCCCTGCAACGAGAGCCACGGGAAAATCCCAAAATTGCCATACAGGCCTTCTGATCTCAAAAAGAAAAGAAAAAGCCAAGCGGCTAGCCAATAGGTTCATAAAATCATCATCACTCAAACAAAACAGTAAATTATGATAAACATGTACCTATTTGTCGGGCAAACAAATTTTATTCTCTGCTCTAGCCTCCTTGCTATGACATGTTCAATAGATATACATGTATATGCAAGCAAATGTGACCAATTTTCAATACAATTCAATATTTGGTTCAATTAGGCTAAATGGTTCAAAATTATCAAACAAATAAACAACCAACACAAACATCAATCAATTAGTGGATTAGAGTTTCAAATTCCTAATTTTGATACATATATACAAAAAAAATCATGTTTTTGATGCCAATTCACAACAATGAATTCTAGCTATATAAGTTTGGTTCTCACACTAGTCTGATGGAATTATATAGAAACCACACCTTCGAAACACGAACATAAATATTGATGATGCCATGGTCATTATCAACATCATCTCCGGGCGACTAGAGCGTGATTCTATATCTATCCAGTATATTAAAACTTCGACTATACGTTCATGACGCGTATACGCGAAATCTTTATATACCTGATTGTCCAAATTCAAAATAAATAAATATTCAAATACGTATAAAACGATTTAAATTTTCAAAAAAAAATTGTTTTCATTTGAAAAATATACTCTTCACACTCGTTCTAGGATACAACTGATCCTATCTCTAACGAGTCATTCTAATTGGATATTACTAATCCAATATCTGATGAATTCTTTCGTATGGTTCTAGCGTGTCTTGTTCTCGAGCTCTGTAAACCAAAGCTCTGATACCAACTGTAACGGCAAGGAATTTCGCTCGATCTGAATCGATCGTTAAACCGACAAAGACCGTTCGAAACCCCTGATCGTTTTGAGAACATGACAAATCAGAACGCAAACGGAAGAACATTTCATTGTTATTACAACAACTCCATCAGATACAAGAATATACAGATTATAAATGAATAAATTACATTCGATAAATATCAGAGATTACAATAAATTACATAGCAGCGGAAAAATATATAAAACACAACTAGAAGTAATGCACGGATACAGAGCTTTCCAAGCATCGTTCCAGCTGTAAATCAGGATCCTGTGAATATAAATCTGCAAAACCAAAACTACTAGCTGCCCATGTAGAAAATAGGGGCACCCAGAGTTTAGGTTAAAACAATAATCTCCAGGTCAGTCATGTGACTGGTGTGAGAACTAAAACAGTTATTTAAAACTTTACTTTAAAAGAGAGTAATTCAAGGGACCACGCCGTATAACACGGAACGGGTGTCCTCCCAAGAATACTAGTGCATATAACAAAACAACGCAATGCTCTTTGGAAAAATGAAGCTATTATAAGACCCAGGTCCCATCACACAATGCAATGCAAGCCGGAGGATAGGGTTCTCCCTTATAATAGCCAAACATGCTTGGTACGTTTAAAACAAATCACTTGATACTATAATAAGTGTATAGTGTCAAAACAATTTCAATCATAAATATCAATCATAGACGACATGGGTACCATATATCATGTCGCCATACTAGTTCTACAATTAAAACCGCAATATCACGTATTGGAAATTGGATTTCCGTCATGAGCCGAGGCAAGGGGCAAGCTCCTCTCCGCGTTCGAGACACTCTAGCAATGCCTCAGGACCCCACTCTGATCCTTTGGAACCTCCAAGGCCGGTCCTCTCTTACTTTTGAGGATTAGTTATTCCTGAACACACGTTTCCCAGTCCTTACAGACCTATATCCAAGGCGCCTCGTATCCAACAACCACACAGGTGAAAAGTATATAAATGTCAGGGCTGGTAGGTCACTGACACCACCCTAGCTAGAAAGAAACATCGTGCACTCCTTGGGTCTGTATCCCATTTTTGACTCATACCGAGGTGTGAGGCTCGCAAATTCACGTTATACACAAAGCTACGCCACACAGGCCGTGCTTAGATCATCAACCACAAGACTTTGCTTTTCAACAGAAGCCTTGATCAATTGACACTTATGCGTGCCACACTGGAAATTCACTCCATGCGACTGATGTCCATCGATATACAACCCCTGAGCTCGTACGTCTCAGAGAAGAGCGTTAAGCAAGAGAATAAATTCTCCACCGCCAAACAGATGTATATTTAATAGAGATCAATCAACACAGAATAAAATCCAATGTCAGACACACAATCCATTTACAAGTTCATTATGGGTCTGAACGAAACCGGAGGCACTTTCCTCGCATATCCATCCATCTCCAAGTACGTCTGGACGATCACCAACTGTTTCCCTCATCTTGGGTGTACAGCCCAATCGAGATCATCAGTAATCACCCAAACGATGTGAAGTC
Source organism: Allium sativum (assembly GCA_030737875.1). Lineage (NCBI taxonomy): Eukaryota > Viridiplantae > Streptophyta > Magnoliopsida > Asparagales > Amaryllidaceae > Allium > Allium sativum. The sequence goes on from JASFAX010000025.1 coordinate 18,804,294, forward strand.
TTCCGGTCTTCAACCACCGTCTTCATCTTCGATATCTCGTCGAATCGGTTATTCAGAATGGGTGTAAACCCGACCTTTCTGAATAACCCACGTATATAATAAACAAATGTTACACAAACACAACGAACGCCTCATTCCAATTCAGAATGTTCTTTTATTCACAAAATCACATTCTTAGGGAAAGGTTCCCATTAATTTTATCCAAGATAAATTCTTCTGAATTTATTCTTTAATCTTCCTTTGGTTATCATTTCAAACTAGTCGGGATTAGCGAACCACACCAAAGTAATTATTTATTTTATTTCCCAATCCCAACCTATTCATCCCGTGGAGAAAAACTGGTAATACTCCATATCTAACACCACGGTGTTATCGGTAAGATTAATTACCATTTCACGTTCAAATCTAATTAAAGATTTAACTATCGCTTTGGAGCAAAATTGGTGATACTCCACTCTCGATCACTTTTCAGATTTGATAATTTAAATTATCAATTCACATTTTAATCTAATTAAAGATTCATTAAAACTCCACTTAGTTTTAATCCTTTTAAAAATCAACATCTTGCCTTTAACTGGGTTAAAGAACCAATGTCATCTAAAACACGATTCACGATAAACCCAACTCACATTTGATATTAATTACAAGACTCTAAATAGAAAATATACCGGCTTATTTTCAATATCACATTCTGAAACCAACAAATATCGTATTGGAAATAACGATATAAAATATATCTTTCAAATCCCCATAACAATATTTGTATAGTCACGAAATCCAACAACGAAATATTTTGAAGATAATTTCGATTCAACTCCAGTCCAATCCTCGTATTGGGAATATTGATTATTTTTAAAATCACTTTCAAATTCAATTTATTTATTTCAAAAATAAATTGATTTTAATTCTAGTTCAAAACTAGTTCATTTCGATAAAAATCTATTTTTAATCTTTTCATATATGGAATTTTTCAGCCCAATTTTTCCCAAATAATTTCTTATGATTTTACACAAATTATATATATTTTTAATAATTTTATCAAGGCCCGTACAGTCGATTTCCATCAACGGCCATCGAACTGCACTTACAGCGACCTTTTTCAAATTTGATTTGGACATAATTCCAAATCCAACCGTTGGATTTCAAATTTCTAATATTCATTGGAAAGCTCTTTTCGATACGAACCCAACGGTTCTGGTTTTAGGAGAATCCGACGGTCGGATCTCCCGCAACGTCAATTCAAAGTTAATTGTCGAAATTCACGAACTGCCGCTGCGCGACGCGTTCTATTCAGGCCATTATATATATAATATATATATATATATATATATTATATATTTCGTCGATTTCCTTTTTAAAACGTATTTTATAAATTGTTTTAAATTCGTTTTCAAAACCATTTCAACGCTAAATTCAATTTCAAATCGATTTGATTTCAATTCAATTCGAATTCATTTCAATTTTATTTAATTCGAATTCAAATTCATTTCAATTCAATTCAAATTCAAATTCGTTTCAATTCAATTCAATTTGAATTCGTTTCAATTCAATTTGAATTCGTTTCAATTCAATTCAAATTCTATTTCGTTTCAATTCAATTCAAATTCTAATTCATTTCAATTCAATTCAAATTCTAATTTACCTTCTATTTACTTCAATTCGAGTTCATTTCAAATTGATTTCAATTCAATTTCAGTTCGTTTTAAATTTCATTCAAAACGATTTCAATTCGTTTTTAATTCAATTTCAATTTAATTCAATTTGAATTCATTTCTATTTAATTCGAATTCAAATTCACTTTCTATTCAATTTGAATTCAAATTCACTTTCTATTCAATTCGAATCGAATTCATTTTCTATTCGATTCGAATTCATTTCAAATTGATTCAATAAAATTTCAATTTGAATTTTAATCTAATTTAATTTGAATTTCATTTCAAAATATTAAATTTTGAAATCACTTTTCAATATTCATTTTAAAACGAATAAAATCGATATAAATATCGTGAGCATCAAAATAACGCATCTCTAATCAACACGGCTTTATATTTTTCAATAAATTCGTTATTCTATTCAACAAATGAATATATATTCCATTCAACACATGAATCTAAATTTCTTTCAACACACGACTAATCTCAACACATGAGTACTGTCAACACATAACTATTTTTGTTATGTAAAATATTTTATAAAATTATGGTATCTATCGTTTGATTTTTAAATCAGACTCCACCGTAAAGTAGTTCTAATTTTAAATATGATAAAGATGTAAATTTTATTATTAAAATATTTTACTCAACACACAAATAGTTTCAACACATGAATTTTCTTTTATAATATTCATTATTCTCCCGATTGGAATGAGGCCCAATCAATCACCATATAATGTTAATTATATGGATTCCATACAACACATGTATATAATAGCAACGATAAACAATCAACCTTCATCCAAAGTGCACCACACAACTGCATAAGCATCAAATATAAATAATCGACGCTTACACAGTCTGTCGACCAATCGATCGACATACAATTAAATAATTGGGATTAGTGTACCCAAATATCATCCCAACACCCGTGTGGGGTTTCAAATCAACAAACACGGATTTTTATTTGTGCAGTTCGGCGGTGTGTAAAATTTATCGACCCAGTCAATATCAGTCAAATCAGTGTATATAAACAAATCGGCCGATTTGTTTATAAATATTTATTTATTCACTTTCACGTTAAAAATTATATTTTTAACGATAAAATATTTATTTCAACACATTAATTTATATTATCGATTTCACATCATCAGCACAAACAAATTCACAACACATCAATCAAACAAATAAGCCATCCATGGTCTGTGGATGACGGGTGTCGGGTGCTACTAAGCACCGTCTGCATCCTAGTATATATATAATTAGAAAAAGAAATTTAGAGTGAGAAGTTCTCACCGATAGCTATCCCAACTCCATGACACTTCTATTGTAGAAAATCTTGTCGTTCTCGCCTTTTGCCACTTTCGTTGCTCGTATCCACTACATATATAAAAATCGAATTTTTAATTCGCTATTCAATATGTAAAAAAATTGAATTTTTACTTCTCTATTCAATATATAAAAATCGAATTTTTACTTCGCTATTCAATATATAAAAATCGAAATTTTACTTCGCTATTCAATATATAAAAATCGAATTTTTACTTCGCTATTCAATATAAAAAATTTGAATTTTTACTTCGCTATTCAATATATAAAAATCGAATTTTTACTTCGCTATTCAATATATAAAAATTGAATTTTTACAATCACTCCATATGGATAAAATTCTATTTTTACCTCACTACTATATAGATGAAAATTCTATTTTTACATCGCTACTTTATAGATAAAAATTCTATTTTTACATCGCTGCTATATAGATAAAAATTCTATTTTTATCACGCTATTCTCTATATAAGGATTTCGCCTTTTCATATATAAAGATAATATTTTTATATTCTCTATTATATAGAAATTTTATTTTCAATATACTACTTATATAAAAATAGTATTTTTATATCTTCTACTATATAAAGGTCATATTTTTAATACTCTACACAAGTAAAAATCATATTTTTAATTTGCTACAAGTATAAAAATCATATTTTTATACCTTTAAAATTATTTTCAACTTGCCAACAATGTTTCCTTTCAGCGATAAAAAATCATAGCTTTAGGCTATTAAAAATCCGATCTTTGACTTTAGAAATCAAACCTTTTATATTTTTTAAAAACGAAGCTTTCATATTTTAAAAATCGAATCTTCCTATTTTAAAAATATAATCTTTTTGCTATAAAAATCTAAACTTTATAAGCAAAAATCCAAGCTTTTTATTTTGAAACACAATGTATATCATTCTTCATAAATATCAGAATTTCAAATTGATTATCCTATATTAAAACCGAGAAAAAGAATAAAGTAAGTGCAAACTATCAAATAAAGGCTCATGAATTGAAGGGGGAGGGTCTTCGCTGGACTGCATGGGGCTGGAGTGGCGCGGAGGACTGCTGGCGGACCTCTGAAGTCGGAGGAGGCGGAGGGCTTCGGGGGGTGGGGGGTCGGGTTCGGATCTGAATGGAGGGAAGGTAGCGCGATGGCGGTGGAGGGTGCTGGCGTCGGCTATGGCGAAGGAGAGGGGGTGGCGACGGCGAACGGTGGCAATGGATCTGGGCAATCGCGGGTTTTTTTTCTTCTATTCTATCGATCGAGTTTGGGGAAATTGGGGGAGGGGGGCTGAGAAGGTAAAGGAAGAGGGAGAGAGGAATTTTTATTTTTAATTATTTAATTTCTAAAAGTAACTTTTTCATTCGAACTCGAAACGAGGCCCACCGCCTGTCATCCATAGCTAATTACCCCCATTCCGAACACAATGGGATATGTATCATAAGCTGATTCGGCTGTTACACTCAGTTTTCATCAAAATCAACATATAACTCTATATATTGAATTTGAACGCGCATTTCAATTTACTAGGGTCACATACGAACTCTAAAAATTCCATAAAAATATTTTCTAGCTTCGTATTGACGATACGGTCCTAACAAAACTAGTTTCGTCGAATTCTGAGACCGTTTGAGAAATGGCCAATTTCCAGTCGATTAAAATCAATTGAAACTGGTCAAACGCGTTTTCCTTTACCACGCTCACATATTGATTCGAAAAATTATGAAATTTGGAATCTAACAATAATTTGACATCACTGATCCAACAAAAGTGGTTTCGTCGAAATCCGAGGTCGTTTTCAAAATTCCCATTTTTAAGGGCCTGAATTCCATAGCGACTATTCAGAATTTTCAACTGGACATATCTTTTGATTCCCGCTATGAAATTTCGATTTTTCGGATTCGTTGGAGAGATATCCTCAAATAGATCCTATTATTTTTGGTTTCACTAAAATCCGGATTGTTTTGCACCCGGTACATTCAATTGAAGTTTGAAATCGAATTATCGAACTACTGCGCCATTTTCAATTCTATTTATAATTATATAAATTATTTATATTCTAACGACGACGTATATAATAAATACGTTCGAATTCAATTCAAAATAAATTTCTTGTCAATTTTATTTAAAATGATTCATTTTAAATGTTCAAAATTCGCTAAAATTGCCAAAATTAAAATTTTAAACTGGCCCAGATTTCCGGGTTGTTACAATCTCCCCCACTTAAAACTTTTCATCCCCGAAAAGGAACAAAGTCGAAAGTGGTTTGTTTAATCAACTCTACGTTCGATCTGGCTTGCATTCTCCAACTTTTCAGTTTCTGAGAATTTTCAAATTCTTCAAAAATTTGGCTAACACCCTAAATTTTTGAAAAATTTCGCCATAACCTCCCCTGCAACGGGAGCCACGGGAAAATCCCGAAATTGCCATACAGGCCTTCCGATCTCAAAAAGAAAAAGCCAAGCGGCTAGCCAATAGGCTCATAAAATCATCATCACCCAAACAAAACAGTAAATTATGATAAACATGTACCTATTTGTCAGGCAAACAAATTTTATTCTCTGCTCTAGCCTCCTTGCTATGACCTGTTCAATAGATATACATGTATATGCAAGCAAATGTGACCAATTTTCAATACAATTCAATATTTGGTTCAATTAGGCTAAATGGTTCAAAATTATCAAACAAATAAACAACCAACACAAACATCAATCAATTAGTGGATTAGAGTTTCAAATTCATAATTTTGATACATATATAAAAAAAAATCATGTTTTTGATGCCAATTCACAACAATGAATTCTAGCTATATAAGTTTTGGTTCTCACACCAGTCTGATGGAATTATATAGAAACCACACCTTCGAAACACGAACATAAATATTGATGATGCCATGGTCATTATCAACATCATCTCCGGGCGACTAGAGCGTGATTCTATATCTATCCAGTATATTAAAACTTCGACTATACGTTCATGATGCGTATACGCGAAATCTTTATATACCCGATTGTCCAAATTCGAAATAAATAAATATTCAAATACATATAAAGTGATTTAAATTTTCAAAACAAAATTGTTTTCATTTGAAAAATATACTCTTCACACTCGTTCTAGGATACAACTGATCCTATCTCTAACGAGTCATTCTGATTGGATATTACTAATCCAATATCTGATGAATTCTTTCGTGTGGTTCTAGCGTGTCTTGTTCTTGAGCTCTGTAAACCAAAGCTCTGATACCAACTGTAACGGCAAGGAATTTCGCTCGATCTGAATCGTCGTTAAACCGACAAAGACCGTTCGAAACCCCTGATCGTTTTGAGAGCAGGACAAATCAGAACGCAAACGGAAGAACATTTCATTGTTATTACAACAACTCCATCAGATACAAGAATATACAGATTATAAATGAATAAATTACATTCGATAAATATCAGAGATTAAAATAAATTACATAGCAGCGGAAAAATATATAAAACACAACTAGAAGTAATGCACGGATACAGAGCTTTCCGAGCATCGTTCCAGCTGTAAATCAGGATCCTGTGAATATAAATCTGCAAAACCAAAACTACTAGCTGCCCGTGTAGAAAATAGGGGCACCCAGAGTTTAGGTTAAAACAATAATCTCCAGGTCAGTCATGTGACTGGTGTGAGAACTAAAACAGTTATTTAAAACTTTACTTTAAAAGAGAGTAATTCAAGGGACCACGCCGTATAACACGGAACGGGTGTCCTCCTAAGAATACTAGTGCATATAACAAAACAACGCAATGCTCTTTGGAAAAATGAAGCTAATATAAGACCCAGGTCCCATCACACAATGCAACGCAAGCCGGAGGATAGGGTTTTCCCTTATAATACCCAAACATGCTTGGTACGTTTAAAACAAATCACTTGATACTATAATAAGTGTATAGTGTCAAAACAATTTCAATCATAAATATCAATCATAGACGGCATGAGTACCATATATCATGTCGCCATACTAGTTCTACAATTAAAACCGCAATATCACGTATTGGAAATTGGATTTCCGTCATGAGCCGAGGCAAGGGGCGAGCTCCTCTCCGCGTTCGAGACACTCTAGCAATGCCTCAGGACCCCACTCTGATCCTTTGGAACCTCCAAGGCCGGTCCTCTCTTACTTTTGAGGATTAGTTATTCCTGAACACACGTTTCCCGGTCCTTATAGACATATATCCGAGGCGCCTCGTATCCAACAACCACACAGGTGAAAAGTATATAAATGTCAGGACTGGTAGGTCACTGACACCACCCTAGCTAGAAAGAAACGTCGTGCACTACTTGGGTCCGTATCCCGTTTTTGACTCATACCGAGGTGTGAGGCTCGCAAATTCACGTTATACACAAAGCTATGCCACACAGGCCGTGCTTTGATCATCAACCACAAGACTTTGCTTTTCAACAGAAGCCTTGATCAATTGCCACTTATGCGTGCCACACTGGCAATTCACTCCATGCGACTGATGTCCATCGATATACAACCTGAGCTCGTACGTCTTAGAGAAGGGAGTTAAGCAAGACAATAAAATCTCCGTAGCCAAACAGATGTATATTTAATAGAGATCAATCAACACAGAATAAAATCCAATGTCAGACACACAATCCATTTACAAGTTCGTTCTGGGTCTGAACGAAACCGGAGGCACTTTCCTCGCATATCCATCCATCTCCAAGTACGTCTGGACGATCACCAACGGTTTCCCTCATCTTGGGTGTACAGCCCAATCGAGATCATCAGTAATCACCCAAACGATGTGAAGTCTTCTGGTCTTCAACCACCGTCTTCATCTTCGACATCTCGTCGAATCGGTTATTCAGAATGTGTGTAAACCCGGCCATTCTGAATAACCCACGTATATAATAAACAAATGTTACACAAACACAACGAACGCCTCATTCCAATTCAGAATGTTCTTTTATTCACAAAATCACATTCTTAGGGAAAGGTTCCCATTAATTTTATCCAAGATAAATTCTTCTGAATTTATTCTTTAATCTTCCTTTGGATATCATTTCAAACTAGTCGGGATTAGCGAATCACACCGAAGTAATTATTTATTTTATTTCCCAATCCCAACCTATTCATCCTATGGAGCAAAACTGGTAATACTCCATATCTAACACCACGGTGTTATCGGTAAGATTAATTACCATTTCACGTTCAAATCTAATTAAAGATTTAACTATCGCTTTGGAGCAAAACTGGTGATACTCCACTCTCGATCACTTTTCAGATTTGATAATTTAAATTATCAATTCACATTTTAATCTAATTAAAGATTCATTAAAACTCCACTTAGTTTTAATCCTTTAAAAATCAACATCTTGCCCTTAACTGGGTTAAAGAACCAATGTCATCTAAAACACGATTCACGATAAACCCAACTCACATTTGATATTAATTACAAGACTGTGAATAGAAAATATACCGGCTTATATTCAATATCAAATTCTGAAACCAACAAATATCGTATTGGAAATAACGATATAAAATATATCTTTCAAATCCCCATAACAATATTTGTATAGTCACGAAATCCAACATCGAAATATTCCGAAGATAATTTTGATTCAACTCCAGTCCAATCCACATATTGGGAATATTGATTATTTTTAAAATCACTTTCAAATTCAATTTATTTATTTCAAAAATAAATTGATTTTAATTCTAGTTCAAAACTAGTTCATTTTGATAAAAATCTATTTTTAATCTTTTCAAATATGGAATTTTTCAGCCCAATTTTTCCCAAATCATTTCTTATGATTTTACACAAATTATAGATATTTTTAATAATTTTATCAAGGCCCGTACAGTCGATTTCAATCAACGGCCATCGAACTGCACTTACAGCGACCTTTTTCAAATTTGATTTGGACATAATTCCAAATCCAACCATTGAATTTCAAATTTCTAATATTCATTGGAAAGCTCTTTTCGATACGAACCCAACGGTTCCGGTTTTAGGAGAATCCGACGGTCGGATCTCCCGCAACGTCAATTCGAAGTTAATGGTCGAAATTCACGAACTGCTGTGGCGCGGCGCATTCTATTCAGGTCATTATATATATATATAATATATATGTATATATATATTATATATTTCTTCGATTTCCTTTTTAAAACATATTTTATAATTCGTTTTAAATTCGTTTTCAAAACCATTTCAACGCTACATTCAATTTCAAATAGATTTGATTTCAATTCAATTCGAATTCATTTCAATTTTATTTAATTCGAATTCAAATTCGTTTCAATTCAATTCAAATTCGTTTCAATTCAATTCAATTTGAATTCGTTTCAATTCAATTCAATTCAATTTGAATTTGTTTCAATTCAATTCAAATTCTATTTCGTTTCAATTCAATTCAAATTCTAATTCGTTTCAATTCAATTCAAATTCTAATTTACCTTCTATTTACTTCAATTCGAGTTCATTTCAAATTGATTTTAATTCAATTTCAGTTCATTTCAAATTTCATTCAAAACGATTTCAATTCATTTTTAATTCAATTTCAATTTAATTCAATTTGAATTCATTTCTATTGAATTCGAATTCAAATTCACTTTTTTATTCAATTTGAATTCAAATTCACTTTCTATTCAATTCGAATCGAATTCATTTCCTATTCGATTCGAATTCATTTCAAATTAATTCAATAAAATTTCAATTTGAATTTTAATCTAATTTAATTTGAATTTCATTTCAAAATATTAAATTTTGAAATCACTTTTCAATTTTCATTGTAAAACGAATAAAATCGATATAAATATCGTTAGCGTCAAAATAACGCATCTCTAATCAACACAGCTTTATATTTTTTAATAAATTCATTATTCTATTCAACAAATGAATAAATATATTCCATTCAACACATGAATCTAAATTTCTTTCAACACACGACTAATCTCAACACATGAGTACTGTCAACACATCACTATTTTTGTTATGTAAAATATTTTATAAAATTATGGTATCTATCATTTGATTTTTAAATCAGACTCCACGTAAAGTAGTTCTAATTTTAAATATGATAAAGATGTATATTTTATTATTAAAATATTTTACTCAACACACAAATAGTTTCAACACATGAATTTTTTTTTATAATATTCATTATTTTCCCGATTGGAATGAGGCCCAATCAATCACCAGATAATGTTAATTATATGGATTCCATACAACACATGTATATAATAGCAACGATAAACAATCAACCTTCATCCAAAGTTCACCAAACAACTGCATAAGCATCAAATATAAATAATCAACGCTTACACAGTCTGTCGACCAATCGATCGACATACAATTAAATAATTGGGATTAGTGTACCCAAATATCATCCCAACACCCGTGCAGGGTTTCAAATCAACAAACACGGATTTTTATTTGTGCAGTTGGGCGGTGTGTAAAATTTATTGACCCAATCAAAATCAGTCAAATCAGTGTATATAAACAAATCGGCCGATTTGTTTATAAATATTTTTTTATTCACTTTCACATTAAAAATTATATTTTTAATGATAAAATATTTATTTCAACACATTAATTTATATTATCGATTTCACATCATCAACACAAACAAATTCACAACACATCAATCAAACAAATAAGCCATCCATGGTCTGTGGATGACGGGTGTTGGGTGCTACTAAGCACCGTCTGCATCCTAGTATATATATATAATTGGAAAAAGAAATTTAGAGTGAGAAGTTCTCACCGATAGCTATCCCAACTCCATGACACTTCTATCGTAGAAAATCTTGTTGTTCTCGCCTTTTGCCACTTTCGTTGCTCGTAGCCACTACATATATAAAAATCGAATTTTTACTTCGCTATTCAATATATAAAAAAATCGAATTTTTACTTCGCTATTCAATATATAAAAATCGAATTTTTACTTCGCTATTCAATATATAAAAATCAAATTTTTACTTCGCTATTCAATATTTAAAAATCGAATTTTTACTTCGCTATTCAATATATAAAAATTGAATTTTTTACTTTGCTATTCAATATATAAAAATCGAATTTTTACTTCGCTATTCAATATATAAAAATCGAATTTTTACTTTGCTATTCAATATATAAAAATCAAATTTTTACAATCACTCCATATGGATAAAATTCTATTTTTACCTACTATATAGATGAAAATTCTATTTTTACATCGCTACTATATAGATAAAAATTCTATTTTTACATCGCTGTTATATAGATAAAAATTCTATTTTTATCACGCTTTTCTCTATATAAGGATTTCGCCTTTTCATATATAAAGACAATATTTTTATATTCTCTATTATATAGAAATTTTATTTTCAATATACTACTTATATAAATGTAACACCCCGTAATTCTGTGACACTAAGATTCTCAAATTAAAGTATAATTAATTTTTAAAAGAAAAATTAAAAGAAAAAGATCCATGCAGTTGTTTAATTTAAGTATTGTAACTAACATGAAAAAAAGAGGTAAGGAGAGAACAATAATTATTATTGTTCTAAGACTTATTAACAAAAGCCTCTGTAGCTCAGTTGGTTAAGGCATTGGATTGGTAGCATGGAGGTCGGGGGTTCGAACCCCGGCGGCGGCATAATTTTTTATCATTGTTTTAGAGAGGGCCAACTAAACATGCAAATATATGTACGTATACAAATTCAAAATTTGAAAGGATAAGAACGTACGTATAAGGAAATAAAGAAAATATATATATATATAGATATGAGAAATATAAATATATATATATATATACAAAAATATATGTATACGAAAGATAAAATTCAAGATAAGGCTACAGTCAATGAAATATGGCAACATCATTTGAATTTTGAAAATAAAATGAAAGTTGTGTGTATATATATATATGCGGAAAATGGTCGTTAGAGGAATTGTATACATATAAGAATATTTCATGTGAATAAAACAGTTAAATAAATTCCAGAAATTCAAAAGTTTGAAAATCAAACTTTTACGCCAAAATAGCTTGTGGGACCCAATGCTGACTCAGCACTGCGTGTATGATAAGGTTTAGCTAATCTACGTACCTGGACTATTTTCTTAACTAGGTTCAATGCTGACTCAGCGCTGCGTGTACGATAAGGTCTTGAGCAGCTATATAAACAGCCCTAGTCTTCATTCTCTTTGCACCAATTCTCTTCTATCCTTATGCTGCTAAGATTAATGGCTTCTTCCCCTCCTCTAAATTTTCTTAAATAAATAAAATAAAATTTGATTCAAGACGAGGAGATGCTGCTAAAAGACTTTTAAGGAGGGATTCAAATCAAAGTTTCAAGTGAAGAATTCAAAGGCTAGCTCAAACAAGTTTCAAGCAACGACGCACGAATCATAGCCATGCTTTCCTTCTTTTCTAGATCTATTTTCTGTAAGTTGGTTATTTCTAGATCTGAATATTTTGTTTTATTTGTGACATGAAATTAAAGGAATAAAGGAATATGCCAAATCTCTCTCTCTCTCTTCGAATCTGTGTTTATACTCTTGGACTGAATTAAGAACTGTTATGATTCGAGGACAAATAAGACTGTAACCGTGACTATGACTATAGAACTGTGGCCTTTGAAAGCATATGCCTTTGGACTATGACATAAGCCTTTGATTTTGGGACATATAAACATTGCCTATGACAATGACTTATGACTATGGGAATTATTTTCCCTTTTGGACTATGAACATCGCATATGACTATGGACATTTCCTATGACTGTGACTGTGACTACAAGGATTATTTCCTTGACTAGGCCTATACCTTTGATTTGGACATAAACTATTACTTATGACATAATGAGGACAACTGTGATTTTGACACCCATGATTTATGATTAGGAAAATATTGCTTTAGTTTTGTGATTGAGAAGTTGGGTCTAAACCCAATTATTTATTCTACCTATTCCTTGGTTTTTCTTTGGTTTTAAGACAGTGGGAATTTACCTATTAAGTTAGGTCTACCAACATTCTTGAACCTATTTTGCCCATTCTTTGGTTTAAGACAGTGGGAATTTACCTATTTAGTTAGGTCTACCCATATTCTTGAACCTACATTGTTATCCAAACCTTTTTATGCCAATTATTCCTTCTTGTCATTTTGATTCATTCCCTTTTTTATCTACGAATCTAGATTTATTTATAATCTAGGTTGAATCACGATTATTCGAACGGTGGGAATGCGATTTGGGGAAAAACATGGAAATGAATATGAACGTAGTTGTAAACTTAGAAATTGGCATAATTTGGAATATGTATTATGACATGCATATTAAAATGAAAACGGGGAAATTTGACATGGATTAGGGAATATGTGATTTTGACATATTAAATTTAGCGTTAGTAAGTAAGCTAAATTTTAGGCATAAAATGTAAACTAGAAAAATAATTCTAGTTTTGCCATAAATTGTGAATTAGGATGTTAAACCAAGATTGGGTTAATTAAGGTTGATTTGGAATAAGTATATTAGCACAATTTTGAATTTATTCATAATTGTGAGCAATTGTCATGTTTAGAATAAATTATGGTTAGCGACACTAAACTTGGTATAATTTACATACCAAAAAGTATAAATATGATAAATAAGAGAGAATGGGCCATAATAATAAATATGACAATGTACATTAAAAGAGTAGTAATGAAATCAGTAAATTAGGAGTAATTTACTTATAGAATTCGTCATAAATGTTAAATTGTTCATTTACCACAAAATATGTAACTTGGTTAAATTTTGGCCATAAATTATAAACTAGGATATTTAATCTAGTTTCGGCAATGAAATAGGAAATGGCTTAAACTGCATGTTGGGTTAGGACTTGGGCCTAGAATATAAGTATACTAGTAGGCTTGACAAATAAATATGGGCCAAATTTGTCTAAAAAGGGGAAATGGGCTTTTGAAATAAATTGTTAACAATTTATAAACAAAAGAAAAGTATTTTGATAACACCCCTTTTTATAACACATAGACCAGAAGGTTCTAGGGTGACAGAGAGGATAGTGTCTAGGCTTGGGTTTGGAAAATACAAGTTTCCTGCCCTCCCTGGCTATCCCTAACTGATCCGAAGGACGGGATGGTTGTTTTCAAGACCAGATTTGGAAATTAATCAAAAACCCTTTGAACTTAGAAAACATGAAAATGCCTAACCCGAGGTTAGACTGAGTTGCGGTGTAAACCTGCCCGGAACCGACCGGCACATCCAGTAACCGCAGCAATATATGTCTAATGTGAGAGGTTGCGGCTTTAATTTATTAATTAAAGCTAGAATGGGAAGGTTAAGGAACACTTAACCAACTTAGCACAGTTAAAGCTAGAATGGGAGGATTAAGTCCATGGGAATACTTAGCCAAATTAACATGTTGACTAGACTAGAAGGTGGGGTTAAGTAAAGTTAATACACTTAGCCAATTTAACATGTTAATTAGACTAGAGGTTGGGGTTAAGTTATACACTTAGCCAAATTAATATGTTAGCTGGACTAGACCATAGGGTTAAGTAAACTTGAATGCTTAACCATCAGAATATGATAAATGAATAGGGTTAAGTAAAAAGCATAAAGGGATAACACTTAACCAGTGTAATAGGATAAGGGAAGAGGGTTAAGATAGCTTCAATCGACTAAAGACACTTAACCAACCCAACCTGGCGAGAAAGAAAACTAAATAGTAAACCTCAGTTGAAAAAGGGACTAAGTAGTAAACTTAGTTAAGAAAACAAGGAATTTGGAAACTAAGTGGTAAACCTTAGTTAGTAGAACTAAGAGTAATTCTTAGTATAACAGGAAGGAGCGGACATCCATATGGTTTTAAGAAGGCTCCAACGAATTGGGTTACGAAGCCCGAGGCTTCGGGGGGACGTGAGGGTACTCTTGGTATCCCTCTGTGAGGCTGCAGATGATCATCCTGGGCTCACAGAGGTTAAGGTCTGCGTTAGAAGAACCGAGGGTATGCCTTGGTTGCAATATATATATATGTGGCAACCTAAAGACTAGGATGGACCAGCGTGATTCGGCGAGAAGACGGTAGCCCTGTGATAGCAGCTCGTCGTCTACCATCCATCTTGAGTCAATCGAGATACGTGAAGCGGAAAGGCGGAGAACTCCAAAAGACCATATACTTGCTATCTAGTTATGGTTGCGGATGGCCATAGGATAGTGGGGCACCGGGGGCCGGCGTATAGTTCTCATTTTACAAGGTGTGCCTTTCATTAGTTGAGGGAGGGGTCAAGTGGGACCATAGCCACTGGAATAAAAACAGACCATAGCATCTGCATCGGCAGATATCCGAAAGCTCCCGACCGAGTTCTGTATTCCTTGATTTGCCCTGTCACAGGACTCGGATCGCACATTACAGGACATGTGCATCTAGACAAGCGATAACGATTCGCGATACATGCGTGGGGAAGCCTAGGAGCATATACCACTCTAGGTAGTGTGTCCTAGACTTGGGGGCATTGTTCGACAGGTAGCGTAATCCCTAGTTGGACTAGGTGGCATAAACCCTGAACTCGAAAAGCGTTCAGCAGATAGCGTAAAACTATAGTTAAATCTAAGAAGCACTTGATAGAAAACCCTAGATTAGATCTAGGTAATAAATAATAAATGTATGCCTGAAGACAATGGAAACTACAGGGGTTGGGATCACGTTATCGTTACTAGTTGAACACTAGTTAGGTGGTGCAGAGATATAGAAACCAGCATAACAAGGAAATAGCGAAGCTGCGAAAGTATTAGAGCGTATCCAGTCATCTTAGCATATCTTGTGACTACCTTGTCTAATCTTGTTGACCTTATTGTCATGGTGTAATCTTGTATTCAGTTAATTCATGTCGTTTTGTTTTTCCATGTTTACATACTAGAAGTTACTGAACTTACTCAGGCTTTATGTCTGACTCTGTTTTTCTTTCGTCTTCTTTTCTTCCGTTCCCCCCCAGGTAGTTGAGGAGGGAATAGTATAACTCAGGATTAGACTGGACCGTTGCTCTTTCCCAGCTTGAAGATTTGACGAAGTTGTCTTTGGATTCTTTTCCAGATGCTATGGCTGGCTCTTGCTACATTGGGGAATATATAAATGTATTTTCATGCTTCTTTATTTTATAAAGACAGGTGTTACTCTGATATTGTAAAAGAATCTTGTACAGACTAAATTATCAATAAAGCAAAGTTCTATTTTCCACTGTTTAATAATTTGTCTGTCTTGTAATTTATCTGCATCTTTTACCCAAAATGCTCCACAGAACTTAGTGCATTCCCTTTGTGAGTGACACTAACGGACGTGGGGTGTTACACGTGGTATCAGAGCTGAAGGTTACCGGATCAGATAAAAGATTTGAAAAATTATTTTCAAAAGGTTTTTAAAGAAGCATTTTTAAAAGAAAGGATTTGTTTTAAAGGCATATTCCCCAAAGCCATACGCATTGTCTCCTCTTCCTCTGTTTGAATTCTTGTCTCCTTCTTTCTTGAGTCTCTGGGGCTCCTGGCTTTCTGGGAGGTAACCTCATCGAAGGGCAAAGTAGTGCTCGACTTCCATCTATAGCCGTAGTTGTTTCACTTACGGCCAGTCTTCTTTCAAGTTTATAGGGTTTTTCCGTGCGATAGAGGCAACTTTCGAGAGATTTGCCAACATGGTTACACGCGGAAGTTTGGCAAAGGAGCACGACCCAAGGATGAGGAAATTATGGATGTAGACTTGGCTCACGAAGGAGGAAGGGATTATAAAACCTAAGACAAGAGCAAGTATCTTTACTATGGTATGATAGGACATATACTTAAGGACAAGGGCAAGAACGAGGACGAGATTTTCAGAAGGACAAGTACATGCTTTCGCCACCAAGCGCACCTAGGAGAAAGGTGGTCCGGTTGGAAGAGTCTAGTTTTCTGTTCGTACTATTTCCTTAGGTTCCAGCGCTTCTTAACTGTTCATAACCACTTCCATAGTTGAGTCTCTGCACCATAGTACGTGTATAGTAGAAAGATCCCACTAGAGTCTCAAATCCAATTGGTGGTCCGACCAGTTTTTGGTTAGTAGGGATTTGAGGATAGCTATCGAGTTTGCTTATATCATCTCACGTAGATCGTCTAAATTCGGAGAAGATATTCCTTGGATGCTTGTCTGATATTGGTTTAGGCCTTTGGGGCTTGTACTTGAGGAATGTCGAGTTCTGTTTGGATGGTTTGCGTGAAAGATGAATAGTTGTGGTAGGTACTCTAAAAAGTACGGAGTGATCTTTTGACTCTCATAGTTATGGCGTGATGGATAAGCAACAGGGAGGCCTCTAATCATCTTAGTACATATACTTGGCGCCGTGATTGACATCTGTTTATTTTGGAAATGGAGATTAGGAACTTCACAATCGTGAAGATAAATTGGTTAAGATACAGTGGAGTAAAGCTCAAGAAGGCTAGATACTAGCAACATGCCCTTTTTCCTTAAGGGTGCATCCTTGATTTCTCTGTTTAGGAGCTTTACGCGTAGTTGTTTCTCTCTTTCCAAAGTATATCCTCTAGGTCGTATATGCGATCCTTAGGTAGAAGCCAATGGATGTAAACATGTATTTGAAACATGTTATGGTTGAATGGTTGCAAGTGGTTGCAAATGGTTGCTCGTGGATGCATATGCATACGTATTAGGCACTAGATCAAGTTCGGACGCTCTCATATTGCATTTACATATATGCATTTGTTTATAAGTTGAACTTGATATGATACCATATGGACGTTGCATATGGATGAATGGTTGTGCACGCATGTAGTATTTACATGACTAGGGATGTTTGCATGCATGATTGGACGCATGGCACTAACATGATTTGCATTAAGGAGGTCAACTGAATCAGTAGACCGCCTGATTTTGCATTAGATAGAGACATACACACACACTATGCATATGAACATGAAAGCATTAGAAATCTTTTAAGGACAATGAATGCCTGTGATTGAATGGTTGAGTAGATGGGTGATTGGATGGTAGGACACATTCTTCCTAACTTGAAGATTTCGGGGACGAAATCCTTTTAAGTGGGGGAGAATGTAACACCCCGTAATTATGTGACATTAAGATTCTCAAATTAAAGTATAATTAATTTTTAAAAGAAAAATTAAAAGAAAAAGATCCATGCAGTTGTTTAATTTAAGTATTGTAACTAACATGAAAAAAAAGAGGTAAGGAGAGAACAATAATTATTATTGTTCTAAGACTTATTAACAAAAGCCTCTGTAGCTCAGTTGGTTAAGGCATTGGATTGGTAGCATGGAGGTCGGGGGTTCGAACCCCGGCGGCGGCATAATTTTTTATCATTGTTTTAGAGAGGGCCAACTAAACATGCAAATATATGTACGTATACAAATTCAAAATTTGAAAGGATAAGAACGTACGTATAAGGAAATAAAGAAAATATATATATATACATATGAGAAATATAAATATATATATATATATATATACAAAAATATATGTATACGAAAGATAAAATTCAAGATAAGGTTACAGTCAATGAAATATGGCAACATCATTTGAATTTTGAAAATAAAATGAAAGTTGTGCGTATATATATATGCGTAAAATGGTCGTTAGAGGAATTGTATACATATAAGAATATTTCATGTGAATAAAACAGTTAAATAAATTTCAGAAATTCAAAAGTTTGAAAATCAAACTTTTACGCCAAAATAGCTTATGGGACCCAATGCTGACTCAGCACTGCGTGTATGATAAGGTTTAGCTAATCTACGTACCTGGACTATTTTCTTAACTAGGTTCAATGCTGACTCAGTGCTGCGTGTACGATAAGGTCTTGAGCAGCTATATAAACAGCCCTAGTCTTCATTCTCTTTGCACCAATTCTCTTCTATCCTTATGCTGCTAAGATTAATGGCTTCTTCCCCTCCTCTAAATTTTCTTAAATAAATAAAATAAAATATGATTCAAGACGAGGAGATGCTGCTAAAAGACTTTTAAGGAGGGATTCAAATCAAAGTTTCAAGTGAAGAATTCAAAGGCTAGCTCAAACAAGTTTCAAGCAACGACGCACGAATCATAGCCATGCTTTCCTTCTTTTCTAGATCTATTTTCTGTAAGTTGGTTATTTCTAGATCTGAATATTTTGTTTTATTTGTGACATGAAATTAAAGGAATAAAGGAATATGCCAAATCTCTCTCTCTCTCTCTCTCTTCGAATCTGTGTTTATACTCTTGGACTGAATTAAGAACTGTTATGATTCGAGGACAAATAAGACTGTAACCGTGACTATGACTATAGAACTGTGGCCTTTGAAAGCATATGCCTTTGGACTATGACATAAGCCTTTGATTTTGGGACATATAAACATTGCCTATGACAATGACTTATGACTATGGGAATTATTTTCCCTTTTGGACTATGAACATCGCATATGACTATGGACATTTCCTATGACTGTGACTGTGACTACAAGGATTATTTCCTTGACTAGGCCTATACCTTTGATTTGGACATAAACTATTACTTATGACATAATGAGGACAACTGTGATTTTGACACCCATGATTTATGATTAGGAAAATATTGCTTTAGTTTTGTGATTGAGAAGTTGGGTCTAAACCCAATTATTTATTCTACCTGTTCCTTGGTTTTTCTTTGGTTTTAAGACAGTGGGAATTTACCTATTAAGTTAGGTCTACCAACATTCTTGAACCTATTTTGCCCATTCTTTGGTTTTAAGACAGTGGGAATTTACCTATTTAGTTAGGTCTACCCATATTCTTGAACCTACATTGTTATCCAAACCTTTTTATGCCAATTATTCCTTCTTGTCATTTTGATTCATTCCCTTTTTTATCTACGAATCTAGATTTATTTATAATCTAGGTTGAATCACGATTATTCGAACGGTGGGAATGCGATTTGGGGAAAAACATGGAAATGAATATGAACGTAGTTGTAAACTTAGAAATTGGCATAATTTGGAATATTTATTATGACATGCATATTAAAATGAAAACGGGGAAATTTGACATGGATTAGGGAATATGTGATTTTGACATATTAAATTTAGCGTTAGTAAGTAAGCTAAATTTTAGGCATAAAATGTAAACTAGAAAAATAATTCTAGTTTTGCCATAAATTGTGAATTAGGATGTTAAACCAAGATTGGGTTAATTAAGGTTGATTTGGAATAAGTATATTAGCACAATTTTGAATTTATTCATAATTGTGAGCAATTGTCATGTTTAGAATAAATTATGGTTAGCGACACTAAACTTGGTATAATTTACATACCAAAAAGTATAAATATGATAAATAAGAGAGAATGGGCCATAATAACAAATATGACAATGTACATTAAAAGAGTAGTAATGAAATCAGTAAATTAGGAGTAATTTACTTATAGAATTCGTCATAAATGTTAAATTGTTCATTTACCACAAAATATGTAACTTGGTTAAATTTTGGCCATAAATTATAAACTAAGATATTTAATCTAGTTTCGGCAATGAAATAGGAAATGGCTTAAACTGCATGTTGGGTTAGGACTTGGGCCTAGAATATAAGTATACTAGTAGGCTTGACAAATAAATATAGGCCAAATTTGTCTAAAAAGGGGAAATGGGCTTTTGAAATAAATTGTTAACAATTTATAAACAAAAGAAAAGTATTTTGATAACACCCCTTTTTATAACACATAGACCAGAAGGTTCTAGGGTGACAGAGAGGATAGTGTCTAGGCTTGGGTTTGGAAAATACAAGTTTCCTGCCCTCCCTGGCTATCCCTAACTGATCCGAAGGACGGGATGGTTGTTTTCAAGACCAGATTTGGAAATTAATCAAAAACCCTTTGAACTTAGAAAACATGAATATGCCTAACCCGAGGTTAGACTGAGTTGCGGTGTAAACCTGCCCGGAACCGACCGGCACATCCAGTAACCGCAGCAATATATGTCTAATGTGAGAGGTTGCGGCTTTAATTTATTAATTAAAGCTAGAATGGGAAGGTTAAGGAACACTTAACCAACTTAGCACAGTTAAAGCTAGAATGGGAGGATTAAGTCCATGGGAATACTTAGCCAAATTAACATGTTGATTAGACTAGAAGGTGGGGTTAAGTAAAGTTAATGCACTTAGCCAATTTAACATGTTAATTAGACTAGAGGTTGGGGTTAAGTTATACACTTAGCCAAATTAATATGTTAGCTGGACTAGACCATAGGGTTAAGTAAACTTGAATGCTTAACCATCAGAATATGATAAATGAATAGGGTTAAGTAAAAAGCATAAAGGGATAACACTTAACCAGTGTAATAGGATAAGGGAAGAGGGTTAAGATAGCTTCAATCGACTAAAGACACTTAACCAACAAAACCTGGCGAGAAAGAAAACTAAATAGTAAACCTCAGTTGAAAAAGGGACTAAGTAGTAAACTTAGTTAAGAAAACAAGGAATTTGTAAACTAAGTGGTAAACCTTAGTTAGTAGAACTAAGTAGTAATTCTTAGTATAACACGAAGGAGCGGACATCCATATGGTTTTAAGAAGGCTCCAACGAATTGGGTTACGAAGCCCGAGGCTTCGGGGGGACGTGAGGGTACTCTTGGTATCCCTCTGTGAGGCTGCAGATGATCATCCTGGGCTCACAGAGGTTAAGGTCTGCGTTAGAAGAACCGAGGGTATGCCTTGGTTGCAATATATATATATGTGGCAACCTAAAGACTAGGATGGACCAGCGTGATTCGGCGAGAAGACGGTAGCCCTGTGATAGCAGCTCGTCGTCTACCATCCATCTTGAGTCAATCGAGATACGTGAAGCGGAAAGGCGGAGAACTCCAAAAGACCATATACTTGCTATCTAGTTATGGTTGCGGATGGCCATAGGATAGTGGGGCACCGGGGGCCGGCGTATAGTTCTCATTTTACAAGGTGTGCCTTTCATTAGTTGAGGGAGGGGTCAAGTGGGACCATAGCCACTGGAATAAAAACAGACCTTAGCATCTGCATCGGCAGATATCCGAAAGCTCCCGACCGAGTTCTGTATTCCTTGATTTGCCCTGTCACAGGACTCGGATCGCACATTACAGGACATGTGCATCTAGACAAGCGATAACGATTTGCGATACATGCGTGGGGAAGCCTAGGAGCATATACCACTCTAGGTAGTGTGTCCTAGACTTGGGGGCATTGTTCGACAGGTAGCGTAATCCCTAGTTGGACTAGGTGGCATAAACCCTGAACTCGAAAAGCGTTCAGCAGATAGCGTAAAACTATAGTTAAATCTAAGAAGCACTTGATAGAAAACCCTAGATTAGATCTAGGTAATAAATAATAAATGTATGCCTGAAGACAATGGAAACTACAGGGGTTGGGATCACGTTATCGTTACTAGTTGAACACTAGTTAGGTGGTGCAGAGATATAGAAACCAGCATAACAAGGAAATAGCGAAGCTGCGAAAGTATTAGAGCGTATCCAGTCATCTTAGCATATCTTGTGACTACCTTGTCTAATCTTGTTGACCTTATCGTCATGGTGTAATCTTGTATTCAGTTAATTCATGTCGTTTTGTTTTTCCATGTTCACATACTAGAAGTTACTGAACTTACTCAGGCTTTATGTCTGACTCTGTTTTTCTTTCGTCTTCTTTTCTTCCGTTCCCCCCCCCAGGTAGTTGAGGAGGGAATAGTATAACTCAAGATTAGACTGGACCGTTGCTCTTTCCCAGCTTGAAGATTTGACGAAGTTGTCTTTGGATTCTTTTCCAGATGCTATGGCTGGCTCTTGCTACATTGGGGAATATATAAATGTATTTTCATGCTTCTTTATTTTATAAAGACAGGTGATACTCTGATATTGTAAAAGAATCTTGTACAGACTAAATTATCAATAAAGCAAAGTTCTATTTTCCACTGTTTAATAATTTGTCTGTCTTGTAATTTATCTGCATCTTTTACCCAAAATGCTCCACAGAACTTAGTGCATTCCCTTTGTGAGTGACACTAACGGACGTGGGGTGTTACAATAAAAATAGTATTTTTATATCTTCTACTATATAAAGGTCATATTTTTAATACTCTACATAAGTAAAAATCATATTTTTAAATTTCTACAAGTATAAAAATCATATTTTTATACCTTTAAAAATATTTTCAACTTGCCAACAATGTTTCCTTTCAGTGATAAAAAATCATAGCTTTAGGATATTAAAAATCTGATCTTTGATTTTAGAAATCAAACCTTTTATATTTTAAAAAAAACGAAGCTTTCATATTTTAAAAATCGAATCTTCCTATTTTAAAAATATAATCTTTTTGCTATAAAAATCCAAACTTTATAAGCAAAAATCCAAGCTTTTTATTTTGAAACATAATGTATATCATTCTTCATAAATATCAGAATTTTAAATTGATTATCCTATATTAAAACCGAGAAAAACAATAAAGTAAGTGCAAACTATCAAATAAAGGCTCACGAATTGAAGGGGGAGGGTCTTCGCTGGACTGTATGGGGCTGGAGGGGCGCGGAGGACTGCTAGCGGCGCCTCTGACGTCGGAGGAGGCGGAGGGCTTCGGGGGGGAGGGGGGTCGGGTTCGGATCTGAATGGAAGGAGGGTAGCGCGATGGCGGCGGAGGGTGCTGGCGTCGGCTATGGCGAAGGAGAGGGGGTGGCGACGGCTAACGATGGCGATGGGTCTGGGAAATCGCGGTTTTTTTTCTATTCTATCGATCTAGTTTGGGGAAATTGGGGGGGGGGGGGGGGTGAGAAGGTAAAGGAAGAGGGAGAGAGGAAATTTTAATTTTAATTATTTAATTATTTAATTTCTAAAAGTAACTTTTTCATTCGAACTCGAAACGAGGCCCACCGCCTGTCGTCTATAGCTTATTACCCCCATTTCGAACACAATGGGATATGTATCATAAGCTAATTCGGCTGTTACACTCAGTTTTCGTCAAAATCAACATATAACTCTATATATTGAATTTGAACGCATATTTCAATTTACTGGGGTCACATACGAACTCTAAAAATTTCATAAAAATATTTTCTAGCTTCGTATTGAGGATACGGTCCTAACAAAACTAGTTTCGTCGAATTCTGAGACCGTTTGAAAAATGGCCAATTTCCAGTCGATTAAAATCAACTGAAACTGGTCAAACGCGTTTTCCTTTGCCACACTCACATATTGATTCGAAAAATTATGAAATTTGGAATCTAACAATAATTTGACATCACGGATCCAACAAAAGTGGTTTCGTCGAAATCCGAGGTCGTTTGCAAAATTCCCATTTTAAGGGCCTGAATTCCATAGCGACTATTCAGAATTTTCAACTGGACATATCTTTTGTTTCCCGCTATGAAATTTCGATTTTTTGGATTCGTTGGAGAGATATCCTCAAATAGATCCTATTATTTTTTGGTTTCACTAAAATCCGGAGTGTTTTGCACCCGGTACATTCAATTGAAGTTTGAAATCGAATTATCGAACTACCGCGCCATTTTCAATTCTATTTATAATTATATATATAATTATTCATATTCTAACGACGACGTATATAATATATACGTTCGAATTCTATTCAAAATAAATTTCTCGTCGATTTTATTTAAAATAATTCATTTTAAATGTTCAAAATTCGCTAAAATTGCCAAAATTAAAATTTTAAACTGGCCCAGATTTCCGGGTTGTTACAATAATTGACCAAAACACGTTTTCCTTTGCCACGCTCACATACTAGCTTCAAGAATTATGAAATTTGAAACCTAGCAATAACTTCACATCTCGGATCCAACAAAAGTGGTTTTGTCGAATTCCGAGGTCGTTTGCAAAATGGTCCTTTTCACGGGCTATATAAATTCCATAGCGACCTTTCTGAAAATTCATTTGGCCATAACTTCTGCTTTCCGCTATGAAACTTCGATTTTTCAGATTCGTTAGAAAGGTATTCACTAACAGATTTAAATATTTTTGGTTTCACTCAAATCCGTTTTGTTTTGCACCCGGTACAGTCAGTCAAAGTTTGAATTCAAATTCTGAAACTGCCGCGCCATTTCAGGCCTTGTTTATAATTAGAATTAATTATATTCGTTTTCAAATGTCGATTCAAACTTACTTTTCATCGTTATTATTTAAAATATTTATTTTAAATATTTAAAATCCACTAAAATAGCCAATTTAAATTTTTTTAATTGGTTCAGATTTTCTGGGTCGTTATAATCTCCCCCACTTAAAACTTTTCGTCCCCGAAAAGGAACAAAGTCGAAAGTGGTTTGATTAATCAACTCTACGTTCAATTTGACTCCCATTCTTCAAATTTTCAGTTTCTGAGAATTTTCAAATTCTTCAAAAATTTGGCTAACACCCGGAATTTTCGAAAAATTTCGCCATAACCTCCTTTGTACGGGGAGAGGTTTAGAAATTTATTGGGCCGTATTAGGTACCCAATAAATCCTAATAAGAATACACATATTTATACTGATATAGTCTGGTACCAAATGTAACTGGGTTAAATGAAAAGTTTTATGGATTATTTATTTCCCACACGGGACGAGGTGACGAGGATTTATCCTTTGGAGCAATTAAAAATACACACTCCCTCAGGCTTTGACAAGGTGACGAGAATTTATTCTCTGGAGTTATTATCTATACACGCTCCCCAACGGTTGCGATTTCGGGAAAATCCGATGGTCAGATCTCCCGCACTAATCGTTTGAAATCACGGTTTTAAAATACGAACTGCAGCATCATTATTCGATATATTTCAATTCTATTTATATATATATATATATATATATCGATTCTTCGATTTCAAAACTATATGATTTTCATACATTTGATAGAAATGATATATTTATCTAACTGTCTTCTATTTCAACACTTCACTATTTTTAACAATTCATGTATATAATAAAAATGTGATTTTTATTGTAAAACAATTCATTTCAAAACACGATTATTTTATATAGTTTATATAGGCAATAAAAATACGATTTTTATTATAAAACAATTTATTTCAAAACAAGATTATTTTATATAGTTCATATAGGTAATAAAAATATGATTTTTATTATAAAACAATTTATTTCAAAACAAGATTATTTTATATAGTTCATATTGATGATAAAAATAGGATTTTTATTATAAAACAATTTCTTTCAAAATACGAATACCATTCAACACATGAATTTCAATTCAACGAATGAATTTCGATTCAACACATGAAGGTTTTCTATAGTTCGTATATATAGAGTAAAAATGTGATTTTTATTGTTAAAACAATTTATTCAAAACACGAATACCATTCAACATATGAATTTCTATTCAACGAATGATACCGATTCAACACATGAAGGTTTTCTATAGTTTATATATATAGATAAAATGGTGATTTTTATATTTAAAACACGAATACCATTCAACATATGAATTTCAATTCAACGAATGAATTTCGATTCAACACATGAAGTTTTTCTACTCAACAGACGAATATAATTTCAACATAGGAAAATAATTCTAACACATGAATATTATTCAAAATTTCGGCAGCATAACGGCAGGGTAGTTATAACCGGGACCGTCCCTAGTACGGCTCCTCGCTCTACCTTAAAGCCTCGCAGCTTTTGACAATGGGGAATCATGCATCTAGTTCGCATGCAGGCGGCATGTATATTTTTTTCATTTCCACAAACTAATCCTATGTGGTTTCAACCAAATATTTCTCAACCACAAACGGGTATTTTTCAACCACAATCAATCAATTTCAACCACAAACAATCTCAATCAACCATTCGCTATCAATCAATTTTCACACTAATCACAACCAATAAATATCGTCCATGGTTTGTGGACGAGGGTTACATTTGGTATCAGAGCTTTGGTTTACAAAGCTCAGAGAACAAGACACATTAGAACCATACGAAAGAATTCATCAGATATTGGATTAGCAATATCCAATGGGGATGACTCGTTAGAGATGGGATCAGTAGCATCCTAGAACGATTGTGAAGAGTATTCTTTTTTAAAAATGAAAACAAGTTTTAATTTGAAATTTAAATCAATTATTCGTATTTGATTATTTATTTATATGAATTTGGATAATCCAATATATAGAGATTTTGCATATATGTCTTGCAAACGTGTATCCGAAGTTCTAATGTATTGGATGGTTATAGAATCGCACTCTAGGGCCCGGGGATAATTCTGGTGGCGGGGCACCATCGCCAGTATTTATTTTCAAGTTTCGAAAGAGAGATTTCTATATATTTCCAATTGACTGGTGTGAGAACCGAAACTAGATAGGGCTTATTGTTATGATTTGGCATCAAAAGTCTGATTTTAGACTATATATCAAAGTTATAAATTTGAAATGATAATCAACTAATTGATTGCTGATTGTGTTGTTTGATTATTGGTTGATTAATTAAAATGTTAAACCTTTAACCAAATTGAACCAAATATTGAACTGTATTGAAAATTTGTCGCATTTGCTTGCATATACATGTACTTACATTGAACAGGTCATAGCGAAGAGGCTAGAGCAGAAGAATAAAATTGTTTGCTCGACAAATATATACATGTTTACCATAATTTACTGTTTTGTTTGGGTGATGATGATTTTATGAGCTGATTGGCTAGCCGCTTGGCTTTTTCTTTTTCTTTTTGAGATCAGAGGGCCTGTATGGCAATTTCGGGATTTTCTCGGTGCTCCCGGTGTAGGGGAGGTTATGGCGAAATTTTTCGAAAATTTAGGGTGTTAGCCAAATTTTTGAAAAATTTGACAAGTTCTTAGAAACTGAAAAGTTGAAGAACTTAAGCCGTAATGAAAATATGGAAAGTTGAGTTGATTATTTAAACAACTTTCGGCTTCGTTCCTTTTCGGGGACGAAAAGTTTTAAGTGGGGGAGATTGTAATAACCTGGAAATCTGGGCCAATTTAAAATTTTTATTTTGGCAATTTTAGCGAATTTTGATTATTTAAAATGAATTATTTTAAAAAATAATGACGATAAATTTATTTTGAATAGAATTCGAACGTATATATTTATATAGCTCGACGTTGGAATATAAATATTTATTTATAATTATAAAAGGAATTGAAAATGACGTGGTAGATCGATAATTCGATTTCAAACTTCAAATGAATGTATAGGATTCAAAATAAACCGGATTTTAGCGAAACTAAAAATATTAGAATCTTATTGAGAATATCTTTCCAATGAATCCAGAAAATTGAAATTTCATCGCGGGAATTAAAAGATATGTCCAGTTGAAAATTCAGAATAGTCGCTTTGGAATTCTGGCCCTTAAAAATGGAAATTTTGCAAACGACCTCGGATTTCAGCGAAACCACTTTTGTTGGATCCGCGAAGTCAAATTATTGCTAAATTCCAATTTTCATAAATTTTTGAATCAATATGTGAGCGTGGCGAAGGAAAACGCATTTGACCAGTTTCAGTTGATTTTAATCGACTGGAAAATGGCCATTTTTCAAACGGTCTCAGAATTAGACGAAACTATTTTTGTTAGGACCGTATCGTCAATACGAAGCTAGAAAATATTTTTCTGGAGTTTATTGAGTTCGTATGTGGCCCCGGTAAATTGAAATACGCGTTCTATTCAATATATAGAGTTATATGTTGATTTTGACGAAAACTGATCGAAACGATCGAATCAGCTTACAAAACATATCCCATTGTGTTCGGAATGAGGGTAATTAGCTATGAATGACAGGCGGTGGGCCTCGTTTAGAGGTTAAATAAAAAAGTCAACTTTTTGAAATAAATTAAATATTATAATTTATATATAGCCCCCCTTATTTCTTTCTCTCTTCTCTCTATTACTTCAGCCGTTTAGAAAAAAAAATTACGCTGCTCTCAGGAAATCGCACCCCCCCTCCGTAGGTCGTCGCGCCGCCCTGGCCAGGCGCCGCCGTTCCCCCCTAGACCGCCACCTTCCCTCTGCCCCTGGCCTCCTCCGCGATGTCAGCTTCTCCTCCCTCCTCTGTTGATTTAAACCCCGCGCCCCCTTGCCCTAATCCCCCAAATCGGTGAAGCCTACCGCCACTGACAGGCCAGCAACCGCCTGATGCGCCCTCCCCGACGCTCTGCACCACCCTCCACCCATTTCCGACAGCCCCCTTGCCATTTCCGACGTGGAAAACCCCTCCTCCCTCCTAACTCAGCGAAGAAAGGTGATGTAAAATTAATCTATTTATCATATTAGTTGATGTTGATTTTTAAATCGATCAAAGATGTGATTTTTATCGAACGAAGCTTTGATTTTTATCGAACGAAGCTTTGATTTTTAAACCGAATAAAGCTTTGATTTTGAATCGAACAAAGATATGATTTTTATCAAAACAAAGATAGGATTTTCATATATATAATAGCGTGTATGAAAATTCGATTTTTATTGTTGAAGTGACAAAGTAAAAATTATAATTTTTAGCTATGTAAAAATTTGATTTTTATATTAAGTATTAAAGAATAAAAATATGATTTTTATATTATAGATAGAATAAAAATATGATTTTTATGATATAGAAAGAATAAAAATTTGATTTTTATAAATGTAGCGTTATAAAAATATAACCTTTTATATATGTGTAGCAATAAAAAATTCGATTTTTATATGGGAGGTAGCGATGAAAATATTATATTTTTATAAGTGAAAAGTTAGATCTTTTAAAAATAGAAAGACGAGGTTTTATAAATATATAAACATCATATTAAAAATGTGATTTTTAATATGAACATCGTGAAAAGGATGGCATAGAAAGTTTGGGCAAATCCAGACGGTTCAGAAATTTCAGAAATAAGCACGGCGGAGTGGAACCCTCTGTGAGAACTCCTCACCTTTAATTTTGTTTTCTAGTTAATAATATATACTAGGATGCAGACGGTGTTTAGTAGCACCCGACACCCGTCGTCCACAGACCATGGACGGCTTGTATGCTTGTTTGTTTGATTTTGATGTGTAGTTGATTGTGTGATGTGATGTGAAATGAAATAAAATATTTATATAGTTAAAATATTTTATAGTTGAAAATAGAATTTTTAACGTGTATTTGAAATGAAATAAATATAAACAGATCAGATGATTTGTTTATATACACACCTTTGACTTATATTGATTGGGACGATAAATTTTACACATCGCCCAACTGCACAAATAAAATCTGTGTTTGATTGTTTGAAAACCCCATACGTGTATTAAGGTGATATATGACATACACTAATCCGAATAATTAGTTGTATGTCGATCGATTGATTGACAGACTGTTATGAGCATTAAATATTTATATTTGATGCTTATACAGTGTAGAATGCACTTTGGATGATGGTTGATTATTGGTCATTGTTGATATATACATGCGTTGTATGGAAATCCATAGAAATAAAATCTATGGTAATTGATTGGGCCTCATTCCCGTTTTGAAAAAGAAATATTTGAATAGAAATATTTGAAAAAGAAATATTTGAAATAGAATATTTGAAAATAGAAATATATGAAGCCGTGTTGATTAGATTTACGCCATTTTGACGTGAACGATATTTATATCGATTTTATTCGTTTTATAATGAACATCGAAATTGATTTCAAAATCTGATATTGTGAATAGAAATGAATTCGAATTGAAATTGAATTGAAAACGAACTGAAATTGAATTCAAAATCGATTTGAATTGAAATCAATTTGAAATGAATTTAAAACGAATTTGTAAGGGAAAATTCAATTTTGATTTGAATTTGAAAAAGAAGTTGAAATCGTTTTGAAAACGAATTTAAACGATTATAAAATACATTTTAAAAGGGAATCGACGAAGTATATATTATATATGTTATATTATAATATAATGGCCTGAATAGAACGCGCCGCGCCGCGGTAGTTCGCGAATTTCGACCATTGACTTCGAACGGATATTACGGGAGATCCGACCGTCGGATTCTCCTAAAACCGGAACCGTTGGGTTCGTATCAAAAAGAGCTTTCTAACGAATATTACAGATTTGAAATCTAACGGTTGGATTTGGAATTATGTCCAAATCAAATTTGAAAAAAGTCGCTGTAAGTGCAGTTCATTGGCTGTTGATGGAAATCGACTGTACGGGCCTTGATAAAATTATTTAAAATATCAATAATTTGTGTAAAATCATAAGAAATGATTTGGGAAGAATTGGGATGAAAAACTCCATATTTGAAAAGATAAAAATAGATTTTTATCGAAATGAACTAGTTTTGAACTAGAATTATAATTCTATTTATTTTTAAATAAATAAATTGGATTTGAAATGGTTTTAAAAGAAACCAGAATTTCCAATAGTTGAATTGGAATGGATTTGAATCGAAATTGTCTTTGGAATATTTCGATGTTGGATTACGTGATTATACAGATATTTTCAATGAAATTTGAAAGATATTTATATCGTTATTTCCAATACGATATTTGTTGGTCGTAGAATTTGATATTGAATATAAACCGGTATATTTTCTATTCAGAGCCTTGTATTTAATATCAAATGTGATTTGGGTTTATCGTGAATGGTGTCTTCATTAACACTATTCTTAAACCCAGTTGAGAAAAAGATTAAATATTTTTATTTAGATTTAATGAAGTGTACCAATTAAATAATATTTAATTGGAATTGATTGGTATTGATTTTTGGGTTTATCGTGAACAGTATTTTAAATAACACTTGTTCTTTAACCCGATAATTAATGGAATGTGATTTTTGGTTGTCGTGAACGGTATCTTCAATAATACTGTTCTTAGACCCAAAGGAGTTAAGAAAATCAGAAATTAACTGGAGATTAGTTAAGTTGAATGGTTTCTGGGGTATTGATCTGATGTTGGTTTCGACCTTCGGGGTTAATACTTAGGATTCGCTCACTTGCAAATTTACGGTTAGGGACTGATTGAAATGCGATGTGATTTTGGGTTTATCGTGAACCGTGTTTTAAATGACATGGATTCTTTAACCCAGTTACAGATTAAAACTAAGTGGAATTTTAATGAATCTTAAATTAGATTGAAAAGATCGAGAATGGAGTATCACCAGTTTTGCTCCAGGCGATAGTTAAATCTTTAATTAGATTTGAACGTGAAATGGTAATTGAATTTACCGATAACACCATGGTGTTAAATATGAAGTATTACTAGTTTTACTTCATGGGATGAATAGGTCGGGATTGGGAAATTAAAACAAATGATTACTTCGGTAAGGTTCGTTGATCCCGACTAGTTTGAATTGATATTCAAAAGAAGATTAAAGAACAAATTTAAAAGAATTTATCTTTGATAAAATTAATGGGAACCTTTCCCTAAGAATGTGAAATTTAGAAACTAACTGTAGGTTGGCTAAGAAGAATGATTTCCTGGTTATTGATCTGATGTTGGTTTCGGCCTTCGGGGTTAATATTTTGGGGAATTATTCTCTTGTTAATTTACGGTTAGTGACTGATGAATTGGAATGAGGCGTATGTTGTGTTTGTGTAACACTTGTTTATTATATACGCGAGTTATTCGGAAAGACCGGGTTTATCCCATTCTGAATAACTGATACGACGATAAGTCGAAGATGAAGACGGTGGTTGAAGACTGGAAGTCTTCACGTTGTTTGGGTGATTATTGATGATCTTGATTGGGCTGTACACCCAAGAGGAGGGAATAAGTTGGTGATCATCCAGACGTATTTGGAGATCGATGGATATGCAGGGTACTAGGTGCCTCCGGTTTCGTTCAGACCCAGAACGAACTTGTAAATGGACTATGTGTCTGACATTGGATTTTAGTCTGTGTGATTGATTTCTATTAAATATATATCTGTTTGGCGGCAGGGAATTTATTCTCTTGCTTAACGCCCTTCTCTGAGACGTACAAGCTCAGGGGTCATATATTGATAGATATCCATCGCATGGAGTGAATTGCCTGTGTGGCATGTCTAAGTGGCAATTGATCAAGGCTTCTGTTGAAAAGCAAAGTCTTGTGGTCGATGATCAAAGCAAGGCCTTTGTGCCATAGCTTTGTGTAACGTTTACCTCGCGAGTTTCAGACCCGGTATGGACCAGAAATGGGAGAAGAACCTCCGGAAAGACATGCGTTTCTTTCTAGCTAGAAGTGGCGTCAGTGGTTTTACACGCCCTGATGAGTTTGACTTATGTAGTTGTTGCTGTTACAAGGTGCGTCGGTTTGATCGGACGATCCGGGTCCGATGGAGTCATTTGTTGGCTCATGTACGCCCCATAGGGTGGAGAGACGTATTGTTCATGCATAATAATCCACATCGGTGGACCGACCCTGACGATCCAAGGCCCACCTGAGTCTGGGTCCTGAGATATGGGCTAGATTGTCTCAAATTCAGTAGAGGACTATCTTTTGCCTCGGTTCACAGATGGAAATCCAACTTCCAAATACGTGACATTTGCGGTTTTGATTGTAGAGCCTAGTATGGCGACATAGTGCGATGGGGCGCTTATGTCGTCTATGATTGTACTTATGATTTGAAGTGGTTTTATACACTATACACTTATAGTAATAATAAATGATTTGTTTTAAACGTATCAAGCATTCTTGGTTATTATAAGGTAAAAACCCTATCCTCCGGCTTGCGTTGCATTGTGTGATGGGACCTGGGTCTTATAATAGCTTCATTTCCCTTTATTTAGCATTGCACTGTTTGTTTTATGCACTGGTATTCTTAGGAGGAAACCCGTTCCGTGTTATATGGCGTAGTCCCTTGATTTACCTAACTTTAAAATAAAGATCAATAACTGTTTTAGTTCTCACACCAGTCCCATGATTGACCTGAAGTTTATTGTTTTAACCTAAACTTTGGGTGCCTCTATTTTGACACGAGCAGCTAGTAGTTTTGGTTTTGCAGATTTATATTCATAGGATCCTGGTTTACAGCTGGAATGATATCCGGAAAGCTTTGTATCCGTATATCTCCTTTAGTTGTGTATTGTATTATTTTCCGCTGCTATGTAATTCATTGTAATCTCTGATATTTGGTAAATGTGTAATATTGATTTATACTCTGTATATTCTTGTAATCTGATGGAATTGTTGTAATATACAATGAAATGTTCTTCCGTCTGCGCTCTATTTTGTCGTGTTCTCAATACAATTCATTCTTTCACTTCTCTTCGGAGACCGGGGAAGTTCGGGTCGCTTCATTTGGTATCGAGCTTCCGGAACAGCCACAACTGCTCCTTGGAGCGACAGGGCCGGTCCACACGGAGTGGATTATAGTGCCTAAACAATACGTTTTCCCGCCCTTTGGGGTGTAAATGAGCCAACAAATGACTCCATCGGTTCCACATAGTCACCGATATATCCGAGCGCCTCGCAACTGCAACAACCACATAAGTCAATCTCATCAGGGCGTGTAAAACCACTGACGCCACTTCTAGCTAGAAAGAAACGCATGTTCTCCCTGAGGTCCTCTCCCATTTCTGGTTCATACCGGGGTGTGAGGTTCGCGTATTCACGTTGTACACAAAGCTACGCCACATAGGCGGTGCTTTGATCATCACCACAAGACTTTTCTTTTCAACAGAAGCCTTAATCACTGCATCTTAGCATGCCACATAGGCAATTCACACCATGCAACTGATGGCTATCAATCACACAGAATAAATTCCTATGTCAGACACACGGTCCATTTACAAGTCCGTCCTAGGTCTGAACGAAACCGAAGGCACTATATACCTCGCAAACCCATCGATCTCCACGTACGTCTGGACGATCACCACTTATTATCCATATTTCGGGATGCCTCCCAATCAGGACATCGGTTACCATCCAAACGAGGTGAAGATTTCCGGTCATCAACCACCGTCTTCATCTTTGATTTCTTATCGTCGATTCAGTTATTCAGAATGGGATAAACCCGGTCTTTTTGAGCAACTCGCATATATAATAAACACGTGCTACACAAACACTACATGCGCATCATTTCAATTCATTAGTCACTAACCATAAATCAGTAAGAGAACGATTTCCCAAATATTAACCCCGAAGGCCGAAACCAACATCAGATCAACAGCCAGGAAACCATTCGACTTAGCCAACCTTCGGTTAGTTTCTAAATTTCACATCCATATCGTTTATAATATTTTATAACGATTTATCGCTATTTTTATTTATTTTAAAATAGCCAATTTGTTCAAAACGACGCTTCGGGCCATAACGCGGTCGTGGCACTGTTTTTCTTTGGATTTGATTTACAGATATCTGAAAATCTAACCGTTGAATCTTCACAAAATTTATATCATTAGAAAGATGTTTTCAAAATGAATCCAACGGTTCCAGTTTCGGGAAAATCCGACGGTCGGATCTCCCAGTATAATCGTTTGAAGTTTTGATTTCAAAATACGAACTGCAGCGTCGTTATTCGATTTAATATAATTATATATATATATATATATATATATATATATATATATATATATATATATATAATCGAGTCTGGCGCAGTTTTTCTTCAGATTTGAATTAAACATTCCAGACAATCCAACCATTGGATTTTTACAAAGTTGGTGCCGTTGTAAAGATATTTCCAAAGCGAACCCAACGGTTGCGATTTCGGGAAACTCCGATGGTCGGATCTCCCGCACTAATCGTTTGAAATCACGGTTTCAAAATACGAACTGCAGCTTCGTTATTCGATATATTTCAATTCTATTTATATATATATATCGATTCTTCGATTTCAAAACTATATGATTTTCATACATTTGATAAAAATGATATTTTTATCTAACTGTCTTCTATTTCAACGCTTTACTACTTTTAACAATTCATGTATATAATAAAAATGTGATTTTTATTGTAAAACAATTCATTTCAAAACACGATTATTTTATATAGTTTATATAGGTAATGAAAATATGATTTTTATTATAAAATAATTTATTTCAAAACAAGATTATTTTATACAGTTCATATAGGTAATAAAAATATGATTTTTATTATAAAACAATTTATTTCAAAACAAGGTTATTTTATATAGTTCATATTGATGATAAAAATAGGATTTTTATTATAAAACAATTTCTTTCAAAATACGAATACCATTCAACACATGAATTTCAATTCAACGAATGAATTTCGATTCAACACATGAAGGTTTTCTATAGTTTGTATATATAGAGTAAAAATGTGATTTTTATTGTTAAAACAATTTATTCAAAACACGAATACCATTCAACATATGAATTTCTATTCAACGAATGAATATCGATTCAACACATGAAGGTTTTCTATAATTTATATATATAGATAAAAAGGTGATTTTTATAATTAAAACACGAATACCATTCAACACATGAATTTCAATTCAACGAATGAATTTCGATTCAACACATGAAGGTTTTCTATTCAACAAATGAATATAATTTCAACACAGGAAAATAATTCTAACACATGAATATTATTCAAAATTTCGGTAGCAAAACGACAGGGTAGTTATAACCGGGACCATCCCTAGTACGGCTCCTCGCTCTTCCTTAAAGCCTCGCAGCTTTTGACAATGGTGAATCATGCACCTAGTTCGCACGCAGGCAGCATGTATATTTTTTTCATTTCCACAAACTAATCCTATGTGGTTTCAACCAAATATTTCTCAACCACAAACGGGTATTTTTCAACCACAATCAATCAATTTCAACCACAAACAATCTCAATCAACCATTCGCTATCAATCAATTTTCACACCAATCACAACCAATAAATATCGTCCATGGTTTGTGGACGAGGGGCGTATATATATATATACATATATATATATATTTATTTATATATAGCATTTCACTTCTATTTCAACACATATATAGTTTTTACAACGCATATATAATTTTTACAACGCATATATAACTTATACATCGAACGTACAACTTATACAACGCTTATACAAGAGGTGTACAACGCTTATATAACTCATACATCGACTATATAATTTATACATCGTCATTTTCCATATCGTTTATAAATTAAAAATCTCACATTGGGTTCCACTCCACCAAAAATAGCAGAACGCTCAGAAAAATATGCGGTTTCTTTTAGAATGTAGAAGACGTCCACACGAGTCCACTTTCTCTTGTTTCACTGAATTTCGACCACATAGCAAAAAGATA
The DNA here is from genome assembly GCA_030737875.1 of Allium sativum. Taxonomy (NCBI): domain Eukaryota; kingdom Viridiplantae; phylum Streptophyta; class Magnoliopsida; order Asparagales; family Amaryllidaceae; genus Allium; species Allium sativum. Next base: position 18,841,399 of record JASFAX010000025.1, read on the forward strand.
TAATTTTTATAAGTTTGCAACGATTTTAAATGTGGAAATCAGTTTATACAGTATAAACTGCATACCACTCAGTTTTCTTCAAACCTAGGTCATTGATTTGCGCTCGATCCGTACAGTTTGAGGACGATCAGATCCTACCACCTCGAAGAGCTTCAGAAGGCCTTTCCGGCGCTGGTGGTTGCGTGGAGCTCGATGGCGCAGGGATGGAGATCGATGGCGACGAAGACGGCGCCTTCCCGGCGTTGGATCTCGAGATTCAGGCCACGAAAAAATCCAATACTTACATGGATTTGAAGAGAATTCGAAGCTCTACAAAATCCCTAACTGTGGCGTTGGATTTTATTGAGTGTATAACGAAGAATCGAGGAGAGAAGGTCTAGAGTTTTTCCGTCGTCGGGTTTTTGAGAGGAGCGGGGAGAGAGAATAAAGTGTGGCCAATCAGTTTTTTTTTCAAAAATACCCTCTTTCACACACGAACACCAATCCAAACCCAACGATTGTCGTCCCTAGCATTTTACCCCCATTCCGAACACAATGGGATATGTTTCATAGGCCCATTCGACTGTTTCAGTCAGTTTTCATTCAGATTAAAATATAAAACATTCAATATTTGATTTGAACGTACATTTCAATTTGCTAGGGCCACAAACTGATTCGAAAAATTCCAGAAAAATAAATCCAGTTAAGTTTTGATGACACGGTCCCAACAAAACTAGTTTCGTCGAATTCTGAGACTGTTTGCAAAATGGCCCATTTCTGGTCGATCCAATTTAAATGTAATTGACCAAAACACATTTTCCTTTGCCACGCTCACATACTAGCTTCAAAAATTATGAAATTTGAAACCTAGCAATAACTTCACACCCCGGACCCAACAAAAGTGGTTTCGTCGAATTCCGAGGTCGTTTGCAAAATGGCCATTTTCACGGGCTATATAATTTCTATAGCGACCTTTCTGAAAATTCATTTGGCCATAACTTTTGCTTCCCGCTATGAAATTTCGATTTTTCAAATTCGTTAGAAAGATATTCACTAATAGATTTAAATATTTTTGGTTTCACTCAAATCCGTTTTGTTTTGCACCCGGTACAATCAGACAAATTTTGAATTCAATTTTTGAAACTGCAGCGCCATTTCAGGCCTTGTTTATAATTAGAATTAATTATATTTGTTTTCAAATGTCGATTCAAACTTACTTTTCATCGTTATTATTTAAAATAGTTATTTTAAATATTTAAAATCCACTATTTTGGCCAATTTAAAATTTTTAAATTGGTTCAGATTTTCCGGGTCGTTACAGTTATACAACCTCATGATCCACTTCTTTTACCAAATTCTCTTTCACCATTTCTTTCCTAATCTAACTAACCATTTCCTATCTTCAACTTTCTCATTTCAATTTCCCCAATACTTAATCCTATTAAGTAACTTCAATTCAAAATTAACGATATAACCCCTCATCGCTTTTTATGAGCCTTGTTCAATTACATTTTGGTTTAATCTAAACCTTTTCCATCTCAATTTCTTTTTAACTTAATTCAAATATCAAGTCAACATGATTTAAGTCATCATATTCGCTCAAATTCCTCTTTATAACTTCATTGTAAAAAATTGGGTTTTAAATATAAAACCGTTCATAAACTCCTTTCACCCTTCAATTTGATTCCATTTCCCTTCGATTACTTTTTAAATGAATTTCAATTAAAAAGTAATTTCCTAAATTATTATTAATTAAATTAATAATTTACTTCAATTATTAACTACATCCATAGTTAATTCCTTTATTTACTAAAATAAATAGTAAATTTCCTTTTTAAATATTATTAAAATTAAACAACACTCACTAAACTATTTTATTATATTATTTCAAATTAGTATAATTAAATAATTAATTCCAATTAAAGTGCGGTCGATTTAGTCCGCTCAAACCATAGTTATCCCGTTAACCGATTCCAATTCGTTATCCCTTTAAATTAATTAATGATATAATTAATTTAAACAATTCCATTTAATTATTTCTTAATGAAACAACATCCAAATTGAACCGTTAAGTTAATTTCTAATCACTTGTTTATAAATCTGATTAACACTAGAAATTTCCTTATAAAATCAATTAATGATTAATTACAAGTTTAAATAATAACTAATAAATATTTATTTCCTTTTAAAACCTTTATTTCAAATAGTATATATATTTAATAATCCATCTCCAGTTATAAAATAGATTTTATAACTTCAGTTCTATCGATCTACCAGACGGTAAATCAATATAAATAAAACAAATTGATTTCATAAGCCATATGCAACCCAATACTCAACCAATACTGCCTATTGGGCTAAACAAAACAATTGTTGATTTTTCAGTCAACTATCAATAATCAAACCAAACACCCAATCAGATCAATTCATATATGATAATATGAAAATAAATAATATATTTAAGGAATCCCGTTGGATCCCTCCAACCCGTTCTTCCCTGTATTGAAATCGGTTATTTCAAATCAGAGCATTCAATTTCATTTAACTAATAATTTCTACAACAATAAATAACGGCTATTTAACATCAACCAATCAACAAACAATTAAAATACGTTTATAAATTAACGTGACCAACAAGGTAAATTACCTTTATTGGATCCAATCAATAAAATAATGATTTGGTATTTCATTGAAATTAAACAATGTTTAATTTCATCGGTTAAATCAACCAATATATAACTAGTAAACAGTCAACCATTAGCAAACAGACCACACAAAATAAAAATCCAATTTATATAAAATATAAATGGGAGTAACTGAGTGAGTTTAACTCACCCTGTTTCCTGTTTGACGGTAAAATGTTTTGGTTCCAGTTAAATTAAAGAGATGCTCAATTTAACTAAAAGTCTCAGTCGATCTCAACTTTGTCCATAAAAGTTCCAAAATACAGTGTTCATCACCACGATCCCGGTGCAATTTGTTTGAGTCAATTCTGGTCATACATATAAAAGTTATTAACATCTGAGCACCTGGTTATAATTTAGATAATTTATTTTTTTCAATCATGTTTTAACTAAATTAATTACTTTTATTAATTAACCCAAGTCGACGATTCCTCTTTGAAACCGAACAGCAACTTCCGTTCTATTCCTTCTGCATTTAAGAAATCAAAATTTTAGCTTACCCGATTAATCCTTAAATTATAAAATTAATTAGCTAATAATTTAATTATGTTAAATATAAAAGAGCAGATTTTTAACTTGTCTTCATCACATTTGATTGCTCCAGGCATGATACCACCACGCACCCAAACCCTTTTGTGTCTTCTGCCTGAAATTTAAACGATTGAAATGATTGACATTCCTAAGTACCATTATCTATATTATTAAATACAAAATATGGCTTATTATGTTTGGGTTAAATTCTCTCATCCCACTGTTTGGTTTCAAACCTGATACTCCTTCGTTCCATCTACTCGTATGCTTCAGTATCTCGATTTTTCCAAACCGTCTTCATCAATCAACCGCCGGAACCATTCGCTGATCATCGGACTCTGATCCGTGACTCCGTATGAACGCGCCAAGGCCGCCTCACCTGCCTCCTTGAGTCTCGACTGACCCAGCTTCCCCATTCACCGTTAAATCCCCAAAGACCACTGCGACTTCATGATGGAATTTTGGCAAGCTCAACACCCTAAATCCGATCACAGCCGTCCAGGTTAAAGACCTCGCCAAGCCTTACAAAATTACTGTTGAACAACGATTTAATCAATTAACGAGGTTTGAGATTAGAGAGGAGAAGTTTCGGTGATTTTTGTTCGTCCATTGAAAAGGAGGCGCAATACTTAGTTGCGTTGACCACAAACAAGGAAAAATAGGGTTATGACCAAGTGGATGGTATTTATAAGAGAGTTGGTTTATTATAATATTATATATTAAACTTCACGGTGAAGTAACGTTAAAAATACTCACATACGACCTTCATTTTGGACCAAATAAGGTAATCCTAACATAGAAAAATATTCCGGACCCAATGAGACATGTTTTGTCAAATTCCGAGGTCCTTTGTGAAAAGTCCTTTATAATTATCGATGAAAAATCAAGCATTTAAAATTCCTATAATTACAGAAAAAATCCCATAAATATGAGGCCTTGACATTTTACTAGACCTCTTCCTAACGGATCCATTGAATCTTGTTTCATCAAAATCGGAGTTCAATTGGCCAGTCGTTTATTCGTTTAAAGTTAACCCTGTCTGAATTGACCAAATAATATAACTGATTAAGACGTTTATCGCTGCTATAATCACATGGCAAGTCCAATTGACACGAAAATTGAAAATTTTACAATAATTAATTAATACGAACCCAATGGCACTAATTTCATCGCATTCCGAGACTGTTTCCCGGTACGCTATTTTTACACGCAACACAATGCCATTTTGGACACCAAATTATCCAGTCTCCAAAAATAACAAACTATATACCTATCCTGACTATAGTCGTTGATACGAACTCAACGGGATTGGTTTCATGGCCTAATTCAATCATCTATTCAAATTACACTCAGATATTGAATTAGTTTAATTTAATTACGCGCTATAGAAAATAAACGGGCGTTTATGGTTACCGTGGTCAAACACGACATCAGTTTGCCACGCAATTTAATATTATGCAATAATTTAACGTTACGGTTCCAATGACATTGATTTCATCAAAAACGGAGTCCGTTTGAAAAATGGCCATTTTAAAGGCCTATATTTTAAATAACGATTTCCATAGCGACTATTTCAAAATTTGATTTAGCAATAACTAACAATCTATAACACGGAACCTCAATTTTTCTCTTTCTTATGAAAATTATCATCAATACGGTCCCAACATTACTTGTTTCACAGAAATCCGACTTATATCGAATCCTGTATATTCAGTTGAAGTTCAAAATTCCATATTGCGAACTGTAGTGTTATTTCGAGCTCGATTTATATTATATATAAATTATAGCGTTCAAACTTTGTTTAAAACGAATTAAATATTAAAATCTATTAATATTCCAAATATAATATTTAAAATAAATAAATTAAATTAAATATTTGACTGCCAAAAATACGGGATGTTACATTCTTCCCCCTTAGAATAATTTCGTCCTCGAAATTACTAAGGTAAGAAAAATGCTACAAATCCCATTAATTTCCAAATCCGATTTATTTTAAATCGAAAACTAATTCAATACCATAAATAAATATTTTCAAAAATATCGAAAATTTTCTAACACTTTAAATTCCCGGAAAAATTTGGTAGAGTCTCCCCTGCACGGAGTGACATCCGCGGTATCGCAGGAACAAATAATATATATACATCAACCCATACGGTCGGAAAACAAAAATCAAAACCCAATATTTTATATTTTCACGTAGGCGTACCTTTTACGAGCGCTATCGAGCATAATTGCTCAACGTATATGCGATTTACTCAACCCACATCAATTTGCCTAGTCATCTGGCACCTGTACTTAACTCAATTCACATAAGTATTGGATATATGAAATTCTAAGATAACATTTCACTAATCAACAAGTATAACTACACAAATTCCAAAATCAAACAGACAACGTCAATTTATTATCAAATACAGGGTTAAATCATAAATTCCAATTCATAGGCAGTTTCATTCCAGTTTAATTATACTGAAATTTATTCTTTAGTTTATAATTCATTCAGTTCCATTAAATTGTTGATTATTTCCATTCAAACAATCTATAATCCAATAACAAACAATTCACAGCCAACAACCAATACACAACCAAATCAATTGAATTTACATTAAATATTAATATTTTATTTTGGTTTCGTATATTTGAATATCAGTCGATTAATACCCGATTGATTTCTATTTAATTTTATTTATTCAAATTCCAAATTTATTTAATTTAATTTTAATATCATTATTAATTTAATTACACTTAACAAAGTTAAGTTTCAATTCAATTTTCAATCCAAGTTGAATTCCGTCCAAATCAATCAAACACACTAATATCCCAGTAATTTGGTAAAATTATTTCCTTTCTATACAAATATAATTTGGGTAAAATTACATCATTTACCCTCTTTACAAAACAATACTGTATCCATTGCCAGTTCAATGCTTCACAACACTTGAACCGATCAAACAACACAGTACAAGACATTTGTATATAAAATTTACAATTACGCTCTCAGTCTCGATCTAGGGTATTACTAACCCAATCTCTATCGACAGAGCCAAGTTTATTGCTAAACCAATAGCCCTAATACCACTGTAACGACCCAAGGGTTCTCGGCCCCGAAAATCGACATAATTACCTTTACCGTAACTCATGCCAACCTTCCAAACACCGAAAACACTGGAATGTTATTGTAATGGCCCGAATTTCCGTACTTTTTGAGTCGACTAATAACACCACACATCCAACTCAAATTGCACAGAAATACGAATCATTATAAGAAAGAAGTTAGAGGATGAGAAATAGAAAGAAAGAAATATTAGAATAGGAGAAAAACGAAGATCACACACTCACAGCAGAATGAATAAAATATATTAATTAACATAACTTTTGAAATACAAATCAGTAACTGTATATATATACCATCATCAGAGCATAACATTTATTCCTGGAACAGTTATAACACCTGTTTCCAGATACAATATAGTACACAGTAGAAATATGATAGTCTATAGCAATTTGGTGAAGCCTCTGCTTCTAACTCCTCCAAGCGAATCTGTAAAATCCCGACTACTTGACTGCCCGTACAAATTTGGGCACCCAAGAGTTTAGGGAAAACAAACAAAATAAACTCTGGGTCAGTCACGGGACTGGTGTGAGTAAACTCCAACCATTTGTTTAACTTTCAAAATCCTTTCGAAGAAATGATAATCGTAAGACCGATCCACACATAAACACGGATGGTTTTTACCTTACGATAACCAAAAATATTCTGATATCAAAATCTGGTGATATTATAATAGTGTCTAAATCAAATAAATAGAATCTAGCGGAACACTTGCATCTCACGCTCCATATATAATATAAAATCAAAAACCACAGGGCGCTTATTGGAGATTGGATTTCCAACATGACAAGGTATAGAACCACCTTCCGATAGGGTATCTCTTGAGGGGAATACACTGGGTTCAACAAGAACATCTTGCAACCCGGCCCGCACATGACCGACCACTCATTTCGCTTGAGTGTATCGAATGTATATCACCAACGGTTGGGATCAGAAACCGTTTCCCGAAAGGGAAAGCATCGATAGATTAAAGAAGAAAATGTAATATCCCTAGATATGTGATTATACATCCTAACGGGATCGACCCACATAGCCATGCTGCCTGCCCGATTTTTGTCAATTCCCGATTGTGAGGCTTGAGGTTTGAATTATCTTCCAGAACATCTAACCACCATTCCCTTTGAATGACACATCGTTATATCCATCGGATATCACTAATTGATTCCCACAAAAATACTCAGATTGTTAAGCTAAAGAAGTTTACCTTCTTTACCACCAACTTTGTACGTTTGAAGGAACCAAAGTACGTAATCCCTTTGGAAATACTCTGTTAGACACTTGTCCTTAAGTTGTCCTGAGTTTGGACATCTGAAGGCACTATTCTATTAATCCATCTTATGCAATTTCTATCTAGGATTAACAGAACAGCCCTTGCATTTTACTCCGTCTTCAATTATCTTCAACATAAGTTGATCCATAACGCTTATACCTATACGGAGTGGTTTTCAGATATTAAGTCTGATCCCGGTCTCTCCATATTGACAACGGAGGTATAAAATAAATCAAAACTTTTATAGTCGGTGATTTAACTACCAAAGAAAACATCCATACAACCAACGGTCCTATTTCCAAATGGAAATTCTATCAATCAAGCATCAAACACTGGGCCCCTTTAAATCAATTCCTGATTATATTATTATTTCCAATTCCTATTTCCCTATCTTTCATATCCTTTTGAAGCTCGATTTTCCCTCTCGATCTTTGAAAAACATTTCCAATATCTAATTTTTTATTCGAAAAAATATCTCTTATTTCAATTAGAAAACATTTCTATATATATTAACAAATCCTTATTTTCTATAATCAGAAAATATACCGCATTAATATTGGAAAATATTTCCAAATTCCCTTTCTTAATTCCTCATTGACCAATTCATTTCATTCTCTATACGTAGAAAATATCTCTCATTTTATTGGGAAAAACATTTCATATTCTTTTAAATTAACGCGATGTTATAAAACATCGTTATTATAACTCAAAACATTAGCCAATTATTAACTAACCAGAATGTTAACCAATCTTCACTATCGAACCTTAACCATTTCTCCATCAATCATGAAGTCAATCAAGTTGGGGTATATTTACCTCTCAGACCTTAACTGAACAACATTCTCAACTTTAAAATAGTCAAAGCTAACAACTTTAAACCAAATATCGCTTACGAGACTTTCAGATCCAATCTAGGAACACTCTTCTTCCACGGAAAAACTTTGATTATAACGATAGCGTTATAATCGCTGTTTCCAAATATTTGATTTATAAAACATTACTTTTAGCAACAGCATTACAATCGCTGTTTAGAATTGTAGAACACTTATTATAACAATAGCGTTAAGATCACTGTTTAGATTTACAAAATAGTTATTATAACGGTAGCGTTAAAATTGCTATTTAGATTTACCAAAACATTTATTATAACGACAACGTTAAAATTGCTATTTACAAATATTTGGTTTATAAAAAATGCAACTTGTATTTATTTATTTCAATAAATAAATTAATAAGTAAATAAATAAATAATTAAATAATTAAATTTGATTCAAATGGAAAGTAAAATAACTACTTCTCTAAATTCGATATAATCGAATTCCAATAAATAACTATCCCTCAATAATCTATATTTGATTATATTCTGAACTACGGAATTTATCTACTATTTAGGGTAATCCAAAATCACAAATTTCACTTTTGCATTTACGCTCTCTAAATTCTTACCAAAATCCTTTATACCCATTTTAGTCTACAAAACATTATCTTAGTTTATTCTATATTCCAAATGTTGGAATAAAACTCATCATTTCTTAAAACGATTATCCATTTCCTTTTTCATTCAATTTTCAATCTAGATTCATATTTCAAATATGAATTTCCTTTATAGATATTTCATTTGCCAAATTCCTTCAAACAATTATTCACTTAAATCTTGAATATATTTCTTTTATATACAATCAAATCTATTTGAATATTATACTTGTAAACAACATTTCAAATCAAATATCCATTTGTAATGTCTATTTAGAATTTATTCATAGGAAGACTTGCTTTAATTTCATCCATTTATAATCATGCTTATAATTTCCTTTATAATCGCTACATTCCATTTTCCATACAAATATCGTTTTCAAACCCGATTTCCACTTTTCCAATATGAATTCAAAACTTGAATTTATATTTTTCTTTATCTCAAGATAATATTTTTACTAATTTATAAACACCATTTGTAAACAACTTCTTGTTTAATTTATTTAACCAAGTTTCTATTTTTAAGTCTATTCGAAATTTTAATTTCTATTTCGATTTTTTTTCTTTTTACATCTCAATTTCCTTTTCTACATTCGAAAAACATTTATGATATTTAAATACCAAAATCCCAGGGCCAGTGTAAAGGCCCGCAAATCCGTACTATCTGAGTTGACTAATAACAACACACGTCCAACCCAAATTGCATAGAAATACGAATCATTATTGGAAAGAAGTTAGAGGATGAGAAATAGAAGAAAGAAATATTAGAATAGAAGAAAACGAATATCACAAACTCACAGCGGAACGAATAAAATATATTATATAACATAACTTTTGAAATACAAATCAGTAACTTTATGTACATACCATCATCAGAGTACAACAGTCATTTCTGGAACAGTTATAAACACCTGTTTCCAGATACAAACAAGGTCCACAGCGGAATATATGATAGCCTATAGCTAACCGGTGAAGCCTCCTGCTTCCAGCTCCTTCAAATAAATCTGTGAAATCCCGACTACTTGACTGCCCGTACAAATTTGGGCACCCAAAAGTTTAGGGAAAACAAAACAAAATAAACTCTGGGTCAGTCATGGGACTGGTGTGAGTAAACTCTAACCACTTGTTTAACTTTAAAAATCCTTTCAAAAGAAAAGGTAATAGTAAGACCAGCCCACACATAAACACGGACGGTTTTTACCTTACTATAACCCAAAACACTTTGATACGAAATCCAGTGATATTATAATAATGTCTACATCAAGTAAATAACCAAATAGCAGAACGCTTGCATCTCACGCTCCACATATATAGTATAAAAATCAAAAACCGCATGGCGCTTATTGGAGATTGGATTTCCAACATGACAAGGTATGGAACCACCTTCCGCTAGTGTATCTCTAGAGAGGAATACACTGGGTTCAACAAGAACATCTTGTAACCCGGCCCACACATGACCGACCACTCATTTCGCTTGAGTGTATCGAATGTATATCACCAACGGTTGGGATCAGCAACCGTCTCCCGGCTGGGACAGCATCGAATAGAATAAGAAATTAAATGAACCTCTAGATAGGTGATTATACATCCTAATGGGTGCGACCCACATAGCCATGTTGCTTGCCCGATTTTTGTCCTTTCCCGGTTGTTGAGGCCTGAGGCTACGAATACTTACCATTCATTGATAGCACAATCACTTTGAATGCCACATTGTCAGATCCGTTAATCACTAGTTGAGTTTGCACAAATATTCTGGATGTTATGCTAAGGGACTAAATCCGTTGCAACCATATATATTTATACAGACCAACCCATTTGATCATTGGAAATACTCTGTCAGACATTCGTCCATTTACGTTCGTTCTGGGATTGAACGAAACCGAAGGCACTATTTCTATTTAATAGGAAGAGTCCTTGCACTTTACTACATCTTCGATTATCTTCATATAATCTGATTCGTAATGCTACTGCCAATACAGAGTGGTTCACGGATAATAATCCAACCGGTCTCTCCATATTAACAACGATGGTAAAAACTTCGATAGTCTGTGATTTAACTATCGAATAAAAACAAGTGTTCATCCAACAAATCAAACAAATCACTGGGCTCTTTAATTAATATTCATTAATTAAATCACTTCTCCATTTTCTCTATCAATATTTGTTAACCAAATATTTCAATAACCATATTGGCCCTTTACGCTATTTGGAAAGCATTTCCCAATATCAACTTCTTTTATTTTCTATATATTAGAAAATATCTCTATTTGCAATTGGAAACAATTCCAATCACTTATCTCTATCCCGACTATTTTAATTATACTCAGGAAATATTTACTTGTTATATTTCCAAAATTCCATCACTTGGGTTTAAAACGAATGTTGTGTAAAACATCGTTACAACAACCCAAAATATTTTATTCAACTAACCCCTTTTCAAACACTTCTCTTCGAGGTGGGATTCTGCTATTTATCAATTAAAAATGAAATCAATCAAGTTGGGGTATATTTACCTCTCAGACCTTAACTGAAGACATCCTCAACTTCAAAACGGCAAAACCACTTACCTCGAATAAACACACTATACAATCCAATTATTCATTTTTTTTAAAACATGTATGAAGTTCGCTTTCTATTTCCAATTTATAGATTTCCCTTTCCGTTTCCAATACTCTATTTTGATTTCATTTCCTTATCGAATTCTACATATATCGATACATTGATTTATAATTATCAAATTATCTGAAAAATATTCTATCTCCTTAAATTCCCGGAAAAATTGGCCATAACCTCCCCTACACCGGGAGCATCGGGAAATTTCAAATAGCTTTCCCGGTCCTTCTTATCTCAAAAAGAAAAAGAAAAAGCCAAGTGGCTTGCCGATACGGCGCATAAAAACCCATATGTGAATTAAATACGTACCTTTTTGTCGAGCATTCTATATATATATCTTCTATACTTCATACACTTTATTCCAAACCTGTTTAACATATATCCAACCATTTTCAATTCATTTCAACTTTATCTAATCGTTTTAACTCAATTTGTTAATTCATTTGTTAATTAGCACCTTTGCCTATTTCACTTCCATAATTGAATATAGCATGTTCAAATATGTTATCATGCTTATAAATTAATTTCATTTTTGTTTCCAACTCAAATCCCATATTCGATTTCAAATATATATTCACCCGTTCAGTTTACTTTACCAAAATCCAAATTCGATTCAAATCTCTTTTAATCAAATATACCCCAGGCTAGTTATTTCTATTCAGTAGTTAAAAATCTGATTTTTGTTTCAAAATCATTTTACTTACTTCACTGGAGTTCATATTTATTTTATATCTCCAGTCTGGATTTTTTTATGGAAATTCGGATTTTTATTTATAAAAATCCTTTTATTTATTTGAATAAACCGTTACGATTTTAAAGTGGTTTTGGCGCTGTTTTTCTGAAAATTTGATTTTGACCTAACTCAAAATCTATACGACGAAATTCAGATTTTTCTCTTCCATTAGAAAACTATTATCTAGTCGGTCCTCACGTTTCTTGTTTCAAAGAATTCTGACTTCAATTGAATTTTATATACTCGATTGAAGTTCGAGTCGCCAATTTACGAACTACCGCGCCGTGGCGAGTTCGCTATATATATATATATACTTTTAAAACTTTGTTTTTAAATATAAATTCAACTCAATTTTTGATATATATTTTAATATATATCAAATCCATTTTTCCTTTTCAATCCAAAATAATATTTTCGATTTTCTATATTCAAATCCCATTTTCATTTCTATTTGAATTTTAAATATTCAAATTTCCAATTTAAATTTCTATTTGAATTCTATATTTAAAATTCATTTCAACTCTATTTGAATTCTATACTCAAGTACCATTTGAATTTCTATATTCAAAATTTCTATATTCAAACCTCTTATTCAAATTCCGTTTGAATTCTTTTATCCAAATTCTATATTCATATTTCATATGAACTTTCTTTACTCAAATCTATTTGAATTCCCTTGAATTCAAATTCCATTTCAATTCCTTTGACTTCAAATCTATTTCAATTCCTTTGAATTCAAATCCCATATTTAAATTCTTTTTTTTTTTGAATTTCTATAGTCAAATTCTCTTTCAAGTTTATTTGAATTCAAATTTCATTGCAATTCTATTTTTGAAATTCTATTTTCAAAGTCTATTTCAAATTCTCTTTTGAAATTCTATTTTGAAAATCTATTTCAAATCCTATTTGGAAATTCTATTTCAAATTCTCTATATTCAAACTCCATTTGAAAATTCTATATTCAAATTTTATATTTAAAATTTCTTCCTTCAAATTCCATTTCACTTTTCTATATTCAAATTCTATGTTTGAATTCCCTTCATATTTTCTCTATTCCATATTTGAATTCCCATTGAATTTCTATATTTCAAATCTATTTGCATTTCAAATATTCGATTCCATTTAAATTTTCATATTCAAATCTCTATTTGAATTTTCTTTATTTGAATTCCTATGGATTCAAACTCTATTTTAATTTCTTTGAATTCAAATTTATATTTCATTCTAATTTTGTCTATTCAAATTCTATTTGAACTTCTATTTGAATTTCTAATATTCAATCACCTTTTTTTTTTCTTTTATTTAAAATTCAAATATTTAAACTCCTTTTCTAATTCTACTATTCAAATGTTATACTCAAATTTCATTTGAGTTATATATTTAAAAATTTCATTTCAAATCCTATTTTGAAATTTCATTTCAAATTCCAATTTCACACTTGTATTTCTATTTCTGAATTATCAAATGATAATTCTTTTCACTTCATTTATAACTTCGTTGTAAAAGAACTATTTATAAACTTCGTTTATAAAGAAACTACTTATTTTATTTTTCAAAAACAAGTTTATATTTTTATTTCCATTTAAAATTCAAATTCTATTTAAAAATAGAATTTTTCCTTTTTAAATCTCAAATATCCTTCCACGATATTTTAAATAAATTAACACTTGGCCCAGTGATATTTAAAAAAATCAAATCACCCAATTTTCAATCATTTGATTTTTAACACGTCATATATGAAAAATATATATGGAATCAAACAAACAACAAACAAACAGATAATATATTTTTGAGGAATCCAGTTGGATTCCTCCAACCTGTTTTCCTGCATCCACAGATGTTAGCACATAAATAATACCCATTCTACTTCGTGGCAAAATATCGTGGTATAGAAGGTCATCCACTATCATAGCGTGGGGCGTATAGGGTTATCATCCGCTATGAAACTGCGGGCATCCGCTAATGAGACTGCGGGAATCCAATCAATCAATCAACCCAATATATATATAATAGCCTAAATAACCAATATATATAAAACAAGCAGAAAAATCCAAACAAGCAACAACAATTATTTTTACGAAGTAAAAATAATTATAAATAAACGGTGAGTGAGATTTACTCACCTTAATTTCGTTTGCGCTGAATCCCCAGTAAAATTCCATATTATCGCGTTTACGAATCATCTCGAATTATCTATCTAGGACCTACGAGTATTTAATTTTTTATTTAACAATTAAAAATTATTCAAATTAAATTAACTTAACAAAAATAAATAAATACTTCTATATACTTTAAATTTAAAACGACGTATACCTGACTGTCTTAACAAACGGCGATGCAACTTAACAGTTCTCGATCTACTATGTAGCAGTCAGCCCCACATCAACCGACTTCAAAACCAATTCACCATTTCAGCAAACAACTTGAAGGCAACCATTTGCCGAGCTGCCGGTACTTGCTTCACCATCTCAACTCCATCAGTTATTCATACCATACAACCTTCTCCAAACAACATGCCACCATTCCCGAAAATGTAACAGACCCAACTCCTTCCAGTCTTCCCATCATAACATCGAACTTCCCCAAATACACAGGTCGAACACCCATCTGACAATCCTCCCTTATCCTCACGCACTCCAACCCAATCCACTCATCAGTAAATTCGCATGCTACAAGTTAATACTCCAAGCCACCATCGACTTCCATAAATTTCAGCCCTTCTATCAATCACACACCTCACAAAACCCTTCGAAGACTTAATCAATCGATGTTCCCCATCACCCTATAAAGCGCGAGCTCGAACTTGAGTCAACGATGCTCAAATCGAACACCAGAAAATGGTCGGACCCCAGCAAAACGCAATCGCACAACTTCGAACACCTTTAATCTAGTGTTGAGCTTCAGGAGCTTGGCGGATTTTGAATCACCATACTCGATTTTGATTCAATTTCTTTTTTTTATTCGGTCGAATTGATTTTCTGTAACTGGAAGAGGATTAACAAAGAGGGCAGAGGAATTAGAAATGGATTTGGTCGGTTTGGGGATGGCAAAACAAAGACAATGGGTAATGTATATATACATGCGATTGGGAAACAGTAAGGTACAGGCCATTAAAATGTTGTTTGCCTGATATTGAAGCTTGGAGACAAAGTTGTTGGCTCGAGATGAATAAGTCTGCGCTGATGTAAAAGTTTAGAGTGGCGCTTAGTTTTTAGGTCAGCTTATTTGGGTTTTAGGGGACAATATATTTAAATTAACTGATTTGATTTTTAATTTAATTAAATAACCAAAATATCTTACGGTCCCTTGAATTCAACCATGGAACCCTATGTTAATTTAACGACCGTCATTTTCAAGATTATACGCTATTTTAAACTTAACGGAATTGGTTTTAAAATGGAATAACACTAGTAAATTAAGTTAAACCGTTTAGAATGTAAATTGATTTCTGAACAAATAAATTCATCGAAAATAAATAATTATCTTTTTAAGTCAATATAGAATTTATATTAGTCGACTGAATTGGTCTGATTTAGTGTTACACTGGGAATTCAATTGTTACTATTACGATAATTAAATATATTCGATATTAAATCATATATTGATAATTAAATTGACAAATCCAATATAAAATTCATTTATATTATGAATTCAATATTTAAAACCATACTAATATTTAAAATAAACTGTTCAAAAATCTGGGTCGTTACATTCTTCCCCCCTTAAAAATAATTTCGTCCTCGAAATTGCTAAGGTAGGAAAAATGGTACAAATCTATTACTTTTCAAAAATTCACTTATGTTGAAACTCAACTCCTCATATTTCAACAAATTAACTCCAACCAAAACTTTTTGTCTTCACACATTTGATTCGAATGATCTACGATCAATCCATTTATATCCAATCTATATTCCATTAAACCTATTCAAATTGATTCTAGTTAATTGATTCACTTCAATCCATTTAACTAGCTTAAGTTAAATTTCAATTCCAGAATTCAAATCCCAGGGTTTTCATTTCAAATCCTTTTGAAATCACTTAAACATGTACATATATTTATAATCTCTTCAAATTCAAAATATTTGAATCTTTCAATTAAACTTGTTTTCTTTCAAACAAATTCCCATCAAAAATTTTCTAAGGTAGCAATCCATCACATAGAAACTCGAAAATGAACACCGATGATGTCGCGACCATCATTAGAATTATTTCCCAGCCATCGAAGTGAGTTCAGTGCTTAAACAATTTCAAAACCCATTCAAAATCCTTTTAAAACAAAGCTATACTGTTCTAATATACTTCAAAATATATTCCAAACTACCCAGGATTAAGATTTCAAATTCTGGTTTGAATTCAATTTTAATTCATCTCATCTGAATATTTTATTCTTGTACAAATTCTATTCGGTTCTAGATAAACATTTAAATTTTCTAATCTCATATGATTATAATGTTATCAACCAACAAATCCAATAATTTCAAAAATTATTCTTTCTATATTAAAATAGAATTTTGGTTAAAATTATTTCATTTACCCATATTAAAACAATATCGTGTTCAATCTTCTGTTCAAGTATTTAGAAACTCCTATCGACGTCGTGGCGTCCCACGATTCGACCAGAATTCATAAATTACCCAACAGACAAGCCAACACAATATAAAACAATTTTTTTTATATCAATTTACAAATACGCTCTCTCGTATATATATACTCAACTCATTCTAGGGTACTACTGACCCTATCTCTAATGAGCACAACCCTATCAAGCCTAGGTATTCGCTCAACCTAAGCTCTGATACCACTGTAAAGGCCCGCAAATCCGTACTATCTGAGTTGACTAATAACAACACACGTCCAACCCAAATTGCACAGAAATACGAATCATTATTGGAAAGAAGTTAGAGGATGAGAAATAGAAGAAAGAAATATTAGAATAGAAGAAAACGAATATCACAAACTCACAGCGGAACGAATAAAATATATTATATAACATAACTTTTGAAATACAAATCAGTAACTTTATGTACATACCATCATCAGAGCACAACAGTCATTTCTGGAACAGTTATAAACACCTGTTTCCAGATACATACAAGGTCCACAGCGGAATATATGATAGCCTATAGCTAACCGGTGAAGCCTCCTGCTTCCAGCTCCTTCAAATAAATCTGTGAAATCCCGACTACTTGACTGCCCGTACAAATTTGGGCACCCAAAAGTTTAGGGAAAAAAAACAAAATAAACTCTGGGTCAGTCATGGGACTGGTGTGAGTAAACTCCAACCACTTGTTTAACTTTAAAAATCCTTTCAAAAGAAAAGGTAATAGTAAGACCAGCCCACACATAAACACGGACGGTTTTTACCTTACTATAACCCAAAACACTTTGATACGAAATCCAGTGATATTATAATAATGTCTACATCAAGTAAATAACCAAATAGCAGAACGCTTGCATCTCACGCTCCACATATATAGTATAAAAATCAAAAACCGCATGGCGCTTATTGGAGATTGGATTTCCAACATGACAAGGTATGGAACCACCTTCCGCTAGTGTATCTCTAGAGAGGAATACACTGGGTTCAACAAGAACATCTTGTAACCCGGCCCACACATGACCGACCACTCATTTCGCTTGAGTGTATCGAATGTATATCACTAACGGTTGGGATCAGCAACCGTCTCCCGACTGGGACAGCATCGAATAGAATAAGAAATTAAATGAACCTCTAGATAGGTGATTATACATCCTAATGGGTGCGACCCACATAGCCATGCTGCCTGCCCGATTTTTGTCCTTTCCCGGTTGTTGAGGCCTGAGGCTACGAATACTTACCATTCATTGATAGCACAATCACTTTGAATGCTACATTGTCAGATCCGTTAATCACTAGTTGAGTTTGCACAAATATTCTGGATGTTATGCTAAGGGACTAAATCCGTTGCAACCATATATATATTTATACAGACCAACCCATTTGATCATTGGAAATACTCTGTCAGACATTCGTCCATTTACGTTCGTTCTGGGATTGAACGAAACCGAAGGCACTATTTCTATTTAATAGGAAGAGTCCTTGCACTTTACTCCATCTTCGATTATCTTCATATAATCTGATTCGTAATGCTACTGCCAATACAGAGTGGTTCACGGATAATAATCCAACCGGTCTCTCCATATTAACAACGATGGTAAAAACTTCGATAGTCTGTGATTTAACTATCGAATAAAAACAAGTGTTCATCCAACAAATCAAAAAATCACTGGGCTCTTTAATTAATATTCATTAATTAAATCACTTCTCCATTTTCTCTATCAATATTTGTTAACCAAATATTTCAATAACCATATTGGCCCTTTACGCTATTTGGAAAGCATTTCCCAATATCAACTTCTTTTATTTTCTATATATTAGAAAATATCTCTATTGGCAATTGGAAACAATTCCAATCACTTATCTCTATCCCGACTATTTTAATTATACTCATGAAATATTTACTTGTTATATTTCCAAAATTCCATCACTTGGGTTTAAAACGAATGTTGTGTAAAACATCGTTACAACAACCCAAAATATTTTATTCAACTAACCCCTTTTCAAACACTTCTCTTCGAGGCGGGATTCTGCTATTTATCAATTAAAAATGAAATCAATCAAGTTGGGGTATATTTACCTCTCAGACCTTAACTGAAGACATCCTCAACTTCAAAACGGCAAAACCACTTACCTCGAATAAACACACTATACAATCCAATTATTCATTTTTTTTAAAACATGTATGAAGTTCGCTTTCTATTTCCAATTTATAGATTTCCCTTTCTGTTTCCAATACTCTATTTTGATTTCATTTCCTTATCGAATTCTACATATATCGATACATTGATTTATAATTATCAAATTATCTGAAAAATATTCTATCTCCTTAAATTCCCGGAAAAATTGGCCATAACCTCCCCTACACCGGGAGTATCGGGAAATTTCAAATAGCTTTCCCGGTCCTTCTTATCTCAAAAAGAAAAAGAAAAACCCAAGTGGCTTGCCGATACGGCGCATAAAAACCCATATGTGAATTAAATACGTACCTTTTTGTCGAGCATTCTATATATATATCTTCTATACTTCATACACTTTATTCCAAACCTGTTTAACATATATCCAACCATTTTCAATTCATTTCAACTTTATCTAATCGTTTTAACTCAATTTGTTAATTCATTTGTTAATTAGCACCTTTGCCTATTTCACTTCCATAATTGGATATAGCATGTTCAAATATGTTATCATGCTTATAAATTAATTTCATTTTTGTTTCCAACTCAAATCCCATATTCGATTTCAAATATATATTCACCCGTTCAGTTTACTTTACCAAAATCCAAATTCGATTCAAATCTCTTTTAATCAAATATACCCCAGGCTAGTTATTTCTATTCAGTAGTTAAAAATCTGATTTTTGTTTCAAAATCATTTAACTTACTTCACTGGAGTTCATATTTATTTATATCTCCAGTCTGGATTTTTTTATGGAAATTCGGATTTTTATTTATAAAAATCCTTTTATTTATTTGAATAAACCGTTACGATTTTAAAGTGGTTTTGGCGCTGTTTTTCTGAAAATTTGATTTTGACCTAACTCAAAATCTATACGACGAAATTCAGATTTTTCTCTTCCATTAGAAAACTATTATCTAGTCGGTCCTCACGTTTCTTGTTTCAAAGAATTCTGACTTCAATTGAGTTTTATATACTCGATTGAAGTTCGAGTCGCCAATTTACGAACTACCGCGCCGTGGCGAGTTCGCTATATATATATATACTTTTAAAACTTTGTTTTTAAATATAAATTCAACTCTATTTTTGATATATATTTTAATATATATCAAATCCATTTTTCCTTTTCAATCCAAAATAATATTTTCGATTTTCTATATTCAAATCCCATTTTTATTTCTATTTGAATTTTAAATATTCAAATTTCCAATTTAAATTTCTATTTGAATTCTATATTTAAAATTCATTTCAACTCTATTTGAATTCTATACTCAAGTACCATTTGAATTTCTATATTCAAAATTTCTATATTCAAACCTCTTATTCAAATTCCGTTTGAATTCTTTTATCCAAATTCTATATTCAGATTTCATATGAACTTTCTTTATTCAAATCTATTTGAATTCCCTTGAATTCAAATTCCATTTCAATTCCTTTGACTTCAAATCTATTTCAATTCCTTTGAATTCAAATCCCATATTTAAATTCTTTTTTTTTTTTTTGAATTTCTATAGTCAAATTCTCTTTCAAGTTTATTTGAATTCAAATTTCATTGCAATTCTATTTTTGAAATTCTATTTTCAAAGTCTATTTCAAATTCTCTTTTGAAATTCTATTTTGAAAATCTATTTCGAATCCTATTTGGAAATTCTATTTCAAATTCTCTATATTCAAACTCCATTTGAAAATTCTATATTCAAATTTTATATTTAAAATTTCTTCCTTCAAATTCCATTTCACTTTTCTATATTCAAATTCTATGTTTGAATTCCCTTCATATTTTCTCTATTCCATATTTGAATTCCCATTGAATTTCTATATTTCAAATCTATTTGCATTTCAAATATTCGATTCCATTTAAATTTTCATATTCAAATCTCTATTTGAATTTTCTTTATTTGAATTCCTATGGATTCAAACTCTATTTTAATTTCTTTGAATTCAAATTTATATTTCATTCTAATTTCGTCTATTCAAATTCTATTTGAACTTCTATTTGAATTTCTAATATTCAATCTCCTTTTTTTTCTTTTATTTAAAATTCAAATATTTAAACTCCTTTTCTAATTCTACTATTCAAATGTTATACTCAAATTTCATTTGAGTTATATATTTAAAAATTTCATTTCAAATCCTATTTTGAAATTTCATTTCAAATTCCAATTTCACACTTGTATTTCTATTTCTGAATTATTAAATGATAATTCTTTTCACTTCGTTTATAACTTCGTTATAAAAGAACTATTTATAAACTTCGTTTATAAAGAAACTACTTGTTTTATTTTTCAAAAACAAGTTTATATTTTTATTTCCATTTAAAATTCAAATTCTATTTAAAAATAGAATTTTTCCTTTTTAAATCTCAAATATCCTTCCATGATATTTTAAATAAATTAACACTTGGCCCAGTGATATTTAAAAAAAATCAAATCACCCAATTTTCAATCATTTGATTTTTAACACGTCATATTTGAAAAATATATATGGAATCAAACAAACAACAAACAAGCAGATAATATATTTTTGAGGAATCCAGTTGGATTCCTCCAACCTGTTTTCCTGCATCCACAGATGTTATCACATAAATAATACCCATTCTGCTTCGTGGCAGAATATCGTGGTATAGAAGGTCATCCACTATCATAGCGTGGGGCGTATAGGGTAATCATCCGCTATGAAACTGCGGGCATCCGCTAATGAGACTGCGGGAATCCAATCAATCAATCAACCCAATATATATATAATAGCCTAAATAACTAATATATATAAAACAAGCAGAAAAATCCAAACAAGCAACAACAATTATTTTTACGAAGTAAAAATAATTATAAATAAACGGTGAGTGAGATTTACTCACCTTAATTTTGTTTGCGCTGAATCCCCAGTAAAATTCCATATTATCGCGTTTACAAATCATCTCGAATTATCTATCTAGGACCTACGAGTATTTAATTTTTTATTTAACGATTAAAAATTATTCAAATTAAATTAACTTAACAAAAATAAATAAATACTTCTATATACTTTAAATTTAAAACGACGTATACCTGACTGTCTTAACAAACTGCGATGCAACTTAACAGTTCTCGATCTACTATGTAGCAATCAGCCCCACATCAACCGACTTCAAAACCAATTCACCATTTCAGAAAACAACTTGAAGGCAACCTTTTGCCGAGCTGCCGGTACTTGCTTCACCATCTCAACTCCATCAGTTATTCATACCATACAACCTTCTCCAAACAACATGCCACCATTCCCGAAAATGTAACAGACCCAAACTCCTTCCAGTCTTCCCATCATAACATCGAACTTCCCCAAATACACAGGTCGAACACCCATCTGACAATCCTCCCTTATCCTCACGCACTCCAACCCAATCCACTCATCAGTAAATTCGCATGCTACAAGTTAATACTCCAAGCCACCATCGACTTCCATAAATTTCAGCCCTTCTATCAATCGCACACCTCACAAAACCCTTCGAAGACTTAATCAATCGATGTTCCCCATCACCTTATAAAGCGCGAGCTCGAACTTGAGTCAACGATGCTCAAATCGAACACCAGAAAATGGTCGGACCCCAGCAAAACGCAATCGCACAACTTCGAACACCTTTAATCTAGTGTTGAGCTTCAGGAGCTTGGCGGATTTTGAATCACCATACTCGATTTTGATTCAATTTCTTTTTTTTTATTCGGTCGAATTGATTTTCTGTAACTGGAAGAGGATTAACAAAGGGGGCAGAGGAATTAGAAATGGATTTGGTCGGTTTGGGGATGGCAAAACAAAGACAATGGGTAATGTATATATACATGCGATTGGGAAACAGTAAGGTACAGGCCATTAAAATGTTGTTTGCCTGATATTGAAGCTTGGAGACAAAGTTGTTGGCTCGAGATGAATAAGTCTGCGCTGATGTAAAAGTTTAGAGTGGCGCTTAGTTTTTAGGTCAGCTTATTTGGGTTTTAGGGGACAGTATATTTAAATTAACTGATTTGATTTTTAATTTAATTAAATAACCAAAATATCTTACGGTCCCTTGACTTCAACCATGGAACCCTATGTTAATTTAACGACCGTCATTTTCAAGATGATACGCTATTTTAAACTTAACGGAATTGGTTTTAAAATGGAATAACACTAGTAAATTAAGTTAAACCGTTTAGAATGTAAATTGATTTCTGAACAAATAAATTCATCGAAAATAAATTATTATCTTTTTAAGTCAATATAGAATTTATATTAGTCGACTGAATTGTTCTGATTTAGTGTTACACTAGGAATTCAATTGTTACTATTACGATAATTAAATATATTCGATATTAAATCATATATTAATAATTAAATTGACAAATCCAATATAAAATTCATTTATATTATGAATTCAATATTTAAAACCATACTAAATATTTAAAATAAACTATTCAAAAATCTGGGTCGTTACAGCCAGTGTAATTCAAACACAACATAATCAGCCATAGATTATATATCACAACATATAACATAATAAACGATAAATAGTAATGTAAATGTTGAGGAATCCAATTGGATTCCTCCGAGCTGTTTCCTGCATCCACAGATGTTAATCAACATTTATAACATCAATTTCACTTCAATATATGATATCATGGCAACAGAATCCAAATTCAACCAACGGTATATTTAACTAAGCAATCATTTCAACTAAATTTTCAACCATTCATCCAAACAAACATCACACAGTATAAAATTACTTAAATATAAGTTTAAAACTCGTTTATATAGAAATATAAACGAGGTAAAGTTAGTGAGTTTACTCACCTTGTTTTGAAGTTGAAGGTACTGCTTCTGTTTCTCTTTAAAATCAACAACGTTTGATTTTTCAATGAAATTCCAGTACTTCTATTTTCGGTGGCATCACTTTCACGATGTAGACCTCATTGCTACGGTTCCAAGATGAACGATCTGGTTCAATTTTGTTCATGTTTACAATGGTTATAGTGATTTTTGTTTTTGTTTAAATTAAAATTATGTTTAATCATAATAATTATTGTCACTAAACTTATAATTATTACCGGTTATAAGCCATGATTAAGGATTTACTTTGTTCTTCCTCCGGTTTAGGTTCGAGCCCACGCCTTCGCTCACCATCGAATCTTGGTTTGGTTGATCGGCTCCACTCGCATCTTTTAGTGCAGTAAGATTTTAAACTTCTGTCGTAATTTCTAGTTCAGTGTCAATTTTAATTTAGCTGATATTTCTGGTGATGTTAGTACTTCCAGGGGTCTTGAATCATATTTAACCACCTTCACCATTTGTGTCTTGAGTCAGATCCACATCATCCTTTGTACAAGAGTAAATTCCGTTCATTTTCCTGTCAATATTATCAACATAATGGGTATGAAAACTCTTAGATCATTCACCAATCTGATGCAAAGCTTGTAGTTGATTGGCAGACTTTTTTTGGATAATATTAATCCCTTTTCGTTAACCAAATTTATACCATGCCTTCCCCCAAAATCATTCCTTATCTTCTCCATTATTTGCGCTAATCCTTTCTTTATTATTGAGCATAACAACCACACTTTTGTACATAGCCATTGATGAGCCTTAACTCCATCATTACCACCTCTTCACTGCATGAACTCCAAAACTAGAAACAACGTTCAACTCGATTATCATGAAGACAATGACTGCTTCATCCCTTTCCTTGACTATCGGCGTCGTTCAACGCCCTCAGGACCAGATCGTGGGCTTCCGCTCTGAACCCCTAACCCTGGCGCATCGATCCTCCATGGTCCGGACCTCCACCTTCAACGACGCCGCCTCTAAAACAGGCCACCGCGAGCCCTAAGCCAATCTCGAACTCCACAGTGGTGATCGAGTCCACCAATATGTACGCCATCGTGATGCTTTCAGCAAGAGGATATTATCGAATTAAACATCAATTGATTTTAGAATTTGAAATTGCAGAACGAAAGACTACTTTTTCTTTAAGCAGTAGGCGATTTGAAAAAAAAGGAATTAGGGATTTAATTGTTTGAGGGAAAAGGAATTAATGTTGTTTTTCCTTTTTTTTGGAAATGAAAAGTGAGAAGCATCCTGTATTTAAAGAGAATTTCCTTGCCATACACGGTTTTCATTTACTTGACACTCACGGATCTAAAACTTAGCTTGCAAAGCACGAGATTTACTTGCGTGAACCGCACGGAAACCATTTAGCTTGGGAGTCACACTGTTCTAAAGTTTACACGGTGTGGTGGAATATTTGAAAACATCTTTTATGATTTTGGTACACTAGCGTTGATGAAGCAGTAGACTATTTGAAACATGGTATTTTTTTTGATGTTTTCACAGTATAGAAGGAAATATAATATTTAAGTTATAAAGTGTAGTGTACCTAACTCTATAAATATTTTGTTTGTGTATGAGTCGCTACAGATAGAAGTAAGAATACAGTCGTGTCCAGCGAGGTAACACAATCCCAAAAATATATTAATATTGGTAGTTTAACTTATATAATGAAACCCCAAAATATTGATATAGGGTGCAAAATACTCCAAATAAAAAGTTGCATAGTTAATTAATTAAAAATTCCAGTAAAATTCTAAAAATTAAATTATAACTACACCTCAAAAGAATCTTGTCCAAATTCGTAACCAATCTCTAGTTATATTAACTAAACCGTTATGGTCCATAAACGATTCTACAACGACTATTTAAATATTTGATTTGGACATAACCCCCAATATATAAGATGAAATCTCAAATTTTCTCTTCCGTTAGAAAATATAGTTAAATAGAACCGAACGTTTTTTGTTTCAAAGAAATTCGACTTATATCAGATCCTGTATATTCAATTGAAGTTTAAATCGTAAATTACGAACTACCGCGACTATTTCGAGTTTTTTTTTAATTATACTATAAATTATACGTTTAAATATCTTTTTATTAAATAAATTCCTTATAAATTCCTATATCTAATTCAAATAAAATATTTAAAACAAAATTAGATATTCAAAATTCAACGGCTAAAGTCCGGGTCGTTACGTTCCTTCCCCCTTAAAATAATTTCGTCCTCGAAATTGCTAAGCGGTAAAAACGCTATAACTCTAACTCCTCATAACCTACTTAGTTGAAATTTTTATATTCCATATCTTCATAACCCAGTTCTCATCCGACTTTCGAATCGACCATTAATAATTCTTTCCAAATGATATGTCCACCATTTTTGGACAATCTACCATCACTTTATTGTCTTTAACCCATATGCTCTTCTGCATATTCATACCCATTCCAATTGATTTTAAATCCATTTATCAATTTCATTATTCCACTTGAAATTTTATTAACCAATTCTATTTAGCTTATTTCAATTACAATTTACACTCGATTTTAAATTATCAAAAATTTATTGAAAATTTTGTAACTCTTTATTGTTGAAACAATTGCCGATATTTGATTTATCGTAATTATTGTGTAATTTTATTGAAATTTTTCAATGAATTTTTTTGTTCTTGTCGAGTAACAGAGTTCCATTTCACGTGTTGCAAGTTTATAAATTCATATGGGCTCATCTTTCGAAATATTATCAGTGCACAATATAGTTGTAACTCTTCTTTAATGTGGCTTAAAATTTGTTTATGCTTGTGTCCACTAAACTATATTATCCAACCAGTTTGTTTTTTTCTACAAGTATAATCCTTAATTTGTCATGCATCATATTGTCATTTACTTCTTATAATGCATTGTCATATTTCCAAACATAAGCTAGTTGACCAGAATGATCTGAGCTTAACAAACATGCAGAAATATATATTTTTATGGAAGATTACTAGCTTCAGTGGCAATTTATCATTAGTTTGAACCTTCCTAACACCACCTTTTGCTAATTTCAACACAACACACTCGTTTATTCGTCTTGACGTATATTATGCAAATTAATTATTTTTAGGCATACATAGAGTAATGACAATTACTTATATTTGTTCAGCTTCGGATGCTATAATCCATAGTACTGGTATGCAGTAAAATTGTACATTACATCTGGTGGTTGTTCAACATGTGTCAGGCTTTCCTTCTTGTTAAACATAACTATTTTAGAACTTACTCACACATCACTTTTTCATTTATTACAAAAAAGTTTAATTCAATCTTAGCATTTTTATGATAAGCATGGTATCGACCAAGGATCACTCTTCCTATCTTACTTTTAATGTACACAAGTACCCTTAATATAATGTTGTGAAACATGCGACTTCTGTTTCTCCTTCTTCACATGAATATAATACATACCATGCAGTAACATGATCTGTACTTACATGTTGCAGCATTTTATCATAACTGTTCATTAATTAAGTACATCTTTAATTACGTCTTATGTTGTATGAACTCTAACGACTCTTCTGCTATTCGAAAGCATATTCACCCATACTTTTTTGTTTGAATAATTATAGTAAATTGCATTAGAAACGTATATAAATGCATTTGAAATATATGTAACACACAATTTTAAACATATTTGTGTGTGATTTGGAAAACTGAATATTAACTTGATCGTTTCATTATGACCTAATATTTGACACAGTAAAGACCACCTCAATTACATATCTTAATGTACATTAAAAGTCTTAAGATTATGAATAATAATTAGCAATTAAAATGATTTTCTATTCATTCGTATCTTGAACATCAACGTAAAAATAATCATTGAATGTTAGTTATCTTTCCCTACCAGGTCATTTGAACGGCACATCGCTGTAAGTAAAACTTGCCAACATAATATGTTAATACATTGATAATCCCATGCTCCCACTGTATATACGATAAGCCACCATGTATATAATTCTTAACAAGAATTCACCTTCAGCTTCTCCCAAAAAGAACGAAACACTTACAACAACCTTAGGCTCCCAATACCTTGCTTTTCAATCAATGATATCTAACATTCAACATGTGCAATATACGAGTTCTAGTCTACCCATTAATAAAGGTTAATATTCTTTTATTTCCCTAAGCATTGCCTGGATGCATAAAAAAGGTGAAAACCGTTCTTGAAGCCCCCATCCCTTAACTGCAAATTATTATCGAATGGAAATTAATAAAAAAAACACTTGCTCATTGAGACTTAGAGGAGGGAGCTGCATCGAGGCAATGTGCTTGAAGATGTGGCGATATTGGCAATCAAATGCAGGAGATGCAGTTATGACAAATTTCTAGAGGAGTATACGAGGACAAATTTGAGTTGCAATCAATAACAGGCACAACCAATCTCATGATTTAGTGATTTTGTGTCTTAATCTAGACTATGCGGCTACAAGGCATACAATACTAGAGCTATGTTGAATTTTAGTGAGATAAATATCGCACACAACTATATCTATGGTTTCTGAGATGACTTACCGTATAAAATTTATTGCTAGTGGAATGAACTGATCACTTATGTCATATTCTTTCTTTAGTACTTGCGTTTTTATTTGTACAAGTGTGAACCACTGTTTCGCACACGAGGTTCTTTATATTTGTATTTTAGAAAACTATGCTATAAAATTTCCAAAACTTATTTTGGGTATGGGTTTGTTTTTGAAGAGAAGAAAGAAAGAAAGTAGGAAGGGGTAATGGGATTGTCTTACATCATGGGAATGTAAAAAGTATTCTAAGTACTTAAGTGGCTTTCTCATGAAGGTGTTGGGGGATTGGGGCTCCCATATGTTTGCCTTATTGTGAGGAGGGAGATCATGCATCTCCACCACACACACACGGCGCCGTCGCCGCTATCTGACTGAATCGAACTAGGTGCGGGTTGCGGGTCTCGACCCAGTAACAATATTTTTGGATTGAATTTCAGAACAGTAATGGGACGGTTTTTAGCCCGTTGCGATCCTAAAAACATTTCAAATCTATACGTGAAATAGCGACGTTTTTTAAACTGTTTCAAATGAACAAACGTGATGGTTTTGCAACGTTTTTTGGCAGTTGCAAAAGAAAGGGATGCATTTGTTTAAATTGGAATGGATATGGCTGTTCCAAAAGGTCATGACTCTTTGTGAACAATTGCTTCTCTTGGCTCTATAAATAGAAACGCTAGAAGACTGTTTCAATCATTCTGAAAACTCGAAATACTTCTTCTTCATCGCTGATTTGCAACGACTTTCTATTGTTTCAAATGGCGCTGGTTTGTAACGCCTCTATGGTGTTTCAAATCATAATTAATGCAAATCTGTCTCTTCTTCTTCCTCTGCATTCTATTCTTCAATTGCATCATTGAAGATTAAAATTCAGAGTGTTCATGGTTGGATCAAAGTCATACAAACTTTGAATCCAATTACGTTGTTCCAAGGCTTCATTGAATCCTGAAAGTCGATAGTTTGATAACTCATTTGTACATGTTGGGTTGAACTATTGTCTGAAAGAATCTATTCCTTAGATCCTTGAATTTTGGAGTGCAGCAATTATCTTCCTCTAACAGTTTCAAACCACAAATTCCCCAACAAATTCACAGACAATAACAATCAACCATGGAAGACCCGAGCACGCTACAAGTGATGAATCGACAATTTACTCGTTTTGGAGCGATTTGATGGCGAAAAATTTCACTCGTTGGCAAGAGATAATGGAGTTCTTTCTGATCACCATCAAACTGTTTTACATCTTGGAAGACGGATTGGAAGTGGTACCGGAGGAAACCCATAAGGATGATCCCGCTCTAAAGGCAAAAAGTGCAAAGCGCAAAGGGGATGTTTTTTTATGCAGATGGCACATTCTGAGTGCACTGTCTACTCCAGTCTACAACGCTCATAAGACCTTGGAAACTGCAAAGCCACTCTGGACTACATTAGAGAGAAAGTATCGCATATCCGAGGTAAGTAATAAATAGTTTCTTATTTGTGATTTTATGGATTTCAAAATGGTCACCAACAAGTCCATAGTTGGAAAAGTGAGTGAAATTCTACTGTTGGTGAATCAACTTAAAGATACCGAAATTGATCTCCCCGAATCTTTTGTTGCTGGAGTTATTATTTCGAGACTTTTGAATTCTTGGAATGATTATAAGAAAGAATCAAAACATGTGGAAATGAATTATGATTTAGACGGTTTACAGCGTCATCTTCGTATTAAAGAGGATTCTCGTAAACACGAACTAGACGGTAATCCGCAAACCGAGCCTCAATTTAAGGCTAATAATGTTGAAATTACTGAAAAGTTAAAGCCTAAGAATGAGATATGGTTTAAGAAGAAAAATAATTTCAAGAACAACAAAAAGAAGGGTGCTTGTTACTATTGCAATAAACCTGGTCACCATGCCCGAGACTGTCGTCTACGGAAGAAACAACAAAAAGAGAATGTGGTCGAAGAAAAGCTTGTGGCTATTGTACAAGAGGCGAACACCATTAGTTGCATTGATAATGATTAGTGGCTTGATAATGGAGCACCATTCATATTTGCAAAGACCCTAATTTGTTCAAGACTTGTGAAGAAAATAATGGAGAATCCGGCGAAGTTATTGGCGCAAACAAAGTTGCAAGCGAAGTTCTGGGGAATGGCACAATTGAACTTACATTAACCCCTGGGAAAGTTCTTACATTAATCAATGTATTTTGTGTACCCGATATGTATAAGAATTTGGTTTCTGGATACCTTCTTAATAAAGGAGGATTCAAGATAGTGTATGAGTCTGATAAGTTCGTATTGCCCAAGAACAACATATTTATTGGTCAGGGATATTCTTGTTACAACATGGTAGATTAGGACATGCTAATTATAAATCTCTTAAAAATGTGCATAAATTAGAATTAATTCTTGGTTGTGATTTCAATTCTATCTCTAAATGTGAAATATGTTTTCAAACAAAAATACATCGGAAATCCTTTAAATCTGAAGAAAAGAAAACTAGTTTGCTTGATTTAGTATATAGTGATGTGGGTGACTTAAAAATTCATATCATCTATGGTATAACCAATAATATATAATATTTATTGATGATTATACTAGATATGCATATGTATATCTAATGAAATATAAAGATAAGGCTTTTGACAAATTCAAATTTTACAAAGCAGAAGCCGAAACATAATTAGGAATTAAAATTAAAGTGTTACATTCAGATCGTGGTGGTGAATATTTTTTAAATGAAATTACTTTTTGTTTTTGCAAACAACATGGTATAGTTCACCAGTGTACCACTCCATATACACCACACCAAAATGGTGTTGCTGAGAGGAAAATTAGAACTTCAGTAGAAATATTTAATTCCATGCTCATAAGTTCTAATTTACCTTATAACCTGTGGGTTGATGCTATGCTATATGCATGTTACATTGTAAATAGAGTGCCACTTAAAAATAATAATGTTTCACCTTAGGAATTCTGATTTAATAGAAAACCTATCCTTACTAGATTTAAAGCTTGGTATTGCTTAGCATATGTTAGAAAACCAAGCTCGGAACGACCAAATTTAGGTAATACGACATTTAAATGTATTTTCATAGGATATTCTCTTAATAGTATAACTTATAGGTTTCTTATTCTTGACACCTTAGAAGTTATAAAATCTGTAGATGCAGAATTTTGAAAATAAAACTATTGAGAATCCATTGAGATCATCTAGTCTAGAACCAACTATGACTAATGATATCAATGACGATGAATATGCTCCTACTCAAAACAACAAGGAAGTGTCGGTACCAGACAATAGTACTGAACATCGGAGAAGTAAACGAGCGAGAATAGAGAAGGACCATGGTCCTGACTTCATAGGATGAAATCCTTAATATAAAAAGGTATGTAATGAACGTCGATGATGATCCCAAAATCTAATCTGTAGCTATGAGCTCTAGAGATTCTAATTTCTGGAAAGAAGCGATCAATGATGAAATTAATTCCATAATGTTAAACCAAAGTTGGGTTTTAACTGATTTGGCCTCCAGGTGCTAAACCTATAGGATGTAAATGGATATTCAAGAAAAATTTGAATATAAATAGATCCATGGATAAATTTAAAGTCAGATCAGTTGCTAAGATATATAAGCGAAGACAAGGAGTAAATTATTTTGATACATATGCTCCAGTTGCTCGCATATCTTCTATACTATGCTAATAGCACTTTTATCAGTTCATAATTTAGTCATACATCAAATGGATGGAAAGCCAACTTTTCTAAATGAAGATTTAGAAGAAGATATATATGGAACAATTTGAACGTTTCATAAACCCAGGCCAAAACAATAAAGTTTGTAAATTAATTGTGATAACCAAAGCTGTGTCCAGGGCACAGAAGTCTTCCGCTGTTTATTGTATTTAATTTTCTATAATTTATCTTAAATATAATTCCTTTGTCTATTTCATTAACGGAGTTAACACAACAAGTAATAAATGTTTTGTTTCACAACATATCGGTATGTTTATAATTTGTAATGAAATGTATTTTATTACACTATATCTTGCTAACAACAAATATTCTTATTTATATCCAATATTGATATATGTCATCACACACAACAATGTTTTTTCCCTCAATTTCCATATATAGCCTATACACAAAATGTATATTTTTCTTTCAGCTTTCAATTTACACAAAAATTGTATATTTCTGTATCATTCCAATTACAACAAAAATAGGTTATGTATGGAAATTGAGGAAAAAAACATTGTTGTGTGTGATGATATATATCAATATTGGATATAAATAAGAATATTTGTTGTTAGCAAGATATAGTGTAATAAAATACATTTCATTACACATTATAAACATATCGATATGTTGTGAAACAAAACATTCATTACTTGTTGTGCTAACTCCGTTAATGAAATAAACGAAGGAATTATATTTATATATGCATACTGTGATAACCCCTTACCCCCATGGGATGAAAGTAAGGAATAATCATTTGGAATACAACATAAATATAACAATACAGATCAAAGGTACAATATAGCATAGGAAAACTATAGAATAACAACATCATAGCAGCGGAATATGAATGTCATCAAACACAGAATCCCAAAGTCATAGAGTACTAAATTATTACATCAAGTTTTCAGCAAAAGGAAATAAGTTCCAACTTCAAAATAGAATAACTAGAAATAAAATAAGTTTGGATGTCTCAGAGTCTAATGATAAAATGCAAACAAAAGATAAATGATAGGTTGTCTTCGTGGTCCAACATAAGCACCTCAGGCTAAGCAACACCAAGATAGATAAGCAGCTCCAAGATAGCAACTCCAAAGAAAGCTAGACCTGTTACTTGGCTGCCCGTATGGAAAAAAGGGTACCCGAGTTTGCAAAGGTGAAAACAAACTATGAGTCAGTCATGGGACAGGTGTGAGAATTCTTAACTAGTTTAACTAATAGCAATAAGGCAAATACAAGGACTATGCCGCTAACGCGGAACGGGTTTACTCCAATTGATTGTCGTGCATAATTTAAAGTGACAGAACAAACAATAAGTAATTCGTAAAACAACGCAATGCTTTTAAAAAAATGGAATCCCCATAAGACCCAAGTCCCATCACACAATGCAACACAAACCAGAGGATAGGGTCTTACCTTATGGTTATTAAACATGATAAATACGATAAATACACATCTAATATTGTCATTAGTGTATATAAAAACATTTCAAAATAAATGTATCAATCCTAGGAAGTATAACTACCATATACTATTCCTCCATACTAGTAATACAATCAAGTCCGTAAGGTCGTATTTGGAATTTGTTTTCCATCATGAGTCAAGGCTAGGGAGGAGCTCCTTACCGATTCGAGACACTCTAGCTAATGTCTCAAGATTCCCCGCAGAGAACCCTTGGATCCTACAGGGCCGGTCCACACATACAGCTTTGTGGATTAGTTATTCCTGAACACATGTTTCCCGATCCTATAAGACCTATCATCCGAGGCGCGCCTCATTCCATCATCCACATAAGTAAAATATCAGCCAGTTTAAGCACATACACTACCCCTAGCTAGAAAGAAACGTGCTGCTCTCCCTGCGTTCCCTTCTCCCATTTTAGACTCAACCGGGTTGTGAGGCTCATGAAGCTATGTAATACACAAAGCTATGCTTATTCAAGCTGTGCTTTGATCTTCACCACAAGGATCTGCTTTTCAACAAGAAACTTTGATCATTGCATCTTAGTATGCCACACTGTCACTCGATATCACACTACCAATCCTTTGCCGAAATATATGAAAGGGTGTTGAGCAAGAGAATGAATTCTCTGCCAATTCATACATTTGGCAGAAAATTAATAAATATAATATAAAGGAGTACAATGTCGGATACACATTCCATTTATAAGCCCGTTCTGGGTCTGAATGAAACTAGAGATACCTCGTCCCGTATGTCCAGTACGGAAAGGAGATACCTTCATATCCGTGAAATCAACAAGTACATTTGGGCAATTACCCCGACCCTTGAATTGGGAGCAAGTCAATTCAGAGTTTTGATCGTTGTACATTCGAGGGAAGATTTACGGTCTTCATTCGCCGTCTTCAACTTCGATTCTTAACGTCGTCTGATTACTTGGAATGAGATTAAACTCGGACTTTCCAAATAATTCTCATATATATATATATATATATATATATATAAAGAAAATCCTTCCTTATCGTTAATATTATTTTATAATGATTAATCCCTATTCTTAATTAATTAAAATAATTAAATCTTTATTTAACGACGTCTCGGGTCAAAGGGCGACCCTGGCGTTGTTTCTAACCAATTTTGATTTTCACAATTCTCGAAATCTAACTGTTGGATTTTAACGTAGTTTATATCTTGGAAAGATCTTCCCAAGACGGTCCTAATGATTTCAGTTTTGGGAAAATCCGACGGTCGGATCTTTTGGTACAGTCGTTAAAGGTACGATTCCAAAACGCGAACTACCACGCTCGATTCCTTTAATTTTAATTATATTTATATAAAAATATATAAATATAAATCGTTTAGATTTTTATTTACATAAAAAATGTAAATTCCATTACAATATCCAATTTCATTCTTCTATTCTTTCATTCCTTTAATTTACATTAAAATATAAATTCTATTCCCACGTTAAATTCATTATTTTAATTACACTGTAAAATCTCCTTTTTAATCACATTAACATTACAGTGAAAATTTCTATTCTTTATAAATTACATAAAAAGAACGCAATTGACATTACATGACTTTTTTTTTACTTTACAATATAAAATCCTATTCTTTGATTACATATAAAAATGTAGTCAACGTTACGGTGTAAAATTCTTTCTTTATATATTACATTAAAATTGTAATTTTAATTACAATGGTAAAATGTTATTCTTTAATTCCATTTACAAATGTAATTTTATTTACAGTGCAAATTCTCATTCTTTAACTTCATATAAAATGTACTTTTAATTTACAATGTAAATGCTACTCTTTAATTACATAATAAAAATGTACTTTTTATTTACATATTTTTATTCACATCTAAAAAGTGAATAAAAATGCACTTTTTAATTTCATGTCTTCTATTTAACTGTTTTACAATTTAAAAAGTGTAATTACTTTCTATGTTTTATTTGCATCTAAAAGTGTAAATAAAAGGTATAATTCTTTTTCTATGGTTTGTTTACATGTAAAAGAAAGTAACAAAAATGTTAATCTTTTCCTATGTCATATTTTTACACTAAATGCAAATGAAATCTTTTTTTTCCTTCTTTATTTATACTATATGTAAATGAAAGTCTCTTTTTCCTTTTTCTTCTTTATTTACACAAGAGATGTGAATAAAAGTCATCGCTAAATTTATTCTTGTTTTATCTGCGATAAGGAGCATAAATAAAAAATGTACTTTTAACATTTGTGTTTTATTTGCGAAATGGAGCGTAAATAAAAATATACTTTTAACATTTGTGTTTTATTTGCAAAAAGGAGCGCAAATAAAAATATACTTTTACCATTTATGTTTTATTTGCGAAAAGGAGCGCAAATAAAAAATGAACTTTTAATATTTGTGTTTTATTTGCGAAATAGAGCGCAAATAAAAAATGTACTTTTAACATAACATGGTTTATTCACATTTAGGAATGCGAATAAAAAGGTACTTTTTAATACCATGTTATATTCGCAATAGTGAATACAAATAAAAATGTATTTTAATTTTTGTTTGTCAATCAATACAAGAAGAGAGGTATTTTATGTTGAATGGAACATCTAATCCAATCCAATAACAAACAATAAGCATGATAATTTGAATTAGCAATTTTATCCCAATAAAATCCTATAAACAAAGGGAATAATATTAAATTGACAATTCTATTCATATACGATGGCAAAAGAATGTTTAATGTTGAATTGATAACCTAATTCAATTCAACTAAAAATGACAAGTTATATATTTTTAATGAATTGATAAACTAGATCAATTCAATTCAAAAGTGACAAAACATATATATATATATATTATATATATATATATATATTTGAATGAATCATGAAATTTGACTAACAAATATGGATCCATAATTATCCATCATAACAACATACAAAACATCACCCAATTTTCAGCACAAACAGATCTAGATCTTATATATACAGTCATCACATGGCGGATGAAATAACTGAAATAATTAATTTAAAACAAAATAAATCTCACATAAGAATTGTTCCGCTTTGAATATGGCTAAAAATTAGACTTGCTCGGAATTGATTCTGATCTATCTAGAAAAATAGCTCTCTGAATTACGATCCCGACGGTCCTGAAATCGTCGAATTTCGAGTTCGAACGAAAGAGTTATGATTAAATTTAGTTGGGAAACATTTTATATTAATTAATTAAATAATTAGTTTAAGAAATAAACCTTCTTCCTCTTTCACTTATTACGGCCGTGGGTATCAGCTTCTTGTTCAAAGTTAGGGTTCAGGTTTACGGCCACCACAAGGTATGTGACTATGATCGGTTGGTGGCACGCTGTAGAGGATAGTGGGGTGCACGAACGCCGGAAAGGGGAAGGAGCTCGGTGGTACTAGGTGGGCCCGGCGATGGTCTAAACCAGCGAGGTTTGGCGGCACAGTTCTCGGGCTGTGGCGACTTAGGGGAGATCCAACTGTACAGGATTGAAGAGGGGAAGGAGAGCTTCAATATGGTGTAGGGGAGGAGGTCTACTTCGAGGAGATGGAAGAGAAATTAGATAAGGAAGGTGCGGATGTTGGTGGCCATGGATTTCGAAGGTGGCGGCTGGTTTGAAGATGTATAGTAGTTTTTAGAGTTTTAATTTTCCTATTTTTATAATGTTTTCAATGTATTTTTACAATTAAATCCAGATCTTTTAAACCGGTTCAATTCCAGTCTAGCAGAAGGTGACCCTAGCAATAGCCCACGTTCCGGATCCAACGGGCTAGGTCCCATCAGCCCAAACAGCTGTCTCTAACCTGATTTATTTAATTTAATATTTAATTCCTTTATTAAATTAATTCTGTCGCATAAATAAATTCACCGAGGCCACATACGGACTCAGAAAAATCCAAAAAAATTATTTCTGGCTTTGTTTTGACGATACGGTCCTAACAAAATTAATTTTGTTAAATTCTGAGACTGTTTGAAAAATGGCTATTTTTCAGTCGGTCGAAATTGACTGAAATTTACAAAACACATATCTATTTTCCACGGTCACAAATTAATTCAAAAAATTCTGGAAAATTAAACTTAACAATAATTTGACATTCCGGTTCCAACAAAAGCGGTTTCATCGAAAACCGAGGTCGTTTGAAAAATGACTATTTTTAATTGCTTATAAATTATTTAAAATTAGAAATTTTAAATCTGGACTCAATTTTCAACAAAATTTCTTAAAATAAAATTTTCAAACTAGTTCAGATTTTCTGGGTTGTTATAATCTCCCCCACTCAAGAACTTTTCGTTCCCGAAAAGGAAAAAGGAAAATAGGAGAGTAGGAACCAACATAGAGAATGTAAAATGTTTTAAGCGTACCTCCAAACAAAATCTAATCGGAGATATCCACTCTGCAGTTGGGATAGGGTTGTTTAATACTCTCCTCAGTTTCCCAAGTGCAGTCTCTAGGATCACTGCTCCATGGCACCTTGACTAGGTTGATTCTTTTATTTCTCAGCTCTCTAGTCTCTTTGCCAATAATTTTCTGTGGCTCCCTTCTCACTGGAAGGCTTGGGGTAATCTCCAAATCTTGCTGTGCTGCTTCCTCCACAACCAAATCCGGATCATGAATATGCCTTCGTAGTTGAGATACATGGAATACATCATGCACCCCAGGCAACCAGTCGGGCATCTGAAGTTGTAAGCTAGGGTACCAATCTTTTCAGGAATAGGGAAGGGGCCGATGAATTTAGGTGCTAATTTTCCTGTCTTTCCAAAACGGATTACACCTCGCATTGGAGCAACTTTCAAATAGACATAGTCACCTACTTCAAATGCCAATTCTCTTCTTCTTAAATCTGCATAGCTCTTTTTTCTACTTTGTGCAGCTAGTAATCGCTTCTTAATATAATCAACTTTTTCTGAAGCTTCTCGAACCATGTTGGGCCCAATACAAGACGATTTCCTTTTTCAACCCAACATGCTAGCGATCTACATGGCCTACCATATAAGGCTTCAAATGGAGACATTTTCAAACTTGCTTGGTAGCTATTGTTATAAGAGAATTCAACTAAATGCAAGTGATCCTCTCAAGAACCTCCAAAATCAAGTATACAAGCTCGCAATAAATCCTCAAGAATGCGATTCACCCTCTCATTTGGCCATATGTCTGAGGGTGATATGCAGTACTGAGATTTAACTTCGTTCCCAACTCATTTTGGAATGCTTCCCAAAATTTGCTAGAAAAGATAGGATCACGGTCGCTAACAATTCTACTAGGGACTCTGTTTAAAACAAAAGATTATTATCTAATTAGAAAATGAAAATTTTCATTCAGATAATGATGAAAAGGAAAGATTTAGTTTTAATACCCATGTAGCCTGGTGACTTCTTTGCAATAGATTTGCGCCAGACTTTGAGCGGTTCTAGTTGATTTGACAGGTATGAAATGAGCGGTCTTTGTGAAGCGATCCACGATCACCCATATGTTGTCATTTCCCTTCCTAGTACGAGGCAAACCATCTATAAAATCCATGGAGATTTGGTCCCACTTCCAATCTGGAACCTCCAATGGTTGCAACAATCCCGCAAGCTTTTGTTGATCGCTCTTTACTTGCTGGCATGCAGGACATCTACTCACATAAATGGATATATCTCTCTTCATAGATCTCCACCAGAACGTGCGCTTTAGATCTTTATACATCTTGCTCACACGTGGGTGGATGCTAAGTTTTGATTTGTGACCTTCATCTAAAACTTCCCTTATGAGCTCTCGGATATTTGGAACACATATCCGCCCTTGCAATCTAAGAACTCCCTTGCCATCTATTTGAAAGCTCGTGTTTTCAGCTTCTTGATTTCTTTTAATAATTTCTTGAATAAAAACATCATTTTTCTGAAGAGAGGCAATTTTTTCAATCAAAGAAGGGGTAATGGTGAGGCTTGCAACAATTGCATCCTTTCTACTGAGTGCATCTGCCACAACATTAGCTTTCCCTGGCGTATATAAGATGTCGAGATCATATGCCGCAAGAAATTCTAGCCACCGTTGCTGCCTTAAATTCAAATCTTTTTGGTCGAAGAGATATTTCAAGGATTGATGGTCTGTAAATAATTCAAAATTTTCGCCCAAAAGATAATGTCTCCAAATTTTCAAAGCAAAATCTACAGCCAACAACTCTAAGTCATGAACACGATAATTCTTCTCATGTGGCTTTAATTGATGGCTCGCATATGCGACAACCTTGCCCCTTTGCATCAGCAATGCTCCAAGACCACCAGCTTGAGAAGCGTCGGTGTAGACGGTTAAATCTTGGTTGCCATCGATGATGGTTAATACGGGAGCAGTGGTCAAAGTCACTTTTAGCCTTTGGAAAGCCTCCTCACAATCCGATGTCCAATTGAACTTCGTATGCTTCTTGGTGAGCTTTGTTAATGGGCCAGACAGCTTGGAAAAGTCTTTGACGAATTTCCTATAATATCCAGCCAGTCCTAGGAAGCTTCTTACTTCAGTGGGTGTACTGGGCCGCTTCCAATCTCGAATGGCGGCAATTTTACTTGGGTCAACATAAAGTCCTTCTTTTGACACAACATGGCCCAAGAATTTTACCTCCTCTTGCCTAAATGTGCGTTTGGAAAATTTTGCTTTTAAAACATTTCTTCGCAGAATCTCCAACACTTCCCTTAAATGCCCTTCATGCTCCTCCTTAGTTTTAGAATAGATTAGAATATCATCAATGAAGACTAGGACGAATTTGTTTAGGACATCTCGGAAGACCCTATTCATCAAGTCAACAAAGTAGGCTGGAGCATTGCATAAACCGAATGTCATAACCAACCATTCGTAGAATATGTCAGGACCTCTGAAGGCGATCAAAGGTATGCATTCTTCGGCTATGCGTAGTTGATGGAAACCGGTGGCTAGGTCCATCTTAGAAAACACCTTGGGTCCATTTAATTGGTCCATTAAATCATCTATGCGAGGCAAGGGGTATTTGTTCTTCAATGTTTGTTTATTAAGGTCACGGTAATCCACACAGAGCCGTAGAGTACTGTCAGACTTGGGAACAAACACCACAGCTGCACTCCAATTGGAAAAACTAGGCCGGATTAGTCCCTTCCATAAGAGCTACTTAGTTTGGGCTTGCAACACTTCTTTTTCTTTAGGGGTCATCCTTCGGATAACATGAACTATAGGTCTTGCATTTGGGACAAGATCAATTCTGAA
Organism: Allium sativum; assembly: GCA_030737875.1. Taxonomy (NCBI): domain Eukaryota; kingdom Viridiplantae; phylum Streptophyta; class Magnoliopsida; order Asparagales; family Amaryllidaceae; genus Allium; species Allium sativum. The sequence goes on from JASFAX010000025.1 coordinate 18,882,358, forward strand.
ATCGATTTCCCTTCACGGCGGTAAATTGTCTACTTCTTCAAATACACCCGCGTAATTTTTGACCATGGGAATATTTTCTAAAGAAATAGGAGTAATCTCAAGAGAAGACCAAATGCCTTTCTATCAGATTTTGAACCATGGCAAGGTATAGAAATAATATCTCCAAACTTTGTTTTGATTTCAACTATTCTATCCACACATCTTACTTCGGCCTCAAATTTTGTTAGCCAATCAAGACCAAGGATGATATCAAACTCGGAAAAATTCATAATGATCAAGTTAAAGGGAACTGAAAGTAAGAGTAAGAAATAGGCACCCTACAGTATAAATCAAGGGCAATAGAACCTCCTACATGATTATGAACCTTAATTGGCTCTTTAAGATTTCTTTGTTTTAATTTCAATTTCCTGACCATGTTGCTAGAAATAAAGCTCCTCGATGCACTCGTATCAAACAAAGCCGCAACATGAATGTTCTTAATAGAAATGGTACCATCTAAAACAACAGGCTTACCTGCTCCTTCAGAAGAAGTAAGTGCGGAAGAAGATGGTGCGCTTGCCCCCTCATACACACATGCAATCTGAGCTCCTCTCAACAGTGGACAATTAGCCTTGATATGACCCTTTTTGTGGCAGTTAAAACAGTCTTTAGTGTCATCACTTCTGGCCTTCTTCGGATATTTACGCTCGAGCTATAGTGTCCAAACTTCTTGCAGTTGTAGCATTGCACCTTGGTCTTATCATAAGTCTTAGCAACTCCAGAACTGCTTCCTTCAGTCTTCTTCTCGGTTTGCTTCCTTTTATTATTGTTGTATTGACTTCTTTCTCAATCTTGCTGTGAAACTCTTTTGTCGTTCTCTTCATAGCGACAAGCAAACTCAATCGGCTTATTAAAAGGAAGGCCAATGAGGGCAGTAACCCTGTCAGCGTACTTCCTTGCAAGTCCATTAATAAACCTCTTGTTCTTTTGAAAATCATCCTGAATCAATTCTGGGGCATACCGAGAGAGGTCTTCAAATCTTCTTACATACTCTGAGATAGTTTTGTCGCCTTGCTTCAAGTTGGCGAACTCGTCATGCAGCCTTTCCACTGCTTGCCTTGGAACGTATTTTTCATTGAACAGATCTTTAAACTTGGTCCAAGTCATATTTTCTTCATCACCTCCTATATTGACCACTTCCAACCAATTCTATGCTTCGCCTTGGAGCAGCCATGAAGCCGTAATTCTCTTCCTTTGATCTTCTAGCTCTAGCCCTCTAAATATCTTCTCACAATTCTTAAGCCATGCCTGAGCCTGTGTCACGGTCTCCGTACCAGTGAAATGAACTCCACCTAAATTCTTGAACTTCTTCGCTACCCTCTCCAAGTCAAAGGGCTGCGGTGTTGGTGGTGGTGGCGGCTGTCGAATTGCGGGCTCCTAAGTTCCAGTAGCATTTTGCCTCCTTGCTCTTGCTGTAGCAGCTCTAGCGGCAGCAGTACTCATTTCTAGTTAGTTCTGTACGATCAAGGAAAGAGTCAAAACAACTATAATGGTGATTTTTAAGAAATGATAGAGATAGAAGGATGGATAAAAAGATGGTGATAGAATGACTGACTATTATGTATTCACATGAAATGTTCGCCATAGAATATTGTGATTCTACGTAAATGAATTATTATAAATATGTTGTATTCCAAAGCTAAGTTTAACCAAAGCTCTGATACCAACTGTGATAACCCTTTACCTCCACGGGATGAAAGTAAGGAATAATCATTTGGAATACAACGTAAATATAACAATACAGATCATAGGTACAACATAGCATAGGAAAACTATAGAATAACAATATCGTAGCAGCGGAATATGAATGTCATCAAACACAGAATCCCACAGTCACAGAGTACTAAATTATTACATCAAGTTTTCAGCAAAAGGAAATAAGTTCCAACTTCAAAATAGAACAACTGGTTTGGATGTCTCAGAGTCTAAAGATAAAATGCAAACAAAAGATAAATGATAGGTAGTCTTCGTGGTCCAACATAAGCACCTCAGGCTAAGCAACACCAAGATAGATAAGCAGCTCCAAGATAGCAACTCCAAAGAAATCTAGACCTGTTACTTGGTTGCCCGTGTGGGAAAGAGGGCACCTGAGTTTGCAAAGGTGAAAACAAACTACGAGTCAGTCATGGGACTGATGTGAGAATTCTTAACTAATTTAACTAATAGTAATAAGGCAAATCCAAGGAGCACGCCGCTAACGCGGAACGTGTTTACTCCAATGGATTGCCGTGCATAATTTAAAGTGACAGAACAAACAATAAGTAATTGTAAAACAACGCAATGCTTTTAAAAAAATGGAATCCCCATAAGACCCAAGTCCCATCACACAATGCAACGCAAACCAGAGGATAGGGTTTTACCTTACGGTGATTAAACATGCTAAATACGATAAATACGCATCTAATATTATCATTAGTGTATATAAAAACATTTCAAAATAAATGTATCAATCCTAGGAAGCATAGCTACCATATACTATGCCTCCATACTAGTAATACAATCAAGTCCGTAGGGTCGTATTTGGAATTTGGTTTCTTTCATTAGTCAAGGCTAGGGAGGAGCTCCTTACCAATTCGAGACACTCTAGCTAATGTCTCTGGATTCCCCGTAGAGAATCCTTGGATCCTTTAGGGCCGGTCCACACATATAGCTTTGTGGATTAGTTATTCCTGAACACACGTTTCCCGATCCTATAGGACCTATCATCCGAGGCGCGCCTCATTCCATCATCCACATAAGTAAAATATCAGCCAGTTTAAGCACTAACACTACCCCTAGCTAGAAAGAAACGTGTTGCTCTCCCTGCGTTTCCTTCTATCGTTTTAGACTCAACCGGGTTGTGAGGCTCGTGAAGCTACGTAACCCACAAAGCTATGCTTATTCAAGCTGTGCTTTGATCGTCACCACAAGGTTTTGCTTTTCAACAAGAGTCCTTGATCATTGCATCTTAGTATGCCACACTATCACTCCATATCACACTACCAATCCTTTGCCAAAATATATGAAAGGGTGTTAAGCAAGAGAATGAATTCTCTGCCACCAATCATTCATACATTCGACAGAAAATTAATAAATACAAAATAAAGAAGTACAATGTCGGATACACATTCCATTTATAAGCCCGTTCTGGGACTGAACGAAACTGGAGATACCTCGTCCCGTATGTCCAGTACGGAAAGGAGATACCCGCATATCCATGAAATCAACACATACTTTTGGGAAATTACCCCGACCCTTGAATTGGGAGCAAGTCAATTCAGAGTTTTGATCGTTGTCCATTCGAGGGAAGATTTACGGTCTTCATTCGCCGTCTTCAACTTCGATTCTTAACGTCGTCTGATTACTTGGAATGAGATTAAACTCGGACTTTCCAAATAATTCTCGTATATATATATAATGAAAATACTTCCTTATCATTAATATTATTTTATAACGATTAATCCCTATTCTTGATTAATTAAAATAATTAAATCTTTATTTAACGATGTCTCGGGTCAAAGGGCGACCCTGGCGCTGTTTCTAACCAATTTTGATTTTCACATTTCTCAAAATCTAACCATTGGATTTTAACGTAGTTTATATCGTTGGAAAGATCTTCCCAAGATGGTCCTAATGATTTCAGTTTTGGGAAAATCCGACTGTCGGATCTTTTGGTACAGTCATTTAAAGGTATGATTTCAAAACGCGAACTACCGCGCTTGATTCGTTTATTTTAATTATATTTATATGAAAATATATAAATACAAATCATTTAAATTTTTATTTACATAAAAAATGTAAATTCCATTACAATATCCAATTTCATTCTTTTATTCTTTCATTCCTTTAATTTACATTAAAATATAAATTCTATTTCCACATTAAATTCATTATTTTAATTACACTGTAAAATCTCCTTTTTAATCACATAAACATATAGTAAAAATTTCTATTCTTTATAAATTACATAAAAAGAATGTAATTAACATTACATGACTTCCTTTTTACTTTACAATATAAAATCCTATTCTTTGATTACATATAAAAATGTAATCATCGTTACGGTATAAAATTCTTTCTTTATAAGTTACACTAAAATTATAATTTTAGTTACAATGGTAAAATCTTATTCTTTAATTCCATTTACAAATGTAATTTTATTTACAGTGCAAATTCTCATTCTTTAACTTCATATAAAATGTACTTTTAATTTACAATGTAAATGCTACTCTTTAACTACATAATAAAAATGTACTTTTTATTCACATCTAAAAAGTGAATAAAAATGCACTTTTCAATTTCATGTTCTATTTAACTGATTTACAATTTAAAAAGTGTAATTACTTTCTATGTTTTATTTGCATCTAAAAATGCAAATAAAAGGTATAATTCTTTTTCTGTGGTTTGTTTACATGTGAAAGAAAGTAACAAAAATGTTAATCTTTTCCTATGTCATATTTTTACACTAAATGTAAATAAAATCTTTTTTTCCTTCTTTATTTATACTATATGTAAATGAAAGTCTTTTTTCCTTTTTCTTCTTTATTTACACAAGAGATGTGAATAAAAGTCATCGCTAAGTTTATTCTTGTCTTATCTGCGATAAGGAGCGCAAATAAAAAATGTACTTTTAACATTTGTGAAATGGAGCGCAAATAAAAATATACTTTTAACATTTGTGTTTTATTTGCGAAAAGGAGCGCAAACAAAAATATACTTTTATCATTTGTGTTTTATTTGCGAAAAGGGGCGCAAATAAAAAATGTACTTTTAACATTTGTGTTTTATTTGCGAAAAGGGGCGCAAATAAAAAATGTACTTTTAACATAACATGGTTTATTCACATTTAGGAATGCAAATAAAAAGGTACTTTTTAATATCATGTTATATTCGCAATAGTGAATATAAATAAAAATGCATTTTTATTTTTGTTTGTCAATCAATACAAGAAGAGAGGTATTTTATGTTGAATGGAACATCTAATCCAATCCAATAACAAACAATAAGCATGATTATTTGAATTAGCAATTTTATCCTAATACAATCCTATAAACAAAGGGAATAATATTAAATTGACAATTCTATTCAAATACGATGTCAAAAGAATGTTTAATGTTGAATTGATAACCTAATTCAATTCAACTAAAAATGACAAGTTACATATTTTTAATGAATTGATAAACTAGATCAATTCAATTCAAAAGTGACAAAACATATATATATATATATTGTTGAGTGAATCATGATATTTGACTAACAACTATGGATCCATAATTGTCCATCATAACAACATATAAAACATCACCCAATTTTCAGCAAAAACAGATCTAGATCTTATATATACAGTCATCACATGGCGGATGAAATAACTGAATTAATTTATTAATTTAAAACAAAAGAAATCTCACATAGGAATTGATCCACTTTGAATATGGCCAAAAATTAGACTTGCTCGGAATTGATTCTGATCTGTCTTGAAAAATAGATCTCTGAATTACGATCCCGACGGTCCTGAAATCGTCGAATTCCGAGTTCGAACGAATGAGTTATGATTAAATTTAGTTAGGAAACATTTTGTATTAATTAATTAAATAATTAGTTTAAGAAATAAACCTTCTTTCTCTTTCACTTATTACGGCCGTGGGGTTTAGCTTCTTGTTCGAAGTTAGGGTTCAGGTTTACGGCCACCACAGGGTACGGGACTACGATCGGTTGGTGGCACACCGGAGAGGAAAGTGGGGCACACGAGCGCCGGAAGGGGTAGGAGCTCGGTGGTACCAGGTGGGCACGACGACGGTTAAAAAGCTGCGAGGTTTGGCGGCTCAGTTCTCGGGCTGTGGCGACTTAGGGGAGATCCAACCGTACGGGACTGAAGAGGGGAAGGAGAGCTTCAATATGGTGTAGGGGAGGAGGTCTAATTCGAGGAGATGGAAGAGAAATTAGAGGAGGAAGGTGCGGATGTCGGTGGCCATGGATTATGAAGGTGGCGGCTGGTTTGAAGATGTACAGTAGTTTTTAGCGTTTAGATTTTCCTATTTTTATAATGTTATCAATGTATTTTTACAATTAAGTCCATATCTTTTAAACCAGTTCAATTCCAGTCCAGTAGAAGGTGACCGAAGCCAATAGCCCACATTCCGGATCCAACGGGCTAGGTCCCGTCAGCCCAAACGGCTGTCTATGGCCTAAATTATTTAATTTAATATTTAACTCCTTTATTAAATTAATTCTATCGCATAAACAAATTCACCGAGGCCACATACGGACTCAGAAAAATCCAAAAAAATTATTTCTAGCTTTATTTTGACGATACGGTTCATCGAATTCTGAGACTGTTTGAAAAATGGCTATTTTTCAGTCATTCGAAATTGATTGAAATTTACAAAACACATATCTATTTTCCACGGTCACAAATTAATTCGAAAAATTCTGGAAAATTAAACTTAACAATAATTTGACATTCCGGTTCCGACAAAAGTGGTTTCATCGAAAACTGAGGTCATTTGAAAAATGACTATTTTTAATTGCTTATAAATTATTTAAAATTAGAAATTTTAACTCTGGACTCAATTTTCAACAAAATTTCTTAAAATAAAATTTTCAAACTCGTTCGGATTTTCTGGGTTGTTACATTATTAAAATCTCTTTATGGCCTGGAGTAAGCTTCCTGAAATCGCATTAGAAGTTTGATAAAGTTGCACTGCTATATGGATTCATTGTTAACGATGCTGATAAATGTAATTATTGCAAATTGAATAATAACTGCTATGTTTCAATATGTTTATGCGTTGATGACATGCTGATATTTGGTTCAAATATGAATCTTGTGTGAATGAAACTAAGAAGTTTCTAACTTCTAAATTTGATATGAAAGATCTAGGAGAGGCTGATGTAAATATGGGAATTAAAATCATTAGGAAAGAGGGAGAGATATTACTAACTAAATCTCATTACCTTAAGAAGTTCCTAAAGAAGTATGGTCATTAGGATGACAAACCAGCACCAACTCCTTTAGATCTAAGTATCAAATTTGAAAAGAACAATGTACGTACCATTTCTCAACTGGAGTATTCCAGTGTTATTGGGAGTCTTTTATATGTTATGCATTGCACTAGACCAGACACTGCACATGTTATATGTGTATTGTGTCAATTTATGAGTAATCTAGGTTTCAAACAATGGAAAGCAATGTCCAAAGTTTTAGCTTATTTGAAAGGAATCATCAACTATGATTTATCTTATAAAGAATATCCTGCTGTAATAGAAGGATATAGTGATGCAACCTAGAATAATGTAGAATCCAAATCTAAGTCTACGACTGGATGGATATTTACATTAGGAGGCACTGTTGTGTTTTGGGATTCCAAGAAGCAAATTTGTATATCTGACTTAACTATCTTTTCAGAATTAATTGCATTAGCAGACGCATGTAAGGAAGCGAAATGGCTTAGGAATTTGTTAATGGAAATCCCATTATGGAAGAAGCCATCTCCAGCGGTCTTGATTAGCTGTGACAATCAAACAATAATATATAATGTCTCTAATAAGACATATAATAGGAAGTCTAGACATGTGAGTCTAAGACATTAGATGGTAAGACAGTTACTCAAAAGTGGAGTTATAACTGTTGACTACATAGAAACAAAGAAAAACTTGGTTGATCCACTTAAAAAGGGTCTTCCAAGGGCAATGGTTTCTATAAAGTCCAAAAAATGGGACTAAGGTCTGTGAATGAAGATTGATCATCTTTAACAGAAATCCAAATTATGTCTTGAAAAGGATAGACAAAGTTCAGTGGGTACCAACAAGTTAAAAGAATGACTATAGAACACTAAACATTAATCCCATAATATTTAGTGTTGGATTCTGCGAGAAAAAAGGACGGATAAATTTCCTTAATAAGTCTAGAAACCTTAAAAGGTGTATCACAAAAACACCTTAAGAGACTTACTTATATGAGTATGTAAATCAGGTCGTTTCCTAGGAAAGTAAGACTACTTTCTAAAGTAGACTCATGAACTTGGATTAGAGCACATGGACATCAACGTGCTTAGCAATACAGAACACTCTAACTAAGGAAATCAACTATGCGATTGTTTTGGTTTTACCGTTAACAGATACTTGGTTCAAGATTCGTTCACCATAGAATCTCGATAGAACTTTGAATGGTTTACACTAAGTAAAGGTTTAAATCCAAATGATATCTTTTATTTATGTGTTGCTTCCACGATGATGCAAAACTTGATCTTATAACCACATAGCTTGATCCCACTTCGGTATATAGGAAATTACACTAGTGATTTTCCAACCATCCATTTATTTATTTACTTATTTTGAAAATTAGGGGTGATTGTTGTAAAATTTTCAAAACTTGTTTTGGGGCATGAGTTTGTTTTTGAAGAGAAGAAAGCAAGAAAGAAGGAAGAGGTAATGGTATTGTCCCACATCACGGGAATGAAAAAAGTATTCTAAGTACTTAAGTGGCTTTCTCATTAAGGCATTGGGGCAGCCCCATGTTTGCTTTGCTGTGAGGAGGGGGACCATGCATATCCACTATACACGCACGTGTCACCGCCGTCCGGCCGAACCGAGTCGGGCCAAGTGTCCAATAACAATATTTTTGGATCGAATTTCAGAATAGTAATGGGATGGTTTTTTAGCCCGTTACGGACCCAAAAACATTTCAAATTTGGACGCGAAATAGCGACATTTTTTAAACTATTTCGAATGAACAAATGCAATGGTTTTGCCACGTTTTTGGCTTTTGCAAAACGAAGGGAATCATTGGTTTAAATTGGGATGGATATGGTTGTTACTAACGGTCATGCCTCTTCGTGAAGTGTTGCTTCCCTTGGCCACTATAAATAGAATCGCCAAAAGACTGCTTCAATCATTCTAAAAACTCGAAATACTTCTTCTTCTTCTTCACTACAGATTTGCAATGCCTTTCTACTGTTTCAAACAGCACTGGATTGTAATGCCTCTACAGTGTTTTACATCGGAATTGTTGCAAATCTGTCTCTTCTTCTTCCTCTTCATTTTCTTGTTCAATGGCATCATCGACGATTAAAATTCAGAATGTTCTTAGATGGATCAAAATCGTATAGACATTAAATCTGATTACGCTGTTCTAAGGCTCATTGAATCCTGAAAGTCGAAAGTTCGACTACCCGTTTGCACCTGTTAGGTTGAACTATTGTCTGAAAGAATATATTCTATAGATCCTTGAAGTCTGAAGTATGATAATTATATTCCTCTAATAGTCTCAAACTACAAATTCCTTAACAAACTATATTTTTTGATTTTTTTACTAAATTGATTTAGTGACACATGTTATTTATATTTGAATTTATTTATTAGTACCATAAATTTAAATTTATATTGATTTTTATTTGTAATTATAGGATTTATAGATAAGAATATACAAACGGAATATTATTTTTTGAAAAATATATGTTGTTGTAAATATGTGTGAATAGCGATTGGAAAGATAATATGAAAATTATAGTTAGAAGAATAGTATGGTGACGAGTAAAATGTACATTAAAGATAAGGCGTATAAAATTTATCGTTCGATTTACCTTGCATGAAAATTAAGGTTGGTAATTAGCGGTATAGTAAAAAGGCAACAATAATACATTTATTGAAGTAAAATCAGTGGTGTTAGGTCTGTTCAATACATAGATGAATTTAATTATATGAAAAACCAATGTGTGCGGTAATTGTGCAATGTCATCCAAAAACAATTTAATGTAAATTGGAAGGTAGCATTGTGTATGTTAACATCCAAGATGGAAAAATTTTGTATTTCATAGATGTATACATAAATATTGGACATCTAAAATTGGAAGTACACATAGACCTAAGAAGAATAAATGCAAGGTTTTAACAAAGGAGCGCTTATTTAGTTTTGACTGTTCGTATCGGCAGGTAAATGCATCAAAGAGGGAAAGGCATAAGTTTGAAATCTATATTTAAAAATAAAAATAAACAAAAATGCAAAAATTGTGGGTAAGTTTTGAAAATCCAAAAGAGGAAAAACGTAACGACTAAGTCCAAAGAAATAATGAAGGAAAGATCAGTTAAAGTGTAGTTGCACACTGCATAAGTGATACAAACTTGCTCTGACTAAACACCACCAACGTAAAATCTTTTGTTGAATGTATGTGAAGCTAAAAGCATCAGGATTTAGAACTACATACATGACTAAGTAATATAGAAATTTCAATGTACTGAGTATGTTGAATAAAAGATAGGCAGCTAGCATACCAACTGGAATCGTTGTCATCTTTATCATATTTTTTTATTCCATTTATGATATATATCCATCGAAGTAATCAGCCGGGCAACCTCATCAATCATTAGCGGAAAATCCAAACCGATTGAAAACTCTATTGAAGAAAATGTTTCATATAAAGAATTTATTACAAATGACAAAATATATATCTCAGGCTTACAGTAAATAAACCAAATTATTTAAAATATGTTACTCTACTGCATTTCATAAGCACTTGCATACGGAAAAGTATATAATAGTCTATTAAAACATCAAGAATAATTCAACCCACGTATCCTAAACAGAAATGATGTATTTTTTTAGAATAAAATGGTTAGTTACAACCACACATGTGTTTGAAACGCCTGTAACACTGCTCCATTTAAACATTACCAAATGCATTGTCGTTGCTCCTATCTTACATCATCTCCCAAAAAAAGAGTTGATTTTGCTTGAAATAAAAAAATAAGAATTAACATATGCACACATAATTTAAAAGTAACAAATTCCGATGCTTGATACCATAAGACAAGTAAATAAATAGAAAAGGAATCAGTCTGTAAAATCATTTACCTTAGCCCACTGATTTTGATTCCAACTAGAGGGATGACTCTTCTTTGCATATAACCCTGTTCTAAGAACCATTCCAACTTCATTTACCGTTATCAATAATTCTATGTTTACATAAATAGACCGAAAATCACAAGAATATAACTACAATCTGTTGTTATTGATCATTGCAAATTCACCAATAAAAAAGAAACTTATTTACAAAATTATTTTTCAATTTAATATTGGCATAACACCGTAATTGACCAAACTGTTCATACAATTGTTTAAACAATTCCAACTTTCTATTCCTAGTTCTAGCAATAATTTTGCATGGTGTTAACTCAAAACAAAATCAAAATATCAATTATGTAAAGGTCATTTTTTTGTTTTTGATATAATATGGTGATCCAAGAAGAGAATTTGAAGTCCAAACTTATTGTACACCATTAGAACTTCAATCGCCCTTCATATTCTTTTACCTATGGAAACAAAGCATTGGTTACATTGAAGAAACTGCGAAAAAGAAGAATAAAAATGTGAACCCATGCTGCACACGTGGGCTTCATCCAAATTTTGTTTAATGGTATGCCTTATATTTTAGCCATATGAAAATGAAAATGTATGTATTGAATTTATTATGATTAGTTATTTGTTGAACATCAGTGGAAAATGTTTATTATTTAATCCACCCAAGAAATCTTGAAGCACAAACAACATAACTATTGTGACGACCCCAAACCCCGATAGGACGGTGCAAGGGTAATCTTTGGAATATAACACATAAACAGATAACAACAGAACAGAAATAATGAAATACACCAGGTAATGTACAATAGAATACACTGGATAAATAAAATCATCAGAGTTACACAGTATATAGGATCATACTTAGTACAAAATACAGTTCAGCTATACATAAAATGTCTACAGTGGAAAAGAAAACATGATATGTACAACAAGAGCTGAACAACATAAAAAGAGATAAATGATAGAATCCATCTTCCGCTCCAGCTATCCAGAAAGAGCCTGCTAAAACCTGAATACAAGGCCGCCTGTGTAGAAAAAGGGGCACCCGAGTTTGCAAGTGAAACAAACTACGAGTCAGTCATGGGACTGGTATGAGAAATCCACTTAACACATTTTCAAATATGGCTAATCACAGAACCACGCCACTTTCGCGGAACGGGTTTACTCCATTGGATTGCCAGTTCTTTAAAACAAATAAATCTTTTAAACGTCGCAATGCTTTTTATAAAAATGAAGCCATTATAAGACTCAGTTCCCATCACACAATGCAACACAACCGGAGGATAGAGTTTTACCTTATAATGGCCAAATATGCTTGATACGAGGAAAACAAATCATTTGAAATGTAAATTTTATCATTTAATTCTTAATCAGACTCCAACCGTAAACTAGTAAGAGAACGATTCCTAAAGTATTAACCCCGAAGGCCGAAACCAACATCAGACCAATACCCAGGAAACCATCTGTCCTAGCTCGTTTCCAGTTAGTTTCTAATTTTAGATATAATCATAAATATCAATCATAGACGGCATGGGTACCATATATCATGTCGCCATATATATATATATACAATCAAAACCGCACGATGTCGTATTTGGAAATTGGATTTCCGTCATGAACCGAGGCCAGGGATCGTCCTCACCGCTTTGAGACAATCTAGCCTACCATGTCTCAGGAACAGCCGCAACTGCCCCTTGGATCGTCAGGGCCGGTCCACCGATGTGGATTAAAATGCCTGAACACTGCGTTTCCCCGCCCTTTGGGGCGCAAATGAGCCAACGAATGACCCCATCGGCTTCACATAGCCACTGATATATCTGAGGCGCCTCGCAACAGCAATAACCACACAGGTGAAAATAATATAAATGTCAGCCAGTTTAAGCACTGACACCACCTCTAGCTAGAAAGAAACGCATGTCCTCCCTAAAGTCCTCTCTCGTTTCTGGTCCATACCGGGGTGTGAGGCTCGCGAATTTACGTTATACACAAAGCTATGCCACACAGGCAGTGCTTTGATCATCCATCACAAAGCTCTGCTTTTCAACAAAATCTTTGGTCATTGCATCTCGGCATGCCACACAGGCAATTCACGCCATGCAACTGACGTCTATCAGTCACACAGAATGAAATCCAATGTCAGACACATAATCCATTTACAAGTCCATTCTGGGTCTGAACGAAACCGGAGGATCTTTATTCCTCGCACATCCGTACAATCAACATGTACGTCCGGACGGCTACTACTTCAACCCCTTCTAGGTAGCTACTTCCATCATGAGCATCAGTAGCACCCTCCCATTCGACGTGAAGATCATCTGTCTTGCATCGTCTTCATATCTTCGACTTTCAATCGTCGATCAATTATTTGAAATGAGAATTAACTCGGCCTTTTCAAATAATTCATGTATATTTAGAATTTCAAATCAATTCATTTCAATGGTTAAATTATTCGATATCACTAATTCTGTTCTTTGGTGTAATTTTCATGCTAATCACATTCAACCATCAAATATCACATAAACCAAGAAAATTCAGTTTAATTCCATTCCATATCGTTTATAATATTTTATCACGATTTATCGCTAGTTTTATTTATTTAAAAATAGCCAATTTATTCAAACGACGCTTCAGGCCATAACACGGCCGTGGCGCTGTTTTTCTCCAGATTTGTTTTATACATATCTGAAAATCTAACCGTTGGATTTTCACAAATTTTATATCATTAGAAAGATCTTTTCCAAATGAATCCAACGATTTCAGTTTTGGGAAAATCTGACGGTCGGATCTCCTACACTAATCGTTTGAAGTTACGATTTCAAAATACGAATTGCAGCGTCGTTATTCGATTTAATTTAATTATATTTATATATATATATAAATATAATCGATTCTGGCACTGTTTTCTTCAGATTTGAATTAAACATTCTAGACAATCCAATCGTTGGATCTTTTCAAAGTTGGTGCCGTAGGAAAGATATTTCCAAGGCAAACCCAACGGTTGTGGTTTCGGGAAAATCCGATGGTCGGATCTCCCGCACTAATCGTTTGAAATCACGGTTTCAAAACACGAACTGCAGCTTCGTTATTCGATTATTTTAATTATATATATATATATAAATATAAATATAATCCTCTTCGATTTCCATACCATATTCATTTCATACATTTGATAAAAATGATATTTTTATCCAACAAACATTTATTTCAACACTTCACTATTTTTAACAATTCATGTATATAATAAAAATGTGATTTTTATTGCAAAACAATTTATTTCAAAACACGACTATTTTATATAGTTCATATAGATGATAAAAATAAGATTTTTATTATAAAACAATTTATTTCAAAACAGGACTATCATTCAACACATGAATTTCTATTCAACAAATGAATTTCTATTCAACACATGAATGTTTTCTATAGTTCGTTTATATAAGAAAATGGGATTTTTATTGTTAAAGCAATTTATTTAAAACACGAATACCATTATACACATGAGTTTCTATTCAACGAATGAATTTCTATTCAACACATGAATGTTTTCTATAGTTCATATATAATAAAAATGTGATTTTTATTGCTAAAGCAATTTATTTAAAACACGAATACCATTCAACACATGAATTTCTATTCAACGAATGAATTTCTATTCAACACATGAAGGTTTTTTATAGTTCGTATATATAATAAAAATGTGATTTTTATTATTAAAGCAATTTATTTAAAACACGAATACCATTCAACACATGAATTTCTATTCAACGAATGAATTTCTATTCAACACATGAATGCGGCTTCAACATATGAAAATAATTTCAACAAATGAAAATAACTCTAACACATGAATATTATTGAAAATTTCGGCAGCATAACGGCAGGGTAGTTAAAACCGGGGCCGTCCCTAGTATGGCTCCTCGCTCTACCTTAAAGCCTCGCAGCTTTTGACAATGGGGATTTCATGCATCTAGTTTGCACGCAGGCGGCATGTTTATTTTTATTTTCCACAAACTAATCCTATGTGGTTTCAACCAAATAATTATCAACTATAAACGGGTATTTTTCAACCACAATCAATCAATTTCAACCACAAACAATTTAAATCAACCATTCGCATTATTCACCAAAATTCACATCAACCAAATAATCCAAACAATATCACAACCAATAAATATCGTCCATGGTCTGTGGACGAGGGGAGTATATATATATTCGTATATAAATATATTTCAATTCACTTCAATTTATTTTAATGTCATTTCATCGCATATATAATTTTTACAACGCATATATAACTTATACATCAAACATACAACTTATACAACACTTATACATGAGGTGTACAACGCTTATATAACTCATATATCGACTATATTTTTTATACACCATTGTTTTCCATATCGTTTATAAATTAAAAATCTCACATTGGGTTCCACTCCACCAAAAATCGTAGATGGCTCAGAAAAATATCCGGTCTCTTATAGAATGTACAAGACGTCCGCGCGAGTCCACTATCTCTTGTTTCAATGAATTTCGACAAGAAACGAAAAAGATATGATTTTTACAGTGAAATCATAAACCGTAGCGCTTTAAAGTGCAATAGAATAGTTCAAAATAATTTAAACCGTACCTCAGCTGTTTCGTTCAAAACAAGGTTAGCGATTATCACCAAATCCGAGCAACTAGGGGATGATCGGCCGATGCCACGAGGTGGAGCTTGGAGTTGCGCACCCACGCCTGGAGGCGAGGTGGAGTTCGACGCCCTGTGGAGGGAGCGGCGACGGTTTGAAGTCACTGACTTCACAACGTCGATCCGACCAAAATACTCCACGATAGGTAGAAAAATTTATATAGATTTGAAGATCTGGAGATGTTCTTCAATTTCTTCAACTGGAGCTATGGCTAATTTTGCTTGTGGAGGGAGGAATCGGGCTGGGAAGATCTGAACCAATTTCCATCATCGCTTTAGCTGTTGTAGGGGAGAGAGAAAGATTATGTGGCCCAATCATGTTTTTTTCTTTTATTTATATATTTTTAAATTTTGAAAATACCCTCTTTTACACACGAACCCCAATCCAGACCCAACGATTGTCGTCCCTAGCTTAATACCCCCATTCCGAACACAATGGGATATGATTTGAAGGCCCATTCGACTGTTTCAGTCATTTTCCCTTCAAATTAAAATATAAAACATTTAATATTTGATTTAAATGTACATTTCAATTTGCTGGGGCCACATACTAATTCAAAAAATTCCAAAAAAATAAATCTAGCTATGTTTTGACGATACGGTCCCAACAAAACTAGTTTCGTCGACTTTTGAGACCGTTTGAAAAATGGCCATTTTCTGGTCGATCCAATTTAACTGTAATTGACCAAAACACATTTTTCTTTGCCACGCTCACATACTGGCTTCAAAAATTATGAAATTTGAAACCTAGTAATAACTTCACATCCCGGATCCAATAAAAGTGGTTTCGTTGAATTCCGAGGTCGTTTGCAAAATGTCTATTTTCAAGGGCGATATATTCTCTATAGCGACCTTTCTGAAAATTTATTTGGCCATAACTTTTGACTCTTGCTACGAAACTTCGATTTTTCAGATTCGTTAGAAAGATATTCACTAACAGATTTTAATATTTTTGTTTTCACTAAAATCCGTTTTGTTTTGCACCCGGTACAGTCAGTCAAAGTTTAAATTCAAATTTTGAAACTACCGCGCCATTTCAGGCCATATTTATAATTCTAATTAATTATATTCATTTTTAACATCGATTCAAACTACTTTTCGTCATTATTATTTAAAATATTTATTTTAAATACTTAAAATTCACTAAAATAGCCAATTTAAAATTTTTAAATTGGCTCGGATTTTACGGGTTGTTACAACTATTTTTCATATATATTACTAGATTTATAAAAAAATCAACATCATTTATCAACTATTATTAGTAACATTATTATTGAGCATGCCTATTAATTTTAATGATACCTAAATTTATAATGGATTCAACTTATGTAGAAATATAAGTTCAAATTTATAGACATCCTGTATGATAATAGTATTTCATAAATGGAATAAAGAAACCAAGTTAAGCGTGAAATAACATTTTGAAACTATTTAAGTTAACAATATTCAGACATTTACATTAGTTCATTTATTTTCGCAAACTAATACTAAATAAATTAGAAAAACAGTACAATAACTTCAAAGGTTTTATTTTTAATTGGCATAGCACACTATGAAGTAAGAAAGATAATTAATAAATATTTAATAAATATTGTTTATTGTATTATGTTCAAACGTCAAGGTAAACTTAACAATTTTATAAACTCCTAAGTTAGTGACCAGAAAATCCCTCCACTTGCGGGAATTGAAAAATAGATTTAACATTGTCACTAGTGATTGGTCATTGCACCATTTTATTCTTTCTAATGTTATAACCAAATTAGACACCACTCGAGGACATCTAGTCTAATTCGAGAAACATCTAAATAACTATACCATTTGCGTTAAATAATCATATAACCCAATAATAAGTAAAATAATATAAAATTTGGCATAAGTCAAAGCCAAATAATTATTACTGTGAGAAATATTTATGGGTAGGCATAAAATACTTTAGATGACATCGCAAATGCTTGTAATATCGTGTAATCATATGTCATGTAATCAAGAAAGCTAGCCACTAAAATATCATGTACTCATATGTTATTGCAAATGCTTGTAATATCGTTTTTTATCCGACATCGATAAGTATAATATTTTTATGCTATTAAAATTATTATGAACATAAAAAAAGTATTTTCTTTTTAAAATATGTTGGTTAAACAATGTTGTCCTTAAAGTTTAAGCAATTGTTGTCCTAATATTATTTTGGTAAGTTTCAGTTAAATAAAATTAATTATACTTACATTTATTCTTAAAATTCTTATTTTTTTAGTTCTTTTACTAAAGGCAAGTGAAGTATTTTAAAAATAAGGGATGAGCTCCTATGTTACTATTTTTCCAGATGCATATGTTTCTCATATCAAGGAAACATTTCAAATGAACAAAACACTTTTTGATGCATGTTTTCCTAATATGTCATGTATGTTAAATGTTATTGATTGCTTATAAAAGGAAATAAATAAAGTTAATTGATTGCATATTAATTCAATGATTGATTGGAGTTAAAGCAACTTCTATATAATTAAATCTCTCAGTAAATTAAATTAGAATACAATTTTCAAAATATTTTGAGTACAAATTATAACCATAATAAAGAATTTATTTCAAAATTATTGTTTATTTACTTGTATCTTCTGTCACCCTATAATGTTTTCATATGAAATAATAATGAAAAAGAAATGAAGTACTTGAAAACTATTAATCAATTGTGTATTAACTAAATAATTTGTTAACATCAAATAGAACTAATATGCAACTAATTCTCTCAATAATTTGAATTACAGTTTAGTTCTCAAAGCACTTTAATGTCAAATTGTTCAAAATTAAAACGACTAATTCATATACTATTTCCATGACAATTGTTGGCATGCTTTTTATTTAAAGCTGTCACACATCAAGTTCTTGGTTAATAACGTGCTCAAGCGTCAAGAACATCATCTGAAAATACAAAGCAATTTGGTCGAAGTCGCGTCACAAACATAAAAATGGCCTAAACCCCCTTAGATGACCTCTTTTGGGCCTGAAAACATCAATTACGGAGCTTAGGGTAACTTTGTAGCTCTTTGAATTAGCTTCAGGTACAACTTTCGTTTGGCCAAAACAGACTTACGGTTTGAAAGTTATTCCTTTTTCTGTGAACAAGTGCAGAATTTTTGTATAGCTCCAGGGATACGGTGCATACCCATCAGCTTCATCTTCCATCTCTTCATGATCCATGATTTTGCACCCCACGAGTGTCGTATCCCAACATTTCGACTTCCTTAACACCAGGAAAATTCGAACCCCTCTGGAACCGATGAGTCTCGAATCCCTATTCTTCGGATTCCTTAGCATCACCAACCTCGACCCCCCCACTTCGTGTCCGAAAGCCTCGACTAGTTCGCCACCACTCAGTTTCATGCGAGTCCCTCGGTTTCGATAAACTCCGGATCCCATTCAAACAACCGTATCCCCCAGAGGATACAAAGACATGTATCCCTAAGGGGATACGAAATTCGATGCCCCTACGAAATTCGTATCCCTTGGGAGGGATACAAGTTTTCCTACATAACATTGTGGGATTCGAGATTTTCTAAGTGGCCTCTTCTAGGGATATGAAATTCAGTGAATGGACCCCATTTCCTACCTACTTCACTACCAACTCCTCTACCAACTCCTCTACCATAAATACCCCCAAGCATGACCTTCATGTGGCTCCTTTTTTCCACCAACTTTTGGACCTCTGGAGCTACAAAACCATCATAATGGCTGCTATCTCCTTCTTCATGGACATTGGACATGGCATGAACAACTAAAATGTTGCACAAACGTTTTCCACCACTTTTTGGACATCTACAAGGATACGTACACTCCTTCTAGGATGTTTTGGGCACCTTTGAATTTCTTGGACAAAGAAGCTATCTTTTGGACATAGTTGACCAAGTCAACACTTTTTCTACTCAACGAAAAAGACAAAGGGCATTTCAGTCAGAGTTTAGAATTAACAAGGATTTTGTTGTTCTATTGTAATGTTTTGTACTCAGTTATTGTCTGAACTTGTGCAACAAATTATTCGAATATTATATGATGAATGATCATTATGAAGTCAACACCCAATGCGTATGCGTTAGTGCCGAACCACTATAAAAAGCCGTGTCTCTCGCATTTACTTTATTATACTTTTGGATATTAATGTGTTCATACCACATACACATTGGGTGTTGGCGTGTGACCATTTTCCACATCAACATTTTGGCGCACCAGGGAGGGGGCACACAGCTTTGACCTTTGCTTCGGATTAGATTTTCAGGTTGTCTTCGGATTTAGTTTCAATTTCTGACTTCGACTTTGTCATTGGCTTTTCACCATGGTTAAGCACAAGAAGCTCGACGTTATTGCTGAAACTCAAGGTACAGAAGGGGGAGGAAGCCAAGAGCTCTCCTCAACTGGACCTCCATCGAACTACGTCACTTAAGAAGACGTCGATAGAATGATTAAGAACCTTACTACGGATTTGAACACTTGACTCGAGCGATAGGAAGATGCTTTCACTACCTTTCTTGCTCGAATTATGGACATGATAATTAGTACTTCAAGGCTGACTGGCCATGCAGATATTATTGGAATGAGTATCAATGTTCCTCTACCTGTGACTCGGGACTTGGGGGCAACCCTTCAAACTAATCAGCAGGCCGACGCCGCTCCTCAAAACGGTGTTGGTCCTGCTACACACGGGGCACCCCTAATCCCGATGATGCTCTAGTCCGTGACACTTTTTTTGGTCAAGTTGCGGGCTCCGCTATTGGAAATGTTGCTTATGCGCCAGTCCGCACAACTTTGGATGGAAGCGCTCCCATAGTTCTGGTAGTCAGAATTACACCCAATATAGCTCCTCTGGTTGGAATTCAGTCAGACCTTCTTCTCAATCAATTGATCCCTCATATGGACTTAAAAATTGATGGTACTAATGCCTCTTTGGATAATCTAAATTAGCTTCTTGCTTTTGGTAAAGGATCTTAGATCGTGGATATCATCCGTTGATTCACTCGAGGCAGTGCCTCTTTTACGGATTTGGATTCTGTGACTCGCAGTCCGCTTTCTTTGGATATCAAGAACTCTCATAACCCACAGATTTCAAGTTACCGGTTCTGGAACCTTATGACGATTGCAAGGACCCGACTGCTCACCTCATGAGATATATTCGACAAATGAAAGTTCTCTCAGCTTTGGAGTATGTCATGGCCAAGTTCTTTTCGCTTTTCTTAACATACATAGCTGCAATGTGGAATAGTTTAGAGTTAACGTAGCTCGTCCAAAAAGCATGAACACTCTTAACGGTATCAGGCAGAAGTCACGCGAGGCTCTGCGAAAATTCTTAAAATGGTTTAACGTTGCGGTAGCTTCGGTCGACAGACCCAATCCTTCTATGGTTTTGATGGCCGCAATATCATGTGTTTTGGATGAATCTTACTTCAAAACATCACTGCACTGGGACCTGCCAAGAGATCTCGGAGAATTTTACTTTGAAGCTGAAAGATTACTTCAAGAAAAGGGCGCGAGAACTAACAAAAAGGTTCTCGATGTTAATGCTGTAAAGGATAGGAAACCGTCCGACTCTAAAAAGGCTAAAGAATCTGCCACTGCTAGTCAATCTCCTTCGAGTAATAATCATCCCTCGAGAAACGATCGTAACATGGCTTGGAATCCTAGGTCCCCGACTTACATGGAACTTACTCACACCCTCGAGGAGATTTATTTGGAAGTCGATCCTATCGCTCCCTTCACAAAGCCTCCCGTTTGGGAGCCCACTCAAAGAGAAAGAGATTCTGGCCGACACTGCAAATATCATGGAATTGATGGTCACGATTCAAAAGAGTGCCGACATCTCAGGAATGTGATTGAAAGGCGTGTTATAAGTGGAGAACTGGAGCGGTTTATTTGAACTTGGGCTATGGTGCCAGGACAGGCACATCCTCCTCATAGGAATCCAGATAGGCTTGGGACTAGAAACCATCCTGATGGCATTATCATCAATTAAACCTCTCACTGGCTCTAAAGTCTTGGATGCAAGTCCCTATGTCATCAGTATCTTACGACTTGCAGATTCTCATCTTATGGTCTTCTTGCTTCATGGATTAATGGCTCTCAAATAATGAGCTCCTCACTTATAGCTTTCTCATTTATGGCTTTCTGACTTTCGGGCTTCTTCAGCCTTATGGCATTGGCTCTGTTGGCTTTCTCTGATTATGGATATTCGGGCTCTGACCCCATGGTGTTATCTCTTTTGTCTTTCTGGAGTGTAAATGGTTGAGTCGACCTATCCATGCAAGGGAGCAGTTATAATCCCTAGGTATGATCTTTGCTTGACAACACACCATCTGGTTATCAATAAAATGAATTTTCTGACATTTCCTGGTTGTTTTGCTAAAGTAAGGTCGCCATGAACCAAAACTACATGCCTTTGTCGTCGTACGAATGTAAGATCGGCTTGAATGCATCATATCCCTTGGTTGCACCACCAAAACGCGGTCGCCAAGGACGTAGTGTATCCCTTGGTTGCATCACTAAAACGTGATCGCCAAGAATAAAATATATCCCTTGGTTGCATAACCAAAGCATGATCGCCAAGGAAGAAATCATATCCCTTGACTGTCTCGTGAATGCGAGCAAACCAAGGATAAAATGTATCCCTTGGCTGTCTTGGAAATACAAGCAGACCAAGGATTAAATGTATCCCTTGGTTGTCTCGCGAACGCGAGCAGACCAAGGATGAAATGAATCCCTTAGTTGTCTTGCGAATGTGAAATGACGAAGGACGAAATGACAACCCTTAGTCGTCTTGCAAATGTGAGATCACCAAGGATAGTATTACATCTCTTGGTTGTCTTGCCTCCACAAGTTCGCCTTGGAAGAATACAAAGACCTGTGGCGGCCTCATCGGTGATACGGTGAGATCACCCACAAACGGTTATGTGTATCTCTTCTCTTTGCCAATTATTGGACTCCTCCAGTCCCTCTCACGCTCTAGTTATTTTGGTTATTTTCGAATGATCCAAAGCGATCATGGTCTTCTGTTAATATGATCTGAAGAGATCGTGGTTTCCTATCAGTTCAATCTGAAGCGATCATGGTCTTCTATTTAATACGATCCGAAGCGATCGTGGTTTTCTGGCTAATACGATCCAGATCGATTGTCGGCCTTCGTCAAAGCATAGGTTTTCTGGTTTTCTGACTCATAAATAATACGAGCTGAAGCGATCGCAGGTTTCTGGATTTATCTTCTCCTCGCAAAACACACCTTCCTTCAACAAGCAAGATATGTTTTGGATGGAAAAATGTTGACACTCATTTTGGTTAAAACTGTCATACGTCAAGTTCCTGGTGTCAAGAAAATCATTAGAAAACACATAATGATTTGGTCGAAGTCGCGTCACAAACATAAAAATGGCCAAAAACCCCTTAACATTGCATCTTTTGGGCTCGAAAACATTAAGTACTATGCTTTGCAAGTTAAATTTTGTAGCTCTTTGAATTAGCTTCAGGTACAACTTTCGTTTGGCTAAAATCGACTTACAGTTTGAAAATAATTCCACTTTCCTTGAACATGTGCAAAATTTTCATATCCCTCCAGGGATACGGAGCGCACCCCCCAGCTTCGTCTTCCACCTCTTCACGTTCCATGATTTCGAACCCTAAGAGTTTCGTATCCCAACAGTTCGACTCCCTCAACACCAAGAAGTTCGAACCCTCTGGAACCGATGAGTCTCGAATCCCGGTTCTTCAGATCCCTCGAGATCACCAATCTCATATCCCCCCACTTCGTGTGCAGAAGCCTCAACTCCCTCACCTCCACTCGGTTTCGTGTTTGTGACGGCCCGCCCCGCACCAACCGACATTTACTCCAAAAGTGCGCTGTACACATGTCCAGTTAGCACGGAACGGGTCGTGAGAAGGAAAAGGAAGAAGGAAATGAACATACAAAGAACCTGTAGAATGTCTCACAGCGCATAGAACAAAATATAATAATAACATACTTGACATAAAACAGGAGAGACAGTGCATAAGCTGAAAATCAGAACTAAACATCATAGCAGCGGAAATCCAAAATACAGCTTATTACAACTTTCAAACTGTCTCAAAGCAAAAGTAAGATAAATGAGGTACACTACTAATGCCCAAGTAGCGACCACCAACGACACAGGGAGAATGCGTATATATATATATATATATATATATATACACAATACGTGGAAGTCTCTTGCCCGCCTCCGAACCAGCTACTCGTGCATCACCAGCTAACCTGTCTCTAGTCTGCTCGTGTGAGCACCCAGAGTAATAAGAGGAGACATAAAACTCTGGGTCAGACATAAAGCCTGGTATGAGCGATAAGCATCTAAAGTGAACAATAATAGGTAGACTAAAACATACCTGAACCTGGACCTGCAACCAAAGAGTTAGCACTACATACTGTACAACACTCTAAGGTATCATATCAAACAGTGTAAAGATACGGAGGTGGGGGAGGTGTGCATGTCATAATGATAGCAAACAATCAAACATAGCATCCATCCTCACATCTCTCACTCAGTGCGTAAAGCATACGACATTCACCACTTCGATCACCCAACATACTTGCTACGATCACTTTGCCCCATGAAGTCATAAATGGCTCCACTGCACTGATAACGTAGCCACAAATCCTTCGCTATGTCCACTTTGCCCCATGGAGTCACAAGAACCCCACTGCGCTGGCTCATAGCCTTACTAATCCTTACTATGTCCACTTGCCCCATGAAGTTATTCACCCCATCTGCGCTGGCTCATAGTCTTACTACGCATCACCTTGCCCCTCAGGTCATAATGACCCTACTGCACTGATAACGTAGTCTTGCTACCATCACTTTGCTCCTCAGGTCAGAATGACCCTACTGCACTGATAAGTAGCCCATCATTCCTTTTTAGTGGTGAATCGAAGTTATGAACGTCGACAACTCCTTAGCACACGTCCCGCAGCAAAGTCCAACCATGAAGTGAACTCCTTGGTTCCCAACTGGTTCCGGGATCCTGAGCTCTAACTTCCCCTATTGGACTACCTTTGCATCTCGGGTTATTGGTCATCACCATCGGATCGCATCGGGTTGGCCTTCATTTCCCCTCTTCGTTTTTCTTTAGGTTGCCATCGTCAACTTCTCGGTTCGGATCGTGATCATCACCCCCACTCGGGTCGGATCGCGACTTGCGGATCGTTCATGGTGTCAACTCGTGCTCCTCCTACTGGATCGGGTCGTGCTCTTCAGATCGGGTCGAATCGTGAATACCCATTGGTTCGGGTCGTGCCACCTTGCTGAGATCGTGACGTGTTCCTTCCGGCGGATCGTGACACCCAGGCTGGAACGGATCGTGGAAGATAGGGGAGGATCGGGTCGTAATGCTTATTTGCGATCCGGATCGGAGTACTTCAGTTTGGGCACGGCGCTGCATCGATTCGTCTCGTGGGCCTTGCGCAGGTGGTTCGGTTCGAAGAAGACGACTCGGTTCGTGGTGACGACCCACGATCCCATAGGGCGATCCGATCGACCCTCAGTCCCCTATGCGATCCGAATCCCTGCACCTTGTCCAGCGAGCTGTTTACGCCATTCGACGGCGTTTTCGACCATTCTAACTATTCTAATCAATCACAAAGCATACCATACAGTCATAGCAACATACATAATCAACCACAAACATCAAAACATCAATATGATAAGTAGAAATGGATCAAACATACCCAAACTCCCATATTTTCCCCTTAAGCATGTTTAGGTGAAACTAATGATAGGACTAACAAAACTTAACCAAATTAACCCAAATTCATATCAGAGGTCTAAAACATCATTCCGAATTTTATAAACATTTTTCCAGAATTTTATCATGTTTAAATTCGCTAATTAACACTAATCACCCCTAATTAGCCATAATTAGTGCAAAACTATGCAAATCACTCACCTTAGCCACAAAATAAACTAAGATCTGAAATAAATCTCTGATTTGGTGTGAATCTCAATGCCAAACAGCAGCTCCTAAGTTGCTTTAGTGAAGATCTTCCTTGATTAGGGATTGCTAAGTTAAATCCTTGACAAAAAGGTGATTTGGAGGTGATTTAGAGGTTGGAGGCCATTTTTAGGGTTCCTTGGTGATAAGTGGAGGCTAGAAAACTGAAATGGAATGATTCTCCATCTCATTTCAGCCCTCCCATAACCCTAATCCCGAAATGGGTTATGGGCCTACTCACTAATCACCCGATTTGGTCCGGTTAAGCAGTTTTTCACCCTCCAAACCTTGTTTCAGCCATATCTCCCAAACGGTAAGTCCGTTTGGCCATCATGACCACTCTACAGAAAGAGAAACTATCAAACGAATCAAATGGAAGTGGTTTCAGGTCAAAATTCCTTTCCAATCAAAAGTTATGGCCAAAACAGTACCAACTAGGGGCAAAATGGTCATTTAAAAATCGACAAAAATCATGAACATGGGAAATGACTCTAATGGATGTTTCCCAAAGTTACATGACCATACAACTTCATACGGGAAAGAAATAAATATTTTACAATCCTATGATGTGTAGAATACGGGTCGTTACACTCTCTCCCCCCCCCCCCCCCCAAGAAATTTCGCCCCCGAAATTCCCTAATCCAAACACACACAAAGGTCCCGCATGCCTATCAATCATAGACAACAATCAACATGCAAAACAAGCAAAACAAGTCTACCCTAGCATGCGGAAAACTAAATCGCAAAGTAAACCTTACCAGGCAAAGAGTTCTGGATGTGCCTTCCTAATGCTCTCCTCTGTCTCCCAAGTATAATCATTCTCGTCCTCGCCCCACTGAACCTTGACTAGCTTCACCGACTTCCTTCGAAGTTGCTTTGTATCGTGCCCCACATTACGGATCGGCTTGCGGTTCCCAACTGCCTCGGGTTCTACTTCGAAGTCCTCTAACTGATCAGGTGAAATAGTCATATCTGAGTCATGAACGAACTTCCTTAGTTGGGAAACATGAAATACATTGTGAACTCCCGCCATTTTCTTTGGTAAGCCTACTCTATACGCCAAATTCCCGACTAATTCAAGAACGGGGAACAGGCCAACAAATCTTGGTGCCAACTTGCCTCTCCTGCCAAACCGTATCACGCTCTTCAACGGAGAGATCTTAACAAACACCATGTCACCAACGGAGAATTTCAAATTTCTTCTCCTCTTATCAGCATAACTCTTCTGCCTATCTTGGGCAGCTTTCATTCGTTGCTGAATGATCTTAATCTTATCTGAAGTTTCTCTCACCATATCTAGTCCAAGCACAAACTTCTCGCCAGTCTCTATCCAACATGATGGTGAGTTGCACGGTCTTCCGTACAAAGCTTCATATGGAGCCATACCAATACTGGATTGGTAGCTATTATTATATGCAAACTCTACTAGATGCAAATGGTCATCCCATGACCACCAAAATCCAATATACAAGCTCTCAAGAGATCTTCCAATATACGATTCACCCTCTCCGTCTGACCGTCGGTCTGAGGATGATATGCGGTACTGAGATGTAATCTTGACCCTAGAGCCTCTTGTAAGCTCTTCCAAAACCCACTAGTGAACAACGGGTCTCGGTCACTCACAATGCTTTTGGGTACTCCATGAAATCTCACTACCCACTTCATATACAATTCTGCCAACTTGGCTGCCGTTCTGGTCGATTTGACGGGTATAAATCTTGCGCTCTTAGTCAGTCGATCCACAATTACCCAAATGCTATCATATCCCGATCTAGTCCTTGGTAAACCGTCGATGAAATCCATCGAGACTTGCTCCCATTTCCATTCGGGAATTTCTAATGGTTGCAACAACCCACTAGGCTTCTTTTGCTCGGCTTTAACTAGCTGACAATTCATGCATTTGTATATAAACTTCCCAACGTCTCTTTTCATCCCTTCCCAGTAGTAAGTCTGTCTCATGTCTCGATACATCTTATTACCACCGGGATGTATAGTCAGTTTTGAGTGATGACATTCTCTAAGCACTTCATCTCTCAAACCATTCACGTTGGGCACAACTAGTCTTCCATTCTTTCGAAGCCATCCATCTCGATCAAGCCCATACACATTCATCTCCTTACCGCCTATGTTCATCTCTAACTTGGAGATGATTTCTAATAGATTAGGATCGTCCCTCTGGCTAGAACCAATTCGCTCTATCAAAGTGGGTCTGATCGTCAAACTAGCTAGCATAACTGGATCCAATTCGCACCTTGGTCTGAAATCAAACCCCGCGATAAACTCCAGTTGCTTCCATTCAAGAAACATTGCCCCTAAGCTGGCTTGTCTCCTACTCAAGGCATCGGCTACCGCGTTACCCTTCCCATGTGTATACGCGATATCAAAATCATACGAAGCCAAGAACTCTAACCATCTCTGCTGATGGAGATTCAGATCTTTCTGAGAGAACAGATACTTTAACGATTTATGATCGATAAACAACTCAAATCTTTCTCCCAAGAGATAGTGTCTCCACATCTTCAGCGCAAATATAATCGCTGCCAATTCCAAATCATGGGTAGGATACTTCTTCTCATGCAGCTTTAGCTGTCGACTAGCATAAGCTACAACCCTACCTCCTTGCATCAATACTGCCCCCAGTCCGGTACCACAAGCATCTGTGTATACCGTCATCTCTTCATTCCCTTTAGGAATGACTAACACTGGCGCACGCGTCAACTTCTCCTTTAGACTCTTGAAGGCATCCTCACACACTCCGTCCTAGACGAAGGACTGATTCTTCTTAGTCAACTGAGTCAACGGTGCTGCTATCTTGGAGAAGTCCTGGATAAACTTACGATAATATCCGGCTAATCCCAAGAAACTTCTTACATCTGTAGCGTTCTTGGGCGTAGGCCAATCCTGTACCGTAGCCACCTTCGTAGGGTCCACGGCAATACCACTCTCTGAAACAACATGACCCAAGAATCTTGCTTCCCTTCTCCAAAAATGACACTTAGAGAATTTCGCTTTCAATTGGTGTTTCCTCAACACCTCCATTACTATCCTCAGGTGCCCCTTGTGTTCCTCCTCTGTCCTTGAATAAACAAGGATATCATCCACGAACACAAGAACAAACTTATTCAACTGATCTCTGAATACTCGATTCATAAGATCCACAAAATAGGCTGGTGCATTGGTCAACCCAAACGGCATGACCAACCACTCATAAAATCCAGACGGCGTCCTAAATGCCGTTTTCGGAACACTCTCATCCGCCACTCGTAGCTGATGAAATCCTGTCGCGAGGTCCAACTGGGAGAACACTCTTGCTCCTTCCAGCTGATCAAACAAATCATCTATCCGCGGTAGAGGATACTTATTCTTCCTAGTCACCTTATTCAACTCGCGATAGTCCACACACAAACGAAGGGAACCATCTGCCATAGTGGCAAACACAACTGGTGCTCCCCACTCGGAGACACTCCTTCTAATCAATCCCTTCTTCAAAAGATTGCTGACTTGCACCCCAGGCTCTCGCTGCTCCTTTGGTGCCATACGACGAAATGGCATCACTATAGGTCTGGCATCTTTCACTAAATCAATACGGAACTTAATCTCTCGGTGTGGTGGAAGCCCGGTCACCTCCTCGAAGACGTCCGGATATTGGCCAACCACGGGCACATTTGACAACTCATCCTGCGGGATGTCGAGGGAATTTACAAAACTAGCCATAACCCCATCACTAGGTAGACTACCAAACACTACCCTCCGCCCATCATCCGCCCTCACTGTCACCAAAAAGCCCTCACAGTCTACCACCACCCCGTATCTTTGGAGCCAATCGACTCCCAATATAATGCCATACCCAGTAAAGCCCAAAACAAAGCAATCACATACAAACATATATCCATGACTCGATAAGACCAAATTCCTGCAAATCATACTAAGGCTAGTCGAACCACCAATCGGGTTCGTCACAACCAATGGTCTATCAACTATCTCGGGTTCCAGTCCCAACCTATCTACCAGGTCACTAGATATGAAGGAACGGGAAGCCCCAGTATCAAACAAAACTCGAATTGGTACGTCATAAATAGAAAGCATACCTTGAATAACAACATTCTTTCCTTTCTCCACCGCAGTTGGGGCATTCGACGAAGAAGGAATAGCATCAAGAGCATATGCTTTCACAATCTGCTTCTCCTTAAGAGGTTGCGGACACTTGTCCTTCTGATGTCCCACTTGACCACAGTTGTAGCACTTCCTTTCCGCTGGCTTGGCCCGACATTCTTTAGCATAATGGCCTTTCTTTCCACAGCTGAAGCACTGAACATCCTTCTTGCTCTTTTTCTGGCCACTCTTAGATTGGTCCTGCTTCCTCTTATTCTGAGAGCTATTCTTGCCTCCACCGCCTGCTTGCGACTTTGGCC
The DNA here is from genome assembly GCA_030737875.1 of Allium sativum. NCBI lineage: Eukaryota > Viridiplantae > Streptophyta > Magnoliopsida > Asparagales > Amaryllidaceae > Allium > Allium sativum. The sequence continues at coordinate 18,912,323 of JASFAX010000025.1, forward strand.
CTTCTGCAGATGCAGCCTCAGTCTTTGACTTAGGATAAAGGCTCTCTGATCTCAAAGCTTTCCCCACGATCGATTCAAAAGTCTCATCGATGTGGTTGATAAGCCTTTCCCCCAAGTACCCATCCAAACCAGTAATGAACTTCTCATTCTTCTTCTCAGGAGTATCAATAAGAGACAATCCATACTTCGACAAAGTGTCGAACTCAGCAATATAATCAGAAACTGCCCTCCCATTCTGCTTGAGTTCCAAGAACCTCTTGAACAACACTGACTTCTGGGCAGCTGGAATGAACTTCTCGCTAAAGCGAGCCTTGAACTGAACCCAAGTAACCTGGTCCTCTGGAGTAGCTGTTCTAATGGCATTCCACCAATTCATCGCTCGCCCTTGCAGCTGACGAGACGCTAGCCTTCTCTTCATCGCATCCTCAAGACCCAAGTCATCAAAGATACGGTCACAGCTATCCATCCAATCTTGAACATCCATGGCCGACTCCGTTCCGTGGAACGGCTTTCCACCCAGATTAGTGTAATCCTTGCACAACTTGGCGAAATCGACCCTAAGCGCCTGCACCACTGGGCCAACACCAACTCCAGGATTGGGAACTGCCCCTTGCACTTCTCTAAGCATGTCTCTCATGAGGTTAGTAAACATCGCCCTCATGTCAGCGGCATTCCCATTATTGGCCCCTCTACCGGTACCTCTAACATATCGGCTCATCGTCAATCTGTAAAAGGGAAACGATTAACGACCCCATAGTGGTACTAGTGCAGTGCAACTTCATTCTTATACTACTAATAGTATATATATACATAGCTTTTGAAAACCAAAGTAATCACAAATACGCGCTCTCATATACGTACTAACTCTCCCTAGTGTCTTTCCCTAGGTTAACTACGCAACCTAGAGCTCTGATACCAAGTGTGACGGCCCGCCCCGCACCAACCGACATTTACTCCAAAAGTGCGCTGTACACATGTCCAGTTAGCACGGAACGGGTCGTCAGAAGGAAAAGGAAGAAGGAAATGAACATACAAAGAACATGTAGAATGTCTCACAACGCATAGAACAAAATATAATAATAACATACTTGACATAAAACAGGAGAGACAGTGCATAAGCTGAAAATCAGAACTAAACATCATAGCAGCGGAAATCCAAAATACAGCTTATTACAACTTTCAAACTGTCTCAAAGCAAAAGTAAGATAAATGAGGTACACTACTAATGCCCAAGTAGCAACCACCAATGACACAGGGAGAATGCATATATATATATATAATACGTGGAAGTCTCCTGCCCGCCTCCGAACCAGCTACTCGGGCATCACCAGCTAACCTGTCTCTAGTCTGCTCGTGTGAGCACACAGAGTAATAAGAGGAGACATAAAACTCTGGGTCAGACATAAAGCCTGGTATGAGCGATAAGCATCTAAAGTGAACAATAACAGGTAGACTAAAACATACCTGAACCTGGACCTGCAACCAAAGAGTTAGCACTACATACTGTACAACACTCTAAGGTATCATATCAAACAGTGTAAAGATACGGAGGTGGGGGAGGTGTGCATGTCATAATGATGGCAAACAATCAAACATAGCATCCATCCTCACATCTCTCACTCAGTGCGTAAAGCATACGACATTCACCACTTCGATCACCCAACATACTTTGCTACGATCACTTTGCCCCATGAAGTCATAAATGGCTCCACTGCACTGATAACGTAGCCACAAATCCTTCGCTATGTCCACTTTGCCCCATGGAGTCACAAGAACCCCACTGCACTGGCTCATAGCCTTACTAATCCTTACTATGTCCACTTGCCCCATGGAGTTATTTACCCCATCTGCACTGGCTCATAGTCTTACTACGCATCACCTTGCCCCTCAGGTCATAATGACCCTACTACACTGATAACGTAGTCTTGCTACCATCACTTTGCTCCTCAGGTCAGAATGACCCTACTGCACTGATAAGTAGCCCATCATTCCTTTTTAGTGGTGAATCGAAGTTATGAACGTCGACAACTCCTTAGCACACGTCCCGCAGCAAAGTCCAACCATGAAGTGAACTCCTTGGTTCCCAACTGGTTCCGGGATCCTGAGCTCTAACTTCCCCGATTGGACTACCTTTGCATCTCGGGTTATTGGTCATCACCATCGGATCGCATCGGGTTGGCCTTCATTTCTCCTCTTCGTTTTGCTTCAGGTTGCCATCGTCAACTTCTCGGTTCGGATCGTGATCATCACCCCCGCTCGGGTCGGATCGCGACTCGCGGATCGTTCATGGTGTCAACTCGTGCTCCTCCCACTGGATCGGGTCGTGCTCTTCAGATCGGGTCGGATCGTGAATATCCATTGGTTCGGGTCGTGCCACCTTGCTGAGATCGTGACGTGTTCCTTTCGGCGGATCGTGACACCCAGGCTGAAACGGATCGTGGAAGATAGGGGCGGATCGGGTCGTAATGCTTATTTGCGATTCGGATCGGAGTACTTCAGTTTGGGCACGGCGCTGCATCGATTCGTCTTGTGGGCCTTGCGCAGGTGGTTCGGTTCGAAGAAGACGACTCGGTTCGTGGTGATGGCCCACGATCCCATAGGGCGATCCGATCGACCCTCAGTCCCCTATGCGATCCGAATCCCTGCACCTTGTCCAGCGAGCTGTTTACGCCATTCGACGGCGTTTTCGACCATTCTAACTATTCTAATCAATCACAAAGCATACCATACAGTCATAGCAACATACATAATCAACCACAAACATCAAAACATCAATATGATAAGTAGAAATGGATCAAACATACCCAAACTCCCATATTTTCCCCTTAAGCATGTTTAGGTGAAACTAATGATAGGACTAACAAAACTTAACCAAATTAACCCAAATTCATATCAGAGGTCTAAAACATCATTCCGAATTTTATAAACATTTTTCTAGAATTTTATCATGTTTAAATTCGCTAATTAACACTAATCACCCCTAATTAGCCATAATTAGTGCAAAACTATGCAAATCACTCACCTTAGCCACAAAATAAACTAAGATATGAAATAAATCTCTGATTTAATGTGAATCCCAATGCCAAACAGCAGCTCCTAAGTTGCTTTACTGAAGATCTTCCTTGATTAGGGATTGCTAAGTTAAATCCTTGACAAAAAGGTGATTTGGAGGTGATTTAGAGGTTGGAGGCCATTTTTAGGGTTCCTTGGTGATAAGTGGAGGCTAGAAAACTGAAATGGAATGATTCTCCATCTCATTTCAGCCCTCCCATAACCCTAATCCCGAAATGGGTTATGGGCCTACTCACTAATCACCCGATTTGGCCCGGTTAAGCAGTTTTTCACCCTCCAAACCTTGTTTCAGCCACATCTCCCAAACGGTAAGTCTGTTTGGCCATTATGACCACTCTACAGAAAGAGAAACTATCAAACGAATCAAATGGTAGTGGTTTCAGGTCAAAATTCCTTTCCAATCAAAAGTTATGGCCAAAACAGTACCAACTATGGGCAAAATGGTCATTTAAAAATCGACAAAAATCATGAACATGGGAAATGACTCTAATGGATGTTTCCCAAAGTTACATGACCATACAACTTCATACGGGAAAGAAATAAATATTCTACAATCATATGATGTGTAGAATACGGGTCGTTACAGTGTCCCTCGGCCGCTTTCGATTCCCTCGATTTCGATAAATTCTGGATCCCCTTCAAACCACCGTATCCAGCCAAGGGATAGAAAGACTTGTATCCCTCAGAGATACAAATTTTCGTATCCCCAAGGATACGAGTTTCGTATCCCCTAGGGGGGAAACAAAATTCATATACCCCTCGATGGATACAAGTTTTCCTGCATAATACAGTGGGATTCGAGATTTTATGGGTGGCCTCTTCTAGGGATACAAAATTCAGTGCATCGACCCCATTTACTACCTACTCCACTACCAACTCTCTCCAATAAAACCCCCCAAGCATGGCCTTCATTTGGATCCTTTTTCCACCCACTTTTGGACCTCTAAAGCTCCAAAATCCTCATTAATAGCAGTCATCTCCTTCTTCATGGCCATTGGACATGGCATGAATAACTAAAATGTTGCACAAACGTTTTCCATCACTTTTTGGATGCCTACAAGGATAAATATACCCCTTTTGGGCTATTTTGGACAATTTTGGATTTATTGGACAAAGAAGCTATTTTTTGGCCATAGTTGACCAAGTCAACACTTTTTCTACTCAACGAAGAAGACAAAGGGCATTTCAGTCAAAGTTTAGAATTAACAAAGATTTTGTTGTTCTATTGTAACGCTTTGTACCGAACTATTGTACGAACTTGTAAAACATTGTAATCGAATATCATATGATAAATGATTATTATGAAGTGGACGTAGGCTTTAGTGCCGAACCACGATAAAAAGTTGCGTCTTCCACATTTATTTTATTATACTTTTTGATATTACTGTTCATACAACATACACATTGGGCATTGGCATGCGACTATTTTCCACATCAACAATAATGAAATTTGTTATGTTCCTTTCTATATTAAAAAATAGTTAACCTACAACTATTCTAAACAACTATATCTCTAATTTTGTAATAACAAGTGTGTATCCGTGCTTTGCACACATGATGAACATGATCCTTGTAGAAAATCTTTATTAGCTTATATGGAAAGTGTTAGGCTATAGAAATGTTTTCGAAAGCCTAAACTCTTCCCAGAGGCAAGGGATACAGAGCGATATATATATATATATATATATATATATATATGTGTGTATATATATATATATATATATATATATATATATAGAAAGAGAGAGAGAGGCAAGTTCGAGAGCACCCTAAACAGTGCAGCACCCCAAATGCCCCTCATTCTCCACCAAGTATTTCTCTTTCTCTCTCCTTTCACTCACTCTCTCACTTCCCACTCACATTATTTAATATAAACGGGTGGTGGAAATTAGGGGCCATTTGAGATGCCTCATTTTTGGGGTGCAACTGAACGCTTTCCATATATATATATATATATATATATATATATTGCATAAAAAATATTCAAATATAAATATTCAAATTTCAAGCAATTTGAAAGCTATATTCACTAACAACATATGATCCAAGTTAATACGCCCTCCAAAGAACAAATGGTGTAGCTGAATAATCAGTGTATTTACATATATGAGAAATCATAAAAGTAAATTTAAAAAAAAACTTTGTGCAAAATATAAAATACATGATATGCATTTACATGTTACGAAGTCATTCTACTTAGCAATGCTTCATTTCTATCACCATTTAAAATTCAGTCAGCATGCTTTTAAACCATTCGACCAAGTATTCATCGGTTCAGGATCCCTGCCCTGCATGTCCTTTCTTCACTTCATCAATACCAACTTCGACACATTAACTTTGAAGAACTTGAATACATGAGTACCCTGACTGCCATAGTAGTCTGCATTCAAGCATGATTTAGTTTAGGTTTCCCAGTCTCCCTTCAAGCATGCATCTGACCTAGCACTCGAAATTTCCAAAGCTTTGCAACTTACTTTAAGGTACATCTAGCTCACAGCCTCTTTAACACCTTTGTGACGAGACGCAATTCAGGAAGACCGTTGATATTACTTTCGGTAAAATTCACTCCCATATTTTTGGTAGATAAATAAAATCATCGTTTGCATATCATTTGGACATCGTAAACTGAGTATACTACATAAATTTTATCATTGAACTACTTTGTAGTCTTAAAACAAAAATATCATAAAACACATGCCATTAATAACACAACATATTATTCTGACTAAACATTATGAGAGGATTTGAAAGTTTCACAAAATGCAGCTTAGGATATCATTATTTATAGTTTTCAATGGAAAATGGTAGTCAGTCACTAAATTACTGTAAATGAAGCAAAAAAATTTCAATGAGATAACTATCATTGTACTGACACCATTTATACCATTAACGTTCGAAATACATTGCAATAGTGTTAATTTAGTTTTAGAATTTCCTTAGGACTCAAAAGTAATGTAATTTTTAATGTATCACTATAAGATAAATTTTGAAACCAGTTAATTATTAAAAATGCAATATATTACTTTAACGACATTTCGCACACAGATGTTCGCCAAAACATAAAAGATAATCATGTGTAACAAATCACATACGGGTGAAGCCATCAACAACCTATATGAAAACTTATGTTAATACCAAAATATAGATGGAATTTGTGAGAAAACAAATCTACACAACTATATTTCCCTCTAGTTTACATCTTTTACATACTGAGAAAATGATTCAATGGTCAATATCTCTTGTATTACCAATTATGTCTAATTTTATGTTCAAATAATCATCTCATGTGTGTGCGTGCACAAATGTACGTGTTTATTTGGCAAACCATTAATTAATTTCTAAAAAAAAGTACAACAATATCATATTAAGAAGAACAAAGACAATTCAAGTCTGCAAATATAGAATTGTTGCATTCAAAAAAATAATAATGCAGACAACATTTCTAGTGCACAAATTGATAGAAATTCAAACCAAAAATGAGCAATGTAAACTATAATTTTCCAATCAAATTACTTCAGTGTAGCGGTAGAATAAAGGTTATATGTTGACTGTAGCTTCCCATAGCCAAAGAAGTCCATTTCGACTGCCAATACATATTCTTTTTTTATCCAAGCCAGAAACAACGCAGCGTACCATAGCAACAGCTTTTGATGTACACACACATATGCATGCGATTTTTTTAAGAAAATATCAAAAACGCTATTCTATTTCATAATCTTTGGTTTATCATCTTAGTGGTTATTTCTAAAATTCTCTATAAAGCGAAACTGAATTTACGTATAAAAAATAAGTAATCCCTCGAAAGAATAAAAGCTACAAATGTTAGAGCATCTCCAACAAGATTATGGATCGTAATATGAAATTCCTCAGCGGACGAGCATGGATTTTATCGGCGCGCGTTTATTAAATCACCACCCTCCGATCAACGCATGACGTTCACACATCGATAAAAGCAGAGCGTGTTCCTAGCGTGTTTATAAATACGGCACGCTAGGCCTAAACTCTCCATTCCCTCCCAAAATCCTCTTTTTTTATTCATCGAGACGTCGGGATGCTGCCACGCGTGGCGAAGATCGGAGACATACACTTCGACCTCAATTGGACGACGCAACTGGTCCAGTGCACCCTCCGCCCGCGGAGGCGACGATTCAGGACTTACGGATCCTTCACGAGTCACTACTAGAATTTTACATCATAGTAACGGTTGGTCTCAACGGCTTCCAACGAAAGCCAAATTTTGGTATTTTCTTCCGAGGAAAAAAAATACCCCGTTGGAAGCCATTGGCGGCCATTGAATTTAACACCGTCGGAAGCCATTGATACTCGTTACATGGGACGAGCAGAAAATTGGCTGATCCTTCTTCCTCCTTCCTCATTTCTCCAGCCCACGAATTATTTTCCCAATCCCCCAATTCTTTCCCCCATCGATTCTGAAATCAACCACCCCACACCATCAACCGTCTAGGATCTCTCCAACTCATACAAGACACTCTCTCCTCCTCTCTAATCTCCGATTCTCTCCGATTTCAAGGTATGAATCAACCCTAATTTTGTTTAGTACCCCAAGTTTAGTAATTTAAACATAACTAGAGTGTAATTGTGTGTCTAACTGTTAATTAGTTGTTAATGTGGAGTATTATCATTTTAGTTGCTATTCTAGGGTTTTATTTATAAATTAATTAGTTGTTAATCTAGGGCTTAATTAGTTTAATTAGTTGTTGTTAATGAGTTTGTATTTATAGACTTATTTGATTATGTTGCTAATATAGGGTTTAATTTGTTCAAGTTGTATATGTATATATGCATATATATATATATTGTTGTATGTATATATAGTTGGTAATCAATCTATGTATTCGTTTATTTGGTTGAGCCCCAATTCATTGAAAACGATATTTAATTTGTCGAAAACGTGTAGTGGAAATGAAATATTTAAGTTTATGTTTTATAATTATTTAGCGAAAATGACTTTTAATTTTGTATATAACGTAGGGTTATATAATTTGATTTATTGTTAAAAATATACATATATGTGATAAAATTCATATATGTACAATTCATAGTGGTTAAGGCGCTAATTTGCACAGCTTGAGCCTTGGGCTTTTTTGCGCCCGGGGCTTATTTGCGCGACATTCTAAAAAAAATGCGCACCACATATATTAAAAAAAACCAGCAATAGATCGTACACCTGCAACTTCAGTCTCACGAATTTGTGAAGTTGAAATTTTGAAATCGAAGTTGAAAGAAAAACCTAAAATCACCAAAAAAAAAAAAAAAAAAAATCCTAATGTGTTATATTCATAAAGCCTTAGAGAGTTTCTTTAGCCCGTCTGATAAGTATTGTATATAATCATTATGTGTATGTTCGTTTTATTAACGAAACGGACATTTGTATTCATCATATACAATGTTTGTTGGATTTGTCCTTTGTATTGGACAAGTTACGAACACAATAACAAAATTAAATCTCGTAAATCATTTCATTTTAAACGGTTCTCAAAATTTCGAAAGCACTTCCTTTATATTCCCTGTGTACACGTGTATTGTTCAAGGAACTAAAAGGAAGTGCTGCCGAAATTTTGTTAAATCATTTAAATTGAAAAGATTTACGCGATTTAATTAAGTTATTGTATTTGAAATGGGAGGTAGGATGACCCACCAATAAATGATCAATTAACATAACATGCATTCAGCACTAAAATTGTTTTAACAAAATGTCAATGCAAATTTTATCATCTTAATTAATACGTAAAAAATGTTTTCATTAAAATACAATCTTAGGGTTTGATCTTTTCGAACGAAACTAGATATTAATATTTTATCATAAGTTGGATACGAATTTGTGACCTCATATATAAATTATATGTCCTTTTGGTTTTGCGTTATTTTATCATACTTTCTATTTTTATATGTACTTAGGAAAAATGAGCGATTATTTTAATGATCGAAGCTGGATGTACAAACGAAGAGAAACTGCTGGCATAATAAACAAAGAATTTATTAATGGTGTCAGCGTGTTTATTGATTTCTCTTTAAGTAACAACGGAAACGACGTCGAAATCCATTGTCCATGTAGTAGGTGCAAGTTATTGAAGCATTTGATACCACGAATGGTTAGAGTTCGTTTGCGTCAGTACGGTTTTGTGCCGAACTATTTAGTAGATGCTAACTATTTTCCAACGATCCCAAACTAAATAGTTCGGCACAAACTTCTATACAAGTTGAGGAGGTAATGAATAATGAAATTGCTACGACGAATCTACTAGAACAAATGGTTGAAGATGCTGCACATTCTATATTCCCGCTTCAATAATTTAATGATAACGATGGTAATGATGATGATGGTAATGATGAAGAAGTACCAAATATTAAAGCCAAAAAAATATGATTTATTAGTTGCTGTGAAAAATCCTCTTTGGGAGGTTGTCATAGCGGAACTAAATTATCAGTAACTACTGAATACAGTACGATGAAATCTAAATACAATCTCACAAAAGCTGGATTTACAGTTGTTGTACAAGTTGCGATGCGGCATATGCCTCCCAATAATTTAATGTGCGAAAATCATTATGAAGTAAAAAAATTGATGTCGGCCTTTGGTTTACCATATCAAAAAATAGATACATGTCCAAAGGGTTGCATGCTATTTTGGAAGGAAGATATCAACCTTAAGAATTGTAGAATATGTAATCAAGAAAGATACAGACCAAGAAAGAAAAAGGGAAAGGAAGTCCCATATCAATGTATGAATTATTTACCTAGACTTCAAAGGTTATATGCATCTTCTCTAACCGCACAAAGATATGAGATGGCACAGTGTGAAAACACAGGAAGAAGGTACGTTAACACACCCATCCGAAGGAGAAGCACGGAAGCATTTTGACCAATAGTATCCCAATTTTACATCTAAGAGTCGTAATGTTAGACTTGGTTTATGTACGGATGGGTTTTCGCTATTTTCTCAATTTGGTTCTAAATATTAATCATGGCCATTACTTGTAACACCTTATAATTTACCTTCATGGATGTGTATGAAAACTTCTTATATGTTTCTCATAATTGTCGTCCCTGGTCCTGATGATCCGACACAAGGAATCAATGTTTATTTACAATAAATTATAGAAGAATAAAAAAAAATGGTATGAAGGGGTAGAAACATATGATATTTCGCAAAAAAAACTTTGATATGCATGCTTCTCTGTTGTGGACAATTAGTGATTTTCTTGCTTATGCAATGCTTTCAGGTTGGAGTACGGCTGATCGTCTAGCTTGTCCGTACCGTATGGAAGAAACAAGAGCATTTTCTTTACCTGTTGGAAAGAAAATTTCATGGTTTGACTGTCATAGATGTTTTCTTCATATTAATCATCCTTTTAGAAGAGATAAGATTTTTTTTATAGCTAATAGGCATGAAATTTGCAACCACCTAAATTATGGACAAGTGAAGAAATTTATGAACATGTACAAGGTTTTCTCAAATTTCATGAAACCGGAGTACAGACAGAAATTCAAGGTAAATCGACGGTTCATAATTGGTGGAAACAAAGCATATTTTGGGAGTTTCCTTATTGGAAAGATCTTTTGATTTGTCATAATATTGATGTGATGCATAATGAAAAAAACGTGTTTGATAGTGTAATCAATACAATTTTGAATGTCAAAGGGAAGACGAAAGATGATTTGAAATCAAGATGTGATATCGAAGTAATATGTAATCTTCTGGAGCTTCATATAAAGCCAAATGACACCAAAAAATTGAAAGCATGCTATGAACTGGACAGTAATCAAGTTAAAATATTTTTAAATGGATGGAAGGATTAAGATTCCTAAATGGTATATCTTCCAATCTTCGTGGATGTGTAGACTATAAAATCAGTAAACATAGCGGGATGAAATGCCACGACTATTATGCTATGATGGAAAATTTATTGCCCGTTGTTTTCAAAGAACTATTGCCCGTAAAAGTTCGACTGTTGTAACAGAGCTTAGTTTGTTTTATAAAGAGCTTTGTTCTACTACATTAATAATTGATCGTCTACGTAAACTAGTGGAAGAAATCCCCATATTGCTCTGCAAATTTGGAAAAAATATTTCCCCCAGATTTTTTCAATGTTATAGAGCATTTACCTATTCATCTTCCATCAGAAGCACGTCTTCGAGGGCCTGTGCAATACGGATGGATGTATCCATTTGAAAGGTATACTAATATTTAGTTAATTAAATATTTGTTAATGAAATGTGTTTAAAAAATGTACAATAATTCTAAATAGGTATTTAAATCATCTATAGAAAAAAGTAAGGCAGAAAGCTCGAGTTGAAGGTTCTATTTACAAATCATACATCGAAGAAGAAGCTTCATTTTTTTCTCTCATTATTTTAGTGATCATGTGAACATATCATTTACAAGTACTGCGCGTAACGATGAAGGCATTGATTAAGATGATTGTCCAACGATTTTATCTATTTTTAAAAAATATGGTCGGCCTTCTAGTAGATGTGTGGAAGAATGGCTGAATGATAAAATTATAAGGCAACACACACATATATTATTCTCAATTGCACTAAAGTTGCACCGTTCGTTAGGTAACGAACTTATACATCTATGTATACATGTATTGTATCTTTAATCATATATGTAACATTTGTCCTATAACTGCAGCATTTATGAGTCACAGTATCCAAACGACGATATCGGCAAAAAATTCGCTAGTTGGTTTATTGAATATGTTTTTGATCCAACAAATTGTGTTGTGGATGAATGATTGAAACATTGGCAATGGGACCAAAAAGAAATGTCAAGACATATCCAATATTCTTTATCAGTGGATATAAATTTAGCACTAAAGAATATGATGCTGAAAAACTAACTGAGAATAGAGGTGTATCTGTCAAAGGTAGTGATGATCCAAACGACCATATATACGATTTTTTTGGTGTGTTAAACTAGATTCTGCAATTGATGTATTTCACACGACCTGCGAAAGAAGTATTTTTGTTTAAATGCAATTGGTTCAGCAACGTTTCAGGTTCTGGAATCAACGTGCATCCAAAATATAATCTTATAGAAGTAAGACATACTTCCCGTTATTATAAGTACGATCATTTTGTACTTGCCAAACAAGCTCTTCAAGTATATTATGCTTGTAATAACCCGGAAAATCCGAACCAATTTAAAATTTTTACTTTGGCAATTTTAATGCATTTTGAATATTTAAAATGATTTATTTCAAATAATGACAACGAGAAATTTATATTGAATAGAATTAGAACATATATATTTATTTTAATCGAAGTTAGAATATAAATATTTATTTTTAATTATAAAAGGAATTGAAAATTGTGCGTTAGTTTGAAAATTTGATTTCAAATTTCAAATAAATGTACAGGATTCAAAATAAACTGAATTTTAGTGAAACTAAAAATATTAGAATCCATTTGAAAATATCTTTCCAACGAATCCGAAAAATTGAAATTTCATAGCAGGAATAAAAAGTTATGCCCAATTGAAAATTTAGAATAGTCGCTATGGGGAATATAGCCCTTAAAAATGGAAATTTTGCAAATGACCTTCGTTTTCGACGAAACCACTTTTGTTGGATTCGGGATGCCAAGTTATTGCTAGATTCCAAAATTCATAATTTTTGGGATTAATATGTGAGCGTGGCGAAGTAAAACGTGTTCTGACAGTTTTAGTCAATTTGGATTGACCTAAAAATGACCATTTTTCAAACGGTCTCCAAATTTGATGAAATTAGTTTTGTTAGAACCGTATCGTCAACACGAAGCTAGAAAATATTTTTCAGGAATTTTTGGGGTCTGTATGTGGCCCCAGTAAATTGAAATGTGCGTTCAAATTCAATATATAGATTTATATTTTGATTTTAACAGAACTGGTCGTAACAGTTTAACTGGGTTATGATACATATCCCATTATATTCAGAATGGGGGTAATTAGCTAGGGACGATAAGCGGTGGGTGGATTTCAAATAAAAACTCAACCCTTTTGAAAATTAAAATAAATTAAATATATATTACACCCTATATTCTCGTTTATACCCTCCCCAAATCAGTTCTTCGATCAAAATCAGAAGAAAATAAAATGACGATGCCTTTACCAGCGATGACCGCAGCCACCCCGCCTCCCAAGCTGGCCGCCAACCTCTCCCCGTCGCCTCTTCCCTGTCTCCTTTCTCCCCTTCAATCCGTCCAAACCCGCAACCCTAGACACTAGCCCCCCTCCGTCATTCGAGGTAGCCACCGCCACCTGCGCCGTCCTCCTGACCTCCACCCTTCCTCCTCCGCCTCCATTCTTCTTCTGCGAACCTCCACAACCCAAAAGGAATCCCAAGCCCACGTCTTAGCCTACCGTGGGTCCTGCCTACGACCACTGCCGACCTGAGCACCTTCGTCGAGCCTCCTCCGACCGTGATGAGCGTTTATTTTCATTTGTATTTGTATAGTTAATTAAAAATGCGTTTTTTAATTATAAATGTCATATATAAAAATATGATTTTTATATTATAGAGATAATAAAAATATGATTTTTATATTATAGAGATAAAAAAATATGATTTTTATATTATAGAGATAATAAAAATATGATTTTTATAATATATAGATAATAAAAATTTGATCTTTATATATGTAGCAGAGAGATAAAAGTACGATTTATATATATGAAGTGATGATATAAAAATGTGATTGTTATCTATGTAGCGTTGTTATAAAATTATTTTTAGAAAGATGAAAATATAATTTTTAGCCTATGTATGTCGTTTATAAAATAATCATACAAAGAAATAATTATTGATTGGTTTTTTTTTAACGTAGGTATACTACATAGATTGACAATCAAAGCACGGCGGAGTGGAACCCAAAGGCGAGATCTTCTTACTGTATTTTATTTTCTATTTAAAATATATACTTGGATGCAGACGGTGCTTAGCTGCACCCGACACCCGTCGTCCACAGACCATGGACGACTTGTTTGTTTGTTTAAATGTGTAATGAAAGTTAATTGTGTGATGTGTAATGGAAATAAATATTTTATAATTAAAAATATAATTTTTAACGTGTATATGAATGAAATAAATATTTATAAACAAATATCACGATTTGTTTATGTACACACATTTGACTGATATTGACTGGGACGATAAATTTTACTCATCGCCCAACTGCACAAATAAAATTCATTATTTGTTGATTGAAACCCCACACGGGTATTGGGATGATATATGAAATACACTAGTCCCAATAATTAGTTGTATGTCGATCGACTGATTGACAGGCTGTATGAGCGTTGAATATTTATATTTAATGCTTATACAGTGTAGAATGCACTTTGGATGATGGTTTATTGTTTATCGTTGTTGTTTTGCACATGTGTGCATGAAATCCATATAAATCAAATTATATGATAACTGACTGTGCCTGAATTCAGTTCAGAAAGGATAAATATTTTGAAATAACGATTATTTTAAAATGACGAATATTTTAAAATAATATTCAGTAAAAGATCAAAATCTAATTGTGATGACCGATTTGGGATGGACACGAATATATTTAAAAATATATAAAGCCATGCTGTTTATATCGACGCCATTTTGACATGAACGATATTTATATCGATTTAATTCATTTTTATAATGAATATCGAAAAAGAATTGATTTCAAAATATAATATTTTGAAAATATTATCATTTATATATATATCGATGATATGGAATATTCAATTTTGATTTGAAATTTGAATATGAAGTTGAAATCGTTTTGAAAACAAATTTAAATGATTTTATAAAATACGTTTTGAAATGAAATCGACTAAATATATAATATATGTGTATATAATGGCCTGAATAGAACGCGTCGCGCTGCGATAGTTCGTGAATTTCGACCATTGACTTCGAATGGACATTATGGGAGATCCGACCATCGGATTCCCCTAAAACCGGAACCGTTGAGTTCGTATCGAAAAGAGCTTTCTAATGAATATTAGTGATTTGAAATCTACCGGTTGGATTTGGAATTATGCCCAAATCAAATTTTGAAAATGTCGTTGTAAGTGTAGTTCGATGGCCGTTTATGGAAATCGACTGTACGAGCCTTGATAAAATTATTAAAAATATCAATAATTTGTGTAAAATCATAATAAACGATTTGGAAAGATTAGGATGAAAAATTCCATATTTAAAAAGATAAAAATATATTTTCATCAAAATGAACTAGTTTTGAAATAGAATAATAAATCCAATATTTTTAAAATAAATAAATTGGATTTGAAATGGTTTTGAAAATAACCAGGATTTCCAATATATGAACTGGAATGGATTTGAATCGAAATTATCTTCAGAATATTTCAATATTGGATTTCGTGATTATACGGGTATTATGGAGGAATTTGGAAGATATATATATCGCTATTCCAATACAATATTTGTTGGTTTCAGAATTTGATATTGAATATAAGCCAGTATAATTTCTATTCAGAGCCTTGTATTTAATATCAAATTGGATTTTGGGTTTGTCGTGAATGGTATCTTTAATAATATTATTCTTGAACCGAATGTAGTTAAGAAAATTAGAAACTGACTGGAGGTTAGTTAATTTGAATGGTTTCCTGGGTAGTGATCTGATGTTGGTTTCGGCCTTCGGGGTTAATACTTAGGGAATTGTTCTCTTACTAATTTATGGTTAGAGACTTATTGTATTTTGGGTTTGTTGTGAACTGTTTTCTTCAACGAAATTCGTTCTTTAACCCGATTTACAATGAAATGAGATTTGGAATTTATATATCTTTTTATTAAGATTTAACAGAAATTTTCCAAAGTGAAGTTTTCCAATTTAATATATTTAATTGGAGTTGAATTGAAATTGGTCTTTGGGTTTATCATGAAAGGTGTTTTTAATAACATTAGTTCTTTAACCCGATTAACAGTGGAGTTGAGAAAATCAGAAACTAAATGGAGATTAGTTAAGTTGAATGGTTTCCTGGGTATTGATATGATGTTGGTTTCGGCCTTCAGGGTTAATACTTAGGGAATTGTTCACTTGCTAATTTACGGTTAAAGGCTGATGAAATGGAATGTGATTTTGGATTTACCGTGAACCGTGTTTTAAATGACATAATTTCTTTAACCCAGTTAAAGACAGGATATGGTTTGAATTTAAATCCAAAGGAAGATTAAAGTACAAATTTTAAAGAATTTATCTTGAACCTTTCCCAAAGAATGTGAATATTTGAGTAAAAGAATATTCAGAATAGAAATGAGCCATATGTTGTGGTTTATAGCAGTTGTTTATTATATAAGTGAGTTATTCGGAAAGGCCGGGTTTATACCCATTCTGAATAACCGATTCGACGATATGTCGACGATGAAGACGATGGTTGAAGACCGGAGGTCTTCACATCGTTGGGATGATTACTGATGTCTTGATTGGGCTGTACACCCAAGCCGAGGTAATAAGTGGTGATCGTCCAGGCGTACTTGGAGATCGACGGATATGCGAGGACCTCTCCCCTGTATTGGACATGTGGGTGAGGAATAAGGTGCCTCCGGTTTTGTTCAGACCTAGAACGGACTTGTAAATGGATTGTGTGTCTTACATTGTGAGACGACCCGAACTTCCCCATGAAGGAAAGTACGGATAGAATTGAGGACAACACAAAATAGAACGCAAACAGAAGAACATTTCATTGTTATTACAACAATTCCATCAGATACAAGAATATACAGAGTATAAATGAATAAATTACATTCGACAAATATCAGAGATTACATAGCAGCGGAAAAATATACAAAATACAACTGAAAGTGATACACGGATACAGAGCTTTCCGAGCATCGTTCCAGCTGTTACTCAGGACCCTGTGAATATAAATCTGCAAAACCAAAACTACTAGCTGCCCGTGTGGAAAATAGGGGCACCCAGAGTTTAGGTTAAAACAATAAACTCCAGGTCAGTCATGTGACTGGTGTGAGAACTAAAACAGTTATTAATATTGGTTTTAAAGTTAGGTAAATCAAGGGACCACGCCGTATAACACGGAACGGGTTTCCTCCTGTAACGACCCGGATTTTTCGTTATTTAATTTTGAATATTTAAATTGATTTTAAATATCGTATTGATAGTTTAAAACGATTTAATAAGAATAATTTGTTTTGTTGTACCCGATTTTTATACCAATAACTATTTACATCTAACCGTTGTGTCATGTATGTTGAAAAATTGAGTAAAGAAATTTCATGTAAGTTAAAAGCCTGGTTCAATCGTAATCAAACTTCTTTAATATATTATAAATGTAGATACAGCCATAGGTTAGCATTGGTGGAACGAATCCTATCTTCACAAGCTCGTACTAATTATACAAGGTGAACCCAATTCAAGTTTCACCAATTATATGACAGGTTCTTTTTAATAGCTAACTGTACAAAGGTAGTACCCACCGTACCATAGCCAACCTACCTATCCTACCATGTCCCCCTACTCTCAACAACTTGCCGACAAAGTAAAATAGGAAAAATGCAAACCTACCCCAGGAACAGCAGACCTATGTGTACCCTTATCCGTGGCAACCACGGTACCTAATTCTATAAATACATACAGCTCCACTTCTAATCCACGAAACCCACCTCAACCGAAGCTTTTGGCGGCGAGTAATATGATGATCAACAAATAATCCCCTAAAATCATAAAACTATTATATGCGGATTCTCGAAGAAATTTTCTCCAACTCCACACACATGTGATCAACGCCATTTTGGGTTCGTCGTATATGCACAGCGTGAGTTTTCTTCCTAAGGTTCGGGTTTTGCAGAAACGGATGCTATGAGTTTTGACATCGTTTCTCGCTGTAGCACCCGTAATGGCAGAGGATAGGGTGGCAAGCGGTTTGGTGAGGATTGAAACTGCTGAAGCAAGATGGAAGGTGACGTTCAGGTATGGTTTTGGCGATGGAGAGTTAGTGAGTTAGGTGCGGTTTAGTTTGAGGGGTTCACGAAATGGAATATGCAGGTGGAAGGGAGTAAATATGATGAAGTAATCAATGTGTTCATGAGGGGATGTGTATGGGTAATGGGAGAAGTTGAGGTGTGCGTGTTCAATTGGAGCAGTATGCGTTAGAAGAAAGGGTGGCATATAAACGTTGGTTTAAAGGTTGATTAGTTGGTGTGCGATGGGTTCTGGTGCATGGTTGGTGACCGTGAATTCCATACAGGTGATTGTTTGTTGACAAGTGAAGGAAAATTTGGTCACTGTGTCAATAAAACGGGGTCATGATAGAGAAGCAGGAGTGGAAGGGAGACATTCCGACGTACGGTGTTGGCACAGGCGAAGTGATGAGTGGAGAAATGAAGATGTATTGTGAAAATAAATAATATAAACACTATCGGCCATGGCAACAAAAGGAAGAGTCCGAGTATATATAATTGAAACGAAGGAAAAAGAGCGGTATCGCGTGAATGAAGCTAATCGGGTTTTAAAACTTGATTTAGAAGGATAACGAAATCGAATGCCGCCGGATCTGTTGGAATTGTAACAACGTCGTCTATGTTATGGAACTGGCACGGTTGATAACGGAGCAACTGGAATTTCGTGACAAAAATCAAATGCCTGTTTGGTTTTAAAAGCAGAATCGTCAACTGCGAATCGAGGTGAGTAAACTCACTAACTCTTCCTCGTTTATATTTTTATATAGACGAGTTTTAAATTTATTTAATACGGTGAAATGATTGCTTGGTTGAATGGTTGATAAAATTGGTTGAAATGATTGCATCGATTGATCAATTATTAGTTCTGATATTTCACATTGACGTGAAATAATATTATTGATGTTATTAACATCTGTGGATGCAGGGAAACAGGTTGGAGGGATCCAACTAGATCCCTCAACATTTTATTTACTGTTTTATTTGATGGTGATATATGTTATGCTACATTATCCATGGTTGAATTTGTGTGTTTGGTTTACCCTGGCCTTAGGAACCTGGTATTTTAGATACCGTAAAATATCATCGAATGTGAAAAAGGAAATTAGAATTTAAAAGCAGAGTTTATTTCCAAATTAGAAATAATTTCTTTTTCATTGAGTTGCAAATGGGAACCTATTCCATTGGGTAAACCAAGAAAAATGTTATAAATAAAGATATAAATTAAGTGGATCATTAACCATTGGATAAATTAAAAGGTGAGTTTAAATATGAATGTATATTTGAAAGTGAGTATCGGTTTTGAAACCAATATTTGGAAATGGATCCGAATTTAGCAAATTACAGAGGAAAGTTTAAAGAAAGATTTTCAAATGCTTAAAATAAAAAAATAAATAGTTTAAAACAAGGAAATATTTTGCAAATAAAATGTATATAAAAAGGGGATTTA
This sequence comes from Allium sativum, assembly GCA_030737875.1. Taxonomy (NCBI): domain Eukaryota; kingdom Viridiplantae; phylum Streptophyta; class Magnoliopsida; order Asparagales; family Amaryllidaceae; genus Allium; species Allium sativum. The sequence goes on from JASFAX010000025.1 coordinate 18,931,772, forward strand.
TAGAAATCGAATTAAGTGGTTAGAAGAATGTATAGTTTATAAATATGTTTAAAGGAGAACTTGAATTGTTTAAAATAAACAGAGTTTATAAATGAACAACGGAAGCGTGTGCGTCGCACACAGTATTTTATTCAAAACAGCAATCATAATGCTGTTGTTATAAGAAATGCTTTTTATAATTTTAAATAGCGATCATAACGCTGTCTTTGTAAGGAATGCTTTTATAAAACTAAATAGCGATTTTAGCGCTGTTGTTATAATAGATGTTGTAAATCTATACAACAATTTTAGACGCTGCTGTTATAATAAATGTCTTGGTAAATCTAAATAGCAATTTTAACACTGCCATTATAAATAACTGTTTTAATAGCAATCTTAATGCTATGATTATGATAAGTGTTCTATAATGCTAGACAGTGGTTTTAACGCTATTGTTGAAGGCAATGTTTTATAAATCAAACATTTGAAGACAGCAATTATAACGCTACCGTTATAATCAATATTTTTATAAAGAAGGTGTGTTCGTAGATCAAATCCGAGAGTCGCGTAAGCAATGTTTGGTTTAAAGTAGTGAACTCTGACTATTTCAAAGTTAAAAATGTCGTTCAGTTAAGGTCTGAGAGGTAATTATACCCCAACTTGACTGACTGCATTATTGACGAAGAAATGGTTAAGGCTCGATAGCAAGGATTGGTTAGTGATGTCGTTAGTTAACGAATGATTTATATTATAATAACGATGTTTATAACATCAGTTAATTCAAAGGATTTAGAAATGTTTTCTAACTGGAGTAAAAGATATTTTCTCAATAAAGGAATTATATATATTGGAAATGTTTTCCAATACTCAAGAGAGAAAATAGAGCTTTGAAAGAACACGAAAGGTGGAAAATGGGAATTGGAAATGATAATGTAATAAAGAACTAATATAAAAAGGGCCCAGTGTTGTTTGATGCTTGATTGATAGAATTTCCATTTGGAAATAGGACCGTTGATTGTATGGATGTTTCTCTGATAGTTAAATCACTGACTATCAAAGTTTTATTTTTTATATACCTCCGTTGTCAATATGGAGAGACCGGGATCAGATTTGATATCTGAAAACCACTCCGTATTGGCGTAAGCGTTATGAAGCAACTTATGCTGAAGAAAACTGAAGACGGAGTTATGCAAGGGCTATCCTGTTTACGGGATAGTGCCTTCGGTTTGTCCAGACCCAGGACAACTTGTATGGACGAGTGTCTGACAGAGTATTTCCAAAGGGGGTTACGTACATTGATTCCTTCAAACGTACGAAGTTGGTGGCATAGAAGGGAAACTTCTCTAGCCTAACAATCTGAGTATTTTTGTGGGAATCAATTAGTGATTTCCGATGGATCTGACGATGTGGCATTCAAAGTGAATGGTGGCCAGATGTTCTGGAAGATAATTCAAACCTCAAGCCTCACAACCCGGAATTGGACAAAAATCGGGCAGGCAGCATGGCTATGTGGGTCGCACCCATTAGGATGTATAACCACCTATCTAGAGAAATTCCTTTTGCTTCTTAAATCTATCGATGCTGTCCCTTTTCGGGAGGCGGTTGCTGATCCCAACCGTTGGTGGTATACATTCGATACACTCAAGCGAAATGAGTGGTCGGTCATGTGTGGGCCGGGTTGCAAGATGTTCTTATTGAACCCAGTGTATTCGTCTCTAGAGATACACTATCGGAAGGTGGTCCCATACCTTGTCATGTTGGAAATCCAATCTCCAATAAGCGCCATGCGGTTTTTGATTCAATAATATATATGGAGCGTGAGATGCAAGCGTTCCGCTAGATTCTATTTATTTGATTTAGACATTATTATAATATCACTGGATTTGATATCAAAATATTTTTGGGTTATCGTAAGGTAAAAACCATCCATGTTTATGTGTGGATCGGTCTTACGATTATCATTTCTTTCGAAAAGATTTTGGAATTTAAACAAATGGTTGGAGTTTACTCACACCAGTCCCATGACTGACCCAGAGTTTATTTTGTTGTTTTCCCTAAACTCTTGGGTGCCCAAATTTGTACGGGCAGTCAAGTAGTCGGGATTTTACAGATTCACCTGGAGGAGATCGAAGCAGGAGGCTTCACCTATTAGCTATAGACTATCATACTTTCCGCTGTGTATTTTGTGGTATCTGGAAATAGGTGTTTATAACTGTTCCAGAGATAACTATTGTGCTCTGATGATGGTATGTGTATATATATAGTTACTGTTTTATATTTCAAAAGTATGTTATCTAATATATTTTATTCGTTCCGCTGTGAGTTTGTGATCTTCGTTTTCTTCTATTCTAATATTTCTTTCTTTCTATTTCTCATCCTCTAACTTCTTTCTAATAATGATTCGTATTTTTGTGCAAATTGAGTTGGACGTGTGGTGTTATTAGTCGACTCTAAGGGTACGGATTTGTGGGTCGTTTCACCTCCCAAGAATACCAGTGCATAAAACAAACAGCGCAATGCTAAATAAAGAAAAATGAAGCTGTTATAAGACCCAGGTCCCATCACACAATGCAACGCAAGCCGGAGGATAGGGTTTTTACCTTATAACAGCCAAAGCATGCTTGATACGTTTAAAACACATTATTTGATACTATAATAAGTGTATAGTGTCAAAACAATTTCAATTATAAGTATCAATCATAGGCGGCATAGCTACCATCTACTATGTCGCCATACTAGGCTCTACAAATAAAACCGAAATACACGTATTGGAAATTGGATTCCGTCATGAGTCGAGGCAAGGGGCAAGCTCCTCTCCGCGTTCAAGACACTCTAGCAAATGCCTCAGGACCCCACTATGATCCTTGGAATCGGCTGGGCCGGTCCTCTCTTGCTTTTGAGGATTGGCAATTCCTGAACACACGTTTCCCGGTCCTTACAGACCTATATCCGAGGCGCCTCATATCCAACAACCACACAGGTGAAAAGTATATAAATGTCAGGGCTGGTAGGTCACTGACACCACCCTAGCTAGAAAGAAACGTCGTGATCTCCCAGCGGTCCGTCTCCCGTTTTTGACTCATACTGAGGTGTGAGGCTCGCGAATTCACACTATACACAAAGCTACGCCACACAGGCCGTGCTTTGATCATCAACCACAAGACTTTGCTTTTCAACAGAAGCCTTGATCAATTGCCACTTATGCGTGCCACATTGGCAATTCACTCCATGCGACTGATGTCCATCGATATACAACCTCTGAGCTCGTACGTCTCAGAGAAGGGCGTTAAGCAAAAGAATAAATTCTCCGCCGCCAAACAGATGTATATTTAATAGAGATCAATCAACACAGAATAAAATCCAATGTCAGACACACAATCCATTTACAAGTTCGTTCTGGGTCTGAACGAAACCGGAGGCACTTTCCTCGCATATCCATCGATCTCCAATTACGTCTGGAAGATCACCAACTGATTCCCTCATCCTGGGTGTACAGCCCAATCAAGATCATCAGTAATCACCCAAACGATGTGAAGACTTCCGGTCTTCAACCACCGTCTTCATCTTCGACATCTCGTCGAATCGGTTATTCAGAATGGGTATAACCCGGCCTTTCTGAATAAACCACGTATATAATAAACAAATGTTACACAAACACAACGAACGCCTCATTCCAATTCAGAATATTCTTTTATTCACAAAAACACATTCTTAGGAAAAGGTTCCCATTAATTTTATCCAAGATAAATTCTTCTAAATTTATTCTTTAATCCTCCTTTGGATATCATTTCAAACTAGTCGGGATTAACGAACCACACCGAAGTAATTATTTATTTTATTTCCCAATCCCAACCTATATATCCCATGGAGAAAACTGGTAATACTCCACATCTAACACCACGGTGTTATCGGTAAAATTAATTTCCATTTCACGTTCAAATCTAATTAAAGATTTAACTATCGCTTTGGGAGCCAAACTGGTGGTACTCCATTCCCGATCACCTTTCAGATTTGATAATTTAAATTATCAATTCACATTTTAACCTAATTAAAGATTCATTAAAACTCCATTTAGTTTTAATCTTCTCAAAAATCAATATTATGTCTTTAACTGGGTTAAAGAACCAATGTCATCTAAAACACGATTCACGACAAACCCAAATCACATTTGATATTAAATACAAGGCTCTGAATAGAAAATATTTCGGCTTATATTCAATATCAAATTCTGAAACCAACAAATATCGTATTGGAAATAACGATATAAAATATATCTTTCAAATTCCCATAACAATATCTGTATAGTCACGAAATCCAACATCGAAATATTCCGAAGAAAATTTCGATTCAACTCCAGTCCCATCCACGTATTGGGAATATTGATTACTTTTAAAATCACTTCAAACTCAATTTATTTATTTCGAAAATAATTTGATTTTAATTCTAGTTCAAAACTAGTTCATTTCGATAAAAATCTATTTTTATCCTTTCAAATGTGGAATTCTTCAGCTGAATTTTTCCCAAATCATATATTATGATTTTACACAAATTATAGATATTTTTAATAATTTTATCAAGGCCCGAACAGTCGATTTCCATCTACGGCCATCGAACTGCACTCACAGCGACCTTTTCTGAAATTGATTTGGACATAATTTCAAATCCGACCGTTAGATTTCAAATTTCCTAATATTAATTGGAAAGCTCTTTTCGATACGAACCCAACGGTTCTGGTTTTAGGAGAATCCGACGGTCGGATCTCCCGTAATGTCCGTTTGAAATAAATGGTCGAAATTCACGAACTGCCGCGGCGCGGCGCGTTCTATTCAGGCCATTATATTATATATATATAATATATATTTCGTCAATTTCCTTTTTAAAACGTATTTTATAAATCGCTTTAAATTCGTTTTCAAAACCATTTCAACTCTATATTCAATCTCAAATCGATTAGATTTCAATTCAACTCGAATTCATTTCAATTTTATATAATTCGAATTCAAATTCGTTTCAATTCAATTCAAATTCTAATTCGTTTCAATTCAATTCAATTTGAATTTACCTTTTTGTTGAATTCAATTCGAATTCATTTCAAATTGATTTCAATTCAATTTCAGTTCGTTTTAAATTTCATTCAAAACGATTTCAATTCGAATAAAATCGATATAAATATCGTTCACGTCAAAATGGCGCAAAACTAATCAACACGGCTTTATATATTTCAGTCACTTCGTTATTCTATTCAACAAATGAATATTTATTCTATTCAACACACGAATTTATATTTCTTTCAACACACGACTAATCTCAACACATGAGTACTGTCAACACATCACTATTTTTGTTATGTAAAATATTTTATAAAACTATGGTATCTATCGTTTGATTTTAATTAGACTTCTACCGGGAAGTAGTTCTAATTTTAAATATGATAAAGATGTAAATTTCATTGTATAAATTATTTCACTCAACACATGAACATCGTCAACACATGACTATTTTTATATTCAACACATGAATTTTCTTTTATAATATTCATTGTTTTCCCGATTGGAATGAGGCCCAATCAATCACCATATAATGTTAATTATATGGATTCCATACAACACATGTATATAATAGCATTGAAAAATAATCAATCATCAACCAAAGTGCACTACACTGTATAAGCATCAAATATAGATATCTAACGCTTATAACAGTCTGTCAATCAATCGATCGACATATTTAATCAATCAGGATGAGTGAACTTCAAATTTCATCCCAACACCCGTGTGGGGTTTCAAACAATCAAACACAGATTTTAGTTGTGCAGTTGGGCGACGTGTAAAATTTATCGACCCAATCAATATCAGTCAAATCAGTGTATATAAACAAATCGGCCGATTTGTTTATAAATATTCATTTATTCACTTTCACGTTAAAAATTATATTTTTAACGATAAAACATTTTATTTTAACACATGAATTTCTATTCAGTTCATTTATTCAATAAAATGATATTTTTATTTTTCTAACATATTTTAGAAAATTTCGGCGGCATAACGGCATGATACTAGAAACGGGACGAGGCCTAGCCTTATCCCCGGTCTAGTGAAGGCCAACGCCATTCACACATCAATCAAATCAATTTCAATTCACCAAACAATTCAATTCAACCCAAATCATCTAACTACTTTATGCAACCAAACAAACAAGTCCATTGTCTGTGGACGATTGTGTCGGGTGCTACTAAGCACCGTCTGCATCCTAGTATATATATATATATATATATATAACTAGAAAAAGAAGTTGAAGAGTGAGAAGTTCTCACCAAAAGCTATCCAACTTCACGACACTTCATTTATAGAAATCTTCTTCATTCTCGCCTTTTTATCATCTTCGTTGCCCGTAGCCACTACATATATAAAAATCACACATTTTTATATTTGATGTCTTTAACATAAAAATCACATTTTTATTTGTTCACTTTCAATTTAAAAATCATATTTTTATAATCGCTTCATACATTTAAAAATCGAATATTCACTTCGCTATTCAATATATAAAAATCTCGCCTTTTTCAATATAAAGATTTCACCTTTATCAAAATAAAGATTTCGCCTTTATAAAAACATAGACTTCGCCTTTATAAAAACATAGACTTCGCCTTTATAAAAACATAGACTTCGCCTTTTCAAATTTAAAGATTTCATCTTTATAAAAATCTCATTTTTATTTTTCTACACATATAAAGATGATATCTTTAGTATTCCTATCATGTAAAAATTATATTTTTAATTCTCTATCTAACCAAAAATCATATTTTTACATCTTTTATATAGTAAAGATTATATTTTTAATACTTTAAAAAAAATATAAAAATCATATTTTTATTACTTTAAAAAAATATAAAAATCATATTTTTATATCCACAACGCTACTTCATAAGAAGATAACATTTTTAATGCCGTGCTATATATATTAAAAAAAACTATGCTTTTATAATTTCAGATTTATAACTAAATAAAGTATATAAATAAACTCAATTAACTAAAATAACACTCACTATTTTTCTGTAGAAGCCGAATTGTGGTTGCTGGCGCATCGTCAGAGGGGATGGCGGCTTCACTGGCGGCGGCAGGACTTGGCAGAGGCGGCTTCAGGTGGGTGCGGGTTTTTGGGCGTCGGTCTTGGATCCTTGGGGGGGGGGGGGCGCCTGCAGGGTTCGTCGGAGGTGGCTTCGGTGGGGTGGAGCAGCGCTGAATCGAGGAGGGGGGTGTTCGGCGATGGGTACGGAGGCGGGTGGCGTGAGGAGGCGGGGTTCCGATGGGAGGGCTGCGGTGGTGCGACGCCACCAAGGCGGCATCGACGATCGTTCGTCGTCTTTCTCCCTTTTTTTATTTATTTTGTTTTCTGTTTTGAAAGAAAAGAGGGGGGGCCAGAACGTTTAGGAAGAGGGAGGGATATATTTTATTTTCTATTATTTAATTTCTAAAAGTTGACTTTTACTTACGACCTCTAAACGAGGCCCACCGCCTGTCGTCCATAGCGTTTTACCCCCATTCCGGACACAATGGGATATGTATCGTTGGTTGATTTGATCGATTGAATCATTTTCCATTAAATTTACATTTAAATCACTATATTGGATTTTAAACGTACATTTCAAATTACCGGGGTCACATACTAACTCTATAAATTCCATAAAAATATTTTCTAGCTTCGTATTGACGATACGGTCCTAACAAAACTAATTTCATCGAATTCTGAGACCGTTTGAAAAATGGCCATTTTCCAGTCGATTAAAATCAACTGAAACTGGTCAAACGCGTTTTCCTTTGCCACGCTCACATATTGATTCAGAAAATTATGAAATTTGAAACCTAACAATAATTTAACATCACGGACCCAACAAAACTAGTTTCGTCGAAATCCGAGGTCGTTTGCAAAATGTCCATTTTTAAGGGCCTGAATTCCATAGCGACTATTCAGAATTTTCAACTGGACATATCTTTTGATTCCCGCTATGAAATCTTGATTTTTCGGATTCGTTGGAAAGATATTCTCAAATAGATCCTAATGTTTTTGGTTTCACTAAAATCCGGATTGTTTTGCACCCGGTACATTCAATTGAAGTTTGAAATCGAATTATCGAACTACCGCGCCATTTTCAATTCTATTTATAATTATATATATAGATATTTATATTCTAACGACGACGTATATAATATATATGTCGTATTCTATTCAAAATAAATTTATCATCGATATTATTTAAAATATTCTATTTAAAATATTCGAAATTCGCTAAAATTGCCAAAATAAATTTTTTAAACTGGCCCAGATTTTCGGATTGTTACAATCTCCCCCGCTTAAAACTTTTCGTTCCCGAAAAGGAACAAAGTCGAAAGTGGTTTGATTAATAAGCTCTACATTCGATCTGGCTTCCATTCTCTAACTTTTCAGTTTCTGAGAATTTTCAAAATTTCAAAAATTTGGCTAACACCCTAAATTTTCGAAAAATTTCGCCATAACCTCCCCTGCAATGGGAGCATCGGGGAATTTCAAATAGCTTCCCCGGTCCTTCTAATCTCAAAAATAAAAAGAAAAAGTCAAGCGGCTAGCCAATAGGCCCATAAAATCATCATCACCCAAACAAAACAGTAAATTATGGTAAAACATGTACCTATTTGTCGGGCAAACAAATTTTATTCTCTGGCTCTAGCCTCCTTGCTATGACCTGTTCAATATAAGTATATGTATATGCAAGCAAATGCAACCAATTTTCAATACAAATCAATATTTGATTCAATTAGGCTAAATGGTTAAAAATTATCAAGCAAACAAACAATCAACACAAACATCAATCAATTAGTGGATTAAAGTTTCAAATTCATAATTTTGGTATATATACAAAAATCACATTTTTGATGCCAATTCACAACAATGTGTTCTAGCTATATAAGTTTGGTTCTCACACCAGTCTAATGGAAATATATAGAAATCACACCTTCGAAACACGAACATAAATACTGATGATGTAGCTACAATCATCAGAATCATCTTCGGGTGTCTAGAATGTGACTTTATATCTATCAAGTATATTAAAACTTCGACTATACGTTCATGACGCGTATACGCGAAATCTTTATATACTCGATTTTCCATATTCAAAATAAATAAATAATCAAATACGTATAGAACGATTTAAATTTTAAAACAAAATTGTTTTCATTTGAAAAATATACTCTTCACACTCGTTCTAGGATACTACTGATCCTATCTCTAACGAGTAATTCTAATTGGATGTTACTAATCCAATATCTGACGAATTCTTTCGTATGGTTCTAATGTGTCTTGTTCTCGAGCTCTGTAAACCAAAGCTCTGATACCAAACTGAGACGACCCGAACTTCCCCGTGAAGGAAAGCACGGATAGAATTGAGGACAACACAAAATAGAACGCAAACAGAAGAACATTTCATTGTTATTACAACAATTCCATCAGATACAAGAATATACAGAGTATAAATGAATAAATTACATTCGACAAATATCAGAGATTACATAGCAGCGGAAAAATATACAAAATACAACTGAAAGTGATACACGGATACACAGCTTTCAGAGCATCGTTCCAGCTGTTACTCAGGACCCTGTGAATATAAATCTGCAAAACCAAAACTACTAGCTGCCCGTGTGGAAAATAGGGGCACCCAGAGTTTAGGTTAAAACAATAAACTCCAGGTCAGTCATGTGACTGGTGTGAGAACTAAAACAGTTATTAATATTGGTTTTAAAGTTAGGTAAATCAAGGGACCACGCCGTATAACACGGAACGGGTTTCCTCCCAAGAATACCAGTGCATAAAACAAACAGCGCAATGCTAAATAAAGAAAAATGAAGCTGTTATAAGACCCAGGTCCCATCACACAATGCAACACAAGCCGGAGGATAGGGTTTTTACCTTATAACAGCCAAAGCATACTTGATACGTTTAAAACACATTATTTGATACTATAATAAGTGTATAGTGTTAAAAAAATTTCAATCATAAGTATCAATCATAGGCGACATAGCTACCATCTACTATGTCGCCATACTAGGCTCTACAAATAAAACCGAAATATACGTATTGGAAATTGGATTCCATCATGAGTCGAGGCAAGGGGCAAGCTCCTCTCCGCGTTCGAGACACTCTAGCAAATGCCTCAGGACCCCACTATGATACTTGGAATCGGCTGGGCCGGTCCTCTCTTGCTTTTGAGGATTGGCAATTCCTGAACACACGTTTCCCGGTCCTTACAGACCTATATCCGAGGCGCCTCATATCCAACAACCACACAGGTGAAAAGTATATAAATGTCAGGGCTGGTAGGTCACTGACACCACCCTAGCTAGAAAGAAACGTCGTGCTCTCCCAGCGGTCCGTCTCCCGTTTTTGACTCATACCGAGGTGTGAGGCTCGCGAATTCACGCTATACACAAAGCTACGCCACACAGGCCGTGCTTTGATCATCAACCACAAGACTTTGCTTTTCAACAGAAGCCTTGATCAATTGCCACTTATGCGTGCCACATTGGTAATTCACTCCATGCGACTGATGTCCATCGATATACAACCTCTGAGCTCGTACGTCTCAGAGAAGGGCGTTAGGCAAAAGAATAAATTCTCCACCGCCAAACAGATGTATATTTAATAGAGATCAATCAACACAGAATAAAATCCAATGTCAGACACACAATCCATTTACAAGTTCGTTCTGGGTCTGAACGAAACCGGAGGCACTTTCCTCGCATATCCATCGATCTCCAAGTACGTCTGTAAGATCACCAACTGATTCCCTCATCCTGGGTGTACAGCCCAATCAAGATCATCAGTAATCACCCAAACGATGTGAAGACTTCCGGTCTTCAACCACCGTCTTCATCTTCGACATCTCGTCTAATCGGTTATTCAGAATGGGTATAACCCGGCCTTTCTGATTAACCCACGTACATAATAAACAAATGTTACACAAACACAACGATCGCCTCATTCCAATTCAGAATATTCTTTTATTCACAAAAACACATTCTTAGGAAAAGGTTCCCATTAATTTTATCCAAGATAAATTCTTCTAAATTTATTATTTAATCCTCCTTTGGATATCATTTCAAACTAGTCGGGATTAACGAACCACACCGAAGTAATTATTTATTTTATTTCCCAATCCCAACCTATATATCCCATGGAGAAAACTGGTAATACTCCACATCTAACACCACGGTGTTATCGGTAAAATTAATTTCCATTTCACGTTCAAATCTAATTAAAGATTTAACTATCGCTTTGGGAGCCAAACTGGTGGTACTCCATTCCCGATCACCTTTCAGATTTGATAATTTAAATTATCAATTCACATTTTAACCTAATTAAAGATTCATTAAAACTCCATTTAGTTTTAATCTTCTCAAAAATCAATATTATGTCTTTAACTGGGTTAAAGAACCAATGTCATCTAAAACACGATTCACGACAAACCCAAATCACATTTGATATTAAATACAAGGCTCTGAATAGAAAATATATCGGCTTATATTCAATATCAAATTCTGAAACCAACAAATATCGTATTGGAAATAACGATATAAAATATATCTTTCAAATTCCCATAACAATATCTGTATAGTCACGAAATCCAACATCGAAATATTCCGAAGATAATTTCGATTCAACTCCAGTCCCATCCACGTATTGGGAATATTGATTACTTTTAAAATCACTTCAAATTCAATTTATTTATTTCAAAAATAATTTGATTTTAATTCTAGTTCAAAACTAGTTCATTTCGATAAAAATCTATTTTTATCCTTTCAAATGTGGAATTCTTCAGCTCAATTTTTCCCAAATCATATATTATGATTTTACACAAATTATAGATATTTTTAATAATTTTATCAAGGCCCGTACAGTCGATTTCCATCTACGGCCATCGAACTGCACTCATAGCGACCTTTTCTGAAATTGATTTGGACATAATTCCAAATCCGACCATTAGATTTCAAATTTCCTAATATTCATTGGAAAGCTCTTTTCGATACGAACCCAACGGTTCCGGTTTTAGGAGAATCCGACGGTCGGATCTCCCGTAATGTCCGTTTGAAATAAATGGTCGAAATTCACGAACTGCCGCGGCGCGGCGCGTTCTATTCAGGCCATTATATTATATATATATATAATATATATTTCGTCGATTTCCTTTTTAAAACGTATTTTATAAATCGCTTTAAATTCATTTTCAAAACCATTTCAACTCTATATTCAATCTCAAATCGATTAGATTTCATTTCAACTCGAATTCATTTCAATTTTATTTAATTCGAATTCAAATTCGTTTCAATTCAAATTCTAATTCGTTTCAATTCAATTCAATTTGAATTTACCTTTTTGTTGAATTCAATTCGAATTCATTTCAAATTGATTTCAATTCAATTTCAGTTCATTTTAAATTTCATTCAAAACGATTTCAATTCGAATAAAATCGATATAAATATCGTTCACGTCAAAATGGCGCAAAACTAATCAACACGGCTTTATATATTTCAGTCACTTCGTTATTCTATTCAACAAATGAATATTTATTCTATTCAACACACGAATTTATATTTCTTTCAACACACGACTAATCTCAACACATGAGTACTGTCAACACATCACTATTTTTGTTATGTAAAATATTTTATAAAACTATGGTATCTATCGTTTGATTTTAATTAGACTTCTATTGGGAAGTAGTTCTAATTTTAAATATGATAAAGATGTAAATTTCATTGTATAAAATATTTCACTCAACACATGAACATCGTCAACACATGACTATTTTTATATTCAACACATGAATTTTCTTTTATAATATTCATTGTTTTCCCGATTGGAATGAGGCCCAATCAATCACCATATAATGTTAATTATATGGATTCCATACAACACATGTATATAATAGCATTGAAAAATAATCAATCATCAACCAAAGTGCACTACACTGTATAAGCATCAAATATAGATATCAAACGCTTATAACAGTCTGTCAATCAATCGATCGACATATTTAATCAATCAGGATGAGTGAACTTCAAATTTCATCACAACACCCGTGTGTTGTTTCAAACAATCAAACACAGATTTTAGTTGTGCAGTTGGGGGACGTGTAAAATTTATCGACCCAATCAATATCAGTCAAATCAGTGTATATAAACAAATCGGCCGATTTGTTTATAAATATTCATTTATTCACTTTCACGTTAAAAATTATATTTTTAACGATAAAACATTTTATTTTAACACATGAATTTCTATTCAGTTCATTTATTCAATAAAATGATATTTTTATTTTTCTAACATATTTTAGAAAATTTCGGCGGCATAACGGCACGATACTAGAAACGGGACGAGGCCTAGCCTTATCCCCGGTCTAGTGAAGGCCCACGCCATTCACACATCAATCAAATCAATTTCAATTCACCAAACAATTCAATTCAACCCAAATCATCTAACTACTTTATGCAACCAAACAAACAAGTCCATGGTCTGTGGACGATTGTGTCGGGTGCTACTAAGCACCGTCTGCATCCTAGTATATATATATATAACTAGAAAAAGAAGTTGAAGAGTGAGAAGTTCTCACCAAAAGCTATCCAACTTCACGACACTTCATTTATAGAAATCTTCTTCATTCTCGCCTTTTTATCATCTTCGTTGCCCGTAGCCACTACATATATAAAAATCACACATTTTTATATTTGATGTCTTTAACATAAAAATCACATTTTTATTTGTTCACTTTCAATTTAAAAATCATATTTTTATAATCGCTTCATACATTTAAAAATCGAATTTTCACTTCGCTATTCAATATATAAAAATCTCGCCTTTTTCAATATAAAGATTTCACCTTTATCAAAATAAAGATTTCGCCTTTATAAAGACATAGACTTCGCCTTTATAAAAACATAGACTTCGCCTTTATAAAAACATAGACTTCACCTTTTCAAATTTAAAGATTTCATCTTTATAAAAATCTCATTTTTATTTTTCTACACATATAAAGATGATATCTTTAGTATTCCTATCATGTAAAAATTATATTTTTAATTCTCTACCTAACCAAAAATCATATTTTTACATCTTTTATATAGTAAAGATTATATTTTTAATACTTTAAAAAAAATATAAAAATCATATTTTTATTACTTTTAAAAAATATAAAAATCGTATTTTTATATCCACAACGCTACTTCATAAAAAGATAACATTTTTAATGTCGTGCTATATATATTAAAAAAAAACTATGCTTTTATAATTTCAGATTTATAACTAAATAAAGTATATAAATAAACTCAATTAACTAAAATAACACTCACTATTTTTCTGTAGAAGCCGAATTGTGGTTGCTGGCGCATCGTCAGAGGGGATGGCGGCTTCACTGGCGGCGGCAGGACTTGGCAGAGGCGGCTTCAGGTGGGTGCGGGTTTTTGGGCGTCGGTCTTGGATCCTGGGGGGGCGCCTGCAGGGTTCGTCGGAGGTGGCTTCGGTGGGGTGGAGCAGCGCTGAATCGAGGAAGGGGGGGGTGTTCGGCGATGGGTACGTAGGCGGGTGGCGTGAGGAGGCGGGGTTCCGATGGGGGGGTGCGGTGGTGCGACGCCACCAAGGCGGCATCGACGATCGTTCGTCGTCTTTCTCCCTTTTATTTATTTATTTTGTTTTCTGTTTTGAAAGAAAAGAGGGGGGGCCAGAACGTATAGGAAGAGGGAGGGATATATTTTTTTTATTTTATTTTCTATTATTTAATTTCTAAAAGTTGACTTTTACTTACGACCTCTAAACGAGGCCCACCGCCTGTCGTCCATAGTGTTTTACCCCCATTCCGGACACAATGGGATATGTATCGTTGGTTGATTTGATCGTTTGAATCATTTTCCGTTAAATTTACATTTAAATCACTATATTGAATTTTAAACGTACATTTCAAATTACCGGGGTCACATACTAACTCTATAAATTCCATAAAAATATTTTCTAGCTTCGTATTGACGATACGGTCCTAACAAAACTAATTTCATCGAATTCTGAGACCGTTTGAAAAATGGCCATTTTCCAGTCGACTAAAATCATCTGAAACTGGTCAAACGCGTTTTCCTTTGCCACGCTCACATATTGATTCAGAAAATTATGAAATTTGAAACCTAATAATAATTTAACATCGCGGACCCAACAAAACTGGTTTCGTCGAAATCCGAGGTCGTTTGCAAAATGTCCATTTTTAAGGGCCTGAATTCCATAGCGACTATTCAGAATTTTCAACAGGACATATCTTTTGATTCCCGCTATGAAATCTTGATTTTTTGGATTCGTTGGAAAGATATTCTCAAATAGATCCTAATGTTTTTGGTTTCACTAAAATCCGGATTGTTTTGCACCCGGTACATTCAATTGAAGTTTGAAATCAAATTATCGAACTACCGCGCCATTTTCAATTCTATTTATAATTATATATATAGATATTTATATTCTAACGACGACGTATATAATATATACGTCGAATTCTATTCAAAATAAATTTATCGTCGATATTATTTAAAATATTCTATTTTAAATATTCGAAATTCGCTAAAATTGCCAAAATAAAATTTTTAAACTGGCCCAGATTTTCGGATTGTTACACATTGGATTTTATTCTATGTTGATTGATTTCTATTAAATATATATCTGTTTGGCGGCGGATAATTT